>JAPTHN010000003.1:103456544-104830070 GCA_026936325.1 Platynereis dumerilii
AAAGAACTGTTATATAAAGCTGATAGGGCATGTTTATATGTAAATCGCTTGAGGAATTTGTTGTTAACTGTTTATAAGATTCTTAATGGTAATTGTCCTCCAATAAGCAAAGATTTTTTCGAAGTTCAAGAAATGCATTATAATCTTAGGTGCTGAAACATGCTAGTCAAGCCTCGCTTCAAAACTAAGAAACATGGTTTTAATTCTCTGAGATACCAAGGGGCTTTTATGTGGAACAATATTTCCTATGATGTTAAGAATCTTGATTTTAATGCTTTTAGAAAAATTGTAATGAAATGGCACCCTGAGTGCAATTGTGGCAGTTGTCTGTTATGTACAATGTAATGTTTTTAGTCTTTCTGTCATTCATCTCTTCATCTGTAAATAATCATCAAATTTTTAATTGTTTTGTCGGTAACAAGCACACTGTGCTTCTGTTGTATTGTTATGTATTTTTAAACCGATGTGAAATAAACTTTTACTTACTTACTTACTTACTACTTATAGCGGACCTTTAAGGGGACAGTATTATATGGTGCATCGGCCGGAGGCTACAAAGAGGTAGCTGGTTCGAATCCCGGTCGTGGTGGCAGGTGGCATTGAGGTGAGATTGTTGACTGAAGTGTGTCAAAATCTCAGGGAAGTTGGGGGATATAGTATAGTGGGTTGGGTATAATAGGTTGCTCTTAAGCACTTGGCTTGGGGGCCGGCCCTTTAGCTCAACTGGTTTGATAGCGGACCTTTAAGGGGACAGTATTATACTATCAATTGTTGTTACAAAAACTACTAAACTCGAATAAAAGCAGCTGGCTAGGTGATATTTTAGGTCCTTTTTTGAACATGTTTGCAAAATTCATCTCACAGGATACATGCACGACTTACTTAACCTGCCGCACCTGTTACATACTAAAATTCTTCTCTGATGCTTCCCTCTGGATATGACTTACTAAAATCAGTATAGTCTAATCTATAGCAGGCAATTTGTTTTTGAATAGTGAATTGTGAGGTATGTACATTCAGGTTGTTTCGAGTTTATTTTGTGATGTCTTACTGTGCCCCGCCTCAAACTGTCTCACTGTGCCCCACACAGCTTTCTTTATAAAATGTTTGAATCCTTTGGACCGGATGCTTGCATTGTGGTTCGTTATCTCACTAGGCTAAGACAAATAACCAAGGTTTGAATCCCTGGCAATAGATTTGCATTATCCTATTTTTCTTGGGAATGATAAAAAAAGTAATTTTGCAAATTTATTTAATTTTACGGGCTAAAAACCAAAATATTGAAAATCTACTTTAGATATGCTGTGTAGGCATTCAGGATATGAGACAGTCTTTTACTTACTTACTTATTGTTCTATACAAAAGACGGTAGATCGGTAAACAGTATACAAATGTTGACTGATACGAGGGCAACAGTGCAATCTGTTTGACCCAAGGGAGTGACAGTCACCTTGCTGTTTCACGAGGCCGAAGGCCGAGGGAAACAGCAAGGTGACTGTCACTCCCGAGGGTCAAACAGATTGCACTGTTGCCCGAAGTAACAGTCAATAATTGTTTTGTTATACCTTGAATGCAATTCCGACAAAGAAGATAACTTTGCAGAGGCAGGAAATTTCTCCATCAAAGTTTCGACATTGATCAGGTTGTCATCCAGATATAAAAGTCAAATAAATTTATGATACTATCCACAAGTTCTATTGTAATTTAATAAAGATCAATGATCTATTTATAGCCTCACTGTGGTGACGTCACAACTCTATGACATCACAATGCAGTGGCGTCACAATGGTCACAAATACACAGTTCAGTTGAAATATACAAGTGAAGCTGCAACAATGTCTTGGATCAAATTGTCTTTTGCATTTTCATCAGATAAAAAAGGTTCAGGTAACATCTGTGGTTCCAACACCATCTTCTGTACAGCCATCTTGACCAGCAGTCAGCCTCGATGTGAATTCAGTGAACTGATGCCCTCTGAGAGGGCAACAGTCTTTTCTGATCCCTGTCATGTGACGTCATTCTGACCAATCACAGAAGAGGAATTGCATTTGAGGTGTAACAATGCCAGTTAGACACTACAGGCTTTGTATCACTGTGCCTGCCGTCTCACTGTGCCCTGCTCCCCTATATGACTGTATATAAACAAATGTTGCAATTTATTTTATTTAGAAAGTTTAGTCCGGTCTAAACTCTTTCAAAAGCAGTCAATATGAATGGAAAAACCTTTGTAATGACTAGTCTCTGTGGTGTGTCAAAAAACGTACGTTCTTTTTTTAAAACAGTTGTAATCTCTTTGCCCTTGATTAACTTACGAAGAAGCATGGTGTGAATCAAGAATGTGTTGCGAAAGAGCAAGATACAAAAGAACCAATTAAGAAGTGAGAAAAGGTCTTATTATAATTACCGGCTGTTAGCGCTTTCTTATTTAAGCAAATATCTCGTAAATTAGAAGTCTTTCTGGACAGAGAATAACTACTGTTTCTTGTCAAGTTCTTTGAAGTTTCTTGCTGAAATGTGACTGTCATTGGATGTCAAAGATGCCCATAATGAATGAATGTAGAAGTAATTTTTTGTGGAAGTGAGAATATCTGGAAAATTGATTATTGTCTATCACATTTTACAGTTGATGAGGCCATATGGAATAGACAAGAGACAGGATAGTTATATAAGATACAGTGTATACAATCATGACAATAATTATGGTAATTAAATATATAGTAGTAATGAAAATATGGTAATTAAATATATAATTGCTATGACAATGTGATAATTGCCAACGTGGGGAAGAAGTCATTTTTTCAGACAGATGCATGTGATGACATAATGACACAAAGACTCATTTCCAAGATATGGTTAAATGTTTCGGTTGGTCGCAGGGTCTTGAGTCTAGACGTAATGGTTATCCCGCAACCTGGGGACCCAAGGTTGAGTTCCTGAGCACTGCGGGAGTTGAAAGCCTATGTTCAAGATTTATTCTATGTAATTTATAAGGAAGGGAAAATGTCTGATACTTACATGATATGAGGACATAACAGCAATTATTCAATAACAAGTCAAATACAATAAATGAGTAAACATGACAATTTTGCTTACTAACATTAAAACAATTCTTAAAATGCATCTCTTTTTTAATTGTCCATTTTTGATAAATCTACTTGCCGGCACTCATGCTCATACTAAATTAAAAATTATAACATTAAAGTTATAACCTTTAGATAATGGCAGGAGCTGGGTTTGCACCCGCATCTAATGCACACACATCAGGTGCGATAAACAGTGCGCTGAGATTTGTTTTCAACTTTGACTGCTTGCATGAACATTGCAGTAGCCAAATTTGGACTTGCATGATGTTGCATCTAATGCATACAGGCATACAGAGAAAATGGGCTAAACACTGTGCTGTGGGCTCTATGAAGCCCCTGAGCACTAATTCTAACCTCAGAAAACCTTGTTTTCAATATCATCTGCCTTAGAGAGCTGTAGAAGTCAAATGAAGTTTCATCTGGCCCAGAAATCCCTGGACTAATGAAAATTTATGCTGGGCAACAGAAAAGGTTTAGGATGACAGTGGCAGGGGACGTGGGCACTTAAAAAGGGATGAGCTGAAAACACTTCACGAAGAAAAAAATAAAACTCTTTGAAGAGCGAAAAAAAAAGTCAATGCTGTAAAAAGACTGGATTCAGAATTTAAATTGATATGGAAAGACAACCAGAATGAAAGCTTACAAATGGACAATAACTTCACCAACTCTAGAGGTATAAAGAACGGAGAACAATTTCATCCTTGGTTGTACGAAAACGCCTGACAATTATTTTGCCAATTATTGAAACATTATGCCAGATTCCATGATCACACAATCAATCCTTTGGTCTGTAACAGCTACATGTAAACTGCATGGCTATTGAAATTTTTCAAATGAATTTAATGTTTGAATCATTGTAGCTATAATTTATGGAGATAATACGGATTTCACACTCATCACCAGTTTGTCCATCCATGCTTCATGTCTCTGACAGCCTCGCACCTGACTAACATCAGTAAAATATTTAATTTAGTGAAATGTTGTTGACAGTCACTGCATCATCTGCATACATGTCCCTGCATTCTTGAGCATGTCTTGTCTCCTCACGACAGCATGGTTCCAAGATATTTAATAGAATGGAATCAGGGATGCACACAATGTTATATACTTATGCAAAACGGTAATGAATTTCTTCTGTACCATGCGTCTAGTGTGTGTAAATTGATAGTTTTCCGCATAAAATCTTACTTTTCACTTCAGGACCATATACGGGCCATTCTCAAATTTCAGGACAAAGTGTATAGCAAAAATGTCCTGTAACGGAGGCCGTCGGAGGGGACAATGTGGTAACGGAGTGGAATTTTGATGTATAAAAGCAACTGTAGGAGCAACAACAAGACGAAAAACAATAAAAGATTGATGTAATTATTATTTTCAGAAGTACTTCATCTCATATCAATAGATTTTTTGGTTGAAATGTCGATTCTTACTCATGATCTGGTAACGGAGTGGACGGTAACGGAGTGGAATGATTTTTTGCTTTTTGCTCAATACTGCTTTCTATTTCTGATATTAGATAAGATGATTGCAGACTATTAAAGCTGTCGCCCTCAGCAATATACACATGAAATCACTTTGTAAAACAGTCATTGGTAAGCTTGTAAATTAAGGTAACGGAGTGGACATTTTAGTGAGACCAAAAACATTTTCTATGAAAATTATGTCTTAATTTATTGAATACACGTTTCATGAAGACTGCGAACGGAGCTATGGCAAGTAACGGAGTGGACAAAAAAATTGATATAAATTAGTGGCATGCCTATTACATCAACTAAATCAATGAAATTTAATAAGACAAAAAACAAATTGAATGGGAACTAGGTGTTAATTCAAGTCTATATTCTTATGATTCGTGCAAAGAAATGTTTTAAATATGGCTGTATTAACAGAAAAATTTACACTGGATTTTGCTATATCAGGTTCAGTGACATGGAAAACCATCAATTTAGCATGGTTTACTGCACAAAATGTACCAAAAAGAGGGCCAAAAAATGACTTTTCATTCCAAGTAGAGTGGTTCTGAGTAGAAAAATGAATAACAGATGTGGAGTGGCAACGCAGATATTAATTGCATTCAAACTTATGTCATGGAACCTCAGCTACGAAGATTGTCCCGAAATTTGAGAATTACCCATACATGTGAGGCCTACCTTTTACAAAATTGTTAACATGAATTGCTAATGACACTTGGGCATAAAGGAGGCGAAGTTTAGTCACTGAAAACAAAGGTATTGTCTTTATATTCTAAGAATTAGCTGCATCAGCAGATTCTAAAAGTACTATTGGCAAACAAATTGCACCCAGAGAATCTTTGCTGAAGTGACAAATTGAGGCCATGAATGATATTTTGAAGGCATTTGATTGGATTATGGCCGCCTAATGGACCCTGTAATTGGCTGTGAAATTACTTGTGTCATGTTAGGCATCTTGCAGTGTGCACAAGCTGTCTCAACCAACTGCAGTCCTTCATTTATGCCCGTATCAACCTGAAGACAAATCAGTACTTTTGATGTTCACTGTAATATTGGTTAGTTTGTTCAGGCCAGTCAACAGAGGTACGTATGTGGTCTCCAATTTCCGGTGTTTGAATTTGTATCATTATTGTAAACAGATTAAAGTGTTTAATTGCCAAGTTTTCCTTTTCAGACAGTTTAAATCTCTTTGCCCTTGATGAACTTACGAAGAAGCATCTATAGTGTGAATCAAGCATATGTTTCGCAAGAGCAAGACGCATAACAATCAGTTAAGAAGTGAGAAAAAGTCTTATTGCGATAATTGCAAACAATTAACACTTTTTGTGAAAGAAGATATCTCGTAAATTAGAAATCTTTCCAATTTCCCCAGAAGGATTGCTCGAACAAGTTCTGGGAATTTTCTTGCTGAAATGAGACTGTAATTAGATGTCAAAGTTGTCTGTAATGAATTAAAACTGTTTTTGTAGTAATTTTTTTGTAGAAGTGAGAATATCTGGAAAATTGATTATTGTCAATCACATTTTACAGTTAACGAGACCATATGGAATAGACACCGGATAGGATAATTATATAAGATGCAGTGTATCAATCATGACAATATGGTAATTAAATATATAGTAATAATGACAATATGGTGATTAAATATATAATCACTATGACAATGTGGTAATTGCCAACCTGGGGAAGAAGTCATTTTTCAGACAGATGGATATGATAACATAATGACACAAAGACTCATTTCCAAGATATAGTTAAATGTTTCGGTTGGTCGCAGGGTCTTGAGTCTTGATGTATCCCGCAAGCTGGGTACCCAAGGTTGGATTCCTGAGCTCTCCCTAAACATCCTAAATGTCTTAAACAGCTTTCTTTGCCCCAATTTCAGCATGAAACTATGTGTGTGATAAACCAAAAATCTAAAATGAATATTACTCAAAATTTTCCGAACGGAATTTTTTGGTTTTTGTCTTGAAATGTACCCCTGACCCTGCTCTAGAAGCGTGCGATTTCGGTTTTCTTGTTGAATTATCTTAATCTTGAAATTTATTCAGGAGCGCTGTGCAATAAATGAGTCAATATGACAATGTTACTTACTAACATTAAAACAATTCTTAAAATGTTTTCAACTCATCCCTTTTTAAGTGTCCACCTCCCCTGCCACTGTCATCCTAAACCTGTTCTGTTATTTTGCTCGATTATTGAATAATTGCACCTTTATTTTAAAGTGTCCATTCTCGATAAATCAACTTGCCAGCACTCATGCTTGTACTAAATATCAATTGAAATTCATAACGTTAAAGTTATAACCTTTGGATAATGGCAGGAGCTGGGTTTGAACCGCAGCCAATGCACACAGATCAGATTGGATAAACAATGCGTTTGGACTTGTTTTCTACTTTGACTGCTTGAACATTGCATGCATTAGCCTAGTTTGAACTCACATCAAATGCATACTGAGCAAATTGACTGAAAACTGGGCGGTGAAGGCCCTTAGCACCACTTCTAACCCCAGGAAACTTTGTTTTCCATATTATCTGCCTAAGAGAGCTGTAGAAGTCAAATGAAGTTTCATCTGGCCCACAAATCCCTGGACTAATGAAATTTATGCTGGCCACCAGAACAGGTTTAGGATGACAGTGGCAGGGGACGTGGACACTTAAAAAGGGATGAGTTGAAAACACTTCACGAAGAAAAAAATAAAACTCTTTGAATAGTGAAAAAAAGTTAATGCTGTAAAAATACTTGATTCAGAATTTAACCCGATATAGAAAGACTGCTATATAGAATGAAGTATTTTCGTCACATATGATATATCTAGTTCTGTAACGTCACTGAAAGCTTACAAATGGACAATAAATTGGAAGAACACAACCGTACTACACTGCTTCTGCATGTCCAAAGTGGGGAGTGATTTTGATGTTATGTCATATTGTTTCAAAAAGACCAGTCAGTGGTTTGGCTTCCCAACCGTTGAGGAATAAAGAACAGTGAAGAGTTTCATCCTTGGCTGTAGGAAAAGATTGTCAATTATTTTGCCCAATTATTGAAAAATTACGCCAGATTCCATGATCACACAATCAATCCTTTGGTCTATAACAGCTACATGTAAACTGCATGGCTATTGAAATTTTTCAAATATATTTAATGTTTTAATCATTGTAGCTATATATAATTTATGGAGATAATACAGAATTCACACACATCAGCAGTTTGTCCTTACATACTCCATGTCTCTGACAGTGTCGCACCTGACTAACACCAGTAGAATAATTAGGGACCGTTCAGAATTTATGACTGGGAGGGGGGGTGGGAGTTTTGGCCGAGGGGGTACTAACTTTTCACACGTGTTTCAAGGGGGGGTATTAATTTTTGAAAACACATCCAAGGAGGGGGTAAGAAATTTTAACATAGAAAAAATGTTTCAAAACACGCATAAACTCATTTTATTTGGACTTTTTTACGCGCAAAAGTCCGCAAAATGACGCGAATCTGTACACGTGGATGTGTATAACAGTATATATATGTGTGTATTGCTTTGTATGGCAAGGGGGGGGTACTAAAAATCCGCATGAAACCTAAGGGTGGGGTACAAAAAATCCGCATGAAACTCAAGGGGGGGTAACAATTTTTGACGGGCAGTTCCAACAAAACTCCCACACCCCCCCCAGTCATAAATTCTGAACGGTCCCTAATATTCAATTTAGCGAAATTTTGTTGTCAGTCACTGCATCATCTGCATGTCCATGTATTCCTGGGCATGTCTTGTCTCCTCATGACAGCATGGTGCCAAGTTATTTAATAGAATGGAATCAGGGATGCAGACGATGTTATACATATGTTAAACGGTAATTATCTTCTGTACCATGTGTCAAGTGTGTGTAAATTCATAGTTTTTAATGTAAAATCTTACTTTTCACTTCAGGACCATAATACATGCATGTAAGACCTACCTTTTACACTTTTACAGAGTTGTTGTTAAACATGAATTGTCAATGACACTTTAGCCAAAGTAACACTAATTAGGCCTATACATATATTTTAGCTGTATTTTGCCAAACAAAATTAATGTTCGCACTTACCTGAAAAAACATTTTCTTCCTCTTTTTCTTTGGTCCTGAGGTTTCATCCTTCACGTTTTGGACACATCATGGTCTGCAATGAGATGCTCTCCAGCAACTTTTGACTGAATAATCATGGGTGTTTTTGGTGCAGTTTGAAGAGCTGGGATCTCAGCAGAGTGGCGAGAGAGATGACACTAGAAATACTAGTTAGAATTGAATAGATTTAATCTTGTAAAGTATGTCATTCCATACACGTTATCTATAATAATAAAAATTTTGTTTTGTATGTTACTGTTGCTATTTCTGCATCAATTCGAATTACTGCTTGTAACATGGCTTGTCCATCTGAGCCGAGTCCGTTTTCTTGCAGAATTTTCTTAGGTGGTGGTGTAAAATTGTTTGTCGCATCGTCTTCTAGCCTCCATCATTGCACAAGGAAGAGGATAGAAGTTTTGGTGTCTTCAATCAATCACTACAAAACAACATCACTGTCAACAATCTGCAACTTGTATGATGATGCACTAATGTATGGAGCCCAGAGCGAGACTGTCCAACACACGCCAGACAGAAAAAGTCATTCATTAGTTCCAATGACCACTTCTGCCTTTTGTTGGATATATCCTCTTTTTATTCTTTTTGGAGATCAAAGCTCTGAACGCTGAATGGACTACTCTCCCCTGCAGCTTTCCATCCTTCAGTTGCATTGTGTTTGGATAAGACTGCTTCTGTCCAGATGGTCGTTCCATTGCAGATTTATCTTAGTAATAATAATGGCTGTTTTATTTATATATATAAGGTGGTGACTATAAAATTTGCAGAGAAAAAGTTACTTTCAAGGGTATAAAGGAGGCAAACTTTAGTCACTGGAAACAAGGGTATTGTCATTACATTGTACGAATTAGCTGTATCAGCAGATTCTATAAGTACTATTGCCACACAAATTGAGGCCATTTCAAATGACCTTTTCGTAGATTTTTTTGTGGATTTGCAAATCTTCCCAGCTGACAATTACCCAAGTTAAGTTCCCTCATAGTCTGTACAGTAGAAGTCAAATGCATATATTCCTGCAAAAGTTGAGTGGCTGAGGAGCCTGAGGATATGATATTTTAAAGGTATTTGATTGGATTATGGCAGCCTAATGGACCCTGTAATCGATTGTGAAATTACTTGCGTCGTGTGAAGCATCTTGCAGTGTGCACGAGCTGTCTCAACCAATAGCAGCCCTTCATTTATGCTCGTATCAACCTGAAGACAAAATCAGTACTTTTGATGTTCACTGTAATATTTGTTAGTTTGTTCAAGCCAGTCAACAGAGATATGTGATCTCCAATTTCCTGGGTTTGAATTTGTGTCATTATTGTCAACAGATTAAAGTGCTTTTAATAAAATTGTCAAGTTCTCCTTTTCGGACAGTTTAAATCTCTTAGCCCTTGATGAACTTACGAAGAAGCATAGTGTGAATCAAGAATATGTTTCGAAAGAGCAAGACACATAACAATCAGTTAAGAAGTGAGAGAAAGTCTTATTTCGATAATTGCAAACAATTAACACTTTTTGTGAAAGAAGATATCTCGCAAATTAGAAATCGTTCCAATTTCCCCAGAAGGATTGCTCTAACAAGTTCTTGGAAGTTTCTTGCTGAAATGTGACTGTCAATGGATGTCAAAGATGCCCATAATGAATGAATGTGGAAGCAATTTTTTTGTTGAAGTGAGAATATCTGGAAAATTGATTATTGTCAATCACATTTTGCAGACCATGTGGAAAAGACACCAGATAGGTTAATTATATAAGATGCAGTGTATACAATCATGACAATAGGTAATTAAATATATAGTAATAATGACAATATGTAATTAAATATATAATCACTATGACAATGTGGTAATTGCCAACCTGGGGAAGAAGTCATTTTTTCAGACAGATGGATGTGATAACATAATGACACAAAGACTCATTTCCAAGATGTAGTTAAATGTTTCTGGTTGGTCGCAGGGTCTTTGAGTCTAGATGTAATGGTTATCCCGCAAGCTGGGGACGCAAGGTTGAATTCCTGAGCACTCCGGGAGTTGAAAGCCTGTATTCAAGATTTATTCCATGTAATTTATAAGGAAGGGGAAATGTCCGATACTTACATGATATGAGGACATAATAGCAATTATACAATAGGCCTCTTTTGGACAAGTCAAATACAATCACAGCGCTCCTGAATAAATTTCAAGATTAAAAAAATTCAACAAGAAAACCAAAAGCGCACGCTTATAGAGAAGGGTAAGGAGAACATTTAAAGACAATAACTGAAAAATTCGGTTAGGAAAACTGTGAGTCATCATCATTTAAATTTTTTTGTTCATCACACTCATATTTTCTTGGTGATATGGGAGCATAGAAAGTTGTTTAAGTCATTTATCGTGTTTAGAGAGATAAGTGTTGATGGTAAGACATCATTGTTTAATTTGCGTCATAATTGCATATTTGTTAGATATATATTGGCTAAAAATAGCGTACAGATTGTGCTAAACACATGCAGATGCATATTTATCAAAGAAATGAATTTTAAGCCCCGGTTGATTCGTTCATTTGTTGTGAATATTTCACATGCTTTTAGCTTGATTTGAATTTTAAAATTTAGCCTTTCTTTTAAATTTTTGCAATGTTTTTGATCAAAATATAACTTTGAAAACGTGATAAATCTGTTGATTATTCTTGCTAAGACTGAATGTGATTTATATAAAATTTCCCCAATATATCATATAAACATTGGATAAATGTTAAGAAATAAACCCCAACTGTGGCAGTGTGGCTTTTGGTGATCCAAGAAGTGAGTTAATGAATGTTAGTACTGACGGCATTTTTTTTGCAATAATTTCAGGACAAAAAAACTCATTCAATGGACTAACTTGCTAATCTAAACCATCATAATATGAACGTGGGATGCTAAATAGCTTGACAATTGATACTGAAACACAATTTGACATTGAAAGAGAGTCACTCATGTACAAACAACAGCAAAGTTAGACAATTGAGCAATGATGGGTCAAATAATAACTTTAACAGTTATCTTAGGTAGGCTATAAGCTGATTATTATGCTAAGGTATTGTTCTTTAACTTCTGCATCTAGTGGCATTTGAAGATATTGATAAGTAAAATCTCACAGACATATATGATAATAAATGACGCACAATTCTGCAATGAGAAAATGCAGGAAATATTCATATATCATGTAATATACATTTAATTTTGCTAAAACTGGCCTGAATACAATAAATCATTCAAAGGAATTAATAGAGGCAATATCTAAAAGCTGCAAACTTACTTGCAGGTGTGTTAATTCCTATGACATGCAATCACATGTGTTTATCACACCCTGCACAATATTTTTGGTCTAAATGTATCTAACACGCATTCAATGGTAATGTAACTTAAAGAATAATGTCTTACCATCAACATTTGTCTCCCTAAACATCCTGAATGTCTAAAAACAGCTTTCTTTGCCCCAATTTCAGCATGAAAATATGTGTGTGATAAACCAAAAATTTTAAATGAATATTACTCAAAATTTTCCCAACGGAATTTTTTGGTTTTTGTCTTGAAATGTACTCCTGACCCTGCTATAGAAGCGTGCGATTTCGGTTTTCTTGTTGAATTATTTTAATCTTGAGATTTATTCAGGAGCACTGTGCAATAAATGAGTCAATATGACAATGTTACTTACTAACATTAAAACAATTCTTAAAATGTTTTCAACTCATCCCTTTTTAAGTGTCCACCTCCCCTGCCACTGTCATCCTAAACCTGTTCTGTTATTTTGCCCGATTATTGAATAATTACACCTTTATTAAGTGTCCATTCTCGATAAATCTACTTGCCAGCACTCATGCTTATACTAAATATCAATTGAAATTCATAATGTTAAAGTTATAACCTTTGGATAATGGCAGGAGCTGGGTTTGAACCGCAGCCAATGCACACAGATCAGATGGGATAAACTGTTAAGTGCGCTTAGACTAGTTTTCAACTTTGACTGAGTAGATATTGCGGTATCCTGGTTTGAACTCACATCCAATGCATAGTGAGCAAATTGGCTAAACACTGTGCCATGGGCTCTATGAAGCCCCTGAGCAGCAATTCTAACCCCAGGAATCCTCGTTTTCAATATTATCAGCCTTAAATAGCTGTAGAAGTCATTTGAAGTTGCATCTGACCCACAAATCCCCGGATGTATGCAATTATGCTGGGCACCAGAACAGGTTTAGGATGACAGTGGCAGGGGACGTGGACACTTAAAAAGGGATGAGTTGAAAACACTTCACGAAGAAAAAAATAAAACTCTTTGAATAGTGAAAAAAAGTTAATGCTGTAAAAATACTTGATTCAGAATTTAACCCGATATAGAAAGACTGCTATATAGAATGAAGTATTTTCGTCACATATGATATATCTAGTTCTGTAACGTCACTGAAAGCTTACAAATGGACAATAAATTGGAAGAACACAACCGTACTACACTGCTTCTGCATGTCCAAAGTGGGGAGTGATTTTGATGTTATGTCATATTGTTTCAAAAAGACCAGTCAGTGGTTTGGCTTCCCAACCGTTGAGGAATAAAGAACAGTGAAGAGTTTCATCCTTGGCTGTAGGAAAAGATTGTCAATTATTTTGCCCAATTATTGAAAAATTACGCCAGATTCCATGATCACACAATCAATCCTTTGGTCTATAACAGCTACATGTAAACTGCATGGCTATTGAAATTTTTCAAATGAATTTAATGTTTTAATCATTGTAGCTATATATAATTTGTGGAGATAATAAGATTTCACACACATCAGCAGTTCGTCCTTGCATACTTCATGTCTTTGGCAGCATCGCACCTGGCTAACACCAGTAGAATAATTATTCAATTTAGCGAAATTTTGTTGGCAGTCACTGCATCATCTGCATACATGTCCATGTATTCCTGAGCATGTCTTGTCTCCTCATGACTAGATGGTGCCAAGTAATTTAGTAGAATTGAATCCGGGATGCCGACAATGTTATATAGGTACTTATGCTAAATGGTTATGAATGTCCTCCTGTATTATGAGTAAATTGTGTTTAAATTCATAGTTTTCAGCATAAAATCCTACTTTTCACTTCAGGATGATATAAGTCAATCTTTTACAGAATTGTTAACATGAATTGCCAATGAGGCAATGACACTTTGGCCAAAGTAACACTGATTGAACATGTATTTCAGCTGTATTTTGCCAAACAAATGTTCACACTTACCTGAAAAATTATTTTCTTCTTCTTTTTCTTTGGTCCTGAGGTTCTGTCCTTCGCGTTTTGGAAGCACCTGGTCTGCAATGAGATGCTCTCCAATTATTAATAATATTGGCAGCCTCTCCTAAAATTCCTGAGCTTAGTCCTTTTGGCTTATAACAATAGATTCCAAGTTTTGACTGAATAATCGTAGGCGTTTTTGGTGCAGTTTGAAGAGCGGATATCTCAACAGAGTGGTGAGAGAGATAACACTAAAAGTACTGGTTGGAATAGAAAATTGACTAGATTTATGCAGGTAAAGTATGACATACAAAACAATTTTTTGTTTTGTGCACTACTTTTAGTACTCTTGCATCTAATAATGATACATCTTGCGCATCTGTGCCGAGCCCGTTTTCTTGCGGGATTTTCTTTGGTGGTGGTATAAAATTGTTTCTTGTGTCGTCTTCTAGCCTTCGTAAATGCACAAGGGAGTGGCTGGTGGTTTTGGTGTCTTCAATCAATCACTACAAAACAACATAATTGTCAACAATCTGTATGATGATGCACTAATGTACAGAGCCCAGAGCGAGACTACAACAAAGACCAGACAAAAAAGTCATTCGTTAGTTCCAATGACCACTTCTGCCTTTTATTGGAAAATCCTCTTTTTATACTTTTTGGAGATCAAAGCTCTGAACACTGAATGGACTACTCTCCCCTGCAGCTTTCAATCCTTTGGTTGCATTGTGTTTGTATAAGACCGCTTCTGTCTGGTCATTCAATCGTAGATTTATCTTAGTAATAATAATTGCTGTGTTATTTAGATATAAGATGGTGATTATAAATTTTGCAGATAAAAAGTACTTTCAAAGGTATAAAAGAGGCAAAGTTTTGTCACTGAAAACAGGGGTAATGTCATTCTACTATAAGAATTAGTTGTATCAGCAGATTCTATAAGTACTATTGCAACACAAATTAAGGCAATTTTAAATTACCTTTTCATAGATTTTTTTGGTGGATTTGCAAATCTTCCCAGCTGACAATTACCCAAGTTAAGTTCCCTCATGGTCTATACAGTAGAAGTCAAAAGCATGGATTCCAGCAAAAGTTGAGTGGCTGAGGAGCCTGAGGATATGATATTTTGAAGGTATTTGATTGGATTCTAGCTGCCTATTAATGGACTCTGTAATTGTCTGTGAAATTATTTGTGTCATGTTAAGCATATATAGCAGTGTACACGAGCTGTCTCAACCAATAGCAGTGCTTCATTTATAGATAAGATAGATAGATAAACTTTATTTCATGAGGGTAAAACCTATTAAGTATAAATACTTATTTACAATAGGGCCCTCGTATCAACCTCGTATCAACCTGAAGACAAATCACTACTTTTAATGTTCACTGTAATATTTGTTAGTTTGTTCAAGCCAGTCAACAGAGGTATGTGATCTCAAATTTTCCTTGTTTGAATTTGTATCATTAAAGTCAACAAATTCAAATGCTTAATTGCCAAGTTTTTCTTTTCGCAGTTTAAAATCACTTTGCAAAGAAGTATAATGTGAATCAAGAAAATGATTTGGAGGAGCAAGACACATATCTATCTTATCTATAAATGAAGCACTGCTATTGGCCCACGGCTGTGGAATGATCTTCCTCAAGAAATTAGAAGTGAACTGTCTGTCGATCGCTTTAAAAGCCAACTAAAGACACTCCTTTTCAAAGCGTCATACAACTAGTCACTAGCCTCTGTGCAGTATTTTATTGACTTTTTAATTTGTGATATTTTAGATTTTACGGACTTCAAAGACTTTTCGATTTTACATTTTACATTTATATTTTCACAATCTCATTGTATAGCGTTTTGAGCAGGTTTTTGGATTCTACGCTTTACAAAATAAATTTATTATTATTATTATAACAACCAATAATATTATTAAGGAGTGAGAAAATGTCTAATTGTGATAATTACTGTCTGTCAACGCTTTTTGTGAAAGAAAATATCTGGAAAATGAAAAGTCATTCCACAGAAGGTTTGCTGTTTTAAATAGAGTTCTGCGATGTTTCTTGCTGAAAAGTGATTGTAATTGGATGCCAAAGATGTCTGTAATGATTAACCTTTATCTGTGAAAGTGAGATTATATAGAAATTTTGCAAATGTTCAGTATGTGTTGCAACTAATGAGACGATATGGAATAGGATATAACAAATATGTAATCGTGACAATATGTTAATTGAATATATAATCGTGACAACGTGTAAAATTGCAATGCAGGGGAAGGAGACATTTATTCAAACATAATATGGATGTGATACGTAATGGGCAATAAATGGCACAAAGACTCATTTCCGAGTTACAGTTACATTATTTCCGGTTGGTCGAAGGTTCTTGACACTTGATCAGGGTTGCGATTTTTAAAGATTTTTATTAAAAAATCAAAAAAATCGAATGATTTAAATCTGATTTAAATCAAATAAATCGATTTAAATCAAATAAATCATGATTTTTATTGAAAAAAATCATGATTTAGATCAAGATTTAAATCACTTGATTTAAATCACTGCAACCCTTCACTTGATGACCCAAGGTTGAATTCCTGCTCCAGGAGTCAAAAGCCTTATCATCCAGATTTATTCTAAGGAGGGGAATATATGTCTCACACTTACCTCTCTCTCTCTCTCTCTCTCTCTCTCTCTCTCTCTCGTGTGCATTCCCGGATTTCCGGTTAGCTCACCCAGATTTCACTAGGGAGCAGCACTTTTCATGATTTCCTTTATTTTTATCAGTTTTCCTGCTGTAATTCTTAGTCTTGTAATATCCTCTGTGAATATGTCCATGTTGGTTATTTTCCCATCTATATTGCGGACTATTTCTTCACATTCTTCTAGTATGTGTTTTTGTGTCTCTTCCATTAGTCCACACATTCTGCATTTCATGTTCGTATACTTATTTTTGTAGTTAGCTTTCGCATCAAGCATTCTTGTTCGAGCCGCAAATATTACACTCACTTCTCTTCTGCTCAACTTGTCCATGTACGGTGCTCTTTTTCCTGCTTTTATTTCTTTTTTGTTGTCTAAGTAGAAGGTTGTCTTTGACTTCTCACTTGCACTATTTCTGATATTCTCTAGCAGCATTTTTCCTGCTGCTTCCTTGATCTCTTTTTTTCTTCCTTCCTCAGTCACTGGGGGGTTCCAGCCCTGTCCCATCAGGTGGTCTTTTTCTGATTTAGCCTTTTTCCCCCATGCTTCACTTTCCATTATTTCCTTGAGGATGTTGTTCTTTCCTTTTGTTGCTTTTTCCATATATGCTACTTTGTTGATGCAGATTGTGCTTTCGATGTCCATAAGCCCCGTTTCTATGTATAGTGGTTCCCATGGGGTTGATCTCGGCGTCATTATAGTCCTTTTAAGTAGGTTGTCCATTATTTTTTTCAGGTCGGCCTTTTCCTTTTTGGTGAGGCTGATCGATTCTGTGCCGTATGTCATTATTGGGATGATGCATGCTTCTAGTGTGGTCCATATTGTTTCCATCTCAACGTTTTTCAGGTCAGTACTCCCAGCAATTGCCAGGATGGTGTTGTATGCCGCTTCAACTTTACGTTTTACTTCTTTCAGGTGCTCTTCCATGTTGCGTTTTTCTGACACATAGACACCCAGGTATTTATATTTGGTGCATTGTTCCAGCACCATTGTTCCGAGTCTGAAGGTGTGCTCTGACTTCTGGGCTTTTTTTCCGATCTTCATTATTTTGCTTTTTTCTTCCCCAAACTTAATCCTATACTTCGTCCCAATGGAGTTTGTTATGTCGAGCATTTCTTGGAGCTCATTGTGGCTGTTTGCTATCAGGACTACGTCATCCATCCATAGAAGGCACCCAATTTTCATTCCACTTTCCAGTTCTACTCCTAGCTCCTTTTCCTTGATTTCTTTTGCAATTTCATCCATGAGGACAGCGTACATTATCACTGACAGGACTCCCCCCTGTCTGATGTTGTCTTTCATGTGGATCTCTCTTGTATTGCCATACTTCGTTTCTGCTGTAGCTGTCAGTCCTTCGTTTAGTTTCTTTATGATGTTCCAAATTCTGTCATCGACTCCCTGTTTGGACATGACGTACATAATTCCATCTGCCCACGCTTTGTCGTAGGCCTTAGTTACATCGAGGAATGCAACGTAAGTTTCTTGTCCTTTTCTTTGGAGTTCTTGAAGGATGAGCAGGTGATCTACTGTGTTTGCTCCTTTTTTTCCTCCGCCTTGCATGTCGCTTATCTTCAGCTTCTCTTTTGCTCTGTCGTTGATAATTCTTTCATACAGCTTTCCTACATTGCTGCTGACTGTTATTCCCCTCTCACTCGAGCACTTTCCCTTTACTCCTTTTCCCTTGTATAACCGCACTATTCTTCCTTTCTTCCATGCTTGGGGGATCTCTAGTGTTGTTGATATTCTTTCAAAGCATTTTCTGATATGTTCCAATACTTTATCACTTGCGTTAATCAGAATTTCGTTTGGGATCTCATCTGGTCCACAACTCTTTTTCTTTTTCAGCCTTTTTTTGGCTGTGATCATTTCAGTTGTGGAGATGGGAGGGATATGTGTTTTTATTGCCTCCTCCTCCGTCTTCTGGTTTTCTGTCTCTATTTCCTTCGTCCATATTCTTCCTTCTTCCTCTTCATCCCTTGCTTGGTATAGGTTTTCATAAAATTGTGCAATGTAGTTTTTTGCCTCCTCATGGTCTTCGATTATTCTCCCTTCTTCGGTGATTGTGTCAAACTCATCGTTGTTTCTTCCCATGAGGCGTTTTCTTACTTTCCATATTTCATTTCTGTCTCTACTCTTGTTTATTCTGCTCAGTATCTCCTTTATTCTTTTCTGTTCATTTTCTTGTATCGCTTCCATGAGTTTTGTTTGTGCTTCATAGTATTCTCTCAGACACCTTCCTTTCTTCTTCTCGTCTGCTGTTTCAAACTCTTCTTTCTTTTCCTTCCTGTTTCTGCGAAGTTCTTTAATCAGGGGCGTTTCCTTCCCTTTCCTGTTTTCCTTTATGGTTATTGTCTTCATTCCTACTTCTTCTTTCAGGGTTTCTTTTATTGCCTTCTCCAGGGTTTCATACCCAGTGACCGGTGATTTTTCTATCTGTTTTTCCAGGTACTTGTTTATCTTCTCCCAGTTGCATTTCTCATTTATTTTCCAGCTGGTGATTTTCCGTTGTCTCTTCTCATATTCCATTTTTATTTTCAGGGTTATTGTGTTGTGGTCACTCTCCTTTTCTTTTCCCTTTAATCTCTTGGACCCTGCTTCATCAATCTCTACCTCGCTTATCTGCTTCACGTTTTCCCTGTGTGTTATTATGTAGTCAATGATTGATTTTTCTGTGTTGTTGTTTCTATTCTCCCTTGTCCATTTTCCTGTGCGTGACATTTTGTTTACATCTGTTGTACCTGTTTCAGTCATCATATCTTCCATAATTCTACCATTTCTTGACCTTTCCTGTATGTGGCAGTTAGACCTCTCCTCCAGCTTTGCATTGAAGTCTCCTGCTAGGATCAAACATGAGGACAAATACCTAAGAATCAGTCGAAATTACAACTTGCTATAGCTATAATTACCTCTTAATGCATTGAAATGATAATGATCTTCTCGCTAAATTTGCTTGCCCTCACTCATGCTCATACTGAATGACAGAACTTTACAACGTTACAATTACAACTTCTGGACATTGCGGAAACCAAGTTCAAACTAATATAAATATTTATAATGTAAACAGATCAGAGGAGATAAACACTGCACTGCAGAGCCTCTTTCCACCAAATCAACCCTCAGGAGACCTTGTTCTCAACACTGACTGCTTGAGAGAGAGAGAGCTGTAGAAGTCACTTGAAGTTGTGTCTGGCCCGGAAATCCCTGAGCATACGGAATTTATGCTGGACACTGGAACAGGTTTAGAATGACAGTGGCAGGGGACGTGGACACTTAAAAGGAAATGAGTTGAAAAGAGTTCATTTAGGGAAAAGCAAGGTCTTCAGTCAGTAAAGTTGGAGCCTAGCAAAAGATTGCATTTAGAATTAAAAAAATAATAAAAATTGATATTTAATGGAAAACAGCTAAACGTTATTCCATATTCCACATCAATCAGTATTGTTGCCATGTGATTTCTGGTTATCTTAAAGTAGTTTGTTTTGGTCAGTGTGAGTTTGCAGGTCTTTGTGGATTTGCAAGTCTTCCCAGCTGACATTTAGCCTCCCACAACTAATACAAGTTATGTTCTCTCTTAGTCTTTAGAGTAATAAAAAAAGTCAAAATAGATTCTCCCCAAACGTGAGTGGGTGAGGAGCCTGAGGACATCATATTTTCGAGGCTCTGATTGGATTTAGCAGCATAACAATGGACATTGTGATTGAATGTGAAATTACCTGTGTCATGCCAAAGCATCTAGCTATAATATGCTATATGGATACAGACGGTGTCACAACCAATGGCAGTGACTAGTTTATGTATGTAACAACCTGAAGTCAAAATCAGGGTTTTTTTTTCGTCAGTTCAAGCCAGTCAAGAGGCATCAACTGGTTTTTAATTTTCATAAAATCATTTTTCCATTATGGAAAAGCTCTAACCCCTTAAGGTCTGATGCAAATTTTTGTGCATTTCAGGTGAAGCCAGACGTTTATCTGCAATAAACCAAAGAACATTAAGTGTGTATGAGCCTATAGTACCATATTTTGTTGTGAGTATAGCCATGTCAATAAATGTTTTAAATTTCAGCAAAATCGGATCACCGGTTCAAAATATATGAACTCTTGAACAGCCAGAAAATTAGCATTTTTTAGCATTTTAGCGTGACGTTCAAATTTTGCTATGTAAAACCCTTATTTTGATAATAATATGCGACATTTTCAAAGGCCAGGGTGCTAAATTGCAGCCATGGAAGTTCTGAAATTGCGACTATCAATTGATTTTTGATACTTTGTGTACACATCAAGGAGGGGCAATCAGAGTGCCAAGTCGCAAATGAAGCCAAAAAGTTGTCCAATCCCAAACACGCAGTTTCTTGTTTCGCCTCGTCCCACTCAGACATGCTGCTGAAAATTTGTTGTTACATATAAGATATCTCTCCTTTAGAGTGACTAAGTTCATTATCACAAGAAAATATGCCCCTGCCCTATTGTATTTATAGTTGATGCAAAAAACGGTTGATTGTCCCGACCCTAACATCTTCTGTCTTGCACTTCTGCTTGCCCTGTGCTGCTTTCTGCATGGCCTACACCAGTGAGGCAGTTTTACGTGTCTTCCATTATACCTTTTAACTTATTATTTTTGTAAATTAAAGAATAATCTGATTACAAGTTTGTTTGCTGTTGTTAACATTGTTAATCGTTAGCAGGACGTTAACATGCAAAATTGTCAGTTAGATGCCAGCTTTTCCAATTGTACAAATATCTTGGTGAATTTTAACAGTTGTTAACTGTGTGTCACATCAGGCTCAGTTCTCCATTGGTAGCTATACATGTATTGGCCTGAGTGACACCAGAAGCCAGGAGAATGAGTTCATATTTTTAGGATATAGGAAAGAAGTATTTGGCATGACAGCAACTGTCAGATGAAGACCATCAAGCATGGGATTACACTGTCATGACAAACACATCAATATGACAGACCCATCAACAGATTACATGAGCTGGCTGGCCTATAACTAATATGCAGCTATATATATGGTGATGCAGTAAGTCCAATATAGGGCTCATATTGGCACTCTGAGAGATAACGTTTCTCAGAACTTTTTAGATGCACTAGCCGACTGAATACACACACACACAGTCATGGTCATACCGGAAATAAAAAGAAGGCAAAAAATAGAGGGTTACAAAAAAGAAGAAGGAAAGAAAATGTGCTGAGCAAAAGACAGTGAGGTTTGATAAATTGCCAAAGGAAGAAAATACAAGTGACAAGAAAAAGGCAGGCTACGCTCACCAGTGTTGTGTCATGCAGATACTGCCATTTCACTTCTGCCATGATTATGCTGCTGCATGATTGTGGGCTTTATTCTGTCATTTGTCTGGTTGATGTTAATTTGATGCCTTACTGCAAAAATCCAACTTTAGTGAGAATATAATATACATATCATGAAGTGTATGCCAGTATATGCGTCTCCTTTTCGGTGTCAAACTATCACGGAAATCAGGATGAATGAAGGATCTCTCTCCGCGTTTCCCTTAAAGCTGAAAATATTCTTCGTAGTTGATTCCAAATTCATGTGTATACTCGGTAGTCTCATGTTCCATTCATGACATTGCTGTTAAGTACACTTGCGTCGATTACTGCTCGCAGTATGTCTTATTCATTTGAGCAGAAACCATTTTCTGGCAAAATTTTCTTATTTTTCAGTAGAAATTGTTATCTGTGCTCAGTGTGCTGATCCCTTTTTCTTGCATAATTTTCTAAGCCGGTTAGTAGAAATTTGTTTCTTGTGTCTTCTAGGCTCTGGCAATGCACTGGAAAGTGGATGTTGGATTTGGTGTCTTCCATCAATCACTACAAAACAACACAATCGTCAATGATCTGCAACATATATGATGATACACTAATGTACAGAGCCCACAGCGGCGAGACTAACCGACCAAGACCAGACAGAAAAATGCATTCATTAGGAACTAATGAATTACTTCTTCTGTCTGGTCTTGGTTGATGACCACTTCTGCCTCTTGTTGGATAAATTCTCTTTTTATGCTCTTTGGAGATCAAAGCTCTGACGTTGGATGGACAACTCTCAGCTGAAGCTCTCTTTCATTTGGTTGCATTGTGTTGGGATGGGACTGCCTGAGTCAGCCTGTTCAATTGAAGATTTATCTTCGCAACAATATTAGCTGTTATATATTATGATGATAACTACATAGTTTGAAGATAAAAAGTTACTCGCAAAAGTATGAGGGAGGCATAGTTTTGACAAGGAAAACAAGGGTAGGCCTATTGTCATTATATTCTAAGAATTATTTGTATCAGCAGATTCTGTTGCCACACAAATTGAGGCCATTTTCAAAAGAAGTTTTTCGTGGATTTGCTAATCTTTCCAGCTGACATTTATACAAGCTACATTATCTCTCACTCTTTACAGTAGAAGTCAGAAGCACTGACACCAGCAAATGTAGAGCGTGCAAGGAGCATGCGGACTTGATATTTTCAAGGCATTTGATTGTATTACGTCAGCCAAATGAACCCTGTTATTAGCTGCAAAATTATGTAATGTAGAGCATCTGGCTGTCACACTGTCACAAGCAATAGCAATACCTCATTTATGTACGTATCGACCTAATGACAAATCAGTATTCTTGAATTATGCAGTAATGTCGGTCAGTTAGTTCAAGCCAATCTGCAGGGATATGTGATTTAGAATTTTCTGTGATTGAATTTGTGTCATTATAACAGATACTAGTGCTTAGTTGTCAAGTTCTTATTTTCAGACAGTTTAAATCTCTTTGTAATTGATGTACCAACAAAGCAGTATCGTGTGAATCAAGGATATATGTTCCGAAAAAGCAAGATACATAAAAACCAATTAAGAAGTGAGAAAAGGCCTTATATCGATAATTACAGACTACCAATGCTTTCCTAGAAATAAAATAGCCTATCTGCAAAATGAGAAGTCATTCCACAGAAGGTTTCCTGCTTTAAATACTAAATAGAGTTCTGCGATGTTTCTTGCTGAAAAGTGACTGTAATTGGATGGCAAAAGCCGTGATGAGTAATACATTTTTGTGGAAGTGAGAATATCTGGAAAATTGACACATATCCAGCATGTTCGCGACTTGTTAGACTTTATATAATCATAACAACTGGATACCGGGGAAAACTCATTGTTAACGTCAACTGCTTGAGTCAAGTTTAGAGAGCTGTAGAAGTCATATGTTGTGTCTGCATGGCCCAGAAATCCTTGGACATACGGAGTTGATGCTGGACACTGGAACAGGTTACGAATGGCAGTGGCAGGGGACGTGAACACTTAAAAGGGAATTAGTTGAAAACACTTCATGTAGAAACAAGTAAAGTCTTCAGTAAAAACAGTTAGAGCTTTTTTTTAAATTATGAAATGTCTGCATGGTCAATAGAGCAGCGTATGTAAAACATACGAAGCTCTTTCTTGTGTATTTCGTACGTAAATTGGTTGTTTACACGTATGAAATACATACGAAAATTTACGTACATTAAACACGTAAATTTTTGTATATGTGTTGGTTTTCGGGGGCTTTAATTTGATTTTTTTGCTAATTTGTTTTAGATAGTAAACCATTTGTGATTACCATAATGCACTAAAATGGAGAAAGTAACTCAAAAGTACTTGTGTGAAATTTGTATGAATTTGTAAAAACTTTGTACGAAATGTACGTACGTACTATGGATAGGCTCTTTTTTGTGAGTTTTGCGCGCAGAATTTACGTATGTAATTCGTACACTGCACAATTGCCACTGTAGTATCCAGGCATTGGACTATACATTGAAAGAATCGTCCATTTTACAAGGCTTGCAGTTTGAAACTGAAGAACCGAGCTATTCACTAGGTTCCTACTTTCATGGTTATAGCAAGCACAGTTGTTAGCTGCATGTCAAATTAGACTTAATTCTCCATTGGTGGCTATATATAGATCCATGTATATGACCTGAGTGACACCAGAAGCCAGGAGAATGAGTACATATTTTTAGGGTATTGGAAAGAAGTATTTGGCATGACAGCAACTGCCAGGTGAAGACCATCAAGCATGGAATTACACGGACGTGACAAACCCATCTACATGACAAACCCGTCAACAGATTACATGAGCTGGCTGGCCTATTACTAATATACAGCTGTATATGTATGGTAATGTAGTGAGGCCAATATAGGCCTGATAATGGCACTCTGAGCGATGAAGTTTCTCAGAGCATTTTGATGCACTGACTGACTGAATACACAGTCATGGTCATACCGAAAAAAAGAGAATGAAAAAAAGAGAGGGTTACAAAAAAGAACCAAAAAAATGTGTCGAGCAAGAGGCAGGTTTGATAAATTACCACGGACAGAGAATACAAGTGACTCGAAAAAGGCAGGCTCAGCTCACTAGTGACGCATCATGCATATATACAGCGTTTTACTTCTGCCATAATTATGTTACTGTATGATTGTGGTCTTTAATCTGTCATTTGTCTGGTTGATGTTGATTTGAAGACTTACTACAAAAATCCGACTTTAGTGAGAATATAATATAATATACAAATCATGAAGTGTACGTGATTCAGACGACTCCTTTTCGGTGTCTAACTGTCATTGAAATCATGATGAATGAAGGATCAATTCCTCATTTCACTCATAGCTGCAAATATTCTAAAAGACTCGCTTTTTTGGTCAGCTGGCTTTGTTGTTGATTTCTAAATAATGTGGCTACTTGGCAGTCGCATATTCCATTCATGGCATTGCTGTTCAGTACACTTGCGTCGATTCATGCTTGCAGCATGCCTTATTGTGCACCTAAACAGCCATGAGAAATATTTTCAGTCCGCATAAACAAATAAAATCAATCAATCAAATTTGTGCAGATAATTTTCTAAATTTTTAGCTGGATGTTTTTACCTGTGCTGATCCCTTTTCTTTAGCATAATTTTCTTCGTAGGCAGTAGAAATTTTCTTCTTGCAGCTTCTGGGCTCCATCATAGCACTTTAGGAAGTGGATGGAGACTATGGTGTCTTCAGTCAATCACTGCAAAAAAAAAGCATAATTGTTGACCAACTGCAACTAGTATGATTATACTAATATACAGTGTCCAGAGTGAGGCTGTACAACAAAAGTCAGACAGAAAAAGTCATTCATTAGTTCCAATGTCCACCTCTGCCTCCTGTTGGATAAATTCCCTTTTTATGCTCTTTGGAGATCAAAGCTCTGAACGCTGAATGGGCCAAGTGCTCTCCTTGGCAGCTTTCTGTCCTTTGGTTGCATTGTGGACAGATTGGACTGCTTCAGTCTGGGGGTTCAATTGTAGATTTATCTTTGTAATAACAATGTAGGCTATTATATATTATGGTCTTAACTACATAATTTGAAGATAAAAAGTTACTCTCAAAGGTAGGTAGGAGGCATTGTTTTGTCCCGGAAAACCACGGAAATGTCATTCTATTCTAAGAATTGGCTGTATCGAACAGCAACTGTTGCCACACAACCTGTAGGTGTCTTAAAGTCCTTTTTTGGTCATTGTGAAACTGTAGGTTTTCATCGATTTGTAAGTCTTCCCAACTGACATTTAGCCCCGAACAACAACACTGCTTGCATTTATAAATTAAGGGAACAAATGGTTTTTCATTATTGTTGCCAGTTATGGCTGTTTCAACGAGATATCATACATCAAACATTTTCATTGTTTATACTGTACATCGTGTACATTGCACTATGTGGTATTCTTGTGTCTACCAAACGCACCAAACTGGAATTAAATTCATTGTAACATTTATGTGCCATTCCTGATCCATTATTTATTTGTTACTCTATGTGTATTATTTATATTCATAATTGTAACTTTCAGATAATTTACCAAAATAAAATCAATCAATCAAATGTTAGAAAAAATTGACACGTGAGGAGATCGGTTTCATAAATTTAATGAGAAAACCCAGGGTCAATCTGAACTCAAACTCTAACCCTATCAATAAACCAAACCATATTTGTAACTCTGATTGTAAAAAGTAAGGTAAGGTAAAACACACACATAAGCTATGTTGACCCTGTGTTTATCATATCAGGCTCAGATCTCCATTGGTACATATAGCTAGCCTGAGTTACACCAGAAGCCAGGAGAATGAGCACATATTTTTAGGGTATTGTGAAGAAGTATTGGACATGACAGCAACTGTATATAATACGTGTATATTTAAGCGTATAAGATATGTACAAAAGTGTTAACTGCCTTAATTAATTTGTGATCCCGACGGAAAAGTGTGCCTTGAATTTTTAATGTACTATTCTTTCTATGTCTGTATTTTAAGGTGCCAGTTCGACAAGCAGTTGTGCTTTTCTGGCTTCCTTAACTTCATTTGAAATAAATTATCAATCAATCAAAACTGTCAGCTGAAGACCATCAAGTTTGGAATTTTGTGGATGTGACAAACCAATCTAGGTGATAAACCCATCTATATGACAGACTCATCAACAGATTACATGGGCTGGGTGGCTGCCCTATTACTAATAATATGCAGCTATATATGGTAATGCAGTAAGGCCAACACAAGCCTTATTATTGCACTACAATGGATAACATTTCTCAGAGCTTTTTGATGCACTAGCCGACTGAATACGCAGTCATGGTCATACCGAAAAAAAAAGAAGGAAAAAAACAGAGGGTTACAAAAAAAGAAGGAAAGAAAATGTGCTGAGCAGAAGGCAGGTTTGATAAATTACCAAGGAGAGAAAATACAAGTGACAAGAAAAAGGCAGGCCACACTCACTAGGGACGCGTCATGCAGATACTGCCATTTCACTTCTGCCATTATTATGTTGATTGTGGTCTTTATTCTGTCATTTGTCTGGTTGATGTTAATTTGATGCCTTACTGCAAAAATCCAACTTTAGTGAGAATATACATAATATACATATCATGAAGTGTACATACCTGAGTAAGACAACTCCCTTTTTGGTGTCCAACTATCATTGAAATCAGGATGAATGAAGGATCTCTCTCCGCGTTTCCCTTAAAGCTGAAAATATTCTTCGTAGTTGATTCCAAATTCATGTGTTTACTTGGTAGTCTCATGTTCCATTCATGACATTGCTGTTTAGTACACTTGCGTCGATTACTGCTCGCAGTATGTCTTATGCATTAGAGCAGAAACCGTTTTCTGGCAAAATGTTCTTATTTTTCAGTAGAAATTGTTATCTGTGCTCAGTGTGCTGATCCCTTTTTCTTGCATAATTTTCTAAGCTGGTTAGTAGAAATTTGTTTCTTGTGTCTTCTAGGCTCTGGCAATGCACTGGAAAGTGGATGTTGGATTTGGTGTCTTCCATCAATCACTACAACACAATCGTCAATGATCTGCAACATATATGATGATACACTAATGTACAGAGCCCACAGCGGCGAGACTGACCGACCAAGACCAGACAGAAAAATGCATTCATTAGGAACTAATGAATTACTTCTTCTGTCTGGTCTTGGTTGATGACCACTTCTGCCTCTTGTTGGATAAATTCTCTTTATATGCTCTTTGGAGATCAAAGCTCTGACATTGGACGGACAACTCTCCCCTAAAGCTCTCTTTCATTTGGTTGCATTGTGTTGGGAAGGGACTGTAAAGATTTATCTAGGCCCCTGTTCGCAACAATATTAGCTGTTATATATTATGATGATAACTACATAGTTTGAAGATAAAAAGTTACTCGCAAAAGTATAAAGGAGGCATAGTTTTGACAAGGAAAACAAGGGTAGGCCTATTGTCATTATATTCTAAGAATTATTTGTATCAGCAGATTCTATAAGTACTATTGCCACACAAATTGAGGCCATTTTCAAAAGAAGTTTTTCGTGGATTTGCTAATCTTTCCAGCTGACATTTATACAAGCTACATTATCTCTAACTCTTTACAGTAGAAGTCAGAAGCACTGACACCAGCAAATGTAGAGTGCGCAAGGAGCATGCAGACTTGATATTTTCAAGGCATTTGATTGTATTACATCAGCCAAATGAACCGCAGTTATTAGCTGCAAAATTATGTAATGTAGAGCATCTGGCTGTCACACTGTCACAAGCAATAGCAATACCTCATTTATGTACGTGTCGACCTAATGAAAAATCAGTATTCTTGAATTATGCAGTAATATCGGTCAGTTAGTTCAAGCCAATCTGCAGGGATATGTGATCTAGAATTTTCTGTGATTGAATTTGTGTCATTATAACAGATACTAGTGCTTAGTTGTCAAGTTCTTATTTTCAGACAGTTTAAATCTCTTTGTAATTGATGTGCTAACAAAGCAGTATCGTGTGAATCATCAAGGATATATGTTCCAAAAAAGCAAGATACATAAAAACCAATTAAGAAGTGAGAAAAGGCCTTATATCGATAATTACAGACTACCAATGCTTTCCTAGAAATAAAATAGCCTATCTGCAAAATGAGAAGTCATTCCGCAGAAGGTTTGCTGCATGCTTTAAATACCAAATAGAGTTCTACGATGTTTCTTGCTGAAAAGTGACTGTAATTGGATGTCAAAAGCCGTGATCAGTAATACATTTTTGTGGAAGTGAGAAAATCTGGAAAATTGACACATATCCAGCATGTTCGCGACTTGTTAGACTTTATATAATCATAACAACTGGATACCGGGGAAAACTCATTGTCAACGTCAACTGCTTGAGTCAAGTATAGAGAGCTGTAGAAGTCATATGTTGTGGCTGAATGGCCCAGAAATCCTTGGACATACGGAATTGATGCTGGACTCTGGAACAGGTTACGAATGGCAGTGGCAGGGGACGTGAACACTTAAAAGGGGATGAGTTGACAACACTTCATGTAGAAACAAGTAAAGTCTTCAGTAAAAACAGTTAGAGCTTTTTTTTTAATGATGAAATGTCTGCATGGTCAATAGAGCAGCGTATGTAAAACATACGAAGCTCTTTCTTGTGCATTTCGTACGTAAATTGGTTGTTTACACATATGAAATACATACGAAAATTTACGTACATTAAACACGTAAATTTTTGTATATGTGTTGGTTGTCGGGGGCTTTAATTTGATTTTTTTGCTAATTTGTTTTAGATAGTAAACCATTTGTGATAACCATACTGCACTAAAATGGAGAAAGTAACTGAAAAGTGCTTGTGTGAAATTTGTATGAATTTGTAAAAACTTTGTATGAAATGTACGTACGTACTACGGATAGGCTCATTTTTGTGAGTTTCACGCGCAGAATTTACGTATGCAATTCGTACGCTGCACAATTGCCACTGTAGTATCCAGGCATTGGACTATACAATGAAAGAATCGTCCATTTTACAAGGCCTGCAGTTGGAAACTGAAGAACCGAGCTATTCACTAGGTTCCTACTTTCATGGTTATAGCAAGCGCAGTTGTTAGCTGCATGTCAAATTAGACTTAATTCTCCATTGGTGGCTATATATAGATCCATGTATATGACCTGAGTGACACCAGAAGCCAGGAGAATGAGTACATATTTTTAGGGTATTGGAAAGAAGTATTATTAGTTACACCCTTCGGCTTCGTGGTGTATGGAGTCCTTCGTGGTGTATATTCCCGTACCCTCGAAAAACGAGCAGGGTGTAACGGTTTTATCCTCAGACTTCTTGTTTTATTTATGCCCATAGATTATCATGCAAACTGTGTCTGAAATGTCTTTCAGTAACAAAGGAAGAGCATTGTGACGTCATCATCAGTACTGCCACCAGGATGATGTCACAATGGCTCAAACAATGGCATTGTGACCTCATGGCTATTGTTGCTACAAGGATGACGTCATAACAATCCTATGGTTGCAATTGTGACATCATTGTTTATCTCATACACCCTGTCTGGTGACGACAGACAGGGTGTACGGTGTCATACACCGCGGCTCTCAGCCAATCAGAATCAAGGATTCACACCGGACTGAGGATAATGGGTATGACAGCAGCTGTCAGGTGAAGACCATCATGTATGGAACATGGATGTGACAAACCCATCTACATGACAAACCCATCAACAGATTACAAGGGTTAGCTGGCCTGCTTATATGCAGTTATATGTATGGTAATGCAGTGAGGCCAATATAGGCCTGATAATGGCACTCTGACATATGAAGTTTCTCAGAGCTTTTTAGATGCCCCCGCCAACTGAATGTATACACAGTCATGGTCTTCCCGAAAAAAAGAAGGAAAAAAAAGAGAGGGTTACAAAAAAGAAGAAGGAAAGAAAATGTGCTGAGCAGAAGTCAGGTTTCAAATATTGCCAAGGGAAGAGAAGACAAGTGACAAGAAAAAGGCAGGCTATGCTCACTAGTGATGCATCATGCATTTATACTGCCATTTCACTTCTGCCATACTTATGCTACTTCATGATTTGTGGTCTTTATTCTATCATTTGCCTGGTTGATGTTAATTTGATGCAAAAATCCAACTATTTTATATGATGACCATCTGGGTGGCCACATTTCCATGGGAAAAGCAAATCTCTTGAAACCCCCAATTTGAAAATAGAAGTTGATGACCAGATAATTAGATCAAACACATGCAAAATTTCAGCCAAATCGGTTAATTTTTAGAGGTTGCACAAAGCTTTTTAAGTTCATAATGTAATTCTCCATTGGCACAACTGAAAAAATTGTCAATTTCCCAGATCCTTCTCCGAAGTGAATTTTTTTTTGTGCATTTTTTAGAGTTATTTTTTATCTATTTTTCATAGTAAGTGTAATATGTGCCTGGTTTTATGAAAAAATGATTGAAAATTGACCTATGTAATATCTATGCTCATCTGCTACGAAACTTTGTAAGTCAAAAAGAATATCAGGACTAGATTGTGCTGTGACTACTCACATAAATTGTGTTCACAGTGAAACTCAACAACAAAGAGCAGACAGAAAAAAGTCATTCATTAGTTCCAATGACCACCTCTGCCTCTCGTTGGATAAATTCCCTTTTTATTCTCTTTGGAGATCAAAGCTCTGAACGCTGAATGGCCCACTCTCCCCAAGAGCATTCGTAATTTCAATTTGACGCAGTGGGAAGAGATTTCTTCTGCCTCTAGGCAAAGAGCGGTTTATTTTCCTAATGAAAATGACTCTCCATTCAATACTAATTATAATCAGTTGGGTAAATAAGAACAGTGTAACAAAAAGCTCATGGCAAATAATTGCAAATGAAAACGCATAATGTGATACAGAATAACTACACAACACTTCAAGATGAAAAGTTTGTTTCAGACTTGTAGGAATGAGTGATTTGCCTGGAAACCCTAAAAACATCTATAAACAACCTGTTTATATCAACTTTCTGTTTTTAGAATAACCTTTATTGGTTACGTTAGTCTGTGGCTGCAGTCTGTGCTATTTCTTTTCGTAATTGTAAGTTTATAAGTCATCATGGATTTGCAAGTCTTCACACCTGACATTTATTCACAAGCAACTAACAAAAGTTTGTTTTGTTCTTTGTTTGGGCTCGGTAAATTACAGCTGTTTGGTTGAGGACTTTAAGTATCAACCCGGCGGCAAAACGTCACCCGTTTCATTTATTTACCGGTGGCAATACATGATATATATACATAGGATTGTGAATAAGATACAATATATATGTTAATGGGTGACATTAAACTTGCAATTAACAATACAATACGATATATATATATTTTATTACCGGTAACCCCGATCAATCTAACACAGAAGCAGGAAAGCCGGTAGACCTATTTTCCTCCGGAAGTGCAAGCGACTTTAGATGCAGACAGCTTGATGGGGCTTGTGTCCTGATCTGTCTTTTCAACCCTCAGAGCTTTTGATCTACAACACATCTCAAAAGAAAGAGGGACCAAAGTGAATAATGGCACTAATGAATGGATTTTTCTGTCTGGTCAGGATAGAGTTTTTGTTCAGACCAGTAATAAGGTTATATTAAATTTAAGTAACTTGTTGAAGAGCAGATATTGAGAAAGCGTAATGATTTATGTGATCCGACATGCATATGGAGAAGACGTAGATGACAAATTGTGATCGTTTTACTAGTCACGCACGTATTGAAAAATCATTGTCGTTGACAGCTTCAGAAAACGCCATGTTTTGTTTTCCAACCAATTCTGAAGCTGTCAGTAACAATGACTTTTTGTTATTTCTTCTGAACATTAAGTTGCTGAATAAACTACTTACTGAAGTTTTTCAGGATAAGGGAACTTAGCTGGCTACTAAGAACTTAGGATCCTTAGGCTTGGTGGAGGTTCCTTAGAGGGATTACAGAACTGTTTTACTCAGTTTTATATAATTTTATTGCAAAGTTTCTGATTGTCATAATATTGAGATTAATTTTTAATATCCTAATGTGTGAAATTAACAAAGACCAGATTGTGTGCAAACATAGACTGTGCTTGAGCAAACCCGCAAGGCAATATGACAAGATTGACATGCATTACAGCAAATATCTTCTGCAAAACTTTTAAATTACAAATAAAATTACAATTAATCAATCCATACCAAGCCATAAAATATGCATTGTTAAACCAAGGCCTTCTTTTAACACCATGGTGTCTGCATCCTCTTTTTCAAACATGTACATTGACAAAAATATTGCAGAATGAACATTTCTGACATTTGTCAGCGGGGCCTCGTACATGTGAATTTGTGTATTATTTCCATTGTACTTTGAAAAAGTAGGGGAGACTCGGGTAAGTTGTGTCATTTTTTGGCTTGGGCTGATTTGCTTAAACACCATACTTGTGAAGCAATTAAACAATGGGACACAACAATTAGGGAGATCATGGCAGACATTCACAAAGAGTTCCAGGTAGCACATCTGATCACTGTGTTGGTGTAAGGTTTATCACTGGATTAGTCAAATTGTAAATCCAATTTTTTTTTAAACGTAGTATTTTACCTGTTTTTTTTTCTTACATTTTAATTATTCGTATAATATTTGCAGCCTATAGCTGGTTTTTCACAGTATCTATTATTGACACAATTTATTGCCTATCCAAATTCATTATAACTCATTCCAAAATTGGTTCTGGGAAAATGTTGCCAAAATTACAACTTGTTGTGTTACTCACATTTTTGGATTAATTCTGATAACATATCAGTTACATACGTTGAATTATGAGTTACATGGGGCAGTGAAACATTCATGTTGCTAATTCAACACTGGTCAGTTGTATGTCAAGTTTTATAAAAAAAAAAAATTGTGTATATAATCTTCACAATCAAAAATGAAATTTTTGTCAGGTGCACCTGAGACTGAGCCAAGGGCCAGCCCTGCACTGGCCTGCAGGCCATCAGAATATGGCCATCAATGGAGGCAGGGGTCAAGATTTCCAACACTAGCTTCATGTATCAAATTAGGGAATCATCTGCCTGACTTAATTACAAATCAGCAATGGTTAATAAAAATTACCTTAAGCCCCAGTCTCCCCCAGTGAGAATTTGAATAAATTCTGGAATGCATGCAGCATTTACAGTACCCTTTTATTTTTATCTCATTGATAATTTTATTCAATTCTAAACAAGATAAATTGATTTACAGACACTCAAAATCAAGTAAAATCTGTTCTAAGCCTGGAACCCCATCCCCCTGCCTCAGCCATCATCCAACATCCTTCCAATAAACAGTTAGATTGTACATATCTGAAACTGTGGCGTGCATATCTAGGTATTTTGTTTCAAAACAATTGATGGTACATCCTCCATTACATTATTCACACAACAGAACAGTGCAGTCGTGGGTTTGCTGCTGTGCTTCTTGATTTGTCAGTTATTTCAAGATTATGTATGTGTTGGTAAAACAATGAAAGTCAGTTGACTGGTGTGTTTTCCTCAGTATGGGTGTGATGAACCGATGTGAGAGGAAATCTGCAAAGTTTGTCAAACAAAGGATTTTCACTTTAGGCATTCTCACTTCTGTAATCCTTCTAAGGGGACGTTCTAAGGAGACTTATGCTCTGTGAGTGGAAGGGACTAGCATAAGTACCTATGTTTGGCTCTTAGGGGATTCTTAGGTGCCTTACAGTTGTCATTAGTAGCCAAATCAGCTGTAAGGACCCATCTAAGGGGCCATGTCTACTAATATTAGTACCTAAGTAACTCATAAGTGGGTGTTTCATGTCTTAGTCACCACCTTAGTTCCCTTATCCTGAAAAACTTCATTACATGTAACAAATAGTGCTTTTAGTGGAGCTGTAACTCTAACCGGTTTCTCTCTTTTGATTACTTTCTTTTAGATGCCATTGTTTCTAACATGAGAGATGTCATTATTTTTTTTAAGACTTCCTCGGTTAATTGGTTATTGTGTAATTGGAGGACGCTGCTAGATTCATGAAGTTTTAGTCACTTATCAAGTTTATAATTGGCTACCGCTTTCAAGCCTTGTTCTTTTTACTGATATCCTATTTCTAGCCACAGTTGCGAAAGTCTGCAAAACTTCTCTGGTTGAATTTAATGTATTGATTATATAAAATTGCTGATTTTAATGTGCTGAGGCTGGTGGTTCATCATTTGTTTCTTTCTTCTTATATTCTGCTGATATCTATGTGCGTCACATTATATAGAAATGCAGATTGTGGATGGTGAAGAGACCAATGTTGAATTTTATTTGCAAGAGCATTACAACATTGTCTGTTTGGATAATTATATTTTTTCACATTCTACATCAAAAATTAAAAAATTGCCTACAATGCTTTTGGACATCAATTACATTTTTCAAACACCAATATTGTTATTCGATCACTGGTGTGACATACATCTGATTTCACACAATCTGAGTGGAGAATATTAGCAGATTAGATTAGAAAGTACATGCATTAATTTTTAATACACCTAAAAAACAGGAGATAACTCATTGTTCTGGCTTCATCATGATAGGTATATGTTTTTCGCCACGAGAGAGGGAATTGTGATTTATCACCCGAGGGGTTAAGCCCGAGGTGTGATAACACATATTCAAGATCCCATGGTGAATAACAGGCTTTTAAAATGAGACAAACACTCAAACAGTCAAACATGAGACGATAAGTGGTCAACAAAGAGTATGGGAATTTTCGTAATGAAATACTGGCATATTATTGGCTGACAGAGGTGTGGAATGGTATAAACCAGTATTATTATACTAAGGTGCTGTGAGATATCAGGTTTGGTGCCCATTGTCAGGTACAGCGTATGAGTAACACAGTTGATATTGGGAAAGAAGTAAATTTGAAATGGCAGGAAACACAGGTGAAGACCTTTAAATATCCGGTTACACAACCTGACCAAAGGAGAGTATGAAGGGTCGACTGACCAAATAATGTGGCAATGCTTAATTGGTACTGATGCATGCTTCAATCAGGGTGCCGGAATAGGGGGGGGCAGGGGGGCAATTGCCCCTCCTGTCCTTGTCCAAGGGGGGCAGGGGGGGCAAGGGTGCCCTTTAGATCTTTAAGTAAAAAAACATTATAAGGCCTTATCTTACTAGTTTAGGCAAAAATTAGTAAGTATTGGTAGGTATATTTTCAAAATTATTAGTGCCTCTCTACTTAAATTTTGTCACTTGAAACTGGTGTGAATATGATTTGCCCTTTTTTATCTGACCGCCGCTGCTGCCCGTGATTCCTTCCGGCACCCCTGGCTTCAATACTCACCAGTAATGGACGTCTGACAGAAAACAGAGACCCACACTGAAAAAATTAGAAAATAAATAATTAAAGCCAAAAAAACATAGATTCATAGAAACAAGGTAGACAGGTTACATTAAGTAGCGACAGGTCATGCAAACGCTCATTTAACGCTGCCATCTGACTTCCGCCAAGATGTCCGCACTGACCACACAGTCTACAGTGCATACGCATTGTATCATTTTATGATGTCTTATGTTACATATTCAAGATAATCAAACTGGAAGCTCTTTCATTGCGTTATAACCGAGGAACAAAAAGAGATCACAAAAAATGTAAGAAATATTTGTATAAAATAAATTTACATTTTGAGTGAATGATTATTCTTTTCAGAATGAATAGATACTTTCAGACAAACAAACCACACTCATTTTGGATATCAATTTGCTGCATCTTGAGATGTCTACACCTGGTCTTTGAATGTGGAATATTACATCTTCTATTAGCGCACTGAAAGAGATTATTTGCCATGCTCTTAGTAACTTTCAGAATACATACACTGAAAAGAGGACTTTATTCTACAGACCTGATCTCCATAGCTGGTGTCTGTGCAAAATCTTAATTTATGCGATCAGGTAAAATTTTTGCAGGAAAAAGCTAAAATTGTAAATAAATTGAAGAAGAGTAGACATACTTAAATTCAGCTGCTAGTGTCCATCAACGACCTCACAACAGGCCCTATCTAGGAGACTAGTTTTTATAACATTGAAAGTATAGGATGATGACCTCACAAATTGCTTATGAGTCTTGAGGAATAACATGGAATGGATAGGAATATGACCTCACAAGAAACATGTCAGTGCAATTATGTAAGCACTTGTCATCCGTTGCCGGTAATAGACACTATTGGTAACAGCAATTGACATTGCGCCTTCATTGTTTCACTTTTACAATATACAATTTGGCATTTCCCCCACCGCAATATCTCTTTGTCAGGAAATTTAATATTAGTTTTTATCTTGTTTCAGATCGAGATGAATAACACTACCTTGCCCATCTGGGCCTCCACAGAAGTAAACATGAGTCACATGACCCTTGCCGACGCAATCTCCACAACATCAGACGCTTTTCTCACAACTCCAAATGTGCAAGTCGGAGAGAGTCAGAATGGGATGGCCCTTGCCTCGGACATAATGGACGTGATCGTGACGCCAGCGTTCTGCTTCATCGGAGTGGTGGGTAACATTGTGAACCTGGCCGTCCTTCTCAAGAGCCGAGCTCAGTTACGAAATGCGGACGTGGAGAGAAACAGCGGGACAACCCTCGGCCTCGTCCTGTTGTCTGTCTCCGATCTGCTTTTCTGTCTGACAATCTGTCCGCGTGTCTTTATAAACCTGTCTGCCCACATGGCTCTCTTTCCTAATCGAGGCTTTAACCTTCTCTACCAGACTTATGGCACTGCTTTCATCACCACCTTTCTGCTGACGAGCACCTGGATTACCGTTGCCATGGCGACATTAAGATATCTCGCGATCTGTCACCCTTTATGCATGCGCAAGGTGGACGCCAATAAGCTTTCTAAATTCTCATATATCTCTGCTGGATTATTCGCAATTTTCCTTAATCTGCCTGCTTTTGGGGAGTACCGCATAGATCCACTGCTAATTCCTGATACAGACTCCGGTCCCCAGAGCACCTTATACATTGTTGACCTCGGTTATTTCTCGGGTGCTACTTCACGAGGTTACGTGTTCATGTGGGTCCGAGCAACACTCGGCATCTTCGTTCCGGCGGCCATCATGACCTTTTGTTACTTCTCACTAATCCTCGCATTGAGACACTCCTGGCAGATGAGGAGGGAGTGCTTTGCTGCTGGGGATACCCGCAATCGCCATAGCAACCGAATAACTCGGATGCTTATCACCCTCGTCCTTCTTTTCATCCTCCTCGTCTTTCCGTGCGAAGTCATGGATTTCTGCCGAGACGTCGTCCAGACGAATTCCACTCGAACTCAAGTGTTCATGGTGGCAAGGAGCATCACTAACGTCCTGCAGGTCGTCAACTTCTCCTGCAACTTCATCCTCTACTGCGCCATGAGCGTCCACTTCAGACGCTCTGCCACCCAGATATTTTACGTGTGCTTGCAGTTCTTTCGCAGGATACAAAACAACTACCAATCAAACCTGTCAAGTCCGTCTGGCCATGCCTCTAATGACAACACACTAAGCACACGTCTGTGAGAAGCAAAATGCAATCAGAGTGGAATTTTAAGATTCATGGAACATTATTGGAACAAGTTAAGATTGGTTGCTTTGATAATGCATTTATGAAATTTCTGACATTCTTGTACAGTCAACACAGAAATTATTTGCACGCTTTGATTTTTCATCATATTTCACAGAAAAATTGTAGTATGATAAAAAGAACTGCCCTATGTTTTAGAGCAGTGTTAGTAGGTTAGGTTCCCATGCATTTCATTTTCTACCAAAATTCATTTTCTTGGAAAATATGAAAAAACTGAATTTTGAAAACCAAAAAATATTTGCACGCTTCAGCCGACTGGCAGAAACTGAATTTTTAATGATGATACTCAATTTTTCTTTGGAACTACTGTTGTTTATGGTATATTTAGCTCATTTACATCAATCAGACATTATTTGGGGTTCACAGGTGGGGTTGCAGGTGTTACCAAGGGAAATCACTCAATCCCATGATTTTTTTCTATGTATGGCTCTAGAAATATGGCTAGAAACAAGCACCTCACATGAGACTGATTAGTAAACTCCATAATTGTGTCTATTTGTCTAGAAAAGTAATTTGGCAGGTATTGGTCGGTAATTGTGTTCTACATGCAACCACAAAATGCCAGAAAACAGTAATACGATTAGAATCAAACTGAAAAAATCTTAATTACAGGACTCAATTTTGCCTCTGGGGACTATTGACTGTGAGCTGTGAACAATAGGTTGTAATAATTTTGGAGAAAGTCAGCTGAGATAATTAAGAGAAGTTGTTTTCGAATTTTGCACTATATCATTACCATTATGCAGCCCACAACAATTGTTGCTTCATAGGGTACCCCCATGGAGGACCCCAATGAGTGAAAATTTCACAATAATGGGTTTCCTTTGTAAAAATAAGCTTTGAACAATGAAAACTATTCACTGTCATAATAATTTAGGCCATAATTATTGTATGGACAAGCTTGGGTGGATCTTAATAATCGACGCATGACAATGCATTGAATATGCTACACTTACGTATATGCTAAAATTGAATAATAACCTAATTTGTGAGCAAATATTAATAAAAACAACTCTAAAGATTCTTTCTTAACAACTATTGATAAGCCTGTGGTTAAATAACTCGTCAGAGGCAAATCATCAGTTGTATCTCAGCACAAAATCACCAAGAGCCTTTTTTTGGACATTTCCTGATGAGATATTGAACATAGTTCTTCACAAAAACCTGCATAGTTTATCTTTGTCTCACAATTTGACTATTTTAAAGGACTTCACAGATCAATTTCATGGCAAGTGCTATTTTTAAGCAATTTTTATACTTGAATGTAGGAGAAAAACATGGGAATGGGTGTACTCCTTGAGTAACACCTGTAATCCCACCTGTGAACCCCAAATAATGTTTTATTGATGTAAATGAGTTAAATATACCATAAACAACAGTAGTTCCAAAGAAAAAAATGAGTATCATCATTAAAAATTCAGTTTCTGGCAGTTGGCTGAAGCGTGCAAATATTTTTTGGTTTTCAAAATTCAGTTTTTTCACATTTTCCAAGAAAATGAATTTTGGTAAAAAATGAAATGCATGGGAACCTAACCTACTAACACTACTCTAAAACATAGGGCAGTTCTTTTTGTCATATTACCATTTTTCTGTGAAATATGATGAAAAATCAAAGTGTGCAAATAATTTCTGTGTTGACTGTATGAGGTTATTGCAAACGGGTACTTAGAGTCCCTCAGAGCCAAGATTTCCTGTCAATTACGTTCAAATTCTGATTGGTGCTAAATCTCTAGTGAAGTCAATCAGAAAATTTGACAATTTAAGGCATTAAAAGTTTGATTTGGTATTATCATAACTGCCAACCAGAATGATGTTTCACTTTAAAAAAATGTTTTGATAATGTTTGTGAAGAATTTAAAGCAGTAAAGCCATGTAGCCCAGGAAATACATTTGAGACATTAAACATCATGTTATGACAAAGGCTATTAAATAAGTGACTCAGACAATAGCATCGAACATTTTTACATGAAATATATTCATTCATTGTTTTAGTCAACTTTCTACTGGACTGTGATTTGATGTCAGGTATGTGCTTGTGATAAAGTTGAATATATATAACACATTGATATTTTTGAAAAATATGGTTCATTGTTGTTGCATTCATTTACCTTGTGCAGAATTCCCAAAAGAGCTCAAAGGGGAACAAAAAACAACTTTGTAATCTTGAGAAAGATCCCCCCCTAACAAAACCTGCTTGTGATATCTTTCAGTAACGTTGTGTGAGTCTGTCTGTATCAGTTATATGTGTATAAAGCACATTACACATCAATGGACCATCAGTACAATGTACGGAAAAGAGCCAATATTGCAACAAGAAAGGGCAAATGATTAGAACCGGGATGTTTGCGTTCATTAGTGGTGTCAGCAAAAAATACTATTCAGATCCTGTCCTTTATACAGAAATAGATAGTCAATTTCTTTTAGTCAGGGTGATGGGTGTTTCTAACATGATTTGGCGCTGAAACAGAGTCTCTAACTTAATTAGTTTCCGAGATACAGTAGAAAATTGATTTTTAATGGAGGCCATTTTTAAAAACAATATGGCTGCATTCAAAATAGTTCCAAAGAACCCTGTATGAATTGGGAAGATGATATAAAGGGCATAGCCACTGAAATCAACTGTCTATCTATCATAGTTCCTTAGATATTGCTTAAAATAGGTTCAGAATGGTGGCCATTTTGAAATCCAAGATGGCGGAGGGAACACCGCTAATCTCAAGATGGCTCCCATCCTAAAATGGTGGAGGTAGTGTAGGTGCTACTGAACATTTGTGCAAAAGTTTCACACTTTTATCACCTTGCGCCTGGACTGTTTGGGAGACAAGTGATGTCACAATAGAGTGGCATTTACATATCATCGCATGGATTGTTTTGTATTGAACTGTGTATTCTGCCTGCATGGCAGGCAGGATACTCCAGCAATGCAAAAAATTTTGAATGTTAAAGTGTTTTTATTCCATGACCAGCCGTGTACATAATATATTTCCTAGAAATGGATGACTTCTTTACCTGTGAATTTCTGCCAAAAATTCCACTATTCTGAATTATTACAGATCTCATATAAGTGTGCCGTGTCCCATGTGAATATAATATGCAGAGATGATGTCAGTATCTCAATACTGACACCACTATCTGGGCACTTCCTGTGAGCTTTTGAGTTCACAGCTGAAGTATTGATTCCAACTGCTAATAACCAATTAGGCTTGCTGGCTAAGTGTGAATAACAACTGATTGATTTGTTTTCATATATGTCTAATAATTATTGTGCACGATTGTTTATTCAGATGGAGCATGTTAGTGGGGATTAGAAACTTTTGGCTGTTTTCAAAACATCAAATCGAATTATCAGGCTCACCAAAATTTTAGCAGTTTCTTGAAGATTTATAATGATCTGATCAGGGAAGGTCCCAAGTAACACAGCTGAAATTGTGGATGTACCACCGTGACATCAATATGCTCATACTGACATCAGATGAGCACTGTGGCAGTTGAAAAGACTAATATAAGATCAGTAATAACACAAGAAGGTACTGCAGGCAACGTCTTTTGAGGAAGAATATATATGAGTTATGGTCTTTCCAGAGTTCTTTATTTCCCTGGGCACATTTGACGTTATTAGAAACAATATATGGCAAATCATGGAATAAGTACAGGTTATTCACCTAGGGAGAGGGAATATGTGATTTATCCAGTAAGGCTTTTAGCCCAAGTTGTGATAAAACACATATTCCTTGTCTCTTGGTGAATAACCAGCTTATATACCATGAGACAAACACTCAGGCATGTAAACATTGGAGAATAAGCGGACAACAAAGAATATACTGGATTTATCGCATTGAAATTTATGATTGATCAACAGAGGTGTCAAATGGCATGTAAGACTCGACCACTGGATGATGACATGGCAAGTATAATGAGTCATCTATTTTATCTTTATTTACGTTTATCGTTTGTGTTTCCGTCAACTACAAAGTAAGAGTATTAGCAGAATTAGGCAGGTGTTATCAGTAACAGCTTAGTACCGATAATGACGAGGCAAGGGTAATTTGCAATTGAAAATGATTTCCATTGGGACTACTACCAATCTGCAGAAGAGCCCTCATTCTTAACAAAGCCATCTGGGAGACATCAGTGTTAATATCCATTAAAAAGAGAAGGTTCAGCAAACGTTTGTACAGCAAAAATGGTGAGATTCTGTGGCCGAAGTTTTCAGACTAATCAACAATTTGGAAAACTCTTGGCTCTTAATGCATTGGTCCATCGATTAATTAAATGGAGTTAAACTGGAGTCTTTCTCAATGGGCAGCGCACAAGTCTTTACGACACTAATTTTACACATACTTTTTTGTGCATATAAGACAACTATCAACAACAAGAAACAGCTAAATAACTTATGCTTACCTGAAAAACTTATTGGCCATAAAATAGAAAGATATACAGACAGATAGATGTGGTAAGTGCAGCATTCTACGCCAAGTTCTTGGAACTCACGAGGGTTGATTGATGAGATGGAGAAGAGCGGGAGTCCTCAACATGTTACACATTTACTCCAAGTGAGGGATCTTTTACTTGCCCAGAAGAGACACCGATACAAGGGCTGCCAATTCAACATCTCATCCGAACGAAATCTTGCTGGGATTTTGCTCATGAAGGTCTGCTGAAAATTTCGGGTTCCCAACCAGGGTTCGAATCCACACAGGCAAAGACCTTCAGCAGAGCAGGCGTCACCTTAACCACTCTGCCATCCAGCTGCCTAGATATGACACAGTGTTCACAGCAGTGTTATTTTACAAGGATAGGCTTTCTAGTCGTACACAAAGTAATCTGAAATACAAAATTATACCTTTGGAGGAAATTTCATGGAGGAAATTTAGAAGAAATGATGGCAGAAAAGAGAGAGAAATGCTTCACACTCTAAAAAATTTCAGACAAAATTGGTTTTTTAGATTCAAAATGGTTTTTTGAAAAACCAAATTTCAATGCAAAAAACCAAAATGGATTTTTTTAAAAATCCATTTTGGTTTTGCATTGAAATTTGGTTTTTCAAAAAACCATTTTGAATCTAAAAAACCAATTTTGTCCTGAGATTTTTAAGAGTGTGCTTCAGTTGAAATAACCCTTCACACCCCTATTGCAGGGCTTAGTCCAACCAAATACATTTGGACAAAGGGTGGATTCCTCTTGGTCAGTGAGCACGTGCCTAAGTTGAGTTAGTTCTTGGTATGTCCTCTGGCCTAGAATCTTCTCCTCAGCTGCCTTGAGTGTATCGTGTACACTGAGACGGGGATGTGCGGTGAGAAACCAAAAATTAAAGCTTGAATGATTAGTGGTCTTGATCCAATAAACACGGGCGGATTGGCGCAGCCTTGGGCCCAGTATTAAAATAAGTCAATGAGTCCCTAATTTCCCACCATTTGGGTTATTTAGAATGAGAATAGTGAAATACTATAATATTGCTGCACACAATCATAATCCTGATGAGGCAAAGTATTGTTTTTTGGCTTTTTTTTTCTAGATATTTAAATTTTTGACAACATTCATTGTCCGCCTTAGTGTATCCGTTGCACCTGGCAACTCTGCCACATGGGCCAGTCCACCCATGACGGAAGTACCAGTCATTGATAGACATAGTATATCAGGGCTTGTAAATCGATTTAATCCATCCATATACTAGCATATGACCAGTCCATGAAATGCCCTGGACATGCATGTTTTGATATATTTGTCACAGATTCTATCAAATTTGACAGTTGACTGTGAAAAACATTTTCTCAAAATTCACAGTTATTGTTGGGTGTTGTTGTTTCGATAAGTTGCAGATTCTTATACATTTTTATCTGATGTCTAACTGCTGAACGCGCAAACAGTAACAAACAATGTATAACAGTTTGTGATCACTGCTATGGTTGTATTCTAATCGGAATTTGTCATGTGACTTTGACATAGGCTCCCACCAGTTTTGTATTTCTTTAAAATATGCAAATACTATAAAAGAAAAAATATTTTGCATGCCAGAACATCATCAAAATAAGTGTGATGTACAAGGTCAACTATTGCATTTGCACCATATCTGTGTGTTATTTGCAAAATGGCTCTGCTCCTGCAATCTCAAAATTCGAATAGCATACGCTTGTATTGTCTATAGAATATTATTGGTATGCATGCGCATGAGTCCACCCCTTCCAACAAATTTAAAAACCGATGGCTCATTTAGTGGATGTAAAGCTCACAATCCATATCGTCGGGAATAATCCCCCTTTCATGGGTTTGTTCAATGTTCGTTGCAGTGATGAAAGTTCTGTCACCACTTTCTACCCTCTGGTGGAGTCTAACAACACAAATAGTACTATTTTGTTTCTGTGCCAAAAATACGCAAAGTATATTATTTATTTTCAGAAGTAATAATATTTTAGGGCCTGTAGAGACGATGTTGTGTATCCAGCTGAGTGGCAGTGTAGTTCCCGCCTGCTCCACTGAAGCTCTTTGCCTGCATGGGTTTGAACCCCGGGTGCGGAACCCAAAATTTTCAGCAGACCTTCATTAGCAAGATCCCAGCTGAATGTCTTCAGATAAGATGTAAAAATTGGCAGTCCCTTGTATCAGTGCCTGTGCTGGGCAAGTAGTAAAAGATCTCTCAGATGGGCTAAATGTGTAACATGTTGAGGACTCCCGCGCGCTCTCTCTCCCGTCTAATCAATCAACCCCCACCAGCGGCTTGAACTGGGCTTATAGCAGGCTGCACTTGCCATATCTATGACACAACACAGTTAAGTGCAGGAAAAAAAGAACTTATTCATTGGAGCTTCCGAGTATCAAACAGTGAATGTTTAGGTGCAAATCATTTGCTTATTAATTTTTTTTCAATGGTTTGTACTGATAGGTGTACTCACTGGAGGCTGCAGTTGCACGGAACTGCAGTACAAGTTCAAAGTAATACGGCAACTAAAAAGTCATTGCACCAGTTTTACGTTCGAATAAATGCGGACCTGACTTTTTAAAAATTCTATCAGTGTCTGTGTGCCAGTCAGAAGGATGAGGTCGGAGGGTGCAGTTTTTCAGCACCTCAACAACCATCATTCATAAGATATCATATATATTGGATTTTCTTCATTTTTGCCCTTAATATTGGCATAATTCCAATTGTTACTATTGGGAAGGGCTACTCTACAAAACTAGGAGATTAATATTTCGTAATTGAAATTCAAGCTTGTATTTTTTTACCTCATTCGACTAGTTGACCATTAATAAATTGATTTGATGTGAGTTAATTTCAGACAATAAATAGAATTTACCAGAGAGCTGGATCTTCCATCTCGTATATGATGTTTTCTACTTTAATATGATGTGGGTTTTTTCATCTAAAGTTATCATTTATAATTTATTGTAAAATAAGATTGCACTTTCATCTGAAATCATTCTTGTTTTCACATAAAACCATTTTCTCCGATTTCATCTACATTAATTCTCTCTGCTTTTATATCAAAATCATCATGTGTACTTTCATCGAAAATGGTCTTTTCCGCTCTCATATGAAATTATCCTTAATTATTCTAAACTACACTTTTGCTCATAGATATGGAATATAGGCACATGTCAACAATTGGTGGGAAATTGGTAACAACATTTCATGATGGGAACTGCAAACAGACTTCCAAAAATTTTTTAAGGTAAATATGAGTCCATTCAACACCACAAAGTGAAAATTTTAGGAAATCTGAGAAAATGTTGAAAACTGGGCTCAATAATGGAAATACTGAAAAAACAACAAATATTCCAGATTCTTGAAGGGTTGATTTAAAGTTTAAACATATTATTTCCTTTGCTAACAAGCCATAGGCTCAATTACAAGAGTCCTCTAAAATTGTCTTATCGACCTTCGTCTAAACGCTTCTTTTCAATTTTCACTTTACTTTTTTACTCTCAGGGAGTGTAAGTCGTATAGAGATGGTAGACGAACAGCGGAGACTTGTACGCGTGCCAGAGATTTAGGTCGTCCATCATCAAGTTGGTGCAGTCGTACACAGAAGGGTCACTGGTACACGCCAAGGCTATTCTGGTGGGCACGCCCGAAGATGGGAAGCTGTAATCTTTGGCGGTCTCTTCAGGAGCATGGCCGAACTCACAGCCATTGATGTAGAGCGTCATTCCGGTTCCATCCTTGTACGCCATCACTATGTGGTACCACACGCCCCAGGGCCAGGCGAATTTAGCTTCGAGACGGTAGCGCTTTGCTTTGACAGGAATGTGGCTGAAACTATTAGGAAAGATAAAATTTATACAAAACAAAGATATAGTATAGATCTATGCCAAACTCACGTTACTATGTTTGATTGGGTCTAAAAGTCTGGCATAGTTCCTAGAGTTGGCACCTAAATTTGATATTGAATTTTATCTAATCGCGATGTCATTGTTTTTGTGAAATCATACTATTAGGTTCATAGGTTCATGTCTGGGAAAATGGGCAAATGCCATTGTGGTGGCAATTAAAATTCCAAGAGACTGGACATTTTTCGCAATGACCAACCACTAGCACTGGGTCTGGTTGCCGAACTTCAAGCCTAGCATACGTATCAGAAAACTAGGGACTCTACCGAATATGGCCAAATCATGTCACACTTTTAGTCTCACACTCTTAAAAAAAATTATGTTGAACCTTTAAGGGTTCTATAAGCTGATATGGAACCCTAAAAGGATCAATATTCATCTGTTTTAAGGTTCCAACAGCAAACAAAAACAGCACTAAGATAATCCAGCTGCACATTCAATGAATTTCAATCAATAATTCACAGGTTATACAATTATTCAAACCTACTCACACAAACCAGCAATCTTTGTGCTGGCCTACGTCAGGTCTGCAGCGAATAGCGGTTGAAATGGCTCGGATGATATTTGGCTTGGCCGAGTTAGGCGATGCCCCCTCCAGACGGAACCAAAAGGCTACCGTGAAGCCGTTGGGACAGAGTTCAATCTGTTGCAAGCACTGAGCTTCTGGTTGGTCAAGAAAAACTGCATCTCCGGTGGCGCCATCTGGGTTAGGAAAGTGGATGGCCGATCCTTTTACGCCGTTTGGCACAAGAAGAGGATTGGCATTTTGGGTCGGAGGAATCGTCTCGAAGTCCAAGTGGAATAGGAGGTCTGTTAAATTATTCAGAATAAAAGAAAAACTAACTTAGTGCCTTATTTATGTTTTTGGAAAAATATTTAGGCTTACATATATTTTTGATCATCAAGAAACGAAGTATAGTGTTTGCCAACCTGGGATAATAATCATTCATGAATCCTAAACTTGCAAAGTTATCATGACGTTGACATGAATACATAGGCCTATATGTGTAAAAATACCAAAAATTCACTTTTTTTTACATGATAAATGAATAAAAATGGTGAAGTAAAAATATTGAAGGATTCCTACTCTGCATGTTATACTTATAAACTGGTGAAAATTCAAAAGTGCAAGAAACAACGAAGACACCATGCAACATAAAATTTACCTTGACTGACTTCACTTTCGAAGCTGGGATGAATGCGGAAAACGGAGAAAGCCAACTTTGAATATGATGGTGGATTGCTCAGAGTGACATCTACAGGGCATTGCAAACATCCGATGCAGGATTTTGTTGTTGAGTCAAATTTGATTGCTGAACACAAGGTATTCTGAGCAGCCGCGACATGACCACAGAGCAAGGCGCATTCCGTCGCAGAACTTCTATGATTGAGAGTCGGTTTCGAATTGCAGAACCATGTTGTTCTTGAGGTAAAGGCAGATTTTTTGTAATAATGTCCTGTTAAATCGGTTGCAAAACTTATCTTTGCAAGAAGAATAAATCGTACAAATGTCAAAATACGTTTCATTTTAAAATAAAAGTTCTAGAACCGTCACTGAAGCTTTTTTCCTTTCAGTTTCTCCTGTCAGAAAAGCCGGTTGAAAATGCTCAAGGACACCATAGCACGCAGAATAAATAATCCGCTTCTGAATTTTGATTGACGTGTGATAAATCATTAATAGGATTTATGAATTTGTCCTCTTTCATCTTTAATCTACACTCATATAACCATTCATTTGATGCCATGCATAGAATGGCGTTTACACAGTGTTGAAGGTCCTCAAAAGAAATATGAAAGATGAAACAACATCCAATACAAAACAAATGCAAATAAATATGAATTTTAAAAAGTGTGATGACAGATATTGCGACACTGTGACTTATTGTTGATAATATCTACACCAAAATACACTTGTACACAGCTATTTTCAACTTCACAAAAGTGTCATATCCTTCATTAGCGATTCAAGGTACAGTGTATAGATTCCCAGATAATGTCAGGTATACATTCAGCTGTAAGCGATGAAATGTCAGCGAGTGAGTACAAATACATTTCTTGCACCATTTGATATCTGATGATCTTCTTCATGACATTTCTAACCCACGAGGATCATTGGTTTAGGTGCATTTTCTTTCTCGCGTTTAAGTGAATTTTCTTTCTATTAAAGTTGCATTTAAGTGCATTTTCTTTCTGTTTAAGTTGCCTATAAAGTGCATTTTCTTTCTATTCAAGTTGCTTTATGTGCATTTTCTTTCTATTCAAGTTGCTTTTATGTGCATTTTCTTTCTATTCATGTTGCCTTTAAGTGTATTGTCTTTCTATTAAAGTTGCCTTTAAGTGCATTTTCTTTCTATTCAAGCTGCCTTTAAGTGCATTGTCTGTCTATTCAAGTTGCCTTTAAGTGCATTTTCTTTCTATTCAAGCTGCCTTTAAGTGCATTTTCTTTCTATTCATGTTGCATTTAAGTGCATTTTCTTTCTATTCAAGTTGCATTTAAGTGCATTTTCTTTCTATTCAAGTTGCCAAAGGCAAACCAAAAGTTTTTGCCCTCTTTCTCAAGTGATCAGTTGAGACATATAAAAACAAGGAACTTTTTTGGGTCCTTACTGAACTGATGTCAGAACAACTTTTTGGGGAAAAATTGGGAAATGGGGGAAAAAATAGGGAAATGAGAGGAAAATTGGAAAAGGAGGGAAAAGAGAGAAAAGGGGGAAAAACTAGGGAAAATGGGGAAACAAAAGGGAAATGAACCGGGAATCCACTGCAATTTGATGAATGAATTCCCGGAATTCCTGTATTTTCCCAGATTTTTCCTTGCATTATTGATTGTTTTCCATGACCTTATTCCCACTTAGCAAGTCCGAAAATCTTGACCTTTTCAAGATAACTTTTCCATGGTCACTTAAAGCTGCTTTTACTGCTTTTTGTGAGTGTTTCCTTAATTTTTCTGTCTTTTTCAAATAATGGTTTGTCACATCCTATAACTTCTTCAACTTTCCCAATTCTCAAACTTGATATGGAGTCACAAAAGCATGTCTGGTTCGGAGAAAAATCTTTAGTTGAGTAGCTTATAAGCGAATGTGGAAAGTTACAATTAGTTAAATATAGCACTTCAAAAGTTAGGAAACTTTGGAAAAAACGTGTGTTTCTTATTTAGCTTAGTTTAGTGCACTAGTATTACCATGTTGAAAGTGTTCCCAGCATTCCGTATGTGTCATTTGAGAATCCACTAAAGCTAAGAGAAATGTATACTGTTGGTACTCCCGTGTTGACGATTGCTTTTTGGGGAAATTGAGGATCATTTGCCCCCCTCCCCCCCCAGAGAAAAACCCTAGCTACGCCACTGCCAACAGGTCTCCAGTGGATCGGCGGTCTGGATGATTGATCACTCTTATGGTCCATCTCGACTGTCTGGTAGAACAAAAATATTTCTTTCTTGATGTCAGGAAAGCCAGACAAATGTATCCCTCCAGACGTCAGTAGTGTCAGTAGGCCTTAGACTTCAGGTCCCTGTTTTTAGCAAGGTTGAAGATGCATTTCCTTGGAATGCATGGAACACCTCTAGACATGTAGTGGTCCAGCTTGCCCTCTATACAGAGAACGTTGCTCTACATATCAATAATTCAGGAGATGCTAAAACTTCCCTGAGGGCATCCATGTACATGTTAGTTTTCAGACATTGCTGCTTTTTTAAACATTTCTTTGCAGTGTTTAACACTTTGTGGTTCAGCAAAATATTTCCACCATAATTTCATATTTGGGTCTCTTAATACACTGTTGCTCATAAATATGGAATACTTCGACATTCTCCATTAAAATTGACAACTTTAGCAACTTCTGCTGGAGCACATCATGGTCTGATTCAATGGTAATCACTTCCAATGACCGCTAAAGGGGAGAACATGTTATCATTTAAAACGCATGCTGCAGCATTAACCCCAGGAAAAGTTAGAGCAGCACTAAATATGGAAATTCGGGGATTTTTTTAGGGCCAGGTGCATTCAACCAAAAATTAAAAATTCTTGCAAAAAATGTAATTGAGGCTTTCAAAGAGTAATTAGAGAAGATGACTTGACCTTTGCAATGGACCTCGCTTACATTCACACTCTGAAATTTATTTTTATTTGACACTTTTTTTCCAAAAAGGTATTCCATATTTATGAGCAGGAGTACTTTCATGTCTATAGAACAATTAAATCAACATAAAGAAAAACAATCTGCGTAATATTATGATACAAACAAACATTATGCAGCTGACAAGAATAGGGAAATAACACAAAAATGTGACCATATTCTTAATATTTTAATTTTTTTACAAATGTATGCTTCATTATATAAGTGAGTGGTTCCAGCATCACCATCATTCAGCAAGAGACAGCACAACATAATTGTTCATCAACGACAGATTCAACACATCTCCGAGATGAAATTCGTCATTCTTCTTTTCGCCTGCTTGGCGGCTGCGGCAAGCTGGCCACACAGACCGTAAGTTACAAATTTACGTTGTAAGATAGAAGTTAGCCTACACTTTGCACATATTTTAAAATCCTTGATAATCATGAAATTGTGCCAGAAGTTTCTCCACGAAGAGAGCTTTCCATAATGATAATAAGAAAGGGGGCAATGGACCTAGTTTTTCATTCATTTCATTGATAGTAAAATACTCAAATTAACTTCGTAGTCTGCCCAAGTAGTGTATCCAACTAGTTTATGCAATCATTTATATTGTATAAGTTTTATCTTTTCTTTTCTTTTATAACCACAAAAGCACTGAGCGTCCACAAACACACCACTGGCCCCACAGACCGTAAGTAACGAAGTTCAGTTGTAATATTGAAATACATACCAAAACTTTACACTTTTAAAATAAATTGTGTAACTTGCCTGATACCAACGCAATTTAGAGAGAATTTATTCAACTTATGTGAAATATTGATTTAAGAAGCCTCAACCATTTGCAACTACTGTATGCAATTCATCTTAAATGGAGAATTCATCCCTTCAAAGTACTTCATATATTCATGCATTTAATTTTGCTATCTGTGTATGTTTATATAAATTTTTGCTTTTACAGTGACTCCATCGAAGAAAACTTCGGGAACTACAGAAGTGATGACCGTGGAAACATTGGGCGGCCACAAACACACAACTAGCCCCACAGACCGTAAGCAACAAAGTTTATTTGTACTTTTAAAGTTGATACAGTGGGTAACCTATATTCACCTATATTCACCATAATATGCCGGACTGAAAGTCATGGAAGACTATAAACAACAGCTTCCATACTTCAAAGTGATCACAAGTTGATTGATTACTTTAATTGTCTACTCAGTTGACATGGTTTTGAGTAATTTTTTAAAAGCATAGGCCTATATATCGTTGTTTAAGCTGGTACCAGTAGACTACTTGACTACTATCATACATTAAGTATTGACCAAAAGTTTCTGGACTGTTTCACTATTAATCATTAACAGTCTTCCTGTATATTATCAGGAAAGTTGTACAATTAAGGAACTGTCATAGGTAATATTTTGTGCGCAAAACCTCTGCTTACCAATGTTTTGTTTTTTAGTATATGACATACTTTTACACTATTGTGCGACTTCCTGATACCCAGCCAGGAAAATCCAGTTAGAATTTATTCAACATACCACCCATTTGCATTGATTTCAATAGAACAAATATTAAGAAAGCCTAAACCTTTGGCCACTACTTTATGCAATTCATCTCAAATTGGGAATTCATTCCTTGAAGTACTTCATATATATTATGCTTTTAATTTTGCTGTCTGTGTATGTTTATATAAATTTTTTCTTTTGCAGTGACTCCGTCGAAGAAAACTTCGGAAACTACAGAAGTGATGACCGTGGAAACATTGGGCGGCCACAAACACACAGCTGGCCCCACAGACCGTAAGCAACAAAGTCATGTTGAACTTTAAAAATAATAGCAGTTAGCTGGTCCGTCTGATTCTATCTCAGAAGAGATACTTGTTACACTCCAAAACATTTCGGGACAAAATTGGTTTTTTAGATTCAAAATGGTTTTTTGAAAAACCAAATTTCAATGCAAAAAACCAACATGGATTTTTTTTTTAATCCATGTTGGTTTTGCATCGAAATTTGGTTTTTCAAAAAAACAATTTTGTCCCGAAATGTTTTGGAGTGTATATAATCTATAGTATGTAAGTTTCATCTTTTTAATTAGCTGTCTGTGAATATCTTTTAAGTTACATTCTATTTTTCAGTGAGCAATCATAGGCACCTTTCACGAGACAATGGATCATGAATCAGACACTCTCGGATTTCTGCGATTTTCTGGTCATGGCAAAATCTTCCTGCGACATCAGAACTGCAGTCATCAATCTGCGGGTCATAATCTGCTATTTTTTTAGATGAACTTTGAGTGGCATGTGGAAATGATTTTTCAAAAATCATTCTCCAAAAAACCAGGGATGAACACGGAATGGACAATTTCTTGATACACTGTGAAATTCATGGCTTGAAAAATAATCTTTTTTTTAAGCATTATATTTTACTGTAAAAGGTTCCAGAATTAAATAGATGTGCACCAAAATCACTTAAGCTAAAAGATTGGTGTCAATTGAACTAATAATATATATGATAAATGGTATACGGGATCATAGTAGTCTATTTGATATAAATTCAGTCACTCTGGGAAATGAACTGTGTTACTTTTTCATTGTAGGTTCGCACAGCGAGCTTCAACAAACTTTGGGGTTAAAAAAATTGACCAAGAAAACGATTAGCAAAGTGATATAGAGGAAGGTCAGGCGAACATTTTGATGCATTATATGAAAAAATCTGTTGGGAATTTTTTGAGATATTTGAGTTTTACATGTTTTATTTATCACACCCTATTCTCAGCATGGAACACGCATCAAAAGTGATCAAAATTGTCCATTTTTCCTTTTAGGTAATATCTAAGATAAAAGTTATTATGCAGAAGAAGAAATATGCAGTCATTGCCACAAGAGCAGGTACATACCACTTCATCCAGACTGACAGAGTGTGATAAACCTATAAAAGTAAACATTTCTGAGAAAACGTATAAAATATGTTTATTTGCCAGCTTTTGCGCAGTTTCATCATTCTGATGAATAATTGTAGTAGAATCTACCTAACTTTTGAACTCTATGGTGTATTATTGAGGTCTTTATGTGTTTTTTAAAGAAATTTCACCACTGTGAAACACATACTTTTGCAACCATGTAAAGTGTAGCAAATGTTGAGTGAATCATCAGAAAACACATAGATAGAATGTTTGGAAACATTTAATTAGTTATGGAGTAAAATACTTTAACATTACAGTCTTAATTTGCAATAGTCGTATATGTTTGTATTAACTAAATTTTCACCTAATTTACTGTGATTTTTGTTGTTCTCTACAATTAAAGATTGATTGATTCTTGATGCCAGATAACCTACATCACCATTAAACACCCAACATCCATTTTAAGTACTCAAAAAACATTAAGTATGAATATAACTGTTTATTTATAGCTTTTAATGTTGTTTTTGTATATTGGCCAATAGCAAAGACGGTTCATGTAACATCAGGGAATTCAACTTCATAGTGAAGCAGATACTTACAAAAACATTATGCATGCATTGTACGATAATTTGCTCAACTTTGTCTATCCTTTTACATTGCTATGAAATGCTTGTTTACAGTGGCAAAATTTTTGATAAAATGCATAAAATGAAATGATGAGACCGAATTTGCTAAAATTATTTACCAGAATTATGTAACTAACAGAACCTGGTATTGCAAACATTTTCCCAGGCCTTTAGGCAGAAATGTTAGCTGTTATAGGTTATCACATCCTGTCAGCCTTGATGTAGTGGTACATACTTTCTGCATTGACAATGACTGCATATTTTTACTTCTGAATAATGACTTTTATCATAGATATTACCAAACAGGAAAAATAGGTCATTCTGATCACTTTTTGATGAAGATTCCATGCTTAGAATAGGGTGTGATATTAATCAACATTTCTGTATTTTATTGTACTGGCTTAAAATAAATTCTGAGGCACGAAAAACTACTGAAATGTTCTAGTTTTGAAGTTGACAAGTTGTAAAAAACATCAGAATTGTGCATAATCAATTTTGATGAAACTGCCATAGAAAGTACCAGAGGTAAATTTTACAGTGTAGGCCTATGTAAATGATGGACTTCAACATAGTTTTGCGGCTCGCCCTGTTTTGGACTGTTACGGTCCAGTACAACCACCTTATCAGTATCTGACTTTCACCTGTACCAAAAAAGGTACATGTATACATAAGGTTTTGTGTATACTGGTACAGTTGAAAAGCAAAAACAAAAATCTTCATTTTTAACACCTCAATTTCTAATTTTTTGCTGGTGATTGTAGTTTATATTTAGTATGTTATTACAGATTTCGTATTAGTGTGCCATGTTCTTTTCAACTGCCACAGTGCTCTTGTGATGTCAGTATCAGCATAATGATTTCACAGTTGGTATATTCACAGTTTCAGCTGTGTCACTTGGAACTGATACTGATCACACCATTACAAATCCACAATGAGCTGTTAGATTGTTGCTCAACATTGATTATTATGATTCGACCTATCGGGAGAATCATCTTGTTTTCTTTGATTTTATTATTAAACTTCACCTATTACATAGGTGAAGTTTCTTGTTTTCGTAAGTATTTTTATTATTATTTATTTTTTTTTTTCCGCCGAAAAATTTCTTCAAAAAAATCAGGTATATAGTATTACATGACCTCATTACACTGACCCGGTTTCAGTGACCTTGAATTATTTTTCAAGGTCACAGGCCATTTTAAAGTTCGTTTTTCATATATTTCTCAAGAGCATATCACAGGCAATTACATGCGTATTTCATTTTCCTCTAAGGTTCTAAGTTCTACAAGTCTATTACATAATCTAACCCAATTTCAAGAATGTAGGTCAAGGTCACGGGCCTACAAGTCAATTTTTAGTGCTGGAGATTTGCGCGCATGATTGCAAGATCTGTGAGCCACACGGTATCAAAATTGATGCAATGTGATGCCCAAATGTCTGACCCATGGTAAGAAGTTATTTTTGTGATGATGTCATGCTTTGTTTTTGAGTTATGTAATTTTGAATAACAACAGCGTCATCCAAACCAGTGACCTTGGCAATTTCACCCTGAAATATCGATTTTAGGCCATAACAATGTATAGTGAACCCCCCCAAAGATACCCCTAAAACCCCCATACCCACCTTCAAATTTGACCTTGACCTCATTTTTCAAGGTCATTTGGCTCTTCAAAGTGCAAAAAGTGCTTATTTTCAAAAATTCTGAAAATTATGTTTTTTTCATGATATCACCTTGATATATTATCTTTAGACAGACAAACATATGTGCATTTAGAATATGCAACCCAAAGTCCTCTAACTTATTACCTTAATTTTCTACAAAATTCCAAATATCGCAAACCAGAGAATGTTAAAAAACGACAAATTATCGCGTTTTTGACATGGAAATATTGATCCGAGAGAGTTACAATAACAAATTGATCCTCCCATTTTCACATCCTGATTCTGAAAATCATATTGATTTTGACCTAGAAACTTATTTTCAAGGTCAAATTCAAGGTCAAACATGATGAAAAATTTTACTTTTTTGACATTTGATTTTTTTACACAGGCAAGGAATCAAAATATTGTTACAAAAATGTCACACATACTTGCTACAATAGTCTAGAGGCATCGTATAAATTTTCAAGGTCCTTGGGTTAACCTACGTTAGACCATAAAGGTCACAAGGTCAAAAAATTAGGGAAAAATTTACGATATTTTTTCATATTTCTCAATGATAGCTCCGGTCCTAATTACGTTACAGAGAATCTGAAAACAGATTTGGAAAGGCCATATTCTCCTCTAGTTTTCGTTTTCTGAACATTTTGTCGTAGCTCGGACGGCTTAAAAGATCGCCAGACCCTGAAAATTTCATGTTTTTTGTCAAATTTTCATAATTTATCATCATTTTGACAAGGAAATAATCATTTTATTTCAATGGAGCTATTTAAGCACACTCTCATCTTTTGTTCACATAATCCTGCAAAGTTATATATGTTTCCATTGAACCGTTTGGGTTCTAGAGTAATTTTAAATGAAAAACTACATTTTTTCAGAAATTTCTGAAGTCCACATTTCTGAATTGTACCATAATTTCAATCGGCCTTATCTCCAGTCCTAATAAAGGTACGGAGAATCTGAAAATAGATTTGGAAAGCACAAATTCTCCTCTAGTTTCTATATTTGAACAATTTCTTGTATCACTGACGGTTAAAAAGATCGCCGGACCCTGAAAAATGTATGTTTTCAGAAATTGCAGTCATTTCGATGTTTTCAGGACTAGAAGTATCTTAGCCAATGCATTCCTAAAATTCCAAGGTTGATGTACTGTTGATTTACTGATTGATGTTCTGGTTGATGCACTGGTTGATGTACTGGTTGATGCATGGTCAATGCGCTGGTCAATGCGCTGGTCATTGGACTGGTCATTGGACTGGTCATTGGACTGGTCATTGGACTGGTCATTGGACTGGTCATTGGACTGTTCAATGTACTGGTCCATATACTGGTCCATGTACTGGTCCATGTACTGGCCCATGTACTGGTCCATGTACTGGTCCATGTACTGATCCATGTACTGGCCCATGTACTGGTCCATGTACTGGTCCATGTACTGGTCCATGTTATTTTCTGTATATGATATTCGGCAAGCTCAAATTTCCCTCTAGTATTCAGTCTCTGATTGTTTTCTTGTAACTCTGATGGTTTAAAAGAACGCCCAACCCTCAAAATCACATGTTTTCAGTCAGTGTATCAGTCAGTGTATCAGTCAGTGTATCAGTCAGTGTATCAGTCAGTGTATCAGTCAGTGTATCAGTCAGTGTATCAGTCAGTGTATGGCCACAAACCTATTGACATGTTACAGTAAGGGTTTATCTGTCTGCTGACTATCTGTCACATCACAACTAGTCCACGGACAGACAGTTTATAAGTACTACCATATATCTGTGCACACTATGTACATTCTAAGTAACATGCAAAATTACAGGTGATAAATTAATATTACATGTGATATGATTTTGCATGATATTGCAAGTGATATTGTATGTTTAGTACTTTACATGTGACTTTACATTTGATATTGCATAATATTACATGTGATATTGTGTGTGATAACAGTGATATTGCATGTTATGTAACATGTGCAAGACGCATGCAATTGCATGTACAAGTTTATGTACAAGTTTATGTGCAAGTAGATGTGCGAGTTCATGTGCGAGTTCATGTTCATGTTCAAGTTCATGTCCAATGTCATTTCCAATATCATTTCTGTGTTTTCTCAAAGTAATTTCACTGCCAATAATTATATGATTGGTGAAGTTTTGTCACCGCATCGCGGTTACCCGATTTCTAGTTATAAATCGACTCTAAGGAGATTTATATTGTTTTCTTTGATATTATTATTATTATTATTATTATTATTATTATTATTATTTGGCCATTTTTATCCAGTCAGTTTTTGTCATAGAGACTTGAAATTTTGTACATAGGTAGTCCTTGGTAAGTACTTTCATTTTTTGTGAAAATGGTTGACCTTGACCTTGAACTCAAGGTCACAGGTCATCCCAAAGTCAAATTTTTCAAAATTTCAAAGTGGATTATCTCTTTTAATATCATTGTTAGAATATTAAGACTTGGTAATCTTTATATGAACATGTGTTGCTACATTTTTGGCCTATATCGTTTATTGGGAGATGAGGGTAAAGGGGTATTTACCCCCTTCTGACAAAAACCAGTTGCTCATGTTTTCAGAGAAAACTATAATGGCTAGAGGCTCAGTTTTTGCTGTAATTGATAGCCTGACTACTCATCCATGGTAAGACACCTTTTATATTTTGATCAAACAAGGGGTTTTTGAGTTATGGGACTTTCAAAAATGGGTGTTTTGTCCAAAAAGTGAAAACATTTTTTAACTTTGGTTTGAATGGAGGGAATTTCATGAAACTTGGTGTGTATATAGTATTCATGAATTACAGTCACATTACGGAATAAAAATGACGTTTTGGGGGAAATTACCCCAAAAGGGGTAATTGACTCTAACTTGTGATTAACATGGGCGAATTTCTCCAAATTTTGCAGAAGTCCAGTATATTGACATGGGGACATAATGCAAGTATGATTTTGATGTCAAGGGGTAATTTACCCCCTTATTCTGGATCGAAAGGGGTGAATATGTGTTTTGACCAGTTATTGTGTATTGAATGATACAATAGGCATCGTTTGAGACTTTCCTTCGTGCTGTGGATGTTCCTGGATAAAAATTGTCGTTTTTAGGTAATTACCCCAAAAAGGGGTAAAAAGTCATAACTTTTGATTGACTTGGACGATTTTCTCCAAATTTGGCACATGTTTAGTATCTTGACATGTGGACATAATGCAAGTACGATTTTGATGTCATGGGGTAATTTACCCCCATATTCAAGATCGAAAGGGGTGAATATGTGTTTTGAGCAGTTCTTATCTTTGCAATGGTATAATAGGCATCGGTTGGGACTTTACTTCACAATACAGATGTCCTTAGGTGAAAATTGTCATTTTAAGGTAATTACCCCCAAAAAGGGGTAAATATTCATAACTTTTGACTGGCTTGGACGATTTCCTTCAAATTTTGCACAAGTTTAGCATCTTGACATGGGCACATAATGCAAGTATGATTTTGATGTCATGGGTTAATTTACCCCCATATTCTGGATTGAAAGGGCGAATATGTGTTTTGAGCAGTTCTTATCTTTGCAATGGTATAATAGGCATCGGTTGGGACTTTACTTCACACCATTTTTGTTTTTGGGTTAAAATTGCCGTTTTTAGATAATTACCCCCAAAAAGAGGTAAATATTCATAACTTTTGATTGACTTGGACGATTTTCTTCAAATTTTGCACAGGTTTAGTATCTTGACATGGGGACATAATGCAAGTACGATATGGATGTCATGGGGTTATTTACCCCCATATTCCAGATCGAAGGGGGTGAATATGTGTTTTGAGCAGTTCTTATCTTTGCAATGGTACAACAGGCATCGGTTGGGACTTTACTTCACAACATTGATGTTTTTGGGTTAAAATTGCCGTTTTTAGGTGTTTACCCCAAAAAAGGGGTAAATATTCATAACTTTTGATTGACTTGGACGATTTTCTTCAAATTTTGCACAGGTTTAGTATCTTGACATGGGGACATAATTCAAGTTTGACTTTGATGTCATGGGGTAATTTGCCCTCAAAATCAATGCCAAAAGGGATGAACAAGTATTTTGAGCAGTTTTTGTGTTTTCAATGGTATATTTGGTTATGTGTTTCCATTGATTTTTCGTATGAATTGTTCAATCTTTTGCCTGCAAGCCCACGTATTCCATGTCGATTTATTCCCTACCTTTTCAAAGGTTGACTGCTAGTTATTATTATTATTATTATTATTTTTTTCTTGGCCAGTAGGTTTTTGTGCTAGAGACTTGAAACTTGGTACATATATAGTCCATGGTTAGTACTTCATTTTGGGAGAAGATGGTTGACCTTGACCTTGAACTCAAGGTCACAGGTCATCTCAAAGTCGAAAATTGGAAAACTTAAAAGTGGAATAACTTTTTTAATATTACAAGAATCAATTTGAAACTTTGGAATATATATATAAACATGTATCCCAACATTTGTAACCCATAATTGTTTTTGTGCAATGAGGGTAAGGGGGTAATTACCCCAATTTGACTAAAACAGGTTTGCACAGGTTTCCAGAAAAACTAAGCAAGCTAGAAACTCAGTTCTTTCACTGATAGGTAGCCTGACTAACCATTCAAGGTAAGTGATATTTTATATTTTGATTATGTGAAGGGGTAACTATGTAATGGGGTGTTGAAAATAGGGTGTTTTGCCCCAAGAGTGAAAACATTGTAAAACTTTGGTTTTAATGAAAGGATTTCAATGATAGTCTGGTAATATATTAATGGTTTCTGTATTATGTAATCCTTGTTGCCCGAAGCTTGGTAATTACCCCCCAAAAAGGGGTAAATGTCTATAACTTGTGATTGACCTGGACGATTTTCTTCAAATTTTGCACACGTTTGGGAATTTGACTCAGGCACATATTAAACGAATAAATTTAACAGTATTGCCAACATAGGGTATTTACCCTCGTAATCAATGCCAAAAGGGGTGAATATATATTTTGAGGAGTTATGTTGTTCAAAATGGAATATCAGCTGTATGTTTGGTCTACGGGTATCCGGTTGGATTTTACTGGATGAAAAGTTTCTGTTTTGGGTAATTACCCCCAAAAGGGGTAAATGTCTATAACTTGTGATTGACATGGACGATTTACTTCAAATTTTGCACACGTTTGGGATATTGACTCAGGCACATATTAAACAAATAATTTTAACAGTATTGCCAACATAGGGTATTTACCCTCGTAATCAATGCCAAAAGGGGTGAATATATATTTTGAGGAGTTATGTTGTTCAAAATGGAATATCAGCTGTATGTTTGGTCTACTGCCCTCCGGTTGGATTTTACTGGATGAAAACTTTCTGTTTTGGGTAATTACCCCCAAAAGGGGTAAATGACTATAACTTGTGATTGACATGGACGATTTACTTCAAATTTTGCACACGTTTGTGACATTGACTCAGACACATGCTAAAAGGAAAAAATTCACAGAATAGGGTGATTTACCCTCGTAATCAAGTTCTAAGGGGGTAAATACATATTTTGAAGAACTTGGTTGTTTAAAATGGAATATTAGTTGCACGTTTGGTCTAGGTTATTCGTATGGATGTTACGGGATGAAAAGTTTCGGTTTTAATAATTACCCCCAAAAGGGGTAAATGACTATAACTTGTGACTGACATGGACGATTTACTTCAAATTTTGCACACGTATGGGATATTGACTCAGGCACATGTTGAAAGAGAAAATGTTACAATATAGGATAATTTACCCTCGTGATCAAGGTCAAAGGGGGGTAAATACGTATTTTGAGGAATTTGGTTGTTTAAAATGGAATGTCAAGTTTATGTTGGATCTAGGCTTGTACTTAATGGATGTTACTGGATGAACAGTTTCGGTTTTAGGTAGTAACCCCCAAAAGGGGTAAATGGCTATATCTTGTGATTGACATGGACAATTTTCTTCAAATTTTGCATGGGCTAAGTGTGTCTACTTTACGACATAATATAAGTAGAAACTTCAGCTTACAGGGTCTCTACCATAATAGTCCGACATAGTCTCATATAATTTGTTTTACTCATATATTTGAGGTCGAATCATTGCCTAACCTTTTTAAAGGTTGAATACTAGTTCAGTTTGATGTTTTGAATAAATCCAAAAGTTACAATATCCAGCTATATATAATGCAAGGATTTTGTGTATAACTGCTATCAGTTTTAGCACTTTTACAAGAAAACAAATTCATTCACACTCACATGCATTTGTTGGTCTGAGAGGTTATCATGTGCTGCTCTGTCACTGGACAATATGGTTTCCGTGGGGGACATTCAACAGAATTGGCAACAATTGAATTAGTAGATCGAATAGCTCTCAATATGGATCAAGGGAAAACGCCTATTAATATTTTTATGGATCTGAGTAAGGCTTTTGATACTATTGACCACCAAATACTCATACATAAATTGAAATACTATGGCTTCAGAGATAAATCATTGTCACTCTTGAATAGTTATCTTAGCAATCGAAAACAATATGTTGAATATAATGATAGTAAGTCGAGCTTTCTTCCGATAACCACAGGAGTTCCGCAAGGATCGATATTAGGTCCTCTTCTTTTTATAATTTACATAAATGATATTAGCTGTTCTTCCAAAACATTAAAATTTTTGACTTATGCAGATGACACAACCCTTTTTGTTACGCTAGACTCTGTCCGCCAACAAAATTATGATAATATTAACCCTGAAAATAAACTTAACTCTGAACTTACAAATGTAACAGAATGGTTGAACCTAAATAGATTATCCCTCAATGCAAGTAAGACTAAATGTATGACATTTCGAACCTGCAATAGAACTGTGCAGCCTCCTAAACTTCTGATAAACAATGAAATCATTGAATATGTTGACAACTTTAACTTTTTGGGCATAATTTTGGACAGTCAATTAAACTGGAAAGCTCACATAGAAACTATTGGAAAAAAGATATCTAAGACTACAGGCATCTTGAATAAACTCAAACATTTTCTACCAGTGTTTACTCTCAAAACAATCTATGATAGCCTTATTAACTCATATCTTAATTACGGAGTATTATGTTGGGGATTTAAGCAAAGTAAGCTTTTTAAATTGCAAAAAAAAGCAGTCCGAATTATCACTAATAGTAAATACAATGCACATACAGATCCCTTATTCAAAAAGCTAAATATTCTAAAAATCAGTGATGTTGTCACAAGAAAGCTCTACAAATTCTTTTATCGATATTCAAAAAATGCCTTACCATACTACTTCCTTAATAATGCATATCTAAATCAACCGACTCATTCTCATCTTACTCGTAATTCCAGATATATAATTCCAAGAGTCTTCCACAAATACGCTGAATTCAATGTTAGGTATCAGCTCCCCCTTCTCCTTAATCGGAATGAAATCAACATCACTGAAAAAGTTAATACTCATAGTGAATTTGGCTTTTCCTTCTACGTCAAAAGGCATCTTATCAGCTTGTATGAAAATAATTGCTTTATTACTAATTGTTATGTTTGTAACAATTAGGCATTCTGTTGATATTGCATCTATGTTTTAATATTATTTTCATTTATTGTCGTTTACTTGTACCATCTCTTATTGAGATATAAAGATATTCCATTCATTCAAATTTTCAAATTTTCATATCACTCCATCTACCCATCGTTCATTCATTCATACTTCCAAATTTCTACATCTTATTCATTTATTTATTTACTTTTTTTTATTTTTTTTTTTATTCAAACTCCTACTCTATCTACTATCCTTAAATAAACATGTAAGAAATATCCAGAGATGATGAAGTGACCAGTTTCAAACATGCTAGCATGATGATATTAGATATAATGAATTACCAAAAGGGGGCAGTACCGACAGCGTTACGTAAGTGACTTAGTTGCTGCCTCCTTGACCACAATATTATACAATGTAAAATTAAATATCTGTCTGTAAAACTTGATTGGTCAAAAATAAAAAAACATCTCTCTCTCTCTCTCTCTGTCTTGGCAAAATAATATACTCAGGAACCATCCAGAATTTAAGACCTAAGGGGGGGGGAGTTCTGCTTGGGAGCATCCTTATCACTGATTTCCAATAATGTTTATTTAATGATCGAATTCTTAGCCTCCTTGTCTGGCCTTTTCCCAAATTTTTGGCGAGCAACTACCCTCCCTCCCCCTCCCCCCCGTTTCTCGTCCTCTAGTATGCCCATGGAACGCCGCCACGTTCACTTCCAAAAAATCTCCCCACCATTCCCATTCCAGTCATCAATTCTGAGTAGTTTCTTTGGCACAGATCTTATCTAAAAGGCTGAAAAGCCACAAGGTGCTGCCCTCAAGGAGAAATTTCACAACAGGACACCATGAATGTCCATGATGGATCAAGCAAGTGGCTCAAACATATCAGTTTCACCTGCTCCAACTGAATCAAACAACCATACCAATGAATGCAGATTAATCAATTGTTATTCACACTTAGACAGCCAATAAGCCTGACTTGTTGGTAGCAGTTGGAAACAACACCCAAGCTTGGAGTGCTAATAGTGATGTCAGTATTGCAATACTGACATCATCTGTGCATATATTCACATGGAACATGGCACACTTATACGAGATCTGTAATAACATTAAACATAGTACATTAAATGGTACGAAACAGTATACTGGACCGACTTATCTCTAGAACAGTCTGCTTCACACCTGGGAAGGATTGGATGGTCAAGCCCGGCACACAAAATTAATTTATAGATTCATCGACTTCATTTACAAAATTTCAAAACTGGGGAAATTCAACAGAAATTTTGTAATTTTAATTAATTTTTTTTATTATGTTGAAAATGCTTTGAAAGACTTCTTCAAAGTCTAGATTAATCTTTTTTATTTCGCATGATGTCTTTTAAGTCCTAGAAACTGTGAGAGAGCCTTGTTTGTGTTGAGTAGCTCTGGGTGAATCCCTGAAGTATCCGAAACATTCGTAGGTGCCCACATCTCTCATTTCCACATCTGGAAAAAGAGGAAGGATTTGCAGAAATTATGAACCTCATTGAATTCACATACAGTTGTGCTTGAAAGTTTCTGAACCCCAGACACTTCTTACCTTTTTTGTGCGCATCTCTCTTACAAACACAGGAAGAAATTTTAAAACAGGTTAATGATAAACTGAACACCATCTTTTATGTGGGAATAGACCTGTTCAAAAAAGAATTTCTATTTTATTTTAATGCAGGATGCAGTGATTCCCATTCTCCAAGCTATAGAATGACCAAATATGACATTTTTTTCAATTTTGAACTTTGGGAATGCCTGCCTCATGAGCCATGAAGTTTTAATGTTTAGTTTCATTAAAAACGCCAAAAATATCAGAGGGGGTGTTATATTTCTCCTCATATCTTTATCAGAATTCATTGTAAAGCAACATGGATGGGGTGTTATATGAAAGCTTGTTAAATTATCTTTCAAATGAGACCAATAACTTGGTATTTGAGACACCTTCATTCCCAAAGTTCAAAATTGAAAAAAATGTCATATTTGGTCATTCTATAGCTTGGAGAATGGGAATCACTGCATCCTGCATTAAAATAAAATAGAAAGTCTTTTTTGAACAGGTCTAAATTGTGGGAACATAAACTACTCACACTTGAAAACGCACACTTCCAAAAACGTTTAAAATAACACTTCCTCTTTACATACCAAGATGAAAGTTTGAACACTTCTAGTTGTTGCCATCAGGTACATTCATGCAAATTTTCAAATCTTTAAGTGCAGTACTTTTGTGTCAAATTAAATCGTCGTGGTTACTGTTGAAAATGCATTTATGAGAGTATTGATATGGGATGATTGTCTATGTATGTGTTTCTACCCTGGGTAAGCAAAAAGCCGCATAATTCAACAGTTTTGTTTCACATGCATCACTTCCAGATGCTGAGTCGTACATTTTGAGTTTTCAATTCAAAATCTGCTTTATCATCAACTTTTTTTTCCAAAAAAAACTTCCGTGGGCCGCCTTTTAGATGTCCTGTGCCTGTCATGTGAAAATTTCATAAGATTAATCCTATCCAGTATACCACAAAACCAATCCCTATCAGCGTGCCTCGGTGGTCCAGCGTCGGCCCGAAGCTGTTCCGATGCTACTGACATCGGACTAACGCTGGGCCGACGGTGGACCGCCGAGGCATGCTCACAGGGATGTTTCCATTGGGGCATTTTGTATTGAAGTGCAGCTTTTGACTTGCATTTTCAACAGTAACCACGACGATTTAATTTGACACAAAAGTACTGCACTTAGAGATTTGAAAATTTTTGTGAAAATACCTAATGGCAACTACAAGAAGTGTGCAAACTTTCATCTTGATACTTTTAGCAAAAGTGCTATTTTTAACCTTTTTGGAAGTGTGCGTTTTTAAGTGTGAGCAGTTTATATTCATAACAAATAATGACATTTGAATATGAATTTATGATGAAAGTCTTGAAAACTGTGTGTTTTGAAACTTGACCGCAAGCTGGTCTTCCAGCACAACAATTACCTAAAGTATACAAGCAAATCCACTTAAAATTGGTTAAAATCCATCAAATTTAGGGTTCTGGAATGGCCTAGACCAGTTCCCAATTAAAGCCAACTAGATATGCCTTGGTCAGATTTGACAAAGTAGTCCACGTCAGACGACCCACTGGCGTACGAGGTCTAAGAAAATGCTCTCCTGAAGAATGGTAAAAAAACCCAAAGGAAATCTTCCAATTGTTAGTCCATAGCCATAAGAAGTGTTTGGAAGCACTTATTTCAGCCAAATAGGGCCATACTAATTGTTGAATGTACATGTTTCAGAAGGGTTCAGAAACTTATGAACAAACAGTTTTCAAGACTTTCATCCTGAAATCACATTTAAATGTCATTATTTGTCATGAATATATGTTTACATACAAAAGATGGTGTTCAGTTTTATTATTCACCCAATTTATAAGCTATTCCTGTGTTTATTAGAGAGATGCGAACAAATGAGGTATGAAGTGTCAGGGGTTCAGAAACTTTCAAGCACAACTGTAAAATTTCTCCTTGAATTAATTAATTAAATTAACAACTTTACATGGTACATTAAAAACTACGGAAGTCTGTGACATCGTAATGTCAAGTTGAACTTTCATTTCGAATTTGTTATGGACCACTAATCTGAAAAGAGCTACAGTGCAACCCAAAATAAAGTAAGACTACCCCCAGCTGGAAGGAAGAATCAGCCACTACTTTACCCTTTCACACATTTGTGCTACCCCAGAATCACTTCCTACCTTTACCTACTTTTGAAAACTTTTTCATAGTACAACTGCTGCCACCTAGAGATAACAAGGGTGATTACAGTCTTTATATGAACAGTGAAAGGGGTTAAATGCAATTGTTGATAATCCTTTGAGCATAAAATACATTGGCCTAATGTCTGAAAATGCAGCTCTTAAATATTATGATAAAGCACAAAAATGTCTTACCTGTGATGGTAATTTCTTGGACATATTCTGTTGTATTATTAAGAAATATGTCAGCCTCGAAGCGGCCCATCCTCCTGAATTTGTTCTGGATGAACCTGTTAACGGCCACCTCATGTCTTTCCCCGTTCCTATTTTGGATGAGAATCATAAAGCGGGGTCCTTTAAAACGAGAATAGCAGCAATAGCTGCATGTAATGGTCACATTGTCACCTTCTGAGGCACTTTGGGGTGATATTCTTATATCGCAAGCCACTTCTGAAATAAAACAAAATAGATTTACTGCAATTTGCATTTATAGTCACATCATGGTGACACAACCTGTTGCTGTGGCAATCACATTTCATGTGTGGACTCTAGTTACCCGTAAAATCTATGCAAAAAATCAGAGAAACTCTCCTGCCCTTTATGTTCCCTGAAATTAAAGTAACATTTTGAAGGAAAATGTAAGCACTACGAGAAGAGCCAATGAATTTCAAAACACATTGGGCCCCTTCTTTTATTTAATTGATAATTGTTGTGATATTTTTATAAGCCTGAAATTCTATTTCTACCTCTTTTACATTATTTTTGATAATTCCCTTTTTTAAGGTTGCTGTTGGACCCCACTGCATTGCCCTCCTACCCATAGGGCCAGTCCACCACTGATAGCGCCTCCCACCCCGAAAGCTCTCTAAATTCTGAAAAGAATAATTATTCTTGTGTCAGTTAACTGACGCACTTTCTGTGCTGGCGCAACTGTTTTTGGCTTCATTATAGGTTTGGAACCTTGAGGAACCCCAAAATTTTTTGAAAAACCAAATTTCAATGCAAAAACCAACATGGATATTTTAAAAAATCCATGTTGGTTTTTTTTTTTAAATCCCTGTTGGTTTTGCATTGAAATTAGGTTTTTCAAAAAACCGTTTTGAATCTAAAAAAACTATTTTGTCCCGATATTTTTTAGAGTGTACTATTGAGCCACCAGCACTATTTACACTATAACGACAGTAACAGATCTTCACAGTATCCAGAGACCAACAACTGATTGTATTTTCATATTACAGATGATTTCATATTTGTAGACATAAGTGGTAGAAAATACATCATTTTTCCAGCAATTTTCATTGGTTGAGAGAAGGTATGACACCACTCTCTCCTGAAAAGTGACACAGCGTTTTATATGGGTGACCATGGCATTCTAATCCATTGATATCCTCAATGGAACTGACTCTAGCTGTTTCAAGTGACAGTTTCCGTTTGTGTACACACTTTCTTCAAGTCCAATACTGTGCATTCAGACGATTGGGCAATGGGATTAGATGAATAATAATAATTATTACAAAAAACAAACAAACACATGTATGTAACATTTTCTCACAGGAGGGCTCTGCTCAGACGACATGACATTGGGCTACCAATCGATGGGTCACTGGTTTGATTCCCACTATGATTTTCTTACGAATGTTGGCCACATCACTGGATCATCCTCCTGTCCTGAAGGACCATTCAGAATTTATGACTGGGGGGGGGGGGGGGGGGGTTGGGATTGGGAGATTTAACGGATCTTTCTGTCAAAAGTTATACCTCCCTTTGGTTTCAAGATTATTTGTAGTACCTTCCTTTTCTTTTGTTAAAATTTTATTTGACAATTAAACATGTTTTGAAAAATAAGCCCCCCCCCTTGAAACATGCGTGAAAAATTGGTACCTTATCGGGAAAATTTACCATTGCACCTAGTCATAAGAAGCATGTGCAAAAAGGTGGTTCCCACTCAAATAAAACTACCGCCCCCCTCAACCCAGTCGTAAAATTTAATTCTGAATGGTCCCTCACTGTTATCACAGACAATGCTTTTGGTCAAGGCATGATAATTTAGCGTTCAGAGATGTGAAGCCATTTCATGCAGACTAGGCTTGAGACTGATTTATTATCAACTGAAGCAATCAACAGTTACACAGGAGTGTGAAATGCAACAGTTCATGAAGAAATGTAAGAGTTCATGTGGATTACAGTTTCACACGTGTGAACAACTGCCACAATGAGGTTTATTCACGATTGACCATGAGGTTTATTCACGATTGACCATATGGCCAAAAGCACAGATTAACACCTTTAGGTGTTGAAAACAGCCTGATCACTCCCCTACATCAATGCCTTTCTTTTGTATTTGACCACTTCTGACTCGGACACCTCACTCACCAGCAAGTAGGGATGCAAAATTCCCGGGAATTTTCGTTAGGGAAATTTTCCATTGAAATTTTCGGAAATTTATGGGAATTTACGGGAATATTCGGAAACATTGGGAATGTTCGGAAATTTATCCGATCACTTGGGAAATTTCTGGGAATATCGCTGGATTGGATAACAAGTGAGCTTGTTGAAGCTGTGAGTTTGCACTGAACGCCTTATTTCATCAAAGTCTGAAATTTATGCAGCAAATTATGGAGGTTATTTGCAACTCATTTTGAGATGCAAAATACTTTTCTAACTGTAAGGACAAGCAAGAATTGCACTTTTGAAGTAAAGGACACACACTAAGCGAGATATTGAAAACTTTACAAATTTTTCATAATTAAGGTCTGTCTCCTTCATCATGTTGCCAAAATGTATTGCTTGGTGTATTATCAAGTGATAAATGCATATTTGTACAACAACAAACTTGACTTTGAGACTTTCAAAAATGTCAAGAAAATCGAAATTGAGACCAGTTGCTTTCTGCTGATGTGATTGGGATTAGGAAGATGACACATGCAATTGCTGATGTTACCTCCTTACCAGTTTGGCAAAGGAACTTTTATACGCACTAGATTCCTAAATTTTGTGCAATTTTGATTATATTTGCAGCAGGGGTCAAAAGTGTAGAAGTGCTAGACTATAGACTATATCTCCATGCACTGTATAGCATTGTGACAAAGTCAAACACTTCTGGGTCTGTGCTTTAGACTTCTGATGGAAAAGTGTTCATCAAACATCCTTTCATTGGAAATTAAACCAATCACAAATATAACCCTCAGAATCAAACAAGTAGTTCGTAAATTTCAATTAATTCCAACAATTTTACACAGGTCTCTACTTCGAAAAAAATATCTCTATCTGAAAACTGGGCCCAAAACATGTGATGGCCCGTGTATTATGGTTGACTTTTCCTTAGCACTGTCCCTCAATGAACAGGATTGCGCAAAAAAATATTTTGTTAACAAGGTTTCCTTTGGTAAATAGAGAATAATTTAAATTTTCACAAAGCAAAAAATTAATCCCGAAATTTTGTCTAAAAAGATTTTGAAATTTGCAACTCGAGAACAAATAGTAACGGATTTGACCCTCGTTGCCAGACCAATATATGCAACCTTGATATCCAGGAAGACCTAAGGACCACATACTGCCATACTGGTTATCAAAAGATAATGGCAGACATCCAAATGACCACTATTAACAGGACCAATGACATATATATAAAGATTTTATCAGTTTATTTGAAAATTCCCAAAATTCCCAATATTCCCGCAAGAATAAATTCCCGGAAATTTTCAATGGAAAATTTCCAATATTTCCGGAAATTTTCCCGGGCTTTGCATCCCTACCAGCAAGTGGTCAAAAGCAATACTCCCCTTGGAGAAATAGTCCCCTTTTGGCCAAGGTATTAATGCAGAATTATGAGCTCAAAAAGGCATAACAAATTTATATACAGTTACACCTAATCCAAAGTGCATATTTATGAAATAAGAGAAAGAAGAAAGGCCAATTAAAAATACAACTTACATGCATTTTAAAGTCTGATAACATTGTTTGGATTGGATGTGCAATGGAGCAAAACTCCAAACAATTATATTGTCTTGTAAGCGTTACTTGGTGTATCACACCAATTCTGACAGTTTTGTTAGATAACCAAAATAAGATCAACTGAGGTATACTTTATTAATTTATATGAAAGCCAGCCAGAATATAAAGTAACATTTGAAAGAAGAATGGAGTTTAATATTATGTATAATTGAAAAAAGAAAAGATCAACAGGAAGATAGATAGATAGATAGATAGATAGATAGATAGATAGATAGATAGATAGATAGATAGATAGATAGATAGATAGATAGATATAATGGCCATTTCTAGATACGCCCCGTGGAATGTTATGGCTTCTGGGAGAATAAAATGTGTATATATAAAGTGTGTCAGCTCAATGCAGATTTGTGGGAAGTTATTTTTTGGAAATGGACTTGTTAATCAGAAACACTAATTTAGATAAAAACCATTGCCCCAAACTGAAAATGCATCAGACCTTTTTGCCTTGCCAAGATAATCTGTCATTAAAGAAACACCCCCCCCCCAATAGTTTCTCGCCGTCTCCGAAATAAATTAAAATTTGAGAAAGCATTTTACTGGGAGGGGATAGCTAAATACCAATGTCAGCGACACCTCACTTCTCTTCAACAGTTTACATAAAAAACCAGGACCTGGACCTAATCCTTGAGTTTGCAAATCAAGTGAAAGTTCTCATGTTGCTTGCACTCTCTCCAGGTTGCAACTGTCGTACACTTCTGCCGGACTACTTCTGGTCAAAAACAAAAGAGATTTTTGAAAGAGTTGTCAAATACAATAGAATTGCAATAACTGTGACACAACTTCAAAAGGTGTCTGGCCATATGGTCAATCGTGAATAAACCTCAATATGGCCAGACACCTTTTTGAGTTGTGTCCTTGAACAAAGTCTAGGGTTAAAAAAAATGTACAAAGAATCTGTCAACGCAGCATTGTAGTATGTGGTCTCAGCTTCGATTTGATGTTAAGATCAAAAAAATCTGTTGGGAAAATTTTGAGAAAATTGAAATTTTTTGGTTTTTCACACCCTTGTTGCATGCAAAATATCCATCATAAAATTTTGAAAATGATCTATTGGAATGAGTTGAATGTAGAAATGCTTGCTCTGACCACCATGGTTCGTATATTAACAGTTGAACAAATTCACAATCATGATTAAATGGATTTTAAAGGAATATATTCAGAAGGTGTTACAAATTTGCCAGACGACATCCTGCACTCTCAGAGCACATTTCTAAAACGTCTTATCAACTGAACCAGCATAGGTTTACTAATTCATTGAGTGCCTAAGTTAAGTAGCCAAACACTGCAGTAATATATTCAATAATAAGACATATTTAGATATTTTATACCATTTTTATACTCGTATTCCGAGACATATGTCGCAACACTTTCAGAGTGCATCTCTCCATATTAATATCAAAACTTCTCATCCCAATCTGAAGAAATACGATTGTCTCAATTGTCCATTCCTTAAATATGATATTTTTGTTCAGAGACTTTATTTTCGAAGGCGTGTTATCGATTTTCTTCAATACATGTGCATAACTCTCAAATTAGAACGTTCTCCGTAGATTTCACATTACTAATGCAATGAATTAGCGAGAAAGTACATAATCACGAACAAGAAAAATAAGTAATTATGCCTACAATTATTTGTTCCATAACTTCCGGTGTGAAGTTAACTTGTTTAAAAAGCTAATAACTCTTTATTTTGTATGGAAAGTTCACAGATATAACCGACATTAACTATGTGACTATAGAGTAGAATCTGTTTACTAATAGTTAAATAATATGTTGATTGCACAAAGGCATGATGCAACTAAACAACTGAGTCTTGGAAGTCTGCAACTGCTAAATTCCAAGATATTATCTTAATAATTGGCAAAAACAGGTAAACAAAGCATTTAAAATCCTTCAAAAGCCAACAAATTGCTGCCTTTATTTCAATATGGATAAAGACATTATAATAAAACTTGGAATTGGCCATCTTAGATGTTCATTAGCCCACTCGCATAGTTTTTTATATTGATTTTAGAAATTAATTTAATCAAAATATATTATTTCCTTAAATATCAAATACAACTTACATGCAAAGCTGTGGTGAAGATACGGACTTGTCAGATCCCAGCAGTAGGTATTGATGCATGTGTCTACTGTTTATTGTCTATTAACTTTACAGCTGTTTTGTGAATCTCTTTTGAAAAACATGAAGTGGTGAAATGCTAAAAATCTCACTTTACATCACTAACAAAGTTAACAAGGCATTTTCTGACACACTGTAGGTTCATTTGCCGCTTTTCCTTAGTTCAAGTAATAATAAAACTGAAATGGTCATGTTTATATATGATTTAAACACATTACAATATTTGGTGAGTTTGCAACACCCCTAACTATCGGAAATGATGTAAAAATTAAAAATAAAAGGCTTTTCTTAGTTTTTTTACCTGATTGAGTAACCTAATGTATAACTAAATAAATTATGATGTTTCAGTATCACTGAAGTACCATTTGATATATCTATAACAGATATTTTGTATGCAACAAGGGTGTGAAAAACCAAAAATTTTTAATTTCAATTTTCTCAAAACTTTCCCAACAGATTTTTTTGATCATTACATCAAATCGAAGCTGAGACCACATATTATAATGCTGCGTTGACAGATTCTTTGTACATTTTTTAAAACCCTAAACTTCGTTCAAGGACACTGTGTGGTACATGACACCTTACTACTGTGTACTGTGCCCTGCTGGTCCAATAAAATCAAGTAGTACTGGATGTCAAGGCCTATCAGTCTATCACCCATCCTACCCCAACCCCTCTCAACAACCCTCCTGGCAGGATACACCCTCGTGCCCAGATAGTCTAACAGGGTAACCACTATGATGATGGGGTAACCAATGGTCGTCAAGGGATACATAGGGTAAAGCTGGGGGTAGTTGAGCTGAGTTTAGTTGAGTGAGGGACTAGTTGATGGAATTTGAGGCCAGGTCAGGGAATTTAAGGTAAGATGAGGGAATTTGAGGCTAAGTGAGGATAAGAGGGGTTTAGGTTAGGGAATTTTTGGATTGGTGAGCGTGTGGCGCTGTAGGCCTATCCTACCATGAGGTCTCTTAATTGTTTCGAACATACATTTTGCCTCACATGAACTATGAGTAATTTTTTGCAAGTCCCAGCATTCATGCAGGTTGCTACTGAATGAAAATATATTATTATTATTATTATTATTATTCTTTATATATATATATATTATTTATTGCACTCCATGTAAAAAATGTACAGGGGTAATACATATACAGTTTAAATAGTTACACATAATTATAAATATTCTTTTTAAATATCAAAAAGTGGACATAAAGTCCAGCATTGTCTCTATTTCAGAGTCTGTGAATTTATCAAGATTCAATGTCCTCTCTCTGCAGGAAACCAGTTCTCTTATGATATTGGCACGATTTTTCTCTGCTGAGGAAATTACAAAGCTCATGTCCATATTTCTTAAAAAGGCCATATTTACACCAATCAGGCCATTGTTTACTAAACTTAAATTGCTTATGTAATTTATTTTTACATTGTCACTTCTTAGCATTGAAGAACACATCAGCTGGCATCTTTGGTATATTTGGTGCTGGATAGGCTTGCACTTCATCAGTTCAGGGAGGAGAGACGATCTAGTAGTGAAGGGAAGATTCCATAGCCGACGAACTGCTTTCCTCCACGTTACAAAGAAAGCATTTACATCAGGGTCTGTTATTTTCCAAGCCTCACATCCATAGAAGCTACAACACTGGGAATTGAACAACTTGGCACACATGTCTCTTGGTACTGTCTTAAAGTTGGCAATAACACTGTTTGCCTTACCAATGAAATCACTCTGCTTGGCTCTTATTTCATCTGACTCCCTAAGATCCTGACGGACGATGTTACCCAGGTGCTTAACTGAAGACTTCCAGGACAAGGTCTTAGAATAGAACTTCACCCATTTTGGAGAAATGTTACTTCTGCATCTTGTAAAATGAATGCAAACAGTTTTTAAGACATTGAAACGTAATGAGTATTGATACCCAAACTTCTCACACACATGGAGCATTTTCTGTAACATTTATCCAGTGGGAGCGAGCAAAGTCACATCATCAGCGTAACACAAAGCTCCAAAGTACAGGTGACCAACATGACAGCCAAGTCCTTGACTTTCCAGTAATGCCAACACTGCTTAGTATTTGATTTTGTTTTTATATAATATTTTATTCTTTGTTACTTTTATACATACTGGACCACAGTAAAAACTACAACATTGTATGTAGATGTGTAATCCAGAATAAATATATTCTTAAATAAATAAATAAATAAATGACAAAAGTTCATCTATGTACAGCGTAAACAAAATTGGGGATATCACTCCGCCTTGACGAACACCATTACTAACGGAGAAACACTGAGAATAGATGTCTCCCCAGGAAGTTCTCACACGCTGTCTCCTGTACATATCCAACAACAGTCTGATAATGGGTGACGGGAGATTTCGTTTCAACAATATTTCAAAAAGTAGATCCAACTTCACCCGTATAAACAAATATACAGTTGTATGTAAACATATAAAAACAAATAACTTAATAGAATATACATAATAACAGTAATAACACAAGGCAAGAGAAAGAAAAAATAAATAAATAAATAAATAAATAAATAAAAATAAAATAACATAAAAACCAGATCAACTGGTTGCTAGATATTCTATAGCATCACAGATCTCAGAATTATTTAAGTTAAACTTCTCACACAAGCTGTCTCTTATAATTATTAATTCAGCAATTTGTTGTCCTACTCTAACATCATTCTCTAACAGAGATGCTTGAAAATTTCTTTTAATACAAGAGCCAGTACTAATTCGACAATTATTCAGTAAAATACCTGATGTAGCCAACTGCAACCCATCATACTTATTGACAACAAATTTATGATCTGTGATTATGAAAAGAGAGAGTCAGTTCATATGAACTTTTTTTCATTTGTGACAAGCTCTGGTTTGGATTTTTTTAAAATAAAAAATCAATAAACTCCTGGGCAGTCTTAAAGTAAATATTTCTGGTAGGGTATTTACTGACGGGGTGTTGTTTAATTTAGAAATGAAAATTTTGGGATATCGGATGCTTGAAAAATAAATAATTAATGCCGCTGTAACCACAAAATAAAATATAATTCCCAATTGAGGAAAAAAAGGTCCACCCCCCCCCCCTGAAAATCTGAATGTTCAGCTCAATTCCAATCAATGCCCACCATCCCATTGTAAGAAATTTGTTGTTTGTCATTGTTCTGTGACTGAAACAAAACTGAGCCAGAAGTGGTCAAATACAAAAGAAGCTTTGAAGCCGTGAAGTGAACTGGCAGTTGATAACACCTGAAGCTGTTAATCTGTGTCTTGACCATATGGTCAATCGTGAATAAACCTCATAATACCAAGTTGGCCTTTGCAGCAGTTCATTGGTTGAAAATATGACATAATTTTTCCAGCCAACATCACTTGCTTGAAGCAAACTGAAAAAAGTGACACGCCATGTGCAGCTTGACCAATCACCTGGCAGGATTTTCTGATGTCAGACCAAAAATTTAGCAAAATTTTTTGTTATTTGATCAAAGTCTACAAATATGAAATCATCTGTAATCTATCCTCTTCCTACCCCGTTAATTTACATCGTAAAACTTTGATGTGATCTACTGATTGTTTAATACACCAGGCTCTGGTGCTGTATTTTTCTTATTAATTGCGTAACAAACTGTCATTCTTCTTTCATCACACTACTATTATAGAGTTGAATATATTATCTAAGAGTAAAGCTTATAAATGATAATACATTTCAATACATTTACTTATAACTGGTAATTAGTCAACCATATATGTATGTTATGGGACTCTAGTTTGTTCTTCTTTTTTTTTCAGACTTAAAAACAATATTTCATTTTATAGGCGGCCCCTTGATAGTGGCCTACTAGCCTTAAAGGGGTCACCCTCAATAGAGAATTGTCATACAAAATACTGCATAACATATCAATAATTTATTTATCTTTTTCCTACCTTATCCTCTATTGAAAATAAATATGTCTTAGTCTGAGTCTGAGTCTGATCACAGACCCGAGTAACTTGAAGTAATGATTACAAAATTGGGGCTATACGTGATTGAACTCTCTTAATTGTTTTTAAATTTTGACTCTTATTATATCACTCCTGCTGCAGGGATGCTTGTCATTTATTTTCTCAATTTCAAATGAACGTGTAACCCTTGTCTTAAATCACCATTTAATATCGAAATCTGATAATAAATATATTTATACGATTTTAATAAATGCACCTACCTTGTGTGGTCAGATAAACCTCCAAAATCAGGAGAAGAAGCACCAGCTTGAAATACATCTTTTGTGAGTTGATGACAAACTTACTGACCGATGTATAGGCATGCAAAGTTAGCAAAATGTGTATCCTTCTTAATGCCAAAAGTAGGAAATTGACATGAATTGAGGACAACTATCTATCTCAAAATGCCATTTCAACATTTTGGAACATCCAAATTACTAATAAAAATGTTGACATGGCATTTTGAGATAGATAGTTGTCCTCAATTCATGTCAATTTCTCTTTCACATACATCATGTACACTACAGAACAATGTCAAAATTCCCTATAGGTCATAGCACCGATCACTATACACCGAAATGTCCCCGTCCTGTCCTAACTAGCCTGTCTATCTAGTACAACCACCTTATCAGTATCTGACTGTCACCAGTACCAAAAAAGGTACATGTGTACATAAGGTTTTGTGCACTGGTACAGTTGAAGAGCAAAAAAAAAGTCTTCATTTTGAACAGCTTCATTTCTTATTTTTTCAATTACAAAATTTCAGAACTGGGAAAAATTCAGCAGGAGTTTTGTAATTTTAATTATAATATTTATTATTATGTTGACAATACTTTGAAAGGGTTCTTCCAAGTCATGATTAATCTTTTTTTACTTCACATGATGTCTTTTAAGTCCTAGAAACTGTGAGAGAGCCTCGTTGAGAAGGTCCGGCTGAATGCACGAAACATTCGTAGGTGCCCGCGTCTCTCCTCTTCACATCTAGAAAAAAATTGTATGTTGCTAAGAGGAAGGATTGCAGAAATTAGTAAACTTTTGCTAAGAGGAAGGATTGCAGAAATTAGTAATCTGTTGCTAAGAGGAAGGATTGCAGAAATTAGTAATCTTTTGCTAAGAGGAAGGATTGCAGAAATTAGTAATCTGTTGCTAAGAGGAAGGATTGCAGAAATTAGTAAGCTGTTGCTAAGAGGAAGGATTGCAGAAATTTGTAATCTGTTGCTAAGAGGAAGGATTGCAGAAATTAGTAAGCTGTTGCTAAGAGGAAGGATTGCAGAAATTAGTAATCTGTTGCTAAGAGGGAGGATTGCAGAAATTAGTAAGCTGTTGCTAACAGGAAAGATTGCAGAAATTAGTAATCTGTTGCTAAGAGGAAGGATTGCAGAAATTAGTAAGCTGTTGCTAAGTGGAAGGATTGCAGAAATTAGTAATCTTTTGCTAAGAGGAAGGATTGCAGAAATTAGTAAGCTGTTGCTAAGAACAAGGATTGCAGAAATTAGTAATCTTTTGCTAAGAACAAGGATTGGAGAAATCAGTAAGCTGTTGCTAAGAGGAAGGATTGCAGAAATTAGTAATCTGTTGCTAAGAGGAAGGATTGCAGAAATTAGTAATCTGTTGCTAAGTGGGAGGATCGCAGAAATTAGTAATCTGTTGCTAAGAGGAAGGTTTGCAGAAATTAGTAATCTGTTGCAAAGAGGAAGGATTGTAGAAATTAGTAATCTATTGCTAATAGGAAGGATTGCAGAAATTAGTAATCTGTTGCTAAGAGGAAGGATTGCAGAATCAGTAATCTGTTGCTAAGAGGGAGGATTGCAGAATTTAGCAATATGTTGCTAAGAGGGAGGATTGCAGAAATTAGCAATCCGTTGCTAAGAGGAAGGATTGCAGAAATTAGGAATCTGTTGCTAAGAGGAAGGATTGCAGAATTTAGTAATCTGTTGCTTAGAGGGAGCATTGCAGAGATTAGTTAACTGTTGCTAAGAGGAAGGATTGCAGAAATTAGTAATATGTTGCTAAGAGGGAGGATTGCAGAAATTAGTAATCTGTTGCTAAGAGGAAGGATTGCAGAAATTAGTAATCTGTTGCTAAGAGGAAGGATTGCAGAAATTAGTAATCTGTTGCTAAGAGGAAGGATTGCAGAAGTTAGCAATCTGTTGCTAAGAGGAAGGATTGCAGAAATTGGGAATCTGTTGCTAAGACGAAGGATTGCAGAAATTAGTAATCTGTTGCTTAGAGGAAGGATTGCAGAAATTAGTAATCTGTTGCTAAGAGGGAGGATTGCTGAAATCATGAATCTCGTTGAATTCACATAATATCTCTCTTTGAACTCATTAATTAAATAAAACAACTGTTTCATGATGCATTAATAACTACGGAAGTCAGTGACATCATAAGGTCAAGTTGGATATTCATTTCGAATTTGTTACGGACCACTAAATAAATCTGAAAAGAGCAACAAAAATGTCTTACTCATGATGGTAATTTTGTTGACAAATTCCTTTGCATTGTCCGTTATTGTCTCAGCCTCGAAGCGGCCGGTCCTCATGAATTTCCTCTGGATGTGATTGTTAATGGCCACCTCATATTTTTGTCCTTTCCTAAATTTGTTTAGAAGTATCCAGGCAGATCTCTCAACAGCGGAATAGCTGCATGTAATGGTCACTGTGCCACCTGCTGAGGCACTTTGGGGTGATATTGTTATGTTCATTTCATTGCAAGCCACTTCTGAAATAAAAATGGTTGTACTACCTAAGACGACAGTTGATTTCGACACGACAGTTGAATTCGACACTGGCATAAAAACTGTTTCAATCTCGGCAAAAAGTTGTTGACAATTTGGCCAAAACTACAAAGAATTATACTCCAGGTGGAGCACTTGTCAAATGCACTTGAAGCCCCCCAGTTTACATGTCGAATTCAACTGTCGTGTCGAATTCAGAAGTCGTCAGTGGTACAATGCATGTGTACATGGCAGTGGCGTAACTAGGGGGTCGCGAATGGGGGGGCACCTGGGGGGGCACGCGATTCTCTGGGGGGGCACCCATAATACTAATTGTATATTTTAGCCAAGGTTGAAAAGTTCATATGGGGGGGCACCTGGGGGGGCACAGGTCCAAAATGGGGGGGCACGTGCCCCCCCGTGCCCCCCCATAGGGACGCCACTGGTACATGGTCCCACAACCACACATATGGAATTCACAGAGATCTAGACATTGTTGCACTCCACTGAACTGAGGTTCGAAACAGGTGATTACAGCAAACAGTCAATGCCAAACAATGCTTAACAAGATAATCCAGCTTGCTATTTTGTTACAGGGCCCCTTTAAACATTGTCAGAGCATTAGAAAATGTGTTAGAACCTCACAGAGCCAGGGAATTTTTGCCAAAGAAATTCTAATTTGAGCATTTCTGCTTCCATTTATCCACATGGAATTGTTCATGGACTATATTTATATTGCATGGGATATCTATATTTGGAATTGCTAACAGGACCAATTGTAGGTTACAGATTCAAAGAAAAGGTAAGAAATAAATTCTCCTATGGCCATGTGAACACAGAATGTTTTGCCAATTCACATTGCAACTTTGAAGGCTGTTAATCAAATATCAAAGATGTTTCAAGGTAACCTTTGCTTAGGCTTTGTCCACAGTGACTAAATACACCAGTTCTATGTGTTTTCTATAGCTGACAGCAATTTGATTTTGTATTAATTGACTTTTTCTGAAACATGTGCTTTCTCCAAGCCAATGTTTTGATCAAACAGGAAGTCATGTACAACATGAACAGTGCTGCCACGTTGTTGCACTATGAATCTATGATGTGTCTTGAGATGGATATTGGCAAGACGGCTAGTCTGTGGTCAGCTTGACTGTGTGCAGTTATACCATGGAACAGACTCAAGAGTTATTGGTCCAAGGTTATACACACTGCTCACATTATTTGTAGCTGTTTGCAGATTGGGGGTCCAAACAGTTTCAAAATCAACTTTCTACTTGGTTGCGTGATCTCACTAGCTTAAAAATGTTTTGTTTGTGTCGGTAATGGTTAATCAGTTGATTCAGTGCTTACCATGCCCAGCAGCATAGGTGACAATAACCAAACTGATTAGATGACTCGAGGTACAACATCAAATAAGATTATAACCTTATGGAGATCGACAGAAGACTGTCAATGACATAGTAAAGCCAGTTTCCAAATTGAAAATGAGAAAATTCATTTTTCCAGTGGTCTGCCAATCTGCAAAGGGCTCAAAGGGAACAAGGCAGCAGTCATAGTTAGTTACAGTTTTGGCTGTTTTAACTAAACATGAATGAACTGTCAAAAATTATGGACATAAATGTATAACCTTGGATGTCTGTGACAGAAATTTAAAGACAAAACACAGGGTCAACACATCATATATGAAAACAGACCCAGGGTTAGGTTTAACATTGAACTGAAAAAAAAAAAAATAGTTCAATATATACTGCAATTATTTACTGCATAATATATATTCAATAGTAATAAATGGTAAATACCTTTGGTACAAAATATTTTGTCAAGCACATTGTACTTGAGTATTTAAAAGAAACCCTTCGATCGATTCAACTGCACTGTCGACCAATCTACACAGCATTCTTTAATAGTGATGCTGACCAGACCGCTTTGTACGGGTATGGTCCAGTACCACCACCTCTTTAGTACCAGACCGCCCCCAGTTGCGAAAAACCGGTCCAGAGGTTTGCTGTACCGGTACGTACCGGTACAGGGAATATTAGTAAAAAATTTTTTAAAACTTGGAAATTAATTTTTTAAAACTTCATTTTTCGAACTTTTCTGGGGATTTTAGGCAAAAATTGCACATAAATCGAAAACCGGTACGTACTGGTATACCGGACCACCTCTCCCCTGGACCGGACCACCTCACCTCTGGACCGGGCGGTTCTGGACCGGTGGGGGGTGGTCCGGTCCGCATCACTATTCTTTAATATGTTTCTTACCTTTCATCAGTAATGTCAGAAGAGAGATTAGAATCAAAAATCTCAACATGGTACCCCAAATACAGGCTTGGAAATCTGTTGACAACAGCATGTCAGATAGTTCTAGTTTTTTTTTCGTACATTTGTACATGACCTCTCAAAAATATCTGTGTCAGACATATCAGGCTATTGAAGTAAAACTGTGTCAGAAGGTTTAGCATAATATAATTATAATGCTTCGCCGGACAAAACTGTTAAACAGTGAGAGTTTCTGTGAAAGAGGTTGGAATAAATATGACACCCTGAGCTTAACTGCAATGTGCCTTTGGGCAGCATTGTAAATCAATTGTACAGGGTATGGCTTGATATTGTCATGTACCTAATTAATAATACAATATTATCCTAATATTTCTTAAATGATTTCATAAAATATTGAGATGTATATTCATCCGTTTGATTGCATATTTTACTGCAAACCAAGTCTGCTTGTTTACGAAAATTAGATTTTCGGGGATATGCGAGAATTCAAAATGGTGGCCAAACTTTTAATATTTTCACTAACAACAGACTTTTTTAGTGGCAATGGACTGAATGTTTTCAGCCGATGAATGTTGATTTGATAAAATTCTTTTTCACAATCTGCCTACTTCAACACTTTACACAACTCAGCTGCAGTCTAAAGATTGCAACCAGAAGCCAAGTGCTAAGATAGTTTGCTTCTGCTTCTGAGCCTCCTTCCGAGTAATTGACTCATTCAACAATTGAATATTATGTCAATGTAGGTCTGCTAGAGAGAAAAGGAGAAAGTAGAAAATAAAGATCATAAGTCCTATCTCAAAAATAATGAAGCCACGCAGCTGGTTTTCACTGAGGGCGACAAATTTTGATAGCAGCTGTATGCAACAACTTCATATTACAGTCTTTCCTTAAATACATTCTTATGCCAAAATCCTGAAAATGTCATAGCAATTTGTCAAAAGGTTATTGAGATAGAGATGAAAGTAGATCGGAAAACATGCATTTTTTCACTTATTTAGCGTGACATAGACTTTTTCACCTGATGAATTCTTTCAGCTTTACAAAATTTGACATGTTCCATTGCTATTTCCTTATACTTTTTGGAATCTCCACATCCCCAGGCTTCATAAATTCATTGAAACAAATACTTCTGTCCAATCGTTTTGACATGATTGAGTTATTTGTGTTCAAAGGTTGACTTTGTAAAATTGAGTCAAATTTGAATGTTCCTGATCTGAAATGCTCTGGTTTCCCTTTAACATATTTCAGTTGAATCTTTTTGCCATTGAGATCTAGTATTACATCTACTTAGTTGTTTTGGAGCTTTTTTGTGATTGTGGAAAATCTGGTTCATGGAAAAATTCCAATGAATAGCTGGAAAGGTGAATGTGTCGCATGCACGCGTAACGCCGAGAGTACTTTCAAGTGGTACAGAGCTATGAAAGCTCTGTTTTTAATTTGGATTAGCTCAGTATATAGTATATCTATGAAGCTTTATTAATCTATGAACTAATCCAAGTTGTTGACTGGTTTCTGGTGATTAAATTCAAAAGTTATGTTCGTTGCAAGCGTAACGCTCTGAGCAATTTTGATCGTATTCAATTTTTTTTTTCTGACAAACAGTGAAGCGATCATTCTAATATTACTTGGGGGTCAAAATTAACAATTAATTTCATTGTCAAATTACACAAATTATAACATTTATGGAACATTCTTTACAATTTGGGGCCAAATTGTCTAAAAAGACAATAAACATTAACAAAATATTTTTTATTTTGTAAATGGTGGTATTTTTCCCCAAGTAATGATTGATAATTAATATAAAATCGATTTGAGAAAAAACCAGAACATTTTTTGAAGATTCATATCACACCAGTACTTAAAATAAGCCTTTTACGTCGAAAAATGGGCCAAAAATCACACTTCTATCGTCATTTGCTGAGATGACATTCCCTTCGGTGGCACTTATTTGGTATCAATTTGAAGCCCACATACAGACGCATAACATAGGGCAGTTGAAATCATTTTAAACAAAAACATATGCTTTTGGGGTTAATATATTTCCAATTTCATGACAAATTACCATTCAGCCCGGTTATGTTTCACTGCCATGAAAAACAAACTTTTAAAAATTCTGTAATATTCAGCTGATTATCAATTTTAACATTGTGCTTTATGATTGGTGCCATACAATGTGTTGATTTTGCAACTAGGGGAAAGAACACTTTGGACTTAGTCTTGTTTTCTGATAAGGGTATATTAAAATCTATTCGACCTGAACCTCCATTCAGTACAAGCGATCATACCTCTATTCTATGTGAAACTGTAAAACATGTAAGTGTTTCAGACAATTCGGCCTGTAAACCATGTTTCAAACAAGCTGATTATGAATTAATTAATGCATATTTAGCCACTCTAAATTGGAATGAAATATATAGTAATTGTATATCAACTAATGATTACTGGGAGGCTTTTAGAGACACCTTGAATGATGTTATATTCAACTTTGTACCATTTACAAATGTTTCAAAACACAAGGGAGTTCCATGGTTTAATGGTAATCTGAACAAACTGCGTAACATTAAACAGCGTAAATGGAAAGCCTATGTAAAATCAAGTAATGTGGTAAGCCATGCTGAATACAAAACTTCAGCCAATAAATTTAGATCTGAATTTTTGAAAGAGAAATGTAATTATGAAAAGTCGTTGTTCTCAACCAACAATAATTCTAGTAAATTTTATGGATATGTAAAGAGCCAGTCTTCTGTTAAATCAAGTATCCCATGCATTAAGAAAACTGATGGTTCTATAGCTGTAACAGATCATGAGAAAGCTTCTGAATTTGTTGATTATTTCTCCAGTGTTTTTGTTGAAGATGATAACACTCTTCCTGACTTCCATTCCAACTGTAACGATTCGATCAGTAGATTCAATTGTACACCTGATGACATTATAAAAGTTGTTAGAAAACTAAGAAGTAATTCATCCCCAGGTCCTGATGGTATCACAGTGTATTTTTTAAAGAAAATTATTGCACATATTGTTGATCCCCTTTCCAGAATGTATAATCAATCCTTACGTGATGGTATTTTACCCAGTGATTGGAAAACGGCCCTTATTGTTCCATTGTACAAGAAGGGTGATGCACAATGTACATCACAATATAGACCTGTTAGTTTGACTTCTGTTGTGTGTAAAATCTTAGAACGTATTATCAGATCTCAATTGTTGGACTACTTGTTAAGAAATGATATCATACCAAAATCACAACATGGATTTATGCCTAAAAAATCAACAGTTACTAATCTTTTGGAATGTTTGAATGATTGGTCAAGTAACTTTGATAAGAAATTGTCTACTAATGTCATATATTTAGACTATTCTAAATGTTTTGACAAAGTATGTCATAATAAGCTCATGTACAAATTAGAAAGATATGGGATATCAGGTTGTGCTTTGCAATGGTTAAAGAACTTTTTAACTGGAAGACTTCAACAAGTAAAAATTAATGATGCAATCTCACATACAACTGATGTTAAATCAGGAGTCCCCCAAGGGACTGTGTTAGGTCCTGTTTTATTTTTGTGTTACTCGTCAGATTTGCCTAATGTTGTCAAACATAGTACTATTAGTATGTATGCTGATGATACAAAACTGTATAAGTCTATTCAGAATGTAAATGATTGCATATTATTACAGGAAGATTTAGATAATGTTGCTAAATGGGCCGACATTTGGCAGATGGATTTAAATCCAGACAAAACAAAAGTATTGACTATTGGTATTAACAAAGTGAACTTTAATTTTTTATTGAATAATGAAATTATTGAAACTGTCAACAATATTAATGATATTGGAGTTACTATCCAGTCAAATTTGAAATTTACACTCCATTGTATAAACATTACTAGGAAAGCGTATTTTGTTCTTCATAAACTTTTTTCAATTTTTAAGAATCACAATTACAAGTTTTATCTCAAAATGTATATATGTTATGTCAGACCACTTTTAGAATATTCTAGTCAGGCTTGGTCACCAATATTACAATGTAATAAAGACAAAGTAGAACGTGTGCAAAGGTATTTCACCCGACGTATATTGAACTATGAAAATGTTTCGTATGAAGAAAGATTACATTTTTTGAACTTAGATTCATTGGAAATTCGAAGAAAAAATTCTGATTTAATATTGTTTTACAAAGTTATTAATTGTCATACAAATCTCAATATAAATTATAAGGAAGAAGTTTATAAATTTGTACATAGAAGTAGAGGTCATAATAAACAGCTGTATGTGTTTTATAGCCGTACTGATAAAAGAAAATATTTTTGGAGCAATCGAATTGTAAATAAATGGAATAATTTAGATGAAAGAACTATTAATTCAGTGTCAATCAAGAATTTTATAACTAATTTGAAAATGTTTAATTCTGCCAGTTAGTGGGAGTTACGTTGTAATTTTTACTTAAACTCCCATTGTTTTTGTATTGTTCATATGTTGTTATTTTGAATAAATAAATCAAATCAATCAATCAAATCAATCAAATCAATTATTTCCACTCATCAAAGCATCAAGGTAAATATAGTTTCTGGAACTTAAATATGTTCTTTACAATATGCTAAGGTCATTTCATACAAAAATACATTTTAAAATTTTGATGGTCATGTCACACTTTGGCTTCATTATTTTTGAGATAGGCCATAAGTGTTCAAAATTTGTACAGTGCTGGATAAAAACATGAATTATGATATTGTGACTATTTTTTTTGTAATTTTGATTTAAAAAGTTGGAGAGATGGAACTGTTGTTATAGAAGTGGGGAGTTGGTTCCAATCTCTGACGGTACAGGGAAAGAAAGAATTTTTATGGTAATTAGTAAGAGAGTCTGGAATTGCAATGGTATGAGATTGTTTACTGCGGGTGTGATGTTGGTGAGATGGAGGTTGGATATATGAGGGTGGGCTGATGAGAACTAGCCCATTTAGAATTTTGTACAGACATATAAGTGTGTTATTGCAGCGACGAGTGCTTAGTGATGGCCATTCTAATTTGGCCAGCATTATTATTTATTATTTTATTACTTACTAGCAGTGTACCCGTCCTGCAAAGGGGCAATCATCCATCCGTCTACTCGGCATGCATGTTGTCCTGCCATTGTCTTCTTCTTGCTTGCTTTATTAGGGGGCGACCATTTAATATCAATGGGGGCTTGAAGTTTCTTGTAAATAAATAATTACTTGCTCAGTTTTGGTGGAATAAATGATTTTTGGCCAGTCTTTAAATAAATTATTTCTGGTAGGGGTATTTATAAACAGTGTTAAAAGTTTTGCCTGATTTAGGAATGAATATTTGGCGATTTTGTGCGCTCGAAATAAATAATTATGCCGTTACCATGAATAAATAATTTCTTGGCGAGGAAAGGTCCAAGGCCCCCCCCTGGAAATTAAATGGTTGGCCCCTAACCATGTTTGTTATTGTGGTCTTCAAAGTAATATTTCATATATTATTATGTTCTTGACCATAGTGGTGTCCCTCCTGAGACATTCTACATAATCTACAATAATTTTTCCCACAAAGCCTTGCTCATGTTCAGCCCTTCTTCCATATTTTTAGACTATAGATCTGTCTATCTGGCTATCTGCCTGTCTGTTTATCTTTGTGCTTTTATTTCCTGTCTTCATTCTTTCTTTCATGCGTGTTGTGTCCTCCTCCTGTCCTAATTAGCCGAGCAAGAGCATAAATACAGGGCATAAAGGCCCAACTATCCATCCATGCTTCATGCATTCCTAGCTTCCTTGCTTCATTCATCCACACATTCCTATTTATGCAATTTATGCATATCCTTAATTCTTTCCTTAATTCCTTCCTTAATCTCGTCCTTAATTCCTTCCTCAATTCTTTCCTTAATTCCTTCCTTAATTCCTTCCTCCATTCCTTCCTTCATTCCTTCCTTGCTTCCCTCCTGTCTGCCTTCTTTCTGTATATTTTGTTTTGTAAATTACCCTTTAATATAAACATGTACATAACACTCGGTCTGACTGGCTGCTGCTGTTGCTGCTGCATGGTGCATAGTGGCAACACTGGGGGCTCAATGCTAAAAGATAGGGAACTTCGACTTCTTGATAAATAAAAATGGTGGTATTTACAGTAGTTTTGAGACCTTAAAAACACGGAGCAGGCATATAGGAAAGGTTTGACAGAAGATTGGGAATGTGACATCAGCCATAGCTGAGATCCTGCGTGACAAAGGTATGGGGAGCAATTTTAGTAAGGGATGTAGATGTAGATAAAGCGCTCATTCCAAAACAAATTTGTTCACAAGCGCTGTACAATCAAAGAAAATTGAATTATTTAAAATTATAGAGTAATTACAAAACAATTGAAATATGTATATTATTAAAAGTAGAGGACTAAGTCAAATTTTTGATATAAGTAAGATTAAAATCGATGCAAAATAAAAACAGGCATAAAGTCTAAAATATCACAAATTATACGCTCTTTTAAGAAGTAAGAGTTTTTAAGTGTCTTTTTAATAAAATGGGACTAGATATGCTCCTGAGATCAAGTGGTAAGCCATTCCATAGCCTCGGGGCTGCACACTGGAATGAACGTGCACCGTAAGTTTTAAGTCTTAAATTTGGCTCTACAAGCAAATCTTGAGCACCGGATCTCAGTGAACGAGATGGAATGTACGGTTTCAGGAGATCACACATATAAATTGGAGCATCGCCGTGAATTGCATTGAACGCAAGAAGAAGTACTTTGAAGATAATTCGCTCCTCAATTGGCAACCAGTGAAGGGCTTTGAGTACTGGAGATATATGGTCGAATTTACGAGCACCCACAATAAGCCTTGCTGCGTAGTTTTGTACACGCTGAAGCTTTTGTCAGATACGGGGGTGGTGTATGGTTTATGTATTTGTTGGTGAAAGGGTCCCAGACTGAGTAGAGGATGCGTACTCTACACTTGAGTTTGGGTGTTTCATGCAGCTGGGATCAGAGAGAGAGCTACAGGGGGTGGGGCTATTTATAAACATACAGACATTACAAGGTGACGTTTTAATTTTTGACCATATCTACTTTCAAAATATTTGGATTCGATTTTTCGTAACTATAGATAGACCCAATTGTGGAGAAGCCGTTCACTTCTTGCCATTTACTCCGATGAAGCTTTCAATGAAAAACACTAGGTGTTCTTGTGTAGCATTCCGAGAGCATGTGCCCTCTGGTGTAAAAAATAGCTTACAAGACCCTGGAATATCACCACCCCTTGTGTTTATGCCTTTGATTGCCTAAAACCACAGCGTTTAATTTTTTTGAAATATATTTTCCACTCTCAGAATCCTGTCCGGTTTTTTTTTTAGCGCAAACCTGATCAATGAAACAGGGAGCATTTAAAAAACTACTTCCTTCGAAAGCTGAATCAGATGTGCTCAGAAAAAGTCAAAGCCTACTCGACAGAACTTACTTAATCAACACACTATCGGATCAAAGAATTTTTATGAAATTCAACATTCATCGGCCGTCATCGCTGTTATGGAACCTCCCATTCAGATTCCCCACTTGTCGCATTTGGTGCTCTCATACATCACACTCCTACTACGGGCGTTAGTTTCATTTTTAAGTGGTGGAACTAACTGGCTGAAGCTCAAAATTTTCCCATATTACAGCCATGCTTTGGTCAAAAAGTGGGGTGGCAAATGCCCCACCAGCCCCACCTACACTGACGCCACTGACTGCCACTAAGCAGTCAGGATAAGCGTCACCGTTTTCGCTGGTATCTCTCATATATAGCGGTCTATATATGGGCCTTAGCAATATCTATGATTAACGCTGTAGTCGAAATTTGACTGATTGGTTGAAAGAAAAACTAATTCAGGAATTGTTTTGATAGAAGTTTTATTATTTTTAAAAATAAACAATCTTGACTACTCAGTGTGTAGACCATGAACTGAAAGGGATGTAAACAACACTGGTTACCATAGTGACAGATCTATAGATACCCGGCTGCCTGAAGTTACAATTCACAAAATTTGGTTTGATGTGACATAAGATTCTCTATGACATACAGCCAGGCAACCTCAATTGCAGGGGTGAATTGACTAGACAAACAAAATCATTCTCACTTAATTTGTGACTGTTGAAATTCATTATAGCTAAATATCATACCATATAACACCTATTACATATATATTATATCAAATGAAATAAAATTCCAGTGTAAGAATACCTCAGATCAAATATATGTAAAGTAGTCCGTTAAGATCTCGCTCAATCAGATCGTTAAAGAAAATAGTGCCAAGTAATCTGTCCATAGTATCCATAGCAACGATATTCACAATTCACACGAGTACACCACAGTGGATGATCAACTTCGGAGTATGATATACAATGTAATTATGATAATCAAGAGATGATGATGATATACATGATGATAGAACGGTGCAAACTTCACTTGAATTAGTATGAATTATTACAACAGGTCAATTAATATATACACGTCCACGATTGCAGTGCCCGGAACAACAAAGAATGATCGGTAATGGTGGAAATGAAATTGATTTTTGGTTAACCAGCTTAGCCCGGATGATTCAAGTAAATCTTAAACCTACAAACCAATAATTTACCAATGTGTTACCAGTAATTTATCTATAATTCAACTGATAAATGGTAATCCAAAGGATAACAAACTAATAATCGATCATCTAACAACAAAGTTGCAGTGGCGTAGCTAGAAATCCAGGAGTGGGGGGGCCAAGGGGGGGCCAGGGTCTGAACCAGGGGGGCCCACTTTTTGCGGCATTTTTCGGACAGTACAAGGGTAAAAATCGACGTCGAGTCCACGACTCAATCCCTCTTTACAACCGACATAGGAACATCAACGCACTTTTCTTCTGGGAGACACTTACAGCATTTACTATTTAATTCAGATATGGTAAAAAAAGCACTGAAGATTTTTTCAGAAATTTTTTTTTTACAGAGACATGACTTTCCATAAAACCTGCTAGAATGTTGATTTCAGGCATTCAATTTGTCTTGTTGATTAATGCTGATGACTCTCATAAATCTTCTTGGGATTGGGTTGTACTTACTTTTGAAAGAGCACGGCGCCTATCTGGATAAAAAATTATTCCCTGATACAACATCAATGATCATGTTTGTACATAAAGAAGACAACCTCAAGGGTGCATACAATATTTAATGAAGTTACAATCATTGCCATGATACAAGTTTAACACAAACTTGAATGGTCTCATGAAATTACTTATCTGGTCATATACCCTAAAAGCTAATAGTGATTGGTGAAAATTACACAAATTCCAAAAATATAGGGAAATTCCATGCAACACATGAATAATTGAGCAGTTTGTAAAAATGTATTAATCAGTCCTTTCCAGAGAGATTTCATAGGCGCAATATTTTTTTCCAAAGCTCAACAATATAGCAAGGAAATATTTCCTCAAATCACAAGATTTTTGATGTTGCATGGAACTGTTACGTACACATGGGCATATTGGAGGCTTTAAATTGGGGAAACAATAAGATTCGAAGCAAAAAGGAAAGCAGTTCAGGTAGATTATTAAATAAAGATAATTAAAAACCAATGGTTTCCACGAGATCTCTTTTGATATAGTATTAAATCTGCTTGAAAAGTTAGGGCAAATGTTGCTAGGCCACTCTTAAAAGTCCGGATGCAGGTACGCCTGTTGCCAGACGTTTTCAAAGAAAATCTAAAATTGCCAAATGCCTCAGAACTTTATAAAGGGCAACTGTTATTCTAGTGAGAATTAGGTATAAGTGAGCACCGGCTCAGGTGCCCAAGACGGACGTCCCCGGGACGTCCTCTGCTCAAATAATTTTTCAGATTTCTCAAATCTGAAATGGGGGGGCCAGTGGGGGGGCCACCAATCCATTTGGGGGGGCCTTGGCCCCCCCAGGCCCCCCCATAGCTACGCCACTGCAAAGTTGAACAAACCGATTATTGAAACAGAACCAATAATCATACACTTGCAACAAATGATAATGAGTCAGTCATCCAACAACAGAGGGTGCCATGACCACATAAGCACACACAATCTGATGATGTCACAATCCCATCGAGTGTGATAACATCATCAAAGGATGTGTTACTTAGAGTGGCCATAGTGTCTGTTCAAACAGTGGACTGCTGCACACTGAGGACAGAAGTCTGCCCGTATTGGAATTATCATTTCGCAAAGGATTTAGAAAGTCATAAATGATGGGTGAACATTACATCTCAATGCTTTAACAGTTAATCAAGGTAGTCTGTTACAGTTGACAAAAGAGAAGTGACTACTTTTTTCGAGAACAATGTTAATGGTATCACTGGTGACTCAGCGGAGAGTGATGTGAAATGTGCTTCGTATAACATGGTAGCCATTGGTCATAGCATTCGAGGACATTGAAGTAGTCCATTCTCTTTTCTCGACTGTTCAATATACGATTGCGCATGCCCGAGGAAAGAACATGAGAATACCAATACATGAGTATGACAACTAGTATGACAATTATACCTGCATTTTGTAGTGATTATGCCAGTTCAATTGAAAACAATAAAGTAAATCAAAGGTCCAGGTGCAATCCGCCCACTAGGTGAGGTGGATCTGTCTTTGCTTAGAGCTCGGACGAACGCAGGACAACAGAAGAGCTAAAGTTCGCAGTGACTAGTTTGGTGCGCGCTTTGAGCGTCACACGTCAGTCTTATCTTACAGTTCATCAGTAAGAGATTTCAGATTTCACATTCATAAGATCCAGATGATGATAACAGTCATTCAAATCACCATTTAATTGCAACTAATGAGCGGCAATGTCCGGTTGCGATTTGACCTTGGCCTCAGCTGGACTGCTCGACCCTGACCTTGAAGCAGTGGGTGCAACGGGGGCCGGGGGAGCTACGGGTGACCCTGCTGATTTGTCTTGCTCCGCGGGACTGGCGCTAGCAGCGGGGGAGGGCAGAGCAGCTGGGGGAGGAGCAGGGCTAGCCGAAGGACCCCCGGGGGCAGAGACGACTCCTGGAGCGGGGATGCCCCCTGTTGATGAAGGAGAACTCACTTCGTCTTTAGTTTGGTGGATCGCAGGAGCTTGCTTGTTGCTGCTACTGCTGCTGCTTCCGGCCGACGCTTGGTACATGGATGACTGGGCGACCCCTGTACCACATACCCGATGATGCTTCTCCCAATCCTTCAACTGACAGAACGAACTGCAATAACGGGCTGTGTTGCATCCACTGCACGTCTCACTTGCTTTGCGACCACAGTTCCAGCATGACTGCAAAAGAAAACCGATTGTTACTCATCAAGAATGGTGATTTTACAAGAGGTATAGCTGATAATAAAGGGAAAGACATCTTAGTTGTTTCAGTATCTGATTTGGAAATGATTGTCTCAGTTAATGGAATTTCATCAATATGGATGGAAACATTTTGTGGTTCTCAAACTGCACACTAACAGGAGTTAACCGAACATAAAGAGACTATCAGCCCAAGTACCCTATTTTTTGTATTAAACGCCCAGTGGGCAGAAGTTATGATGAGATGGGAGATAAATAGTATTTTGCATAAAAACTTTCATATTTTGATGGAATTTTTATTAAAATTAGTTCATTATGGAGGGGGTGGGCTTTTATTAAGGGGTGTGCTTTTATTAGAGAAAATACAGTATGTCTATCAAATTTTTGACAAAAAATAGTTTACAATTTCCACCATGCCCCCTGGTGTTTTCTTACCTCATTAGACTCCTCCTGGTGGTTGAGACTGGCCAATGCTTCCTCTCTCGCTTGTCTTCTGATGTCAGTAACTGTCCTCTCCATCTTCGTTCGCTCGGCTGTCACAAGTTCTGTCGCTTTAGCCTCGGCTGCTGCAACCGCTTTCTGCAATTCTGATACAGCTTGTCTCTTCACCTCTTGTACTGCTTCTTCTGTAAATGTAAGAATAAGGTATTGTTAGTTTCCGTTTATGGCTCAATTAATTTTTTGCATTATCACAATCTTAACCGTATGGATGATGTTATTCTGATCTCAATTCTAAATCTCCTTATTGTACAAAATGTTTCTTGATTGTATTTATGTATAGATCTATCTGTCAATTTTAATCTTTCTTTAAATTAAGATCCTTATAGCTTGGCCCAAATAGTGAATCCAACAGTGAGTGGCCTCACCCAACTGAAGAAGCCTCATGATTGGCTTATTCACAGTTGTTCACGCCTTTTCAACCAATAATTTCCTTCATTTCTGCATGGGGAGGGAACTCTCTGAACACTGGATATACTACTTGAGCTGAAATCTGTTTGTCAATTTTTGAAATATATCATTTCTCCGTACCTGCACGTCTCTTGACCTCGGTCACCCTGTCTTCCGTCTGTCTCAGAGTACTCGCCATCATTTCTGACGTTCTCTTTTTCATATCACTGTCCATACCTTCCGCCTGCCTCCTCATCCAGTAGTTCAACTCGTCTCTGTCTCGTTGACTTCTCTCTTGGAGGACTGCTAACGCTCGCTTTGTCTTGTCCACCATATTAATGATGCAGTGCAACATCTGTAATATCAAATATGTTTCGTTAAAGGATTGTTAAATTAATTAAATACAGGTCTTTGTTGCCACAAAAGGTCTTGTCAGACACAGTTACACAGATAGATAGATAGATAGATAGACAGATAGACAGATAGACAGATAGATAGATAGATAGATATATAGATACATAGATAGATGGATAGATAGACAGAAAGATAGATAGATAGATAGATGGATAGATATATAGATACATAGATAGATAGATAGATAGATAGACAGAAAGATAGATAGATAGATAGATAGATAGATAGATAGATAGATATATAGATATATAGATAGATAGATAGATAGATAGATAGATAGATAGATAGATAGATAGACCTATTAAGTCTAATTTTAAATACTAATTTACAATAGGGCCCTCATTTTTTATGTCATTTAAATTAAAGCCTAGGTTAGCATCTAGATATTCTTTGAAGGACATAAAGAAATATTGTATTGATAAACATGCAACTAGTCCACAAAAATAGAGTGGAAATAGAATTGAGATGACAGGTAAGACATGTGGTAAGAGATTGCTTTTCATATGTTGAATGGTCCAGATTGGATGATTTGGATCAGATCATTCTTGTGTACAAATCATTGAATCGAACGGAATTGATTACAAATGAGGAAAAAAGCTGATGGGGAGTGCAGAGGGCGGTAAATCGCAACTAACGAGATGTCTGACAAACAGTTTGCGGCGTAGATCAGTGCGTTTTGTGTTGTTTCATCATTGCACAAGCTGCTCGTACCATTGACGATGTTGTGACCTGTCAATTTTAATGACTCTTATTGGATTTTTAAGTCTCTTTTTTTCGACAGCTGGGCTGGAGTAAGCCTGGGCTCAGCCCGGGCCTGATGCGAGAAAGAATGCAAGCGTGTTTGTCCAACACAATTACTCATAATACGATAACACATGTTGGCTCGTCGATAACACATGTGTTGCCGCCGGCCGCCGGGAAATAACAAATGAGATCAAACAGCTGCTTACATTTTCAACATGTCTCCATTCATCATCAGGGCGGTCCATCGACTCGTAATGCTCTGAGCGAGGGTAGTCTGAAGAAAAAAGGAAACATGGTTAATGACAACAACTAATCGCAGCCGAGCAATATGGCGGCCATATTATGGCCCAAAATGGCTACTCCATAACGACACATCATTAGGCAAACCTACAGCTTTGTAACTCATCGTAAAACCTGACATAATCATTATCAAGATCATCATTCACTCTGATCAACAAAATCTAAAATAAGACGCAATCAATGCATCCAGGCAATTTGAGCTGTAAAAAATATACTAAGTAGCATTTTTTACATCCTTTTTTGTGAGCATGCATTTAAAAGATTACTTTCCAAAATGAGAGGTTAGTCAGTCTAACTATTCTCTGACATGCAACATCAGTTATTTCAATTCACTTTTATCTAAATTAAAGTTGCCAATAAAAACAAGAATCAATATCATGTGGAGAAGTTGTTTTAGTTGGCCTAAAGATGCAAGATAAGAGATTAGTAACTTTACAGTGTGTATCCTGTTGGAAGGTTATTACACTATCTGGAAAGTACCTATATGTTCTCTACTTCTGGCAACATATAAAGGTGTGTTTCTACTTTCTATTAAGATAATTTTACTTGTCAGATGATTCTTGCTCGATCACTTAACTCTAAACTTCCCTACTCCTATACGAGCAAAAATCGTGTGTCCTTGACGCCTTGCCATGCAGACTCATAGAGATACATAGAACGGACATGAGGCTCTAGCAGATGAAGCAACCAAATCCACCATCTTGGAACTGCCCGGCAGCCAGGTATTTGGTAACTGTGACATCACCAATCACTACTAACAATGGCGTCATGTCACGTCACAATCAACCAATCACAACATCTTGTTGCTCTTGCTGTGACGTCACAATGACGTCATGTCTCAGGGCAGTTCCAATATGGCGGATTTGGAGACCTCATCTCAAGGTGACGTCATACAGCCTCATGTCCATTCTATGTATTTCTATGTGCAGACTGGTCATGCAGAACATAGTGTAACACTCACTCACTCATGCATGCAGCTCTAGTCACACATCACACAGGTCATAACAAGGGACACATTTTACTAACTGTGATACGACGAGGAAGAAGTGAAATGGCGCTCACGGTCCCTATCCACGCGTTCCCGCTCCATCCTCTCCCGTTCCATTCTTTCCCGTTCTCTCATTTCCCTCGACATGCTGATGTCCTCCAGGCGGATCGGTCCTCCCATCTGGAAGTTGTAGGGGGCGCTGTTGGGGCTCACATGGTTGCTCGTGCTTCCTCCGCTGCTGCTCGGACTCAGGGGCTGGTGGCGTTTTGCGGGGTGCACTCCTCCTTCTGAGTTTCCCTCGTAACCGTTCTCCTTTGACCGACTGCAAGGAAAAGTTTTAGATGAAAACAAAAGGTTCTCCTCCAAAATTATATTAATGATATGCAAAATGGCCTCTCAGCTCCTAATATATATTATTCTAACTTATTTAACTTTGGTCGGTAGTCGTTTTGATTCAGATTTAGTCTGACTACTCAGCTCCATTCTTGATTGGCACTATAACTCGTCACTGAAATGCTTCGCATTGTTACTTTAAAGTTTAGTACATTGGATTTACATTAGAATAAGTATTGCTTGGGCTGTATGTGTAACTCAGATAGATGATAGGATACCCCATTTCATAGTTTTCATAGATGTAAAAGACACCTACCTGTCGGGTGACCGCCTCTTTCCGTTCTCGTTGAAGTCGGGCGCAGAGGCCTCGTTAGGGTCCATGGGGGAATGAGAAGGGTCGAACAATATGTGTTCGTTCTGAGCGAGGTACTGTTGGGGGCTTTGTTTCGCCAGACGAGCGCAGTGGAGCAGTTCTCTTTGCAACAAAGGAAGGTTTGCTTTCAAGAACGGGATCACAAACGGCCTGAGGGGAAAGTTGGTCGCTTCTTGCAGTTTGCCGTGGAACTCTTCTATCGATAAGTGATTGTTCTGTAATAAATAATTACTATCACAATTAGTTGATAACTTACAAACATCATGACAATTCGATAACACTATAGGGAACCATTAAGAAATAAATTGTACCTTGCATCATAAGTTCGACCCCACACTTTCCAGCCAATAATTGGCTACCATTTCGTAAAGATTTCAATACGTTACTCCGTAATGACTTCAAACAAAAGACGACATATGGGACTAACTAACTTGGTGGCAATCAATGGGCAAATTTGCTTATGTCACTGCCAGCTGTAATGCAGCTGTGTGGTAAAAAGCATTAGATTGAGAGCTTTTGATACTTATATAAATAAATTCGATTAGTCTGATTCAAACGGTTTCGCTTGGATGGATTACTTTGTATGTGATTGATAATGAAATTGCATTGAAGTAAAAACTGTTTTTAGTGGGCGCAATGTATCTTCCAGTAAAATGATATATAATTTGTTAAGATAATTATCATGGTACTTACAACAAGCCCTAACACAAGACTGCGCACTCGCTCGCCGATCTCTGGTGAGATGTCTGAACCGAACTGCTGAAGCGTCGTAAGAAAGCGTTTGAGTTTGCTGAGCTGTCTGGCGCCACACGCGGGCGGTAACTGTTGGGCGGATGATGAGTTGCCCATTGAAGGGGGTGACGGGGTTCGGCCATTCATACTGCTATGAGGAGAGTGAGCACCGTTCAACACTGCAAAAACAAAAAACAAAACAATGAATGAATCGTAAGTTTTGGATGGTGTTTTGCCATTGTCATGATAGTCAAAATTACAGTCTGAATCACCTTAGAGCTACTGATGACTCACATATATACTGCAGACACAACAATTGTAAACAGAGTAAGGCGGGAAAATATCATGAGCCTAAGCCTGGTTGCAAAGACAAGAAGAATCGAGAGCGAACAGCCGAACACTAAAGCACAATGAAAGACATACATACATAACATGACCATTCGCAATAGTAGCTAAAACACTTGTAAACCTATTAATGAGCAACAAATGAACTACCTCAAACAACCGCATATGTCACAAATGCAAGATACTTTGATATAAATATTGCGGCTTTGAAAAGTTGCTCCAGCTGTTGAGGCTCACGCAATCCATAAGTTGATCAACACCTTTCTCTACTTTGGTATGCAAAGCTTGATACACAAACCTCATCAGGTTACGTCCAATCAAATGTTAGGTCAACAACCAGTTGGTTGCCCAACTTTATCATAAGGTGGGGGGATTGTGAATTGATTGGTTATCAATGTAACAAATTGCACTGTTGCAACAATGGAATGATGGCTTGGTTTTCATCAATAACACCAGAGGGCATTTATTTGCTTGGGGAGTTGTGGAGCTGTGAAGCCACCTAGTGTTAAGATCTTGAAGAGCAAAAATGGAAGTCGTCTGCCATGACTTGAAGTATCAATGTAAAGGGCCTTGGAATATCACTTAAATGATACTTTATAGATGAGTATCTGTGTTGCTTAACAACAATATTTCATTACAGATCTTTACTCACTTTGTGACGCGCTAGATGCGGAGAGCGGCCGTGAGATCGGGGTCGTCGGGGGAATGGGGGCCACAGGGCTGTGGGCTGGAGCGGAAGTCGTTTTGCAGTCGGGGGAATCAGGCATCCTCCTCTCTCTATAATCTGCAAAATAAAATAGAAAATGGTTAAAAAAATATCTGCATAAGTTAAAAGACTGTTGATAGGCCTCCTGGGAGTCCTGGATAGGCCGATCCATATATTTCATTGGTGAGAAGAACTATAACCTCTGACATAAATTTGAACACCATTCACATTTTGAAAGATGTAAATAATTGAATGAGAAACAGGAATTTATATGTGGTTCGGTGACTTTGTTCGCGTTTAATTGACTCCGAGAAATTTCATGCAGAGTCTGTCACTGTCAGATACTCAAACTCATATTTGAGCCAGATCCATGTTTTATCGGGTTTTGAAAGCAAAAACCAAGAATCACAAAGGTGTGGCTGAGTGCACACATGGTTAAAATATACATTTGACATACACAGGAGATGATGAAGCCATTGAAAAAGCAGTTTATCTAAATGGTTTTAAAAAGTGGATTTGCGCAGATGCCAGCATACATTGAGCACATGTATGCGGGCATTGGACCCAGTCTGCTTGGGCAATGAGTTTAGTCAAACAGAAGCAACAGCTAAAATTGAATGAGAGTTCATTTGGACCCTGAATGCCATTTGGATGGCCATGATGTGAAACATATTTCCATAACAACTTTCGTATACAGAATTATAACATGAAATTGTAATATCTCAATCATAGCTGGTGCAATGCTGGTCATGGGGGTGAAATGTCTAGCATTGGATAGAGGCCCTGAGACCAGCATGGGGCGATTTGACCTGCGGGTCTGGGCCACTGTGGCTACTGGTAGCTATCACTGCAATAACATAAGTCAAATGAAGCAATTTCAAATCAATTACTGTACAGCTCTTCCCATTCTGCTGGTCCCCTGTGAATTTCTATATGTCTATAATGAAGGTGTCCTCCAGGCTGTGTGGCTTAATGGCCTGTCTTGGGCTACCTGTATATGGTGGTTCACAACTGGTTCTGCATACATCTATTCAATTGAAGAATGAAGAAGAGTGCAAGAAATTGCTGAATATTCAAAGCTTTTAAATTTGAACCAGGCACACACAAAGTTTCAGGTCTTAACCATGTTAACCCAAACCTCAATACTGAGACACTTGACATTTCTGAAGACACAACTGACATTATAGGCCTATGGTATTCAAAGTTACCAATCCTATATGCTCAATCCCAAGGCACTTTCCAGGGTTCTACCTATGAGAGTAGGCCTAGTTAGCTCTAGTTAACCTTTTTAATTGAGTAGTAACCTTAATGTTGATTCTAACATTGAGAATTATATTTATATCTCTTTCAGTACATGTAACATGTTGCATTTCAATCAAATATATATATAACTTTGTTAGTGAAATAAATACTTAAAATTTTTAAAAAATCCAATCTTGGTTTCTTTTCTTTATAACTCACAGTTGCAGATGTTGTAAGGGGCCAGTGTCTGTAGCAACTGGGCAGCAGTGGCCATCTTGGATATATATGTATTGTGTATTCCGTTCACGAAATTGCTTTATCAATGAGTCCGTCGAGGTTGCCTTGGTTGCCTGCTGTGAGTTCTTATCACCCCCTTCGTCTGGTCTTTATAGCTACAGGGGGCACTCAAGTGCCACAATCACCCTTCCCATCATGCCCTGGGCTAATTGTGGCCCATTGTTCTGAAGGACCTTGATAGCAAATGCCCTTTTGGCCAGTATTGGACACTGATTCCATGCACAATACTCTCACTTCTAACAATCTAAGTCAATTTTGGTTTTCCATTGTATTTTGTTTACCTATTGAATGCAACACAATGTAAAGCAATAGGGGGCAATAGCGTAATGATTATGAGTAATTAGGTTATAATTAGGTTATTACCTTTATAGCCTAATTACTTCCTAAACCAATACCCCTACAACACTTGAACCATCTTACAAACCACTTATTTCTACTTTTCCATACCAACAGTATACCACAACGGATGACACCATAATAACTTTTCTGAAGGAAGTTATAATCCCTTTTAATTGATAATCACTCATAATTCTGTGCATTTCTTTGAAAGGGCTTATAAAGCCTGTACTGTAGCTTTCCTGGGGTTTTCAGCCTATAATTACCCTAACTTAACTTTTCAAATAAACCTCTAATTGTTTGTATTGTTTCAAGTGACTCATACTGCAGTGTTATTAGTCCCCATTAGCATTTAGATATTGTTTTCATTTGCTGCTGTGAAGTATAGTTATGAAGGTTTTTATCTTAATTATCTTAGATATTATTATTTTAGGTTCGGGATAACTTACAACGAATTACTGTTACATACATTAAGGCAAATTACAATTATTCATTCCATTTAGATATTTGTGTAAAGTGTTCAATGCATCACAACAAGAGAAAATCACAATAGCAAAAGGAATAGAGAATGAATAGCAGCTATTGATGTTGTTCTACTAGGCTGGCTCCTCGTTTGGCCCTCTGAACAACCAACTGCAGTGTAAGCCATGCAAGTGAAGCAAGCCTGGCAAGCCCAGCAAGTGAAGCAAGTGAAGCCCCGCAATGGCAGTACCTGGCTTAGGCAGAAATCCCTTTCATGAATAGGTAAACAGACACGATCCAGAGTTGCCTTGCAGTGCAGGGCCTGGCTGCTCCAATGTCTGTTGTTGAAAAGGTCTGTTCAACTCTGTTGGGCTGCAGTAGGAAGAATTGCAGAATTGCAGTGCAGACTGTGCAGTGAGTATAGCATTCGAGAGGTCATTTAATCAGATGTAAATGTCATAGCCATTGCTGTGCAACACATACACTGTTTGGGTTTTCAAATTCTGTCATTATTCAACATGAATTTACTTTTATCGATCAATACATCCATCTAGGCAGAGACTTTGGTGCACAGTGTAAACTCAGGCACATAAAAGGAAATGTGCAGAATTGAAAGGTCTGCACATTTTACACAAACTAATACTAACCGTTTGTCTGATCTATCTGTCTATGTTGTTGTTTACTAACTATCTATTGGTTTGCCTATCTATCTGTCTATCTTTCTATCTATTTTTCTATCTGTCTATCTATCTATCTATCTATCTATCTATCTATCTATCTATCTATCTATTTTATTTTATTTATCTATCTATCTATTTGTTGCTCTATCTTTCCATTGGTTAACAGCTGTCTAGCCAGTGGTCATCGCTGTCATCTGCAGAGCAGCATTACACGGGAGCAGCTGTTGACCTTAGTAGCAGCTGTCCACTGCAGATAACACAACAGCTAGACTCTGTTTGCTGGACAGACACACAGACAGGGCTGACAGAGAGGCTCAAGCAAAGGCAGCAAACAGCCAAACACACAGGTCACTGGATGGAGAAAGGTGATTCTGGGAGAGGAGATTTTTGAAAAAGGAGAATTTGAATCAATTAATTTGACTCTCCGTTACATGAAGTTCAGATTGAAATAATGGTTGAATAATTTGGATTTTACGTCTTGTATTTATGTCTCTGATTGGTAAAGTAGTACAGGAGGAGAACCTGGTAATTAGGCTTGGAATGAATGAAACTGCTGTCCAACATGAGCTGAAATTGAACCCATGATATATAATATATATATTTGTAATGAAAGGAAGATGCATGATCTGTAAATCAGAGGCCTACTATAATAATAGTAGTACTATTATTACAACAGCTGATCACTTCAGCTTCCCTGCATGGATGTAACTGAGGTGAGAGGAATAGAAACAACAGTTACCGTTGGTGTGTGGCATTAATTAATATTAACTATAGACTGTGCAGCCCATTGATTTGATTTAATGCCTGGGGTCAGAGTTGGCATCTTGCTTCCCTCCTTGCTTCCTTGCTTCCCTCCTTGCATCTGGTCAAAGATGCTGCAGTTGGAGGGTGGCCAAGACAAGAGATGGACTGATGCAGCAAACATGTGAGTGAATGAGAGTGATGGGTCTATTCCATGCCAAGCACCAACTTGTGCCACCAGTGCCAAGCAATCTGACCAATCCACAAGCAGCCAATGAAAGCCATCAAGGCACCAGCCAGAGCAGCTCATCAGAGCAGCTAGCCAGGCCATTGGAGGCTATTGGGGATGCGCTGATTGCCTGCAGCCACTTCAGCAAGTCAAAATGCCCAATCAGAGATTCACATGATACATGTCAATTCGCCCCTCCCTCACCAGTGTTCAAAAGTCACTTTATTGGATTTATTGGCAGATGCATTACGTCAGTGGCCAACTATAGCATCAGTTTGCTGAGTCTAGTGGCTGGCATGGCTCCGAATTGATCCCTCAATGAACCAGCCCTGGTTTTCGCAAAAAGCAAAGCCACGAAGGCATGCAATAAAATGAGTCAGTCACTTTAAAATGCTGCCATGTCATGCCAAGTGCCACTGCTGATATGACCTGCCAAAAAGCAAATTACACAGAAATTGCTTCTTATCTGTTACATGGAGCCCTGTAACACTTCTACAAATGTATCCAAAAAGAATCAAAAACCTCTCTGTGATTTGATATCTTCACAAAAGCCAGTCATGAGCATGTGATATTTAGCCTCTAGTTAATGCAAGTGCCATGATTGGATCTAATGGAACACTTGCCAACATGATCAAGGAAGACATAATTGTCCCATTGTTGATCAGTAATGATTACATCATAGTGACAATGACAATGACAACAATCAAGTGGTCAGAGATCCAGGAATTAGAACAAGAGAAGTCCCAACAATTGGCAATCTGCTGCAGCAGCAGACTGCATCTGTTGGAGTTAGGAGGGGGGGGGCACTTGAGGGATAATCAGATTAAGTGACTGCCCAACTGCTCACCGTCTGTGCAACATGTTCTGCCGTCAGAGGTCAGCACCTCCCCATTGTGACGTCATCAACGTCCAGCTGTCATGTGACCTTTCGACGTTCCATCCTTCCACAAATTGTTCCAATTGTTTTTACGGAAAGAAAGTCCCCCACTAATCAGCATGACTACAGCTGCATAATCTGTCCAATCAAACAATTATGACTGTGATCATGGAAATCTCAAGGATTGAGGAATGGAAACTTCACAATCTTCTTGACATAGAATCTAATCAAGAGATCTCTCAACAAACGCATAATCAGGTGAGGTATTTCTTTAGCTCTGAAATCCATCACTCCCCAGATAGGTAACAGTTTGTAAATTTACCAATTTGTTGAATTCAATAAAGCGACAAATAGGCAAGACTGAAAATGAAATAATCAGTTTGGCCAAGTTGCAATGTATAGGCCTATACTTAAAAATACCTGACCTACAAGCCTATCTTGGAACAAGACAGTATCTGCCATTCTGTTCAAATGAAGCATAATAATTACAGATAAAAGAAACACGAATCTACAGAGGATGAGAAGAGGCAGGCTGAGCAAGCTGATGCAATAATCATGTCTGTGGCAAGAACAATGGACAACAATAGGGGTCACGTGACCCGATAATCCATTGTGAGTTGGTTGAGCAGGCTGAATGGCAGATGGTAACACCCCCCCCCCCCCCTACACACCCCTCCCCCTCCCAGCTGACCCAACTGAAGACAATTCCATCACAGCACAGCAGAAATGGCAATACTAGCTCAGCCAAACAGCAACTCCAGCTTGCTCCAGCTTGCCATAGCAGCCTCAGCAGCCACAACAGCTTCTGCCTAACCATCTGGTGGCTATGGCTGGCAGCTTGCACACCCCCCCCCCCTCCACTACGGGCAGAAGGAGCACCTGGCAGAACCCACCTGCCCTCCCCCCCCCCCTCACCCCGAAGCTGCACTCTCTGGCATTGAGTAGGTTTGTTGCTACTGGGTGATCCTGTTAAAAAGGTGCAGAGTTATTGGAGACTGTTTAGTATTTACATTGGATTGAATTTTATAAAGAAAATCACCTTCAGATAGAACCATTATAAGATTGAAAATTTAGTTTATTAGTTTGATTAGTACCTAAAATAATGCAATTTTTTAACTTTAATCAATATTTTCTTTTTTGGTTAGCCTAAAGCTTATTGACCCTGCACATTCATTCATACATGTATACAAGTATGCAAATGACAGGACCAATTTTCTATCTTCATAATAACTGTGTATCTTCAATACATCATAACTCAATTCTACTCATTGCATTGAGCAATTGTTGGAAAATCGGGTTAATCAAAGCAATACGGTATTTGCTCAGCCCTGCAGAGTGGCCCTGAACTACAGCAATGATCTTGCACCAGACATGCAGTTGCCAGTTGGTGGAGGGGGGGGGGGGAGGCTATCATGACATACAGCAATTGAAGGTGGTGAATGATGGAGGGGTTGATGGTGATCAGGGGATCACATCTTGGAGATTATCTGGACTACAAATTAATCATTGAGAGAAGAAAAGAAGTGGTTTTTATCACAATTTTTGGTAGACAAAGATCCAACCATGTAGTGGACGGTCAAAGAAAAGCTGCAGAGGGGTTGACCATCAGGACAGGTAAAAGGAAATGGTTGATCTACTTGGCCTGTCCAGGGTTGAGGATCTGTCATAAGGTCACCAGCATTTCAATGTAGTTGTTTGTGTTTTGTGAGTCAGCATTCCTACATGTACCTATTTTGTCTTATATATTTGCAAGGTTTATGCCTATACATTGCTGGGTGAATTGATGGATGTTTTAGGCCCAAAGTTCTGTATTTATGCACTGGGTAGTAGGCCTACTATAAATTAGGACAGTAGGAGGAGGACATGGTAATGAAGCGAAGGATGATTGAAACAGTAGTCCAACATAGGTCCACCAGATCATGACAGTTAGACCTATACAAAATTACAATAGTATAAAAGTTACACACATAGCACCTCCCTTTAGCAAATGTTGTATGCACAGATCTGAGAGGCAGTTCGGTGTGCAGCTGGAGCTTACACTGCGTCAATTTCCAGGGCAAATTAAAGGCCGAGGCGAACAGCTGAGCTTACTGGGAGGGGAGCTCCCCCCGGCCCCTCAGAGCAAACTCAGAGCTGCACAGAATGGATTGGGGGGAGTTGGGGGGGGGGCAGCTGTTGGGGCTGCTCATGCTGGTCGTGTTGCTAGGATGCGTTGCCTTGGATGGGTGAACATCTGCGTCTGCAGCAAAAAGTATATGGAAGCAGGCATACCACAAGGACATGCTGAAGAGATAGATAGATAGATAGATAGATAGATAGATAGATAGATAGATAGATAGATAGATAGATAGATAGATAGATAATTGAAGAATCTAAAAATTGGTGGATGTATTGATTGATTGATTGATTGATTGATTGATTGATTGATTGATTGATAGGTCGATTGAGTGTTCGAATGATTGTTCGATTGATTGGTCGATTGATTCTGGACAGGTGCATGGAAGTTCGAAGATAGGCCTATATTACATGTACACTCTCGATTTCTCTTTAATAAACACTTGCGACCTGTGAAAGATAGACGAACAAGACTTAACCAACTTTAGTAAGATATTTTTCTACTAGACACCTGCAAAAATAATGTTATCAAAGCACAGTCAGTTGTCTAAGAATCTCCCTTCGCATTAAATATATTTAGAGATATCTTCAATAGAAACACAATGCATAATCCATGCATAGAGAAAGAAATGTGAGAAAGGAACAGGAGCAAGCAAAGAAAAGAAGAGGAGAAAAGAGGAGAAAAAAGAAGAGGAAAGAAGAGGAAAGTTGTATTGGATTGTGGTCAGGATGGACAAGAAGCATTCTGAGAATTCCCACACAAATCGAAAGAGCCCCCCAACCAACCATGGAACTGCCAGAGCCGATTCAGCCCCCAACAGTCAATTGTCTCTCTGACAAAACGTATGTAAATGGTTTGTAAATGCCCCAATTGGGTGTTTAACATGATGAGTATAATCATGATGGTAATATTACAATCGAATTACATCATTAACTAATTGGCTCCAGCCCGCATCCTGCATACTTTACATACCACCATAGAGATGATCCAGCAATAATTGATTCTGGTTTTTTCACTTTTTATACAATTTTTATCCTCCATATTTTGATATTTTCCACATCGTGGTCATCAGCTTATTGTTTTTAGCTCAGCACATACAAAAATTTAAGAGGCTTTGACCAAAAACAGAGCAAACAAAATACCAAAAAAAGAAGAAAAAGGAAACAAGAAAATCTTTTTGAAAAAAAAGATATATGCTGGCTGTAGTGATTACGATTTCAAAATTTACAATAAGAGTATGCTTTGCCAAAAGAATTTTGAAATATGGTATAAGAGAAACTACAGATGAACCCATGATATGGTATAAGAAGCTATAAGAGGAATTATAGATGAACCCATGATAGATCTATCTATCTATCTGTCTATCTCTCTATCTCTTCATCCCAAGGGGGCATGCTATACTCCGGAGACACCAACTATACTTTTTCTATATCTCTCACTAACTAGGTCTGGAATACACATATATCATGGGTTCATCTATAAATCCTCTTATAGCTTCTTATACCTGCTCTGCTGATCTACACTAACTTGTGTATTGTATTGACTGTTATTTTTATTCCTGTGACAGTTTAGCTGGAGTTGGCAAGTTCATATGGGGGAGCATAGGTTCAATATGACTCACTTTTAATTAGTGAGTCACTATATATGACTGTCAATCCCTAACTGTTAATCAGGCATCCCTTACTGTTGTTCATCAGTTAGTCACTACCTGTTAGTCATTAAGTCCGTTGTTTTGGTAGTTACTATTTGTTAGTCACTAAATATGTTATTTAGTCACAAACTGTTAGTTAGTCAAAAACTATTAGTCAAAACCTGTTAGTTAGTCAAAACTGTTAGTCAGCAAAACTTTAATTAGTCAAAAACTGTTAGTCAGTCAAAGACAACTAGTTAGTCAAAAACTGTTAGTTAGTCTAAAACTGTTTGTAGTCAAAAACTGCTAGTAGTCAAAAATTTTAATTCAAAATGGTTAGTTAGTCAAAACTGTTAGTAGTCAAAAACTGTTATTCAATCAAAAACTGCAAGTTAGTCAAAAACTGTTAGTTAGTCAAACCATTTGTAGTCAAAAACTGTTAGTAGTCAAAAACTGTTAGTCAAAATGGTTAGTTAGTCAAAAACTGTTAATAGACAAATTTGTCAGTAAAAAAATGTTATTTAGTCAAAAACTGTTAGTTAGTCAAAAACTGTTAGTTAGTCAAAAACTATTTGTAGTCAAAACTGTAGGTAGTCAAAAACTAAGTCAAAAATGGTTAGTTAAAAACTGTTAGTTAGTCAAAAACTGTTAGTTAGTTAAAAACTGTTAGCCAAAAACTGTTAGTTAGTCAAAAACGGTTAGTTAGTCAAAAACTGTTAATTAGTCACTAATTGTCACTAACTGTTAGTCACTAACTGTTAGTCACTAACTGTTAGTCACTAACTGTTAGTCACTAACTGTTAGTCACTAACTGTTAGTCACTAACTGTTAGTCACTAACTGTTAGTCACTAACTGTTAGTCACTAACTGTTAGTCACTAACTGTTAGTCACTAACTGTTAGTCACTAACTGTTAGTCAGTCACCAACTGTTGGTCAGTCACCAACTGTTAGTCAGTCACTAACTGTTAGTTAGTCATGTAAGTCAGCTAGTCCTTAACTGTTAGCAAGTAACTGTTAGTAAGTTACTAACTGCTAATCCCTGACTGTTAGTCAGTTTGTCCCTAACTGTTGCTCATCAGTTGGTCACTACTGTTAGTAAGTCACTGTTGTTAGTCACTTACTGTTAGTAAGCACTAACTGTTGTTGATTCACTAACTGTTTGTTAGTCTTTAACTGCCAGTTAGTCACTAACAGTCTGTTAATCATCCCAAGGATGTGCCACCCAGAAATTGGACCTTTAAATAGAACAAACTGCTCTCATTACTATTCACCCCCAATTGTTACAACTCACCCCCATTTATTTCAGGTCCTGAAACAATTGTATCTGCACCAATTGGTCGATTAATGAGTGGCAGGTGTACTTATACGTCAATGCAACAATATTAAGTATTTGTGATCATAAGATATTTTGTAATGCTCTAGCTGATATTACTAAATGGTGGGGACCAAACCGGTTGACACTTTTCAGTATGGGGCAACCAGTATAGTATGCTGGCTGCAGAGCCAATCCTGTACTATAACAAATCTTGTCCTAAAGTTCTAGAAGCCAGCATAAAAAAAAGAGATAGAGGTGGTCAATAGTAAACCATCTGGTGTGAATGTGCAAGCTGTTCGACGGACAGCCCCCCCCCCCACCTCCCTCCTCTGCTCTCTTTCTCCCATGAGCAGCTCCAGACCACTTCAATCAAACAGGTCACGTGACACAGTAGATCACATGATCGGAACAAGACGTCGAAATCTATCTGCAGAGCAATAAATAATTCTGCCAACCCAGAGATCTCAAGATTGCAGCATGTTCATTGGAAGCAGAAGCAGTTTAGTGCAATGTGACAAACCAGTGTGGCCATCAATGTGACCATCAGTCAGATCAACAGCAAGCCAGCAGCCAATGGCAAAATCCCTTTTTTAACCATAAATCCTGATTTGACACTCCTTTAAAATCCTTCCAACAAGCAAAACTCCTCACTCAGTGATGCGCAGATCTGAAGATGCTAAATTTGCCTCATCAGCAGCAGCTGCAGACACATGCCATGCCTGCCATGCCCATCAGCTGTCAATGGCAGTTGTCAATGGCAGTTGTCAATGGCAGTTGTAGATGGCTCTTGTCAATGCCAGACACTGCTCGTCAATGACAGATTGTTGTCAATGGCAGACATAGTCTAACAGACCTGATTAAAGGCTCTCACTGGCCTTGTGAGGAATGGTCACCTTGATTGAGTTTATTCAGGTTGGAAGTAGGTATTCCTGCAGTATCTGTGTACACAGATGCAGTATGCAATGATTTTCAATTTCATTCAAATCAGAACCTGATATTTACCTATGAAGCAGATTGGAAGATGCAGTCCATGCGCAGGAAGATATCCTTAGAACCTGTACGTATCCTGATAGCGTATCCCAATTAATATCCACAGATTCAGTGTTTATCATGTGTCCCCACAGGTAATCCAATGTGACGTCCTGTCAAGTCCTGTCCAGATGCAGTGCTTGTAACTGCAGTTGTTGTTTCTCACTGTGTCGTATTATCCTGCAGTATACGAGCTGCAGCTGGTCCTCTTGCTTGCAGTGACTGCAGCTTCCCAGTGATGCTCTGCTTTTTGTAACTGCAGCTGATGCCCAAGCTGCCTGCAGTACCCCCCCCCCGTTGCTTCAGACCACAACACTGCACGGTGCTGCCCCTGGCGGTTGGAGCAAGTACTTCACTTGTCCGAGGATCTGAGCTGATCTTTAATTGTGAACTTCTTCAATCATTCCTGTCATATCTTTGCAACTTCCTTTTATCAAGTAGAAATATCTAAATACCAATTAAACTACATTACAAAGCAGTATAAAGCAATATACTTGTAACAGTTGTCAAACCACATAAAAGGTCCGTTTTAAACCTCCATTTAATTGTGTCTATTTCGAGCCCCAGACCAGCTGTACAAGCACAGACATTTGCGGCTGGCAATTAAGCATTTATCTAATCATTTTTACATGTTTCAGCATTATGGTTCAATATGTTGCGTTATAGATCCCAATAATTTCGCAATAAATGAAATGAAAATAATGAATGCATTTACCATATTTATCGCATTAATATCATACTTTGAATGATACTTCTGTCAATTTTAGCTCTTTTTTCATCACACAAGATGTGCTCAGATGAACAGTCTGTGCAACCGACTGATTGAAAGATGTTAAAAGAGCAACCCCCCCCCCCTCCCCCCCCCCCACCTGGATGAGAAACAAAACTCAGGTAACGGGATGTAATTAGCCCGCCAGGTGGCTCCAGGGTCCCAGGTGAGGTCAGTCAACCATGATGGGTAACCTCTCACCTGGGCAAGCATAATATGGCACCAAGCAGGAAAAAAAACCTTTAAAAAAAAATGTCATAAAATAAACTTGATTTGATATAATTGGTGTGGCATGCAATGGGCCCACTAAAAGGACAGTCAAAGTGACTCCCTGAAAAACCTCAGACACATTTCTATGTGGCAAAAAAAAAGTAGACAAAAAAATAATAAAAACACCAACACAATGATAGTCCTAAGAGAGAGAAATTTTGAAGCAGTCAAGCAACAGAGTCCTTTGAAATACTCGAGAAATAGCTAAGAACTTGATGTAATATTTTGGACAAGTGGAAATTCAGAGTATAAGACTCTATGCATTTTTTATCCAACCAACAGTTTTTTGTGAAGCTTTATAATATGACTCAAATGATGAAAATGTAATAGGCTACTCAAACTTGAGGTTTTTTTTTCAAAGTCTGAAGGCCCAATATATAGGTTATTAAATTTTATACATAGACCTGTAGGTTTCCTTAGTACAGACTCTATTTGAATACAGAGCAACAGATACATGTCACCTTATATATGTGTATATATCAGAAGTATTTCCATAAATCCTGCATGTGTATTTCAACACATAACCTCATTTACACTTTCAGAACCTTCAAGTTGAAAGGCCTGATTGAGAGAATTGTCAACAGCTTTTGGAGTTGTTGTGGGAATTTTGTGGCTGGCCCAGGTGTTGCCTTGCAATTCTATGAAACCAACAAAAGTGAAGTTGTGGAAGTTGCAAACTTTGGATTTCTCATTTTTACCACTGTCCTGGTAATTCTGATGGAAGTTTTGTGAAACAAATATTGAAAGTTAGACCTAGTAGCAAGTTAGATCAAAGTTGAACCAAGTTAGACTCATGTTGCAAGTTAGACAAAGTCAGACAAAGTTGCAAGTTTATCCCTCCTCCAATCGATTTGTTACCAAAAAGTTAAGTTATAAGTTAGACACCAGTTGCACGTTTGATGATCCAAAGTTAGACCTTAAGTTGCAAGAAAGACACAAAATTAGACACACATAGCAAAGTCACTTCCCTAAGTTTGCCCTAGTTACAAGTTAGATAAAAAAAAGTAGACCCAAGTTGCAAGTCAGTTTCCAATGTTGCAAGTTAGTTCCTAAAGTTCAGTCCAGTTGCAAGTTAGACCCAGTTATGAATTCATGGTTACAATACAATTCAGATTCTAAACATACCTGATTGAGGTTGGATGTTGATGGTAGGGGGTATATTCCAGGGTAAATTTCCTCTGTCTGGCATCGGGGAAACTGTCAACATATCTCTGATTCAAACGTAAATCCTGTATAACTCCAGTCGAAGTGTGATAAGTTATCCTGGTTGGTATTTTCCTTTGGCTATCTCATCTGAGCAACACACACCTACGTGCTTCTGAAGCTTGTGCTAAACTGAACACTCTCTCAGCTGCTAAACTGTTCTCACGAGGAGTGCAAAATGATTGGCACTCCTAAGCCCCGCCCCCTCCTCAAAGCTGCTCTCTGATTGGTCGACGCATGATCACTGGAGCAGAACGCCACCCCACAACACAGTGAGGAAAAAAGGAGTAAAAATTGCATGAGGTTGTGTCAAGAAAATCAGTGTAACACTCCATAATAGGGTACTTTGTAAAAAGGGGAAAATAACTTTAAATAAGGGGGTGGGAAGGAAGAGTGTTGGGGTAATGACAGGGCAAAGACAGATGATTTCATAGTTGAAAAAGAAAGTGACAGTTATTGGAAAACTGACTTACAAAGTTAGTTACTAATTAGCTACTGATTGCATGCCCCCCCCCAAACTTTCAATTTACCATGCAGTAGCCCACAGATGTATCTTTCATGGCTACAGCAGAATATGGTTTTGTCAAAATAAGATTTTAAGCATTGAGGCTATATTTCCAGTATAATACCTATAGGACATCAAGAAACATGAAATACATGGGAGTCCTGCCAGGCACATGTCCACTGCAAATAACCTATGCTAATTAATGTAGAAGAATGTGTGACACACTTCTGTTGTGGTTGGACAATTGTTTAGACAATGTGCAATATTGCAGCTATTACCTTGAAGTATTTAAGCATTCGACACCAGAAGGACTCTAATTAGGCACAGACGACAGTTGGGTCACGTGTGCAGGTGTGATCATGTGACACCTGGCCAAGCACGAGCGCCACCAGACGGACAGATCTGAGAGAATAGAAAGGGCATGGATGAGTGAATAGCAGAAGCAGAAAAAGAAGAGAAAGAATGAGAGAGAGAAAGAGAGGAAGAGCATGGACAGATGTCAAGCAAACGATTTCTCGCTTGTTACCCCTAACAACGGTACTGGTGACAGAAACGCACCTGGTTGCCATGGACGCCACAGCAACAACCACCTTGTCAAACGCCTTGTCACCGTGACAGCAGCTTTGTTTACACTGGTTGTCAGGGGAACATGATGGATAATGCAGGCATCTCTGCTTCAAGAAATTGCTTTACAAATCTATCCCACATGCTGTTTTTCAAATAAGTAGAAATTAAGAAAGATTATGACTTTAATTAATACGTACTATTTTGAAATTTTATGCCAAAAGTTTGGCCTACCTCTAAGCATGCATCATCAATTAATTGGATCTCTGAGTTCTTTCTGATCACTTCTGATCAGTAACCATGTAATCAGATCAAATAAAGGTTAGTACACTCAGGTCAGGACAGTTGTTGACATTTAGTGTTGATGCAGATGATAAAGTTTGGTGGTTTGAAGTGAAGTGACCATTTCATCCACCCTGACAATTTGCCAGAGTGAAGTGATGTCAATGAGTGACAGCTTTCGTTTCAGGTCATGTTATGCTTTTCATGGAGTGGTCCCTTTGTGGCCTCTTTTGGTTGGGAGCCGCTTTGACTGGTGGTTGCTAATTCAGGGGCCATATGCTTTTATGAAAGGGCAGCCTTTTTTTGTTCTTTTTGTCAGTTATCAAATCATCGATCGAATAAGGCTGCGCACCTGGGCCACACCTGGGCCCCGCGACATCTGCGCCCGAATCCCGCATCCTGGCTGCTGAGGAGAGGAGAGAGAGAAAGAGGCAGACGACAAATAAAGGAGAGCTTTGTGCGTTTCCCGCCACTTGCCCTCAGGACATCTTCGTGGATGCTCATTAGGTTATCTTTAGACAGAGGAAAGTGGGTTGTTTGTTTAATGAGATGTTTAAAACAAATTGAACATTCAATAAAAATGAGCAAATATGTCAGGGAGGAACAGAGCTGATTTTACAGCCAGGAGCATATCGACACAACATCATGCTTAAGCTTTTCTTTCTTTCTTTTCTTTTTCTTTTTTAGGAAAAAAATCCGAAAAAAGGGGGTAATAAAATTAAGCCATGACAATAAGGACATATTGTGAAGTTCAACCTGTCACCGTTATTACAAAACGGAGGCCATAAAATTATAAGAGAAAATGTCAAATCATGCATTTTTTAGATGAAAATACCGTTCTGCTCAAGCTGCCACCAGATGGGGCTGTGGTGTCTGTGAGCTTTATCGAAGGCTTCCCTGAGATCAAACAGCTGAACAAAATGGTACGCCAGTATCAATCATAATTCATAATGTAGCCCTATTAAAGTCTACAAAGCGGATGATGATACCAAATGACACAAAACATCAGTTGCACCCCTATTTGTCAAATAAATCTAGCATTCAATGGGATTTGACAAATTTCATTAAAAATTGAAGCAATTACAGCATCGACTAGGTTTTTTATTTTGTTTTTTCCACCAATGACAATTGTACAATTGTCAGCTTCAGTGATTAAGCCATTTCTGGTCATGCTTCAGTCTTTCAAAAAAGGAAGGGATATCAATAGCAAAAGATAAAACAGTGGGTCTCTAACTAAAAAGGGAGATTTTTAGAATATTTTTATTAAATGTTATGTTGTTTCTAAAGGCGTTTAGGAAGCAAGCCTGATATAGTTAGTCTCAGTTTAACCCAAACTTTACGTTTCTGCCCAAAATGATCCAACCACTGTCTGAAACCATGAATCCTATATAATTCAAAAGTTCTTTCATTAAGAAAAATTCTGGTGCCCAAAGTCACTGAAAACTGCTTAATAAATAAAAGATAAAACAATCTCCTTTGTCCTAGAAAAATAAGTACTAGAAGAACTAGTTTTAGAAAGTAGAAGTGGCCATTTTCTTGACCAGATACCAAACCAGCCTCCCTGTAAAGCTGAGAAAGGCCACCCCTGGTCTGCTTGGCCTCAGCTGTCCAATGTGCTGCAACTGTTTCTCATCTCACAACAACAGAAGTCACCGGACTAGACCGATGGACTGACTGTTTACTTTGTTTCTAACATTTTAGTATTATTTTGATAACCTACACTTATCTTTTAAATGAAAACACAACTTTTAGACTTCTCTAATGAATACTCTATGTCAATAATTAACCAAGGTTACTATGAAACATGGCTCATTATAATAGATAATTATTATGATCATTGAAACATATTACTTTCATTTATATACCCAAATTTGCATAATTCATTGTGCTTAGATAATTTATAAATATGGTGTGGCTTATATTTCTCTTGATATGCATATCACAGCTTATTGCGGTAAACATTTAAACTCTTTTGTACATACATGTATCTTGTAAATATGGGACTAATTACTGCTTTCTTCGGACTAACACTGACCCTGACAGCCAGTGACTGTTTTGACTGCCAGTGATTTTCTCAGCATGGCTCTCATTAAGCTACAGAGGCGGTTGTATGAGAAACATGTGTTTATGCTAGAGATGGAGAGATGGATGGATAGATGGAGAGATGCTGAAGCAGCGTTACGTAACCAGTTACAGCATCATTTAGCTCCGCATCAGTTGAAAGAATACAAGAGAAATCAGCTAGAGCAACTGGCAACAGCCAACAACCAACTGCTCCTGGTTAGCTTAATTGGGAAAGCCTAAGATGTATAATTCAAGGCATAAACTCGGTCTAATCACTAACAGAAAATTGTGAAAATATCACATATCTTATGAGCTGCTTACTTCCTGAATTATTGCTCCAAAATTTCAATGTGATGTACGGAACACTGCAGCCCTAGACTGCCTCATAGTTACTTGAACAAATATATAGAAGAGTTGTAATAATGAAATACATGTAATATATAATAATCTGCATGATATATCTAAAACAATGGTGCATTTAATCAATTTGTGTTTGATATATTCGCCAATTTGTAAGCTCCAATTGACTTATCAGTTAAATGCTTCACTGCGGTTTCCCATGCTTTGCGTGAGTCAGTCTTTGCACCTGTCGAGAGTACAATAGTTCCCAAGAAAATATTTAATGCTTTATGGATTTGAAGCCATGACTGCCGTGCGGTCCTTCTTTGCTGCTGAGTATTGTTAGGTCTTTTGGAAAATACAGGAAGCATGTTCATCCTACAAGAGACAAGGTATAGGCAGTCCTGCAGCTATGACAGATTGGCAGTAATCTCACATCATCATTGAAATTATACAAATTAATAGTCACAAAATTTTAAAATTTGCAATAAGGTGTCAGTATGTCCATTTTTTGTGAGTCCCATCCATCATGTTTCGCTTTGCCCATATCATACATGATTCAACTAAAATGCCCCCCCCCTCCCTTGACTATTTGACATAAACAGGACTGTGTGCATCTCAAGGTTATTGCATAGAAAGTTAGAAACAGCCCCCCCCCCACTCTCTACCTCATTTACAGTACAGGCCTCATAACAGCACACCAGCACAGGCATTGGCATTTTGTGCTCCATGCATCCAAGGGCTGGTTCATGCCAGGTTCATGCCAGGGGCTATTTGACCAATGCAACCAGAGCAGCCTTGCAGCCACTTCCAAGTGATATGCAAGCCATCTGGCCAACCTGCTTATTGTTGGGGCTTATCAGGCAGATTCCATGGAGAGGGCATCTTATCAAGGCCGGGCAGCTTTTTAACCCCCCCCCCCCTCTGAGAGTCTTGCTGCCACCCCCTTTCTTTTCACATTTCTAAATGCCACCAACGAAATACATGGACCAGAACTGCCCTTAGGTTCTCAGGTATATTTCAACAAGCCCCATACCTCCAACCCCTCCAACCCTCCAACCCTGACTGGTCAGCAGTCCAGCATTGGCTAGCACTGGTATCAGGGCTTTTCAGCAACCCATTCATTAAGCAACCCCCCTCCCCTGCCAACACATGTGCCCTTCGCCCTAATTAATAACAACCAGCCAAAAGGTGTTCCATCCTCAACATTCCACCATCCACCTGTTCCTGCCCATCAAGTGACTCTTGCCACTACAAAGCAAAAGAGAGGAAATCGTCCAAAACATCAACTCTGTTGACTAAAAACAATACTTACAAAACATCATAATGTGTTGCGTTTTGGATGCGCTATACTCCAAGCATGGTTCTGATGAGAGAAATTAGTCATGCAGTCAATCTAGTTATTCACCTTCCAGTTTATAAACTTATATATATGTTAATGCTTCTTCAAATCTTTAATTAATAATTCCATATTTATAATCTGATGAAAGATCTTCAATTTTTCAACTCCTGAATAAAATATTGTATTATTGCAAAGCTCCATGGTAAGGACAGAATAATGACATTATGTCGCAGGCTCTATCTTTCGCCCCTAATTATTATCAATAATCAAAGTTGTGGAGCACAATTTATCATCATTCATGTCAACATACCCATTTCGAAAAGGAGGTTCATATCCCGGGGTTCATATCGTCCATGTGGCACTCCTGGCGGGCCCTAGTGGAACTAATTAGGACCAGAAATGTTCCTTATCAAAATCCTTGGCCAATCTGGGTCCACTCTCCCAAATGTCTTCAATAACAGATGACAGGTCTTCAAACACACAACATCGTGTTTCAATTAATCCTCCAGATATACCAGACATGGTTTAGATAAACCGATTAATTACCGCCATGACGAAATGCTTATCAAAGCATAATTCAAATTTCAGGCTGAGCATGTGTTCCGAACAGGGACATTACACACGTTTATCTCTGAGCTATTGTAGCATGGGAATTTCAAAGTGGATGCCATGAGTGGCAATGTGGCCTTGACACTTTCCATGTTTATACAATGTAGCATGTTGGACATGCATGATTTCAAGCATTAGTAAGAAAAACAAACTAAAAGTGTTACGAAAAACGAATAAAAAATATTAAATGTGGCACATGATATGAAATTTGATAAATAAAAGTTCTCCAAAGTCCAAACAAGTAGGGGAGAGCGGGGCACAGTGAGACGGTGGGCACAGTGAGACAAAGCCCGTAGCATCTAGCTGGTACTGTTTACGGATCAACCCTCTTTTGTATAGTACAAAAAGTAAGTAAGTGAGAGTCTGACCTATATCCGGAATGCCTACACAGCATATCGAGAGTGGAATTTCAATATTTATGTTTTTAGCCGATAAAAGTAAATAATTTTGCTAAACGACTTTTTGTTATAATTCCCAAGAAAAATGGTATAACGCAAATCAATTGCCAGGAATTCTAACCTTGATTATTTGCCTTAGTTTAGTGAGATAATGAACCACAATACAGGCATCTGGTCCACAGGATTAAAAAATTTTATAAAGAGAGCTGCGTGGGGCACAGTGAGACAGTTGGAGGCGGGGCACAGTGAGACATGGTAAAATACAGTCGAAACGACCTGAATGTAAGGCATAGCTTACAATTCACTATTAAAAACAAAATGCCTGCAATAAACTCCTGATTTTAGTGAGTCATATTCAAAGAGAAGCATCAGAATGAATTTTGGCTAGTATGTAACAGGTGCGGCAGGTTAAATAAGTCGTGCATGTGTCCTGTGCGATGAAGTTTCGAAACATGCTCAAAAACGGACCTAAAAAATCACCTAGCCAGCTGCTATTATAAGAGTACAGTAGTTTCTGTAGCAACAATTGATGGAACAATTCTGCAGGTCCCGAGGATCGGGGGTTATGGCAGCAGATGCCCTGTCTCACTGTGCCCCGCCTGCTGTCTGACTGTGCCCCGCCCACGGGGCACAGTGAGACACTTAACGAGCATGGACGTAACTCAAAATTTCTCCAAACCAGTAAAAGGTAGGAACCTGAAACTACTTGACAATATACCCAACGTCATTACCTATAATGTAGACCTGATCTCATTTAAGGTGACTCATGCATGGTAGGTTGTTCATACAGATTTTTCTAAAATTTTGCACAGTTACTCTATGAGACCCATACATTCCAAAAATGAAAAACAAAAAAATTTAACCAACTCGTTTTGTTGCCATGGCAACTGTATGTTTGGCCTGATGACTGCTTAAAAGTCATAAATTGAGTTTTTGGTTATGAACCACAGAATAAAGCATTACATGCATTTGTCACACAAAAACGTCATAAATGTATTCCCATGGATGTAAACCAATACATTTTCCACAAATTTGAAGAAAAAGGTTAAAATACTTTTTTCTGTAAGAGCTCAAAGGGCACCAATACACAAATTAATTGCTGATTTTGTATGCATCAATTTTGGCAGTAATCAAATTTTAGGAAAACGATCATACAGATTTTTTTTTAAATTTGCATATATCATAAACAAGTTATTGTCAAACAAATGGCCAAAAATAAAAAAATTTCACCGAGTCGTTTTTTAACTGCAGTGCCATGACTATGCCAATGTCAATTTAAAGAAATAAAGACAATTTTAGACACAGTTGACTGAAATTAGTTGAGAAAATTATTTTTATAAAGACCAGAAGCTGAAACTTTGAATTAGCATAGAATATGTGTTACTGCATCCAATAAAAAAATAATTATGCTTCTAGCTGCATTAGATCTCATTTAAATAGCAAATTACTGGCTGTCATGCTGTTAAAAAAAAGAGAGCAGAAAATGGTGACGTCACAACTTTTTCAGGGCCTGCAGCAGTTGTGACGCTATGTTGCTAGGCAACCAGGCTGCTCAGAAGTATGTGCAGTGTACCACGCTTGAGTCACCTTAACTCGTTACTGCCAACATTTTGGAACACTTGAAAATAAAATAAGTGTCTCACTGTGCCCCGCTCTCCCCTACTATGTCCTCTAGAAGTGAGCCAAGATGGCAAAATGTCTGTGGTCACTGTTTCACAAATGGCCAAACAGCTATTATCCATACACCTTGCAGCAAGCCAGACCATCAGCCCAGCCTCCCAGCCTCAGAGCAGCCCCCACTCCAAAGAGGCTGCTCCAGCAGCTTCCAGCAGCTTCCAGCAAGAGCATCTGTCTTTTGAAGTGATGCGGGACCAGTTGGGACCAGGTGGCTGCTGAAGCTGATGCTGGGGGAAGCAAGAGCCAGAAGCAGACTCCAAGCAGACTCCAAGCAGACATGGCAAGACTTGAAGCAGACTTGAAGCAGTTGTTAGCATCAGGTCAGAGTACTTATCAACCATAAGGACAACACTTCGCCTCTTGTTGGCCTAACTTTTAAAGGGATAATACAATCCTCGTCATTCTGACTTTCTGAGGCAATCAACATTACAACATGCATTTCTTATGCAATCGTTTTACAATTTCCAATCCATGAGTGATGCAATATAAAGGTGCAAAGCACATTGCTATGTTTGTTTTGGTTATTGATCACTTTTGTGGTCTTTCTCACCAGAACCTGATGGACTTTCATGAAGTCATGCATGTGACGCTGCGATGTCCTTGTTGTCAGCAGCCATGGCATGTCGGTTGCTTGTGTACACGATCATTCTGACCACAGTGAATACATACAATATCTGATAATGCAGTTTGACTGCTCTTAGCACATGCATATGGGTGAACAATGAAGTATGATTGTAAAGTAACCAGTACTCCATGAAACTCCAATGACTCAATTCCTGACCAGTGGACACTGCATGTAGGATCATGTACATTGTATTGTTAACTGGTGTCCTCTACAGTCTACATGTATATATATATATCTGTACTCAATGTCAATTTCATGTCACTCTTGAGTGTCCAGCCGGAGTATAATACATGTATGTGTCTTTCTAATGTCCACTCCACTGACAACAGCATATACAACTTCACATGTCAATGTACTGAGTCTCACTGTAGCCCCCCCCCCCCACCAAGACCACTCACTGTCCACTCTCTAGTCCCCTGTACATTGTACATCCAATGTGTCCAGTGTTGTCCAGTGCTGTCCACTCTCATTGATACAAGCACGATTTTAACGCCTGGCTTGTCCAATGTCACCAATGTCACCAGTGTCAACAAGCTCAAATGGCGACAAATGTCAATATTGGTTTTAGCCAGAGGCTCTCAACTCAGTGAGCACACAGCACTGGGCGTGTTGAATCCCTTGTTCTCGCTACCTGGCCATATTGAGGCCATACCTGAGACTGTATACCTGAGGCCATCATGACAATGCTTCAGTGTGTCTGTCCAATGGGTGTCCATGGGATAAGCACACCACCAGAGAAGTGTTAAAAGCCTGGCCAGCAAACATTTTTCAACACCTCAATGCATCCCAAATGCCTTTTAACTCACTGCTGTGATTGTAGCTAAAGGCAGTATACAATTTGTGGCATTTCTGTGAAGTATATGTAGGATACATGGGTATTGTGACTATGTATTTTCAGCTGGTAAATGTATCAGTAGCGATACTGGCAGTATCATAAAGGGGTCAACCATCATAAAGCAGCATATTACGACATGATGATATTGATTAGAACCATTTGTATTTTTGATGCTTTATGCGAATAAAATGTCTGAATCTGAATCTAATCTGAATCTGAATCTGTATTCTTGGGTCCCAGGTTCGACCTGGCTATTTCACCTGGACTGATAGGCTTTTCTTGGATATCAATTTGAACAATCATCATTCACATCATTGTTAAGTCATCCGACTGAACTAATTACGACCACATAATTACCAAAACTTATAGTAGAAGTACAGGAGGTAAAGTCCAAATCGACCATCCACCCATCTCTGCGCTCATTGAACTGACAAAAAAATAAATTGACATGTCTTATAATTCTCAGAACTGCCATACATTTCCACATTCCTCCAGAAGATCTATAAGCCCACATTAGATCCACATGGAAGATCCGCAATGTACCCCACATGAAAGAATCTCTTGCATTGTTTTTGCCTGGCATTGGCCCGATCACCTCCTTGCCTGCTTATTTGCTTTGTTGCATGCGAACTTGTCTCCTTCTGACTTGCTTGTTTGTTTTCTGTTGTTTGCTTTTTTGTGACACATGTTACTCTCATGTCTAGGGGCTGGGCTGGTGGAAACCACATTCTGGTGCCATGGGATTACCACATGTTCCAAAATCATGCTGAATATTTTAGTTTTTTTTTTAATTTCTTTGTGGAATTATGTTAGGCCTATAATTGGAGAGAGGGAACTGCAGCAAAGATCTTCCCCTCTCAGATAGATGTTTCCGAATTTACGAAATCCTGTACATTTCACCAGCAATAATATACTTACTAGCATTGAAACAAGTAAAATATGCATTTAAAAGCACCAAGTATACCTAAATCTTCACAAATTGCTCTATACACCAACCCATGATAAATCTTTATAGCCATTTTAAAATCATAATCCCAATGATATCATCCTTGTCATCTTAGAAACAGTGGTGCCTGCAACCTCCATGGGACCTCTGAGAATGCAGGGAGGCTGTAATGGCCCCAATGATCGGCTACTGATGGACACTGGGGGCTAAAAGGTGTTCCTTGAGGGAGTCCTAAAGAAGTCCCATGCCATGGCTTAGAGGCAGGCCTGAGCTATTGCATTCTCCTCATCACAGAAAAACAGGCTTCGAACAGGTTCAGATCAGAGGAGCAGATCACTGAGACCTGGCCCATCTTACATGTCATTGCTGCCTCTTGGCCTATATATTTCGCCCTGTTCTGGGTCTGTTTCAAGGTCTGTCCAACTGCCTCTGGGGGCCTTGGGGGTCTGTTTTGGGCCTTGGGAGCTCCTGGGCATTTCTCTGGTCTTTCCTTGGTCTTTGTGGCCTTGGCTTCTGCCCTGCTCTGGTTTCTTGGCCTCCCTGGTCTCCTTGGCCTCACATGGCAAGCTGCACCTTGTCAGACACAAAACACATGGCTCCCAAGAAGGCCAGCTGCCCCCGCCTGGTCCCTGAGGCAGCTGCAGTCACATGTGCAGTCACATGCAGGTAGATAGATAGATAGATAGATAGATAGATAGATAGATAGATAGATAGATAGATAGATAGATAGATAGATCGATAGATAGATAGAAAGATAGATAGATAGATAGCAGAGGCGTCACTAAGGGGGGCTAGGGGGGCTGAGCCCCCCCCCCCCCCCAAATGGAGTATTCAGCCCCCAAAATAAACTTGGCCCAAAAAAAAGAAGATATTATCCCTGTATGATACTAGTAGTGAATGAATAGCCAGAGGCCCAGAGCCCATGAAAGGTCACTGTACATGTACATAGAATGTTGTGCACTCTGTGTTGTTATTTTTGCAGTTTAACTATTTGTTATGTCACAGAAATCTAAAATCTTTGGATTTTAGGGCGGCTCGCGCTTCGACCCTTCGGACCTCTGACAACGCTTCTTAACTGTGGGGCTTCAGCCCCCCCAAACTCGCATTTCTAGTGACGCCACTGGTAGATAGATAGATAGATAGATAGATAGATAGATAGATAGATAGATAGATAGATAGATAGATAGATAGATCCCAATATGGTTTCCATGCTTGTCAATTCCAAAACAGTTCAGTTCAGTTGCTGAACAGCTGAACAGTTCCTAAATAATTCCTGAACATGTCACCAACATATGCAGAAAAGAAATACTTCCGAAGTTCCTAAAAACTAAAGCACTAATTGCAAATGACTAACCGAGGGCATGTCCTGCAGAAAGAGAGCAGCATCTCTGCTGTCGGAGTCTGTCTTGATCTGCCCCATGCTGATGTTGTTTGCGGCTCTGTCTGCGTCTGTCTTATCTCTGGATTTACAGATCTCTGCATTTCGTGGCTAATTGGGGCTCAAGAGGCCGCGGCAAACACCAGAGTCAGGCTGAATGACTGAAAACAGAAAGCTGCCTTCTTTGTGGGTAAACACTGGGGTGACGGAGGCAAGGAGCAGGGCAGAGACTGCGGGCTGGGTTAGTCTTGAGTTGCAGGTCTGCAGAGTCTGACTAGCTTTCCACTTGGACTGTTCTCCCCCCAGATCTCTGACGAGTGCAGTCCCAGACTGACTGTTTGGCGTCTGGAGTGTGTCAGCGACGTCATGACGGCTGCAGGGCGTCAGTGCCTCGTCACGGAGCCGTCTTGACGCTTGTTAGAACGCTCTGATTACGCAAGAGGGGCTTTTTTCGCCCTTAAGCCTATCAGGGTGAGGTAAACACCACTTAAAGCAGAGGGCCACCTCCCATGCATGGCCAATAACAGACCGAAGGCCCCGAACAGAGTTCCAACAGAACACAGGCCATGGTAACTTAGGGGTAGGTTGATAACTTGTGTTTTAAGCTGTCAGCCATTCTCCGTTTGAAGGATTCCAGGTGGGGACTCTTGGGCCAGTGATAAGCATTGGGCTATCAGGGCTAATGCAGACAGAGAAAGTGCAGACCTCAATCCGCTGGCCTTGGACCTCTCAAGTCTCAACTGCAGAACCAGAGGCTATTGGGTTGAGACTTGAGACAAAAGAAGCAAGCAGCCCAGAGATCTGTGTCCTTTCAAGATGCCTATAGTCCTGGCTAACTTGAGTACATCTCCAAAGCAAAGGGATCTGCAATCTAAACCATGTTGTTCCACAAAACAGACCTGCTTACCTGACACTGTTGGAGATCCAAGTGTTTTTTCTCAACTAACTTCCAATTGTTTCCTGATTATTGTTTCCCCTTTCATTCTCATCTTTTTTTTGTTTTCTTTCTTTTTTCAAGATTTTTTTCCCGTTTTGTGTCTGTCTGTGGCATTCCTGTATTAACCTGTTCAAAATTGACCACATTAACTTCTATCAATAGAAAGATAATCTCTGATTGTCTTGTAATATTTGCATCGTCATCAATTCCCACAAGTGTTTGTCCCCTTGCATTCTGAGTTACCCCTTGCCCTTCTCCTCCCCCAGACCTCCCTGACTTCTCCCTGACTTGCTCTTATTTTAGCCTCCTGTATTTTACTCCCATTTTTGCTCTGTTTTTGTAGCCATTTCTGGCTCTTTGTCGCCCTGGTTGACATGGGTCATTTTTAAGTTGCAACAGTTTCCCCAACTGCAACCTTCCTCTTTCTTTTCTGGTTTCTTTTATTCTGTCTTTCTTTCTCCAATTCTTTCTTTTGCCTCTTTTTGTCCAGTGATGTTTTCCAGACTTCCCCTGCCCACCAAAGAGACTTCTCAATGAGACCAATCAGAAGAGCAGGCTGAGAACTAGGCTAGGAGGGAGAGTGAAAGCGAGGCCGGGAGGGGCCTCCCCATGTAAACAATGACTTCATCCTGGTTTTAAGAGTCATTGAGCAATCAGATAAAACTGACACGAGTTAATCAACTCTCCATTTAGCCTTCCTAACAAACTGATTGAAAACTTCAAGACCAGACTTGTTTTCTGTTTTCCATTTCTGTGCACCCTTATTCTTTACAAATCCATTAGCAATTTAGTATTGTTCATTATATTAATTTGGTTATGTCAAATAATGACATTCATAATCAGACTCAAAATATCATTAAAACATATGCACAAAGCACACATGTTGTAGGAAAATCAACAGCCTGCTTAACATTCATGAATATATATGACATATTTTGATTGATCCCATTATGTTTTTATTGCTCAATAAACTGCCTGCAATTTGTAGATTGTTGACTTCAATAAACTGAAGTGAGATAATTACTTGACCAAGTTATATTTTGCTTTGTCAATTTGTGCTTTTATTGATATAGCAATATTGTTGCTCTGTTTCAGTAATGTGTGCTCTAACTGTTTAAATCTGTGTTGCATTGAATGCCAGCCTTTCTTTGTAGGACCATTTTCTATTCAAAGTGCAATAGATCCATACATGACATTGTGTTCATACAAGGAAGGCTGACTTGTATTCATGCAAATCTTCCATGGGTTTATTTCAAGACGGTGGTCATGACTTGATGACGTCATGTCATGGACGCCATGGACGTCGTCTGCAACGTGGTGGTCTGCAGCAGCTCAATACCACCCAATATTAGCACCAAAGGTCACACATCACATCCTGCCTCACCTAGATTTCTGGTACCACAACATAAACTGAGAAAATTCTTTGACAGACAAGCAGCAAGGTTGGTGTTACCACTTGTCAACCACATCACGAACCCACATAATGCACTGGGAAAATGCACTGAGATATTACTGAAAGTAGCCAAGTTGATAAACCCACAGACATGGACGCAAATTCACCCACAATCTGCAACTTGTCTAACCTGGTGATCCAACAGCTGTTGTGAAAGAACAACAGCTGCCGTGACACAACAGCAGCTGAGCAGCTGCAATGGGAGGCAGAAAACAGCTGACATCTGGACAATGGAAGCTGCTTAATTCTGCTGCTGAATTTTGCTGCAGTTTCTGCTGCTGCCGTTTCTGCTGCTGTTTCTGTTGCTGCAGTTTCTGCTGCTTAATTCTGCTGCTGATTTTGATGTTGCTGTTTCTGCTGCTGTTTCTTGTTTTTGCTGCTGAATTAGAATTATGTTGTTGTTTCTGCTGTTGTTTCTGCTGTTGTTTCTGACGTTGTTTCAGTTGCTGCTACAGCTGTGTTTCAGCTTCTGTTTCCATTTCTGCTGTTGCTGTTTCAGCAGTTTCTGCTGTTGTTTCTGCTGTTGCTGTTCTGTTTCTGCTGTTCTGCTGTTTCTGCTGTTTCTGCTGTTTCTGCTGTTTCTGCTGTTTCTGCTGTTTCTGCTGTTTCTGCTGTTTCTCCTCCATGCATGCTTCTGCACTTTAAACTTTGTTGATGCCTCTGTTGTGCCTCAATCAGCAGACATGTGCCTCCACATTGCCTACCAGAGATGGCAAGATCTTCGAAAAGTGCAAGACAAGTAAATATACAATCAGACAATTCCCAGATGCAGCCCAAGAATCTCACTGTGTGCTCCTTGCCTAAAACAAAACATTAAAACATCTCTTGCCTTATAAATCTATGATAAAGCTCACCAGAAACTAAACAGTATATGCTCAAATAGAAATCTACATTGATGCATGTTTATATCACAACCATTTGGGTTATCTATCCAAGGGAATGCAATGGCAATAAATTAGTAAATTATCCACTATCCAAGCATTATACATTAGTGTTTAATATTGTATGCTGTATACTCATATGATACTGAGCATGTGTGCTGGTACAACTTATGACAAAGACACCTGTAACAAATGTCAAAAGATGTGTCAGTATTTTTGGTAATAATTAAAAATTGGATGTTATGTCATGATTTTACCAAAGATCAATCGGTAGTTCACTCTTATTTTTCATGGGCAATGCTATTCTCACAGATTTTTTAGCCTACATGTTCAACTATTTGTGATGCAATATAAATCCAGAATCATCATCTCTATTATTGTCAGTGATAAATGCCTATTTTGCAGAAAACTTTCTCACTGACAATAGACTCCTAGATGGCATCAATATGATATATATATACCCATGGCATGGAACTGAGCCTCATACAAATCAATCAGGTTCAAATGTTTACCTGTGTATACGTTTTTGTTACGTTTTTGTTGCAGATGAATTTCTGTATATTTGTAAATATGAAGCACACAGCATGTCTCCATATATCTTGAGTGCAAAATGAAGTAATGAGGGGAGCAGTTTTCACAAAATTTGGGTCCCTGACAAACTTGATATGAAGCAGGGGAGTGGTGTGCCTGTGGTGGCTGGCTTGTATCAACCTCCAACAACATTGGGAGGCAGGGCTGGGCTGGGCCAGGGCTGGCTTGGGGCTGGGCCAGAGACTGCAGAGAGAGGCATGTGGGTTTCATCAATGGTCTATCATTACATTCAGCATCTGGTGTGGATCTGGCTAAATTCGAAGTGAAATATCTGGCCACCTCCCTCTCTTTCTCTCCATCCCCGAACATGGCCCATGCAGAAATGCAGCCCAGTCTGTCTCTCTCATTGAAAGTCTCCATGCCTGCCTGTTAGGTGCATCAGCCTGCATCAGCATGTTCTGCCTTGTTTTGCTCAGTGGTTACATCTAACATCTTCCAAACTTAAAATGCATTATCAGGCATTGAATTAACTTCAAGTTTGATGAAATGCAGCAATGAAAAATTTACATTTTTATTATGATTCTGGAATACACATGGCTTGGCAGACTTGTATTTTACATTTAAGCTTTTCAGGATATTGATGGGTAGAGGGAACTGTTCAGCTTGATTGCAGCAAACAATAACCATCTGATAAACAATACACCCAACCGTGTAACTGGATTTATGGATGACGTGTACCAGGAACAGTCTTGATGTAACATTTATGCAATATTCCTAAATCACTTACTTGCTCATCAATATTGTGTTTTCACAGATGTAACAAACCATAATTCCCATAATTCCCATACTGTTTTTCCAACCATCCTATCCTATCCTTTCCTATCCTATCAAGGTGACCTCCTCCTTCCTCTCACCCTTAATAGATGATCCTCTCTTCCCACTCGCCATGTGTTAAGCTGGTGTGTTAGTTTTGCTTAGTTTCCTGGTTGGCTAAGTAGAAATAATGAGATGAAAATGACTTTGATCAACCAAGGGTGGCTGACACAGTCTGGAGTGAAGCAACGAAGCACCTGAGGGTCTCAGAAATGTCCTGTGCACCTCTATATAGAGGGGCTCAAGATGGTAAAATCATAGAGAAATTAGAAGTGCCCTAAGGACATAGTCAAGGATACCTGAGGGGCCCAAGGACATATAAGGGATGCCTAACTGCATTTTGTAGCACATGGGGATGCCAGAGAATCAGCAAGGATGGCTAAAGATGCCTGAAGATGCCTGAAGATGTTCAGGTGCCATCAATCAACCTTGTAGTACACCAATCATACTCAGCTCCAGCCGACGCCTCCTACAGGAGACAGTCACTGAGTTACACCACCAGGAGTGATCATCAACGAACACCTGAAGTCAATCCCAAGAAAATGGCAGACTTTAGCAGAATTTAGCCCCAGGAACAGGGCAGGAAGATGAAGCAGTGGGCTGTAAGAAGTTACAAGGCAGTGAAGCAAGCAGTTGACATCATTTACATCAGCCCACAGCCTGACACAGGGGAAGTCAGTGGAAACAATGAGCTGCAATCAGTCTCAGGGGCTTCTATGAGTGTTATCGTCTTGTGTATAGGGGGCTAATTAGCCAATTGTGTCTTCAAAGCTCCTGGGATGCAAGCAACACACAGCCATGATTAATGGGGGATGGGACCAGTCAGGTGCAGGGGCTAATGAGCTGTCTATAAGCTTGGTTTTCATGCATTGTCATTTCTATATTTTGTGGCATACAGTACATAATTGCAAAAAAAACATTTTATATCCATATTTTACACACATTGATTAGCTTTGATAGTAGTATCTATTGAAACTGACTAAAATGATAGCAGCAGAGGAAGTTAGTGATAACCTATGTGTCTATTTTTGATTATAATAAAGCTCAAGGATGTTAGAAGCTTGAAGAGTGAATCCATGCAAGTGAAACATTTCTGAATGTATCTGGAAACCACATGTGACATATGTTCTGAATGGGTTCAATACTTCCCTTTGACTGTTTCTAGGCTGCTTTGGGGGTGGTATGGACTAAGGAGAGTATTCATGCATCTATGCATCTTGTTCATGTTGTCTGGTATTGGTAATTGCTTCATTAATCACAATTCTTTGGCCATGTGTTTACCATGAGCATTGGAGTTGTCACAAGAGATAAACTTTTAAAATGCTGAACTACACGTGGTGAGCACACAGTACAGTTAACAACACATTTCCTTGTGACACTGAGCCTTGACATTATCCACTGTTGGACAGTAACATTTGGCAGAAATGGCAGTCAAAGCAATGTAACACCATGCAGACGACATCGAAGTCATGACGTCACCATAGCATGTCCAGCATGGCCGCCACAGTGACCTTGTAATGAAGCGAACTCAACATTTTACACTTAGAAATCTTGAGCATCACATCACAAGCTCAGCATCACTCGAAATGCTGAGAACATCACACCAGTCTCACCAGACCTGCCTCAGAAGCCCATCAGCATCCCCCATCAGCATCCCCAGAAGCAGCCAGCACTGGGCCAGCAGCCCTCATCACATGTGAGCTGCTCCACATGGGGTGGCTGGGGGCCAAGGGGCCAGACGCCACATGTGTAGCGATTAAGAATGAAAACACAATTGGCGCCATGGAACATCTGTAACTGTGAACACACTGAACACAACACAGGGAGGCTGGGGGCAGGAGGTAGGCAGGAGGGGAGCAAGGGCTGTTCTGCGGCTGTTTGGGGCTGGCATCAATGAGTTCCAGGTCTGCTAGCTTCTGCTGGAATGCCCCAACAACTGCTCAACAGCTCTCAACTCATGCCAGGGCTGATGGGCAAGTGATGGTGAAGAGCTGCTGCTGCTGCCTCCAAAAGATGGAGAGTTGCTCAGTAGCGGATCCAAAAGTAGGGGGGGTTGTAAAATTACCCCCTCCGTCATATAGATTGAATTATCATAATTTAAACATTTTTAGTTCATTTTCATTCATGTACCCCCCCCCTCCCAACCCTTTCTTTTTACTGGATCTGCCCCTGGTGCTCACATCTCCAACAGAACCTCAGAGAAGCCTCCCAGATGCAGTGGACAGAATGTAGCAGGAGTGGGCAGACTCGTGTGCTGGACTGCTGCATGGACTGCTGGTGTGGTGTGATGGCTTCAGTGATGGGGAGATCAGGTGCCTGCAACGAAACACAACCCTGCGAGGGAGGCAAGAGGGTGCCTGGCAGATGTGCCCTCCTCTCTGGCAGCCTGCGTTTCCTTCTGGGTCCTTCCTCTGGCATTCTGGCATATGTCACAGGGACTGCCCTGTGCCCCCCATGCCTGCCCCCCTCTTTCAAGGTAGTCCCTTGTTGATCCCAGTCCCTTACAACCATTTAGCTTTTTACTCTTTTGTAAAAAGCCCCAATTTGGATACTTTGGGGAGGTTATAAAATGTCTAAAACATCATCATCACCACTATACAAAGATTTACAAATATAGGCCAACATTATTGTTCAGTTATTTATTTGACAGCATAAAAACATCCTCTATTTCTGTTTTGTTCGACCCTGGAGATCTCCTGCAACTCTCGTACAACAGCTCAAGTCAATGTATCCTGAGCCATGTTTTGCAATTGATGATCACATCATCCTACAATATAATTCTCGTGCATACATTGCATTGACCTTGTGTGATTAACCCACAGCTGTGTGTTATTGAATACATTTATTTTTTGCATGATATTGTTTTATGTATAATCCCTAAATACACAACATGTACACAGTATAAGGTCTACAACAAACAGTATAATCACAAAAATATTGGCATTGACTTCTGAGCATCTATACTATCACACAGACACACTCAAAAAATGTCCGGACAAAATTGGTTTTTTAGATTCAAAATGGTTTTTTGAAAAACCAAATTTCAATGCAAAAAACCAACAAGGATTTTTTTTAAAATCCACGTTGGTTTTGCATTGGAATTTGGTTTTTCAAAAAACCATTTTGAATCTAAAAAACCAATTTTGTCTGAATATTTTTAGAGTGCACAGACAACATGGGTTTGATAGGGTTTGATAGTGAACTCGAATGTCACCTATAGTGTGGTTGACGTATTCTGGGTAGCTGAACAGGCAAAACTTGGAAAATAATACAGAAAAACAGACCACATGATGCAGAAATACAGATGTACACGATTATGGCTTGAAGGCATCTATTGGATATTGAGCTGCGTTCAAAGAACTACTCGAAGTGTCTCTGGCACTTTTCAGACTCTCCGTGAATCTATGAGCAATGTACACAGATGTACTGAGATACTCTGGATAACTTGAGGCCTCCATCTGTATTCCACATGGCCACAAATCTCTGCATTGCAAAACCTTCAAGATCTGCCTCTCTGCATTTCTTCTACATTTCTGGCTTAGTGCAAAAGTCTCAGTACTCACTGAGTATACTGACTCACCAGTTGGCAGCAAAATACCATCTTATGTAATGTTTCGAGGGGGAAGCCCAGCCTGGACTCGAACCCGGTCCCCCGGCGTGGAAGGCAAGCGCATTAACCATTAGACCAAAGAGTTACTCGTTGGTCCCAGGGCCAACATCACTACATCCCTTCCCTCTTAACTACCCCCTCCCCCTCTTAACAATCCATTGCGCTCTCACCGCCATCCTGGCCCCATGCTGCCACCCTGCAGCTTTGTCTGGGGAACCAATGTAATGTTTCGAGGGGGAAGCCCAGCCTGGACTCGAACCCGGTCCCCCGGCGTGGAAGGCAAGCGCATTAACCATTAGACCAAAGAGTTACTCGTTGGTCCCAGGGCCAACATCACTACACTTACATGCAATAGAATTGCAAGAAATTTCAAATGCATTGAACGTGTATACTTACTGAGGAAGGAAATTAGAAACAATGAAATTAGTCTTCAAAGAATAAGACTCCTTAAACCCTTCTACAGTGTAGGAGGTTTCAATAGTTTCTCCCAATCTCCCTTAGATCCTCCACTTCCTCCTACCTGCTAGGCCCTAACCCTCTTTCATTGCTCCCAGAATGTGTACACGACCTCTTCTGCAGCTATACCTCAGCTTGTTTTCTCCAATTTTCCTCTAATTCTTGTCAGCTTTTCTTCATTTTCTGCTAATGCAAAGTAAACTGGAAAGAACCCTCGTCTAATTCTTAGCATTCTTTTTGTTGGCCTATTTTATTATTAGAGGGTTTAACCTTGAACCTCAGGATATGTGCCTTGCCACAATTTCATCTTGCGTAGCAAAAACTGGACCTAACCCCCCCCCTCAAAAAAAAAAGAAGTCTCTATAGATACCAAAATGCCTCAGATGATCCTGAATGGAACCTTAGAATCTAAGACTTAGATACAATTTTATGGAAGAAGTCAAGTTGTTAGCAGCTGTTTTATGTGCTCTGACTTTCAGAGGATTGGAAAGAAACAATTAAACTGACATTCTAACTGACAATATCTGCTTAGATTCTGCTTTGATTCTTCCCACTGGTAGCATTGACTTAGCTAAAGACAACAATCACTTCCATGGTCTTGCTTCCTGGCTAACACATTCTCTCATGGAGATTTTTCCGACTGTAGACTTGTAGGGATCACTGAATGTCATGATGCATCTGACTTGATCTGTTTAGGACAGATTTCACAATAATAAGACTCACCTGGGTAAGCCAGCATAAAGATACAAGAAAGTTTGAAGAAACACTTGCTGAATCTCAAAACAATGACTAACTTCACCAGGAAAAACTTACTACTGAAGAGTCCTTAGAGGATGTGCAGACCAAAAGATATGTCATGACATTTAGGACCTTTTTGCCTTTTTAACAAGGGCCAGCTGACTTTAGCTGCCATTTCAGATCACCTTGACTGCTGGGGCAATCAATCCAGCCTCAATTGGGGCAACAGACAGGTGTACCTCATCCGGGCACCCCCCCCCCCTTCTCCAATCCATTCCTGTGATTCCAAAACACCCCATGAGCCCAAACCCAAAACTCAGGTGATGCCAAGTAATTCGGTAAACACATCAAGCTGATGAAAGTCCTTGCAACCGACCACACAGTTCTGCAGATTGGCATTTAACAGAACAAATCAGTCAATCTGCAGAAGCCATCGGTTGAACAAGATGTTAAGTCCATTGGGTGTCAGTGAACGATACAAACACACAAAGTGGAGCCAAATATATCATGGCTAATCACATTTACGTATAAAATGGGTTTCCATTGCCTGAAATGCATTTGATATGTTTATTATATCTTTGTGATGTGGGCTTAAATGACTTTGCAGATATAGGCATGTAGGTCATGTATGCTTTGTGGTGCTGCATTTAACTTAGAAGTCTAATAAGTTTGTGAGGAACTTAGTCAGGCAAAAGCAGCGGCCAAACACACACCCAATTACTGAGATATATGTCTGTTGAATTATTGATTGAGTCAAGTGGACTAACTAAAATTTAGAATGCATTATGTCTCTGCCGAGTCTACAGCAATGATTTTGCCAATTGTTATACATAACGTATTCATCAACAGCACAACTGCAATTTATAAGTTGCAGCAGAGCTCAGCAGCTCCCAAACTTCCCATCATAAATCCCATGCATCATCAGAACAGTGCAGGAGGAATCAAGCAGGGTGGCCCGATGTCTGCTGTGTATATTCATATCAAGACCATCTGTCTGTCATAAAGCAACACTCCAAATCGACCAGAAATTACCTCCCAAACCAGATGGCGCTGGGATCTGCAGTTCCACTTTACCCCTCCCCAACCTAGCCCACTAGGGGGCAGTATTGCAGCCAACAAATTCCTGTCACCCATCTTGAAATGCTATCAGACAAATAACTATAAATGCAGCCAAATGCATATGTCGGGTTAATTTTACATATCAAGCCTCCACATGTGATCAATTCAAACAGATGTGGCTATTGACTCAGCCCATGGATTGTGTGATGGAAATGGCAGGCTTAAATGACAGCCTGGGAGACCATCAAGCATCTTTTGCACTTGCCTTCTCCAATTCACCCCTAAAATGACAAAAGGTGTCATAAATGACATATTGTAAACTTATGAATGTGACATATAGATCTAATAGAGCTAATACAAAGCAGACAGAAGTGACCAACGCTAGGAAAGCACACACCAAGTTATCTAAAACTGTATTATCAGTTGACAGAATTCACCGAAATGTCAGTGATGCTATCAGGTCCAGATGATAAAGAAAATAGAAAATCATAAGTTTTTACAACACATTGTAGAAACCTCAGCTGCAGCATTCTTTGGACATTGGTTGGTCAGTGAAATTGAAGTACATATATTTTATAACATGCGTCTCATAACCATTGTTTCAAGTACAAACCGGATGCAGCTAGTGTGACTACTTCCTGTCACAAAGCATTAAGAGAAAGACTCCTTGTCAGGTGAAGTGGAAAGGATCCTTGAAGAACAACCAAGCACAACAATGCAACTGACCACCTGATGAATAATTAAGTGAACAATAGTGACGTCACAATGGAGCATGGATGTCAGGGATGTTTGGTAAATACCACAAAGAATGGAAGAGAAATCGAACAAGAAAATGATACAATGCTTGAAAGTTGAAAGAAACCACAAAAAGAGATGACCACTGTTTTCTTGCCCCCCCCCCTACTCCCCCTCTTCAATTTGGCTGGGAGCAGCAGGATGGTATTGGTGGCAGAACATAATCCGAGCCATCGACCGCCATGAGGACACAGCACCTGTGAAAATGCAACGGATCGAGACTGAGAGGCAAAAATGATCAACATCCGGTGAGAAGAACGCCACCTGGGACAGCAGGATGCCCCCTCTTGGTGAAAAAGATCAATTCGAGAGGGGAGGAGAGGAGAGGAGGGGAGAGGAGAGGACGAGAGAGGACGAGAGAGGATGAGAGAGGACGAGAGAGGACGTGAGAGGACGAGAGAGGACGAGAGAGGACGAGAGAGGACGTGAGAGGACGTGAGAGGACGAGAGAGGACGAGAGAGGACGAGAGAGGACGTGAGAGGAGAGGAGAGGAGAGGAGAGGAGAGGAGAGGAGAGGAGAGGAGAGGAGAGGAGAGGAGAGGAGAGGAGAGGAGAGGAGAGGAGAGGAGAAGAGAGGAGAGGCGAGGAGAGGAGAGAGGAGAGGAGAGGATGCAAGAGGATGCGAGAGGACATTTCAGGACATATGAAGAAATATGAGGACTTTTGAGGACATTTGAGGACACACAAGGAAATATGAGGACATTTGAGGACATTGAAGACATATGAGGACACTTGAATTGAGGACATATTAAGAAATATGAGGATGCTTGAAGACATATGAGGACATACATCAGTGAGCGTATTTGCAACTAATATATGAGGACATGAGAACATTTAAGGACAAATGAGGAAACATGGGAATGTTTGAGGACATTGAGGACATTGAGGACATATGAGGACATTTGAGGATATATATTAGGAAATATGAGGAGAGGATGTGAGGAGAGAGAATGTCAGAGGAGGATGAAGAGAGGAAGAAATAAATTGGTGAAAAGAGGAGGAAAGAAAGAGAAGAGGACATATTTGCAATCTCCCATGGCAGCGAACCACATGGAGCCAGAATCCGAGTTGCGTGGATCGGAAAATGTCTCAAGTTGCAAATGATTTCTGAAGCGGGACAACACGACCGCCGCCAGAGCAAAGAAGAAAACACAAGAAAAACAAGAAAAAGGAAAAATCGTTCCATTCATTATATGACAAAGAAAGTTCATGTAGGAAAGACCAACTGTTACAATAACAGCGGATAATTATTGAACAAGATGCGACAGCCTCTGCAGCTCGCGTTCCCCTTCCAGGACAAACATGTGATGTGAAAGCTAAGGAATTATGTAATGCACATAATCGACTCTTTTAATAAAAGTTCTCTGTATCTATCTGTCTATCTCTACATCTTTCTATCTATCTATCTATCTACCTATCTATCTTCTATCTATCTATCTATCTATCTAAACATCTATCTATCTCTCTAGGCCTATCTACATCTGTCTCAATCCAACCAGATGTCGTCAAACTTTTTCATTTCATATTCAGCCATTATTAGTCCTGACACCAGCCAAGACACTGAATTACAAGCAATGTGTTTCTGTCTGTGTTAATCTTTCCCTTAACCTGGTTCCAGGTTACAGTTTAATGCAAACTGATGTGGGATTTATGATCAGCAGATGGTCTAAGATGCACTCTCGCGAGATCTTCTTCTTCAAAAATATTCCAGAGAGAGATCTCAACAGAGAGGGATTTTTGTCAATGAAATCTTCCTATTTTTGTCTTGGGACATTGCATAACCCATGCATGCATGCTCTGTCTTACTTCAATTTGTCTGATTATTTGAGCCACTTCTTCTTCTTCTTCTTCTTCTTCTTCTTCTTCTTCGTCTTTGTATTGAGGCGACATAAAAGATTTAAAAGCTAGTTATCAAAAGGTATGTTTATGATTCACTTGCAACTCCTGCAAACACCTTACAAACAATTTAATTGTACAAACAGGTTCACAAAATTTGCAATGTCATAACATTGTGTCAGACAGTAATCGTTCAATATATTTTGCAATGTGCAGCACAATGTCACTTTGACCCAATCAATGACTGCAAGGCTACCACTTGAGCAATCTGCCAATTTCTTTTATACTATTTTCCCTTTTGGATATTTGTGATTATACTACAAACACAATCACAAATGTGACAAACAACTTTACTGATCTGGGATTGATCTTAGATCAATGGCAGACTGGCTTTTTCTATCAAAGTACTACAAAAAATAATTTGTGTGTTAATAATGATCATTGATCAGCAATCTTTTCTATATTTTTTAGAGTACAAACGATTTTTTGTAAGCCTAACTAAATTGTCAATATCCAATATACTAATATGACATGTAGAAAACAACACACGCCAATATTCTAGATGTCTGGAATCTAAATACAAAATCAATTGATGAGCTGAAGCTTAATTATGAAAAAGATCAAATAAACTTAACATATTAAGATAAGATTGAGCACTGAAGTATATAGACCAATTTCTATCACGAATTCTTTATATGCAACTATAATGCAAGTCAAAAATATCTCTTATGGTAAGCAATACTCATCCTGTGTTGTGATGTAATTATTATGCTGTGACATAAAAATAAAAAAAAACAGCAATAAACTCAAATGAGTTTCAAACCTGCAGTCGATGAATCAGAGTGAGCTGCAATTTATAAGTTCCAAAACATTATCAGTCGCTGTGGGCCCGGGTCTGGAGCAAGAGGTCGCAATGTGCAGCTGACTGATCGGTTGTGATCGGTTGTGAATCTAGTAGCGATTGGCTGAAATTGGTTGTGTTTGGTGGTGATCGGTTGTGACCAGTGGAGCGATGTGTCACCAGGGATTTGCCATCCATCCCAGATGAGGGATGCGGAATCTTGCCCCCGCTGCAGCATTAGCATCATTTTCCAACTCTCTGCATCGTTTTAAAGCATAGAGCGTCCTTTCAAAGCATCATTTCCAATGTTCAGCATCGTTTCCATCTCTTAGCATCATTTCAAAGCATCCTATAGATGCATCATCTACAATTCCACCATAATATCTAGCATTATGTCCAATTACCAGCATCATTTTCAAACATCATTTCTAACTCTTAGCATCATTTCATCCAGCCTTCAGCATCATTTTCAGATATAAGCATCCATTCCAAACTATCAGCTTCTCTTTCCAAACTAAACATCATTTCAGAGCATTGTTTTCAACTTCCAAACATGGGCATCATCTCCATTCTTTGCATCATTTTCAAACATCATTTCCAATAAGGTTTCAGCAGCATCATTCCCAAACTATTGGCATCATTTTAGCTATCAGCATCAAAACTACAGCACCATTTCAGAGCATTTTTTCTAATTTCCAAGCATAAGCATCATTTCCAAACAGAATCTCCGAGCATAGTTTCAGCACATCATTAAAATTTCTTTCTAACTGCAACATTATTTCCACAATATCAGCATTATTTGTAACTATCAGCATAATTTTCAAACTACACTACAGCATCATTTAATTGCATTGTTTCCAGCACACCAAGCATGGGCATCATCTCCATTCTCAAGCATCATTTTCCAGCATAGCTTCAGCATCATTTCTTCCAAACTATTAGCATCATTTTCAAACTATCAGCATCATATCCAGGCATCATTTCCATTCACAGCTTCAGCATAGCATAATTTCTTCAAAACTGCCGCGCATCATCTGCAAACTATCAGCATCATTTTCAAAATATATATATAGTATCATTTCAGAACATTGTTTCCAACTTCCAACAAACCAAGCATGGGCATCATTTCCATTCTAAGCATCATTCCCAGCATCATTTGCAAGCATGATTGCCGGCTTCAGCTGCAGCTGCACAGCTGTAAATAACACGAGGGCCGATAAGTGCAGGTGCAGGGTCCTGCAGGACACTGATGCAGGACTCTGACCCCTTCTCAATGTCCTCCGCAGCAGCAGCCTGTATCAAATGCAGCAACTGCAGCATCTGCAGGATCTACAAGAATTAAACGAACTGCGGGAACCAGGAGGAGGAAGATATTGCAATGCCAATGCATTGGAGACATATATCTATAGACAATACAGAGACAGACAGCCACAGATAGACAAGATAAACAAGATAGATAAGATAGACAAGATATACTAGTCAGAAATATGGACAGACAGAAAAATATAATGACATTATAAAGACATTTGTAGAAAGATGACACGACAGATTGGTAAAAAGACCCCTGACAGAGGATAGATGGCACATGAATGAAGGCATTCATTGCATATTGCTGCCATCGAGACATTGTGCACGTCATGCAGCTCCGTGCAATTTGTCGTAAAAGACAATCGACAGGTTTTCAAGATTCTTGTCACCAATATCAAGGATTTGTAACTATTTTTAGCCACATCATGCCAAGAATAACCTGTACGTGTATGACGGTGTGATAAGCATGCTTGCATGCCATGAATGGCGACAACTGCATGGTAGTGCAGGCCTGGACAATTTGTGTTCCCTTGAAACTTAAGGTTGCTTTTTATTTGGCCTGAACCATTAATGAATACCAAAGAAGACCGACTGACTGACTAACTGACTGACTGACTGACCAACCTAAGAATATCCAAGAGCTCTGACTGATCTACACTTACTTAGCATTATTTTTCACAATGTACAACTGATTTAACTCCTGAATATTCTTAAAACTGATTGACTGACTGATTGGCTGATTGACTGATTCACTGACTGACTGACGGACTGTGACTGATGACTGACTGACTCACTGACTGACTGACTGTCTTGATACCTCCTCCCACACATTACAAAGCATTGCGACATCACCAACGGGCAACAACAATACCAGGCGCATATGGAGGCATCATCTCACAGCATCTCTTTCTCATTCTCCCTCTTTCCCTCCCTTCCTCCCAGACGCAGGTGTGGGGCCTCATAGATCAAAAGCAGTCGCAGGTGTTCCTGGCTGAGTGGAACAACACGTCACATGACCCGGCTGAGGCTGAACCTGGCAGAACCCAGCAGAACCGAGCAGAACTGAGCCAGAGCCCAGCCAAGCCAGAGAGTGGGCTGAGCCATGCCTGAGCCACGACTGAGCCATTGCAATGCATGCAGCAGGAACAGCTCTGAAACAGCAAGAACAGCTCTGGTGTGCAAGCAACTATTTGTCTGCAAGAAAGATGGTGATTAGGAATCACAGACAGAGTTGGTGACGACGATGATGCCGGGGATGGCAAGATGGAAATGTGCTTATTAAAAGAGTACTTTCCTGTTCCTTCAAGCAGTTGAAATTATGACACAATACAAGAAACTCAAAGAATGTGTCACCATTCTAAAGATAGTTTAGATGCAGACAAGGGTAATGTCAGACAACGCCACGACTATCTTATTAGTAGCAACCTATAATTAGGAGCATTATGGACAGGCATTCAGCCCCAGATGACACAACTGTTGTCATGTGGTCTCATTAGCTTCATGTGCATGCACAAATGTGTGTATGTTTACTGTGTAATGTGTCATAACATGTGTCATCTAATATCACTGTGACAGATGCAGAGTTGGAGGTGGTGAAAAACCTCGACCTCAGAACTAACCAGCATTGTATGCAGAAAGTTCATAACAAGTATAAGAACTTGAATGGTACCATCCGTGGTGGAACTGGCAGAAGTAGAAATGGCAGAAAAAGTCATAAGGAATTGATGGTGAGTAAATGGAGCCAAACAAAATAAGAATAAATACAATTCACAGTCTATAGACTACAGACAGTGTGACTACCTCCATAAGATCCATCAGCAGTGACTCTGATGCGAGTCCTATTACATGTACTGGTAATTTTATGAGTTTAGGGAGGAAGAAAAACGATGAAGAAAAACTAAGAAAAGAGATGACTTTGCCAAGATAAGTGATTGAAATTGAAGCAGGACATCAGGTGGCCTCTGCCTGTCCTTGGCTGTCCTGAATCTGTCCTGACTCTGTCCTTACTGTCCTGACTGTGGTTGATCCTTCCTCACTCTGTCCTCGGGTCATTAGAGCCTCTCTCAGTTGCCAAGAGCACAGTGCATGTACACGGGGCAAGTCAGCTGAGTTGACAATAATTAGGAGACATGACCTTATGTGTCTGTGTGACTGTGTCTGCTCTGAGCTTGTGACTATCTGACTCAGACTCGGTCATACCTGTTCATGAACAGTTCATCTCATCGTCACATCTGCTCTCACTAATTGCCAAGAGTCTTAGAAGTGACCCATGCAGATGTGCAAGAGTGTGCACCTGTTTTGGAAGATTGTTAGAAGATCTTCAAATTCATCAGCTGTATCATTGATCATCTCATCGTGATATCTGCAATAACATTATCTATCTATCTATCTATCTATCTCTCTATCTATCTATCTATCTATCTATCTATCTATCTATCTATCTATCTATCTATCTATATATCTATTTATATATCTATCTATATATCATCTAAGCACTTCAAATTTGATGATCTGATGGCCCTGTTCATTGCATTGTGACCTTGTTCTTTGGGAAGGCCTCCTTTGCTCAGAGGATCCAGTCTGATGAAAGGCCTTTCAAGGGAGCAGATCAAACCGAGCATTGTAGTGTTGTTTCGGGGGCCCTGGTGTCTGCGGCGTTGATGTGTGAAATGGAACACTCGACTGCAAAGCACCTGCATTCCATGTGAGCCGTTGCCAAGAGTGTTGTAGCAGGGGAGGATCAGACTGGTCGAGCCAGAAGCGAGTCTTTGGGGATCACCTTGCGCAAGGAACACATCTAGGCACCACTGCCCCCCCCCCAGCTAACAGGATGACCCCCCCCCTTGCTATCCTCCATTCAGAGTCCTGCAGAGTCCCTTGGCCCCTTAATCACGTAGTGGCATGTTGACATGTCTGCCACTAGCCCCCCTGAGCCCACATTGATGCCACTGAATGCCGGACTGAGCGATGCCACCAGCCTGCCCTGCCCGAGGGTGATGCCCATGGGTGATGCCCGAGGGTGTTGCCCCAGGGTGTCAGTCAAGGAGGCCCATTGGACCCCATTGGACCCATAGCAGCCCATTGGGCCAATTCATTCCTCTAATCAACACGTGACTCACGATCTGGGCCCAAGATCTCTTCCCTGCACACTAAAGACACACCAAAGGCACACCGAAGGCTTCTGTGTCTTGCAAGCTCCCTGTTCCTTGCAGGTCATCTCACTCCTTAATTACCGCTCCGTAATTATTACCCGGCCTTTTGTCAAGCGTCTTTTTGCACTCGGCATACACAACTGAGTTCACCGCACCATTGTACTCTCTGGCTTCCTACACATGGGTCTGCCCAGATGAAATTTCTTTCCAAAAATGTTCCTTTCAAGAGATGGAGGCGCAGCTGCAGGTCTGCCATTAATTTGGACTTGGCCCTGATTGCAACCGAGGCTGCCCTCCCTGCCTGGTATTATTCTTGCAACCGCCGCCGCCTGCTGCAGATTGATTGAACTTCAGGTGCAGCTAATCTGCAGGTGTGTGTGGGTTGATCAAGTTTCCCTGCTTGCAGCTGCGTCTTTCATGTCCTTGTCTTTTCAGCTGGCCGGGGCTCTGAACAAACTGCCAGCCTCCATGCAGCCACTGAACAGCCACACAACAGCAGACACTGAACAGCCAGCCACTGAACTGCCACTGAGACAAAGGCCACGCTGAAATATAAATGCTACCGCTTTTCTGAGTTCTCTCTGCTAATTCTACCTCTGTCTGCATCTCTCAAGCCTTCATACAGACTCCAGTCTCTTTCTGTCGACTGTATTTCTATACCTAAATCCCTCTGCCTCTGTCTCTGTCTATGAGTCTTTGTCTCTCTCTCTCTCTGTCTTTCAAGATCTATTTTCTGTTTCTCTAGATATCTCTGTCAGACTCTGTCTTATTCTGTCAAACTCTTCCTCTCTCTGTTCGTCTCTCTCTGTCTCTCTCTGCCTCTCTCTGTCTGCCTCTCTCTGTCTGTCTCTGCCTCTCCCTGTCTGTCTCTGTCTATCCCTGTCTGTCTCAATCTGTCTCTGCCTCTCTATGGCTCTCTCTGCCTCTGGCTCTCTCGGGCTTTCTCTCTGCCTCTCTCTCTGCCTCCCTCTGTCTGTCTCTGCCTCTCTGCCTCTCTCTCTTCCTCTCTCTCTGCCTCTCTCTCTGCCTCTCTCTCTGCCTCTCTCTCTGCCTCTCTCTCTGCCTCTCTCTCTGCCTCTCTCTCTGCCTCTCTCTCTCTGCCTCTGTGTTTCCATCTTTGCCTAACCCCGTCTGTCTCTGTCTGTCACTATCTGTTCATGTCTTTCTGTCTCCCTGTCACTTTAAACTGTTTCTGCCTTTCTCTGCCTCTTTCTCTCACCCCCACAACCCCCCCCCCCCCATTCCCTGTCCCCTTTCTCCCCCAGTCTTTCTTCCTCCCTCTTATTTCCTGCGCTCAATTATTCAAACACCTCTTCCCAACTTAGCCTCTATTTATCCATCATAACACCTCGACAAACGGCCTTCAATAAAATATCAGCTGCTCCTGGCTAAATAATGTCAACTGCTGCAAGGGGGACAGCCATTTAGAGGGAATACGTTTTGCATTCTCAATCATAATACACCTGTATATGAAAGACTATATTGTGCGTCCAGTTGGAGAATATCGAGTGTTAGCGATTGCTATTATTTTGATTAATAACGATGGTACATGCATTTTATTTCATAATTTTCTTTGAAAGGCAGCTTTTCAAAAAAAAAAAGATACCTATCTTAATTAAATATGTATGCATTCAACATTTCGACCGATTTAAGTTACTCAAATTGCAATTAAATCTCCAAAATAACTGCAATTAGTGTATAATTGGGGTAAGTGCAATTGAGTAAAAAATATATAACTTGAATGATGTAGATGAGATCATGAGATGATGGGAGGAGAAATTAGTTTTAAAATCCTCATTTTTAAAAAACTGTTTTTGTGTGCAATCATGTAACTGTCATGCACATGCCAAAGACGAAGAACTGCTGACGATCATCTGAACTATCCAAGGCAATTTTTCAAGATTTATAATGAAATTCATGACCCTTCCTCAGTTTAGTTATTTTGGCGCGAATTGGAATGCTGTTAACATGATCGATTGGAGGGAGACGTGTCACCATTTGAGCCATGTCAGTTATTTCTGGATTGAGGGGGAGGGGGGGTATTGGAAGGTGGGGGGGGGGAGGCACAATACAACAACTCGTGTTACTAGACTCATCAAATTTAGGAGCGGGACGCAGCTGCTTCTATTGACAGACAGAGTGTTGATCAAATCTCCGATCAGTTTGATTAAGGGAGCCAGTATACCCCCCTGTTTTACCCCCTCCCCCTCTAAACAGACTCTTGGCATATTTGCATTCTCTGGTTCCCTGGGTGGTGCCCTGTCTTGCAATGTCAATCCTCAAATCCCGAATCAGTGAATTTCAGATAGAGCATATTGCATGGCAACCAGTCGTCATGAGCTCAGAACAAACTCATGCAATGTTCTGTGAGTTATGGCTGTTACTGTGTTACCTTGCTGTTGCAGTGTTGCTGTTTTTGCTATAGGTCTCTGTAGCTGCCATGCTGCCATGGATGTGTCAATGGCTCAATGCAGTGTCAATGCAGTACCATGCATGTCACAGATACCATGTGGTATATGAGAAAAGTTGCACTGCATGCATTCATGGCATTGGCTCCAAGAGTTGTTCTGGGACATTTCTGCAGATATTCCTGTAGAGCAAAGCAACTCGGAGGAAAAGGGGGGGGGGTGTTTTATGGCTTTTCAAGGACCAGCCTGCCTTCCATATTTATGAGACTGAACAGGCAAATGAAGCAGGCGATCTGTCACCAGCCCCACTCTGCAAGGACCGACCACCTGCACTCCTGTATTAATTCACACTTTCTGTCTCCCCCGGCCACCTCCACCTAAATCTTCCATTCACTTGTGTTTCTGCTTGTACCAGTAGATATGTCAGTGTCAACATTCGTAGAATACAAGACATTTCATTTGAAATATGGAAAAGGGAAAAGGGAGAATTCCAAAGACTTTTGTGTTTTTTCTTCTCTTCTTGGCTTCCTATATATCCAATACTATCATAAATGCCAATCCCATACTTAGAAGTTCGTACTGAGACCAATTATTATTTTTGGACAATTATATATTAAACAAAACTTACAAAAGTTAAGGACTTGCCATTCACCATTTCTTCTTCCTCTGACCACTATTCGTTGTGGTAAGAAAGTCAAATACATGTGCAGCAACGAAACCAAAAGTAGACGTAGTAAATTCTAATCAAACCTAATTGACAAAAGCAATACAAATTCAATTCTAAAACATGACTATGTTTTCTGACTTGATGTATAGTTCATCCACATCTGCGCAGATGACACTGGCACACATTAATCCTGCAGCATGACACCTTGGCAAGCTACTATATCTCAAGCTGCAGTGTAATTAAGACCTGCATCTGCAAATGACTTTCTTGCCAAAGCATACTTTGCACTGCTCTGCATTCCTCGCATATGGCACAATGTGAAGTCAATCAGGCTGCTTGCTTTTATTTCAAAGACCTGATGAAGTGAAATGTGTTCCCTGTTAAGATTGTTCAGTTTGCTAATTAGCTTCAGCTGTTTTCTAATCTTCCCAACTTATCTAAGCAAGGTACTAATCAGTGACAGCAGGTCGCCTTGCTTCACTCCATCCACCTCAGACAGTGCTCAGTCTATTCCTTAATTTTCTTTGCTCTATAACTATTGGCCTGGAGTAGAATTGAAACACGTGGTCGTTTGGAGATATTTAGGAGATAGAAGAAGAAATAAATGTCTCTGTCTTTCTGTCTGTCTTAAGAGACCAGTGACTGTATCACTGGGGGCTACCGGAAGTGCGATGATGAGGGTAACTGCAGTTACCCTCATCCTATCGGCGGCCATGCCACTGCCCACTAGAAATGTTTGCAGGCGAATTTCAAGCATTTTAGACACATTCCAAGCTGATTCTTGAGTGTACAGGATGGATTGAACAGTGAAGCATGGATCTGTGTTGAGATAGATGCTGTAGACACATCCAGGGATTCAAATTTTGGCAAAATAACAGGTAGAGATGATGAGGGTAACTGCGCATCGCCCAAACACATTGATGAGGGTAACTGAGGAGGGAGATGAGGGTAACTCTAATTATAATGCCTTTAAGTATAGGCAAAGAAGGCTCCCAGAAGCTTGCAACATAACATAACACTTTGTCATCAATTAGAATTATTACAGAAATAAATATTTTAAAATTGTATATAGGGAGAGCTTCAAAGGACATGCACAAACTTTGAACTAAAAGGAAATAAAGAAAAATGAACTATTTACAAAAATTTACAAAAGCCTGTTTGTACGATTTAAAGAAATCAATCCTCATGACTTTGGCTGTAATAAGCTCAGAAAGAAAACTACCAAACATGACAAAATAATGAAAATATATGAGAGAGGTTGTGCGCATTTCTCTTGCAACAGTACTTGAATGTGGGCTGATTATGTTCACAGGACCAGGACTTCGGAGTTGGATAGCCTGCGAACTGACTCTGACTCCTTTGCCATTCCGAAATCTGACTCCCGACTCCTTAGGCCTCATGAATCTAGACTCCCGACTTTTTGGCACCAGGCCTATTTGAACAAAACTTACATGTGGTTAGCAGAGAAAATAATTCAATTCCACAATGTTTTCACTAGATTTATAAACTGAACCAAATTAAAAACCAGAGCTCTGGATTCAGGAGTCGGAGTGGTGGAGTCGGAGGTTTTTGAGTGGAGTCGGAGGCAGAGTCAAACTTGAATTTCAGGTGGAGTCAGGAGTCGAAAATTAAATTGATGACTCCTGACTCCTACAAGTATTCTTATACACAATCCTATGAAGATATCGTAGGATTACTTTTCTCCCCTGACCAAGTAATATTAATGCGAAATAATGCTGATAAGCGGGGTCAGGAATCAGAGTCGTAATTCAAGAGACCCCATTGTATCAACGCTTAACACGGGTTATCTTTGCTGGGTTAAGAGATTTAACTCATGTTAGTGACTCACCGCGATGTATCAACAAATCCTTGAGTTAGTTGTTGTGGAACTTAACCAGAAAAGTTAACACAGCTTTTTCCTGGGTTAAAAGTTGTGTTAAGCCTCCTCCTTGACAGAAAATGGCAGTGTAAATCCATAATATTGCTCAGCAAGTAAACAAAATGCACTGAAAACATTGTAAATAGAACAATTGCTGACAGCTAGGTGACGTCAGGCCGTGACGTCAGGGCCGGATTTACAAAAGGATGGGCCCTAGGCCAAGACGCTTGGTGGGCCCCTGACTATGCAAGGCCCAATGGGCGAAGCCCAGTACGCCGAGGGTCTATGAGCCGCTCTAGGCCCCCTGAAGCTGAAGGTTTTTAGGCAGCTGCAAATGGATTCTGAGCAGTTTTAAGGGTCATCTTATCTATAATAATGTTAGTGCCAAACAAGATATTTTCCTGATAATATTTATTATTTCACAGACCATATAAATTGACAGTTGAAATTGCTTGAAATTACACTGCCAAAATCTGAAGATGTTAACCAACAAGTGAATTTTGCATAAAATTTCATCTTTCTGTTTTCAAGATTGTAAACATGACGTCACTTTGGCATTCTTTGGAACATTGTGATGTCATCACCATGTGCTTCCACCTGGATGAGTCATCTAGGTGACAGCACCTGGGTGACGTAACAATATTTAGGCCCTACTATTTGTTGTTTTGCTGGCTTTGCAGGACCCTCAGATTCAAGGAGGGCCCAGTGAGTCTCCTTCTAGCATTTCTTGTACACACTCAGCATGAGGCTACAAGGACCCAATAGTTTTACCGCTTTGTAGGGCCCTCTGACTTTGAAGGGCTCACAGTGCCGCTCACTGATTTAGAGGGCCGGGCCCCTCCATCTAGCATCTACACAAGTTTATTAGACGTACAAAGCCTTTGTCTACAAGGGCCCACTAGTTAGGCTTTTTGGGGGGCCCGATGACTTTGGAGGCCCACTGACTCAAGAGGGACCCTCCATTTTGCACAAGTTTTATTTGATATACAAAGCCTCTGTCTACAAGGGCCCACTAGTTTTGCCTCTTTGGGGGCCCGATGACTTTGGTGGGCCCACTGACTCAGGAGGGGCCCCTCCATCTTGCATTTATTTGACGCGCAAAACATGTGTCTACAAGGGCCGAATAGTTTTGACGCTTTTGGGGGGGGGGGCTGATGACTTAGGAGAGCCCACTGACTCAGGAGGGGCCTCCTTCATCTAGCTTACTGTCTCTGGAGGGCCCCCCTCCGTCTCTCATTTCTTGTACGTACTTTAAGTGTGCATCCACAAGGACGCACTGGTTTTGCCGCATTGTGGGGCCAAATGACTTTGTGGGTCGCACTGACTCAGGAGGGGCCCCCTCCAATTGGCATTTCTTGTACGCACTAAGCTTGTGCCTACAAGGACCCACTGGTTTTGCTGCTTTGGAGGGCCCACTAACTCAGGAGGGGCCTCGTCATCTAGCGTTTCCTTTACATGCCAAGCATCATTTAAAAGGGCCCACTGGTTTTGCCGCTTAGGGGCCCGATGACTTTGGGGGCCCACCAACTTTGGGGGCCCACTGACTTTAAGGGCCCTCTCCATGTGTTTCTACTGGGAGCCATTGACTGCAACTATGTTCAATTTCTGTGCAATATATACGCGACATATGTGCACCGCGCGTACACGTGAATTTGGATGCAGTGGGCCCCCCCAAAGGCAGTGGGCCCTAGGCCGATGGCCTACTCGGCCTATTGGGAAATCCGGCACTGCGTGACGTCACTTAGTCATCTGATGACGTCACATGCTCGCCAGTTCAGAAAGGCAAAAAAAATGACTCGTCCGAAAAATTTCCGTGGCACAAAATATTTTTTTTTAAATCGAATTTTAACGCAATCAGTCTGAAATTTTAACACAGTGTAGGAAACTATTTTCTGCAGCTTCGTGGTGAAGCGCATAAAGATACCTTTGTTAGATTTTATTCGCGAGCTCTATGAAGTTGGTCATAAAAAATACTGTTTAATCTCCGTTTAGAGAGCTGCATAATAAAAACGGCTGACCGGAATTTTATGCCGAGTTCAGCGAAGGCGCATTTGGTATCCAGCTAGATGCTGTAAAAATTTCAAGTGTGTATCTTTAAAACTGACTGAGTTATTCCAGTTTTACTGCAACAAAAATGTTTTTTTCAATCTTCTTCTTTTTCCTGTGTCAAATGACGCTCTCATTTTGGGAAACCCCCGGGAATCCCCATCAAAATTGGGTTAAATGTCCCTCACAACAATAAAAAGATAATCTTAACCACTTTTTTGTTGATACATCACAAGCTAACATAATTTTGTAAAACCGGTTAACTAACACAGAAAATCACTAACATGGGTTAGAGTTAACCCACTCGTTGATACAATCCTGGGGTCTCTTGAATTACGACTCTGAGGGGGGGGGGGGCTACAGGGCCCGGCCCTCCCTAGACCACAACGATAACTAGTTGCAATGTGAAGACCACATACATTAATCTATATTCCCGCCACCAACATTGCATGCACTGATTGCTTGGGAATTTTTCTCTCCGGTAAAAATACTGTGCAAGTTATTATTAAAGTTATTATTATGGCCTTTGCCATACATACAGTTCCTTTTCTCTTATAAGGATCTCATACTCTTGCAACATTTGGGCTTGTTTCAAGACACATTATTCCAAACAGCAATACATTAAAGGATTGCTGTTAATTATAAGACAGTCACGCAGACACTTAGGTGCACAGTAGACCTACAATGGCATTATTTTGCAAAAACTTCAGTTTGGGTCAGTTGGCCATGCAAATTCTCTTACTAGAGACACTACATTACAGCAAACTCTTCTATTTTAAAGCAGTGTTTTGTACAGTTACCCTCATCATTAGCTTTGTTTGCAACACAGTTACCCTCATCTTTCAAAGCAGTTACCCTCATCTCGGAGATATGTTTATTTCAAAGATTACACAAAATCTGGCAAGATATGAGTGGATTAGCCACTCATCAACAGCTTTCTACACTTTTTGCTGGGTGCCTGTCGGATCTTTTCTCTATAGCATGGTCCAAAATCCTCAAAAATCGCCTGCAAACATTTCTAGTGGGCACTGAAATGGCTGCCGATAGGATGAGGGTAACTGCAGTTACCCTCATCATCGTACTTCCGGTAGCCCCCAGTGTGTATAGAGCCAATGCACTGCAAATTGTACAAGAGAACGGCTTGGCAATTGCGCTTGATTTTGCACATAGAATTGCAATTGAGATTGCACTGGCCCAGATTGCAGTCACTTCAGATTGCACATGAGATTACATTGGACGTTGCACTGGAGACTAGCGATTGTACATCAGATTGTATTTGATATTGCACTGATCACTTGAGATTGCACATCAGATTGCACTGGTCCACTGGATATTGCACTTGAGAATAGAGATTGCCTTGGATACTGCACTGGAGACTAGAGATTACACTACATTTTGCACTCGAGACTAGATATTGCACAGCAGACTGCATTGGCAATTGTACTGGATATTGCAAATCAAAATGTATTGCACATTGCGGTGAAAACTAAAGATAACATGTGCCATTGCACTGGCTATTGCACATGAGACTAGAGATTGCACGTGAGATTGCACCGCGGACCAGTTGTCATCCGTTTAACTTGGTTAAGTTAAGCATGGCTTCCTGGGCAGGCTGGGCTGAACCAATATTTGCCCAGAGACACAGATGATTAAAGGCAGCAAAGTCCAGAACAACAGCAGATGGGACCTCTTTTCTGCCTCTCCAAGTTTCCATCTCGTAATGGGAGTTGCTGGTGGAACAGGAGAAGCCAAGCTGAGCAGAGCTAAGCAGCCAGGCACCAGCCACTTCAAACAACACCTGGTGTCATTGCTAGCTCTGACTATGGTTCGTGGCTGCTTATGGCTGCTTGTGGCAGCTTGTGGCTTGGCTCTAGTTGCTGCTTGTGGCAATGGCTTCTGTTAATGGCTCCACATGCTCCAGGGGCGGATCCAGGATTTTTCGAAAGGGGGGGCGCGGCAATACTTATAACATTGGAATCTCTAAAAAAAGTTTTTTTTCCAAATAGCAATATGAAGGATTTATCTGACAAAAGGGGGGGCGCGCGCCCCTTGTGCCCCCCCCCCCTGGATCCGCCTATGTGCTCTGACTTATTCCAAATGTGTTCTTTCCATATTGTGAACAATTTGCGTACTGTACATGTACTTCCAGTGTTTTCGTGTCTGGTCTCATCTCACAGCTTCCCCAAGAGAAATTGATGTATTATTACTCTGATTTTTGACATATTTCACCAGTAATCATTGGTTGAGCCAGAATTTACTGTCATGACTTTTGTTGTTACGTCTTGGCACAGCCACTTTATGACTGAAGAAAACTTTCTGATGTCCTCTACCAAAATTGAAATATGATAAGTAGATAGTGTAAGTGATTATCTTGATGTTCTGGCCTCATCCACAGCTTGGGAATTTATACTTTGCATGCTATTGCTGAATCAACTTGGAGATGGGGTGCAAAATCACCAAAATATTGTGGTGTCCATGAAATAACAATGGTCATATAGAACTGGCATGTTGTTATCCAGCAATGAAATACACCATAATGTATTGTTCAGATGTTTGAAAATATGTTTTCATACTGTGTTTCATGGGTTGAAAGACAAATAACATTTAATATGGGTAATAGTTGCCCATTCACTTTGGTGTCCACAATAGTTACTTCTGATAACATATAAGTGCAAAGGTGAATGTATTTGCCATCACTAAAATAAGAATCTCTTGTTGTACTTTATTGGTCCCTTTTTAACCAAAATTATTTCAGGCTGCTTCTGAGTGAGATTTATCAAGAATCTGTGGCCTTTAATTTCCATATGTCAGTTTGTTACGTCTTGGCCACTAATGCTCAATGAATAAATGTCTTGTTAATTAATCCACAGTGATTCATTAGCATAAATGCATGTATCCGTTGCACATATACATATTTTGGCACCATTTGAACCAATCATGTATGGTTTCACTTTCATTGAAATTTGGGGGGAGGGGCTTTAATAATACAAAATCAGTTTTTTGATGATGTTACGTCTTGGCAATAATTGCTTAGACATGGATGTGTGTCTCCCATTGGATGCCAATCTCCAAATTATGTGCAAGACTTGTTTAAAACACTGTTTAGAATAATTTGCACTTTTTAATGCTGCATGATTCACAAGAAAAATGTCCAAAAGGAGAAGGTTTGGAAAAGATGTAACATGGACACAATTGTGTCCATGTTACGTCTTAGTCCTTTGGTGTCCCATGTTACGTCTTCCACAATTGAAGTTTGGCAGGCTTTATGTAGACTTGGCATTGTGGAATTGATACAATTCTGAAACTATAGAAGTATTTTGGTTTGGACAAGAGTGTCATTCAGTTTGTGAACTGCATTTACAGTACACATTTCAAACAAACAAGACATCCATTGTCATACTGTTGGTGTCTCTGTTACATCCTGGACATCTTGTAAAATAGCTTTAGTGTCCAATGTTACATCTTTTACTGATTCATCGAAAATTGATAGTTTCTGGTATAGATTCTAGTCAAATTACCATGAAATGCTAAAAATACCATTATTGAATAAATGGCAGCAATTGTTTTATAGATAATAAGTATTGTTTTTTCATAATTGTCTAAAAACAAGTCATGGTCTAAGATGTAACTTGGGACACCAAATGGAAGGTTTTTGTGCTAAGACGTAACAAAAAATCATGACAGTAAATTCTGGCTCGGTTGCCACTTGCCAGTACTGGGTGCTGAATTTTGTGAATCTTGACTCTTGAGCAGGCTTTTTCTTGTCTTTGATATGTAAAGTTGACATACAATGTAGGCCTATAGATACTGCATGGTACTCTGAATGGCTTCATAAAGATGCCATTTCTAATTATATTGCATGTTATAGTTTTTCCTTTGCTTAAGTCATTGCTTGGTAATCTGCCTTTACTTCAACTCAAAGGTTGTCTGAACCTGTCCCCAGATCCGATAAGCCCCTCCCTCTGCCTGTGATCCACCTGTGTGCTCTTGTGCCTTGCTCATGCAGTTGCTGTCCAAACTCCAAAGGTCTTGCTATCCAAGTGTCCATCTGGTCTCAACAGTGTGATCTACTACCATTCGTGTTTGGCTGAGTAGGTTGCAAGAACAACACTGTCCCAATATCAATCGATTTATGACGACAAAATGTCAGTTATGCCACAACACAACCAACTCAATGAAGTCTTTTAGAATAAAAAAAAGACATCAATCGATTCATCCATAAAGAAACACTGCAAAAGCAGTAAAAGCTCTGCTGTTATTGTGGTCTATAGATCTGCCACAAGTTTCACAATTATCACAAGTACCAAAATAATGACAATACTATCTTGATATCAACAATACAACCAGCTACAACATCTACTATCTCTGTCATTCTCTGGAACAACAATTAAAAGAATATTGGACCATAGTACTCACTTATACTATGCCTCTTCTGGCTATGCCTTTTCTATTATGACTCTTCTGGGCTATGCCTCTTCTGGATATGAATCTTCTGGTATGCCTTGATTTGCAATGGATATTCTTGTCCTTGTGCAGGATAAGTTGATGAATGTCAGTTTGACACGGAATGATTGCTCGAAAATGCCACCGATAGACAACAAGACCAATATTGCTCTAAGTCATCGATTCAGTGGCTTTTATGTTTCTTTGAGTCCTGTTACAAATGCTAGACCAATGTAACCAGTGTCCTTGGTATGGTATGGCTGTGATGTAAAACACTGCAAGAAATCCTTAAAATAGTGCTAGTGTTATTTTTCTCCTTGAGTTGCTCCTGTCCAGATAGCTCCAGATGCTGGTGTTTTGCTCAGTCCAGTTGCAGCAATGTTGGCAGCGATGCCTTGCGAGCTCACTCGGAGTGCTGTGTTGGTCTGGTATTGATGTTTCAGCTCAACCTGCTCAGCTCAACCTGCTCAGCTCAGTGTGGTCGGTGCCTTCAGAAGCTACACAGTATACACTACTCACAGCGGTGTGAATGTCAGGAACTATCAGTTGTTGGTTGTCCTACACGCAGCAGCACATTAATCCAATAGTGGCAATAGATGTCCGACTCGGTCACTTGGTGGTCAGTCTCCGACTCTCGTCCCTGTACTTGTATGGAGTTGTATAGTCACTTGTCCTGTGGTCCTATATGTGATAGGTCCTGTGGTCCTGTAGGAGACCTGTATACTTGTCCCTGTGAACACTGCTGCACTTGTCCTTTGGTCCTGTAAATACTACTGCCCTTAACCTATGGTTCTGTTAACACTTCTGTACTTGTCTTTTGTTCAGGACTGTGAACACTACTGTACTTTTCCTGTGGTCCTGCAGGAGACCTGTGCTTGTCCCTGTGAACACTGATGTACTTGTCCTTTGTTCCTGTGAACACTGCTGCACTTGCCCTATGGTCCTGTGAACACTGCTGTACTTGTTCTTTGGTCCTGTGAACACTGATGTACTTGTTCTTTGGTCCTGTGAATAGTGCTGTACTTAATTGTCCTATGATCCTGTGAGCACTGCTGCACTTGTCCTTTGGTCCTGTGAACACTGCTGTACTTGTCCTGTGGTGCTGTGAACACTGCTGTACTTGTCCTTTGGACCTGTGAACACTGTTGTGATTGTACTTTGGTACTGTGAGCACTGCTGCACTTGTCCTGTGATCCGTGAATAGTGACGTACTTGTCCTATGGTCCTGTGAACACTGCTGTACGTGTCCTGTTGTCCTGTACAGGAGACCTGTACTTGTCCCTGTGAACTGCGCTGTCACCAATCTGGGACTGACGGAGCAGCTCGGCAGCAGCAGGGCAGGGTGTCGCAGCCAGACGAGAGTGTCACCTGCAGCAGCCAAGAACCAGCCCAGCTCCAGCAACTGCCAGTCTCAGCAACTGCACTTCCAACAATAGAAGCATCAGAAGCATCAGAAGCATCAGCGGCCTTGGGTGACGGAGCCAGGCTCATGGAACTAGCATGATGCACCGTCTCCTCAAGGCTCTTTGCAATCCTGCACTTTTTTCTGCAGCCTTCATCAGATCTGCTTCCTCCAGCAAAGACATTGAGATGCACATGGTAACATTGGTGTGATGATGTCTAGACATGGCAATTAATACTTCCTTGTCAGTGTAGTAGATGAACGTTTAGATACAAAACTGGTCAACCATCATGGCATCAACAACTAAAGATGCATAGAATGATTGTCGCCATTGGGCTTGAACTGTAGCGGTTCCTGCATTATAAGACCGCCCCTTCTGCGGTCATGGAGTGGTCTTTCGAAAGGTTGCGCTCTCTCGTCACGGTGCAAAGTGCACTAAGAATACAACTTTGTTCGGGAAGAAGGCTAGTACATAAGGCAAGTTGGTCTAACAACAGGGGGTCTTATAACACAAGGTGTCAATGTAAATGAAAGTCAACTTGGTGTATTATTAAGTCTTTGTTAAAGCAACAGAGCACTTGCAAGTAGTATCACAGGGTGGGGCCAGGATAGAAGAAGAGTAATTTACAATTGAGCCAAGAAGCAGACAAGATCAGACAAGACCAGACAGGATCAGAAAAGATCAACCAAGATCAGCCAAGCAAGATCAAAGATCAGACAAGTGGCTGGATCATGGTGCAAGAGGCACTTGGCCTATTGTCGGTCTGTCTGCTCGGAGACAGAATTGAGGAGCCAAGAAAGTAACTAAACTCCTTAAATCAACTTTAAAACCAACTTTAAAGAGGATCAGATGAAAGCAATCCTTGAATCAAGACGATTTTGAAGTTTGAGAGTGATACGTATGATCCAAAAAAGACAAAAAAGTGTAAGTTACACAGACAAGTTTAGATGTTGGTGTTTAATTCATATACCCGAGAACATATTTAGAGGTTCGAGGACAGCTCTATGGGGTATTAGGTTCAACTCTGGCCTGGGATCTTTTGAGGAGTCATGAGAACCTTTGAGAGTTTAAAAAGCTTTACCAGACTCTTTCTCGGTGTTCAAGTGAGCTGTATTAATAACGAGTGTTCCACTTAAAACATAACTTATTTGTTCCGATTTTTTCTGATTTTTCTTCTCATTATTTAGTTGCGTAAGTAGACTTCTAACAACTAGGTTTTCCATATCCACAATTTACTGGCCCTTATCACTTGAGAAAGCAGCATTTGTTTATAACAAGAGATTTGAAGATGGAGCTGGGTATTGCAGTTATGATGAAGAGACAAAGAAGCAAATCTCTCCTGGTGTTTTCAGATGTTTGTTATTTTCTTGAGATGTTGGTTGCCCATCCATCGCCCCCAGCCAATGATCTGTATCATTTCAAGGGCCAATCCAGAAACCAAGTGCTCTCAGCTCAAGCTTCAAGTGCAAAATATAAGATAAAACTCAAGATAAAACAACCTGAGAAAAAAGCACAGTTGTAAAATCTAAACACTCCAACCAAAGGCATATTTCAATCATACAATGTGATTATCATAATTTAACCAACCAGCACAGCTTTCAGAATTTGCAAGCAAGGCACCATTCATGACTGTGTCTATGAAGATTCGTAATTTAGTATCAAAATATTCGATTAAATAAAGAAACTGAAAAATCAGCCACTGATGGAAGTACTCTTGATATCCTGTGTTTATAAATGCATCCATGCACAATGGCAAGCTACGTTTCATAATGCTTTACCATATATGTCATACCTGATTTCCTGGAATTGTTTTAATCTACCTTCAGATCTTTTATCACAGAGTTTCTAGTACGTGGAGAATCCAGGTTATTAGAAAAGGAAAGGTGTATTTCCCATGATTGTTTGATTTCAAGTTGATAAGCATCAACGTGATCGTGACATGATTGAACTTTTGAAGCAGAAAAGTGTGATGTGGAACAGATGACGTCATCATGCACCTGTTGGCGGCCATGTTAGTTGAAATTCCTCAAAATGTATGTCGTAAAAGTGTCGTAAAAACATGAGATTTATCTGATCATGAAATATGAATTTCATGCATGCATCTGGAAGTGTACAGATGAACTTCTGATGAAGTACAACTTTTGATTCTAGATCCAGAAGATGAATAGAAGATGTACAGAAGATAATATAAGATGAATAGAAGATGAATAGAGGATGAATAGAAGATGAATAGAAGATGAACAGAAGATGAACAGATGATGATTAGAAGATAAATAGAAGATGAACAGAAGATGAATAGAAGATGAATAGAAGATGAATAGAAGACGAATAGAAGATGAATAGAAGATGAATAAAAGATGAACAGAAGATGAACAGAAGATGAATAGAAGATAAATAGAAGATGAATAGAAGATGAATAGAAGATGAACAGAAGATGAACAGAAGATGAACAGAAGATGATTGATTGATTGATTGATTGATTTATTTGACTCTCCCGAAGGCATTGTATATGCCGCTGGTGGGAAAGTTGGTTACAAGAAAATAATAAATGTATTTGATATTTGAATTATAATATATTATGATAATTTTTTTTTTTAATTTTTGGATGTAACTCTATAATTATTTATTCTATTCCTTTTTGATGTTTGGAGCCCTTTTGTTGATGTACTCTTCAATAATTTCAGAAAGTTCAACTTCTAATTTTTCCAAATTTATCTCTTGCTTTTCCTCGATAGTTTGGTTTTCTTTCTTGGTATCTTCTTCCTTTTCATTTGTCATTTCGGCAATTTCATTAATTGATCCTAGATTTGTCACTGATTTATTGTGAGTTTGTTGTTCTGTTTCTTTCGTCGATATAATATCTTCAGACTTGTTGTCTTTTTTGTTCAATTTTAATGCTTCACGATTGGCATTGGTAGGAAATTGCTTGAATAGTGCGTCATTTCTACTCTTAATGACTCGTGGTGAATTTGCTTCTTTTTCTACTATGAATGTTTTACCGTTTTCTGTCCATGTTGCTTGAATCATCTTTTGTTTTCTGAGCTGTCTTGTCATGTAAAAAATTGAGTTTTCTTCCTTGGACAAATCTTCAGAGATGTATATTTTCGTGTTTTTCAATACCCGCAATCTTTCATTGTAAATTACTTTGGCTTCCTCGCTTGAGTTAAATGTCACTAGATATTTTTCTGCATTCTTTTCCTGCTGTTCATTTCGTGTAGGCCTTATCGCTTTTATACCAACAATTAAAGGAGTTCGGAAAAATTTATTCTTCATTATGTCTTCTATTTCGTTTCTTGAATTATGTCCGGTTTTAGGGATAGTAATAATCAAATTCTTAGCTCTGATTCCTCCCTGATTTTGTGGCGTTGTCTTGTAGTCTAAATTCTGTGGCATACGACTGGCAATGTTTGCATAGGATGGCTGGCTTTCCCGTGACTGTGTTGTTTCAATTGTTTGAATTTGTCCTTTCAGTTTTGCTATTTCTTCTTTTTGTTTGTTGATTTGCTCTTCTTGATCCTCAATTTTTTTAAGAGCCAGGTCAAGCTTGAAATTGTGAGCTTCTTTTAACTCTTTCAAAAGCATGTTTATAATGCTGATTAGTTCAGGATTGCAGTTCGTTGATCCATGGTTGCCCCCGACAACACTTGTCTCTGCATTTGTGGCCTCATTTTGAGCTGTGCATTTCTGTAATTTAAGTGATTTCTCTCCTGTGCCTCGTTCTGGTTGCTGTCCTGCCTCACTTCCAATACTGTACATTTTATATCTTGTATGAGCAGATTCTTTGATCCATGTTTTTTCAATATTCAGGATTGTGAAAAATATTTCGAAGTGATGTGTGCGCTCCTAGTCATTCATTTTACGTCTGTGACAAGTTTCAAATTTTTTTGAGTCATTTAACCATCTAAACTGTCCTGTATCAGTGTTGAGCTGTTGAAGCACGTCTTCACTTGTTGACAGCCTCGTTCTGAACAGAAGATAAATAGAAGATGAATAGAAGATGAACAGAAGATAAATAGAAGATGAATAGAAGATGAATAGAAGATGAATAGAAGATGAACAGAAGATGAATAGAAGATGAATAGAAGATAAATAGAAGATAAATAGAAGATGAATAGAAGATGAATAGAAGATGAACAGAAGATGAACAGAAGATGAATAGAAGATGAATAGAAGATAAATAGAAGATGAATAGAAGATGAATAGAAGATGAATAGAAGATGAACAGAAGATGAATAGAAGATGAACAGAAGATGAACAGAAGATGAATAGAAGATGAATAGAAGATGAATAGAAGATGAACAGAAGATGAACAGAAGATGAACAGAAGATGAATAGAAGATGAACAGAAGATAAATAGAAGATGAATAGAAGATGAACAGAAGATAAATAGAACATGAATAGAAGATGAATAAAAGATGAATAGAAGATAAATAGAAGATGAATAGAAGATGAATAGAAGATAAATAGAAGATAAATAGAAGATGAATAGAAGATGAATAGAAGATGAACAGAAGATGAACAGAAGATGAATAGAAGATGAATAGAAGATAAATAGAAGATGAACAGAAGATAAATAGAAGATGAATAGAAGATGAATAGAAGATAAATAGAAGATGAATAGAAGATGAATAGAAGATAAATAGAAGATGAACAGAAGATGAATAGAAGATGAACAGAAGATGAATAGAAGATGAATAGAAGATGAATAGAAGATGAACAGAAGATAAATAGAAGATGAATAGAAGATGAATAGAAGATAAATAGAAGATAAATAGAAGATGAATAGAAGATGAATAGACGATAAATAGAAGATAAATAGAAGGCGAACAGAAGATGAATAGAAGATGAATAGAAGATGAACAGAAGATAAATAGAAGATGAACAGAAGATGAATAGAAGATGAATAGAAGATGAATAGAAGATGAACAGAAAATAAATAGAAGATGAATAGATGAATAGAAGATAAATAGAAGATAAATAGAAGATGAATAGAAGATGAATAGAAGATGAATAGAAGATGAACAGAAGATAAATAGAAGATGAATAGATTGCTTGTTTGTTTGTTTGTTTGTTTGTATTTTACGCCTCTGCAGCACCTTAGTGGGCTATATCGAGGCAGGCGATCGCCGTATGATGATGAGAAGGCTGTGAGTCTGGTAATACCCTATTAATTCAGGGATGCCCAGGTCTTTCAGTTGCCCCAGCATAGAACACTGGATACAACCCGCCTCCATTTAACGTCCCATGGGCTCGGACTAAATTGAGTCCCGGGGTGGGATTCGAACCCACGCCCTCAGAGCCAGTGGTTGTGCAAACAAGCACTCTTAACCATTAGGCCACGGAGGAACTCAGAAGATGAATAGAAGATGAATAGAAGATAAATAGAAGATGAATAGAAGATAAATAGAAGATAAATAGAAGATAAATAGAAGATGAATAGAAGATGAATAGAAGATAAATAGAAGATAAATAGAAGATGAATAGAAAATGAACAGTTCTAAGATGAACAGAAGATAATAGAATATGAATAGAATATGAATAGAATATGAATAGAATATGAATAGAATATGAATAGAATATGAATAGAAGATGAATAGAAGATGAAAAGAAGATGCAGAAGATGAATAGTTCAGAGATTAACAGAAGATGCAGAAGATGAATAGTGCTAAGATGAATAGAATATGAATAGAGGATGAAAAGAAGATGAATAGAAGATGAATAGAAGATGAATAGAAGATCAGAGTTCATCTTCATTCCATCTGTAATTCCATTTCATTCCAATTCCATCCCATTTTCAACTATTGTTCATCTCATCTTCATTTCATCTTTATTCCATATGATGTCTGATGTAGGCCTACTCATATCATGAATTTGTAGCAAATGCTGAACATGGGGGGGGGGGCATGTTTTCTCCATGAAATCAATGAGATAAATGAGAAACATGCCAGGACTGCTGGAAATGTAGAAGAAGATTGTTGCTTATAGGAGTGAAGAATCATTTCATCAATAGATAACAAACATAACATAGGCCTATACTCTCATCTAGGTAGGCATTGAAAGAAGGCTTGTTGATTGTTGATATGCCTGGAAGATTGACAAATTGTGATCTGCTTTGATTAGATGTTTACAGCCTGATCAGGTAACAGGGCTTGAAAGAAAATGTGTTATACCCACAGGAATGCCTTCAGTTCAAGATTCCAGGTGTACCACAAGGTAATACTGCATATTGAGCTAGCCCACAGTTAAATATTGAAGAAAGTAAGTTAGCAGTCTTGGCTGAAACAAGTAGATCCAGAAATCCCAATTTCAATAAGTCCACTGTGATCCATGTGTCATCTCATCATTCCTTTTGTCCATATTAATACACAACACAATAGCTGATTTCCATTGTTTCAACCTGTCAGTTAAATTCAAAGGATGAAATTAGTGCCTGATATGAATCATGTTTTTCACAGTGCAATATTAACTTTATTCTCACCATCCTTGGTCATTTTCTGTGAGACTCTGCCACTAAACCCAAATGCTCTCAACCCACATAGCATATCACAGTGTATGTTAGTAATATTGTTGCTACTTTAAGCCTATAGTTATATCATGTAATGTAGCTGTTTTAGCAGCATCTCAAAGACTTTTACTTTTCTTTATTTCAACCTCTTCAGATCTCTTGGAATACCATTTTATGCTTCTTCCTATTTGAGTTTATTCCTTTGAAGTTATTTTCATTTGCATGTCTCTCCAAGGCCTTTGAACTGCAGGCAAATGCTGGTGCAGTATAATGGGGGATGGATCTTCTCATTTCTCTGTTCACTCAGTGTTCAGTTTGTGTTCTGTGTGTTGTGATTCATGTTGAATATTTGCAGGAAACAAAAGGATCATCAAAATGTTGCAAGATGAAGCAAACATGGTCTTTGGTGGAGAATGTTTGGAACCAAAGCAGAGAATGTTTGTACGTAGGTGAGCAACTTAAATAAAAGTTTTTCGGGGAGACGGAGGGAAAGACCGATAATCATGGCACTTGGAACATTATTTTAGTTCAAAATTCAATAAAAATGATCTCTCATGCTCAGCTCAATGTGTAATAAGGCTCAGTTCTGTACATAAAATGATGACAGGAGTCTTAGAGGACACTTTTATACTAAGGAAAATTGACAAAACAAGTACTTCGGGTTGATAAATTGTCATTGTGTATTTTGGCTTCTGTGTCACAGGAGGCTCTGGGTGTGATAAACATACTAATAGAGTCTTGACTTATCACACCTCAGATTCTTATTAGTATTCATAACATCTAATTTCTAGATTTGTAAGTTAGACAGCCTTGAAAGTCTGAAGGGTGACAAAACTAAGTCGAGAACAGGCACCTGGCAGTGAGCTGAGGAAAACTGGGAGATCCTTTTACTCATTTATGTGAGGGCTCTGTGGTGTGATGAGTTAATCATTTGTCAACACATAAAGTATAATGAGAAAAGTGACTCAGGACACATTGACAATGATGGTGCCCGCCTTTGAAGATCTCCGCTGGCTCTGTTCTGGCCACCACAACAACAAAGTTAAGCAACAACAACTGCTCGAGGTATGGAGGAATGGAGGGGGGAATGGGGGCTGTTGTGGTGATGAAGTTTCAGCAGCAGCTGGTAGGATGAGAGAAGATGCGGAGGAGGCTGGGAGGGATGGGGCTGATGTCTTGAGCAGGTTGAATCGGCGCCGTAGTGTCTCACTTGTCTGCTCGGTGTGGCGAACTTGTGCCTGCCAAAATAGTTTACTCGTGCCCCCGTGCTCTCTGAGAGATAATGCAGCCCAGCTGCTGCGGCTCATCTGCCAGCCTCTTCATCTGTCTTGGCTCTTCATACTGTACCACTGCTGCTGGCTCCTCCTCAGCTGACTGGTCTCCACGTTCTCCAATGCATCGCATCTTCAATCTCGCGTTGCCCTGACTTGCTCATCTGTTCGATCTCCTCATCTGGCGTTTTGTAAACGTGTCAGATCAAATCGAGGCCCTTCAGCTTTGATTATTATCCTGCTCGTTGAAGCCACAACACCTCGCGTCAGGCATCTTGCAATTATGCATTGCAGCTCCTTGGGAACTTTGCACCTAAGGTGGACAAATTATAAAATACCCAGTGTATATATTGATAGTGACATATAGAAGACATTCTAACCATGCCTTCAGTGGTATTTACTAAGTCACCATTTGGTCCCAATTTAGTTAATTTCTTCAGGAAGGAGGTATCTTGCAAATACCTTGGTGGACAATTAGTAGTTTCCAGTGTATATTTCATATTGATTATGACATTATAGAAGACATTTTATAGAAGACATTTTAACCATGACTTTGATGCTATTTACCAAGTCACCATTTGGTCCCAATTTAGTTCACTTCTTCATGCAGGAAGGAAGCATTTTGCATTATGCCTGGGAACTTGCACTTAAAAAATAAGTACATAAATGTAAGATGTACAGATTGCACAATATTCAAGATATTGATAGTGACATACAGAAGATATCTTAAAAATGATAATCCACTGCCTTCGTGTCATTCATCAGTTCACCATTTGTTCCTCATTTAGTTCCTTTCTTGAGGAAGTGTTGCAAACTGTTCAGACACTGCTGACAGATATGCGCAACTTTTTACAAAACTCCTTAAGTATTTCTTTCCAAAAATAGTTTTGGAAAAACTGATGACAGGCGACAAATTACATAGACAGTGTGGTGACATATAAAAAATATTGAAAAGAAAAACAGAACAATAACAGCTTCTCGAAACTTTTTCTATAAACTTTTAAAAATTACAAATTTAGACAAAAGCCTGTATAACTAATGATGTTACATCCTCATAACAATGTGGACAATATGAACAAATAACAACGATCCAGTAAGACCAAACAGTTGCCCTCAACTCAATAAACACTCCATTGGTAATTAAACGAAGCATGAAACTGAGTTGTGTAATCTAATTATCCGATATCACCACAATGTTATGTCACCTGTTAATACCCACAGTTCTGAAACTGTTCAAAGACAAACATCGTCACAAAAATGTACAGAAATCAATCATTATCGATGTGCCATTGACCTGCGTTGTCATGGTTGACCTGATTTCACACCAAACACAAAATAACTTCAATAAGAAACATCAGTGTCACAGTGACATTGTCATGACAATGTCGTGACATCGTTACAATGTTACTGTAATTACGTAGAAATGACATTTTCACAATGTTGTGAAGCAACGTCGAGGTATGACTTTAGCGGGGGCCAGTCAAAATCTCCTTTTCCCTAAATCTACTTCTCCAAAATCTACGTCTGACAAAATCTACTTTTGACAAAATCTCCTTTTTTATGTCAAAATCTACTTAATTTTACAAAAATCTACTTTTCCAAAATCTACTTTTGACAAAATCTCCTTCAAATTTTTCATTATTTATTTTTCAATTAATTACTTTGATAAAATAATGTTTTAATGATATATAATCCATTATTACTTAAAGGAATAGACCATGCAGAGCTCCTGGATATGTCTTAATTACAACAAATTAAACTATGATCAGAAGAGCAAATACAAGAATACGATTTATGTGAATGATTACATTGTAAGTAATCTTTCATGTATTTCACAGTTACATTTTATGGTAATTGACCAAAAAACGCTTGTAGGAATTGAAATTATATATAGGCCTATATAAGATTTTTTGGGTGGCCTCTGCAGCGATTTCTAATCTTTGAGAGGTCTTCTGTACCTAAGCTTCTGCAACTGTATACTCTCAATGAGACATCATTACAAAATATTTTTGCGAAGAAAATTTATCGGAGTCTGGGTAATAAAATCCTTAATTCACTTATCAGGCTTTTTTACCTGTATATTTGCCTATAAACTGATATTTTCATGACATAACGGTCACCCATTTTGAATTTGAATGCTAACTGCTGTTCTAACACTGGTTATTGTCTTAATTGCAGTCCAAACACTGGCCATGCATTGTATTTTCCAAGAAATTGCAATTACTTACCAAGAATGCAATGACATAATTACGCTTTCATGCACAATGTAAATTTTATTTATTTTTTATTTTCTTGTGCTCTGTCTTTTAATTTAAATTTCTTTTATCAAACTTATTTTAAAAATGTACATCTTTTTTGGATGTGAATAAAGAATTTCAAACAAACAAAACTTAGACACATATAGCATTCATATAACTGAGAGTAAATCAAATCTAAAATGGGTGAAATGACAAGTTTCACTAATTTCGTATTTCGTAATTTCACCTTTTTATTTGACCAGTAATTAATTTCAATGATTTACTTAGTCATTTTACTTATTTAGGTATAGTCATTTTAATAATTTAGTTTATTAATTTAATTAAGTTTCTTTAAAATTGGAGTGCAAACGTGAATAGACAACATGAATAATTTCAAGGAGCATAATTATTTCAGAATTTACTTAAACATTTTTCATTAAAGCCAATTGATGTGTCTGAATAAGTGATAACAATCATTTGAATGAGTTAAAATGCGCTATTAAACCTAGAATTAATCGCCCAGAGAATCTACTCAGTGGAATTATTGGGTTTATTCCGTAATATTAACAGATCTATAAACATACCTAATAAGCCAGATTTATTTGCAAAACATTCGTTTCAGTCATTTTAGGAATAAGATACTACATTCCTTAATATTTCAAACCACAATTGGCTTTGTATGATAATCAAAACATACTAATTTCAACGGATTTTAAAGAAGGAACTTTATAATGATATTATGAAAAATTCAAATACTGTCATTTACTTGTCGACTTTATGTAGTCGACTTCGGGTTGTAAATTTGTATTAAGAAACTTTTGGCTCAATTGTATTTTAATTTATATTTAAATGTGTGTATCTGCATTTGAACCCTAACCTGGTCTTTAGTTTGTATTTTAAACTATTTGCATAAAAAGGTGTTAATTTTTGTATAAGTTTAAGAAAAGTTAAGTATTTTAAACATATAAAGGTAATGTGAAACTAGATTTAACTAAATTAAGGTTTAAATAACTTTTCTTTTCTAAAGTAGATTTTGGAAAAAGTAGATTTTGGCAGAAGTAGATTTTTGCAAAATGAAGTAGATTTTGGTTTTCAAAAAAAGTAGATTTTGGTAGGAAAAGTAGATTATGGAAAAGTAGATTTTGGAAAAAGTAGATTTTGACTGGTATTCACTTTAGCATATATGACGTTGTGGCAACATTGTCACAACTTTGCGAAGAAATGACAGTGTTATAAATGTTCATGTGACGTTGTGGCAACATAATTTCTACCAAACATTTCTACGTGACAACAGACGACCCCGCCACCAATTAGTAACATTGTGTTTACATTGTGTGCCCCTTTGGTCTCGTCTGTCATCAGTGCCTGGGCAGTTTTAATTGACCATTTTGGGCATTGTTTTCTTATCGAAAGACCTCTTTGCCGTCACAGGTTATGATGTTAGGTATCCTCATATTCTGTGAGACACCCTAGTGATAATAGAGTTAATAAATATACAAAATTCATAAGGTTTAGTTGTTGGATGAGAACTTTATAAAACTGTGAAACCATTTTTCAAGTTGAAACTTCAATCATTCTATGAAATCTCACAACAAATTACTCTGAAGAAAAAGGTAAAAGAATTCAGTATAAGGCCTACATCATCAAACTTATATAATTATGATATAATCATCACACCATGCATACACTGTATTTGCAGCTAAGAGAAGCAGACTCATCAGCCTAACATCTGTTAGCAATGGCAGATGGCAGGTCGGGATGGCAGGTCGGGATGGCAGGGTTAAGTTTGTTTATCTCTCTCGATCCACTCCACTCACCAGCTGCCGAATTGACTGGCCACAGGTGAGCAGCCCATCTCTGGCACTCGGTGTTCCGGGAGACAGGTGCAGGCCGCCATGTTGGACTGCACTGGACTGGTCAGTTGGCTAGTAGTGAAAATCGGCTATAAAGAAACGACCACTCCACAATTGTTCAAAGTTTACTAGAAACGTCCAAAATTAAGTTGAGAAATGTGAGAAAAGGGCACCGGGAGTATGAAAAGAAGTATGGTAATTATTTCGATATTACAGAATTGGTGTCACATTGTCAGGCCAGCCCTGCCCAATTAAGGAGCACACAGCGTAAACACATCATTGCTTATTGTGGAGGGCTCGTCTCTTGGTCACGTAGAAATGTTTGGTAGAAAACTAGAAATTATGTTGCCACTACATGAATACAACGTTGAGGGTTTTCTCACAACATTGTGAAATGTTGCCACAATTTCGCATGCTATTGTAATATCTTTGATGTCGCTTCACAACATTTTGATAACATCATTTCTACCATACGATTCTACACGTGTATTTCACAAACATTGGACATTGCAGTGCATTTTTTAACATAGTAACTGGCAGACCAAATGGTCTCCCAGTGGACAGATTTGGTCTCCCAGTCATGGCCAAATTGGTATCACTGGGAGACCAAATATTTGAAAGAGAGAAGGTCTCTTAATTGCATCTATGGTTGTCTTAATTTTGAAGTTAATATGCACATTTGAAACCAATGTGTTTTCATTCTGTATCAAATTTATTCCTCACTGTCGTCACTATATTTCCGCTTATTTTATCTTTCTAATTTAAAAATTTTTAAATAATTTGTCTAATTTTTTTGGCGGATTCGACCTTATTCATACTCCTTGAGTACTGCAAGCATACCAGGAGCTAAAATTATTTATACATCATACGGATCTCCAACTGATCTACATATATCACGCCTCATCTCGCTAAATATAATGGTTCGTGTCTCTCCGTTGGTCTCCCAGTCGAAAATCCTTAAAAAATGCTCTGGGACATTGTTACAACGTTGCAATGTATAGATGTACCCATTCATCGAAATTGATTGAATGGAGCCCCTGACTCCTGAATTTAAATTGCAAAGGTCCAAACACAACATCCATCTGTCCTGGAGAGCTCAGAACATGTCACCTGCCATCGATTGTAATAATCCTATGCTATCTATCACAAATCTACATTATCCTATCCGTCTCCCTATCCAAACACCCCCCCCCCCCCCCTTCCACACCCACAGACCAGCACTTGTTTCTCACGGTTCTTCCCTCCCTGCCTCCTGCTGGCTCAGTGCTGGCTCAATGCTGGCTCAATGGGATATTGGCCATCACAACTCAAACACATTTAAAGTTCTTGGCAGCTCTGCAATAATACAAGTAAAACACAGGGCAAGAAACATACTCCACAGCTGCCGCTTTCTCACAATTAGTCATATTATACCATTCGACACCTCTGTTAGCCAATCACATGCCAGTATTGCAGGGGAATAATTCCCATATTCTTTGTTGTCCAGTTATCCTTTCATGTTTGACTGTTTGAGTGTTTGTCTCACGGTATAAGCCAGTTATTCACCATGGGATCAGGAATATGTGTTTATCACACCTCGCCCTAAAGGCCTCGGGTGATAAATCACATATTCCCTCTCCCGTGGTGAATAACCTTTACTAATTTGGGAAGCTGCAATGTGTGGTTTGTCTGCGAGTTTAATAACAAGGTGTCTCGGGCTGAAACGAGGCTGGCTCAGCCTGCCTGCATGGTGCTCTTGTTCATACAGCAGACCCTCTTGTCGAAGGTAGAAGCAATTACTGAATAATTATGTCATAAATGGTATCTATTATTAAAAACACAAATTAATTGTTCACAATTTTCACGCCTGATGGTTAGAACTGTTTGTTTTTCCCTTCAACTTTCCATATTTCCTTACTTTGTAGTTGTAGTACAAAATGTGTACAGGTCTAATGAAAATCAGAAATTGTAATTTCAAATAATAATGGTAGTTGAGGCAAAAACACACTTTCAGGACCCTGGATTAACATCTCTACCATCTCTACCATCAAGTAATCACCAGGAGTCCTGGCTTTGGCATTCCAAAGATAATGAATAATGATTTTGTCACCAGCAGAATCATTTATTAAATATGTGTACAATGTATAAATAACTGAGTTCACAACAGTCAATCACAGCTGCATACATTTTCCCCATGAATAAAACAGTTTTCAGTACAATGCTTTTTTAATCAATGCTTGCTTTCAGAACCATGCTCGATTGCATTCATTATAAGGCGTTTGAATTTGTGAAAGCTTTCAAGAGTATGATATTCGGAGGAGGTAGACAACTTGTCCCAAGAGTGAGACAAAAGTCACGGGGAGTAAGATGATGTCACAAGGAGTAAGACAAATGTCATGACAGATATCATCAGGTGTAAGATGATGTCACGAGGAGGAAGGCAAATGTCATGACAGATATCATCAGGCATAAGATGAGGCCGTAAGGAGTAAAGCAATTATCATTACAGGTATCATCAGGTGTAAGACATTGTCACAAGGAGTAACACAAATGTCATGACAGATATCATCGGGCATAAGATGATGTCACAAAGAGTAAGACAAATGTAAGATGATTCACTATAGGAGCAAGACAAATGTCATGACAGAAATCATCAAAATAAGTTGATGTCTTAAGGAGTAAGATAAATGTCATGATAGACAAAAATATCATGTGCAGGACAATGCCACGTCCAGGAATAAGTGCTCACCCGGAGTAAACCAATAGGCATAAAGGAGAAGAATTAAAAGGCGTAACATTCATCAGGAGTAAGAAAATTTGTGTGTCACAATGCCTACTACTGATTTAAGAAAATTGCATATGGAGTATGACATATGGAGTATGACATATGGAGTATGGCAAAAGAGAGTAAGAAGACCTCTCGGTGTAAGCGGCCACAGCTCGGAATCGACATGGGACACAAAACGGAGAACACGTTGCGGGGTTCCCACGCGGGAGAAAACTCGCTTCCTGCGGTGGCTGAATTATTGAACAGCAAACTTCTGCCGTCTCTTTTTGCAAACTATGCCATAATATTTACTAAGCTGCCCCCATCTTGCATTTTCCTACGCCACAATTACTCGCCACTCAGAATACTCTAGATCTGCACATTATGAAGGACATGCAATTCTGCTGGATCTGTGTTGCACTACAACAGTGATTGTGTGGTTAAAATCTGATGAAAAGTTCTCATCAGTAGTTGTATGAATTTCACTTGAACAGTTGAATGTATGGATTTCCAAATAATCAGTAGATTATTCACACCAATGCACCATCGCACATGTGCAACTAATGTCTATATAATATGTTATTGTGTACAGATTCAAACTAATTCCAACAACTATACTGTATTATGAAACATTTACTTTTTGTTGTGCAAATGATGCAACAATCTGTAGTTTCGACACCAAAATCACTACTACAGAAGTAGCTCAAATTCATAAATCAATTTAGTGAAATACACTTTGTATTATAACACGTGTTATGCAAATAACAGTACTGTTGTTTTATCACCCAAGCATGTTATGGGAACTTCAAAAGTAATTCTACCACATCTGGGTCATAATCTGTAGAATTTTAATTAATTTCTAAAATTTACGTTCAACCTCTTTACACTGCATCAAGCTATTGTGAAATTTATCAAATATTTTTGCAATTTAACTCGTGTAACTCTGAACAGCTGGGTCTTAACTTTTCTCTGACATTTTTATCCAAAATATCGAACTTTTGTTAGACTTATTGCTGGAAAAATGGGCAGGAACTGGACTGATTCCTTATTTTCTGGACAAAAAATAAAACAAACACGTGTCACAAAATTAGATATTCTAGGTCTTGTTCCAGTAATGTATAGCTTTGAAAGTGTGACTTTTTAAAAACATTTTTAATCTTTTTTGATATTCATTATATTTTTAAAACTGTTGGACATACTTTGAATTAATGACTAGACTGAGTTATAATCATTTATAGCGAGGATAAGCAAATCTAAAGATAGGCCTATATATCATGCACCTAGAATGGTTTTGTTCTTTTACAGGGTAATATTGTCTACACCAAGTTCACCGCACATAGCACACGAACACTGTTCCAGCAATGTCATTACATGTTTTGGGTGCCGCACCTATTACATATCCATATTATCTACTTTCTATTGCATTTGTAGAGAGGGACAGACAACTCGAGTCCTGGGAATGGCAAGGTGTCCCCCTGGTGGCCGTGTTTGTTCTTCTCTCTATTTGGCGCCACCTATCGACTTGTGCCTCTCACATTCCTCCCCTCATATCATTCTATAACTGCCACCGAGCAACACAACTGCATCTCACATCAGTTTCTCTTATCAAATGAATCCTCCTTTTGTTTCTCAAAACTTTTCTCCAATTCTAAAACAGGTTTTCTCCCCTCAAAACAACAAAAGTTTGGTCTCTTTCAAGTTCAGGACCGAATTTTGAATGTTTGAGTTTTGGAGTTGTGGTGCTATGAATATAATCAAAGCGTTTGAATTTAGTTGTCGAAGTTTAGTGTAAACATCAGTGAATTACAAATGAGGCGTTCCAGTTGGTCCCTAGATCTATTCTCCTCCAATACTCCTCCATGTTCTGTCATTCTCCTTGATCTGCCTCCCTATTCTCCTCTACCATTATCATATACTGGGTCTCACGGACAAGAGGAAAAGGAAGAATGAGGAGCGTGGCAGAAGGATGAGGAGCGATGATGAGGTGCAAGCAGGGAAGAGGTGGAGAACAAGGGTCAGGAGGAGGAGGAGGAGAAGCAGGAAGGAGGAGGTGGAGGGAATAAGGAAAAGGATGAAGAGGAAGAAGGATGAGGAGAAGGAGGAGGAGGAAGAAGGAAGAGAAGGAGGACGAGCAGGAGAAGGAAGAGGAGAAGGATGAGGAGGAGGAGAGAGGAGGAAGAAGGATGAGGAGGAAGAAGGATGAGGAGGAGAAGGAGGAGGAGGAGAAGGAGGAGAAGGAGGAGAAAGAGAAGGAGGAGAAAGAGAAGGAGGAGGAGGGGAGGAGAGGATGACACGAAAGACAAGGAGTCCTGGATGAAGACAAAGAGTGATTTATTGATTTCCTCCTCCTATTCCATCTTCCCCAAAAATCCTCCTTCTCTTCTTTTCAGCCCTCTCCTCCTTCTCCATCTTTCTTGCTCTCTTTGTCATTCTCCATCCTCCTCTTCCATTCTCCTCTTCCTCCTCCCTAAATATACAAATATCCTCCCCTGGTACACATCATTCTCAATTTCCTCCATCCTCATCCTCGACCTCCTCCACCCCCTCAGTTATGGAATCTGGGATCAATGCAATTACATTTTTAACCAACAAAAATAATGGTTTATTGACGAGATGATTGGGAAATGTTTGAGTTGCATTTCAATTAATTAGTGTTTGTCGATGGAGCATGAAGGTGTTTGTTCAAATGCAGGAGGTGTGAGGAAGACGGTTGCTGAGGCGGGTCGATGGGATGCTGAGGATGGGAAGATGCGGCTCATCACAGGAGAGAGGATGGAAGGGGGGGGTGGGTTCTGTGCATTGGGGGCAATTGATCCTGAATGCATTGCCATTGTGTGAATGGTGTGATCTCAATGTGGTGGCATGTCAAGGCAACTGTGGAGGTTTATGGTGATTGTGTAAACTATCTGTACCTTTTGAAATGTGAAAATATTCCGAATTACTAATGTGACGAATGGCGAATTGTTATGTTTTAGGCTTTAAAACAGGGTGTTTTGATTGGAAAGACAATGGATTGTGCATGGAAATTGAAGAATATTGTCAGTGTCACTACATTTTCTTTCTCATAATGATGCACAACTTAATACTGATCACTGCTTGGATGCCTTTGGATGGCCCTGGATCACACTCCAAGTTCCAACTTCATCCATGTGCTGCACATCCCACCCCCCCCCCCCCTCTTTTTCTTTACAGCTTGTTTCCCAGTCGCTTCTTTCGCCCCAGCTGTTCGGCCCATCATCACTCCATGTGGCTGATCAGGACCAAGTGAGGAACCAGTCAAGACCCATTTGCCGCCAGCTCAGGTGGCAGGAGGCCCGTCTCAGTGGAGCCAGCAGGAATGGGGAGCCAGTTCAGCAAGGGAAGGAATGGACTCAACATGGAGCAGCCAATGCAAGGATTGCAGCTCATGCAGATGGGACTGGGGTGGCATCATGGCAAAGCAGCAAGCCACGTGCTGACACTCCTCAAAAACCCAACTCCCACCTCCCTGCCTCCTGAGTCCTGAAGCTATGTGCACACATTGCGCAGTGTATTCTTCTTAAAACATATTACAACTAATATTGTCAACAAAAGGCAATCTCATTTTGTCACAACATATATTGCAGAAAAATAATTTTAAAATCATGTCACAGTTATTGTGTCTGATATCAATATAACCAAACTGCAATAAAACGTGTGTTGGAGTTGAATATCACATATTCAGTATACTTTATGTGAAGTGATGTTTGCTAAAACTATTGAAAATCGGTAATGCTGTTCTTCGTGTGTATATGTCTTTCAGAAGTTAATTGAGACGACGAAAGGCAATCCCTCAATTTGCAGTTTCACATTTCATCTCCATGAACAGTGTATGTGAAGGTTGGAAATGCCATTCATACATTTCTTGAGAAATACTGCTTGTTAAAAAATAAATGTCATGATTTGTGTGACCTACAAGTACTTAAAAATATTTACCAGTTGTATGGTATTATGAGATCTACAAATAGCCATTTCTATTACGAAATGATAGCTCTTTCATGCAGTTGTCATGTTGTACAAATTTGTTTGCAACGAGCTTCTTATCACTTTACTATCCACTTTTCCCCCTGCTGTCACATGCCTTTTGCCCTCTTTTTAAGCAGAGCCATTTGTCAGGTGTTCCACCCATGGATCCCATCTTCTCGCGGCTCCAGTCTGGCGGCCAAAAACCTGCACCTCCCCTGCCCCCCCCTCCCCCTGCACATGTGCCTGAAGGGCCTGTTGCAGTCTGCTCACCTTAGAATGCATGGCAGACAAGTTGAGACAACACCTGTCCTTTAACTTCTATTCTGCCCCCAAACCCTTGAAAGTTGCCCCCACCACTCGCATGCCAAATCGAACTAACTGCAGGACTGCAGGAGTTGTACCTGGATTACACTTGACCTGCACAAGTGGAGATGCAGATGCTACAGTATAATATTGTAGGCCTACAGTACAGACAGGGAATTTGTCACACCTTTCTCAATAAGTATATCGCCAAAGGTGGTTGTCGGGGTGGGCATTTTTCAGCATTTTGTTGGCTTGCATCATCGAATATTTTATTCAAATTTTACTTCTAATCTTATCATAACAGGTCCGGGCTGGTATCCCTTAGTAACCCTAATAAAGGAGTTTATATATTTACATATATATATCATGAGCCATGCAATCCTACACCTCAATTTCATCTGCATCCCATTCTCTCTGCCATCTGAGTCCATCTCCCTTTCTCAGCATCATTCTCTTTTGCATCTCTTTCCGCATCCATCTCCATCCCTCCATCTCTTTCTCTCTTTCTCTCTGCCTCAGCATCAGCTCAACAGCAGCCCAGCAGCAGGTGTCCCATGGATGATTTAAAAGCATTTTCCTTTTACACCGGATCCCAGCATCACCTGACACTCCTGATGCAACACAAAAGTCCACAGACAAAAAGGGCCGAGATCTCGCGAGAACACCTGAGCAGAAACATTCCCCTTTTATCGCCCAAGAAATGAAACTGAATTCTTTTGCATGCAGTCTCCACCAACTCTCCTTCTGAGGCAGTTCACATGCTTTTAGATTTTAATTAGACCTAAAGATGGATGAGGGGGCAGATTTAAAGAGAGGAGATCTTTAAACCAGAAATTATATCCCTCTTTCTTCTTTCATCCATACGTCCATACAACAGACCAAAGGATTGTCATGATCCATGCACATTTTCCCACCTTGATATATATAATATTAGGCCTATATATTGTGATGTTGCTGATCAATGCAAATTTTGTAGTATTTCTATGTAAAAGGTAGGACCTGTTGTGACATCATTGATGCCTTCAAACAAATATAATCAGTAATTATATCTTTCATTAGCTGCATCTAACAAAACTGTCTCTGTAATGATAAATATATCAATTTTTTCTCATTTTCCTTTTCTTGTAACATCCATCAGCAATACAATCATTGTATGCATTTCATGACCATACATCTATCATGTTCTATGACACCCCCACATTAACCAAATTGACTTCTGCAATTAGATCTCACAATGGATTCGTCATAATTCCAGGCATGGCCATCTTGACACTTATGAATCAGATGATGATGATGATGACAGACCATGAAAAAGATGACATGTGTGACTGCTGAGTGGCTATGAGGCTCAATAAGAGCCTTTGAGGGCATCTATGAATATTAAATGGTGGGGTGCATCTGGAACCATCTGTGGTGGCTGCTATGGTGACTGTAGGAGGGGGTAGCAGACTACAATCAGTTGAGAAAGACTCATGCTTGTCCTGTCCTCCTTCATCTTCATCAGGCAGCTCCCCTCCAAGAATGTGTGTCCTGCACTAGAGGCCTTCCATGGTTGTCATGGATTCAACAAGGGCCCTCCAACTCCCACAATGCCATGCGCCACTCCAGACGTCACCTGGCGGGCCCTTGATGCTCTCCATGTCAGCACAAATAAAGACAAATGAGACTAGAATAGACAGAATAGACTAATGGGATGACAAATCACACCCTGATATGGACAAGAAACCTAACCATGTGTAACAATTTTAGGAAATATGTAATCATGAGAAATAATTTACGTTTCCTTTTCATCTTTAGAAAGACAGATTATATGACAAAACACGGAACCTGGAGTAACTGGCATCAGTTTCACTGATTTAATTCGCATTAAATTGTCATGTCATAATTACATCTGCTGCAACCTCCTATATATTTACAGCAAGTCAAGCATCACTTCATGGAGGCATGCAGTGAAATATCTTCTAATATCTTCGAAATACCCTAGAGCTTTGTGCTCATCCCAGTTTTTGTGAAGCCCACATTTGGTTGCAGAAGAATATGTACAACTCCATGGAGATGTCTTTGATTTCTAGTCCCATCTTCTTGTAGATATTTACCATACCATCAATTCCATACTTCTCCAGGCTCTTGGTGTCCTGTCATATAACCTATACTTTCCATAAGAAGCTGGACAGAAAGTTTTGTAAAATATTTTAAACATTTTTAAAAATTCAATCCATTAAAAATTATTTTTGTGACCCACCGTATATAAACAATAACAATGTAATCTTTTCTTAAAGTCATGACAAATTTACGAACAATAAAATTAGCGTTGGTATAAGTTAATACATGTAGTTTGACAACCAACAGGTGATAATTCCCTTCCAAAATACCTCCACTTGATTTTGCTTATCACTTGTTCGACTGAAAAGTAAAAGCAAAGTTGACTAAGTCGACAAAAATAACTTGAGAGTGAAAAGTAAATAGAAGGACAAGATGGTCAAGGAGAAAGGAGAGAAAGGACCTGAGATAAAAAGACCCCCCCCCCCTACTCCTCTAAGATAAGGACTGTTGTTCACCTGTTCATTGCTATGCTTCACTGCCCCCCCCCCCTTCACACAAATTCCCTTGGTTCTAATTTTTCAAAATATTTGCTTCCCACCTGTCAGCCAGTCTGAGTCTGTCAGTTGCTGCACAGATTTGAATTCGGAATCTCAATGGAGCTAGATGAGTGGTCTGATAAGTTCTTAAATTGAGTGTGGGGTCTAATCACCCTCAAGTTATTCTTGACTACAACCCCAACCCCCCTGATGACAGTAATTAGGAAGGGTCAGGGGTGAGGGGTGTTTATGCAGGTGATAAAATATTGCATCTAACCCCATCCACCCTGCCCCGTCAGTGAGTCCCTCAGTGAGCCCTTCGCACCTGCCACAATACTCCCTGACCAACCTTGACCCATAGGTATTCATGACCCTATCAAAATATGCTATTATGACACTATTCAACCTTTGATTCCCCTTTGTTACCAGTCTGCCCCTATACTGTTCCCTACCCCTCTCATTTCATGGCAAATGCTTCGTTGAATCCAACAACTGATTTTACACAACCCAACTAACATAAATCACATTCATGGCCTCTAAAACAAACAGGGATTGCCTGCACATACATCAGTCCACTGAGAAAATATTGATACCACAGACTTGACTATAAAGCCAACATGACAACATCTTGGATATTAGAGCTTGGAAGGTATAAAGCTCAATTATATTGCCAATAAATGGCCCAATATTACAGTAAGCCATATATTTTCATATCTGTCCAACATTCCCTAATAACCAATTATAGATATCTAGTGTGTAGATCTTTTAAAATAATCAGATTTCATGAAAAATTTTCAAAAATACAGCAGCAATAGTTCAGGATCAGTCATCTTATTACATTTCACATTTAACCATGACCATGACAGAACATAATGAACTCCAAGCCATGAGCCTCACAACATTTTGAATGCTTGACTTTCTTCTTTGTCAGCTTGGAGTTTCAAGAACATTAATTTCGAGTGTCAAGAGCCTTCAGAATTCGAAGCATATGCCTCGGCAAGACCCCAGCCAAGGGGGTAAAATATGATACCCCTCCCCCAGGGCAAGGGTTATTGGCTGATTGTGTGCTCTATTGGAAAGGTGAAAAAATGAATAGCAGCCTTTTAATGCAATCACAGTTTGTGTAAAGGAGAATGTGATGGCAATCTGGGATAACAACCACTCTGTCACATTCGAAAATGATTAGATTCAAAATCAGGGTAAATGCAGAAAATTGACATCAAGAGGCAGTTGAGAGGGGGTGCAAAGGTTGATTATGAATATGAGGTCAGTTAGAACATTATGATATAGCCCTACATGTATCATTTTTCACTCTTTTCAAGTTTTCATTATTATATATGTAAGAATGAAGATTGATGTCACAGTATATATTTAGTAGGAGTCCTATAAACATTTTCATTTAATCTCATTCAGTACACAATAATGGCCCTATAAAGTTAATTTGTCAAAGTATCAACATAAGACAGAAGAAGAATATTAAAAGGCATGAAAAAGGAACACAAGTTACAAGTAGACCTGCTAGATCCATCCATGCAGTGACATGGGATGAACATATTGGCCCAAGCCCTGTATTAAGTCAGACTATAAAAGTAAGTTTGTTCATGAGTGTAACTGCTGGAGTACCAAGACTGAAGAGTTCTGAAAACTTCTCATCACCAGCTGGAAGTTGGTTGCTGAGGCTGACAGGAGACCAAAGGAGCAGGTGATGATGGGATGGTGGACAGGTGCATCATGGGACAGGTGCTAGGCCATCTAGGAACCCCCCCCCCCACCACTCCCTCAAAGTCCAACTGACAAAAAATAAGTAGATAGATAATGAGGAGCAAACTGTCACCTCACCAGGTTGGACTAAGCACACATTAGTGACACTTGTGGACAAGTTGTGGTCTGTGCTGGCTGCATTCGATTCACCACTATACAATACTGGCTCTATTCGATTCACCACAATACAGCGACAATGGTCTCCCACCTGACCATGCAGTTTGTGCTCTGAGTCTGCTGTGTATACTCTGAACATTCAGTCATGAAGCTCCTATAGTGCAGATATTCAGCATGCACACACGGATGGTAGTCCTCCTGGTGTCATCCAAATGTCATCAAAATGATGTTGTTGACTTGTTGTTATCATAAAATGTATGTTGTTGACACAGGTTGTTGTCTCATGATGTGAACGCCACATCTTGACACAGATGGTTATGTAATATACATGCATGTGGCCCATCAATGATCTAATTAGTAATTTAATTGTTATCATTTCTTAGGTCACTCACCCACCACACATGGCCTAATCAGCCTCTAATGATCAATTACAAACCAATTAACACATAACTCCATCTAATAACCAACCTGGATTACGACACAATGTGTCACACAACATTTTTAAAACATCGATGGAAGTAATCAGCAAAATAATTGAAATCGACGAATTCACCATCCAAAAAAGTATGATATGGACAGGAGATAATGAATTTGGAGGTAAAATGGCGAATTAATCTGACAGGTCAATATTAATTATTCAGCAAATTGTTCCAATTACTAAAAAGTCAACACTGCATAATAATAAGTTACGTCAATTTTTGCAAAAATATATAATTAGGATAAATATAATTTACCATTCAGTCAATGACAATTAGCACATCTGCAGCATGATCTGCTTGTGGATTAGGCCAGCTCAGCTCTAATCATATAATGGAATATTTGTCCAGTGGGGTTTAATAGATCTTAGGGGTGGACATACTGTCCATTGATCAACTATTAACACACGCGGTGGATCATTGAGGCCCCAGAGGAGCTGTCTTGGCCCAAGTTGGCAGTTGAGCTGTGTGAATGACGCAGCTGTCTTGACCAAACGGCAAACAAGCTGTCCTGAACACACACCGCAAGGCTGCCTGGGAATTTGTGGGAAAAACAGCTGTTCTGGACATAACACAAACAGAAAATACCCTTCAGCACCCCTGAGGCTCATCTAAGCAACCTTTAAGTTGGCTCGATACTCGTGAACTTTCCAAGATAGGATTTCTTAAAAATAGTTTAGAATGATCCTAAATATAGTTTATAGCAAGGATATGTAAAAAAAAGTGGTCGCAACCAGCCTTTTTTTCATATTATTTGAGGTTATGCACAAGAAAGTCAGTACACGTAAACCTGAAAAACACAATTTTTTTCTTAACTTTTTTACTGTGAAATTTGCCCTGTCATTCAGTGGTCATGCATCCCATATCATTCAATGAAGCATGAAATTAAAGAAGATACTTTAACGGAAAAGCTGATTACAATTTCAAAGCGATATATTTAGTTAAAAGGGCTTTCCAATGGGCTCGGATTCAAAAAATTGATTTTGACAATTTTGACTTTTTTTATAAACCATGGCGCTAAAAAAAATTGGCGGGATAGGATTTCTCATTTCTTTGTCATTTTTTTCCAAATATTGTGAGGAACAATAAAATGCATAAGAGAAGGTTTGCTACCGCGATGGATTTTGCTATAAAAATTTATTTATATCTCCAAGTCAGTTTTGAGAAATTAGACTTGCTTGCCGAAAATCGCCATTAAAAATATTCCGTTTAGACTATAAAGCTGAAAGTCTCTCTGATTGCAGTCATTTTCATAGCGCATCTAATGCTTTAAACCAGAAGTCTCTAACCCTGATAGAAGTGGTTCAAATGGCAATTGAAGCGGCCGTCGCACGAAATTATCAAAAACCAAAAAAGCAGCTCACAGAGCTCAGAAGACTGCTGTTGTCATGGTGACGTCGCCATTGCTGGACCATGAGTAGCGAGCCACCTTAAGGGGCCTCTTTACTGATATATGACGTCATCAAAAAGTGAGTGTCGTCTGCATGCTTCGAATCCTTCGATCGTCTGCTTGGTGTCAACATTCGAAAGTTTGTCACTAATTGTTTGCACAAAATTATTGGAATGTCATCAACAAAACAAACTAATTTTTCTACAACTGCAATCCCTAATAAATAGGTGAATGTATTTTTCAATAAGTTCCTAGAAAGATAAACAACATCGCAACTTTGTAATCACCTGATTATTTTGTCATATTTTAGGATATTTTTCCAGTTCAGCAACTCTGCAACGGCGATTATTCATTAAATGTTTAGGCCTACATTGTAGGCTATGTCTTATAATGATGTACTTTTGCCCTTTACGACAAGATTGGGAAATTTTGCTTCCAACTTTCTTTAGAGACCAATTATTTTGCATTAACACACTATGACACCATATCAACATTTTCAATCACTAATCAATTTGGAACTATCTGAGGTTCCAAATTCCAATGTGAAAGTTTTGTCTGGCCTTGAATTGATTCCGAATACAAAAGACAATCAGGAAAAAACTTATTCGCTGGAGATATAGTCTGGGATTTTAGACGTAGTAGATCAATGCAGCCACAACCTGTGAATATTGGTAACATGAATGTGGACATCTCTGAGAATTACAAATATTTGGGCATTATTGTGGACAATCAATTCAATTTTGCTTCGCATGTTAACACTCAATGTAAAAAAGCATCAAAAAGATTGTATTTTGTAAGGTCTCTGGTTAAACTGAATGTTAATTATGATTTGATTGTGTCTTTCTTTAGCACTGTTGTTACACCAGTTCTTATGTATGCCAGTGTGGCTTTCTTTGGGTTGCTGAGTAAACAGCTTAAGAATGAACTGAGTAGACCAAACAAAGTTTGTGAACGTTTATTGAAACGGAACTATGTAATTGACAATAATGAATCTCATTATAAGAATTGTGTGGTTAGCCTGGCTAATAAGATCATGCGGGACTCTACACACCCACTTTATGAACTCTTTGAGCTTTTGCCCAGTGGGCGCAGATATCGAATGCCCTCTATCAGGACATAGCGTTTTAAAGACTTTTTCCTTCCTGTATACATCTGTTTCCCTGTTAAATGCTTCAATGTAATGTACCTTAACCTTGTACCAAGTACCAAAATTTCACTGTTGTATATATATATATCGATGTATACAATGTGACCAATAAATTATCTGTATCTGTATCTGTATGTTTATTCATCTTCTTTTAGTCTTCTTCTTCTCATATTCTGTTATACTCTGATATTTCTTTCTTGTGATCTATTATTTCTGTTCTCCTCCATTTTCATCAAGCAGTTGGGGATCAGGGAGCATATTATGGTGTTGTTAGGGGAGCAGCTGGTAAACCTGCTGTTTGGAGGAATCCTCCAAGAGAAAAATCTGTTGTGTTGGGTGACAAAAACCAGCCACAACCCCCCCCCCCATCACACTCTCCTAATGCAGGGATCAAGGGGGTGGGGATCAGGAAGGAGTCTGGTGGGGGGGGGGTTGTGCTCTGGTCTCATGCTTCTGTTTGATCGATTTTCTCCGAACATTGATCACCATTGATCTCCATCCATGTTCACCACATGTTCCTTCTCAGATCATTTATAAGTTACAACTTTCAAGTCAAGCATAATGAGCATGCCAGCAGCTATAGCTTAGGCAGAGAAAGCAGCTTTTGGGCTACCCATCTAAAATTGTGGCAGCATTAAATTGACAAACAGGCCTAAATTTGGGCAAAGGTCTGTATATGATCAGAGAAAGCAATTGGGTCATTATTGTAATGCAATAATCCACTCGCCAATGGCACATTACACCTCCAATAAATGAGTGGAAGTGGCGTGAGCATCTTTCAGCTGGTAGGATGATTATGTTTGAATGCCTGATATTTCTTCGGGAAGCAGTTGATTCACATTTCACAACCTTATCACCCCATCATTGCTTCTGCCAGTTTTAAGATTTTGGAGTAAGCAGACTATGAGTTTGCTACATTTGGCATATTCACCCCTCCTAAGTCCCAGCGACAAAAAACCAATTGAAGGAATGAGATATTAGTTCCCAATACAGAAGCATCCCCCCCCCTGAAAAAAGTAAGAGGAAGCAGAACAAACATGGCGTGAAGCCCTCAACATCTGTTCAGGAGGGGGGGGGGTTGCTTAGAGTCATCAGTTCAAATAGTGAAGGACTAATGATTTACACAGGGGCAGTGTAGACGCCAACTACTGGTGTTGTCGATGGGAGGCTTGTCACATTGGGAGTTGGAGGTATATAAATGGGGGATTTCTAATGTTGTATAATATAGGCCCCGGGCCCCTAGGGAGCGGACCACTATTTATTTACTGTACATTTTTAATGTAACACATCAGTCATTTGCTCCTCTCCTAATTTACTGAAAAATATAGGCCTATTTTTCCATGAAAGTATCATCTCTTACAAACATGTAGGCATGCAGGGTATACATTGTTAGCCATCTAGATTTTTTGCTATGCGCCTCCGAAACTGAAACCTCCCTGTTTTGCCAAGAATCCTAGAGTAACCAGCTCACACCCTCCCCAGATTTAAAAAAAATAGTCCCTCACCAAACCTCAAGATAATGGCTAAATTGTGGTCTTATTCAAGTCCAGGCAATCTGAAATTATTTATTCAGTAGTCTAAATACTGTTTCCAGTTCATTGGCTGCCTGTAAAGACAATCAGAAGACGCGCAATCTTTTTTTTTCTTACGTACTATTTTACACTGTGCAAGCCGCTTATATCAATAGTGGTCCGCATCCTAATAAAGAAACTTTTCCCCCAAAAGTTGTTAAATTTTCATATTTTTGAAAACTGCACCAGATTTCTGATTGAAGCACAGCAACAATTTTCACCATTAAACCACTGACCGCCATTTCCAAGCTTCGTTGGATACCCTCGGAGGAGCCGTCTCCGGAGGTGCGTTTAGCTTCATTTTAGCTATCCGAGGCAGGAAGGTTGATTGGCCACCAAATCAAGGCAATTGAAGATAACCAGAAACATGCAACTGATTTTTGTAGTGTACAAACATGGGAATCTGTCCTTACCATAACGACATTCTTCCCCTAATTAATTAGTTAATTGATGATCGTCTTAACGAGAAATTGGGAGTTTCCAGGTGAAAAAATACCCACATTCCACATATTTTTATGGAAAATGCCCAAAATGACTAAATTACTGCCTAAAACGTGCTTGAAAGTGCTCAAAATTATTGAAAACAATTCAAAATTTGAAAAAAGTCAAAAACATTGCCATTTGCAGGGTCCACCATGCTCCGCTGGCCCTTTTGCCACTTTTCGGGCCCCTGCTAATAAAGAAACTTTTCCCCCAAAAGTTGTTAAATTTTCATATTTTTGAAAACTGCACCAGATTTCTGATTGAAGCACAGCAACAATTTTCACCATTAAACCACTGACCGCCATTTTCCAAGCTTCGTTGGATACCCTCGGAGGAGCCGTCTCCGGAGGTGCGTTTAGCTTCATTTTAGCTATCCGAGGCAGGAAGGTTGATTGGCCACCAAATCAAGGCAATTGAAGATAACCAGAAACATGCAACTGATTTTTGTAGTGTACAAACATGGGAATCTGTCCTTACCATAACGACATTCTTCCCCTAATTAATTAGTTAATTGATGATCGTCTTAACGAGAAATTGGGAGTTTCCAGGTGAAAAAATACCCACATTCCACATATTTTTATGGAAAATGCCCAAAATGACTAAATTACTGCCTAAAACGTGCTTGAAAGTGCTCAAAATTATTGAAAACAATTCAAAATTTGAAAAAAGTCAAAAACATTGCCATTTGCAGGGTCCACCATGCTCCGCTGGCCCTTTTGCCACTTTTCGGGCCCCTGCTAATAGGGAGCGGACCACTATTTATTTACTGTACATTTTTAATGTGACACATCAGTCATTTGCTCCTCTCCTAATTTACTGAAAAATATAGGCCTATTTTTCCATGAAAGTATCATCTCTTACAAACATGTAGGCATGCAGGGTATACATTGTTAGCCATCTAGATTTTTTGCTATGCGCCTCCGAAACTGAAACCTCCCTGTTTTGCCAAGAATCCTAGAGTAACCAGCTCACACCCTCCCCAGATTTAAAAAAAATAGTCCCTCACCAAACCTCAAGATAATGGCTAAATTGTGGTCTTATTCAAGTCCAGGCAATCTGAAATTATTTATTCAGTAGTCTAAATACTGTTTCCAGTTCATTGGCTGCCTGTAAAGACAATCAGAAGACGCGCAATCTTTTTTTTTCTTACGTACTATTTTACACTGTGCAAGCCGCTTATATCAATAGTGGTCCGCATCCCTATGCATGGTTGTTGTATTCGCTCTAACAAAAACATTAAATTGCAATTTCCTCAAGATATATATTTTTGAAATTGAAATAAAGGGCCCATAATAAGCCATGAATGTTATTTCAACTGCCTACTTCATGTAGTTGTATTTTTTTTACTCAAAAACTTGTCGGGTCCAAAGGATCCAAATGTTTTTAAACAGTTGACAGGATCAGCCAAAGCGTTTTCTAAGATCTTTTTTTTACCAATTTTTTACCAATTCCTATAAATATAGTATCTAAATCCAGGTCATGCCAAGTTCTAGACAGTATACACCCCCAGGACCCCAGGTAGAAAGATACATGACACTGTGTAGTTTCTTCCAAGGAAGGGCATTACTTCATGACGTCATGATGATACCATCCAGGGTCGCCTCATTATCACTCAATGCATGCAGAGGTGAGAGTGAGGATGCAATCTTATCAATGCCTTTTCTCAAGAAAAGTGTTGTAGACACATTTCATGGAAGAGATCCAATGAGAAGTCACGAAACTGCCGAGAAACTGTCGAGATCTCAAGGATGACGTCATCACAGGCAACGTGACAGTCATGTGACATCTTGAGATTCTAATCTTGAGACAGGTGAAAATGTTGACATGAAAAAAAAAAGACAATCCTGAAGAGGAATGGCTTTCATTGAAAGCTCAGTAATTCTGAAAGGTTAATTTGAGATAATATCAATTATATATATCATCCTGTGATATGAGCACCAATTGTTGTGAATCGTGACAGAATTGAGAGAATTAGGACAATGTGCTGACATTTTAAACACTCTAAAGAAAACGGAAAACATGATTGTGAAAGACACAATATCAGCAAATTATAGTTCTAAACTGTTAAAAAGTTTCAATCCAGTGAGAAGATCTGTGAATTATATGTATTCATGAGTGATAAGTTGCATCACTTCAGTTGTCATTCAGCCCAGTGGACACTCCTCCTTTAGCTGGCCCTAGTGGGGGGGGGGGGGGGGGTCTGTCTTCAAAGTATTACGTGCTTGCCTTGATATTTCTCAGGTACCATCCTCTTATTAGCAGGCCAGAGCAAGGAGCATGCCGGGGGGATGCAGATTCCTTGGGAGGGGGGTGAGCAGTCCTGAACAGGTCTGGCAACCACATGGGCCCCCGACACTCAGGCGCCTATCTAACAGCATGCAGGTGTCGGAGAAGAGAGGAGCAGGCCCGTCCAACTGCGTCCCAGCATCCAGGCTCAACCAGCCCACAAATCACTGGACATGATGCCCGCGTTTTACATCTCCAAAAAGCTCCCAAAATACAGCCATACACAACCCTGAGCTGTGAGCTGAGTCTCAGCAGACAATCGCAAGTGGTCGCCACATTTCTGGCATTTTCTGCCACCATCTGACCTGGCATTTTCCCTGACCTGACACTGGCGCCTCTTGCCTCACATAGTCACACTCACTGAGTCACTGTCACATGCAGTGACAAGACACCAGCCCATAATCCAATTTATGCCCAAGAATGACACTTTTAAAGAATACCAGATACTGATATCATTGCAAATGGAAGTTATGAAAATAAACATGGGAGGAGTGGGCATCTTTGAGATACACCTTTGGAGAAGCACACCGAGTGTATTTCTCATGATCAAAGACACCGGCCCATAGTTATGTGCAAGAATGAAACTTGGAATAATATCAGGGGCTCGTGACATTAAGCAATATACTGATATCATGGCTTATGGAAATTTTCAAAAGAGACATTGGTAGGAGTGGGCATCTTTGAGGTACACCTTGGAGGTATACATTTGCAGAAGTATGCATGTTTTCTGCCAAATTGACACAGTTCAATTTCTTGTAAAGTATGTGAATGGACCAAGAAAGCACGGAATGGCTGCCAAATTGTAACACTCCAGCTACAGAATGATCACACTCAAGCCTGTCAAGGCCAATTATAAGTGAGTCCCCCACCCAGGGTGAGCCAGGGCCAGCCATGTGCGATGTGTGCTCGCAATGTGTCTATTGGCGCCATGAAGAATTCACCAACTGAAACAAAAACAAATTTTGCAGATTTTTTAGTTCCCACACAGCACACAGAGAGGCCCTGAGAGGCAAGGTCCAATAATAAAGGCAGAAGAGCTACATGCTGAATGCATTTGAGCAAATTGAAAGAGGAAATGACTCGTTCTTGGCAAATCTCCCAAAGTCAAAATTGATCAGCCTGCCACTGCTGGTTTGGATAACCCACCGACTTTGAGTTTGTAAATTCGAAATTCCCTGCAAATCAGAACCAACTGGCTGGCAACACAACAGATCAGCAGCCCAGTTAATAACTGAATAAGTTGAATAATTGCCTAGAACTAGGCCCCAGGCACTTTTAATTTGTGCCTTGCCTCCATCAGCCAATCAGGAGCCTCGGAGCTGAATGGTGTCGCCCTCTGTTGCTTATTACTTTCCAAATATAATTTTTAATTTTCGAAGAGTGATGCTCAACTTGCTTGTCCAAAGGAATGGCCATCAATCTTACAGTGCATTGGATCCATACAGAAATGTACTAGTTAGCAGTTGAGAGAAAAGTGCTGTGGATTTGTGAGCAGACAATTTATGCAACTGCATGGCCTGAAGCAGACTAAAGTAACTCCAAACAGCTGCAGTTAAACAGATGGAAAGAAAAATGAATACATTATGGTCTTTATGAGTTTAAACTCACTCAGCCACAACATTGTAATGCTGACTGTATTTGAAAGTTGGAGGGGGTAACACCTGAAGTATGATTGAAGATTTCTGTTGGAGTCTATGGATACATTTCTCCTGTGAGTCTTTGAAAATATGATTATTATGAATTACTATGAGGCTAAACACTGATTCCCACCATCAAACCTGAACATTTGGCACCTACCTCTATCCACAGGCAAGAAACATCAAAAGCTCGCCCTGAAACATGATACGAGATCTTGGGCGAGACTGCACCTGTCACGTGACCCTGGTGACCCCACGTGACCCTCATGACCTCTGCAGGTCAAGGTCAACAGGTGCAGGCCGACAGCTGGACGATGGTCAACAGAGGGAGCTCAAAATCTGGAGGAAAGCTCAAAGGTCCTCTGGTAGTGGTAGGCAGGGCAGAGGTTTTGGTAGTGGAAAAGAAAATGGGAAAAATAGGGATCTGGAATCACCTGTGAAAATACAAGGCATGAAAAAAAGAATTGCAAAATGGAAAGTGGGAATTAAGCCATTGAAAATTTTGATGACAGGTTGGGAATAGGAGTTTTGTCATAATCAGATAATTACATATTGATATTAATCAGACAAATATACAAATATTCATGAAGAGCAATTTGATGAAATCAGAATAGCAAAAAATCATATATAAATATCCAACGCAAAAATATCAAGATTTTACTATTCAACTACACAAATTGATTTTGCCCCACTAAACGCCTTCATCAATTCAGAAAACCCAATTGCTTGGGTTTTGGCAAAGCTCATGAATGCCAATCTCAGTCAACAACCTTTTCAGGCGCCATATTGATGGCCATCTTGGATTGGTTCATAAGTGACATCACAAAGGCCAATGGCTGCTCCACACCGCTCCGCACCAATCAAAGATGAGATTGCGCAATACTTATCTCTGCTTCGCAGGATGCTCTTTCGACATGGGACTTCATGAGGTCCACGAGGTCATGACTTCGTTACAATTGTAAGCTTAAGGGCCCAGTGATAAACCATAATGAAGAGGAGGAAAGGAACATCATTCTATTATATTGATCACTGTGCTTGTGACATCACAACATGACATCATCAGTTGCCCACGTCACATCTGCCCTCCTTGAGAGACCTTTCTTCCACCAGATGTCCTTCCTGTTCTTCCTTCCGGTCACATGACACATTGTACTTGTTGCCCAATTAGGTCATTTGACGAACGACGGGCCACGCCCTTTGACCCAGAAGAGATCCCAGGGTCAGGGTCACGACTCAAGGTTAAGACACAAGGTGAACAAGCAAGACTGAAACAGCATGTATGGCTAAATATGGCAAGGAATGAACTAGGAATATGAATTATTCAATTGACAAAATATATATAGCAGAAATATCTGTAGATATATCTGCACAAAATAAATTCAAAATCTTTCATGTTTTACATTATTTTCTTTCAATGTTTTTTTGAGATCCTTACAAATGACATATTGGAATAGGTAAGAAATGATATAGTGCAGCCCTCCACCTATGCTTCTTGTTGCTCTGGTTGGATGATATAAGATGAGAAAGAGATCGGAGTCCTCAACATATTAGTATTTAGCCATGTGAGGGGTATTTCACTCCTCCAACACACAAATAGGGTACTGACACTAATTTTGTGTCTCAAGATCTATCATGCGAAAGACATCCAGCTGTCAAGGATGAGGATCCACCACATAATCGTTCTTTGGGAATTGAACGCAAGACCTCAAGCAAAGCGTTTTAATTGGAAGACTCAATGATGAGTTGAGAGCAATAACCATATATGAAGTAAGCGATGTATATGCTCTCTCTTTTCTGTAACAGCTTCCAAAGACACAGGAACCAGTTGATGGATCAAAGAGAAGACAAAAATAGGAGCAGGTAATTGGATCTAAATTGGCCAAAGATGAAGAAGGAGCCAAACACAAGCCTGACATGCCATCACACCCGGCACATGGACCTGCTCAGGGCCAACACACTCCGCCATGCTGTTGTGATTGTCCAGATTGCTGCTCCCGCCACTCATTAAGCAGTGGCGACACCTAGGCCCTTGTGAGACCCTCTGGCGGCTGTTCCTGTTCAGGGCCACGTGGGGCTGATCAGGGCCATACGGAACTTGAAGGGAGGAGGGGGCAGGGGGCTGGCATAAGGCTGGCATAGAGCTGCCTTGCATTCTCTTCTATCAGGCCATCTCCGAATGTGTAGCAGAACAAAGTGTTATCTGTAATAGAATCTAGAAAATCATTTGGAGAGCCGACACCCTGGCGGCCAGGCAATGCGGAACAGATGAAGGAAGCTGCAGTCATCTGTACAAGGGGAGAGGTGGGCAACATGTGCAGGTCTATGGTGTTTGAGAATAGGTTAAAAGAGTGTCTTTCTTAGCCTATCTATCTATCAGTCTATCTATCACAGTGATGGAAATGGAAAATTTTTGTCGGGGGAGCCCTTGGCTGGCGTGGCAGTGGCACGAAATTCAAAATTTTAAAAGGAGAAAAAAATCAGAAATCAGACTATATTTTGGCTAATTATGAATGGAGGACAGAAAAAGTCACCATGATAATTACATATTTACCACAGATGATTGGGGGGAGCTGTAGCAGGTCACAGCTCCCCCTGTTTCTTTATCAAGGGAGCTCAGCTCCCCCGAGCACCCCCCCCCCCCATTTCCATCACTGATCTATCAGATTATATCTATCTATCTATCTATCTATCTATCTATCTATCTATCTATCTATCTATTTTATCTATCTATATATCTATCTATCTATCTATCTACCCAGTGGCAGCTCCATGTCCCAGGGGGCTCGGGCCCCTTTAGACCCCTGAAATGTAACGGCCCATTTTGAAGAAAAATTACAATTCGGGTTCGCTAATTACGAAAAACGCCGTGGCACCCCTCCCTGACCACCTTGTCTGGATCCGCCACTGTCTATATATCTAACCAGGCCTGTAGCCAGGAATTTTTGTGGGGGGGTGCTTTTGGAGGAAAAGTGGACCCATCCCCGCGAGCACCGAAGGTGCGAAGCCAAACTAGGGGGGTCTGGGGGCATGCCCCCCCAGGAAAATTTTGGAGAAAGTAATGACATTGGTGCATTCTGAGCCTTTCTGATCATGGAAAGGTTGATCAATTTTATCCATGGGCCAAACTTCATTTGCACTAATTCACACAAGAAATCCCTCAATAGGATTTATTATATTCGAGCCATGAAATGAGGTCTACTGTCACACATGGATTCAGACACAAAATGAAAGAATCATTACAATATACATTGTATCCTGACATTATGAAGACCGTTACTAATAAGTTTTTGGGAGGGAGGCACAATGAGGCATTTGGTCTTGGGACACCAAAAAGTAGCAAGCTAATGGCACCCAGATGGCAGGAGTAGAATTCCGAACAATGTGTACTAATTCTACCATAAAATGCAAGACATGATCCGGGACCAACATAATGTTCTGTCTCTATACCTCCTCCTCACCAGCTCTTTTCTCCTCCTGATAGCTCCTTCTGTTGTGTTCTTCCTCCCTATCTCTGCAGCTAGCTTCTAACTTATTCCACTCTTCATTCTGCCTTTCTTAATTGTCTTCTCCCTAGCTTCTCCCTCTCTGCACTAGCTTACTGGCATTTTCTGTCTTGCTCTTGTATCCTTCCGAAAATGTACTTCTTTGATCCTTGGATTGCTCTGACCTCCTACATCTCTTCTGCCTTATCTGCCTCTTTCCACTATGCTTCGCTATCTCTGCCTCATCCCTCTCTGCTTTCTCCTATTCTCTGACTCCTCCCGCAGCCTGTGTCTCCTTTTTACAGTGTAGCTATTGGCTTCTTGGATTGTGCTTGTCTTCTCCCTTCTCTCTCCTCCCAGTGCCTCTTCCCTTTATGGTTTCTCCCTCTCAGCCTCCTTCTTCTCTGCCTAGTCCCTCTCTGCCACCAACTTATCTGCTTATATTAGTCCTTCTCTGCCTCCTACTTCAATGTTTAGTCCCTGTCTGCCTCCTACTTCTCTGCTCAGTTCTTCTGTGCCTCCTACTTGTCTGCTCTGTCCCTCTCTGCCTCCTATTTCTCTGCCTCCTACCTCTCTGCTCAGTCCCTCTCTGCCTCCTACTTCTCTGCTCAGTCCCTCTCTGCTCAGTCCCTTACTGCCTCCTACTTCTCTGCCTCCTACCTCTCCGCTCAGTCCCTCTCTGCCTCCTACTTCGCTGCTCAGTCCCTCTCTGCCTCCCGTTTCTCTGCCTCCTACCTCATTGCTCAGTCCCTCTCTGCCTCCTACTTCTACCTCTCTGCTCAGTTCTTCTCTGCCTCCTACTTCTTTGCCTTCTACTTCTCCTACTTCTCTGCTCAGTCCCTCTCTGCCTCCTGCTTCTCTGCCTCCTACCTCTCTGCTCAGTCCCTCTCCGCCTCCTAATTCTCCATCGCCTACCTGTCTGCTCAGTCCCTCTCTGCCTCCTACTTCTCTGCCTCCTACTTCTCTGCCTCCTACTTCTACCTCTCTGCTCCGTTCTTCTCTGCCTGCTACTTCTTTGCCTCCTACTTCTCCTACTTCTCAGCTCAGTCCCTCTCTGCCTCCTGCTTCTCTGCCTCCTACCTCTCTGCTCAGTCCCTCTCCGCCTCCTAATTCTCCATCGCCTACCTGTCTGCTCAGTCCCTCTCTGCCTCCTACTTCTCTGCCTCCTACTTCTACCTCTCTGCTAAGTTCTTCTCTGCCTCCTACTTCTCTGTCTCCTACTTCTCTGCTCAGTCCCTCTCTGCCTCCTACTTCTCTGTTGCCTACCTCTCTGCTCAGTCCCTCTCTGCCTCCTACTTCTCTGCCTCCTACTTCTACCTCTCTGCTCAGTCCCTCTCTGCCTCCTACTTCTCTGTCGCCTACCTCTCTGCTCAGTCCCTCTCTGCCTCCTACTTCTCCATCGCCTACCTGTCTGCTCAGTCCCTCTCTGCCTCCTACTTCTCTGCCTCCTACTTCTACCTCTCTGCTCAGTTCTTTTCTGCCTCCTACTTCTTTGCCTCCTACCTCTCTGGTCAGTCCCTCTCTGCCTCCTACTTCTCTGCCTCCTACTTCTACCCCTCTGCTCAGTTCTTCTCTGCCTCCTACTTCTTTGCCTCCTACCTCTCTGGTCAGTCCCTCTCTGCCTCCTACTTCTCTGTCTCCTACTTCTCTGCTCAGTCCCTCTCTGCCTCCTAATTCTCTGTCGCCTACCTGTCTGCTCAGTCCCTCTCTGCCTCCTACTTCTCTGCCTCCTATATCTCTCTGCTCAGTCACTCTCTGCCTCCTACTTCGCTGCCTCCTACTTCTACCTCTCTGCTCAGTTCTTCTCTGCCAGTCTGCCTCCTACTTCTTTGCCTCCTACCTCTCTGGTCAGTCCCTCTCTGCCTCCTACTTCTCTGTCTCCTACTTCTCTGCTCAGTCCCTCTCTGCCTCCTACTTCTCTGTCGCCTTCCTCTCTGCTTAGTCCCTCTCTGCCTCCTACTTCTCTGCCTCCTACCTCTCTGGTCAGTCCCTCTCTTCCTCCTAATTCTCTGTCGCCTACCTGTCTGCTCAGTCCCTCTCTGCCTCCTATATCTCTCTGCTCAGTCACTCTCTGCCTGCTACTACTTCTCTGCTCAGTCACTCTTTGCCACCAACTTGTCCACTCAGTCCCTCTCTGCCTCCTACTTATCTACCTCCTACTTGTCTGCTCAGTCCCTCTCTGCCTCCTACCTCTCTGCTCAGTCCCCCTCTGCCTCATACCTCCTTGATTCGTCCATTTCGATCTTCTCTCTCTCTCTCTTTCTATTGTCTTCAATATTGACTCCTCCCTAGTTCTTTTCTCTTTTTCTACATTGTGGCTCTTGGCTTTTTGGATTGCTCTAGTCTCCTTCCTCTCCTCTGTTTGCCTCTTCCCTCTGTGCTTTCTCCCTCTATGCTTTCTCCCTCTGTGCTTTTTCCCTCTCCGCTTTCTCCCTCTCCGCTTTCTCCCTCTCCTCCTTTCTCTCTGTTAGTCTGTTATCACCCGTTCTGACCCAGCTCTTGTCTCCTGTCTACAGTGTGGTTCTTGGCTGCTTGGGTTGCTCTTGCCCCCCTTGCAGTCTATATGCCTCTTTTCTCTGTGGCTACAGGCCTGATGACTCTGTGAACGTTTTCATTATCAAATTGTCCTCATGCATAGACCTCCCTCTCTGCCTTATCCGTCTCTGCTTTCTCCCATTCTGACTCTTTGCAGATCTTGTCTCCTTCCTAAAACATGTACAATGTAGCTCTTGCCTTCTTTAATGGCTCTTGCCAAGTCCAATATAAGTGCTAAATAGTTCAAGAGTGTAAGAAGCACTTCCTTTGTTCAGTGATTTAATCCCAACAGCCATTTCAGCCAACAGACAGACGTTTGGGAGCGGTATAAAGCCTCCATACATGTGACATTGTGACAACTTTAAAGACACTGGAACAGCGTATCTTTACATTGGACTTGAATCCCTCTATGCTTTCACTCTCTGCCTCTAAGTCTTCCCTCTTCTCTACCTTCCTCCTCTCTACTTGCTGCACACCGGTGCTGATGGGGCGTAAAACACAAACTCACTCACTCACTCACTCTACTTTCTGCCTCTCTAAATGTATTCTGCCTCTCCACCAGTAGTCCCAATATTTGATCGCTGGTCCAATATCAGGAAACAGGTGTTCCCATATAAATTCCATGTGGAAGTGTACACAATATTATGTTGGACCACCTACTTCAAGGCCCTATTTCGCATACAGGGTAATTAATACCTGAGAGATTTGACACATCATGTACATGGGGCAGGTCATGGTCTCAGTGTGAGGCCAGTCTGGCCAGATTGAGGTAAATTGAAATTGAAATTGATTTTATTTTGCCTCAAAAGAGATTACAGTATAAAAACAGTAAATAAACATATTTACTATATTTTGCATAAAATGCAACAATAAAGTTTTGACCACTGGTCTAAAAGGCCTTTAGAAGGCCCTGTACAGCCCTACACATCTCTTGTGAGTATTCATCAGCAGATCTCTTGAAAGTAATTAAAGCAAAAATGGCATGCTTATCAATTGTAATTTAGTTAAACACATTACCCTGCATTGACCAAAATGGTTAAATTGCAATTAGGAGTTGGGGGATTCATCCATAGGTGTGAATTGCAATTCAGAAAGGCTCTGAAGTCTATGACCAACTGGGCCAATCAAACACACTGAATTGCAATTTTTAATTACTTGGCATGCAGTCAGGTATATCCTCCTTGTTCTGGGACCATTTTGGACCCAAATAGTGGACCTTTTGGGACCATTTTCGGCCGTGGGGGGGTGCGTTCGCACCCGTCGCACCCCCCCTGGCTACGGGCCTGCTAACTATCTAGCTATCTATCTATCTTTTTTTCTATCTATCTATCTATGCATGGTATTTGGTATCTAGGCCTATTTTCTCTCTGTGCATTATTTTCTGTATGCATAATGTTACAAACAGTCACCATGCATTGCCACCAAAGCAAGTAGGCCCACCAAGGAGTGTCAGAGCTGAGAAGACCATGGAGTGAATTGAGTCAGTCAAGATTGTGATTCTAACCAGGCTTCCTTTGCAAGATCTCCATCCACTTGTGCAGTTGTGCTTAAAAGCAGTCCAAGGTTCCCTCTTGCTCCTTTTCTACCTTTTTTCAACAAAGTTACAAAAGACAGGCCCCTTGGACAATGGGGGGGGGGGGCATGAAGTTGTTGATGGAGGTGGTGCTGGTCCTGCACTTATTGGTGTTTGCCTACAAATGACAAGTTTACTAACATTCCACCAGGTCTTACTACAGGGGAAAAAGAAGTGCAACGAAATGACAATATGTTTGGTGCTCAAGTGACTTTGCCACGTCACAAATTTTCATGCCTACTTGAGCACAGACAGTATCTCACACCTAAGATTATTTTCTCAACACGAGACAACACCTTTGAATGACCCTGATCCCTGAAATCACACTGTAAAAAGTAGTTTGAGAGAGAGCTTACTATGTCGATCTACATTCAAGGTATAGCTTGCTCTGAGGACCTCCGATGGAGGGTTGTGTTCAAATACCACATCTAGATGGCAAACCAAAAGGGGAAATACACTAAGATTTGAAGGTAGGTCTGACCCTCATGCACTGTTTACAGTCCAGTTTGACATACTCGTATAAACGTTTTGTTTTCATTGACACCTATTATTACCCGAATAACTGTCATAATCAACAGTCAAAAAATGTAAATCAATTAATTAATCAATATCAATAAATCTCTATCTATCTATCTATCTATCTATCTATCTATCTATACTATCCATCTCTATCTATACCTCTATCTCTATCTATAAATATCTATCTATGTCCTGTCTAGCTTTCTTTCTATCTTAGCTATCTTACCTATCTATCCATTCATCTATCTATCCATCTGTCCATCTGACATGTTGGGTAATAAAAAATTATAATTATACGCTCATGAAGGCTATCTATCTCTCTGTCTGTATGCTGATCTTTCAACAATACCTCTTTTCTCTTTCCTAATTTTTTTTTTACAGTTTTGGAGAGCAGGGTTCTATCTGGCTTTTATGAGATGATTAAAAAAGACAAAAGCATTTTCCACAAATGTTTGCATTACACATTATCAAATAAAAAAGGTGTTAAATGGTTGTTGTCTTCACCTTCACAGATATTTGCACACTGTGCTCAATGGTGCATAGAAAAATGACTCGTCACAAGACCACTTGAGCCACAAATCACTTGATCCTTTCGTTGCACTTCTTGTTCCCCTGTAGTAATGGCAATCTGGCAAATCCTGTGTTTATTGCATCACTTGTGTGAATTAGTGAGTTGCAATCTGTCTAACCCGGGTTCTACAGTACTACCTGCAAGTAATCGAAATGGATGATGTGTTGCCATTGGGTCAATGCTAAACATCCTCAACCAAACTGCTTGTGGAAGCAAGGATACTCATCCTATGGGAGAACAAATAAATATATATCAAAGGCAGATTGGTAATATATTGTGAGGTCATAAAGGGACTATACTTGAGGCAAGTGGGATATGAATGACTACAAAGTTTATCTTCTCTACAAACAGTTCCATATATATCTTGGCCTTGGGTTTCCTTATACATGATAATTCTTTGGTGCAGCAAAGAAAATTGGTTACAAGTAATTCGTACACCATGCAAATGCGTACCTCAAACATAATCCTTATGGTTGAATACGTTTTCATTTCATCAGGACGGTGAGACAGCATGCTTTCACAGGCAGTTTGGTTGAGGGTGTTAGACCACCTGTATTGACCAATGGCAAAAAATCACTTGCAGGCAGCAATATTATGTGTCTCAGCAACATCACTGACCGAACTTTTCAGCTTCCTTTCAAATTTTCATGTCTCTCATTTTCAGTTGTCAAATTTTCCATCTGTTTTATTTTCCTTTAATATGGTATAATTCAAGGCAACACGGGCCTCTTGATTTACCAGTTCAGAGGCTAAACAGATTAGGAAGGTCTAACATGAGCATAGACAGAAGCAAAACCTTTTTTCTCGTTCTGATGCTGACCACACACAGCAAGGCTTACAGATAAGGCCCCTGCTGTCACCACTGGGGATGGGGAATTTCACAAGGAACAACAGTTTACAGCAAAGTTTACAGAAAATCCCACCGTCCCGACATTGTTCCGCAATTAACCAACAACTTGACGCTCTCCTGGCTTGGAGGTGGCGCCTGTTGCGTAACACGTGATGGCACGTGCTTTTATTTTTAGAACTTGCCAAACACCGCCCATAGCACTTAATGGAAAGGAGAATCCAAGGATTCAAAGACCGGCCTCTTACAGACTACAGTTGGCTGCTTTGAGATTGGTCATTTATGTTAATTTATGCATTGTGCCATTCACTTTCTATGAAAATAAACACACAGTGCAATATTTGACTGATATAACATGAGACACAGCAGTAGGAGATGCCTGCATGGAGAGGCCCTCAGATCAAAGATCAATCTTGAACGATTTGCTATAAGTTTGTCAATTGAATAATTAATTCACCCTTCAATTCTCACCACATATATAAACCACATATATAAATTTAGCCATGCATGGCTTTTCTTGTGTCTTCCTTGTTCATCTTCTGTCTTAACCTTGAGTCGTGACCCTGATCCTGGGAGCGCTTCTGGATCAAAGAGCGTAGCCTCTCGTTCGTCATGTGACCTAATTGGGCAACAAGTACAATGTGTCATGTGACCGGTAGGAAGAACAGGAAGGACATCTGGTGGAAGAAAGGTCTCTCAAGGAGGGCAGAAGTCACATGGGCAACTGATGATGTCATGTTGTGATGTCACAAACAGAGTAATCATTATAATAAAATGATTTTCTTTTCCTCTTCATTATGGTTTATCACTGGGCCCTTAAGCTCACAATTGTAACGAAGTCATGACCCCATAGACCTCATGAAGTCCCATGTCGAGAGAGCATGCTGCGAAACAGAGATAAGTATTGCGCAATCTCATCTTTGATTGGTGCGGAGCAGCCATTGCCTTTTGTGATGTCACTCATGAACCAATCCAAGATGGCCACCAATATGACGTCTGGAGAGGTTGTTGACTGAGATTGGCATGCACTATTGCCGTAACCCAAGCAATTTGGATTTCTGAATTGATGATAGTGCTTAGTGCATGAAGCTACAAAGTTCCTATCCAATCCTTGGCCTTCTTGCCCACCATTTCTACCTGAATGCATCAGGTTTTACTTGTGGAAACGCCAAGGAAATGTGTCAAGAACAACAGTTGGCGCAGCTGGAATGAAACATGACAGATGCCGAATTTGGTCTGCTACAAGATCTGCTACAAGATCTAAACTGCACACCTTCAGCTGAGGTGTATCAAATACTACAGCAAAAGAAATTCTTGCCTTCCTGAAATGGAAAGACATGCGATGAGGGAGATCCAGTTGGAGTCGTTTCTTCCATTTCACTTTTGTTTTTGTGCTTCTTTGAAAAGCATTTTGTTTTTGTGCTCCTTGAAAAGCACTTAGGGACCTATGTAAACCGAAAAAGGTCTTTCAGACTATTGAAGACAATGATGACCAGACACACGGATGACTCAAATGTTGTTTATTACTCAGACACTGAGTGCTGGTATAACTGCAAGAACAGAAACACATACATATAAGTACAAGCACACATAACACAAATACGCATACACACATACAGACACACACACAGATCACAATATCCTTTGCCATATTCAATTACATAATGACACCATAATCCATAATTGAACTACACATGTTTAATGGATGAATTGTTGGGGGCTTTATGTCCTTTACTTATGCACAAAGGTAGGCTAAATAGGACAGTAACATAACACAAGTTAATTTGATCAACATACAACTAAACCTAAAAATATTTAAAGTCTTGAAACTAATTATAAATGCCCAATAAAGTGATTTAATAAAAAGATCAATTACAAGTAATTCATGACCAATTTATAATAAACCAAACAATTAATTCAACTTACAACTTCAAATGGCTCTCCTATGCCTAGCATCACTGCACATCAATGCCCTTTTGCTTCTGTTACATTGTGAACCTAAATGTACAGAAACACCACTATACTAGCTATTCACAATGACAAAAAATTTAAATTCAATATAATTCAAACTGCTGCTAGATAAAGAGTACAATAAATTCTCTTACCTATTACATGTTGAATAGTAAAATACCAATAGATCTTAACCCTTCCTTGACTGTTGAACAAGTGATTTGAATGCATGCAGGATAGATAGATAGATATATTTATTTCCAACATACATAGTACATACATGGTATATTAATATAGCTTTCAAATTATAACAAGAAAATTACATATGTTGGGGGCAATCTACCCGAGTAAATGATTATTACTGTTCCCATTGGGGGGTGACTGCCCAAGTTAAATTAACAGTTAATTAAAAGGAGAATATATAAAAAAATCAAAAAAAAAATCATATATATACTAATAATTAATATGTCAATCCAACAAGTAGTTAATAATTATATACAGAGCATTTGCACCAATATACAAATCAGTTCATATAAAACAATAACATCACATTAACAATACAGTTGAAATTATTACTTACAACGACAGAACATTCATGCAAGGAAATGCAAATTGTTAATTATAATGTATATATTTCATTCAACAAAAATGTCAATAAAATTAAAATTATTATAATTTCTAACAGTTTTTCAATAGGATTCTAATTTTAAGATCACTACTTGCTTACTAAACAACTTAACATTCTTCTTATTTTTAACAATATTTGGTAACTGCAACCATAAATTCGGTGCCCTGCCGAGAAAACTTTTATTATAAATTTGTATAGTATGTTGTGCGACCCGTGGGCAGTCCCTGTTTCTAGTATTATATCCATGTACATTTTGTTCAAATAAGTTAACTATTCTTTTTGGTAGAGTATCATTCGTATATTTGAAAGAAATCTTCATAAGAGACAGAGATATTAAGTCTTCCACAGTTAGAATTTTCGCTAATTTAAAATATGGTTTTAGACGAGTTCTTCTATTAATTAAAAATAATGCCCGAATAGCTTTGTTCTGTTGAACCTGTAGCCTTTTTATATTACTGGTCGACGTCATGGGTCCCCATACACATAACGAATAAGTTAAGTGCGATTGAATGTTAGCAAAATACAACAACCTCTTTGAGCTCACAGACAACACATTTTTAACCATATTCAAACTATAAATTCCAGAATTCAATTTCATCGATAAATGCTTTACATGTTCGTTCCAATTAAGATTTTCATCAATGTAAACCCCTAAAAATTTGGTACACGATACTTGTTTTATTTCTTGACCAGCAATTTCTATTTTACAAGGGATATCTGGTTTATTGTTAATTCTCTTGAACAAAATATAGCACGATTTCTCTATATTTAATGATAGAGAGTTATAATTAAACCATTCTTTCAAGTACTTCAGGTCTTCATTAACCTTTCTAAAAAGGAATCTTGTATTACCACCAGTGATATAAATAGTAGTGTCATCCGCAAAAGTGATAGCATTGCAAAATTTTAAACATCTGGACATATCATTAGCTAGAATTGAGTACAACAAAGGACCCAGGACAGAACCTTGGGGTGTTCCATACGTGACTCTATATTCATCTGACAAGACATTATTAAACATTACTCTTATATTTCTATTATTCAAATAACTCCTAAACCAGGCCAAAGCTGTTCCCCTTATACCATATGCCTCCATTTTCTCAAATAATATCTCATGTTTAATGCTGTCGAAAGCCTTTGTCATGTCTAAAAATAGTCCGACAGTGTACATTTTTTTATTAAAGCCGTCAAGGACATTTCCTGTAAAATCTAAGATTGCATCTGTTGTGCTTCTATGTATTCTGAATCCATATTGACCCTCATACATTAATTCATGTTTGCCAAAAAATTTACTAATTCGAAAATGCACAATTTTTTCTAAAATTTTTGAGATCACTGGAAGTAGAGATATCGGTCTATAATTACATATTTCCAAGACACTTTTTGCTTTATATAATGGTTTTACGATGGCTTGTTTCATGTCATCAGGGAAAACACCCATGGACAAAGATTTATTAAATATTATAACCAGGGCTTGAAGTATACCAGGGTAAATAGTCTTCAGCATTGTATTGGATAATTGGTCATGTCCCTTACTAGATTTTGATTTTAATCCCTTAATATAACGTTCAATTTCAGCCTTTGTAGTTGGAAAAAGAAAACAAGTGTGTTCGTTTCTAGAAATGGTTTTAATACATTCAGCTTGAGGTCTCTGTTCTATTTTTTCTGCTATGCCATTTCCAATTTCGCTATAATATTTTGCAAAAGCATTACTAATTATTTCCTTGTTACTTTCTTTAATGCCATTGATATACATTTCATTTGATATCTCATTTTTATTTCTAATTTTCCCAACAACTTTGTTTAAAATACCCCATAGTTTTTTTGCATCTTTGCCATTTTCTGCAATATAATTATTAATATATCGAAATTTAGCTTTCCGACGTAGTTTCTGATACATACTTCGATATTTCTTGTAATGAGAATATTCTGGAGAGTCATGGGGTAAACTAAATACTTTTTTATATAACTTCCAGCATTTGACGGATGACACCTTTAGACCAGTGGTAAACCAAGGATCCCTCTTTTTATAGGCGCTATTTGTGGTTATAATTTTAACTGGAGCATAAAAATCTAAAGTCTTAGAAATTTCTACATTCAGCGAAGCACTAGCATCACTGACCGTCAGTTCATGTAAATAGTTCCAGTTCTTATTCATAAGAGTACCTTTTATATTCCGTAAAGTAGTTTCGTTCACTTTTCGAGTTGTGTAAGTTCGACATTGATTTTCAACAACCAGTTCAATGACAGTTAAACATAGGAAATGGTCGGAGATATCTGTGGTGAGAACATGAGATTTTGTATTATTACCCAATTCAGCATCAATATATATGTTATCAATTAAAGTGGCTGTGCTGTGAGTCACACGTGTTGGTTTCAATATAGTTGGTATGAGATTGTTGGTCAGGTTCAATTCAAAAAATTTTGATGTATTTTTATGCATATTAATCTTAAGATAGTCCAGGTTTTGATCTGTTCCAATAATAATTCTTTTATTCTCATCTTTAACTTTACTTACAATTCTTTCATACTTGTCCATAAAATCTAATTCATTTGTTCCTGGTATACGATAGACTTCCCCAATTATAATGTTACTTTTATTCTTACGTGTTAATTCAATAAATATGGACTCAAATACACCTTCTTCAAATATGCGTAAGTCCTTCCTTTCCTGATATCTGAGATTAGTTCTTATCATTATTGAAACCCCTCCCCTCGACCCACTTTTTCTGTACTCACTGATTAACTTAAAGTTTTGAAAATGAAACTTATCATAATTGTCTTTGTTAAGGAAAGTTTCACACAAAAGTAAAATATCAGGCAACAAGTTTTTTTCCTTCATTGAGTCAAGTAAATCAATCAAATCCTCATATTTGCTAGGAATGCTATGTATGTTTAAATGACTGACTATTATAGAACCTTGAGTAGTAGACTCCTTAGTGCAATCAGCTAGGTTAAGATAGGTGCAATTGTTGGTTATTATTTCATCCAATTCCACCAAATCACAAAAATTATTGTTATCTAAATTTTCCAAACTATTCATAAGTTAGCCTTGCAAAGACTTTGATATCATATACACATAAACAATAAAGACACTTTAACTGTAATAATGACATGTTACAGCAATGCAAACTCAATCCAGAGCAACAAGTCCAAATCAATACATATCGCATAACCGTATTTAACAAAAAGTGCGTATGTTTCTCTAAAAGGATAGATAAAATGCAAAAAAATACATGATATAAATGGTAATTAAGTAAATATTCTGCAATTCTACCCATCACAAAATCCATAGGGTATTCATAAACTTGGATGCATGCAGGATGTGAGCCAGAACCCTGCAGGATCAGGACCGTAACCAGACCCTGACTCACATCCCACAGCATAGGGTGCAAGATTCTGCGGGACAATTCAAAACCCTGCAGGATCGAAACCGTAACCAGATCTGAAAATAAAATGTCCCGCAGAATCTGCACAATAAAAAGCATATACATCAATTTTGCAAGACACATATTGCACACCATAAATGGATAAATGGCCATTTTCAATCTCAATTCATCAATCCTAGATAAGGAATCGTTTTTGCAGTTAGTACTTTGATCCATATATGGACACAAAAAACACACTTTTGCAGTAATAAAGGGTAGTTTCAATTTACTTTTTGTCATCTTGATATTTGCACGAATGATGACACAAACAGCTCTCAAGTTAAAAGGCATAATACTCAGAACTATCTTAGTAGCACATTTTACGGAAATGCAAAAAAAGTTAAATTCAAGCAAATGCAACAATACTTTCAAACAATGGACCAATTCAAAAATATCTTTCTGATTGTCTTTTATCTTTTGGCGAGCAGAGTTCACAAATGAGACACAGCTGATCAAGTACAAACATATCAAGATCACTAGGGCACAAACAACAATGCAATCAAATGTAAAACAACAATAAACAACAACTTAGTAGACAAGAAAAAACACATAACATTGGCACATGGAGATGATAACCGTCAACAACATATAACTGATAATTTCAATAGAACAATAATCATTATCACCAAACAATTCATTTCAATTCATCTCTCACCTCCATCAGAACATTCCCAAGCAGATTGTTGGTCCAATTACTGGAATTTAGGTTATCTGCATCATGGAGGGATTTGCCTATACCCCAAAACTGATCTTTTGAGGCTTCACCAATGGTCTTCCTACCAGTCTTTAACAAAACATTCATGAGAGTCTCATGCTGTGTAAATTTCGACATACAACAATCATAAGCAATCTTTTGTGAATGCTTCTCCCAAACATGTCTATCAAAGTTTTTGACAGTGCTACCAAGGTTTTTCATGAGATACGGACTTACGCTACTCATGATCTTTGCATGTGTCACGTCATCATCGAACAGTTTTGCTTTTTCTGCCTGTATATATTGTTCGTTACAACTGTATCTGACATAATCTTTGATGAAAGGCGCATAATGAAAATTACTAAAAGGCGATCCTTGAGTGAAAAAGATGATGGTGTCATTGTCCTCGCGTTCGGCAGCAGTTCTGGGACTGAGGTCTTTTGGTAACATATCTAAGTTATTCATTGGCTCAACAGTGTAGCTTTTCCCATTAATAACAAGTCTATCGAGTACAAGTTTACATTTTCCCTTGTACGAGGGCATCTTTCTTGCTTTGTTAAAAATAGGTCTCAGGACACGTCTTCTGCTCTCTATTTCGGGGGGGTAATCTTCACGGACAAACACATTCGCTGGGAGTTGCATGCGATTCCTCAAAACCAAAACCACATCAGGATAGGAGTTGAATTCACACATTACAGGACGATTTTGGCCCTTCACATATGGACCCACTCTTTGTATTTTTCGGATTGGTACACGCTGACCACAACCTTGAAACACCATCATGTGATTTAACGCACCAACAATCTTCTTATGAATCAACGAATCATCTTCTCCATATGTCTCAGCTATTCCATCAAAAATAACATTGTATTCCCTTGATTTGATATCTGACTTAATACGATCTTCCACAGACTGCTGAATTTTTACTTTCAACTCAAGATTTTCATATTCGAGTAATGTCATTTTCTGTTTAAGTGACTCGGACTCCTCTTTCAAAGATCCCACCTGTTCCTTACAACTGCTTAGCTCTCCACTCGTGAAATCAAGGGTGCTCTGCAGTTCATCATATCTCGAGTTCAGCATATCAATCTTTTGATAAATGACTTTCAACCATGTCAACACTGGGGCATCATCAGGGGGCATCTCATGTCTGTCGACACCTAGAATAATTTTCTTAAGTTCTGGCGACTCACCTGTGCGTTCAGCACTGTCAGGCAAAGGTCTTTTTCTGGGATCAGGATTTAAACCTCCAGCAACAGGAGTCCCACCAACGTTTTGCACATTTTCTACAGACTGACCTTTTGATGTATCCATTTTTCACATTTGGGGCAGTTGGCAAAAATAATGTTCAGTAGAGGTAGGCAAAAAACGACAGGTAAACACAGGCAATCCAAATTAGACATGAAATCCATACACAATAGCATGTAACACCAAACATTAGCATGAAACACATCTCCAATGCTGTGAAAAACTTCCATGCATGAATGTCCATAGAATCCATAATGGAAAATCAATGCTAACCAAATATTCCATGGTAAATTCATAAAATCTAAGATAATTATGTACTCCGGCACAGTGATTTTTAGGAATACGCTATCCTCACATGCTCATGGATTAACTCACAAAAAATATCCCCAGTGTAAAGTCCAGAAATGTGAAATAATTCCACAAATTCAGGAGCACCATTTTCCCCCTGTGCACAGCTGTGCAACCATGCGTTACGATTGAAACATTTCTCTGCAGCTTTGTTGTTACCCTAACTGTGAAACTGATTCACATACCAAAAAAATTCTGTGACAAACTGATACTGCACACTTTTTATAGACTGTGTGCAACACTCCCCGGCATTGAATTTATCCTAAATTTAATAAGTTTATCACATTTATAATTATCACACACCTCGGAAGGTAAAGGCATAATTTTACAAATACAAGTGATACATTGTACAAAACATACATAAAATAGTTTACAACACATAATAGCATAAAAAATATTTACAGAGATCCTTCAAGAAGAACAATCTTGACAATTGGTCTCACAAGTTCAGTGACCCTTGTTTTGATCTTGACACTTCTGATCAATCCATCGGATCCTGGGTACACCTCTTTTACAATACCCATTGGCCAAACGCCCCTAGGAGTAGATTCATTTGAAATCATCACCAAGTCACCGATTTTCACATTTTGTTGAGTTTTCAACCATTTTGCACGCTTCTGGAGCTCTGGCACATACTCCGCCAGCCATCTTTTCCAAAATACCTCTGCAAGATGCTGCACACACCTCCACCTCCTCTTGTACAAGTCTACATCAGAAAACACTCCTGGAGGTAGACAAGGCTGTTCTTTAAGAAGCAAAAGATGGTTTGGAGTTAGAGCACTCGCATCATTTACATCATTGCTAACTTTGGTGATTGGCCTGCTGTTTACCATTTGTTCAACTTCACAAAGCAGTGTACACAAGGATTCATCACTAAGTCTAACATGAAGACCTGCTATGCCTATGAGCACTTTTCTAACTGTGCGTATCATCCTTTCCCAAATGCCACCCATATGAGAGGCACTGGGAGGATTAAAATGCCAGTCGACATTTTGTTTTACACCATTCAACTCAATTCTTTTGGCTTGTAATTCATCAAAACAACGAGACATTTCAGCTTCACCACCGACAAAATTTGTACCATTGTCTGTCCAGACTTTAGTAGGAGTTCCCCTCCTCGACACAAACCGCCTGAATCCATGAAGAAAACTGTCAACATCCAAGTTGTCTAACTTCTCCAAATGAACTGCTCTTGTGTTGAGACAAGTGAATAGGCACCCGTAACGCTTCACTTCTGACCTGCCGATTTTAACATAGAACGGACCGAAGCAATCTATGCCCACATAATGGAAGGGAGGTCGATCAGACTCCAACCGTTCAGAAGGGAGATCTGCCATCTTTTGGACACAAGTGGAACCAAAGTACTCTTTGCACTTCAAACAATTTCTACTGACACTTTTGACAATGCGGCGTATCTTGGTAATCCAAAATCTCTTGCGGACTTCACTGACAACCCACTCCGAACCAACATGCGCATAATCATGACACTCACGGACAATGAGAACTGCAATACGATGCTCACATGGAATCAGAATAGGATGCACCTGACTAGTCTCCAAATTGGATTCGCGAACTCTGCCACCAACCCTGATGAGTCCCTTATTATCAACAAAAGGATCTAGAGATTTGATTGCACATCCCTTGGCAACTGCTTCGCCAGCTGAAAGTGACCTCAACTCCTTGGAGTAAGAACGACACTGCACATATTTTAAGATAGCAGATTCAGCTGAAGCAAGATCACTCACTGAAAGAGACTTCCCTGAATCACTAGATGTCTTTTTTGACTGCAAGAATTTTCTCAATCTCAATAACCAAGCAACAGCTCTCTTGAGCTTATACCATGACGAATAATGCTCCATCAGCTTCTCCAGGGGATCATATTCAACGTCACTCAAGAAACACAGCTCAGGCCTTTTCTTCAACTCCGACTTCACCTCCGGATCATCTTCCGACAGAGAACTACATACATCATCAACTTTCCACTCAGACTTGAATTTTCCAAGAAAACTGGGACCAAACAACCACTCCTTCAGGTTTAAACCTTGAACATCTTGACCACGAGAAACCCGATCAGCAGGATTATCTTTGCCAGATATATGATGCCACTGATCCACTGAGGTAAACTGCCTGATCACACTCACACGATTCGCGACAAAGACATGAAACTTTCTATCCTCATTCTGAATATACTTAAGGACTATTTCACTGTCTGTCCAAAAGTATGAAGGTCCCAACTGCAGATCAAGTTCACTTTTCAACATATCATCAACCTTTGCAGCCAGAACTGCACCCTGCAACTCCAAACGGGGAATGGTGATCTGCTTCAAAGGAGCCACCTTGCACTTACTCAAGACTAGAGATACGCTAATGTGACCACTACGATCTACACACCTCAAATAAGTACAACAACCATAAGCCCTTTGGCTAGCGTCACTGAAGTGATGTAATTCCAGAAATGCGTCTTCAAACCCGACCGGCTTAACACAACGCGGAATCTCAAATTTCACTACCATCCGTAGAACTACTAGCCATGACTCCCACTTGTTCTTCAAATCAGCTGGAACTTCGGAATCCCATGGAATCTTTAACCTTGTTGCCTCCTGAAACAGTAGTTTCCCTGTGACAACTACTGGGCTCACCAGCCCGAGAGGATCAAATATTGATGCGACAAAACTCAACATATGACGTCTAGTAACCACAACATCAGGACTAACTGAAACATCAAAGTAAAGAAGATCTTTTGTCACATTCCACTTGACACCAAGAGCCTTCGACTGACAATCTGAAGAAAATTCCTTGACCTCTTTGGCACGCTGAGTCTCCGGAATGATTGCCAACAGATGCGAATCATTTGTGACAAATTTGGTCAAGTTGAAACCAGCTTTCGACAACAAAGACTTGGTACCAAAGACAACAGCTTCTGCTTCTTCCCTGGAATCGACAGACCGAAGGCAATCATCAACATAGAATGAGCGAAGTACGGTATCTGCAACAACTGGACTCGTTTCCGGATGATCGACCAATGTCCGCCTCAGTGCATAAGTAGAGCTACTGGAGCACCACACTCCTCCAAAAAGATGCCTCGTCATTCGAAAGTGACAAACATGACCATCATCATTGTACCAGAGAAATCTAAGAGCGTCTCTATCACCTACTGGAACTAGAACCTGATGATACATCCCCTCAATATCTGCCATTATCGCAATGGGATGCTGTCGATACCGTAACATGACGTTGACAAGTCTGTTGTTTTGATCTGGACCTTGCAGACAATTAGAATTGAGAGATTCACCTCGAAAACGAGAAGCACAATCAAACACAATACGAGTCTTCCCTGGTTTCTTTTCAGAAACAACTGCTTGGTGCGGCAAATACCAAATTCTACCTGAACCATTAATTTCATGAGAAGGGACGACTTCGGCATAACCTTTATCAAGCAACACCTTCATTTCCTGGTCATAGCAAGACATCAATCCCCGTTTAGCCAAACTGACCCTAAGAGATCTTAACCGTGACAAAGCGACAGAAATGTTGTTGGGCAACTGAACATTTGGCTTCCAGGGGATAGGAAGTTCATAATGACCATCTACCTTCCTACAGTTATCTTCCCATAATTGAATAACCTTCTTATCATTCAGAGACATGGAACTGACTTCATCAGAAATACCTTCATTCTCTATATTCCATAGAGTATTCACCTTTTCTTCTAATGAATCAGCATGGATGAAATGAGACATAACTGAATGTTTAACCGTCTGCCGAGTCTTCGCGGGACCATTTAGGGACCATCCAAACAATGTCCTAACAGCGAAAGGCTCTCGCCTACTGCCTTTCCTCACTTCCAACGGTACCAAAGCCTCTGCGTTATCCTGACCAATCAGTATCTCTACACCACCGGACTCCTTTAACAAGGGCAAATCCCTGAGATGAGGAAACGAATCACAATTCATAGATGCTGATCGAACAGGAATTTTGTCAACTACATAGACATGTGAAAGCCAAAGTAACTCACTACCATCTTCAGAAGATACTTTAAGCTTTACAACATCTGACACCTTTTCTTCAGACTTTCCCAGAGTATTCAAAACGTACTCTTCACAACTTCCTTTCAAGCCAAGATCATCAACAAGTCTTCGAGAACAGAAAGTACTGCTTGAAGCAGTGTCTAACAAAGCACACACATGGTAAGTATCATTAACTTTTACATTAACAATTGGCATATGAACATCTGCTTCGACACTGACATTGTTAGCTTGTACATGTTTACCTTTCTTGCAAAAACCTTCTTTCTTTTCAGAGCTGAGATGATCAACGTGGATGTAGCGAGTGTGCTTCTTTCCGCATCCCTGGATGTCACACACCGAAGACTTCCTGCAGTTCTCTGCAACATGATTGCTGAGCAAACAATTTTCACAAAGTTTATGATCTTGGACATAACGTAAGCGATCACTTGGCTTCATAGCCTTAAACTTAGAACAGTACAACAATTTGTGATCACTACTACACAATGAACATGGAGGCCTCCTCCATCTCGAACCTGACTCATTTACACAAGAAGAGAAAGATGTAGACTGCCAGGAAGCACTGTCACTTTTACCTTTTTCGTCCGATTTTACCTTGTTGCCACGTTTACCATAGACCGGGTCATTAGCCTCACTTGCCACCCGAGCAACAAAGTCCACAAAAGCTTTAAAGCCTGGGTATTTCTTTGACTGTTCTTTGGCTTTAAGAGCTACCTTTATCCACCTGTCTTGAAGGAACGATTCCAGACGACCCATAATTGCTACGATAGAGCCTTGATTGTCTACTTCATGAAGATGCTCCAGCTGGGACAGAGTCATATAACAACATTGCAGATCGTCTGCAAGCTGCTGAAGATCTTTGGGAGCTCGCACCTTCCCCCCATGAAGCAAATTATGGATCAGACGGTCCATCACAAGGTGATCATTGCCAAACCTAGTTTGAAGTATTTCGCGAGCCATCTTGTACCCCTCTCCGCCTTCGATAAGAATGCACCCACGAATGGCATTCTTCGCCTCTTTAGCTGTAGCACTCAACAAGTGGGTCAATTTCGTACGATCGTCTAGAGAAGTTTTGCCCACAACTTCATCAAAAGTCATCATAAAGGTGTGGAACTTAGTTGGATCACCAGTAAATGTCTCAATTTCAATCTTAGGACGATTAACCATATGAAGCAACTCACTTGCGCCCACAGCAGCTCCTGCAGAAGAATTCAGTCCACCAGTCTCATCTTTAACTGAATCCGTCCGGTGTTGCTCTCCTTCACCTCGTTCCCCCAACCACAGCCTCGTCGAATTGATAGTTGCAATGAAGTTGTCTTGGACCGCGTAGAAGTATTTATCGCTCTCCTCCCATTCTGGCTCTGTCTGCAACGTATCATGATAGCTGTCATGGGTAGTCTCGAAGTCCTCGAATATTTTGATGAGCTGTTCCCTTTCGGCAATCACTCTTTCCTTGTTTTCAAGGGACTTGAACTTCTTGATGGCTTGTATCCGCTTGGTGACCATGCCCTTCAGCTTGCCTCTATTCTTCTTAAGTTCCTCTGCCATGATGATGATGATGAAGTTTGAAGTTTTATACTATTGAAGACAATGATGACCAGACACACGGATGACTCAAATGTTGTTTATTACTCAGACACTGAGTGCTGGTATAACTGCAAGAACAGAAACACATACATATAAGTACAAGCACACATAACACAAATACGCATACACACATACAGACACACACACAGATCACAATATCCTTTGCCATATTCAATTACATAATGACACCATAATCCATAATTGAACTACACATGTTTAATGGATGAATTGTTGGGGGCTTTATGTCCTTTACTTATGCACAAAGGTAGGCTAAATAGGACAGTAACATAACACAAGTTAATTTGATCAACATACAACTAAACCTAAAAATATTTAAAGTCTTGAAACTAATTATAAATGCCCAATAAAGTGATTTAATAAAAAAGATCAATTACAAGTAATTCATGACCAATTTATAATAAACCAAACAATTAATTCAACTTACAACTTCAAATGGCTCTCCTATGCCTAGCATCACTGCACATCAATGCCCTTTTGCTTCTGTTACATTGTGAACCTAAATGTACAGAAACACCACTATACTAGCTATTCACAATGACAAAAAATTTAAATTCAATATAATTCAAACTGCTGCTAGATAAAGAGTACAATAAATTCTCTTACCTATTACATGTTGAATAGTAAAATACCAATAGATCTTAACCCTTCCTTGACTGTTGAACAAGTGATTTGAATGCATGCAGGAAACATTTCTCTGCAGCTTTGTTGTTACCCTAACTGTGAAACTGATTCACATACCAAAAAAATTCTGTGACAAACTGATACTGCACACTTTTTATAGACTGTGTGCAACACAGACTATTGCGTCGCCGAATGTCCAGCTTGCAATGTAATGCATCACCTCACAGATATTTGAAATTTTGTCTGGTCTTGACACGATCTTGTCTTACGTAAATGTATCATATCTGATTCATATGCCCATCAGTGCATGGTTGCTCCAGAGGTTTTTGATTTCATCGATTTGGAGTCTGGAGAAGGGCAGTAAAAGCAGCACTCCCCCAAATTAGAAATTATTGGACAATACCCAGTACAGCAATCTGGACAATTCTCCCTCTTTCCTTCCCTCGCAGGACTCGCCAAAAATCTGTCTGAATCTTGAACAGTATCTTCACAGGAACAGGGACAAGTTTCACATGCAAATTGACTGACGACAGTTCTATGAGTTGTAGTCGTTTGGTGGCGACACTAGTCCACCATTGTTTGCAATTGTTTACATTGTGTCTGCTGGGTGTCAGACAATCCTTTTGACAACAATCACCAGCCACACACTCACAATGGAGGCTGGATAGTATGGACATGGCTGGCTCCACTGTTGTACACTTGCTGTGACTGATCTGGGAGGTGTCTCATGTCAAGTTGTAACAAATTAATTGCAGTGCACAGAAAGTTTGGAGACATCAGTGTTCAACTTCCATGCCATACCATGATACAAATGGCTTCAATATCAAATAAACTTTTTTTAGAGATTTTCAGATTTCATTACAGTTGCATTGACCTATATACCCCAAGACAGGCATATTTTTTCCAAAACAACTTCTGTAAGAGATATACTTGGAAATATTGATTTATAATTCAAAGGACTCCAAAGCTTGTGCTTCTGGATTAGTTGGGATAAACTTTGAAATGGTGTATGTTTGCAACATTATCTTACACAATGCAGTAAAAACCCAGCACAAATGCAGCTGCACAAACTGAAGTGAGGAGGATTCTTAAGTCTAACTCCCCACCCCCATCCAAAGTGGTTTTGCATATTTAAAAACAAATCCTGTTGCTATAACACTTGTCTGTGAGATGCTAGATTAATGCAAATCTGAGATTAACATAAATTTGTGATAAGCATTTGTGATAAGCATTGAAGATAAACATTGAAGAATTGAAGATAAGCACCAGGAATGATGACATGTGGCACTGTCACACTATCTTCCATAAATTCCTCAGATCTGCTTTTTTTTCTTGCATAATCCTTTTTTCAAATACCCAATCAAAATCTCTGACTAACCCTCAAACTGCAATTGGCTGCATGTTGTGCATAAGACAACAGGCAAGAGTGTTTGTCTTCATTCTCTGCATGTTAAATGACCTCAAAATATGAATTCCTTTACAGACCATGTCCATTGACAAAAACTGTAGAAAAATGATACACACTGCACATGTATATTGACATATCATATATGTATTTAACAAGATCTACATAAATTATCATGGAGTGCTCAATCAAAAGAACTGTACAAATACTTAACAACTCAAAAAGCTTATAAGTTTCAGCTTGATCTTAAGTGCATGGCTTTAATTGGTTTCAGAAACCTACTTCTAGAAATCTCCCATTGACAACATTGCATTTTTCACCTAAATTAACTTTTTTAAATGCAAAATCTACTTTTTCCTCGATTAATATTCACTGAACTAATCAAGAAACAGATCAACAAAGTCTTGATACCAGGAGCAGCAGCTGCTTTTGGTACTTTGAATTTGTGTTAATTGTCTTCTCCTTCCAAATTGAATGTTGCTATTTCTGTCCTCTAAATCCAAGTCCAACAACACAACAACACTTGCCTCAATGAATATCATTCCGGATCCATCTGCATCTCACATCACCCGACGGAGTTTTTATTTTGAAACTTTTAAAAACTTCTGGCGGTTTATTTATTCAGCCCAGCAGATGCAGATTCCTTGATCCTCCTCCATCCTCACCCTGCTGCATCTTTTGGCATTTTCTTGCTGCATCTTTTAGCAGCATCTTTCCCTGCATCTGCATCAATATGCATCTGGATACAGAAGGTGTTATTGATGACACCGAGCTTCTTATGTATCGCTTTCTCTGATTGGCCAGCTGTGTTGTCTCCTGCATTCTGATTGGCCAAGAACACACATCCTGAGACACCCCAAGACACCCTGAGACAACAAGGCAGTCTCACTCAATCTGCAGTAATCGTCACCTCCCTGCTTGGCGCTGCTTGCCAGTAGTTAGGCTAATCTGCAGCTGCCTGAAGGGGTAACTCAAGGGGTAACTCAAGACACCCCATAAGCAGAAATACCCGGATGAAGGGTGCATCTGCCGCAACTGGCCTCGGAATGGTCATTCCAGAAGACTGTGCAACTTCATGCTGGGGGTTATTAGGCATGAAAGTTCTGGGCATGAGTGATCCTGAATACCTGATCAATTTCAATCTGAGAGGTGGCAATGTTCAATTTCCATTATTACAATGCATGACCATTTGTATAAACATTTTCTTCCACAACTTAAGTTCCTCGGTTATCGGTTATCGTGATGGACTGATGGTTGCGAGATCACAAATTTAATATTTCAGCCTTATTCACAGCCAAGGAAATATTAAAGATTGCTTTCAGCTGTTTAAGAACATCGGTGATGTAATTTTGGCCTACCTTTTACATTTACAGCGCGCAAGTGCAAGTGATTACATTCGGCTGTTTGACATTGATGATGTCGCTACAGCGACTGCTCTATACTTGATCTCTCTTTTACATGGAATGAGTGGTCGATTGAAGAGCATTTGATGATCATCTGTTGTAGCCATTGTTGTAAGTCGACCAATATGTCATAGCCAGACATTTGCCATCACTGCACTGCAGGGTGAGTGATGTCACTCATTGACTGACTTTTGCAGATAACATGACAAGAAATATGATATGGGAAACTGTATTCCTGAATTTAGATTAAACACGATTATTCTTCCATATGAATTTTCGCGAAGATACATCCCGATTCAAGAGACATCCCACGACTACCCCAGAAAAGACTGCTTCCTATCCGATGTGAGAAAAGTCTCACAATGCGAGTAGCAAGATTGAGGTCATCCATTAGTGGATTTTCATATTCCTGAGACAACATGCAACCATTAACGGAGTTAACTCCCGCAATTCGCCCTGAGAGGCTCTTCTGTTTGCCACCCTGGAGAGAAGACATTCAGGTCACGTGACTGCAATCGAGATGTCATGTTTTCTCGCCCCTGACGAGATCTCACGAGATGCCAGCCTTTGTTGGTCTTGTCCAATCACCTAATGGCGTTTGAGGAGCACCAGTCCAAGTGTGACTCTCCCCAGTGTCACAGGAAGTCGTCTGGTCCTCTGACACTCCTTGGTGTCCCGGATGTCCAGGAGGTGCCATCTTGATGACGTCATCAATATTTAGCACTTACTCAGTATTAGAAAGGTCATGTAAGGGAACCAATTAAGTAAGGACTTAAATTGTAATTTATCATGCTTGAACCTAAAACATGAAAAGTGTACCTCGATCCCCATACATCTTAAATTATATTTTAACATTTACCATTTGTAATAACTTCAATCAGATATGACAGGCAGGGTTCATTTAAATTAACTTGAAGTAAAGCAGGGAGAACTTCAATTTGACATTGCTTCTTAAAAATGGCATTGATTCAAGATGATTGACAACTGGTCATTCCTGAAACTGATACAGAAACCAGTTGGCCTCTCACTGCAATTAGCTTCTGGGTCCAAAATAGAGGCAGAAAGACAGGCAGAGGAGAAACAAGACAGACAAGACGCTGCAACACAGACAGGGCAAGCAAAACATATGCCAAGGGGAGGCCACTGCCCAGTGTCCACTGTGACTGCTGTGAAGCCATTGGATGTCCAGGGAGACTGCACAGTGTCCACTCAATGTCAGATGTGACCAGCTAGACACATACTCAGATGCTGGACACTGGCCAGGCTTTGTCTGTCTTCAGTAATTGTTGGTTTAAAAGACAGACATACAGGCCAGATGAGAAGGGTGGGGGTGGTATACTAATTATAGAAGAGAAATAACTCTCCCAACCTACAGTAGCATGTCACATGGTGTGCCATAATGCAATGAAACAAAGACCTTGCAACATTTGATAATGTGCCAAGTTTCCAAAGAGATGGTAACTTTTTACCTTCAGCGAACGAAGTTCGAAGAAGGTATTGTAATCACTTGGGTAAAAATGCTGTCCGTCCGCCGGGCGGGCGGGCGGGCGGGCGGGTGGGCGGGCGGGCGGTCGGGCGGCGGGCGGATAGATCGTTTCCGGCCCGGCACTCGGCCTCTATTGAATGTATGGGGATGAAATTTGGTACACATCTAGCCTGTATGGTCTAGTTGTGCCTTTTGATGGTCTGATGAATAGATCTTAAATACTTTTTGAAATAATTAACAAAATATAAAAATAATTTTTTTTTCGTTTCCGGGCCAAGGCTCGGTCACTATTGCATGTGCATGGATGAAATTTGGTACACACGTGGCCTATATGGTCTAGTTGTGCCTTTTGATGGTCTCATTGACAGATATTCTATACTTTCTGAAAAAATGAGAAAAGATATAAAAACATATATTTTTTGTTTTTGGGCTAAGACTCGCTCACTATTGCATGTACATGGATAAACTTTGGTACACATATGGTCAATATGGTCTAGTTTTGCCTTTTGAAAGGTCTGATGGAAAATATTATATACTTTTTCAAATATTGAAAAAAACATAAAAAATATTATTTTTGTTTCTGGCCCAACATCCGGTCACTATTCCATATACATGGATGAAGTTTGGTACACATATGGCTTGTATGGTCTAGTTGTGCCTTTTCATGGTCTGACAGATGGCTATTCTATAGTTTTTGTAATATTGAGAAAAAATATTTAAAAGAATTTTTTTTATATCGGAGCCAAAACTTCCCCACTATTGCATGCACAGTAATGCATTTTTCTAAACAAATCACCTATGCAATTAATTTAGCAGTGCTTTTTGATGCGTATAACACTTTATGAATCATTGGAAAAATAGAGATAATGGAAGGCCACTACTCGACCGCTATTGCATACCTATAAGCAATTTCGTAAACGCACCAATTTTATGATATTATTGTAATCTTCTAAAGGTGTTATTCGCTGAAGGTTTGCTGCTGCGCAGCCTATGTTTTTAACATTCTTACTAAAATCTTACTACATTAACATTAAATTTTATTTTTCAACTTTGAAGTAGTCCCTGTCAGCGTGCCTCGGCGGTCCTGCGTCGGCCCGGCGTCGGTCCGACGTTGGGCCGCCGAGGCACGCTGATAGGGGTGCAGTGCAAGTTTTCCATTGGAGACTTATTATATTTCTTAAGATCAATTATTTTCATGTCTACAGAATTCTATTATTCCCATCAAGGGAGAAGAAATTATGAGAAAGCATATTTTCAGTTTCGTAATATTGAACACATTTCAGCACTGAATTACACTAAATTATCATTTGTATAACATTGGCAAAGTCATTTATTGTCACAATTCCTCAGCTCCCTGAGATCCAGGGACATGCCTCAAGATGGCTCAGCACCTGCCAAGAAAAGGGCAGCCCATGATGCCAAATAAGGGCATCCCATTATGAACCCCATTGTCCCCTTTTGGCTGCTGCTCAATTGGGTTCAGGGCAAGTGGCAAATTCTCACACCTTAGCAGATGAAATATGCCACCCCCCCCCCCAAAAAAAGACAATCTTAGAAAAAAAAGTTCCTTCCCTCAGAACAGCTTGAGATTTTGAGCAATTTCTTAAGAAAATGATAAGGTGCTTTGGTGTTTAAGGTTATATATAGGCCTATCAGAGTCTAGCACCTATGAGTGATTAATTTTGGAGTCACTACAGCAGTGGAGGTCAGTGGCGTCAGTGTAGGTGGGGCTGGTGGGGCAAATGCCCCACCACTTTTTGGCCAAAGCTTAGATGTTTATGAATAGAAAAAAAAAATGCAAGTTTTCCCTGGACATCTTCGGTGAGGTGTTCGGTATGATTTGCCCCACCACTTTAAAATGAAACAGACGCCCCTGGTGGAGGTCCTACCTTTAACATTGCTATATGTGGTCACCTGTTACAGAGAGATACTGTGTTTAATATGACCTATTCACTGAGAAGTCACTTCTCTTTCGCTGCTGTAACTTTTAGAATGAACGTTAAGTTTTATACTTCAAGTTATTCATCACAGAAATATTGTCATTCAGACATTCAGAATTATTTTCATATGCCATATTACCTGAAGATATTCTTCCTTTTTTCCTTCTTCTTTTATTTAACCCCAGCCCACCCCATTACCTTAAACGGCATAACCCCCCCCCCCCCTTCTTCTTCTTCCACCTGTCCTTTCCCGCCACATTTCGATCCTCTCCGCCCCACTGAGCACCAAGTGAACAACTGTTTTGGGCCCACGCCTCTTACATGTCGAAGGTTTTTGCTAGAGACCTCCATGCCATGCTGTCCCCTTACACTTCATGAATTGACAATGCATCACACAATTATAGATTGCAGTTGGCCATACAACGTACCTGGTAGACTGAGACACAATTCTGAAGCAGTGACGTCACTTCAGCAAAGCCTTCAGCCAGTAAATATGTCCTATCTTACCATATTATGAATGAACTTAAGCACATGTCAGTGAATGATCTCACATGTTAGTGAATAAGTGATAATATCATACCGTCAACAGTGCAGTGATGTCACAAATGTGTCTCTGCGACAATTTGACCACCAATTTCTGTGTAAAAGATGGGATATGTGGTGACATCACTGATATTCTCAGATACTCAAAATTAATCTAACAATTATTCAACTTTAACAGCAGCAGCCTAGCTAACTTACTTAAAATTAGTTTTTTTTATTGCAAATACAGTTATAAGCCGCTGAATATAAAAGCTACATGAATCGTAAAACAAAACGCTCTGCAAACAAGAGCAATAGAGGCTCTAACACACCTGTCAGCTGTCTCCCCAAATATACACAGAAATGGATTAGTAATTACCAAAAATATTACAAAATTCAGTAGGATTGGAACAGCTGGGAGGAGTATGGACACAGCTGGCTGTACACTCATTCAGCTGCAGAAAAGCTGTGAAAACACAAATGGGAGGCGACTAACTCAATGTGAATACACTAGCACTGAATTGTGAATATTACTTTATCTGTCCATTTATTAGTGGGACCTTTAATTTGCATTTGGTGCACTTCTTTCCTACTCCTTTATATGTATTGCCTTCTAGGAGTCGGGCTAATTTCTGCAACAACAGGAGTCGGGCTACTTTCAGCAACAATACAAAATATACCCCCCCCCCCCCGTTCCGATTCTACTGCTATACAAAATGACAACTGTACCAAATTTGTTCTTATTTTTTGACGATATCAACCCTTGATAAGTGTTCAGCTGACTTGATTTTGTGGTAAAGTTATCATTTTGCGTTACTCTGGCCAAGAACATAATTGTCATCACTGCAGATCACCTTTCACATTGAAACTGTCGGTTAATTTGTCGCTGAAAGACATGTGACATCACTGGTGTGTCACAGTCACTTATTCAATGACATGTGCTGATAACATGGTCAATAGGATGTGACATCATTCACAGCCAAATGATTGTATTGAGTTAATCAGTTATCCTTCCTTTGCTGTAATTATCTTTCAAAATCCGTGCCACAATTGAAAATTCCAAGAAATTTACCTTGAAATTACAGAGAGTAACTAAAGCTTGCTTCAAATAAAATGCAGCGAATTAGTGGAAATCTGTGGCATTTCCCATCCTTCCCATGCTAATTTTGAACCTCCTTTGAACACCATTGATTTGAAACTTCATGTATCATTAAAAAGGTCATTCACACTTCAATGTTTTAAAATATTTCGTGATAACATATTTCTAAATTTTAATTGGAAAATATCAAAAGCATTTTAAAATATACAAGCTGGGACATAATCAGATTTCAGATAAAGATTGGCTATTTAATTGCTATTTCTAACAAACAAGCTGAACAACTGTGAACACATGTTAACAAAATGCAGCATTCAAATAGGCCAATACTGTGAGCAGTCCCATATAATCAGCTTGAATGGATTTTCATTAAAAAAGTTATTTAGAAATATTGAAATGACCATTGGTTTTCAAATAGACAAAGTTTGTCACAATACGTGTGTCTCCTGGTGGAAATGAAGAGGAATAAAACTCCCCCTAGTGAGAAAAAATATGCTATGTTTTAGATATGTAATTGTAAGAGTATATCTTCCTTGTCCTTATCTTAAGTTGAATACATAATACATATTTTAATTATACACAAGCAACAAAATTTGAATACAGGCCACAATATAAAAAAAGTAAGTTATAAAACCACAATGCTAGTCTGTATTTTGACTCGGAGTCGGAAGGCGCTACATCCTTCTTCTGTCGTTTTGTCGTACTATTTCATCATCCAAATTTTTTCAACGTAACACCTGACCGCTCCCATGCATTTGGGAAAGTAAAATCTGTTCGTCTCACATGTTTTTCAAATGTCCCAGAGTGAAGTTTCTTCTAGCGATATTTTTATCTATACGATTTACTTCGTAAAGACTATAGACATGACGTGTCTATAATGCAGCTGACAATTCCTTCAGGAAATAAGGCCATTATATATATTCTAACATGATCATTGATTGATGGTGAATACTAAGTAAACCCAAAATAATTAATATTGGCTATAATTATTGGTATGAACTATTGATCAAAATTCTGGATTTATTTAGATTTTCAGGGATTCAGGATTCAACTTGTCTGTTGTTAGAGTTTCTTTAAAAACCTTTATCTCTTGAAAAGGTTCCTTATTATTAAGCTTCTTTTGCCAGAAAGGGTTTCTTCAACAATTGTCTCTAGAAAGAGTTTCTGAAACTTTGTGGAAAGAGTTACTTGTGCTTTTGTCTCAAGAAATGGTCTCTTGTGCATTTGTCTGAGGGAAATGTTTCTCAAATTTCTGTCACAGCTATAATTCCCAGTGGGCACACGACGTAAACCCTGACGTTGCTAATTGGTGGACGGCTGGTCTGTTGGTCACGTAGATATGTATGGTGGAGATTATGTCGCCCCAAAGGTGATCACGACGTCAGGGTTTTTTTACAACATTGCCACAAAGTCGCGAGCTAACGTCGAACTCCTGACATTGCCTCACAATGTTGCAAAAACGTCGCCACAACATTGCATGCTGACGTCATATCTTTGACGTTGCTTCACAACGTTGTGACAACATAATGTCAACCATACAATTCTACGTCATTTGACGAAAAGTGTGACAACGTTGCTGCAACGTCGATGTGCCCATGGGGAAGCTTGTCAAACTATTGTCTCCAGCAAGTTTCCTTATCCTTTGCCTGAGGGAAGAGTTTCTCAAACTTTATCTCAGGGAAGAAAAGCTTGGACTTCTGTTTTTAGTTAATGATTCTTACTTTGTCCCATGAAATAGTTTAACTGAGGTTTTGTCTCAGAAATGACTTCTTTGGTTATATATACTCAAAATAACTTCCAAGTCTTCAAACCTCCCCTTCTTCTCCTTTTCCGTTTCTCTCTTTCTGTTCTAGCCAAATAAGAACAACAACAGAAAAGTAAAATGTCTCCAGTCACTCACTTTAAGATAGTGTTTTTAAATTTTATTTTGGGAGTTGTTGAACTCCGCCCAAAACAAAGGATTTGAAAAACTAAAGAATTTAGGGAGAAATGTTTGAAAAAGAAGAACTCCAAAGAAGTGCAAAAGGGGAAAGAAACAATTGGAAAATAAGAAAAGGTAGCTATTCATTTGGGTAACATTGGCCAAAGTGTGGTTAACATGCTGATAAGGACCCTAATAGCAAAAATAGATATATTTATGTTACAACTAAAAATTCACTAGAAACTTTTCAACTGTTGAGAAATTATGGAGTGAACATGCAGACTCCACTTTTAATTAAGACAGTTTTCAAACAATGGTATAATTTTGAAGAAAATCAACATAAAAAAGCTTATATTATTGTTATATAATTATTATTATATATTGTGATAACCAGATGGATTTTGCTATCTAACTTTGGTATGACCCAGACAATAGTATTATTTCATGAAACCTGCATTAAAAATAAGTAATAAATAAAAATGAGTACAATCATGATAGATAAAAAACGAGAGCTGTATACAATGCATATCAGCAAATCAAGAGACCAGTAAATATAAGAATTTAAAATAAAAAAAACATTGATGCTGATAAGTCTAATTATATTTTATATAATATTAAAACAATGACAAACAAAAAATATATAAATTAAAATACATTTTGATAAATTACATAGACAACCAAGTAAAGAGTTTTGTCACAGGTGCATTCCTTATAAATATTTAGCAGTTCTGGTTTGTGTAACTAAATTTTCAGCTGCAACTTAGTACAGAGACTGTAGTATTCTGGAGAAAAAAATAATAGCTGCAGCTGCATATTAACCCCTCACATTGTGAGCTGCAGCTGGGCCTTAATGTCATTAACTATTTGCAGCTGCAAATTACAACTGAAGTTTATACCAGCTGCACTTTTTCATACAGTTGGATTATAGTAATGATGCAGCTGCAGAGTTCCGAACTTCAACCAAGACCTATTCATATATAAATTATTGTACATAGGCCTAATATATCCTCTAATGTCCTGTCCTATCCGGTCTCTCTTGGTCGAAAAATAAAAGGTTGCGAGCTTGGGCTGAACCCGGGATCACAGTGTGGACCGAAACAGGGACCGTAACCGCAGTTCTAGGGTCGGAAATAACTAAACACCGAACCGGATCAAATATATTACAACCGACCAATACTAATCTTGTTCTATCCTCTCTTCGCCTATCCTACCACTTTGGGCCATACATCTAAATCGTGTTTTATTTGATAATGCTTTAATTTTAATATCAAGCAATAAGTGGCCCTGTATTATGACCATTAACTCCATACACTTTGCTGCCTGGTGGTGGCCATAGAACTCCAGAATTGCTGTTGGATCATTTTGGATCGCAGCTGCTAATGTTAGACTAATAGACCCCTGATTGGATTAAGGTCTTGGCATCTCTCAAGAAGCATCAGGAGGTGGTGATCTGGGCCTCAGGGCATCATTAGGGGCATCAGATCAGACATTCTATCAAGGCATGATAGGGCATGATAGGCGAATTACTGTGGAGTACAGCTGATGTACAAAGTGGTGGTGCAACAGTACTGCAACCTGAGCCCAGACAACATTGTTCAGAAAGTCAGAAAAACAGACAGGCCACCTGGTACATACCAGAAAGAAGAAGAAGAAGTAGAGGAAGAGGAGGAAGAAGAAGAGCTAAGAGGAAGAAGAGCTAAGGAGAAGAGCTAAGTGAAGAGCTAAGAAGAAGAAGAGCTAAAAAGAAGAAGAGCTAAGAGGAAGAAGAGCTAAGGAGAAGAGCTAAGTGAAGAGCTAAGAAGAAGAAGAGCTAAAAAGAAGAAGAGCTAAGAAGAAGAAGAGCTAAGAAGAAGAGCTAAGAAAAGAGCTAAGAAGAAGAAGAAGAGCTATGAAGAAGAAGAAGAGCTACGAAGAAGAAGAATAAGAGCTAAGAAGAATAAGAAGAAGAGCAAAGAAGAAGAGCTATGAAGAAGAGCTAAGAGCAAGAGCTAAGAAGAAAAAAAAAGAAGTTCTAAGGCACCACCAGCAGAGTTCAGAACCAAACCTCAGAACTAAACGGAAGTAGATTAAGGGAGAGCGAAGGTGGTGCAGACCTTTGAGATAGGTTCTTGTCAGTAAAGTAACGGATAATCTGGGATACCTACATGACAAACACAAGTTACAACACACATAGCCAATCATAGGATAGCCCAATGAATAGAGACTAACCTTCAGGCAAGAGAGTTTCAGGCAGGAGGTTAAGTATTCTAAGTGCTGGGACCAACAGGTGCGCCCTTGTGTACCCCATTACAAGTATTACCAAAGCTAAACAAAAACTAAAAGACAGTAGAAAATATTATGGATTTGAATATTGGTTCTGATTCTGTATCTATACATGTGGTTCTGATCACTCGCCACTGAGTACAATAATCATAGACTGTAAGGATAAAATATATATTGAACTGTATAGTGCTCCAGATAGTATGTCATCTGTACAGTGGGTTTACACTTCCTTGATTTCAACAAGGCAATATTTTGTTCTTTTAATAACTCCTATAATCATAACATTAACAGCAGTGGGATAAGAATTATTATTCAAAAATAGGGCCTACTACATCTTGAAGTTTGACAGGACTGAGTCAGATGACAACCTGTTTTGGGTAGTATTTCAATGAAACTGGGGGCTGCCAAAACTTCAGTATAGAACTGTATACAGATGTATGGCCATGATGTCTTTTTATGGCATTTTTGTGGCTTCCCAGAAGCACCTGAAGCAAGAAGTGCCGGATAGAGTGTTGGGCTGCAGAGGTGTGTGGGGCCCATATGGATGTGCCTGTACTGAGCCCTCTCCCAGCCCCCACCATGTGGCAATGGCATGTGGCTTACATGTGGTCTCGGGTCAGCTTCCTTGATTTGCCAGACAGCCTGGTCTTGCCTGCTGGCCGACTGAGTGGCGCCTGTCTTATGCACAAACCATGTGTCAGCCTCCTCGGAACACAGATGCCAGCACACCGAGCACAGATCCCTGCATAGCTCCAGCAGAGATCCCAGCCCTGGCAGCCCATTCCAGCCCTCCCCCTACCTCCACGCAGTCTTCCAGTCTGAGGGAGTCTGTCTGTGAGCTACTGACATCTTGAAAACCTTAGCCTGCAATTGTCTTCCATATGTTGCACGTCTGGATGGCAGGGTTGGCCACTGGGATGCATGGGGCTATGATGGGGGTTGTTGGTTGGACTGGAATCACTGGATCACTGGATCACACTCCATACTCTGTGCCAACTTGCCAAGACTGTTCCTCTGATCCTTGTGCCCCTTAAAGGGTCTGGCATGCACCCCATCCTGCTGCAGAAACTGCAAGTGCGTCATGCGCAGGGGAGTATTTCACACCTCCATGCCATCGGATGCCATGAGGTGGTGATGCTCTCATCCGAACTCAATCAGCACTTCTATAATGCAACAATTGCCCCTTTGGTCAAGATTTACAACTATTTGCTGTTCAGGTGAAATCGATCTTCTTCATTAGACCTATACAAATAATCATTTTTTGGAAACTGTCCCTAGTTTTAAAGCCCTCATCCATCTATCTCTCAATTTATCTATCTCTGTCTCTCTTCTTCGCTAAATTCTAGGAAGTCTGGTGGTGCACAACCAGTTGAAATGTCTATATATATATATATATATATATATATATATACTGCAACGTACTTCGAACCTTATCACATCTTTTAAAACCTTTTACATCCATTGAATCATAGGGTACCATAATGGAACCATATTATTTGTGAAGAACCTTTTTTAACCTTATGTTCATTATGGGACCTTTTTTCTCCAGATCTTTAATTGAAACCCATGGATTCTGTGAAGCACAGATCAACGATTCAACGACAATCGCTTTCGCACTGTGCCACATGAACGTGTATGATTTCTGTGTAAATTTACAGGATTTGCAACTGTTACAAGTTGAAGTTTGAAAATCTACTCATAAATCCTGTGTGAAGCATTTTCTCTTTCAACTGATTTGCATCATCTAAAATTGCATGGATTTATCGGAGCATGTGTCGCCCAAGTGTGGGCCAAGACAAACACACGAGAGATACAGACACACCATGCTTCACGGCTAACACACCTGGGTCCTGTACTTACACTGCACTTGTTTCAACTTGCTTCAAGTTCAGTCAACTTTAAATGGAGCAGAAATAACTTTAATGGTGAAAGTTATATGTGGCAAACTTCAATTGGAGTTTCCATAAATCTACAGAATCTTCAGAACTCCTTCAATGGTGTACATTTATTATATATCACACTTTTTTCTATTTTCAGCAATGATTTATATTATTAAGTAGGAAAGGCACCTACTGGATGTTGGAAGGGTGAAGATGCTCCCATAATGGACAGGCCTGCTCATCATCAGCCTCCACAAGTTCAAGCGGTGGGCCCTCATGTCAGGTTTGTTGTTTCCAAAGCCATCCATAGGTTCCCTCTTCATTTTGGCGCCAATTTCGAAGTTAGGATCCATGAAGATGGCGGCCATTATGACATCACAATGGAAATCCACTCAGCTCAGATTTGTGTAATTTGTAAAGTTAGTGAGGACACAGGTGTCTCCGAGTCACAGCTGCTGTAAGGTATTGATTCGGTGTCAGTGCACTATTTTACTATTTTTAAGTTAAACAAGTGTTCGTTTAAAGTTCTTTCCTTATCCTTAAAGTGAAGGTCAATAGCAGACGACAGCAGACGACAGCTGAGCAGTGATGACGATTGACGAAGCACCTCGGGGATCTCCGTGGGTCACGGAAGTTCACGAGGGTGCTCATAGATGGCCCGAGGTGGATGAATGAGTGTTAATCACTTGTTGTGATGAGTTTGTAACATGTGGCGAGGCAAGTAAAACTCAAGTGTAGATTTTGTGAAAGGGGAGGGGAGGGGGTGGAGGAAGCAGCCGATGTTTCTCACACCTTGCACGTGCTGCCACCTTGCGACATGTGCCCCTCAACTTAATCTTTGCTCCAGAGACTTCTTCATGACTTGATCCTGACCTGCTATGGTTTGTACTGGCTCCTGAGCACTCTTTCTTGTTGTTTGTTTGTTCATTTGTTTGTTTGTTCGTTTGTTTACCTTGCCACGTGCTGTGGTCCACTCAGCTGCCAGCCTGCAGTCTGAGCAGGTGACAATTTCTCTTCATAAGTGTTGTAAACAATTTTCACTGAACAGCTAGGCTGCTCTTTAATTGTCCTTGCATGATCTGCATGCTAACTTTCAGTAAGAAGGACACCAAATTAGGAAATTATAGAAATTGATAAATATCTTCTTTATATGTGTTATTTGATTTTCAAGTTGTCATTGATTGTATCTTGGAAAGCCTTAATTGTAACTTTTTTTCAAACAGTTTTCAATAGGGCATATAACTTGTATTTCAATTGAGCATACTTCATTTTATTGAAAGCGAATTAATAATCTGAATCTGATATGGGCCTATTAATGTAACTTTTCTAGAAGGATCCAAACTAGTCTCAATCATTGGTGCCATTGGTGCAGACTAACTCCAAGAAACTGACCTGCCTTGGATCCCCTACGGGCCAAAGCAGTCAGTTCTGGCTAGTGACAGACCAACACAAGCAGCCTAGCCATTGCAGTTGCATTCATCCAGTTGGTTGCTGAGACAGCAGGCAGGCTGGTGGCAGTGGTAGGGTGGAGATGATGAGCTGGAAGGGGGGGGGGGGTTGTTCTTCAAGTGATGAGGATGCTGATGGTTATTCATCTGTGTCTTTGATTTCCTCAGCTGCAGCAGCTGGCCCAGCCGCCGTAACAACACACCTCTTCAATTACACCCAGACCCCCCCCCCTCCCCCCCCCCTCTGCTCACCACAGACACTTGGGCCCCCATCAAAGTCCCTGATCAAACAGATCTGCACTCCTCAGTGAGACTCAGTCAATGTGGATGCAGCATAACTGTGTATTCCTGCATAATCCAAACCTCATTTTACATCAATGAAATCATGTATCTTCACTTCAAATATATGTCTTGATTGTTTGAAATATACTAATATTTCAACCAAATTTAAGGATTGGGCCTGATGCCTGCAAAGTGGATCACGGTAGCATGCTAGACTGCTAACCCCTGGAACCCAGGTTCGATTTACAGTCCAGGCAAGCAGTGGCGGATTCGGAGGGTGGGGGCCTATAGGGGGGCCGGGCAACTCCCCAAACTACTGAGATGAATAATAACATTTTAACGGAAATATTGGTCTACGCGAACCCGCGAATACCCCGCCCCTTAGAGTCTTAGACTACCTTGGCAGGATCCGCCACTGGCATATCGAGGCAAAATGATAAACAGAATTAAATTTATACCCGTGTCAAGAGTGGTCCTGTTAAACCTAGTCAGTGCATGAATTTAGGAGGTAAAGTCATATTGGTCAACTATATATATATGGAGGGATCACACTGTTTATAGAGAGAGAGAGAGAGAGAAATTCTTTATTTACGTGAAATGGGCTCACATTCTAGCCCCCAGCCCTCTTGGGCTTACAATTCACTTCAAAAACAATAATACATCAAAATAACAGAATTTTCGTTGAATAATACAAATTTGAATTAAATTTGAAATGATTTGTTGATATACATATATACATTAGTCCAATATGTAATAGCAATCCCAAAAAATATAAACTTTGTTCGAGTTATACTAGTAGATATATAATTCAAACTCTTGGAATGTTAATTTTCATTAGGCCTATTTACATATTTACAAATATCATATTGCTAATTTGATGTCGACATATATAATTACAAGTATCGTATTGTTATTGGCAAGTATCGACAATTACGTAAATTAAACTATGTATACAAAGCACTTTGTCTTTTTTCAAAAGCGTTACATATAAAATTAGCTGTTTCTTTAATACAATCATCTTTCATCAGGAATTCAATTTTTCTGTCATCATTTAATAAGTCAAAAAAGAAATTAATTTGTCTTATCCTGTTGAAGAACTCAAATCTAATATCATTATAAAAGGGACAATGAAAGATAAAGTGCATTTCAGATTCAATGTAGTTGAAGTTACAAAAAAGACAATATCTGTATTCTATTGGAGTGTCTTGAAAACGTCCAGTTTCTATTCTTAATGGTAGAATACCGTATCTAAATTGTGATAAAAGGGCACGCTTTCTCCTGTTTTGAATATTAATTACAAAATTTTCTACATTATAGCTCTTTTTAAAAATACTATAAAAGCGTAATTTTGGTACAACAGTGATTTCATTTCGCCATCTCTCACAATAATTTCTGTGTAGAATTTCTTTGGCATTCTGTACATTGATAAAAGTGTTATTTTCAAAATTTGTCAACATACTGATTTCTTCACAAATTAATTTGATTTCTTTACTCCAATTTTTGCATATTGACTTATCCCATACAAATATTTTCTTAACTATTCTATCATTCTCAATGTTCAATAATCTGTTCCATAATCGCAACATTTCTAACTTATGACGTGTAATACAAGAAATCCATCCCATGTCCCCATTAATAGCTAAATTTGATGCAAATCTGTGAACTCCTAAAAAGAATCTTATGGCTCTGTTCTGGACAATTTCACTTCTTTTAGAAACATTAAAACCCCTATAACAAATCTTAAAGCAGTTGTAAGGTCAGCAGCCGCAGAGGAATATATTTCAGATGACTGAGGGCTAGTAAGCAGTGTTTAGATTTGATTCATCGCAGTGTGAAATATTGATGTATCTGCTTGCGGTCTGTTAGTGGCATGCCATTTCACACATTGCTTTTCCTCTTCTTTTTTCACCTATTTTTTTTTCTTCTTTTCTTATTTCTGCTTCTGCGACACTCGTTCGTTCATTAAACTGCAACTGCTGGGAAACGCACACTTGGTTCAGGTGGCGCTTGGCAAATAGATCTGCCTCTGCGGGGTTGTCCTGTCTGTCTCTTTCCCATGGCTCTGTGGGTCTGTCGCTGTGGGTCTGTCTGCGATTCAGCTCTCTATTTTGCTGCTTAGTGTGCATATGACAAATTGTATGATGGATTTGTGTATCTGGAATAAGTTGATGTACCTCTATGTGTAGAGTAGTAAAGATACTGATAAATACAAGATATTGTCTCAATTTCCTCACTCATCGGAGGCCAGAGCCGGATGCTGGATAAGGGAATGAAACTTTTTAAAATCTTTTTACATACTAATTATATCAGCGCATAGTCATGTTATGTTATCAGCGCATAGTCATGTTATGTCGAGAGTTACATGTTTCACGACACGATAACCTGATAGACTCCTGCCGCCGAAATTTTCTGGATCCCCCTTTTCAGAAGGTCGGTGTAAATTATCTGAGACAGACGTAATAATGCCTGGTATTTTGTTTAATCTTATCTGATCTAATTCAACAAAAGGTGCCCCATGTGGCCAGTCAGTGGGCTGGAATTCTCAGTGGATCTAATTGGGTCAGTGCACCTCGGTTGCATTGTGTCTGTGGCACTCCGTCCGTTCTTAGTGGGGTGATACCAGGTGCCCCACTGCGCCCCATTAGCCGCGGCCATTGACAACTGAGCCGGCAGAAGAATCGCCAGCTGGACACATTGCTTCATACATTGTGTGCTGGTGGGAGAAACTGCATTGTAGAGGCCTACTAGAGGAGCTGCATAGTGTGAAGCAGGGAGTGGGATGGACAGTCATGGACTGTGCTTGCGGGGTGGACTGCATACAAACATGGGATGGAGGAATGGATCATAGGCAACTTTGACTGTAACTGAGTGATTGACAGGTTAGGATAAGTTAGAGCCCGGAGTCACTGAGTTCGGGCACCATGACTTGACTTGAGTGCTTCGTGACTTGACTTGAAAGACTTTCATGACTTGGACTTTTACCATGACTTGAGTGTTTTGTGACTTGACTCAACCAACTTAAGCGACTTGATGAAACCAACTTTTATATGGAATTATGAGTAGACCTACTTACAGTCATGCACCAAAATTCTCCTTATGAGGTAATAATTCGATCACATCCCTATATGCTATGTTATTCTTAATGTTGCCTACCAGGTAAGTGAGGTCATATCCTATACTTGTCATATATCAGAAAAGTATGTATGTGAGTTATAAGTTAGCCAGTTATGCATGGACAGTTCATTTCAATGCGAAAGATGGTGCCTGTACAGGCTGCAGTGACATCATTGATGTCTTCAACATTCAAACAGCTGAATTTAAGCAATTGTACTTCCTCAGCTGTAATGTTGGATTGATTTAGATGGAATAATTTGTATATTTATATATAGATTTTAATGTACATGCGAGAGAAATGCTAAAAAAAGACACATGAAATAAGCTAAATTTTACCAAGTTATCAAACGAATTTGCATTAGACTAATTAAGTGAATGACAACAGTACTGGACCTAGTAGATCTGTAGGCCTACTTAAAAAAAAACATTTCTAACTGTACTAAGACGTCAAAACATGGGCCCAGGCCACATAGAGTGTCACCAGGTGTTCAAAATACAAATCAACAAGTTTATCATTAAAAAATATGAAGTAAAACTGTAAAATCAATCTTTTACCTTTTTGCATATCAATGGGTATTTGGGTAATAGATATATATACCTATAATTAAAGACTTTATGTAATTGCAAAGTGCAATCAACTTTGACACCTACTGGCTTGACCAGTGCTGTTCTTCATTGGGGACCTCAGTTGCAATTTAGTAATCTGAAGGTGAAGCAAAGCTTTGACACCTGCAGAATTGCAATTAGCATTATTTGACTGTTTGTGAAATTAATTTAGATTAAAGAAACAGTTCAGTGAGGCCCAATGCGGCGGCGGCTTGATTATCTGAAGGCAGTGGCGACTTAGAATGGTCATGGCTTGACTTGACTTAAGCTTGCTATGACTGGCGGCGGCTTGATACGGCGGCGGCTCCGGGCTCTAGGATAAGTTAACCTGTTGATGGACTCTTGGTCTTCTGAGAAGTAGAAGAAGAACTGCATTCTAACTCATAAATGTGAGATGAACTTGGACCATGCACTATGAGGTGAATTCTTGACTGTGACATGGACAGACAAATAGTTGTGGGATTTGGTGTAAATGGCTCTTGTGTGGGGTGGACTCAAACCACCAAACTGCATGCTTGTCTATAAGGTGTGATTGTGTTGAAGAAGGAAAGTTATGGCTGGAGTATGGAAATGGACCTCAGATGAATTGCGATGCACTGTCCACCGGTTTTAGATCTCAATATTTCACGCGCGACCAAATGGGCAATAACCGGCATCAATGTTCCTAGCCTTCCAACATGTCCATGCCCGGGTACATGCAGCCGCACGTCTTTCTTTCTTTGCCTTGTTCTCTCTGTGGAGGTGCGAGTCTCAGGTGCGGAATGCAGAAACCCTCCCCCCTTTAGACGAATCAACGGGCCCTGATAGACCACCTGCTGCCCTCCCCCCCCTGACACCATCGGCTTCTGTACTGCTGCGATAGGTGCCATGGTAGCAAGTTCGCTGTCGTGGTTGGGCCAATGCCGAGTGTAATGGCCTTCGCATCCATCTCTATCAAATATGTATACATGCTGCTGCTGCGGCTGCTGCTGAGCATTCTGCTGCTGTGTGGTACACCCCCCCCCCGCCATCCATCCATCTATCGGATCCCCTTAAAAGCAGCAGGTGGGCCCTGTCTCCCCTGATTGCACTCCCAGACGAAACCACCCTCCCAACACCTGCCCCATGTCACGTGACCTTACCGTTCGTTACTAATGACGTCACACATGTGCCACCTGTGACGTCATGATGCTTCCAAATCTTCCAAATATGGTGAAAGCGTTCGAAATGAAGAACGTCTGCAAGGCCATGGAAGTCAAGGAAAGCCATATTGTAAGGCAGTGAAAAGTAGAAAAGTACTTTTGAAAAGTAATATCTCTCCCTCTTCAATCTTTGTTATTTTCTCAATCTTCTCTCGGTCTCTAAGTTCCTGTGTGATCTTTCATCTTTTCTTCGTCTGCATGCAAATCCACAATTCCAGTAAAAGACTCCTCGAGAAAATCAGTCCCAGAAATGCTCAGACAAAAAAAGCTCCCAGACCTGACTGAGGCAGCTTAAAAGAAGTCATGCAACAGTTTGGTGCTTTATTCTGTCTATCCTGTCTCACTACTTTAGCACCTGACCTCATCTGAAGCACTCCTACTCGAAGGCTGCCGAATACCTCACCTTACCTCTCAGTATTTATAGGAGATGCTGAAGAAAGACATACATACAGGCCTAAGCCTTTTGCCAATCAATAGGTTTATCTTGCCAAATTCTGATCAGTCCCTTTGTCCGATCCATGAAACGACCTCTGACCTACTTCTTGTGCAGGTGGTGTTGCTGAAGGCCAAAAGGGTAAAACCAAACGGGTGACTTAATCATGTGACCTCTGTTGGCAAGGGTCACAAGGTCTCTAAAAGCCCAGAAAAAAGGTCCAGAAGTGATCCCTTCTTCGTAATAATCTTAAATGGGACAAAATTTCTCTCTCTGACATAGCCTAGGCTAAATGTACGGCAGTACGTATAGGTTTTCACTGGGGTATATGTGTGTCACTGATGACTGTCTGCATTTCTGTCCGTCAGTTTCGCAGCTGTAACTGGTTGACAGCAACAGTTCCATACGAGGGGCGTCCCAAAAGTTCTGACCAATTTCTTTTTGCAGACCTTTCCATTTAAAGAATCTGCACGAAATTTTCGCAGAATTATTTTCAGGTATATCACTATCTATTTTGAAAATTTGATACCTGTTAGAAGTCTGAATATTAATTTTCTGTTGCCATGGAAACAAAAGGTCAGTGCACCCAGCGCAGCACAATTTTTTAGCACAAATCCAAGTGTATAGCTGTTTAAATAATCATAGGATCTCCTGTAAATATGCAATTGATGATCATGAAAAATAATAGTTGGCAGCTTGACAGTATCTCAAAGTTGATCTATGACATTTAAAGTCACTATGAATCATATTAACCCATGTGCTGAAGCAATCTTCAAGGTCCTCAAAACTTAGCTGTTCCCAAAAGGTGAAATTTCAGCATATTTGGCTGCAGCTTCATTTCTGATTATGAGTATGGTCTATTTAATTTGTGAACTGGTATATATATTTTGGTGTCACCAAAAGCCACAGAAGGCCACATCTGGTAAATAAGGCAGATGAGGTTGGGTTTGGATCTAAATGTTCTCGAACACTGCCTCTAGGCAGTAGATTGTTTCGGCCGAACCATTTGAAGAGCTGTGAAGCAAATGATGGAGTAAGTGTTTGGCAATTGCCTCAGCTGATCAGGTTGAAGTATAAATAAATGGTAATAATGTAATGAAGTATATCTTGAAACACTGCTGGCATATCAATGAATACATTTTCTTGCAATCATTTGTTTTATCACTATGAATTCTCTCACTATAAACAGAGCTAATTTGTTGAATTTTGTTAAACAAATTGAGCTGCACTGGGTGCACTGACTTTCTGTATCCATGGTAACAGAAAAGTAACTTAAACACTTCTAACAGTTTTGATTTTTTCACAATAGATAGCCAAATACCTGAAATTAATTCCGTGAAAATTTCATCCAGCTACTTCAAATAGAAAGGTCTGCCAAAAAAATCGGTCAGAACTTTTTGGACGCCCCTCGTACACTTCAAATTCACCGGAGGTTCTGTGATGCTTTACATCATGCATCTGTCAACATATAGCGCGCACTGAGCTATAAATAACCAAGTAACACCATCTTGTGTAAGTTGCATTCAAATAATATACTGCCCCCATCTTCCTAGTGGCAGGACTTTGCATTCTTCTCGTTCTTATTGTTTTACACCTTCTATAATACCACATTTATTTTTAGTTTGGTTCAAGTTCCTATGAAATTGATCAGGTTAAGATAATTATCAAGAACAGATTACTTATAGACATTTTTTCTGTTCCCTCAGTGACCTGTTGAGCCATGACAACAGAGGTCATATGATTAGGTCAGCTGTTTGTCTTTTACCCTTTTGGCCTTCAGCAACGCCACCTGCACAAGAAGTAGGTCAGAGGTTGTGTCATGGATCTTACAGAGGTCACATGACCTGGAAAGGTCAATTGCACAGAGAGCTGAAAGAGATTGACTGTCAGAAGGCCTTCTGGCGGGTCTTACTTTCAAGAAAGAAGAGGGAAGCTTGACAAGGCACAGAACTAAGTAACAACAGCCCAAACTGGTCAATAATGGCTAATTTATCAACAAATTCAATACTATGCGCAATGTACTTGTAAAAACAATTGTTGTTTACTTGCAGACCACAACTTTTTAAGAGCAATGATCTCACCACTTCCAAGCTATACTATTTATCATGGAATTCTATTTTAGAGAACCAACTGACTCCTGTCAGAACCAAAAACTCCTGAACAGAGGAAGTGGGCAGAGCCCTCTATGGCTGTCATAGGCAGGTGGCAGAAGGACCTTTAGTCACTAAAAAGGAGAGGAGGAGAGGGCAGCTCAGAGGAGAGGGCAGGTGGGGAGGGCAGGTGGGGAGGACAGGTAGAGGGGTCAGCTGACAGCAATGCAGCCTCAACAGGACACAGACAGGACAGTCCCCTTCTACTAAATGTCAACAGAGAAGATGCTGAACAGGAATCCTATCTATCAATGTGACTAGCTATCTAACTGTTGCAGACCTTATAGACCTGAATACAAGCAGACACATTTTTTTTGATGATTTTGGCCTACATGTACTGCTCCGAATGATCAGGAGACAATAAGAACCTGGAAATATATCTGAACACAAACACCAACCAGTTTAAAAGCCATTTTATTCCATGCAGGCATCCGAGTACTAGCAATGAATTCGATGTAGAATCTACAATTACTTTCCGGAGACATCCAAATCAGACCAAGGCCAAATCGAGGCTAAAACAAGGCCGGTTATATTATTAATAGAAGGCTACAATAGCAGCATTACGTGTGTATCCTTCTTGTGTGTAACCTTCATGCCAAGCCGAAGAACGGAGTCCTGATGCTGAGCCTTCGTGTTGAGCCTTAGTGGCGAGACTTAATCGTGAGCCTTTATGCGCCTAAACCGAAATTTAAGGCAAACACTGTGTTGGAAGAAGGTCACACAGCTGAGAGGTGTGATGGAAGAATATTTGGAGCAGATCTGAGGCTCTGGGTTGGCCAGAGAGAGATAAGGCACCCTTGTGAGAATGATATAGACATACCTACAGACAGATAGACAAACAGATACTGGGGTTAATTGGTTGGGATGTTCTAGAATTGCAGACTTCCAGAAATTTTCTGTTCACAGGATCAGGAATTGGTTAGTGAGATGGACATTTTTCTTTTGCCGTTATTACACTCCTGCTCATAAATATGGAATTTTTTTTTGGAAAAAAAGTGTCAAATAAAAGTAAATTTCAGAGTGTGAATGTAAGCAAGGTCCATTGTAAAGGTCAATTCATCCTCTCTAATCACTCTTTGGAAGCCTCAACTACATGTTGAATGCACCTTACCTTACAAGACCCCCTGAATTTCCATATTTCGTGCTGCTGTAACTTTTCCTGGGGTCAACGCTGCAGCATGCGTTTTAAGTGACAGTATTTTCTTCCCTTTATTGGTCATTGGAAGTAGTTACATTGAATCAGACCATCATGTGCTCCAACAGAAATTGCAAAAGTTTTTAATTCCAATGGAAAATGTTGAAGTATTCCATATTTATGAGCAAGGGTGTATTATTTTGACAATCTGAAATAACAGAGTAGCTCTCAGCAATGTGTGGCTACCATCCCCAGGGACATACCCTTGATACCATCCGTAATGACATAGAGTATATTAGAGATATAGTATTATTACATGGACACATACATCATCCTTGCCATACACCTTAATTTGCATGTTTCTGGCAGCTCACACCAGAACCCAAACTGACAGGCCCCACTCTCAACACCAACACGTTCTTCTCTGCCAGTCAGGGTAGCCAGGCAAGAGCCTTGGCAAGAGACTCCCAGTCAAGAGTGGTTTCTGACTGAAACAGCTGTCTGCTGAAATGCAGCTGTCTGGAACAGCTGGCTGACACAGCTGACTAGAGCCCATAACCCCCTCCCAAGCCCACTTGACAGAAGAGCCGTCAGAATAACCTGGCTCTTCTGTCAACGCCATCCTCCCTCTGAAATAACTGATCCTTTTCGTTGCAACTGATACACACATTGTTTACAAAAATTGTTTTGTAGTAATTATCTTACATGAAGCACTGTATAAACATCTTTCTAAGCAAGCTGTCTTTTAGATTTTTGGCTGTACAGGTTCGTTTGATAGGGATGCTCTAACATTCTAAAAAAAGATAAGATAAGATAAGATAAAACTTTATTTAACGTCAGTGATGAGAGTACAAACAAATAACACAAGCTCTAAGCTTTTGGCCGACAAATTTTAAAATAACAGAAACAAGATGAGATAGTGAAGTTATATACAAATGAAAAATGAATGAATTGTCTAGGTTTTACATTCTTTCAATAAATAACTTTGTACCATTGCAAATCATATTATGTGTTTTCGTTATAATTCTGTGATTACAAAGAATTTCTTAAGCATAGTATACATGTACCACATTCGCACTTACTCAGATAATCATTTTTTCGTAAGTCGAATTTGAAAGATCTTATATCAACTGAGCATTTTACTTTATAAGGTAGAACATTCCATAACGAGGGACCCTGATATCTTATTGACTTCTTACCATATCGAACTGTATTGAAAGGTGGTTGAACTAACTTGTTATTGTCCCGCATGTTGTATGGAGATATTTGTTTGTCAAAAAATGTACTTTTAACAGGTGGTGCTAAGCCGTTTATTACCTTGAAAACAAATTCTACCAGATTATTCTTACTTATTACATGCAACATCTTTTTGTCAGTTTTTATCAATAAGTCAGTATATGAACTTTCATAATCATTGCAAACGAGTCTCAAAGCCCTTTCATTTAGTTTTTCAGTTTTTCTATCATGTCCGAGAGAGAAAGTGTGGTAGGCAACAGAGCAGTAAACAAAGTTAGAAGCTACAAATGCCTCGTATATCCTTAATCTGCCTTCATAATCAATGCACTTACATAATCTCTGAAGTGCATTTATTTGCCGAGCGGCCTTTTTTGAAATAAGTGACAAGTGGTGATTAAAGTTCAATTTATCATCAATATGAATACCTAACAGTTTTACCACTGATTCTGATTTAACAGTGTTATTGTTAATTTTAAAGTCTATAGTAGTGTTGTCTTTACTTAAAAGTATTGCCTGAAATTTTGATGGGTTAGCTTTCATGTAATTAATTTCAAACCATGTAATCGAAATTTTAGCAGCTTTTTCAAGCGTGTCCTTGACATTTAATAAATTTTTGTGAGAGTAGGATAATGTGTTATCATCTGCATAATTGTACACATCACATGTTTTCTTTAATTGCATTAGGAAATCATTGATAAATATATTAAACAAAAGTGGACCCATGATTGATCCCTGTGGGACACCTGTTTTTAGATTTAGCCAACTACTTCTTATATTTCCTAATTTGACAGCTTGTCTCCGATTTTGTAAATAATCCATAATAAATGAGCAAGCTTCTATTGAGACACCATAGGCATGTAATTTGGCTATTAACAGTCCATGAGGTAAACTATCAAAAGCTTTTGAGAGGTCTATTAGTATACATCCGACGTGACAATTGTTATCAAGGGCTTTCCTCCAATTTTCAATATATTTCACAAGTACATTGTTACAGCTATACATTTTACGGTAAGCAGATAAATCATCTGACATATTGTTTGACATGAAATTGAGTAACTGATCGCACAAAACTTTTTCAAAAATTTTAGAAGTTGACGGGAGAACACTTAATGGTCTATATAGTTTTCTTTTGCTAGTTGATCCGACTTTTTATAGAGTGGTGTTACTTCAGCCTTTTTATTGCAGTCAGGAAATTTACAGGTTGTGATGCTTTTATTTATTATCGGAGTCAAAGAATTACAAATGTAATGAGAGCCTATATTCAAGAATTTAGGGGAGATTTTATCAAATCCAGTTGCTTTGTTTGTTTGAAGATGTTTAAGTTTGTTGAGTACTGTTGATTGATAGATTGGTGTGAAATTAAATTGTTGTTCATTGTTTGTATGTTCATTGATCAGCTTTACACTTGGATGGTCTTTGTAGTGGTCAATGACCTCATCAGCTGACATTTGCTTCACTTCATTTGATTCACAGAGATCACTTGTGACATTGATGAAATATTCATTGAAAGCGTTACTAACGTCTATTGGATCGCTAATCAAAGAATCAGATTCACATAAGGTGATCTTATGATGGTTTTGTTTTACTTTGTTTGTCATAAATGGCTTAATTACTTCCCAAAAATGCTTTCCTTTGCTTTTTTCTGTGTTACAGTTATCTTCAAAATATTTCTTTAATGATGTCCTTTTTAGTTTACAGACAAGATTTCTTTGTTTTTTAAAATTTAGCCATGATTCTCGACTTTCGAATTTTTGAAATTTTCTTTTAAGAGCTGCTTTAACATTTATAGCTTTTCTGAGATTGTCATTCATATAAGGCAGTTGTCTATGCCTCACAATTTTCTCTTTTCTTGGTGCATTTTTATCTATTATATCTGAGAGTAAAGTGTTGTGAAACCATAATTGATCATCAACATCCTCAAATACCTGGGAGACATGAAATGGGGCAATTTCTAAATCTTTTTTATAATACTCTTCATTGAAATTTTTAAACGATCTATCTAAGGGCAGATTTCAAGAAAAAGCTGCAAAATGACTTACCACAACTTGTCCACAAGTTACATTAGCACAATACTGATAAGGCCAGACATAATCGATTCATAGATTTTCAGATTTTCTCAGGGCGCTTCTTCTGAGGACAGCTGGCAGGACAAAAAAAAACTGAAATCTAAATCTTTTATTGGGTCAATCCATTAAATAAAATCATGGGTAAACAATCTTTTCTGTTGGATTGGTAGGTCAGAGTGGCTAAAAATATGGCCTTGTGCTAATGTAACCACGATGAACGATGGAGGACGGACTTTTTTATGCTGATCCTACTGCATTATAAATGAAGTCACCAGCAGGGTACCACTACTGGCCTGCTCTTGGGAGACCTGGCTTTCAGTTCAGAAAAAAATTGAGATCTAATCATGTGTTTTTTAACGTAATTTTTATGTACACATTTTGCTAATGTAACACTATGAAATGGACGGATGCAAAATTGCAGTTACATTAGCAATAAAGAAAAAGGTACCACACCCAGTCGTTTATGTTTTTGGTGATGTATATAGGCAAATAAAACTCGTTTTTCAATAAAATATTATAGTTTCATGTTTGAAATTGGCATAAGTAGCGAGAACGCAGAAAAATTTCCATGTAAAAGTTGCTAATGTAACCTCAGTGTCCTGAGACGGAATCGAGTTACATTAGCAGTCCTTTTTTATTTTTCATTTTTTTCCAGTTTTATAATGACCAAGACAATTAAAAATGGTTCCAAAATAATTTTCAAGATGTTTTTTATCAATCACATACCATTACATTTTCCTGAATTGGTTTTAGCAGATACCAAAGAGCGCCAAAGTAAGCATGTCTGATCACCAGTAAGTTTGGTCGTCCAAAATTGTCCTCATGAGGCATAAAAGAATATCTTTTTAAGAGGAAAAAGCTACATATTTGAGGAATATTTTATTGATATTTATTCATTACCTCACAGATGTACTTAGTAATAGGTTTACTTGCTTCAGGAAGCAACAGAGAGATAACAAAAGGGTTAGAAAGTTTAAGGTACCTTTTAAGAGCACTTTTCGTGAAATCTGCCATAGTGTACTAGTGTTGGTTCATTGGATGGGCATGTTAATTTTGTTGCAGCACTAATGTAGTTGTGAAAGTCAGTTCTATTTCATGTAATAAATGTAATTTCATGTAATAAAGTTTTACTCAGGACATGCTATCAAAGGAAAACAAAACTAAATCAGTCCTTTTCAAAATAAAGTATCTATAAATATTACTGAGAAGGAGCGCACATGTGGTGCATTGTTCTCGCGCGATTGAGGAAGTTGAGTCTTATGTGCACAAAATGCCAAAGCGAGCAGCTGCAGGTTCTTTCTTGACAAGACCAACACTTCCTGTTAGCTGACTGAGTCCTGAGCGGTGCAGATTTCTGGAAGACCTTCCTTGAATGCACCCTCCAATCCTGGAGTCCTTCCCGGAGGGGTTACTGAACCCCCTGGCACGTGTTTGCGCTGACTATTGTCTCATATTGTCGCTTACGTGGTGTTAATCAACTCTCGTGCAGCAAACAATGAGTTTTACGACTACAAGCCAGTGAGGTGTCATGTGATTGAATGTCGTAAAAGATTCAGTTAGCATCTGTCGCCATTTCCGGCTTGAGCGATAATGGGCCTGTGCTTCCCTTGAGGAAATTCAGCTGTTCTGAGAAAAGGAGCGGGGCGCACGAAGGAAAGGGGGCGCTAGAAGTAAAAGGAGGATCAGGCAGAATGGGACTGTGGCATCCCTAAGAACCCGATTCATCCCATGTTTTTCGATTGTGCTTTATAGAAATCTGCTTTATAGGAATGTGCTTTATAGGATTGTGCCTCAGAATGTGTCTTTGGATTGTGGCTTTGGATTGTGCTCTTGGGTTGTGCCTTGCATGGCATTGATGGTGGACTACACTCTAAAAAATGACGTGACAAAATTGGTTTTTTAGATTCAAAATGGTTTTTTGAAAAACCAAATTTCAATGCAAAACCAAAATGGATTTTTAAAAAAATCCATTTTGGTTTTTTGCATTGAAATTTGGTTTTTCAAAAAACCATTTTGAATCTAAAAAACCAATTTTGTCTGAAATTTTTTAGAGTGTGAGTGATTAGTGAGGCTCGTGAACGGAGTCACTCACTCACTACAGCTCCCAGCAGCCTGCCTATGTCTCCGTTCGTCAAATGTGTGCAGTAGCTGGTCTCACAGGAAGGAAGGCTTTCTTTTACTCACATCCTGCTCTCACCTTCAACATAAGCAGATAGGAGGGGGGGGGTACCACTTCTTTTGGGAGAGGAGTAAATGAATGGCCTCCAATTTGAGAAGACGTAACTTAGCAACTTGGCGAATTGAGATTTATGGCTTCTCTACATGAGGCCTGTGAGGGACTTCCGCGGTTGAAACTTTACGAGAATTAGTGTTGATAATAAATTTACTGACAGCCAACATGCAACGACATACGCAAAGTTTTTTTTTAATGAGTTTATCAGGCTTCGCTGACGTGTCACATATCGCTGATCTGTTGGAAACAGTTACTTTCGGTTCATTGGAAGTGTGCCTTTTTCACTTGAACAAAACACTCAAGATGTGTGCAGATCGACACTTTATTACTTCAGTCACGATATATAACTTACAAATGACAAGTAACATAAGTTGCAAGTTATAATACACAACCAAACTTTCTTCTGTACCAATTAACCGAAGAATATCCTTGTTTGCAAAACAACGCTGACTGCAATCCCAATCAGTATTTGTCCTTATTAGGCGAGCTCTGAATGCTGCTGCGTTCGTGATGGAATGCCTCGTTATGATGAAAAAAAGAAAAGAGTTTGACAAATAAATTGACGAGTGTGAGTAGAATTGGCCTAATTCATTAATTCGCAAATTGGTTCGATGATGCATTGATCGCGGTGCCTGTATTTGTCAAACAAAACAGCCAAGTCAACACAAGTTTCTTCATCCGTCTTCTGTCAATTTCGCCCAACTTGACGTAGCACAAGTTTTTCACGAATAAGCAACTTTTCTCCAATCATTCAGTCCATTATAATTAGTTTATTAATTACAGTAGACGAGAAACTTGCAACGGGTTATTAGTTTCATCGATATCCAATAATGGCAACTGAATAAAATATCTTGCTGCTGTAATTTGGTAAAATGTATTCAAACCAAAGTGAAGAACAAAAAGCCTCTCAGAACTGAGAAGAGATCTCCTACTTTCCTCCTCCTGTACTAGCCAATTTGAGGCCATCTCCTCTTCAGGTTGGTATATTCCTTTACTAATTCTTGCCAACATGTAATTCGTTTACCTAACTCTCCCCCAACATTTCTCTGGGAAGCGAGAGGCTGAAGCAGCGTGAGAACAGCAAGGTGTGTCCTGTTGGGGGGGCTATTTTTGGGAGAAGGGGGGGGGGCTTAATTGATCGGATATTGACCTGAGGGATGGGGGTGAGAATGATGCTTTACCTGTCGTTGCCAACACACCACATGCATGTCCCCCACTCTTGCAACCCCCCCCCTCACCCTGCCCACTGCACAAGACAAGTCAATAAAAACAGACAATACATGGTGCCACCCCCCCCCCCTTTCACAATGCTCTTCCTCTCATAGGAGGACATGGGGAGGGGGGGGAGGGGTATAGGACAAGGGTAACCAGAGATCCCCTGCCCCAAGTTTGTTTTCTGTCACTAAGACAAGAAGATCCACTAATCGATCCCAAGAATCTGCCACTTTCCCTCTGTCCTGCAATTGGGGCCTCCAATCCTACTTGGGCCTCCATATTTGGACTGCAATTTGGCTACAAGTTGAGCCCCAGTCCCAGGCTGCTGAACAAAGATCCACAAATTTCTTGCAAACAATATGTGTCCAATACAAGTTGTGGTGATTTGTATTGCATCATCTTGCAAGCTCTGTGAGTTTATAGCTTAACTGTACTCCCTATAAGCTGGAACTATATATATAGAAGCAAGTTTAAGAACCTTTGTCAGAAAAACGAAGTTACTATAGATGATAGCCTATATGTCGAAATGGTACTGGCTGTGAAGATATTTAAGTTTATGTGCATGAGCAGCATCAGAAACAGACACAGTGATGAGCAGATAAGTTAGTCTTTTGAGTCCACCGAAAGATTCTCCAGTAACTTGGCACAAAGGTTGAAGGATGGGACCTTTTAAAACTTACCTCAGCATAGACACTGAGTGTACTAGCACACTCTGTGTTATATTTCAAAAGGGCGATATTGCACGCAACTGCATAGTGAACCCGTAGAAAGGTAAAACATTGCTTAGGCCTACTGCTGCATTTGCTATACTTCTAAAGGTAGGCCTAAATATTGCAAAAATGTTACTACTTTGCATGTTATTGTCTAAAGGTAAAATATTGCAAATTGCTACATTTCATGTACTTTTAAAGGTAAGTTAACATATCGCACACTGCTACATTTTGTATACTTTTCTAGGCGACATATTGCACACTGCTACATTGCACATATACTTTTAAAGGCAACATATTGCACACTGTTACATTGCATATACCTTTAAAGGTGACATATTGCACACTGCTACATTGCATATACTTTTAAAGGCGACATATTGCACACTGCTACATTGCATATACTTTTAAAGGTAAAATATTACACACTGTTACATTGCATACATGTACAAAGGTAAAAAATATTGCACACTGCTACTTTGTATACACTTAAAAACGTGAAATATTGCATTCTACTACATTGGATAAACTTTAAAAGGTGAAATATTACACTCTACTACATTGGATATAATTATACATATTGCACTCTACTACATTCTATATACTTTAAAAGAAGAAAATATTGCACTCTACTACATTGGATATACTTTAAAAGGTAACATATTGCACACTGCCACATTGCATTCGCACATATACTATAAACGGTAAAATACAGCACACTACTGCATCACACACACCTTAAAAGGGTTGTGTGTTCTTCTTGAGGGATCGCCCGGGTCTTTCATAACACAGCGACATTAACAGATCTGGCGGAAGTCGTCCCACGAAACACCTGCTTCTGCCATATTAATGGATCCGCAGCTCGCAGGCTGAGAGGCCGGATTATGTTTTGCTAGAGATAACCCGAAAAGAGGAATGTTTTTCACCAGGTGGCTGTTCTAGGGACAACCACTGTGAATGGTTGTGAAATACTGAAACAGGCTAGGGGAATAATAGTACAAAAAGGTTTCACACTGACTTAGGAAATTAGACTGAATACCGGGTAGAATTACGACTGTTATCTTAATGATCAACAATGGCCTAAGTCCAGCAAACTTCCCAAGGGACACATGATGTAAGCACAATGTTGCCATACCTTCTGCATAATTTCACAAATTGCGACATTGCCATGACATTGTCAGAACGTTGCTGTGACGTAGAATAGCCCATTGTTTTTTTAGTATATAACAGTTAAAGATTTTTCATGTTAGTAACTGACCAGCTGAGTTGGACTGCCAAGCTGAGATTGCCAGATGCTTGTGTGCACCACTCTCTTATCTCTGATTCACTTCGATAAAAAATTAGATAAATTGAAATTCAACTGTGCTGGAAAGCCTTGAATAGTAGTAGTAGTCTAATTTGTTCTTCATAAATCAATAAATATACATATTAAAGGCAAAAATAAGAATTTCATTTGACACTGGGGTGCATGGTTATATGATGAGCCTTGTACCACAGATCTATCGGGATTCGGGAACACTAAAAATGGATCCGACATTTTGACAGAAAATTATTTCTTTGAAATACAAAAATATAGTTATGGTATCATTTTAAATATATTAGAGTGGGTCAAAGGAGATTGAAATAGATCTGCTCAACCACTTCTGCTGACGTTTCATTAGCATCACGAGTTACAGGCTTTGTCAGCCACGTGATTTACGAACCAACAAAATAGCAATTTCAAAGCGCTCGTAGTAACTTACATAGCTATAAGACTGGATGTGGCAAGCCCACCAATCATTTTGATATATATATTATAAGATTGATAGCATTAAAAAAGCTGTGCTTTATACACGCATGGGAAGGGAGCAGTTTGTGGGAGCAGACCAGCGATGTGCACCTGTTCATTAATTCAAACACAGACACGGAACTGTTGTGAACAGCCGCCGGTCGCCATTTTTGGGAGCTTGTCCCTAGATGTGTCCAGTTGTGCAGCTTCCCACCAGGGCCCTAGTGGTGTGAGCTGGCAGGCTGTGGTTCCCCTGGTGAACCCTTGAGGAGAAAAGAAGAGAGGAGGAGAGGAGAGGAGGAGAGGAGGGAAGAGAGAAGGACCTGTCGTTGCCGCTAGAGGACACACCTTGCGTTCCCAGGGTGCACGGCGATGCCCCACAGGCCCTTGACCTCCATGACCTGAAAACGAGGCTCTGCTCAGAGGTGCCCTCTGCTGGCAAGGTCACCCAAGGGCCTTTAATAAGAGGCTAAATCAACATTTGTGAGAAATGCACCTCATGAAATGATAATGGGGAACATGGGGAGGGAGGGTGCATGGGAAGGGAACAGCGGAGTGTCGGGGTGGCAAGTGGGACGGATAAGTGGGTAGCATAGGCATGGGAATATTCTTAGTGAGTTAGGTATGTTGAATATAATTGAAGGCAAATATTGAACTTCATTATAGATTCATCAATGCAATATTTACCGAAGAATACGACTAATCAGTAAAGTTTCGAGTCGATTTGCAAGCGTGTTTTCCATGGTCACACCCCGAGAGAACGCTGTGTTGGAGCGTACACTGTACAGCCATAGAGTGAGTAACATGCTTCAACTATACTGAATCCTGTGGAAACTTTGGCACCAGAGCTACATGTATGAACCATGTGAGCCCCTGCAGGTGAAATTGAACAACTGCACATGTATTGTGTTTGGAGCGGTCTTACATACTTGTATTTGCATATTTCTATTTACATATCTCCACTTGTGCATGGGAGAGCCACAGATGGCCAGAGTTGTGGAAAATGGAGAGACAGAGAGAGAGGGAGGGAGTTGCTGCATTGGGTCGATTTGTGTAACAAAACAATTGGTTTTATTTGGCACGGGGACTGTGGGGGCTTGCTGGATGTTGGAGGGGGCCTGGTAGATGTTGGAGGGGGCTGGAGGAGTGGGAATTCCAAATCTGCTACAACCATGAACAGGGGGAGGGGCTTACGACAGTTACCAGTGGCTAAACACTTGAGGGGACTGGGGCTGGGAACCTAGGAGGGAGCCCACTCATCCAGCCCAGAGAGAGGGCCCTGCAATGGGAGCTGGACAGGTGGGCCACCTCTCTGTATTAGCATGGGACCTATATTCCTTGCAGTATCTGAGTATCTGCTGAGTGACAATGTGGCAAAATCCCCATGACAATTCTGCTATACCCCCCCCCCTCCTGAGTCTCCTCTCAGCCTCAACTGCTGCACGACACTCCACAACACCGCCTCCTCGGAGCTCCTTGCCTGGTGGACTTTTTCCACGCTGTCACATCTCTCTCTCTGGGTCTCTCAGCCTGTGGGTCCGACACAGATGTCCACAATTCAACACCAAAAAATTCAACATTGCCACCAACTTGAGAAGACAATGTCATATATATGTGCAGTGGTGTCCTTGACTGTTTCACTTGCTTACATCCTTGTATAAGACACTTGCCTTCAGGAGTGTCCAGCACTTGCCTTGACTGTTGTGATTGGACTCATTGTAATGGGGTTCTTAAGAATGACATAAATTTACAGTTCATTGATTTACATTTAGATTTGTCTAACTGCTCCTATAAAGCTGTGTTATCAATGTATATCCTTTTGTTCAAATTTATATATATAATATATATAGGCATATGCTGATTTTTATGAAAACTATAGGCCTGTTAGTAAGATAGGCCTATACAAATAAAGTTAAACATATGAATTCATTAATAAGTTGATCTTAGATATATGCAGTACACATAATCTCCCAATCTCTGCATCTCCTACATCTTGCCACCAGTCCTTGCTCCCGTTTGCCACCCCATCTTCATCTACCCATCCCATTCATCCATCCCATAATTCCCATCCATCCATTTCTGAGGCCAGACCAAGATCCTCAGAGCTCAGCTAAAACAACACGTGTCTCGTTGCCTTGGACAGCTGCTGATAATGGCTGTCATAATACCAATGTACTCCCATCAATCTATGAGACGACAGGTCACCTGCACAGTTGTCCATGCAGGGGCAGCATTTATGTCCCACCTGAGCACAACGCAAACACACGACGCTCAGGACGCTGCCTAAGAACATAATACGTCAGCCGCAACTGTGACGTCATAACGCAATAGCTTTGATCAGCTGCACGGTCCCAGCGTAAGAACCTGGTGGAAAGGCCCATAAACAAGAGCAGGCGGCTGGATGCAATGTATGGACGACACAATTAAGAACACATTGCAAAATAGTCTGCCACAGCCAACCAGACAATGCAAGTATTGACCGGTCTTGATAATTGTTGTTTCTCATAGCAGGTGGTCTTTGCAATTCTTTCCTTTCGCGAATTCGATTAAAAACAGCTAAATGAACTATGTTATAGGCCTAACAATGTCATGCAGACCTGCAGTATAACATCTTGATAACTAAAGTATCTGATTTTGATATGCAAAATAGGTCACAAAATAGATAAGGAGTCTCTGTAGAACTTTGATTTGTTCATGTTTGGAACAGACTCATAAATGTTCCCTTTAGTTCAGGCCTAAATGATCACAATTGTTTATCCCACAGATCCATTGTAAGGTGAATAGGTCACCTATAAGGGTTGTCTGTCTGCGTGTCACAGTTTGTCACAGTGTGTCACAGTCACTTAAGCCTCAAGATGGCGGTGGATACCAGGCTCCTGACTCCTCATGTGACATGGCCCACCAGCCATGTCTGCTTAGGCTGGTTCCCGGCCATAATTCAATCAGCAGCTGAAAGAAACCAGCAACTGGGGGACTGAAGGGTCGGCTGTTCTGAAAACAATCACTGCTGTACATCCCCCTTCCCAAGAAAGTACAAAGACACCCCCCCCCTCCCCTTTGGCCTTGGATTCCAGAATTGGTCTTGACATTGTCAAGGAACTAGTATGGACCATTATCCTCAGTCCAGTGTGAATCCTTGATTCTGATTGGCTGAGAGCCGCGGTGTATGACACCGTACACCCTGTCTGTCGTCACCAGACAGGGTGTATGAGAAAAACGATGATGTCACAATTGCAACCATAGGATTGTTATGACGTCATCCTTGTAGCAACAATAGTCATTACGTCACAATGCCATTGTTTGAGCCATTGTGACATCATCCTGGTGACAGCACTGGTGATGACGTCACAATGCTGTTGCTTTGTTACTGAAAGACATTTCAGACTCAGTTTACAAGAAAATCTATGGGCATCAATAAAACAAGAAGTCTGAGGATAAAACCGTTACACCCTGCTCGTTTTTCGAGGGTACGGGAAGATACACCACTCAGGCCTCCATACACCGCTCAGCCTTCGGCTTCGTGGTGTATGGAGTCCTTCGTGGTGTATATTCCCGTACCCTCGAAACGAGCAGGGTGTAACTGATAATATTTGACAAATTCCTCACAGATACGTTTATTGGTGGATAGCCAGGATAGGCCTGCGGAAGGTCTTTATAAAGCCGCAGCAATACCGACTTGTAAACATAGCTATCAGGGATTCAGGGAACTTTCAATTTGTCACTGAAATACCTTTACATAGAAACATCGAAATAATCAGGCCCTCAACACTATTAGTTACTAGTCTGAGTTCTTTATTATCGTTTTCATAGCTACGTGTTTTTTGAAAACTTCGTTTTTACAGCTAAACCGTGACATCAGAGGGTATCTGTCAATGTGATTGGTCTAATCTTCAATCTGTGACATATCAGTTCAGAGTTTGACATCACAGTTAATGACAAAAGAATTTAAAACTGTCAGGCAATGTTACTATTTGTGAACAACCACAACAAACAGCGTATGTCTAAGCTGACTGTTGCACCTCATTATTTTCCAAACAAAATGTGTTGCTGTTTTTCACAATACACCAGTCATCACAATTTTAAACAAATTTTTGTCAGTAATTGGTAAGTAGTCTGTTTGTTTCAGTTACAGTCATTTAAGTATCTTACAGCCAGGGCAAGCTTAACAAGTGAAACATGCATGAACCATGTGTCACTGCACTCAGTCAGTTTTCTGAAATCTGTGCTTGTAATAAACAAAATTATTATACTAAATGTCTGACATCACAGTTTTGGAATGAAGCAAATTGCAAACTTGAAAAACACGTAGCTATGAAAACGATAATAAGTCCTCATGGACTGCAACTACAATATTCCGGAGACAAACTCAATCATAAGCTAGAATAGGCCTATATGCCTAAATGTGAATCTACTGTCTCAGTGATGGAAATATGAAACTCCTCCATGATGCAAAATGGCGCGGAGTGGATCCGAGTATTCTGAATTTCTCCTTTCTCTGAGCTCTTTACCGACTGTAGAAAAGCCGACTCTCCCCACACCAAGCCACACGGCTCAGGTCGCTCAGCCTCTCCAGCCTTCGCCAAACACTTGCTTTTTGGAACACCGTGAGAAACGTCCGACGAACATTCGACAAACATTCGGCAGCAAACACTTGGGTGACAAACAGGCTGTCCGATTCACACAGCGGATAAGAGCTGTCACCAAGCCACATGCAGGAATTACTCCACTCAGCCCCCTTGTCAGCCAGTCAGTCTACTTGTCAGCCAGTCAGTCTACTTGTCAGCCAGTCAGTCTACTTATATAAGTCAGTCATTGTATGCTTGTCAGCCAGCCATGCAGCTTCTCAAGTCAGCCAGCTTGCTTCTCAGTCATCAAGATTAGCATTCATCAACCTAGTTAGTATTTAGGCCGGGGCTTACGAGACAGACTCCATGGGTGGTCAACGACTCGACGTTGACCGTTTCACCAAACCCCAAATACAGAAAATAAATTTCAGTCAGATCTAAATTTCAATCAAACCATCAGCTAGTAGAAAGTGTATACCTATTTATAATAATACTAGTAAACATAAAATTGTTCCAGGTTGGAATGACTATGTCAAAAAGTATTTTAAAAGTAGCCTGTTTTGGCATAATAGGTGGGTCGAGAATGGAAGACCTCAGCAAGGTATTATTGCAGATTTGAGGAAAAGTACTCGCTCTAAGTATCATTCAGCCCGTAAAATGGTCTTAAAGAAAGAAGCTGAGATACGATGTGACAAACTGGCTGAAGCTGTAGCAGCTAAGTCAGTCAAAGATATGTATAGGCATGCTCGGTCATTTAAGAGGAGGAAGACCTCATGCCCTGGTAAAGTTGACTATATAACTGGAAAATCAAATATTGCCAATCATTTTGCTAGCAAATTTGAAGATTTGTATAATAGTGTATCTTTTGACCATGATGAGATGAATGATCTTAAAATAGAGATTGATGGTTTATTAAGTTCTAATTGTTCAGTTGATGGTAGCTGTGTACATAATGCTCATGATTTTTCGTGTAATGACATTAGCAATGGTATCAAATGTTTGAAGCAAGATAAAAGAGATGGTAATAGAGATCTTGTTACTAATCACATCATATATGGTTGTCATAGACTGAATGTAATGTTAGCGTTGTTATTCTCTGCTATTGTAAAGCATGGTGTTACACCAAGTGACATGTTGAATGGTACCATGGTTCCAATACCTAAAGGTAGATGGGCCAACTTGACAATGTCTGAAAATTTCAGGGCTATTACTCTTGGTAGCATACTCGGTAAATTGTTGGATACTATAATTTTGTCGAAAGAAAGAGATAGACTAGTCACGAGTGATTTACAATTTGGTTACAAAAGTGGTTCTTCCACTACTGTTTGTACATCTATGGTAATTGAAACTGTCTCCTATTTTGTGAGCAATGGTTCTAACGTTTATGGTCTACTGCTAGACGCGAGTAAAGCATTTGATAGGGTTAGTTATTGTAAGCTTTTCCGGTTGTTAATAGATAGAGGTGTTTGTCCTGTTTATTGCAGGTTCCTTTTAAACATGTATGTAAATCAAAAGTTGTGTGTAAAATGGGAAAATACTCTTTCAGATAAATTTGGAGTTTCTAATGGTGTTAAACAAGGGGGTGTTATCTCCCCAATTCTTTTCTGTATATATATGGATGGTCTACTTAACGAGTTAAAGAACAGTAATGTTGGATGTTATATGGGTGATGTTTATGCTGGTGCATTTGGATACGCAGATGATGTTAAGTTACTGGCACCCAGTGTCAATGCGTTAAGAGCTATGGTAGGAATTTGTGAAAATTATGCCAAAAGGTTTAATATCTTGTTCAATGGTTAAAAAAGTGAGCTCATTATATACAAATGTAAGAAGAGTGAACCACCTGATCCTGGAATATTCGTTAATAATTTGAGAGTTCCTAGAAAATCGAATGTTACCTATCTGGGTCATGATTTAAGTGAAGATATATATTCATTTAGTACAGACAAGTGTGTGTCTGACTTTAATCGTCAGTGTAATATATTCTTTGCTGATTTTAAAAATGCAAACTCGTTTATACGTAATGAATTATTTCACAAGTATTGTACTGCATTTTATGGCAGTCAATTATATCCTCTGTATAATAACAGTATGCAAAATATTTATTGTGCGTGGCGGATTGCTGTACGTAAAGTCTGGCGTGTGCCAAATATAACTCATTGTAATTTATTGCCATATTTGGCTGGTTGTATAGATATAAAATTATGGTTTGCTAGAAGAAGTATAAATTTTATCAAGAATATATGTAAGTCAGATAATACTGTTGTCAGAACTATTGCTAATATGGGTCTACATGGAAGTTATTCTATTATTGGTGGAAACAAAAGATATTTAGAAATTTTTTTCGATTTTAGTGTAAATAATGTGAACAAAAGTTGGTCTAATATTAATAATGATGAACTTGCAAGGATTGCAGAACAGGTCAAGGAGGTTTGCTCTATAAGAGATCATTGTGTTGATGATAGCATCCTCACTTACCAAGAATGCAAAGACATAATTACGCTTTTATGCACAATGTAAATTATTTATTTTTTATTTTCTTGTGCTCTGTCTTTTAATTTAAATTTCTTTTATCATACTTATTTTAAAAATGTACATCTTTTTTGGATGTGAATAAAGAATTTCAAACAAACAAACAGGTTACTTCAATGCTTTCTACAGCTCTTGTTGGATGGGCATCTCTCAGGGTGCAAAATGTACTGAAAAGAACAATATTTATTGAAGGAAGTCGCATACGACGAATCAGTCTGAGTGTGACAACAAGCGTCTATAATGCAGGGAAACTGTCATGATATTAATCAGGGAATTTCAAACAGGTTCAATCATTTGTGTTCAGGCATGCCCTTACATGCCATTATATTATACATGAACCTCTCCCTGTCAATGTAACAACAATTGTGAGATGATCAGGATGATGTTACTTCTGCAACTGGGCATAAATAGAGGTCGGCTAAGCGCTGAAACCAATGAGATACCCGAAGGAAGCAAATGTTGCTTAATTCCCTCTACAGCTCCATGGAGCTACACATCTCAGTAGTTGTGATGAAGAAGAGATCAAGACACCATTTTGATTGAGCTACACTTCAAGAAGTTGTACTGATGAAACTTTTACTGTAACATCTATGCCAAAGTCTCATGAAATGGTACAAAAAGTTTCAGAAATATACAATGGCACCCTTGTAAATTTCACTTGCTCAAGAAATTTAGAGCAGAAAGGCAAGTTGTAGTCCTTGAAAGACGACCTCCATAGTGACCTTGACCTTTGACCTAGACCTTTGACCTTAGCATTCGCAGACGTCCTGGCAGGAAGATGAGTCGCGTCACGTGACCTTAGATGGTCCGTCGCAATGACGCAATCAAGCAGCGCCACCTGGGTCTTCTAATTACACCCGATTGGGGCCTGACTGGGCCTGACTAAACTGCATTTGCAAGGGCAGACTGCGGCAGGAGTGTGTAGCCAGCACATCACCCGTTGAATCATTGAATCACTCGTTCAGGCAGCTCTTTCTATAACTCTTTCTGGTGACTGATTAAGGCCACTGCGCTGCTCCTTTGACAGCTGAGCAGGATTCCTGCACTGGCTGTGCCCTGGCTGTGCCCTGATTATGAGTGTTCAGCTGCATTCTGCGACTCCGCCAGAGCGAAACTTGCAAGCGGAACTCTCGCTGCGGCTGCAAAGGACCATTTGCTCTGGCCACTCGAGCAGCAATTTCATCAGTCTGTCAAACAAGACCAGCCAGCTGTGGCCCTGCAGCCAGGCACTGACAGTGCAAGCAGGCAACGGCAGGCACAGAAAAGCGGCTGGTCTGCGCCGTCTCACAGCAGTGAGGAAAACCTTGATGCCTCTTTTTGTAGATTCATGCATGGACAGGGCTTTTCTATGACACTTTCTCGACTTATTCGTCCACGACATTGTTGATATCTATTATCATCAACATCTTTCTGTTCCTGAGCATCGGATTGATTACTCGCCATTCCATCCCTTGACCGACATCATATTCCTCTGACCCCCCCCCTGCCCACCCGACCCCCTTTATCCTTTATCGTGCCCATTTGCCACCTATCTGTCGGCATTTCTGTTGCATTTATTGCCTCTGCTCATCCTACAAGTGTTATCGCATGGCCAACCGTAATAACTCAGCCCCATATCTGTCCATCTGTGTTCCTCGGCCTTTCTATCTTTGTCGCGTGATCTTTACATCTGCTGGGACATCCGACTGTCAGTGCATCTGTCATTCTGCCCCTTGGTCTGTGGCACTGTGTGCTAATTAAATGAGGACTGAGTATCCCCCCCACCACATGTCCTCTGTATCCCTTTGGCTCCCAATACAGCTCCCAGCTCCCCCTGTAGCATCTGGCCATCCCGCATCACTCATGAGCCTTCGCAGTCCTAAACCCTCCAAGAGCAACTATCCAAGAGCAAGAGCAACTGTCAAAGAGCAAGTGTTCAAGAGCACTCTCCAAGAGCAACTCTCCAAGCAGAGCAACTATCCAAGAGCATCTGTCCAAGAGCACCCGTCCGAGACCGACAGTCCAAGAGCAACCCTCCAAGAGCAGTAGTCCGAGAGCAACTCACCTTGAGCAACTACAAGAACAACTGTCCAAGAGAAACTCTTCAAGAAAAAAACTGTAGAGCTACTGTCCATCTGCTACTGTCCATCTGCTACTGTCCAAGAGCTACTGTCCGAGAGCGACTCACCCTTAGCAACTACTAGAACAAGAGCAACTCGACACAAATTCCAGGAGAGAAACGTTGTAGAGCTTTGGAGGACATGAATCATGTGATGGATGACTCCGTTCACCAGCACTGAAGCCTGGGATGCATGGGAGCAAGAGGGGAGTAAGTCACAGACGGAGTCATGCCTTACTACCTTGCACCAGATGACTGGCCCAGATGAATTACTCCGATGAATCGCCCAGATGACTGGCCCAGATGAATGGCAAGGAGGTTAGCAAGGAGATTGGCAGGTGAAGAAGCGGAAGGGGGGAGGGCGGAGAGCAACAGGTGTCAGGTGTTGATAGGCAAGATGGCTGCCACAAAATGGCTGCCACCATGTATGACCAACCGGAATGTCTGAGACATACGCCATGTGTGCATCAAGCACTGACCATGACTACAGCGTCATGTGCAAACAGAATCTGATATGGAGTTCAAATGATAAATGTAAGTCATGATATTATTATTAACCTACTGTTCTTTGAAATAATTTCAAATGCATTAAATTTTGTGGCGAAAGTAAACAGATTGCACAGCAGACGGTCTCCAGCTTTCCATCACTGATATAGCACTAAAGCAACTGAAGGAAGATCATTGTAAATGCAAGGAGACAACTGCAAGCCAGTGCCGGAATGGCGATGGCCAAGTGAGCAAGATGCGCATTAACGGGCTTTGCATTCGCTTTGCATTTTTCATGGTTTGAAACCTTAGAAGGAGCAGGCACTGCCAGGCTGCCAACGTCTGCCGATGTCACATCTATTTATGGGGCCGGGGATTCTCATTTCAAGGCATTCCTCTTTGGTGAACCTGAGAGACCAGTGATCTGAGAGGCGCCCAACAGCTGCGACTCAATGACACGACTCAGCAACATGGCAAAATGACACAAAATCAACAACGACTCAACAACAAGATGAAAATTATGAACTCAACAGCATGGCTGAACCATACAATTCAACAACATAATTCAAAGAACACAATTCAAAGACTCCAGTGCGGTGTGCCATTTCAACAGCGTTTTATGTATGTCTTATGAAATTCAAACCGGCATCATCTGGCACGTTTTAAAAGTCCTGCAGACAGCGAGTTTACGACTTCTCGGAATGCGTCATAAACTGCAACTGCAACATGCTGGGCACATGAAACATGAGAAATTAGGCACACTGTGTACAGCCAAGAACTAACCTTCTCAAACAAGCCATATCATATTTTGTAAATTCTTCAACAATTCATTGTATTGTATTGTATATGCATATGTTGTGCCCCACAACGTGGGCATAAAACTTGTGTTTAGCATTCTACAATGGTACATAACAACTTCCGAACAACTATAATGTGTCAGGTGCAGCAGAAATTTTTATCAAACTAATAATTGTATCGTTTCTTCTGGACCCTGCCTCAATATACAAATTTAATAACTTCTACCAAATAATTATACTCCTGCCATCCAAGTTCACTTAACCCATGCAATCCTCCTTCTTGCCTAGAGGGGAGGGTCATCTCAATTGGTAGCGCACTGAAAGGGCTACGAATCACGCAGTCCCGGCACTCCCGGATTCGATTCCCGAACTGGTTGGGTATCCTCAACTTACATTGAGCAGCAATTTCAATCATCTTTCAATACATTACTGTGTCCTCCTACGGTCGTAAATTTCCTGTTGCATAAATACTGTATATAAAGCCTCAGTCATCCATCCATCCTCCTTCTTGCCATGCCCTCCTTAGCCCATAACTCCACATGTCTCAACATAGCCTGATGTTGCTCAGCCCGGGGACCTTGGCGAGGGCAGATAGCCAGTTAAGACAATAATGCCGGGCAGGGGCGCCTGTGCTGATGGCTAATGCATGGCAATGTCACTTGGAGGGAATTAATGTCTTGGGAGGCTGATTACTGCAAGGGGCCATTCGTCATGCCAGCACTACACTGCTCTGCGCTGTCCAGCAGTGCAAAGTACACAAAGGAAAGATCCAACGAATGCTCCCACAATGACTGCACACTGACCAACTATACTGACTGACTGTCAAGGTATGCACCAGCAAGCCAAGCCAGCTCACATTTATACAAATTGTCGAAGAACTAACGAAATTTGATATGAACTGTTTGAGAAAGTGCTTGGCTGTATTCAGTGTGCCTGAGCTGTTATGTTTCTTGATCCCAGCATGTTGCAGTTGCAGTTTATGGCGCTTTCTGAGAAGTCGTAAATTTGTTGTCTGCAGGACTTTTAAAACGTGCCAGATGATGCCGGTTTGAATTTCATATGACATACATAAACGCTGTTCCAATTGGAACGGCACAGACTACAATTCATTGACAGCATGCATGTACATGTACCAATGTTCCCCGGGTTCTATGTTCTCAAGTCCTTTATGATTCTGGGCACTACTTGTGAGAATGATTTGACAGGTTTCCTCAAGTCCCCATTTATAAGAAGTTCATGAGAACAGAGCCAGTAATGGGGCCAGTATATGGTGACAAGGCTGCTGTCCGTAGCCTTGCCTCATCACCGGGAGCTGGGCCTGTCATTGTAGACTGAAGGGTATACCTAGTGCAATGTACTTCGATGTTTGTCACACCTAAGCCCAGCTGCAAACCCCTTGAGTGCCCTATTTGTACATAATGCCCCACAGAGCCAGGTGCAGGTGGACGGGTCATTTGAAATGCATCTCAGAAAAGCCTCAGGATCTATGAGCCATGAGGGAGAGGGGGGAAGAGTACGGGAGGGGGGGCAGTTGGATGACCAATGGGCAGCCATGTCACACTGATAAATGGATTGCCATCATGTCGGGCGACACAAATGCCACTCACTGACTCATAAAGGACAATGAAAATTCCTTCACATCAATTGCTGCCGGCTTTCTCTTCCGTTGGAATTTGTGTTTTCCACAGTCAAGCTGACTAATAATTGATTGATACAAGAAAATTTGCCACTGACAGATTGTGGGTAAACAGTGAACGATGGAGGTACAATAAAAAATATCTTGATTTTTTTCCAAACATTAGGTTTCTTTTCATTTGACATTCATCTTTAAATTAATATGTACTCACATTAGTGCAGGTGGCTCTGGACAGTTTGGAGTGTCCAATGAGGTATACCAAAGTCAGATTTGATAGATTTCACAACTTTTTCCAAAATTAATGTTACATTTTTTGTTTACAGCAAGCAACTGAAAAAGTTGTCGTCCTTGAAACAAGACCTCTCAAGTGACCTTGACCCTTGACCTCAGCACTCGCAGACGTTCTGGCCGGAAGATGAGTCGAGTCACGTGACCTTAGATGGTCCGTTGCAATGACGCAATCAAGCAGCGCCACCTGGGTCTTCTAATCACACCCATCTGGGGATTGTTGAACATTCAACACAATAAAAGTTCCATTTACAGCTTGATACAGTACAAAATAATTGTGAGACTGCTCTTGTGTAAAAGCTTGGACCATTGAGAATATTGATACTCCTGCAGTTTCAGGCAGTACCTCATAATCAAGGGAGTCAAAATAACTATGAGCACATTTGTCCCTCTTATTATAACATAATTACCTCGATTAAATGATTCAAGGAATGTTAATTGCATGAGCATATTTAAAAAATGAAACAATTAGAAACACAAAGAGATAGACTTCTTTTGAAGCTTAAAACTGAAAATGTCTATAGATACAAATGAAGAAATGCATGTCGTATATAAAAAGTTTTACACAGGAACAGCATTGCAGCAACCTCAAGCAACTGCGATTGGAGATCGAACAGCTAGCATGGAATTGAGCATTCGCTTGGCTGGAATCTTCAATACAATATCTTCCTCTGATCATTTCTCAACAGAATGAGTCCATTCAGCAAAGGTAGAAGGAGGGAGGGGGCAAGGCTTTGATCTTGTGTAAAAACAGCAAAAAGAAAATGAAAGAAATACAAAGGGACATGAAGGAAAATGAATAAGAAATCTCACAAACACGTTTAGAACATTTCTGTGGATTTCCCAGGGGCATGTAGAGTTGTGTAAATCAGTCTTACCACTGTGGAAGGGAAAACCGCCTTTAAATTAAACAAAGCGAAATGATAATGAATCTATTAAGTCTGGATTATAGGCCAAAGACATAATTTCATAAATTTTTTTTTAATATTGCAAGCGACATTCCACACTTAATTCCATTCAGAGATTAATGAGTTCTTCCAAGCACACCATTACCAATTGTATGTTGCAGTCAATAGCATTAAGACTTTAAAGTGATTCTACCACAGTCTTTTTATTGCCATTTGCAAATGTGCTTACAATCCGGTGCATCCACTATAGCAATGTAAACACTATTATACAGCTGGCACATTACAGCAAGTCTATACCTTGGGTACACTGGCCTGAGTACACTGGTGTCTCTGTTTATCTCCAAAAGTTTCCATCCATTTTCTCTCTTGTTTGCTGTGCAACCAGACAACAGTTCCCTGTTCTGCTCCTGAGTAACTGAATAACAAGGATAGGAACACTGCCTGCCAAGAGGAGGACAGAATGGATTAAAAATTGGGCCAGGAAGTAGAAGGAATCAAATGAAGATTTTTGGAATAATTGGTACTGCCAAAAAATTAGATATACAGTACACTGCACACATGGTACACACTACACAGGGTTGATAAGTGTTACATAGTCCATACCTACAGTTTGTATATGTAAGGAAGACCAGAGCTGGCCAGATTGCAGTCTGCAGAGGCTTCATCAGTCTGTAATGAGTCCATAAACAAATTAAGGCCATCTGGCGAGTGTTCAATGTGTTGACACCAGCTCAACTTCAATTTTCAAGGGACACAGAAAAACCACAGAGCTGTAGAACAGAGAAGCCATGCAGATTTGCAGATCTGCAGAAGCCATGCACACCCAGAGAGGTCAGAAGGGCAGTGAGAAGCCCCCAGAAACCAAACAGAAACTGCTGTGGAAGTGTTTGGAGACAGCAGACCAGAACCAGAATGAACTAAGGATTAAGTGAGGCTGAAAGCAGCACAAAGTGATGAAGCACAGCCTCGGCAGGAAGACACTGGTTTGTGTCAGCCCAAAGGTCTTTGACTGAACATTTTATCCTCAGTACAGGAGTTAAACTGAAAACCAGGGGCAATGGAAACAGGGCTGAAATGTTAAGCAGAAATGGAGTAAGGCTCATCATGCCACCAATAACTTACTGTTGTTTAAACCACAACTCCAAAATTCTCGCACTGTGACACATCAACTCCAACCCAACTGAACTGAAACAAGATACTTTTTATTACACCAAGACTTACAATCCATATCACCACAGCCTGACTACACCCCAAGCAATGGGTACAACACCAAGACATTGACACTCTGTGGGACATCTGTACAGCCCAGGAACCAGGACACCTGCTCCAAGCCTACAACAATGTGACTCCAGGGCCCAGAGTTGAGGGCATCCAGGCCAGGGACCTTTACAAGACATCTTCCACAAACGATGATGCATGACTCCCCTCAGGTCCCCATCTGGTTGTGGACTACATCAACGATCACTCTCAGCCTCCTTGGTACAATGACAATATAGTGACAGGCGTGCAGGCCTACATCTCAATATAGGGACAGTAAAATACAACAAAAAACTCTATCAACCAAAGCAGGGAGCAAGTTGGAAAAGTATAGGACGCAGGCCGAAAAGAAAGCACATGAAAACAAACGGAAAGAGATCAGCAAGAAATTCCATTGACACCATAGTGACAGGTATACAGGGGAAAGGAAAGGCAAATTGAGTAGCATGCAGAAAGGAAAGTACAAAAATGAAATAAGTATTACTGAGAAAATTGATAGAGAAATTGATGCAGACAAGGAAAATAATCAAGATAAGAGACAAAATTATGTCATACATGAAAATAGTTGCCATCCAAGATCACAGGTTTATGTTGCTGATTCTATATTTAAATTTTGTATATATTCTACACTGTGAAGATTATGTTATGGCCTATCATGGAAAAAAATGGGTAAGTGTGACCTAAATTTTCACATACTATAACAGTGTGTATAGTGAAAATGTTAAAACCTTAATAAAAAAAAGTTTTATACATCAAGCACATGTGTACCATGAAACGGCCGTAGTCCCAGGCGAAGTGCCTTAGTGGTTGCATGTCTGGAGTTGGCTTGGGAACTACACGCAATTTCCAGCGAGTGATGTTCGGTGTTTTTCACGTAATCCAATCCTCTTTAACAAGTTTGAGGACACCTGAGACAGACTGACTCTGTGCAGGACAGAGAGACACAAGGCTACAGAATGGGAGATAGCAGAGACTTTGAAGGGAGATACTACAGGTGTCATCAAATCACTCGCGAACACACATTTTCGCCGATTCCACGGCAACCAGGTCAAATAGAAAAGAAATTTCTTCACCCACATGTTTCTGTTGGCTGTTTATACTTGCAGCATGTGATATTATCATGTGACACTGTGAAATGATGTTACCTTCAGCAGCTGTAGAGGAGGGTGTGGTCCAAACATGTCTTCCGTGTTCCTCTAATGCCACAAGTGTCTCTCTGCAACTTAAGAATGAAGTAAGAAACAAGAAGAATTTAAGCAAGGCTTCATCAATTGCAACACACACAATTTAAAAATCATAAAATAATGAGTTGTTGTTGGTTAAGCGATCTGACATTAATATTGTTTCTGACCTTTTCATTCACCCTGATAGTCCCAATCGATTTTGTGTCAACTGATCTTAGTTAGAATTGTAAGCTCCTAGTATAGCCAATTAACTATACATCTGTGTCAACTAATAAGGTTTGGAGTATTAGTAACTAACAATTAACACAACCAAGTAACTTACAAACTATATATATTTACCTGTATCCACCTAACCAGTACCATGACCAACGGTGCATTAGCAACTATTCAAACAGAATAAATGACAGCAGCTTTTGGTGTTAGCCCTTTAATTGCCAGGCATTGGAAGGCTCATCTGTTGGTGCCTTTTCACTGCTGCCAGTTGGCCATCATGTGTCATAGACCTACTGAGTCACTTTTTCAAATCCTCTTTTCAAGTTAGCGTCTGAGACAGCAGATAGATGACGGAGTCAGGATTCTTAGGCTGCTGACAACTGGTCCTGATGCCTCTCTGTGAAGCCTGGCACCCAGCTGGGGTGGTCTCCAATTCAATTACAGGCAGTGCAGGTAGCCGTGACCATTGTTGCCCAAATGAAGAAAGCACCAATGCAACACAAAAAGGGCATCCATATTAGTTGACAAATGGAGTGCGGGTCTTCTGTGAGTGAGAGGACATAACACGTCTTTGTTGGGATGGAGTGGAGACTGGAGATGGAAGAAGAAGCCTCATACTTCTCAGTCCTAACACCATAGTTTTAAACAATTTATTTTTTTTAAATTGTGGAGCTTCAATCTTCTCTATACTGAGTAAGACACCCGACACAATATTTCCTTATCATCATTTTCTTTATGCAGGACAACCCAAAATGTGTTGACCATTGCAGTAACAAACCCTTCACAGCAGCGCAACATGTTGCAGAACTTCAATGAAACCCAAACCAACCAGCAGAAATAAGCAGACAGAACCAGGACCAATGTGCAATGCTATGCTGCTTGCAAACAGGGGCAATTGAGGACCCAGGTGGCATCCCCTTGGACCTCAACTGCCTCCGCAACCTTCTCCATCCCTTAACAACTCAGGCAGCTGTGTCCTCCTGTTGCAAAATGACAATGAAACCGTACCCTGCAAGATGCCACAGACACACCACTCTTGCATTAGCCAGGGTAATGTTTGTACTCCACTCTTGTACACTAGCTTCGGCATTGTGAGTTCGTAATATTGGTATGGCTTGTTCAAGCAGGAGCAGATTGTAGTTATCGGGTTTGAACATGTCAGTGAAGCAAAGTCATTCGCAAATTTTTCTCACGACACCTTATTTGTGCATAATAGAAAGTTGCCCGGTTAATTTGTGATGAAATTAAAAACCTTGCTTACATTTACTCATGCTGTTGAGCAACATTTCCAACTCCATTTCAGCTTTTTCTGTTGCCCTCCTGACTCAACAACTAGGCCCGGCATGACATGAACAGATACACTCCAAAAACAGCCTGTCAAGTTCAGTGCTACACAAGCCCTCCTAGTGAACATTAGCCCAGTTAAACTGCGGCTAACTGTGGAATGGCCAGACAAAAAGTGTGTAAACATCACACAAGAAGAACATTAGGAGAGGAATAAAAGTGTAAGACTGGTCATTAGAATAACTCAAACAAGGTCTCAAGAGTGACATTTCAAAGTGTGCAATCTTCACTTACACAAATTATACACTGGTGAACCTTTATCATATATTCATGTGTCCAACCAAATATCATACACATGCCGCTAACATCTCATGCATGTAGGATAGACTTCATAAGTCTGCAGTTGGTGTTGGGTCTGAGACATGCTATAAATTGTACACAGTCATTATGATGGATATCAGTACTACATATAGTATACACTCTACAGCAGGTGTGTTTTAATCATGTCAATTGTCTTAGCATCTGCCATCGAGCACAATCACATTGCTTCACCCATTCAAAAGACGCAGATGCAACAAAAGTCGCACAAGTGACTTTTTAGTCTACACCTGCTACACACAACTGTGACAGACAGCTCAGAAACTTACGCAACAAGCCACACATGATGCATTTGAGTGAATGTCATTTTGTCCAACTGAGACGTCTTTTTGGGTACACTGGCCTGAGTACACTGGTGTCTCTGTTTGTCTCCAAAACTTTCCGGCTATTTTCGTTTGCTGTGCAACCAGACAACAGTTCCCCTGTTCTGCTCACAAGTAACTGAATTACAAGGATGGGAACAGTGCCTGCCCAGAGGAGGACAGATTGGATTAAAAATTGCACCAGGAAGTGGAAGGAATCAAACGAAGATTTTTGGAATAATTGGTACTACCAAAACATTAGATATACAGTACACTGCACACATGGTACACAATACACAGGGTTGATAAGTGTTACATAGTCCATACCTACAGTTTGTATATGCAAGGAAGACCAGAGCTGTTCAGATTGCAGTCTGCAGATAGATAGATAGATAGATAGATAGATATGGTAAGCGCAGCCATCTAAGCCCAGTTCTGGGCGCTCACGAGCGTTGATTGATGAGATGATTGAGACAGCAGCAGTCCTCAACATGTTACACATTTAACCCATGTGAGGGATCTTTTACTTGCCCAGCATAGACACTGATACAAGGGGCCGCCAATTTAACGTCTCATCCGAATGACATCCAGCTGGGATTTTGCTCATAAAGGTCCACTGAAAATTTTGGGTTCCCCACCCGGGGTTCGAACCCATAAAAGCAAAGACCTTCAGCGGAGTAGGCTTCATCAGTCTGTAATGAGTCCATAAACAAATTAAGGCCATCTGCTGAGTGTTCAATGTGTTAGCAACTGCTCAACTTCAATTTTAAAGGGACACAGAAAAACCGCGGAACTGTAGAACAGAGAAGCCATGCAGATTTGCAGATCAGAAGAAACCATGCACACCCAGAGAGGTCAGAAGGGCAGTGATAGGCCCCCAGAAACCAGGCAGAAACTGCCATGGAAGCGTTTCGACAGTGCAAACCAGAACCAGAATGAACTCAGGACTAAGTCAGGCTGAAAGCAGCACAAAGTGATGAAGCACAGCCTCAACAGGAAGACACTGGTTTGTGTATCTTCAGTACAGGAGTTAAACTGAAAACCAGGGGCAATGGAAACAGGGCTGAAATGTTAAGCAAAAACGGAGTAAGGCTCATCATGCCACCAATAACTTACTGTTGTTTAAATCGCAACTCCAAAATTCTCGCACCATGACACATCAACTCCTATACCCAACTGAACCGAAACAAGATACTCTTTATTACACCAAGACTTACAATCCATATCACCACTACGCCCCAAGGTATGAGTACAACACCAAGACATTGACAGTCTGTGGGACATCTGCACAGCAGGAACCAGGATACCTGCTCCAAGCCTCCAACAATGTGACTCCAGGGCCTAGAGTTGAGGGCATCCAGGCCAGGGACCTTTAAGTGACATCTTCCTCAAAGGGATGATGCACGGCTCCCTTCAGGTCCCCATCTGGCTGTGGTCTGCATCACCCGTCACTCTCAGCCTCCTTAGTTACAGGGACAACACAGTGGCAGGCATGCGGGTGTACATTTCAACATCAAATTCAAATGATAGAACATTTTCCAGTTTGTGTTACCATATTATTCAGGGTTTACAACAAACAGTTGAACAAATGAAAGTCCTAGTAATGCAACCCTAGTTGTGACCTTGACCTTTGGCCTCAGTATTCGCAGACGTCTTGGCAGGAAGATGAGTCGCATCACGTGACCTTAGATGGTCTGTTTCAATGACGCAATCAAGCAGCGCCACCATGGCCTTCTAATTACACCCAACTGGGAATGACTGGTTCGTACATTGTAATGATGTTCTATTTATAGCTCAAATGAAGCCTAATAATGCTCTTGTATCAAAGTTAGGGGAGCATTCGCTTGGCCGGGATCTTCAATACAATACATCTTCCTCTGATCATTTCTCGACAGAATGAGTCCATTCAGCAAAGGTGGAAGAAAGGAGGGGGCAAGGCTTTGATCTCATGCAAAAAGAACAAATAGAAAATGAAAGAAATACAAAGAGACATCATGGAAAATGAACAAGAAATCCCACAAGCAAGTTTAGAACATTTCTGTGAATTTACACAGAGCAGGTTGAGTTGTGTAAATTAGTCTTGCCACTGCAGAAATGAAAAACCACCTTTAAATTGAACAGATTGAAAAGATAATGAATCTATTAAGTCTGGATGATAGGCCAAAGACATAATTTCACACATTCTTATAAAATATTGCAAGGAACATTCCACACTTAATTCCATTCAGCGATTAATGAGTTCTTCCAACTACACCATTACCAATTGATATGTGGAAGTCAATAGTATTAAGACTTTAAAGTGATTCTACCGCAGTTTTTTTATTGCCATTTTCAAATGCGGTAACAATCCGGTACATCCACTATAGAAATGTAAACACTTGATACAGCTGGCACAATTATAGCAAGTCTATACCTTGGGTACACTGGCCTGAGTACACTGGTGTCTCTGTTTGTCTCCAAAACTTTCCGTCTATTTCCTTTCCTGTTTGCTGTGCAACCAGACAACAGTTCCCCTGTTCTGCTCCCAAGTAACTGAATTACAAGGATGGGAACAGTGCCTACCAAGAGGTAGCCCTGAATGACCCTGTGCTCAGTGTCTCAGGGCTAGCCAAGAGGAGGACAGAATGGATTAAAAATTGGGCCAGTAAGTAAAAGGAATCAAACGAAGATTTTTAGAATAATTGGTACTGCCAAAAAATTAGATATACAGTACACTGCACACATGGTACACACTACACAGGGTTGATAAGTGTTACATAGTCCATACCTACAGTTTGTATATGCAAGGAAGACCAGAACTGGCCAGATTGCAGTCTGCAGAGGCTTCATCAGTCTGTAATGAGTCCATAAACAAATTAAGGCCATCTGGCGAGTGTTCAATGTGTTGGCATCTGCTCAACTTCAATTTTCAAGGGACACAGAAAAACCACAGAGCTGTAGAACAGAGAAGCCATGCAGATTTGCAGATCAGCAGAAGCCATGCACACCCAGAGAGGTGATGTTCGTGTTTTTCACGTAATCCAATCCTCTTTAACAAGTTTGAGGACACCTGACAGGACAGGGAGACACTCTGCAGGACAGGGAGACACAAGGCTACATTATAGGAAATAGGAAGGACTTGGAAGGGAGATATGAAGTGACTTGAATGAGACATTGGGTACACTTGCTATAATATTCAATTGCGCGTTCTCTCACACTGTCACGCTTAGTAATATCGTCACAACCACAACTTCACCTCATGCGATATGTCTGACATGATCCCCGATGATCATGATCATTTCATGCAATTACAATGTACAAATCAGCATTCTACTTGATATGGCCTGTAGATATTTAAAAAATTGTGGGCGTGTCAGAAAAGCCATCCAACAGTCAACAGCTACAAGTCACATAATGGAACTATGCCAAGAAATGACAAGCCAAACAGACAAAGCAAACACAAGTAATTGGCTTAAGAACAAGAAGGTTTCATTTTCAATGCCGATGGCTTGGGGCTATGTGGTTGTCGCAACATGTGTGCAGGACGGGAATAATGTGTGCCATGCAGATTGCAGTACTTCCTTCAGGCAGTAAAGAATGGGGAATGGATGATAACTACAGGCTGCTCTTCCCCTTTTCCTTCGAACCAAGTTTTACATATAAACTTACACTTCTGTGCCACTATCAAAACACCTGCTTGGAATATTAAACTTAAATTGATGTGTGCAGCTGGTCAATTGACCGATAAAAGTTTCTCATTATTTCAATGATTTATGAATGAGGTGAAAGCAATAGCAGTGTCTTGTGGAATGCAGAAGCTTTCTGGACAAATACTTCTGCACCTGGGACCTCCCAAAGGAAAGAGATGGGGCCCGATGGAGAACCTTGGGGAACCCCCTTTCAAAGTTATTTGAAACTAAAAGGCTAAAATGGACCCAGGACAGAAGCTTCACTTATGAAAGTGTTCTCCACTTTAAATGTATCTTATTAACGGCAGCATTTGGCCATCTATGATTATAATGGAATGGGGCATCTGTGTCGTTAATTCTTAATGCATTCGCCCCAATTTCTATAATGTGTACTGGTGTATTGTATAGTAAGTATATGCATATATATAATTCGGAAGTGAGGCAAAAAAATATTATTTTCAGAATCAAATTTTCATACAATGTACATTATTTTGCTCAACACAATTTTCACTTTCAGACTGTAAAGGAAATCAAGGCTTTCTCCATTGTAACCATTTATGAGTTTTCAGACATCGTTAGTGCATTATGCAGAGTTTATGAATGAAGTGGATGAATGACAAGAACAAGTCAAAAAGATTCACATAATAGGACAATATTTTCCATATAACAATGCAGACAGAAATAGGAACACATGATACTCAATACTCAACCATTCACTTGCAGCATATGATGTTGCCATGTAACATTGTGAAATGATGTTGTCGTGCCTTTAGCAGCTGTAGAGGAGGGTGTGGTCGAAATGTGTCTTCCTTGTTTCTCTAATGCCACAGTGTCCAAAGTGTCTCTCTGCAACTTAAGAATGGAGTAAGAAACAAGAAGAAATCAAGCAAGGCTTCATCAATTGTAACACATACAGTTTTAGAATCATAAAATAATGAGTTTTTGCTGGTGAAGAGATCTGACATTAACATTGTGTTTGACTTTTTCAGTCGTCCTGATACTACCAACCGATATTGAGTCAATTAATCTTACCTGGAATTATTAGCTCTTAGTATAGCCAATTATCTATGCACTGGTGTCATCTAATACATTTGGAGTATTACTAACTGACAATTAACACAACCAAGTAACTAACCAACTATTTATATTTGCATATATCCATCTAACCAGTACCTTGACCAACCGTACATTAGCAACTATTCAGAGAGAATGAATGACAATACGTGTTTGTGTTGGCTCTTAAATTGCCAGGCATAATCGGCTCATCTGTTGTTGCCATTACACTGCTGCCAGTCAGCCATCATGTGTCACAGACCTATTAAGTTCCTTTTTCAAGTCCTCTTTTCAAGTTCTCTTCTCAGATGGCAGATACATGTAATGTAGCTGAGTGAGGGAGTCAGAATTCTGTGGCTGACAACTGGTCTTGATGCTTCTCTGTGAAGCCTGGCACCCAGCAGGGATGGTCTCCCCTTCAATTGTAATATTGGTATGGCTTCTTCATGCAGGGAAAGATTGTACGAATGTACGTAGTTATAGGGTTTGAACATTTCAGTGAAGGAAAAGCCTTCAGAAACTTTTCTTAGTTAATACATATATGTATAATAACTATGAACCTATTGCACCTAATATATGTATAATGGATTCTTACCTGGTTAAATCATGATGAAATGATAAGCCTTGCAACATTTCCAGCTCCTTTTCTGCTTTGTTTGTTGCCCTCCTGACTCAAAAACTGGGCCCTGCATGACATGAACAGATACACTTCAAACACAGCCTGTCAAGCACAGTGCCACACAAGCCCTCCAAGTGAACATCAGCCCAGGTAAACTGCTTCTAACTATGGAACGGCCAGACAAAAAGTGTGTAAAACATCACACCAGAAGAATGTTAGGGGAGGAGCAAAAGTGTAAAACTGGTCATCAGAATAGCTCAAAAAATGTCTCAAGAGTAAAATTTCAAAGCTTGCAATCATTACTTAAATGAATTACGCATTGGTGGACCTATATCATATGCTTGTGTCCAAAAAAAATCAAACTAAGGTAATATCTTATCATACCTTATCTTATCTCTTGCATGTAGGATAAAACTTTCAAGTCTGCAGTTGGTGGGGGGTCTGAGACATGCTATAAATTGTACACAGTCATTATGATGGATATCGGTGCTATATATATGTAGTATGCCCTCTGCAGCAGGTGTATTTTAATCATGTCTATTGTCTTAGCATCTGCCATGCAGCACAATCACATTGCTTCTCCCATTCACAAGACGTAGATGCAACAAAAGTCGCACAAGTGACTTTTTAGTCTACACCTGCTACACACAACTGTGACAGGCAGCTCAGAAACTTACGCAACAAGCCGCACATGATGCATTTGAGTGAATTTCATTTTGCCCAACCGAGATGTCTTTTGAACAGAAACTGAAATGACCACTAAGAGTTCTGTATCAAAAAGCACTATATCTGAAGCCTGCATGAATGACAGTTTGTGTTAATTATTTGTATTTCCACCAGTAATATCAAGTTTGATCTTATATTAGCTTATGTTGTTGTGAGACTCTTGATCTTCAGCTGGTAATAGACCTATGGGTCATTCCGTGTCAAATCATCAGATTTTCGAGAAATTTCCCACCACCCCGTCTGCGAATTGGCTGAAAAAATTATATGTTGTTGGGCGTCTCAAAAGATGGACCCTCTGAAAATTTCAGCTCAATCGGTCAATTTTTCATGATTTGGCTGAGGTTTGAAAATTGCTCATTTTACCAGTTTTTCAGGCATCGTTTTGACCACAATTACACTGTTTGCTCAATAAATCACCTAATACTCAACTTAGAGCATTGAAATTCGGGATCTACACTTACTGGACAATGGAAAAAGATCTTTGATAGACATTTATTGTTTTGCTATAACGATCACGAAGCTATGACCTTGTTAAATTCCCCCTTCGAAAATCAATGTTCACCACAAAAAAAATCAAATCTCCTAGGTATTCCGGGTATAGATACAAAACTCCTAGGATATATTCTACATACATATGGTCAAATAATAGTGGAAAATTGGAGATGTGTTCAGCCTCGTTTTTTAAATATAAATTTTTGAAATTTATATTGTATATTTTTCAGTATGTAAAAGACAAAACTAGCTGGAACTCAAGAGGTACATGTGACACATCCCTGAAAGTTTCCTATTATCTTTCACATCCATAGGGCATAAAACAGAAAAAAATTCAGGAACATGTTCAGCTCGCTTTTGGTTCCTCCGAATTTTGAATATTATTCTGTCTGTAACAGCAAAGCAACTGTTGAGTAGACCTTCTGCAAAAGGTATCTGTAGCCTGTAGCCGGTAGATATTTAAGAAATTGTGGGCGTGTCAGAAAAGTTGTCGAACTATCAGCAGCTACACATCACATAAAGGAACTATGCCAAGAAATTGCAAGCAAAGCAAACAAAGGAAACACAAGGTATTGGCCTAAGAACAAAACGGTTCCATTTTCGATGTCAGTGGCTTGGGGCTATCTGGTTGTTGCAACATATGTGCTGGAAGGGAATTAGGTCCAAATGCCATGCAGATTACAGTATGTCCTACAAGCAGTAAGGAATGGGGAATGGATGATAATTATAAGCTGCTCTTCCTTTTGTATTGAGGTCCTTCAAAGCCAGTTTTAGATAAAGTTGTGGAAAACTTACACGTTTGTGCCAATATCAGAACATCTGCTTGGAACATTAGATTTAAATTGATGTGTGCACCTGGTCAATTGACATATAAAAGTCATCAGTATTACAATGATTTATGAACGAGGTGAAATCAATAGTGGAGTCTTTCGGAATGCAGAAGCTTTCAGGCCAAATAATTCTGTACCTGGGACCTCCCAAAGGAGGGAGAGGGGGACCCATGGAGAACCCAGGGGAACCCCCTTTCTAAGTTATTTTTTGAACTAAAAGGCTAAAATGAACCCAGGACAGCAGCTTCACTTGTATTTTATGGCCAAGGATGATTTTAATGGAATGGAACACATGTATCTTTAATTCTTAATGCAGTCACTCTACTTTAGAAAAGATGCATACAAATGTATATTTTGAAAGCATGGCAAAAAAAAAGAAGAATTTTTTTTCAGAATTAACTACAATGAAGACCTCAGCAACAAGTAGAAATAAGTAGAAACAACCAAGACCAATATACAATGCAAGACCGATTGCAACAGGGCCAGTTGAGGACCCAGGTGGCAAGCCCTATGACCTAAACTGCCTCTGCAACCTTCTCCATCCCTTAACAACTCAGGCAGCTGCGTACTCTTTTTGCAAAATGACAATGAAACCGAACCCTGCAAGATGCCACATACACACCACAAGTGCATAAGCCTTTTACTCCACACTTGTACACTTACCTCGGCATTGTGAATTTGTAATATTGGTATGGCTGGTTCTAGTAGGGGCAGATTGTAGTTATCTGGTTTGAACATGTCAGCGAAGGAAAGTCATTTGCGAATTTTTCTTAGTTAATACATGTATAATAACTTTGAACCTACTGCACCTTATTTATGTATAATGGATTGTTACCCGGTTAATTCACGATGAAATGAAAAACCTTGCCTTCATTTACTCATGTCATTGAGCAACATTTCAAACTCCATTTCAGCTTTTTCTGTTGCCCACCTGACTAAAAACTGGGCCTGGCATGACATGAACAAACACACTCCAAACTCAGCCTGTCAAACACAGTGCCATACAAGCCCTCCAAGTGAACATTAGCCCTGTTAAACTGCTGCTAACTGTGGAATGGCCAGACAAAAGTGTGTAAAACATCACACCATAAGAACATTAGGGGAGGAACAGAAGTGTAAAACTGGTCATCAGAATAACTCAAACAGGTCCCAAGAGTGACATTTTAAAGTGTGCAATCTTCACTTATATGAATTATACACAGGCTAACCTTTGTCATATATTCATGTGCCTAACCAAATATCATACACATGCCGCTGACATCAAATGCATGCAGGATAAACTTCATAAGTCTGCAATTGGTGTGGGGTCTGAGACATGCTATAAATTGTACACAGCCAGTATGATAGATATCAGTGCTATATAGTATACACTCTACAGCAGGTGTATTTTAATCATGTCAATTGTCTTAGCATCTGCTGGCAGTGCTGCAATCACACTGCTTCTCCCATTCATAAGACGCAGATGCATCAAAAGTTGCACAAGTGACTGTTCAGTGTACTCCTGCTATACACACAACTTTTGACAGACAGCACACCAACTCACACAACAAGCCGCATATGATGCATTTGAGTGAACTTCATTTTGCCCAACTGATACGTCTTTTGAACAGAAACTTAAATGACTAGTAAGAGCTCTGTATCAAAAAGCAATATCCGAGGCCTGCACAAATGACAGCTTGTGTTAATTGTTTGTATTTTCACCAATAACATTAAGTTTGACCTTAACTTAGCTTATGTTATTGTAAGATTCTTGATTATCAGCTTGTAAAAGACCAATCTCTTTTATAAGTGACATTGAACAGCTAATGCAGGCTCATCCACCGTAGGAATGTACACTATTTTCAACCTGGCAGAATTGTGGCAAGTCGATATCTTGGGTACACCATCTGATTACACTGGTATCTCTGTTTGTTTCCAAAACTTTCCTTCTATTTTCTTTCTCACAGATTTTTGGAATAATTCGTACTGCAAAAATTTAGATATACATGTACAATGAACTATACATATAGTACACAGGCTGCTAATAAGTGTTAAATTCCTTTAAAGTTTGTATATCCGAGGAGAGCCAGAGCTAGTAAGATTGCTTTCAGCAGAGGCTTCATCAGTCTGTAATGAGTCCATAAACAGATTAGGGCCATCTGGCGTGTGTTGGCATCTGCTCAACTTCAAGTTGCGAGGGACACAGGAAAACCACAGAGCTGTAGAACAGAGAAGCCTTGCAAAGTTGCAGATCAGCTGAAGCCATGCACAACCACAGAGGCCAGAAGGGCAGTGAGAAGCCCCTAGAAACCAGGCAGAAACTGCTGTGGAAGTGTTTCCAGACAGCAAAACCAGAACCAGAATTTACTCGGGATGAAGTCAGTAGGCTGAAAGTTACGCAAAGTGATGAAGCACAGTCTCACCAGGAAGACGCTGGTTTGTGTCAGCCCGCATGTTCTTGACTGAACATTGTATCTTCAATGCAGGAGTTAAACTAAAAACCAGACAAAATGGAAACAGGACTGCACACTTAAACAAAAATAGAGTAAGGCTCATCATGCCACTAAAAACTTACTGTAGTTTAAATCGCAACTCCAATGTTCTTGCCCTATAACACATCAACCCCAACTCAACTGAACGGGAACAAGACACTCTTTATTACACCAAGACTTACAATCCATATCACCACAGGCTTGGTACGCCCCAAGCAATGAGTACAACACCAAGACACTGACAGTCTGTGGGACATCTGCACAGCCCAGGAACCAGGACACCTGCTCTGAGCCTCCAACAATGTGACTCCAGGGCCCAGAGTTGAGGGCATCCAGGCCAGGGACCTTTACAAGACATCTTCCACAAATGATGATGCATGGCTCCCCTCAGGTCTTCAACTCATTGTGGCCTGCATCACCCATTACTCCAGCCTCCTTGGTAGAGGGACAACACAGTGGCAGGCATGTGGGTCTAAATTTCAACAACAAATTCAAATGATAGAACATTTTCTAATTTGTGTTACCACATTATTCAGGGTTTACGGCAAACAGGTAAACAAACGGAAGTCCTAGAAATGCAACCCTAGTTGTGACCTTGACCTTTGGCCTGAGCATTCCCAGACGTCCTGGCAGGAAAATGAGGGGTGTAGCATGTCCTTAGATGGTCTGTTGCAATGACGCAATCAAGCAGCGCCACCGGGGTCTTCTAATTACACCCAACTGGAAGTGACTGACCAGTTCTTACATTGTAATGATGTTCTATTTATAGCTCAAATGAAGCATAATACTGCTCTTATGTCAAAGCTAGGACCATTCAGAATATTGACATGCCTGTAGACAGTACTCAATAATCAAGGAGTCAAAAGATGTATGGCATGATTGTTTCTGTTGGTATGACATAATCACCTTGATTGAATGATTCAAGGAATGTTGATTGAGTCTACATGACCAAATTTAGAAAATGGAACAATTAGAAACACAAAGAGGATAGACTACTAATGATGCAAGAAACTGAAAATGTCTATATATGCAAATGAAGAAATGCATGTCGGATAAAAAAAAGAGTTTTACACAGGAACAGCAACCTCAACTGCAACTGCAATTGGAGATCGAACAGCTAGCATGAAAGGGAGAATTTGCTTGGCTGGGATCTTCAATACAATATCTTCCTCAGATAATTTCTCAACAGAAAGAGTCCATTCAGCAAATGTTAAAGGGGAGGGGGCATGCATGCTTTGATCTTGTGCAAAAAGAAAATGAGAGAAATACAAGAGAAATAAAGGAAAATGAACAAGAAATCCCACGAACAGTTTAGAACATTTCTGTGAATTTCCTCAGAGCAGGTTGAGTTGTGTAAATCAGTCTTACCACCGCAGAAAGGAAAACCTGCCTTCAAATTAATAGATTAAAATGAGATAATGAATCTACCAAGTCTGGTTGATAGACCCAAGACACAATATCAACATTTTTTATAAAATATCGCAAGCAACATTCTACACTTTATTCCATTTAGATAGCAATGAGTTCTTCCAAGCACACCATTACCATATGTTGTATGGAGAACAGTCAATAGTATCAAGACCTTAACATAATTCTACAACAGTTTTTTTATTGCCATTTTCAAATGTGGGTACAATCCGGTGCATCCACTATAGGAATGTAAATACCATTATACAGCTGGCAAAATTACGGCAAGTCTATACCTTGGGTACACTGGCCTGAGTACACTGGTGTCTCTGTTTGTCTCCAAAACTTTCCGTCTATTTTCTCTCTTGTTTGCTGTGCAACCAGACAACAGTTCCCCTGTTCTGCTCCCAAGTAACTGAATTACAAGGATGGGAACAATGCCCGCCAAGAGGAGGACAATATGGATTAGAAATTGTGCCTGGAAGGAGACGTTGTCAATCAACGATTTTTAGAATAATTATACAGCACAAGAATTAGATATATAGTACACTGTACAGGGTGCTTATAAGTGTTATTATCTATACTGTTTGTAGGTGCATGTATATGCAAGGAAGAGCAGAGCTGGCCAGATTGTAGTCTGCAGAGGCTTCATCAGTCTGTAAATTGTGTAATGAGTCCATAAACAGATTAAGGCCATCTGGCGAGTGTTGGCATCTGCTAAACTTCATGTTGCAAGGGACACAGAAAAACCACAGAGCTGTAGAACAGAGAAGCCTTGCAAACTTGCAGATCAGCAGAAGCCATGCACAACAAGAGAGGCCAGTAGGGCAGAGGGAAGCCCCCAGAAACCAGGAAAAAAATCTCGGGGGGGTGTTTGCAGACAGCAAACCAGGACTAGAATGAAGTCAGGCAAAGTCAGGATGCTGAAAGTTGAACTAAGTGATGAAGCACAGCCTTACCAGGAAGATGCTGGTTTGTGTCAGCCTGCAGGTCCTTGACTGAACATTGTATCTTCAATACAGGAGTTAAACAGAAAACAATGGAAAAATGACAGAAATGTTAAGCAAAAATAGAGTAAGGCTCATCATGCCACTAAAAGCTTACTGTTGTTTAAACTGCAACTCCAAAATTCTTGCACCATAACACATCAACCCCAACCCAACTGAACGGGAACAAGACACTCTTTATTACACCAAGACTTACAATCCATATCACCACAGGCTGGCTACGCCCCAAGCAATGAGCACAGCACCAAGACATTGACAGTCTGTGGGACATCTACACAGCCCAGGAACCAGGACACCTGCTCTGAGCCTCCAACAATGTGACTCCAAGACCTAGAGTTGAGGGCATCCAGGCCAGGGACATGTACAAGACATCTTCCACAAACGATGATGCATGGCTCGCTTCAGGTCCTCCACTCTTTGTGGCCTGCATCACCCATCACTCTCAGCCTCCTTGGTACAGTGACAAGAAAGTGGCAGGCGTGCAGGTCTATACCTCAATATAGAGACAGTAAAATACTACCTAAAGCTAAATCAAGCCAAAGTACGAGCGAGAGGAAATATGTATTGACACCACAGTGAAATGTATAAAGGGAAACGTAAAGGCAAATTGAGCAGCATGCAGAAAGGAGAGTATGAAAATGAAATAAGTACTACTAAGACTTTTTCAAAAGAAAAACTGACACAGATGTCAGACAAGGAAAATAATCATGATACAAGACGAAATGATGTCATAATTCTTCCCAAAAAAAAATAGCAATATCCATCCTTTGCCAATGAAAATAGTTGCCACCCATATCACAAGTTTATGTTGCAAATTTGATTATTCAATTTTGTAGGCCTATGTATTCTATACCTTGAAGATTACAGTAAGACTTGTTATTGAATACACCTGTGACTTAAATGTTCCTTCTGTGTCTATACAACTGTGTGTATTGCGAGATCTTAAAGCCAAACTAAAAATTTTTAAGTTTTATACATCGTGCATGTGTGTACCATGAAGCGGCGGGTGTCACATGCGATATGACTTGGTGGTTGCATGTCTGGAGTTGGCTTTGAAACTGCACGCAATTTCCAGCGAGTGATGTTAGGTCTTTTTCACGTAATCCAATCCTCTTTAACAAATTTGAGGACAACTGAGACAGACTGACACACTGCAGGACATTGGGACTCAACATCAAGGCTACAGAATAGGAGATAGCAGAGACTTTGAAGGAATGAGACATCGGGTACACTTGCTATAATATTGAATTGTGTGTTCACTCACACTGTCATGCTTAGTGATGTCATCGCAACCACAACTTCACCTCACACAATATATGTGTCTGACATGATCCCCCCTACACAAGATCATTTCATACAAAATAACACATCAACTGCATTGTGCATGTTATGGCTTGCAGCCTACACTTCGGTGCCAATCTCAAAACACCTGCTTGGAATGTTAAACTTAAATTGATGTGTGCAACTGGTCAATTGATAAATAAAAGTCATCATTATTACAATTATTTATGAATGAGGTAAAATCAATAGCGGAGTCTTGTGGAATGCAGAAGCTTTCAGGCCAAATACTTCTGCACCTGGGACCTCCCAAAGGAGGGAGAGGGGCCAGAGGGAGAACCCAGGGGAACCCCCTTACAAAGTTATTCGAAACTAAAAGGCTAAAATGGACCCAGGACGGAAGCTTGGCTTATGAAAGTCTTCTTCACTTTTTAAAATGCATTTTATTAATAGAAGCACATGGCCATCTATAGAATGGGACATATGTGTCTTTAATTTTCGCCCCACTTTCTATAATGTGTGATTTAAACGCATATATATTTAGGAAGTGCAGCAAAAAAAAAAAATTATTTTCAGAATCAAATTTTCATACAATGTGCGTTATTGTGCCTATTCAACACAATTTTCACTTTCAGACTGGAAAATATTTTGAATTACTACAATAAGATCTTTCCAAGGAGTCCCACACTTTCTCCATTGTATCCATTTTTGAGTTTTCATACAATGTTAATGCATAATGCAGAGTTTATGAATGAAGTGTATGAATGCTGAAAACAAGTCAAAAAGAGTCACATAATAGGACAATATTTCAATATAACAATGCAGAAATAAATAGAAACTCATGATATACAATCATTCATTGTGTGGCCCAAACGTGTCTTCCTTGTTTATCTAATGCCACAAGTGTCTCCCTGCAACTTGAGAATGGAGTAAGAAACAAAAAGAAGTTAAGCCAGGCTTCATCAATTGTGAATTGTATACACACTTTGAAAATCATGAAATAATGAGTTGTTGTTGGTGATGCGATCAGATATTAATATTGCATATGCCATATGATTAACATTTCCAACTCCATTTCTGCTTCTTCTGTTGCCCTCCTGACTGAAAAAACTGGGCCCGGAATGACATGAACAGACACTTTCCAAACACAGCCTGTCATGCACAGTGCTACACAAGCCCTCCAAGTGAACATTAGCCCAGTTAAACTGCTGCTAACTGCGGAATGGCCAGACAAAAAGTGTGTAAAACATCACACCAGAAGAACATTAGGGGAGGAACAAAAGTGTAAAACTGGTCATCAGAATAACTCAAACAAGGTCTCAAGAGTGACATTTCAAAGTGTGCAATCTTCATTTCCATGAATTATATACAGGCGAACCTTTATCATATATGTGCTCACCCATATATCATACACATGCTGCTGACATCTCATGCATGCAGGATCAACTTCATAAGTCGGAAGTTGGTGCGGGGTCTGAGACATGCTATAAATTGTACACAGTCATTAATATGAAAGATATCAGTGCTATACAGTATACACTCTACAGCAGGTGTATTTTAATCATGTTTATTGTCTTAGCATCTGCCATCGAGCACAATCACATTGCTTCTCCCATTCACAAGTCGCAGATGCAACACTGTAAAATCGGAGGCACTGATTCAGCTCAATTGATTGAGTGAGATGGTTGCACAAGTTGATTGAGCTAACATAGATTAATGTTTTAAGCTGAGATAACTCAAAATACCGAGCTGAGATAGCTCAAAATACTAAGCTATTTTGACTAATGTATTCAAGCTGAGAAAACTCAAAATAATGAGCAATGTTGACTTACACCTCAAAATATTGAGTTTTGTTAACTTATTTATCGAAGCTGACACAACTCAAAATTTTGAGCTGTGTTGACTTATTTTTAGTTGTTTTTGATTTATATTTGTGTGACCTGTCTTATAAAGTTATTTATGAATATGGGCTGTACATATTGTTTGATCTCTCAAGGGGATCCACCTGATCCAATATGCTTCATTCTAGCACACCATGGACAGGCCCAAGATGCATTCAACAAAGACCATTGCATCACAAGGAGCTTTAAAAATTAATTCTTGTGAATAAATCCCAATGGCCTGTGGCTCATCTCAGTCAGTATACAGTGCTAGAAGCCTATATTTGAACACACTCTGACTTGGAAATGTTGGTTGACGTGTGAAGGCATGCATCTAATTACTCCCACAAATTAATTTAAGAGAGATAAAAATAAAAAAGTAACCAGCTAAAGTGGTGTGCTACTCATTTTTTCTCTGGGATAGTGTGATATAAATGTTCTTTTTTCTTGTAAGTAAATAATTATTTAAAACTAAATGCAGTCTTATGAGAAGTGCTTGTTATAGATGGCGCTATATGTGGCATGACTGAGATGTCAAGCTGTCTGCAACAACTGAAGCTTTCATGTTTTCACAGCTTAATGTTATGATTCGTTTGGACAACTTACAGCATTGAGCTATCATACCTTGACAACTTACAGGATTGAGCTATCATAGCTTGAAAATTATTAACATTCTCAGACAGCTCAAATTATTGCTTCAACACAGTTTTCAAAATTTACAGTGAACAAAAGTCGCACAAGTGACTTTTTAGTCTACACCTGCTACACACAACTGTGACATGCAACACAGAAACTTACGCAACAAGCCACACATGATGCATTTGATTGAACAACATGTTGCCCAAATGAGATGTCAATGAACAGAAACCTAAATGACTGGTATGAGTTATGTATTAAAAAACGAATATATATATCTGAAGTCTGCACAATTGACAGCTTGTGTTATAATTGTTTGTATTTATATAATACACAAATATCTGACAAAATATTAGCAGAAAAACGCACTTTTTATCCCATCTTTATAGCCATGAAAAGTAAACCTAAGTTTCTCATATCATGTTGGTACTTTCTGAGTAGATAAAGGAAGTCATAAGCTAAATATTGGTACCAAATATATAGGTGTACATGCTCTCAAATAACCAACTGAGCCCAACAAAAAGTGTCCGACTCAAGGTGTCACCTTCCAAGTGTCCGACTCAAAGAACATTACCCTATTGCAGTCTGCAGAGGCTTCATCAGTCTGTAATGAGTCCATAAACAGATTAAGGCCATCTGGCGTGCGATGGCATCTGCTAAACTTCAAGTTGCAAGGACACAGAAAAGCCACAGAGCTGTGAAACAGAGAAGCCTTGCATACGTGCAGATCAGTAGAAGCCATGCACGCCCAGTGAGGTCAGAAGGGCACTGGGGAGCCCCAAGAAACCAAGCAGATACTGCTATGGAAGTGTTTGGAGACAGCAAACCAGAACCAGAATTTACTTGGGATGAAGTCAGGATGCTGAAAGTTGCGCAAAGTGATGAAGCACAGCCTCACCAGGAAGACGCTGGTTTGTGTCAGCCTGCAGGACTTCGACTGAACATTGTATCTTCCCTGCAAGAAAACCAGACACAATGGAAACATACGATACAATAAGCAAAAATTGGGAAAGGCTCATCATGCCTCCAATAACCACTTCAGCAAAGCCTTCAGTGAATAGATCAGACACGTCCACAATGATGGCCAATGAACAGGCCTTCACATGCACATGTTATGCAAATGAGGGTGATTCGCCGTTTCGCTCAATTTACATGTGTAATTCTTACATGGGCAGATAGATCTCTCTGAGACCTTTAAAATGATAGGTCGTACGTCTATGAGGAGTTAATAGTTGTTTCGCAAATTGCCGGTAAACTTTTGAACTTGGGAAGAATACTGGGCGCTGGTTGGCCTTGACTCTCGTGACGTAAATGAATGATAATATGCGGTGATGGAAGGATTCGTCTAGGGCAGATTCTCTGGGTGCCAATAACTAACTGTAGTTCAAACTGCAACTACAAAATTCGTGCAACATAACACATCAACACAAACCCAACTGAACGGAAACAAGACACTCTTTATTGCACCCAATGCTTGTCACCACAGGCTGGCTACGCCCCAAGCAATGAGCACAGCACCAAGACATTGACAGTCTGTGGGACATCTACACAGCCCAGGAACCAGGACACCTGCTCTGAGCCTCCAACAATGTGACTCCAGGACCCAGAGTTGAGGGCATCCAGCCAGTACACCTTTACAAGACATCTTCCACAAACGATGATACATGGCTCCTCTCAGGTCCTCATCTGGTTGTGGCCTACATCACCGATCACTCTCAGCCTCCTTGGTACAGGGACAACACAGTGGCAGGCATGCGGGTCTATGTTTCAACATCAAATTCAAAAGAACATTTTCCTATTTTTTGTTGCTATATTATTTGGGGTTTACAACAAACAACTGAACAAACGGAAGTCCTAGAAATGCAACCCTAAGTGTGAACTTGACCTTTTGCCTCACCAAATGTTTGCAGACGTCCTAGCAGGAAGATGAGTCGCGTCACATGACCTTAGATGGTCTGTCGCAATAACGCAATCAAGCAGCGCCACCTGGATCTTCTAATTACACCCGATTGGGGATGACTGGTTCTCACATTGTAATGATGTACCATTTATAGCTGAGATAAACAACAAATTAATTGCAACACTGCTATTGTGTCAAAGCACGGACCATTCAGAATATTGAAGTCTCAGGCAGTATACCTCAAATTCAAGAGAGTCAAAATTAGTACAAGGCACATTTAGCAATTTTGGTATTACTTATTAATCACCTTGATTCAATAATTCTAGGAATGTTGATTGAGTCTGCACAACCTTATTTTAAAAATTAAACAATTAGAAACATAAAGAGAACATACCTCTTTTGATGCAAGAAAGAGACAATATCAATGCAAAAGAAGAAATGCATGTCAGATCAGAAAAAAATGTTTTACACTGGAGCAGCATTGCAACAACCTCCAGCAACTGCGATTGGAGGTCGAACAGCTAGCATGGAAGGGAGCATTCGCTTGGCTGGGATCTTCAATACTAAAGGTACCTTTGTCAATACAATATCTTCCTCTGATAATTTCTCAACAGAATGAGCCCATTCAGCAAAGGTAGAAGGAGGGAGGAGGCATGCTTTGATCTTGTGCAAAAAGAAAACGAAAGAAATACAAAGAGACATAAAGGAAAATGAACAAGAATTCCCACAAACAAGTTTAGAACATTTCTGTGAATTTCCTCAGAGCAGGTTGAGTTGTGTAAATCAGTCTTACGCCTTGGAAGGAAAACCCCCTTTAAATTAAACAGAGTGAAATGATAAAGAATCTACTAAGTCTGGATGATAGGCCCAAGACATAATATCATAATTTTTTATCAAATATCCCTAGGCAACATTCCACGCTTAGTTCCATTCAGAGATAGTAATGAGTTCTTCTAAGCACACCATTACCATATGTTGTTTTGAGAATAGTCAATAGTATTAATACATTAAAGTGAGTCTACCACAGCTCTTCTATTGCCATTTGCAAATGCGGGTACAATCCGGTACATCCACTACAGGAATGTAAACACAATTATACAGCTGGCAAAATTACGGCAAGTCTATACCTTGGGTACACTGGCCTGAGTACACTGGTGTCTCTGTTTGTCTCCAAAAGTTTCCGTGTATTTTCTCTCTTGTTTGCTGTGCAAGCAGACAACAGTTCCCCTGTTCTGCTCCCAAGTAACTGAATTACAAGGATGGGAACAATGCCCGCCAAGAGGAGGACAGAATGGATTAAAACTTTTGCCAGGAAGTAGAAGGAATCAAAACACGATTTTTGGAATAATTAGTACAACACAAAAATTAGATATATAGTACACTGTACAGGGTGCTTATAAGTGTTATTATCTATACTGTTTGTAGGTGTATATATGCAAGGAAGAGCAGAGCTGGCCAGATTGCATTCAGCACAACTTCATCAGTCTGTAAATTGTGTAATGAGTCCATAAACAGATTAAGGCCATCTGGCGAGTGTCGACATCTGCTCAACTTGCAAGGGACACAGAAAAACCACAGAGCTGTAGAACAGAGAAGCCTTGCAAACTTTCAGATCAGCTGAAGCCATGCACACCCAGAGGCCAGAAGGGCACTGAGAAGCCCCTAGAAACCAAACAGAAACTGCTGTGGAAGTGTTTGGAGACGGCAAATCAGAACTAGAATAAAGTCAGGAAAAGTCAGGATGCTCTGAAAGTTGCACAAAGTGATGAAGCACAGCCTCACCAGGAAGACGCTGGTTTGTGTCAGCCTAAAGGTCTCTGACTGAACATTGTATCTTCAATACAGGAGTTAAACTGAAAACCAGACAAAATGGAAACAGGACTTCAAACTTAAACAAAAATAGAGTAAGGCTCATCATGCCACTAAACCCTCACTGTAGTTTTAATAGCAACTCCAATGTTCTTGCCCCATAACACATCAACCCCAACTCAACTGAACGGGAACAAGACACTCTTTATTACACCAAGACTTACAATCCATATCACCACAGGCTGGCTACGCCCAAAGCAATGAGTACAACACTAAGACATTGACAGTCTGTGGGACATCTGCAAAGCCCAGGAACCAGGACACCTGCTCCTGGCCTCCAACAATGTGACTCCAGGGCCAAGAGTTGAGGGCATCCAGGCCAGGGACCTTTACAAGACATCTTCTACAAATGATGATGCATGGCTCCCCTCAGGTCTCAACTCTTTGTGGCTTGCATCACCCATCACTCTCAGCCTCCTTGGTACAGTGACAACACAGTGGCAGGTGTGTGGGTCTACACCTCAATATAGGGATAGTAAAATACTACCAAAAGCTCAATCAACACAAACACAGCGCAAGAGGAGAAGGTCTAGGGAAGTAGGCAGAATAAGGAAAATTAAATTAGAATGTAATGAAGATGCATCATAGGATTTCATTTAATCAGATGAATGAAAATTTATAATATGTTTATTGTTCACTGTATCCTGCTACAGTGCATTTGTGAAGATGCTAAGAACCACATTGAAAGGTTTTATTTTATACATTGTGCACATGTGTACCATGAAACGGCTGTAGTCCCATGCTAAGTGCCATGGTGGTTGCATGTCTGGAGTTGGCTTGGAACTGCATGCAATTTCCAGCGAGTGATGTTCGGTCTTTTTCACGTCATCCAATCCTCTTTAACAAGGTTGAGGACACCTGAGACAGAGTGACACACTGCAGGGCAGGGAGACTGTGGAGACCATAGAAATACATAGAACGGACATGAGGCTGTATGATGCCACCTCAAGATGAGGTCACCAAATCCGCCATATTGGAACTGCCCTGAGACATGATGTCACAATAGAATAATTATGATGTGACGTCATGCCATTGTTATAAGTGACATCACAGTTATTGGTGACGTCACAGTCCATTGTGCCAGTATTCAGGGCGGTTCCAAGATGGTGGATTTGGTTGCTTCATCTGCCAGAACCTCATGTCCCTTCTATGTATTTCTATGGTGGAGACACAAGGCTACAGAACAGGAAATGGCACAGACTTGGAAGGGAGATACCAAGTGACAGGAATGAGACATCAAGTACACTTGCTATAATATTGAATTGTGCGTTCACTCGCACTGTCACGCTTAGTGATATCATCACAACCACAACTTCACCTCACACGATATATGTCTGACACGATCCCCCCTGCACATGATCATTTCATGCAATTACACACCAGCATTCTGCATGTAATAGCCTGTAGATATTTAAGAAATTGTGGGTGTGTCAGAAAAGCCATCCAACTCTCAATAGCTACAAGGCACAAAAGTAACTATGCCAAGAAATTATAAGCCAAACAGACAAAGCAAACACTATTAATTGGCCTAAGAACAAAAAGGTTTAATTTTCAATGTCAATGGCTAGGGGCTTCGTGGTTGTGGCGACATGTATGCTAGAAGGGAATAAGGTGTGCCATGCAGATTACAGTACTTCCTACAAGCAGTAAAGATTGGGGAATGGATGATAATTTTCAGATGCTCTTCCATTTGTATTGAGGTCATTCAAACCCAGTTTTAAATATAAACTTACACTTCAGATTTCTCTGCCAATATCAGAACAACTGTTTGGAGTGTTGAACTTAAATTGATGTGTGGAGCAGGTCAATTAAAATATAAAAGTCACCATTATTATAATGATTTATGAATGAGGTGAAATTGACAGTGGAGTCTTTCGGAATGCGGAAGCTTTCAAGCCAAATACTTCAGCACCTGAGACCTCCCAAGGGAGGAAGAGGGGGCCAAAGGGAGAACCCATGGGAACCCCCTTTCAAAGTTATCCGAAAGTAAATGGTTAAAATGGACCCAGGCCGACAGCTTCACTTATGAAAGTTTTCTTCACTTCAAATGTGTTTTATGGCCATCAATGATTTTAATGGAATGGGACAGATGTGTCTTTCATTCTTAATGCATTCGCCCCACTCTCTATAATGTGTGCTGTATACGCATATATATTTCGGAAGTTCGGCAAAAAAAAAAGATTATTTTCGGAATAAAATTTCCCATACAAGGTATATTATTGTGCCGTTTCAACACTATTTTCACTTTCAGACTGGAAAATATTTTGAATCGCTGCGGTAAAATCTTTCTAAGGATTTCCACGCTGTCTCCATTGTAGCCATTTGTGAGTTTTCAGACATTGTTCATGCATTATGCAGAGTTTATGAATGAAGTGTATGAATGCCGAGAACAAGTCAAAAAGATTAACATAATAGGACAATATTTTCTATAGAACAATGCAGAAAGAAATAGGAACTCCTGATACTGAACCATTCACTTGCAGCATGTGATATTGTTACTTGATATTGTGAAATGATGTTGTAAAAAAAAAAGTAAAGGTAAAGGGACTTTTATTTAACGTGGGTAGCCAAGCTATGTCAGTGACTTGTTTCCAGTTGGGCCCACGGCGCCTCCAATTTACGTCTGATGCGAACGACGATGTCGTTGAATGACATGATGGCCAGCCTGGGGATTGAACCCGGGTCCCTCGCTTGTGAGGTGAGCGCTCTACATGGCCAATTGTGCAGCGTACGTAAAACGTACGAAAGCTCTTTTATGCGTATTTCGTACGTAAATAGCCCGTTTTCACGTACGAAATTCGTACGAAAATTTACGTACGTGAAACGTACGTAGATTTTCGTACGAATTTCATACGTGCTGACGTACGTAATTCATACGTTAATTTTACGCATGAAAATCGTATGAATTACGTACGAAAACCATACGTTTTCTAAACTTAGAAAAATTCTGATGTTTTACGACATTCTCATTAGAAATAGGCCAGTAGGACTATGGGCCTTCCTCAAAGTTTGGAAGTGACTCTGTTTCAATCAAATTCAGGCGAAAACCATGACTTTTTTTGACAAGCAAATAAACATTAGATTCTACACATTAATTACTGATCTTTGGACTATGATTTGCTTTGTGTGCTGAGTTTTTTTAGTTATTCCAGTTGTTTTAGTTATTCCAGGTACGTCTAAACTTAAGCCCACCCCAGTAACCACTGCACAGAAAGGGCCAACTGACCTCAAAATATACTGAAATCTAGAAAAAATAATTCGAAGACAGAGCTTTGTTTTTTTCATTTCTTTATTTTGTAACCTTAGATACATCGTATTGTATCATTATAGCCCTACAACAAGCACGGTGTGGCTGTCATGACCGATGATCAGAGGGTTATTGCCCGTTAGGCCAGACAAAACAGTGGTTTACTGATTCTTACCTTCTCGGACCTACTGAAAACAACTGATTTACATACCCATGATGTTACTTCGTTGACACAAAAACCATTACAGCTGATTTTTTTCGTCCAACCGACTGACCTTGTTGCTTTAAGAAGGCTTTCAAAAATATAATCATTATTCAATTATTCAATATTCATTAATGTTAGAATTAAACTGACAGTTCATTCGTTGAATTTGTGTAGAAGTCAATTCTTGGGAGATACTGATAATCACAAAGAACAGCAAGCATGTACATGTAAATAATACAATTAAACACATCATAAATATATCCACAAATAAACTGATTGAGGAAATACTTGAAAATCCGATCTGAGGCCTATAATAAAACTTAATGGGAGTGTGGTTCACAGCAATGAACCTCATGAATGTCAGGTCGCAGAAGAATACAACATGAGTCCGAAGGACGAGTGTTTATTCTGCAGCAGACCTGACATGAGTGAAGTTCATTGCTGTGAACCACACTCCAATTAAGTTTTATTTATACTCCACAATAAAAACAGACCTCCAGTAAAAATGATTAATAATTTCAAAAGGCACCATTTTGTTTGAATGGCCACAAAAAGATCCCTAGCAACCACACCGACCAATGAGAGCGTCAAAACATTGTGACGTCATCACTTCACTGCCCATGATTGTTTACATAATAACGTCAGATAATGAGATGCATGTGGTTCACCACGATGAACCACATGGTGTGAATCACATGGTTTTTTGCCAGAACTTCACTGCTGGTAAATCCCACTGTTCATGATATTACACAAGTTTGTTCATATTAAGTTCTGATTTCCTGAAGTAGGGGGGAGGGTTGGTCTAGTGGTAGCGTGCTAGGCAGCCAATAGTTGGATCCAGGGTTCGAATCCAGCTCTTGCTAGGTCACCAGGGCCTATGTTGGAAGGCTGCCTCAATCATCCTTTGCATCATTGCTGTGTCTTCCTCCTGTTCTAATTAGGCTAGCAAGTGCATAAATACGTCCTGGACATAATCATCCATCCATCCATCTCTTCTGAAGTTAGATCCTTGTTCAATGTGGTCACTCAACCTGGAATAAAAAAATGTGACATTTGAAAATCCATAACTATCATTGCATGATCAATAAAGTGATATTCATGGGAAATTTATCTCAGTACCGGAACCCTTTTTAACTGTCAATCCCAATTTCTAACAAATTCAAAAGATAAATTTGTCTTTAGATTGATACATGCATGAATGAGTGACTGCTATTGGTTGAGAGAACCTGTTTAGAGTTTATGTAGCTGGATACTCCACTCAAGTTTTGCTCAGTGGCCTCAGTGTAGATGTAGATGGGGCAGGTGGGGCATTTGCCCCACCACTTTTTGGCCAAAGTATAAATGTTTCTGAATCAAAAAAATTATTATTTTCCCCGACATCCTCCATGAGGGTGGGACCACTATGTGAAATTAACTTTTCTCAAATAACTCAAGGGAGCAAAATATTTTTTTATAGGTCTATCTTGATATAATTTTCTTTTTTGACATTTTATTATCTCAAGCGAGACAAATTATTCATGGATCCACAGATTTGATTTATAAGTTAGTCTAGCCACAGTAGCTTTTTTTAAATAGGAAAATAGTTGCTTCCAGTGACATAATTCTTATAGCTTTACTTCATGTTATCACTTCAGGCTGCTACTCCTTGGTCTGGAAACTATGTTGATCTACCTTGCCTGGCTGCCCCCCTCGTTTGCCTTGGCCTCGGCAAGGCATTTATATTTTTAATATACATAATATAAACATAGGCGTACGGGCGGTCGTTTTGCCGGGGGGGGGGTAAATTGCAGAGCCTCTCACAGTGGATTTTAACCACCGTCAAGTTAGAAAGATTCTAAAGGAATGGCACCTGCTGGATATGGTACACAATAACATGCAATTTAGTGACGGTGACGGGGGTTCCTTCTGCTTTCTGAAAAGCGACTCCGACTCCTTAGGTCTCCTAAATTCCGACTCCGACTCCCGAATCCGCTTATCGGCATTATTTCACGCAAATATTTCATTATTAACAGGGGCCAAAATGCACTTCCACAAATTTTCCATTGGCTTTTGTTCTTGAACACCTGTTCAGGAAGTTTTGCTTAAAATTCAAGATACATTTCACGCTGTTGTAATTGGGTTTTTGTAAATTATATTAATTATTTTTAAGGAGTCAGGAGTCACCAAATCAAAGTTCGACTCCGACTCCACCCAAAAACCTCCGACTCCACGACTCCAACTCCCGACTCCGACTCCAAAGCACTGGTTAAAACCCACTGTGCTCTGACCCCCTGGGCAAATGTCTATAGATAGGCCTACCAGGGTATTAATTATCAGTTCTAATTCTAACTGTCTTCTTAATTATCCATTTTAGTTAAAAGTAAGTATTCATAACTGAAATTGACATCCTGCCAGACCCCACAATCCTAGCTCCTGCCCGTACAGCAAGGGGACAACCAGACGACTGTTGGGGTAGCGATGAAGTATGGACTTTACTCCCACGACAAACTTTTTTTCCTTCGCAGTGCGTTGACGAATTTTTTTTCCCGCATGCGGACTCTCAACAAGCTTTTTATCGGAATTTTAACATTACGGTACTCCAGCTCTAGAGGTGGAAACAAACTTTTTTTTTTTTTTCCATGTGCAGAACAAACTTTTTTTTTCAGTGTCAAGTGGGAAACAAACTTTTTTTTACACCAAAAGTCCATAGCCCCCCCCCCCCCAAACTGAGCAATAGATCATCTGGTGAGACTGGTCAGCCACCAAGCCATCAGAAGAGTAGCCACTTTACTGGGGCTAGCACAGTCCAGGCCTTACTGGTCAGTAATGTTTCTGAATCTGATAAAAATACACACAACTTCTCACAAGCTTGGAAATTTTCATGACTTGAAAATTTAGTAGTCCCATCACATACTGGTACAAAAAACTTTACTTACCAGCTGCCTTCCAAGGAGATATCACTGATTTTGTTTGCATGTACATGTAGTCCTCCCAACTAATTCCAGCTTGTGATGACTCTGATGAATGAACATGGAGCCCAGCAATATGGCATTATTGGCTGTCTTCTGCTTCTTCATTTTATTTTGTTGTTGTGTTTTCTTCTGTGAAGACATTACCACCAGATGGCATGACGTCACCAGTGACTGGTCACCAAGGTGACTGTTGATGACATCACAATAGGCAAGGTGCTTGTGACGTCATTGGAATGTTGATCTTGTGTGGAGTGACAGGCAGGAAAGCTCATCAAAAATGTTTGGAGAATTTATTGTTGCGTCTACAAAACGATCATCGGCAAAACCACAATACTCAAAAGGTTAGTGCTTCAGAAAATACTCAACTGATCAATAGCTCTACTGGTGCTCAAATTTATGATTAAATTCAGTTTAAAGCTACCACTGACGACTTCTGATTTCGACATGACAGTTGAATTTGACATGTACATTGGGGGGCTCTCAAGTGCTATTTGACAAGTGCTTCACCTGCAGTACAATTCGTTTTTGTGTAGGCCAAAATGTCAACAACTTGCTGGACTGATTTGATCACTTGCCAGCGGCCAGGCAGGTTGGTGAGGGTTAGACCCCGAAGTCAGTCAGAGTTAAAACTCTGACTTGCTTGGCAAGAACTTCAACTGACTAGTCAGCTAAGTTGTTCAACTCTGACTTCACTTGACTTCAATTAACTTCAGCTTACTTCAGCATTTTAATGTTATTTATTAGGGACTTTTGTTGAATATTCTTTAGAAGTATATTATAATTACGCAATTTTCAAATTTTGTGCTCTCGGAGAATTGTGCAGTTAGCAAATTTGAGAGATTTTTATGGATTTTTTAATGTTGCATAGACTTTAAAAAGTGTTAAAATAGTATGAAATAAGTGCTCTGCTCTTTATGCTGCTTAAAATGACACCAAAACCATTTCTGTGAGGTAAAAATTGGTTAAGTTATGCAACAATGACTTGACTTTAGCTGACTCAAGTCTGACTTGACTTGAGTGAACTTCAACTTGCTGCTTGGAAAGCTAACTATGACTTGACTAGTCGACTTTCTGTAGTCGACTTCGGGGTCTAGTGAGGGTCGAATTCAACTTTCGTGTCGAAATTTGAGAATTTCAGTGGGGTACATGGGTCCTTAAAAAAAGATGGATTGTCAAGTGTCAATATTAAAAGGTAAACAGATGTCTCTTGTCACTTTTTATCTATTTATAGAATGATAAGGAAATACTTAAAATGTCGTTTGTCAATTTTTATGAGTAAACCTGTTAGTGTCAGTCGATTTTTAAGAGGGCCTGTGTCGCAATGTTACTTTTTAACAAGGGCCATGTCGCCATGTCACCATGTTGATTTTTACCCATGTACAACCCCTTCACTGGCTTCAGTATGGTATTTGTTCAGCATGAAAATTTTAAAAAGGCGCTCCCACCTTCAGCTGGGGTGCTTCATGATTTAGGGGGCGGCCATTTAATAATATCCAAGGGTTTTTTTTTTAATTGAGTGTTTTTTACTCAGTTTTGGTGAAATAAATAAATTTGTTTTGGGTTGACTCAGGCTTGCAATAAATAATTTCTGCAAAAGATATTTCTTAACAAGGAGTTGCTTGATTTTGGAAAGAAAATTCGGGGACTTTGTGCACTTGAAATAAATTATTAATACTTCTGTTTGCGTGACTCCATGAAATAAATAATTTTCACCAATGGAAACTCCAAGCTCCCCCCCCCCCCCCGGGCCAAGATATATCGGTTCACAGACTCATCGTGATAATCGTTCACATGTTATCATGACATCACCATAACTGCATAAGACAAAAGTTGTTGTTTTTCGTGAAATTTGACAAATTTTTGGGCAAAAATGACAATTTTTGTAGCAAGAACTACACTTTTGACAGCATTTATATCAGAAACTTCGCATTTTGCATGATTAACGCTGCTCAATTGTCGCGATATATATCGTGTATCATTAAAAATTTATCGTGATAATATTGTATCGTTAAAAATCTAACGATGTCCAGCACTACACCGTCCCCTCCCCCCCGGTTGTTAAATTGTCACCCGCTTAGTGTGACAACACCCTCAATTCCTCAATTTAGCTAAGATTAATTTATATCATTAAATTAAGTCATGACTTAAATGGGTGGATTGAGACAATTTTTGAAGAGGTATCAAGACGCAAAAGCTCCATAAAAGTTTAACTTCGCCTATAGATGTTATTCCGATTTTAATATAGGCTTACTGATTCGTATTTTGTATTTCAGGGAACTGAAGGAAGCCATATGTCTTACTTCATTGTAAGGAACACAAATTTCGAGGCTGAAAAGGGAAATTAAATGCTCAATCTGCAGCTGCAAACATGCACAGAAAGGTACTTAAGCAATTTCTTAATTTTATCTGCACTTCGATGTTATGGTGGCCCATTGCATGGTAGTCCTGGACATCGTTCAATTTTGTATGATACGATAATATCACGATAAATTTGTAATGATGCACGTTATTTATCGTGATAATTGATCAGCTTCAGCCATGCAAAATGCAAAGTTTGTGACATAAATCCTGTCAAAAAGTATAGTTCTTGCTACACAAATTGTCATTTTTTGCCCAAAAATTGGTCGAACTTCACGAAAAACAACAACTTTTGGCATATGCAATTATCCTGATGTCACGACAATATGTAAAACGATTATCACGATAAGTCCGTGAACCGAAATATCGCGATATATCGATTAATCGATCCAGCTCTATTGCATGGTGGGACTGGCGCCACAACTTTTTTGCAACACGAATAGCACAGCAATGTTCGTCGCTTCTTCAGGAAATTTAATAATATATTTTGATTGAAGAACTATTAAAGTTATTGACAGCATTTAATTTTACATCAGAAACTTGATATTTTGCATGATTGACGCTACTCAATCATGGCGATTAATATTGTGTATACATCATTACAAATTTATCGTGACATATCATAATGTTAAACATTGAACGATGTCCAGCCCTAATATTGAGAGGTGTCACATAGCCCTTATTTATTATATAAATCCCCATTTCCGAATCCCCATTTGCGAGCCCTGAAATCTCATGATTTTCAAAAATGAGATTTATAATAATCAATTTTTTTCAAAACCATGGTATTCCCTTACTTTTCTTGTGTTGGTTTCCGTTGAATTGGATGTTATTTATGCATATTTGGCAATTACAAGACATTTCTGTTTTTAATTGGATTTTTAACTGATTTTAAAAACAGATTAACTGGGCTTTAAAAAAAAACAGATTTATTGCCACCAACACAGCTCTTATAGTAAACAGTAATACAGCTGGAAGTAATTTTATTTTGGATTTCAGGTCTTCATTGCAAGGAAAAGGAATGCCCTTCCCTGAATAAGAGATATATATCTATATGGTCGCCATTCCAGAAGCCTCACGTCTTCCATACACTTTTGGTAAGCATTAATGTTGTAAAATTCAGTTTAATATTGTTTCATCTCAGACTCTCGGTGGCACTATGATAGAACTTAATGAGAGTGTGGTTCACAACAATGAACCTAATGAATGTCATGTCACAGGGGAATAGCCTACAGTACAAGTCCACAGGACGATTGTTTATTCTGCAGCAGACATGCCATGAATTTATATTTATGTTTTATTAATATCCCACAATCGAAAATTAATAGAACTCCTCTCAAAACTATTAAAGTTACCCCGAATGATAAAATCATGTGCTAAATACAGGTGCTTTTCTGTGCCTTACAATATAAACTTGTGATCATTGACATTTAAAAGTAATTTTTTAATTGTTTCTCTGATTACATAAATTATTCAGTTATTTCCTTTTCTTTTTCCTGATAGTGCCTCCCACCTCCAGCACATCCATTACTGATGACGTCACAATATCCATTGTTATAAATATATTGTTATAAGTTAACAAATTCTTACAATTGTGATGACGTCACAATTAGAAAGCAATCAAGGCTGGAGATTTTTTTCCGTGCGTACCCGAAATAAATCCAGGGGTCATTTGGTGCTTTTGTTGGGTCATTTCAGTAAGAAAGAATAATCGTACAGCAAAGAAATTTTGCACACTTACCAACAAAATAATGTAAAAATTAGAGAAATTTTGGGCCAATCCCAACGCATCATGCTGGGTAACTTTAATAATTTCAACTTTTCAAGAGGCACTATTTTATTTGAATGGCCCCAAGAATATCCCTAGCTACTAGGGGTCTACACTGGTTCGATAAATACCGGCCGTACCGGTACAGTCTGGTCGGTTCCCGAACCGGTTTCCAAAGCAGCACTTTCCGTTCGGTTCAATAACGCTATATCAAGCTCAAAAAGTTGTTTTATTGCCGAGATTTGACAGAAAATCTCCACAAATTCATGAAATGAACTCGAGCACTGCGTCATCTTGACGTCCGCTCTGATGCGAGATGCGACTTTCCGGGCCAAAAATTTGGTTTGCGTGGTTGCGTATTTCTAAATTGCGGATCAACCCGAATTTGCGGACCGACGGTACGAATCGTGTATCGATCAAGTGTATCGATGATACGTATCGTATCGAATGTCGGCAACGATATAGAGCCCTACTAGCTACTACTACGACTAACCTGAGCCTCAAAACATTGTATCGTCATCACTTCACCCCCCCTTGTTTCCATGACAACGTCAGATTCTTATATGCTGTGAATCACACGATTTTTTGCCTGAACTTCACTAGTCCTTGTGGGATAGCGCCTCTGAAGTAGCATATATCACCAAAAAAAATTTTTTCAAGGGGTGTTTTAAGAAACACTTTAAAAATTCAGTTATCATGTCGACTTAAAGTTTGAGAGATGAAGTTGAAAATTTTATCAGTGCTTTGCAAACTTGAGTAGACATAATAACATTCTACCATTCTCTCCCTAATGTCCGTGTTTTTCTGTTTGCAGTGCGGGCAGTGCCTGGAGCAGAGTGACGATGAATTGTTGGGACTGTATGATGTACATACGTTTGGGACCTAATTGTGCAACCAATCAATTTTGACTAATCAAAATACACCATTATTGGATTACCAAATTTATTTGGTGAGGGTAATTCTTTTTTTTTAAAGCTGCCAATGAAAAATTTTTGCATCACTTCATAGTTTTAATACTTTCTGTCCAATTTTATTTTTGCAATAACAGCGAATTCATTCATGGGCTATAATATTTTAAATACTTCTTTATGAACACGTCCGTTTTCAAAAGGGGTCCTTCGAAAATGTTACTTCAAATCTCATAATATTCCTTTATAAAATTTGTCTTGTGAACAGCAGGCTCATTTGGTAAGCCTGGAGTACTCCGTCTACTGTGATACACCACGCATAATATTTGTTCTTTTTGATTTCAGCTCTTTTTCACAAGACAAGGTCAGCCACTCCCTAATTAAGAGAGACAACTCTCTGGTTGCCATTCGAGAAGTCTTCCCTGTGCTTTTGGTAAGCATTAACTATGTTCACTTCAACTTACTTACACAGATCATAGTTTAACTGAAATTACATGTTCAGGTAGGCCTAACTGATATAATATAAGAGGTACATAGCGTAAATGTCAAACAGTTACTCTTGGAAGTAAGTACTTCCGGTTTTGACTATAACATCACTAATATTACACAAATAATTTTTGAAACGATTCTTGTGTCATAGGCCTACCAGTGGCGTAGCTAGTGGGGGCAAGTTGCCCCCCCAGACAACTTTTTGGGGAAAAATGGGGAAATGGGGGGAAAATAGGGAAATGAGGGAAAAAGTGAAAAAGGAGGTAAATGCAGAGAAAATGGGGAAAGAAAAGGGGAAAAGGAACTGGATATCCATTGTAGGCCTAATGAATGTAATTCGATGAATGAATTTCCTGTATCTCTGGATTTTTCCCTGTTTCATCGAATGTTTTCCCTGACCTTATTCGCGCGTAGCGCTCTGTCATCGGAATCCAAAAATCTTGATTTATTTGGATTCAGCTCAAAATGGAGAGTTATTTTTCATCTTTACCCAAGTAAAACCAAATTCCTTGTGTTTTTCCAGAATTTATAGTCAAATTTCGCATTCTTTCATATCCCCTGGAGAACATTTTCCATGTTTTCCCTTTGGCCTGAGGCGTTTTTGGCAAATTTTCGGTAAACTTGGTTTTTGAGGCACTTATTGATTTAGAAGTTCAAATTTTTTTCTGCACATGTATTAGCACAAGGGCCTTCCCATAATGGAACCACAACGCAAAAATGGCCTACGTCTGACTAGGGCCAATTTTTCTTCCGGTTTGACAATGTGTTATTTGAGAATCAAGAAATTCAAAAACTCAGAAAATGTGTTAATGATACTTTTGTCGATATTTACTTTTTGGGGAAATTGAGGGTCATTTGCCCCCCCAGAGAAAAACCCTAGCTACGCCACTGAGGCCTACCATTGAGTTTTCCTACATGTGCATCCCTGGCCATTTAATTTGCACATGGGACCTTTGTGCTAGATAGGGGTTATAATCTTGTAAAAGTAAGTACATTTTTTCGTCCGTTAAGCCCCGTGACTAATTTGTATCTAGACTTAATATAATATTATTTCAATAATCTATTTTTCAGAGACAGCATAATAATGAATGTCTGCTGCCCCATGTTGTGGGACAAGCCATGCTCAGCAAGACATTTTGGATTTGTTTTACAACGTTCGTCTGAAGCTGGGTGACACTGACACGTTGGAATAAAATATTGAGAAGCAGAAGAAAAATTATTGAAAAAAATGGACTATTGACTCAAATACAAAATAAACAGTATTTATCGCAATAATTATGGCTGAAAACGAAGCATAAAGGAAAAAAAATTCTGGGAAAAAAAGGACAATTGCAATTGAAGCCAAATTAATTTCTTTGAATTTATACCTGTATACTGTATCAGCCTTATTGTACCAATAAATATTTTAATTTCATATCACTGTGTTGTTCTACCCACCATAAATTACAAAATTTCTAAATGCAATAGACCTGATTAATAAGCTAAATTCCAATGCCTAAAATAATAGATATGACGTATGAAATTCGTACGAAAAGTGCCTATGCGAAATACGTACGAAATTCGTACGAAATTCGTACGAAAATGTACGTACGAACTACGGATCGGCTCTTTCTTGTGAGTTTCGTACGTAAAATTTACGTACGTAAAACATACGTTTTACGTACGTAATTCGTACGTTGCACAATTGCTAGTATACTGACTGAGCTATCGGGGCTGTTGTAATGCCTTTAGCAGCTGTAGAGGAGGGTGTGGTCCAAACGTGTCTTCCTTGTTTCTCTAATGCCACAAGTGTCTCCCTGCAACTTGAGAATGGAGTAAGAAACAATAAGAAGTTAAGCAAGGCTTCATCAATTGTAACACACACCTTTTTAAAATTATGAAATAATGAGTGTTCTTGGTGAAGCGATCTGACATTAATATTGCATCTGACTTTTCTTAGTATAGCCAATTATCTGCACTTCTGTGTGAACTAATACGGTTTGAAGTATTACTAATTGGCAATTAATACAACAAAGTAACTAACAAACTATTTATATTTGCATATATCCACCTAACCAGTACCATTACCAACCATGCGCCAGCAACTATTCAAACACAATAAATCACAGCAGGTGTTAGTATTAGCCCTTTAATTGCCAGGCTTTAGAAGGCTCAACCAGTCAGCCATCATGTGTCATAGATCTGCTGAGTCCTTTTTTCCAGTCCTCTTTTTAAGTCATCTCTTTAAATGTGCGATGGCAGATAGCTGAGGGTGACAACTGGTCCTGATGCCACTGTGTGATGCCCGGCAGTGTAAGTAGCCATGACCATTGTCATGTACTCCATTCACCAACAAGGGTATCCATATTCGTTGACAAATGGAGAGGGTCTTATGTGTACGATAAGACATAACATGTCCTTATGGGCTGAGAGGAGATTGAAGAAGAAGCCGCACAGCTCTTAGTCCTAAGTTCCAAACGCCATAGTTTTAAACAATTTCTTTCCCATTCTTCTATATACTGAATAAGACACCCAACACAATGTTAATTCTCTTTTCACCAGCCCAAAGTACAATGACCATCGCAGAACAATCCATGGCAGAGCAACTGGTTCCAAAACCAGTGAAGACCAAACCAGTAACACGCAGCAATAACGAGAAACAACCAGGACCAACGCACAATACAAGACTCCCCTTGGACCTAAACTGCCTCCGCAACCTTCTCCATCCCTTAACAACTCAGGCAGCGGCGTCCTCCTGTTGCAAAATGACAATGAAACCAAACCCTGCAAGATGCCACACACACACCAATGATGCATTAGCCCGACTAACATGTATACTCCACTCTTGTACACTTACTTTAGAGTTGTGAATTTGGTATATTGGTATGGCTTGTTCAGGCAAGTACAGGTTGTGGACACTCATGTTGAACATGCCATTGAAGTAAAGTCATAGGTTAATTTGTCTTACAAAGTTAATACATACATTTATAATAATTATGCCCTAACAACGCCTTATTTATAAATAATGGATTATTACCATGTTAATTCATGATAAAATGAAAAACCGTGTTTACATTTACACATCCTTTCAAGAAAAATTACCAACTCCATTTCTGCTTTGTTTGTTGCCTTCCTGACTCAAAAACTGGCATGACACAAACAGACACAATCCAAACACAGCCTGTCAAGCACAGTGCTACACAAGCCCTCCAAGTGAACATTAGCCCAGTTAAACTGCTGCTAACTGTGGAAAAGTAAAACATCACACCAGAAGAACATCAGGAGAGGAGCAAAAGTGTAAAACAGGCCGAATAACTCAAACTTGGTCTCCATAGTGACATTTCAAAGCATGTGATATTCACTTTACATGAATTATACAATGGTGGACCTTTATCATATGCATGTGCCACAAAAGTATCAAGCTCACAACACTAACATTTCAGGCATGCAGGATAAAACTTCAGTTTTCAGCCTGCAGTATGTGTGGTGTCTGAGATATGCTATTGATTGTACAGCAGTCGTAATCATGGATATCAATTACTATATCACATACACTCTTGGTACAAGCTGGTGTATTTGAACTATGTCTATTGTCTTAGCATCTGCTGCTAAGTGCAATCCCATTGCTACTTTTGACGCAGATGCAACAAAAGTTGCACAAGTGACTTTTTAGTCTACATCTGCTACAAACAACTGTGACACACAGCTCAGAAACTTACACAACAAGATGCACATGATGCATTCAAGTGAATTTCATTTTGCCCGACTGAGACTTCTTTTGGACAGAAACTGAAATGGCCAATATGAGTTCAGTATCTGAAGCTACAAATGACAGCTGATGTTATTGCCAGACCTTTGATTGTCAGGCCATAAGAGGCTCATCTGTTAGTGTCATTGAACGGCCATTGCAATACCACCATCATGTACCAGATATGGCAACAAAACTGCTGAGTTCTCTTCTAAAGTTATCATCTCTGATAGTCTGTCTTATACTAATTTTGTCCTCCATGGGCTCCCGAATGAATTTCTGGTGTGATTCTTTGTCATTTAGCAGCAATTTAACTGGGCTAATGTACACTTACACAGTCCTACAGTGCTTGTGAGGCACTGTGCATGACAGCCTACATTAAGTATGTTTGTAGTGTATCTGTTTGTGTCGTTCAAGTTACGAGTCAAAGATCATATACACAGCTGGAGAGATGGCAATACTGCTGACAGAGTATTAAAAAATAGTGTTTCTGCGGTTCCTCTACATATACATCTACTAATACATTACCATCTGCTTAGATAACAGTTGAGTAGAACTTAATATTTCCTGTTTCAGTCGCTTCGGCGGTAACGACCTGCAAGAAAAATGTTCATAATTTCATACATCATGTAATTTTGGAAATCGATTGTATACAACAAGATTCCAACTCGGTTGTACCTGTAAGAGTGGAGTACAAATGCTGCAGACTGGGTAGCAAGTGTAATGCATCATTGGTGTGGCTGTGGCATCTTGCAGGGTTCAGTTTCATTGTCATTTTGCAACAGGAGGACGCAGCTGCCTGAGTTGTTAAGGGATGGAGAAGGTTGCGGAGGCAGTTGAGGTCCAAGGGGATGCCACCTGGGTCCTCAATTGACTCTGTTTGCAAGCGGTCATGTATTGTACATTGGTACTGTCTGTGCCTGCTTGTTAATATCCCTATGGTTCTGCAACCAGTTGCTCTGTTGCAGAAGGTTTGTGACTAATTTGGTTTTTCATGTCACACTTTGGGCTGGTCCTGCATGCAGTGCTTAGGACCATGGAATCCAAGGTAGCGCTACATTTAATGTTATCTGTTACATATGACAATGAAATTGAAAGAATAACTAAAGTTATTAGCATCTTTTCCATTGCTTTACAATATAGAGAAGACTGGACTCTCTGTGCAGAAGAAGTTCTTATAAACTGTGGTGTCAGGATTGACACACAAACAATGTTAAGCCAGTTTTATGACAGCAACTGTCCATCTCATCTTAATTCGTTTATTATCGTTTTCATAGCTACGTGTTTTTCAAGTTTGCAATTTGCTTCATTCCAAAACTGTGATGTCAGAGATTAAGTTAAATAATTTCGTTTATTACAAGCACAGATTTCAACAAACTGACAAAGTTCAGTGACACACGGATGATGTGTGTTTTACTCTGCGCTGTAACTGAACCAAACAGACTACTTAGCCTCAAAGGAGAGTTGCAATTACTACCAAAAAAATGTTGTTTGAAATTTTGATGACTGGTGTCCTGTGAAAAACAGTAACACATTTTGTATGAAAAACAATTAATAAGGTGAAACACTCAGCTTAGACATGCGTTGTTTGTTGTGGTTGTACATGTACACAAATCGTAACATTGCCTGACAGTTTTAAATTCCTTTGTCATTAACTGTGATGTCAAACTCTGAACTGATATGTCACAGATTGAAGATTAGACCAATCAGATTGACAGATACCCGATGATGTCACGGTTTAACTGCAAAACGAAGTTTTCAAAAAAACACGTAGCTATGAAAACGATAATAAAAGAAAAAGACATGTTACGTTTGATTGAACATTTTAAAGGTCTCACTCCATTTTGCCTCGTTGCACTGCACCCGTTCTAATTGCATTGAGCAACAATGGTCATGGCTGCCTCGTACTGCCTCTAATTGAATGGGAGACCATCTCAGCTGGGTGCCAGGCTTCACAGAGGCATCATGACCAGTTGTCAGCCGAAAATCCTGACCCTTTTAGCTATATCTGCCACCTGAGAAGATGACTTACAGCAGAAGTCTAAAGGATAAATTTGCCTTAAGATTGATGTGCATAAATGAGTGACTGGTTGAGAGACCCTGTCTTTGTAGCTGTATACTTTAACATGACATAGATAGTTTCAGAGCCAATTAAAAGACGTCTTGGTCTGTAATTATCCAATTAAATACCTTGAAAATATGACGACCTCAGGCTCCTCAACCACTAAAAGCTTTGCTTGAATCAGTCCTTTTGATGTTTGAATTGGGCCAATTGGCCTACTGAGACTTAATATGGATATACCAGACAGATGGCTTCACCAACAATCAGCAATGGATTTTCAAAGTGGTTCAAATTAGGTTATTGATACAACATTTTCATGTTGCTAGGAGACACTTGTGGCATTAGAGAAACAAGGAAGACACATTTGGAGTTTGCTTTAAATGTTATAACTATTCTACACCCTGCAGATAATAATAGGATCTAGTGCCAAGCACTCCCATGAAAATGTACAATATAGGCAATACAAGGCATAACTATACTGTACAGGTTCATGTACCATGTGTACCATGAAACGGCTGTATAGTCCCATGCAGCATGCCTTGGTGGTTGCATGTGTGGAGTTGGCCTGGGAACTGCATGCAATTTCCATTGAGTGATGCTCTGTCTTTTTCATGTTATACAATCCTCTTTAACAAGTTTGAGGACACCTGAGACAAACTCACACACTGCAGAACAGGGTGGCACCAGATTACTGGATGGGAGTTAGCGAGCACTGGAAGGGATATAGAAAGTCATATAAGTAGCTGTATGGCATCAAGTAAAAAAATTCTGAATGATGAAATTCATCGCAGTGTCATGGTGCACTGGCTTTCCTTTCAATTACTGAGTCAAGAATCTGCGCCTTGCACACACAAGCCTGAGTACATTTGTGTCTGTGTTAGCCTCCCAAACTTTCTGTCTCCTCTATCTTTTTTGCTGTACAACCAGACAACTCTCTTTTCTGCAACAGTTCCTTCGTTCTTCCCCCAAACAAGTGAATTACGAAGATTGTAACAGTATCTGCCAAGTGGAGAACAGGAGGGATTAGAAATTGTATAGCAGATATTTTTAGAAGAGATTGCACTGCAAAAATGTAGATACTGTGTACATGATAAACTATGGAGCACGCCATTATAAGTGTTTCAATATAGTCCATACCTACAGTTTGTATATGCAAGGAAGACCAGAGCTGGCCAGATTGCAGTCTGCAGAGGCTTCATCAGTCTGTAAATTGTGTAATGAGTCCATAAACATATTAAGGCCATCTGGCGTGTGTTGGCATCTGCTAAACTTCAAGTTGCAAGGGACACAGAAAAACCACAGAGCTGTAGAACAGAGAAGCTTTGCAAACTTGCAGATCAGCAAAAGCCACGCACAACCGGAGAGGCCAGAAGGGCACCGAGAAGCCCCCAGAAACCAGGCAGAAACTGCCATGGAAGTGTTTCGAGAAAAAATCCAAAACACCACAGCATGCCGTTATAAGTATTGTAGTCCGTATGTAACCGTTTGTATATGCAAGGAAGACCAGAGATGGCCGGATTGCAGCCTGCTGAGCTTCATCAGTCCATAATGAGTCCATAAACAGATTAAGGCCATCTGGCAAGTGTTGATATCTGCTTAACTTCAAGTTGCAAGGGACACAGAAAAACCACAGAGTTGTAGAACAGAGAAGCCATGCATATTTGCAGATCAGCAGAAGCCATGCATATCCAGAGAGGCCAGAAGGGCACTGAGAAGCCCTCAGAAACAAGTGAGAAACTGCTGTGGAAGTGTTTGGAGACAGCAAACCAGAACCAGAATGAACTCCGGATGAAGTCAGTATGCTGTAAGTTGCACAAAGTGACGAAGCACAGCCTCACCAGGAAGATGCTGGTTTGTGTCAGCCTGCAGGTCTTAGACTGTCGTATCTTCACTGTAGGAGTTAAACAGAAACTGGATACAATGGAAACGGGACAGCTCAGACAACAAAGAAGCATGTGAGGCAGATTATGCCACCAAAACTCTTACTAATGTTTAAATCATGACACAGAAATTCTTGCACTGTGATGCCTCGACACCAAGACATCTGAGCCATTGCTGTGGTTACACAAATCACATTAAATCAATTTTTTATACTCAGTTTTACAAACAGGAAGCATTAGCTGAAAGCTATTTTCACTGAGTTTTTCACACTGAGCACCATACAATAATTATTGCACCAAGACAGCAGTGTCCACTTGGACATCCATCCAACCCAGTAAGACACTCAGAAACCTTCAATCAAAAAACACCACAGCCCGTCTATGTACCAGGTAGTGTGCACATAGTGCTAGGACACCAGAAGTCTACAGGACATCTGCACAGCACAGGAACCAGGACACCTGCTCCTAGCCTCCAACAATGTGACTCAAGGGCCCAGAGTTGAGGGGCAATGAGGGCATCCAGGCTAGGGACCTGTACATGACATCCTCCCCAAACGATGATCAATGGCTCCCCTCAAGAAACAGAAGGCGTGGAGGTCTACACCTCAAGAAGGACAGTAAATACAACCACAAGACCAATCATCCCATGCATCGAGTAAGAAAAGATGAGGAGAGAAGTAGGCAGCAAATAAAATGTATGACAAGAAGGAGATACAGCAAGGGACACCATTGTGATAATGTATAATGTGAGCAGTACCAAGCATGATCTACATCTTTCCTGTGTATACTACAACAGTACATATTGTGAAGACATTGAAACCTACAAAAAAAGTTGTATGCATTGTGCACATGTGTGCCATGAAACGGCTGTAGTCCCGTGCGCTACATGTTTGCATGTCTGGAGTCGGCTTGGAAACTGCACGCAATTTCCACCGAGTGATGTTCGGTCTTTTTCACGTAATCCAATCCTCTTTAACAAGTTTGAGGACACCTGAGACAAACTGACACACAGCAAGACAGGGAGACACAAGGCTACAGAATTGGAGATAGCAGGGACTGGATGGAGAAACAAAGTGACTCGAATTAGACATCACGTAAAGTTGCTACAATATTGAATTGTGCATTGACTCACACTTTCACAACCATAACTTCGCCTCACATGAAACACACCGCACATGATCCCACTGCATGTGATCATGTCATGCAATTACACATCAATTCTGCATGTTATGGCCTGTAGATATTTTAGAAATTTTGGCTGTGTCTGAAAAGCCATCCAAATCTCAACAGCTACTAGTCACACAAAGTAACTATGCCAAGAAATAATAAGCAAAACAGGCAACAGCTTTAAAAGTTTAGCTGTAATTTGGTCCATCTTACATGGATATATCTATTCAATTTCTTTGGCTGTATATGTCTGTAACTGATCATTGATCAATTGAGTGCATGACACAAATTGTAATTATCATAATAATGATTTATAAATGGATAAAATCAATAGCTGAGTCTTGTGGAATGCAGAAGCTTTCAGACCTGATACTCCCGCACCTGGGACCCCCCTCGAGAGAGAGGGGGAGAAGCCCAAAGAGAGAACCCAGGGCAACCTCCTTTCAGAGTTATCCAAAACTAAAAGGCCAACATGGCCCCAGGTCGGTAGCCTCACTTTAAGAAGTCTTTTTTCTTTCAAAGTGTATTTTATGGCCACGGTTTATTTTAATGGAATTGGACACACGTGTCTTTAATTATTAATGCAATGGCCTCAGATATGCACAACTTTTAATGCACTTGGTATACTGTGGATACACTGCATGTACATATTTATGTCTATTTAATGTACATATTAATGTCTATTTACACAACTTAATACTTGCACATAGTTTTCCTTCATAATGCCATGGTGTATGTTGAAGACAAAAAATTAATGCCTGCAGAGTATTGTGGAGAATACTATTCTGTTTCCATAATAACAATTCATGATTTGTCAGTCATTATTATGATTTATGATATAACACCATTGTCAATTAGAAATTTTATGAATGAATAAGTTAAAAAGAAGTCAAGAAGAATTTTATTGACAATACTGTTTACAAGTTGACAATGCACACAGAAATAGGAACAAATAATATCCAGCCATTCACTTCCAGCATGTGATGTTGCCATGTGACATTGTGCCAGAATGTTGTCATGCCTTTAGCAGCTGCAGAGGAGGGTGTGGTCCAAACGTGTCTTCCTTGTTTCTCTAATGCCACAAGTGTCTCCTTGCAACATGAAAATGTTGGAGTATGAAACACGAAAAGGTTATGCAAGGCTTACATACATTGTTGCATTGTAACTTTAACGTAATTTATTGTTGGTGAAGCCATCTGACACTGGTAAGTCTGGTATGGTATCTGAAATTCTCAGTCTTCCGGATACCAATGAGTTTAGGGTAAAACAAATAATCTTACATTCCATATTAGGTCTCAGTATGATAGCCAATTGGCCCAATTCAAAAGTCAAAAGGACTGATTCGAGCAAAACTTTTAGTGGTTGAGGAGCGTTAGGTTGTCATATTTTCAAACTTTTAGTGGTTGAGGAGCGTTAGGTTGTCATATTTTCAAACTTTTAGTGGTTGAGGAGCGTTAGGTTGTCATATTTTCAAACTTTTAGTGGTTGAGGAGCGTTAGGTTGTCATATTTTCAAACTTTTAGTGGTTGAGGAGCGTTAGGTTGTCATATTTTCAAACTTTTAGTGGTTGAGGAGCGTTAGGTTGTCATATTTTCAAACTTTTAGTGGTTGAGGAGCGTTAGGTTGTCATATTTTCAAACTTTTAGTGGTTGAGGAGCGTTAGGTTGTCATATTTTCAAACTTTTAGTGGTTGAGGAGCGTTAGGTTGTCATATTTTCAAATTTTTAGTGGTTGAGGAGCGTTAGGTTGTCATATTTTCAAACTTTTAGTGGTTGAGGAGCGTTAGGTTGTCATATTTTCAAACTTTTAGTGGTTGAGGAGCGTTAGGTTGTCATATTTTCAAGGTATTTAATTGGATTATAATAGACCAACACATCTTTTAAGTAGCTCTGAAACTACTTCCGTCATGCCATAGTATATTAGCTACATAGACACTCATTTTATGCACATCAATCAGTCCTTTTTACTTCCACTGCAAATCATCCTCTCAGATGGCAGATAAACCTAAAAGAGCAAGGATTCTTAGGCTGACAACTGGTAGTGATACCTCTGTGTAATGCCTGGCACCCTGGCACCCAGCTGAGATGGTCGTCGATTCAATTTGAGGCAGTATCAGGCAGGCATGACCATTGTTGCTTAATGCAATTAGGACTTGTGCAGTACAACGAGGCCAAATGGAGTAAGACCTTCACGATGTACAATCGAACATAGCATTTCAATCTTGGGATTAATATGAGCTAGGCAGTTACTATCATAAAAGTGGTTTTACACATCGCTAAGATACTTATATCAATTTGAAAGCCGGGATCTAACTAACAATTTTGCATGTTGGCACCCGGCTGATGATTAAAAATGCTAACAACAGAAATAAACAATCAGATTATTGTAACATCACTTCTGAGTTGTCAATCCTGACAACACAGTTTTTAAGAACTTTTTCTGCACAGAGGGCTTCAGTCTTTTCTTTATTGTGTAGAGCACCGGACATGATGTTGATTTCTTTCTTATTCTTTTCTCATTATGCTACTGTCCAAAGTGTGACATAAAGAACCAATTCAGTAACAAACCTTCTGCAACAGAGCAACTGGTTGCAGAATCAGAGGAATATTAACAAGCAGGCACAGTCAGTACCAATGTACAATACACGACCGCTTGCAAACAGGGCCAATTGATGACCCAGGTGGCATCCCCTACGACCTCAACTGCCTCCGCAACCTTCTCCATCCCTTAACAACTCCGGCAGCTGCGTCCTCCTGTTGCAAAATGACGATGAAATCGAACCCTGCAAGATGCCACACACACACCAATGATGCATTAGCACTCGTTACTCTATCTGCAATTTGTACTCCACTCTTATAAAGTTACAATCGAGTTGGAATCTTGCTGTATACAATTAATTTCCAAAATACATGATGTCTGAAATTATAAACATTTTTCTTGCCGGTCATTACTGCCAAAGCCACTGTAACAAGAAATACTAAGTTCTACTTGATTGTAATGTATGCAGATGGTTATGTATTCGTATGCGTGTATGTGGAGGATCCACAGAAATACTAATTTTTTCTACTCTGTCAGCATTATTTCCATCTCTCCAGCTGCGTATCTCATCCTTTGACTCGTAACTTCAATGACACAAACAGACACACTACAAACACACTCAATGTAGGTTGTCATGCACAGTGCCTCGCAAGCACTGTACCAAGCACTGTATAGGTGTACATTAGCCCAGTTAAATTGCTGCTGAATGACAAAGCATCACACCAGAAATGCATTCGGGAGCCCATGGAGGACAAAATTAGTATAAGACAGACTATCAGAGATGATAACTTTAAAAGAGAACTCAGCAGTTTTGTTGCCATGCATTTCTGGTATATGATGGTGGCCTTGCAATGGCAGTTCAATGGCACTAACAGATGAGCCTCTTATGGCCTGACAATCAAAGGTCTTGCAATAACATCAGCTGTCATCTGTAGCTTCAGATATTGCTTTTAGATACTGAACTTATGCTGGCCATTTCAGTTTCTGTTCAAAAGAAGTCTCAGTTGGGCAATATGAACTTCACTCAAATGCATCATGTGTGGCTTGTTGTGTAAGTTTCAGAGCTGTCTGTTACAGTTGTGTGTAGCAGGTGTACACTGAAAAATCACTTGTGCAACTTTTGTTGCATCTGACTTATATGGAGGTAGCAATGGAATTGCGTTTAGCAGCAGATGCTAAAACAATAGACATAATTCAAATACACCAGCTTGTACCAAAAGTGTATACGATATAGTACTGATATCCACGATTAAGATTGCTGTACAATTAAAGCATGTCTCAGACACCACACCAACTGTTGGCTTATGAAGTTCTTTGAGGCACATGCATATGATAAAGGTCCACCATTGAATAATTCATGTACATGTAAAGTGAAGATTTAAAACTTTGAAATGTGACTCTGGAGAACAAGTTTGAGTTATTCGACCCATTTTACACTTTTGCTCCTCTCCTAATGTTCTTCTGGTGTGATGTTTTACACACTTTTTGTCTGGCCATTTCACATTTAGCAGCAGTTTAACTTGGCTAATGTTCACTTGGAGGGCTCGTGTGACACTGTGCTTGAGAGGTTGTGTTTAGAGTGTGTCTTTTCATGTCATGCCGGGCCCAGTTTTTGAGTCAGGAGGGCAACAGAAAAAGCAGAAATGGAGTTGGAAATGTTGCTCAACGGCATGAGCAAGTGTAAGCAAGGTTTTTCGTTTCATTATGAATTAACCTGGTAATAATCCATTACACGTAAAGGTGCAGTAGGTTCATAGTTATCATACATGTATCAACTAAGAAATATTTGTGAATGACTTTCCTTCACAGGCATGTTCAAACCCTAATAACTACAAACCGCACTTGTTTGAACAAGCCATACCAATATTACAAATTCACAATGCTTAGGTAAGTGTACAAACTTTACCCTGGCTAATGCACGAGTGGTGTGTCTGTGGCATCTTGCAGGGTTCGGTTTCATTGTCATTTTGCAACAGGAGGACGCAGCTGCCGGAGTTGTTAAGGGATGGAGAAGGTTGCGGAGGCAGTTGAGGTCGGATGGGACGCCACCTGGGTCCTCAATTGGACCAGTTTGCAAGCAGTATTGTACAGTGGTCGTGGTTGTGTCTGCTTATTACTTGTTCTGCCTGACGTGTTCTGCAACCAGTAAAACTGTTGCTCTGCTGCAGAAAGTTCCGGACTGAACTGGTTCTTTATGTCCCTGTGTGAAGGAGAAGTGTTTAAAACTGGTGTGTCAGGATTGAAAACCTACAAGCCCCGTTAAACCAGTTTCATGATAGCAACTGTCCAAATCCAAAGATAGACATGTTATGTTCCATTATACATGTAAAGATCTTGCTCCATTTGGCCTTGTACTGCATTCGTTCTCACTGCATTGAGCAACAATGCTCATGGCTGGCTCGTACTGCCTCTAATTGAATGGGAGACCATCCCAGCTGGGTGCCAGGCTTCACAGAGAGGCATTAAGACCAGTTTTCATCCTAAGAATCCTGACTCCCTCAGCTATCAAGAGAACTTGAAAAGAGGACTTGAAAAAGGGAATCAGTAAGTCTATGACACATGATTGCCAACAGGCAGCAGTGCAATGGCAACAGCAGATGAGCCTTCTAAAGCCTGGCAATTAAAGGGCTAATACTGACACATGCTGTCATTTATTCTGTTTAAATAGTCACTGATTCATGGTTGGTAAAGGTGCTGGTGGATATAGGTACATGTACATATAAATAGTTTGTTAGCTACTTGGTTGAGCGTTAATTGCCAGTTAGTTGCTCCAAACCGCATAGTTGACACCGATGCATATGTTAATTGGCATAACTCATGGCTAATAATTCTAGGTAAGATTTGTTGACTAAATATCCGTTGGTGGTATAAAACTAAATATCCGTTGGTGGTATCAGAATGGCTGTCATAAAACTAAATATCCGTTGGTGGTATCAGAATGGCTGAAAAAGTCAGATCTGTTATTAGTGTCAGATCGCTTCACCAACAAAAATTCATTATTTCATGATTTTGAAAAAGTGTTTGAAGCCTTGCTTAAGTTTGTCTTGTTTCTTACTCATACATTCTCATGTTGTAGAGAGAGACACTTGTGGCATTAGAGAAACAAGGATGACACGTTCAGACCACACCCTCCTCTGCAGCTGCTAAACGCATGACAACATCATTTCACAATGTCACATGATAATATCACAATTAAGCTGCAAGTGAATGGTTGAGTGTCATGAGTTTCTTTCTGCATTGTTATATTGAAAGTATTGTCCCATCATGTTACTCTTTTTGACTTGTTTTCAGCATTGATACACTTCATTCATAAACTCTGCATAATGCATCAACAATGTCTGAATACTCAATAATGGTAGCTAACAATGGGAAAGAAAGGAATTCATTTGAAAGATTTCACTGCAGTGATTCAATAATTTCCCAGTCTGAAAGTGAAAATGTGTTGAATAGGCACAATAATGTCTTTGTATGAAAATTTCATATATCTGCGTATACACTTTATAGAAAGTGGAGTGATTGCATTAAGAATTAAAAACACATTTGTCCCATTCCATTATAATCGTAGATGGCCATGTGCTGCCATTAATAAAATACATTAAAAGTGAAGAAGACTTTCATAAGTGAACTTGCCTCCCTGGGTCCATTTTAGCCTTTTAGCTCAGAATAACTTTGAAACGGGGTTCCCCTGGGTTCTCCCTTTGGCCCCCTCTCTCTCCCTTGGGAGGTCCCAGGTGCAGAAGTATTTGCCTGAAAGCTACTTCATTCCTCAGGAATCCGCTATTGATTACACCTCATTCATAAATCATTGTAATAATGTTGACTTTTATATCAATTGACCAGCTGCACACATCAATTCAAGTTCAAAATTCCAAGCAGGTGTTTTGATATTGGCACGGAAGTGTTAGTTTTCCACAAATTTAAAAGAAAGAAGTTAATTATATAGGACTGGGTTTGAAGGACCTCAATACAAAACTAAGAGCAGCTTATAATTATCATCCATTCCCCATTCTTTACTGCTAGTAGGGAGTACTGTAATCTGCATGGCACACCTTATTCCCTTCCAGCATACAAGTTGCAAAAACCACATAGCCCCAAGCCATTGACATTAATTGTGTTTGCTTTGTCTGTTTGGCTTGTAATGTATTGGCATAGTTACTTTCTGTGACTTGTAGCTGTTGAGAGTTGAACGGCTTTTCTGACACACCCATAATTTCTTAAATATCTACAGTCTATTACATGTAGAATGCAGGTGTGTAATTGCATGAAATGATCATGTGCAGGGGGATCGTGTCAGATAATATGTAGTGTGAGGTAAAGTTGAGGTTGTAATGTTATCACTGAGCGTGACAGTGTGAGTGAACGCACAATTCAATATTATAGCAAGTGCAACCGATGTCTCATTCCAGTCACTTAGTATCTCCCTTCAGAGCCTGTGCTATTTTCCTATTCTGTAGCTTGTGTCTCCCTGTCTTGCAGTGTGTCAGTCTGTCTCAGGTGTCCTCAAACGTGTTAAAGAGGATTGAATTACGTGAAAAAGAATGAACATCACTCACTAGAAATAGCATGCAGTTCTCAAGCAGACTCAGGACATGCAAACACCAAGTCGTTTCATGGTACACATGTGCATGGTGTATGAAACTCAAAAGCTTTCATTGCGGTTTTTAGCATCTTCACAATATGCATAATAAGCATGTACATTTTTATAGTTGCATTTTCTCTTCAATGAAACAGCTACCTTGCACTGACGAAGAAGTATACTATTCTTATACATAGATGAAATAAGATTTTTAATTCTAGGAAACATATTTTTCCATCTGTTTAAATTATTTTGCAATTTCTATGCAATAATGCTCTTCATCCAATTATCATTGCACTTTCCCTTCTGCCTCCCCCCCCCCTTCTAACTCCGAGTTTGGGTTGATTGAGTTTGTTATATTCTTACTGTTCCTCTTGAGGTGTAGACATGCATGCCTGCCATTCTGTTGTCACTGTACCAAGGAGGCTGAGAGTGATGGGTGATGCAGGCCACAACCAGATGGGGACCTGAGGGGAGCCATGCATCATCGTTTGTGGAAGATGTCTTGTAAAGGTCCCTGGCCTGGATGCCCTCAACTCTGGGCCCCGGAGTCACATTGTTTGGAGACTCAGAGCAGGTGTCCTGGTTCCTGGGCTGTGCACATGTCCCACGGACTGTCAATGTCTTGGTGTTGTACTCATTTCTTGGGGTGTAACCAGCCTGTGGTGATTTGGATTGTAAGTCTTGGAGTAATAAAGAGTATCTTATTTCCGTTTAGTTGGGTTGGCGTTGTTGTGTTATGGTGCAAGAATATTGGAGTTGCGATTTAAACTACAATAAGTTTTTAGTGGCATGATGAGTCTTACTCTATTTTTGTTTAATTCTGCTGTCCTGTTTCCATTTTGTCTGGTTTTCAGTTTAACTCCTGCAGCAAAGATACAACAACCTAAGACCAGCGGCCTGACACAAACCAGCACCTTTTCTGGTGAGGCTGTTCACCATCACTTTGTGCAACTTTTAGCATACTGACTTCATCCTGAGTTCATTAGATTTGAGAAATGGACACTACTGGGAATGAGGCAGTGAAAATCTTTACTGATCCTGCTTTTACTAAAATTCTGGAATTAATTCTAACACCGTACAAAGAGAGAATTTCAACACTTGAACAAAAAAGTATTGAGCAAGACAAGAAAATTACCGAGCTACAAAACAACCTGAAGAGAATAGAAACAAAAGCCGCACTGCAAAACAAAGTAGAAGAGAATCCGCAAAAAACAACTCCATTGCCCAGCATGGAAGAAATAAAACAAATAGAAATGAAGCAAAAGTACCACAATCTCATTTTACAAGGATTGCCTGAAGAGGAAAATGAGAACCTGTGCACCAAAGTCCATCAGATTCTTCAAGAAAAATTTAAAACATCAACACAAATAGACTGCCGTAGAATTGGCAAAAACATCAAGGATTCTACAGACGTCACGAGTTCACAAACAAAACATACTCCAAGGCCAACTTTGATCTCCTTCAATAACATCTGGACAAGGAGAGAAATATATCGACAAAGAATACAATGCCTAAAAAATTCCGGTCTTTTCGTTTGCGAGGATCTACCGAGAGACAAGATGAGTTTGGCATACCTGGCAAGAGAATGCAAGCGGAAAGGGAAAATTCACAGCACTTGGACGCAAGACTGGAAAGTGTTAATCAAAGAAACGGAAAATGATATTCCAAGAGAAATTCAAGCTACAGACCCCCTGTTCTCAACCCCTGAAGCTTCAAGTACCGAAACTGTAGCTGCAAGCATCCCGGAAATAAATTCATCAACAACAATGCATCCATCTGAAGATCGAAACATACCAATGGATGAGAAGAAAAAAGACATCAGAGTGGAGGAATTAGAAGAATCTATCCGAAAGCACACAGATCAATTGAATTTTTTGAAAACCTTATCGTTACAACACCATGGAAACTGATTCAGTACTAAATAATTTGGGAGGTACAGAAAAAAATTCTTTACTTAATATAACAAATAATGTCAATGATTCTAGTGACCTACAACTTTTAGAGCATTCCCCATATTATAACAATGACGAGTTGACCGATATTTTAAAAAACAAAAATAATATACTTAAATGTATGAGTCTCAACATACAAAGCTTAAATGCAAAATTTGATCAACTACAAATCTATATTAATTTACTAAACAGATCAAAAACGTTTTTCGACATAATCTGTTTACAAGAAACTTGGATGAGTAGTGACAGTGATGTTTCAATGTTGCATTTGGATGGCTATATTTTGTTGTCACAGCCCCTTTATAGTTCGAAACATGGAGGTCTTGCTATATATATAAAACAGGAACTTAAATACAAAGAGCTAAAAATAAAATCAAGTCCATCTAAAATGTGGGAAGGACAATTTATTCAAATAAATGTGAATGGGAAAAAAGTAACAATCGGAAATGTTTATAGACCACCCCGATACCTAATTGAAAACTACAAAACATTCACAGTAGAATTCCAAAATTGTATTGAAAAGTTAGGTGGAGAAGTATTGATTGCAGGGGATTTCAACATTGATTTGTTGAAAGTAGGAGAAAAGGAAGTATTCGGAGAATACTTGGACACCATTATAAGTTGTGGCTATATACCAAAAATAACTCTGCCAACCAGACTTTCTAGAAATAGAGGAACATTAATTGATAATTTTCTGTCAAAGCTATCAAAACATTTTTCCAAAACGACTTCAGGAATAATCACCTACAAACTGTCAGACCATCAACCATACTTCATATGTTTGGACTACTTGAACTTAAAAATGATTCCTCCTAAGTTCATAAAAATAACAGACAATTCTAAAAAAGCTATTGAAAACCTCAACGTTTATATCAATCAACAAAATGTAATGTCAAAATTGCATATGACATCAAATCCTGATCAGAATTATGACACCCTGGCAGAAATATTAGATACCGGTATAAATATTCATTTGCCTGAGAAAACAGTACGATTTTCCAAGCATAAGCACAAAAAAACAAAATGGATAACAAACGCAGTATTGAATTCAATAAAATTTAGAGATAAACTGTACTGTAAATTAAAAAAGACTCCCGTGAGCAGCAGTGTATATGACCATTTAAAGACAAATTTAAATACTTATAACAAATTGCTGAAGAAAATTATTAGACAAGCAAAGGCAAAATATTATAATGATATATTTGCAAAGTCCAAAAATGACATTAAAACAATGTGGATTTCAATCAAAGAAATCATTAGCAAAACTAGAAACATAGCAAAATTCCCTAAATTTTTTACAATACGAAAGCAAAATGTAGAAAGTAAACAAAAAATTGCAGATGAATTCAACTTATTTTTTACAGAGATAGGATCCAATTTAACCTCAAAAATTGTTACTCCTAAAGAGAAACATTTCACTGACTATCTGTGTAGGCCTTATAAAACTGATTTTACTTTTACCAGTATAACTGAAGACACAGTAGAAAAAATAATAAATTGCCTGAAATCAAAAGCAAGCTCTGGATATGATAGAATCTCCACAATACTCCTGAAAAAGATTAAAGTGCCGCTTATTAGTCCTTTAACATTTTTGATAAACCAATCATTAGAATTAGGAATATTTCCTGATAAACTTAAAATTGCCAAAGTTATCCCCATTTACAAAAAAGATGATCAACATGTTCTAGATAACTATCGACCTATATCTATACTTCCAACTTTATCAAAACTGTATGAAAAAGTGATTTTTCATCAGTTAAATGCTTTCTTCACTAATAACAAACTCTACAATAGTAATCAATATGGCTTCAGAGAGAAACACTCAACTGAACATGCGGCATTGGAATTCATCGATAGAATTATTCTAGAAATGGACAAAAATGCTAACCCTTTGGCAGTATACATGGATCTCTCGAAAGCATTCGATACCATAAATCATCAAATTCTCCTCCATAAGCTTCAATATTATGGTATCAGAAATAATGCCCTTGCATTACTAGCAAGCTATCTAAAAAACAGAAATCAATATGTACAAATAGAAGACACAATATCTACACAGAGAAACATTGAAAATGGTGTCCCACAGGGATCAATTCTTGGACCCTTGTTGTTCATTATACATTAATGACATATGCAAAGTAAGCAATATGTACAAAACAATAGGATATGCTGATGACACAACACTATTTATATCAACTGACCATTCCAGCAAAGACATTGTTCCAGACACTACCAAACTCAACCAAGAGCTAAAAAAAATTCATGAGTGGCTATTGCTAAACAAATTGTCTTTAAATATAAATAAAACAAAATTCATGCTTTTTTCTACTCCAAATAAAAAAATAGTTACTCCCTGCTTAAAAATCAATAACATCGCAATAGAACATACCGAAAATTTCAATTTTCTTGGAATTAATATCCACAGAAATTTGAAATGGAAAGATCATTGTCACAAAACAGCAATTAAAATATCGAAAACAATAGGTATATTAAAGAGATTGAATAGGGATCTTCCCCTAAATGCACTGAAAACTATAAACAACTCATTGATCAACTCTCGTTTAAATTATGGATTGCTCTGTTGGGGTTACGGGAACCAAAGACTCACAAAATTGCAGAAAAAAGCGGTAAGAGTCATTACAAACTCAAAATTCAATGCGCACACAGAACCGCTATTCAAAAAGCTAAATCTACTATCTCTAAATGAAATTTACAACCAAAAACTACTTCAATTTTATTATAGATATCAAAACAACATCCTCCCCGATTACTTTATGAACTCCTTTTCAGTTAAAAAGCAGAGAGATACTCACTCCATAAATACGCGAAATAATAAATTCTTAACTCATAGAATCAAACACAAGTTTGCAGAAAATTGTGTGAGATACAAACTTTGCCATTTATTAAATAAAACCGATATTAGCATTTTAAGTAAAGCAACCACCCATTGTGAAAATTATGTAAAAATCAGTTTCCTTGGTCAATATAAATTAGAATGCAATTTACCAAACTGCTATACGTGTAATACTTAAATCAAATAATCACAAATTATACTGTCTTTTCAAGGTGGCACTCATGCCAGCGTCCACACTTGGACAATATGGGTGTCTCCTGGCCTTGTATTTCAAATAATATTCCAATTTATTGTACAATACTTTCCGGTCGAATAAATGCTACTCTACTCTACTACTCTACTACTCATTCTGGTCCTGGTTTGCTGTCTCCCAACACTTCCACAGCAGTTTCTGCCTGGTTTCTGGGTTTCAGTGCCCTTCTGGCCTCTCTGGGTGTGCATGCACTGAAAAAAAAGATTGTGAAAAAGACAGCCACAATCCTGTTAACTTTACATAGTTTTAGCCATCATACATATTACAGTCAAAAACCGTCAGCAGAATGGAACCTTTCTGTAAAATCTACATGAGCCGTAAAACATACGTATTTCATCTGTCATTCTGGACCATGGTTAAGTCCTGTTAGTGGAACATTATGTTTCTGTTTAAACTACAGCAACTGTACAAAATACAGATTAAATCTGTAATTATACAACAGCTAAGTGCTGTTAGCAGTGTGGCAAGTTTCTGTTAAAACTGCACGGATAACAATTTATACAGAAGTAATCTGTAGAGTCTTCCTTTTTGTTTGTCAGTTTTTCACACGTTTGTTGCAAGAGTTTTAACTGAAACAATTAAGGCAAGTATGTAGGTCACATTGTTTCAGGTGCTAATAGACAGCAGTTAAGGACTTAGGACAGGTTAAACATTGAAGAAAAGCACATGCACAAGAGGTTGTTATTATAAAACAACCTGTTAATGCTCCTTTAAGATAAGTATTTCTATTTTAAAAGCATTTTAATTTTGAATTGATATCATAATATAATTATATATTCCATATATTTGTATATATCTATATCTGTATAATGCTATGTATGCCTACTACACCTATTATTAGACATTCATGGCTTAATAGTTTCTACAATCTATTCATCATGTCTTTGCACAAAGATCAAATATGAATTTATCAATTTAAATCTTAACTTAATATTCTTCAAGTTATGAAGTTAATTAGGCCTATACATTAGCTCTCTAAATTTGATTTTGACCTTGAGACCATTATTCAATTTCTTTGAAAATAGAACAAAATGGCAATACATATGTTTTACTTTCAGGAGCTGGCCATGTTTGGTTGACAGGACAATCGGTGGATACACACTTCTATAGGTTAGTTTTTGGTGGTCATTCCTGTGATGTTTGGGTTACCAGGTGGATGGAGGATAGGACTTTTTCGTCCTGTATTTGTGTGCTGACTGGTCATGAAAGGACAGATGGCAACCACACATGTAGTAGTGGTACAGATTTATTCAAAACTTTATAAAAGATGGTTATTATAGTGCAAAGCTTTTAACCTGCATTGAATTAAGTTTGAAGGTATTGTAATCACTTTTGAAAAATGTTGTCCTTCCGCATGTCCTGTAGGCATGCAGCTGCTGGGTGTTTGGAAGGTAGGCATGTAGAATGTTTCCATGCAAAACTCCACCATTATTGCATGTAGGCCTACATTGATGAAGTTTGGTATACATGTAGCCTCTGTGGCCTGGTTGTGCCTTTTGATGGTTTTATTGATGAATATTTTTACTTTTTATAATAATTCCAACAAAAAAAAATTATTTTGTTTCCAGAACACTATAGCATTTACATGGATGGAATCTGATACAAATATAACCATCTCACCAAGTTGTGCCTTTTTATGGTCTGATTAATGAATATTGTGAAACTATACTTTTTAAAAAATTTTTGAAAAAATATGTAAAATCATTCTAAAGTTTCCGGGCCTGGACTCAGCCACTATTTCATGAACATGGATGAAGTTTGGTACTGATATATATAGCCTATATGGCCTAGTTGTGCTTTTTTGTGGTCTCATTGATGGGAACCATATATACATAGCAAATAAAAAAATATTGAACGTTTTTTTTTTTCTTTTCTTGCCTAAGAATCAGCCACAATAGCATGTTGATGGATGATCTTTGGTGTAACATATAGCCTTAGCCTATATCGTGAAGTTGTGTCTTTTGATGGCCTGATTTATGAATATTTGATGCTCTATGAAATATTGAGAAAACATTAAAAAACATACGTTGCGCGACAGCAAACCTTCAGTGAATAACACCTTTAGAAGATTACAATTACTTTTAATATTTTTTCTCAATATTATAAAAAGCATAGAATATCTATCAGTCAGACCATGAAAAGGCACAAATAGACCATACAGCCATGCAAAGTTTTCACTCATCTGCAATGCTGCACTATGGTGCAATTATTGTGACCAATCATAACAAAGCAAATATTTGCTCAATCTTCACTAAATCGTGAGAAATTATAGTTTGTACAGAGTAGAAGGTGTTCTGGCAGAAATAACTGCATTAAATGATATTTTCACAAGTATTCGTGAGGCAAAATAATGAATAAGTTGAATTTTGAGCATAAAATCAATTATGATGCTATGTGTTCTTCTCATGGTAGTAACATACACCAAAGTTTGTGGATGTGTTGTGTTCACATGAAATTAAGCATTCATGACAAAATTACCATAAAATACATGGTTGAATAATTCGTTCATGAGTTTTACTAGAACTGGTTTTTTCTTTAAATACGGCAAAATTTTATGCAGCTGTAGGAAATAACCACACTTCTTCTTTTGAAAGAAAATTGTGTCAAATGCTTTCCATAGATGTGGAATTTTATGAAACAAATTAAATTTCATGAAGAGAAAAATAATTCACTATTTTATTCTTGCATCGGAAATTAACAATTTTTCTAGCCAAAAACACATCAAGCAAAACCCGATCAAGCAACGTTAAAGTTGCGTATTTAATTGTAATTTTGTCATGGATGTTTAATTTGGTGTGTTCCCAACACATCCAGACACTTTGGTGAATATTACTATCATGTGATTGACAATATAGGATCAGAACTGATCATATGCTTACATTTCAACTAATTCAGTATTTTGCCTCACAGCTATTATGTAACGTTATTCCATTCAACAATTTTATCAGAACACCTCCAAATACATACTAACTATAATTCCTGACATTTTAGTGAAGATTGAGCAAGTATTTGCTTTCTTATGATTAGTTAAAATTATAGCACCATAGTGAAGCATGGCTGCTGAGTGAAAACTTACGGCCATGGCTGTATGAGCCATATGTGTACCAAACCTTAAATAGTGACCCGAGTCTTGGGCCACAAACAAAGATTAAATTTCTTTTTCTTTTTTTTTTTTAAGAAGTATATAATATTTTCCAGACCTTTCAAAAGGCACAACTAGACCGTGCAGGCAATGTGACTGAGTCTTAGCCAGAAAAACAAAAACAAAAATTTATTATATTTTTCTTTTTTTTTTTGAAGAGTATAGAATATCTATCAATGAGACCATCAAAAGGCACAACTAGGCCATATAGGCCACATGTGTACCAAATTTCATCCATGCACATGCAATAGTTGTTGAGTCTTGGCCCGGAAACACAAATAATTTCTATATATATTTTTTTTATTTATTTCAAAAAGTATGGAATATCTATGCATCAGACCACAAAAGTAACAGCTAGACCATACAGGCTATATGTGTACCGAATTTCTTCCATGTGCATTCAATAGAGGCCAAGCACTGGCCTAGAAATGACCCATCCACGGCCTAATCTGCCTGCTGCCCGCTGGACAACATTTTACCCAAATGATCACAATACCTTCTTCGAATTTCTTTCGCTGAAGGTAAAAATTGACAAATTCATTGCACAGAACACTTGAATGGCTTATTGAACTTGCTGCATCTGTTACGTACTAATCACAGTTCTTTGATGCTTCCCTTTGGATATGGCTCACTAAAATCAGAGGTTTATGACCACAGGGGCTTCTGTGCCAAGTTTGTCTATTTGTATAATAAAATTAGTTATAATGTATCAATACAAATTAGCGCAAAATCCCCTGTGTTTATGACAGGCACTTCGTTTTTATTTGTACCCCGCCTTAAACTGTTTCACTGTGCCCCACAGAGCTTTCTTTATAAAAATTTGGATGTCTGCATTGTGGATATCATCTCACTAAACTAAGACAAATAACCACAGTTTAAATCCCCAGCGATTGATTTGTGTTATTCCATTTTCAGCTCATCTGTCTTCTTTGAAAACAAAGAGCAATGGTCGTCACTCAATCATCGTCGTCGTTATTGGTGACGTCGTTGTCCCGGTTCCGGTTGGTATAAGAGTCCATTTGTGACCTTAATATTTCGCTTATAGTTATGAAATTTGGTACAGGCAATGGCCTGTGGATATGGATTAGGAACATGTCGAGAAATCCAAGGTGGTGGCCATTTTGGTGGCCAACTTTCTTTTTTCTTGAACTGCTCATTGTGACCTTAATATTCTGTTTATTAGAGTTATGAAATTTGGTACCTGACTTGGCCTGTGGGTATGGATTGGGAACATGTCAAGAAATCCAAGATGGTTGCCGAAATGGCCACTACAAAATGGCTGGCATTCTTGACACTATGACCTCAATATTTCGCTTATACTTATGAAAATTAGTACAGTTGGTTATGGATTGCGAACATGTCGATAAATCCAAGGTGGCCGCCATTTTGTTGGCCATCTTTCTTCATCCTTGATTTGCCCATTTTGACCTTCATGTTTTGCATAGAGTTATGAAATTGATCTGGATCGGGAACATTTCAAGAAATCCAAGATGGCTGACAAAATGGCCTCTACCAAATGGCCGGCATTCTTGAACTGCCCAATGTGACCTTGATCTTTCGCTTAGAGTTATGAAATTTGGTACAAGCATTGCTTTATGGGGGGGGGGGGCGCTTATCTAGGAAAGAGTATCCAAACCTCAATGCCAGTTCATTCTGACACTGCTATTGGGGAAGTTGATGAGTAATTAGGGACGACATGTAATTCGGTCCCAAAAATATTTCTGTATCCCATTTAACCTCAAAACTTCACAAATGCAGAGTATCAACGTCATTAGATATTTGCTTTTATCTATTTGATTTTTAGGTTGCAAGTTTGCCACCTTTTCCATTAATTGGGTTTTGGGGTTTGGTTGACTTTTAAAGATGTGTTTCATAGTGACAGCAAGACAGTTTTTGTCATAGTGCGGGAGGTTTGAGTGTGTGGGAATTGATAGTTAAAAGCAATTCAAGTGGGCTAATTTGAGAGTATGTGGCAAGTCGTGATGACCGACAGGTGTTTTTTATAGGCTGTGGCTTCACTGGAAATTCTATAATTTAGTGGGTGTGGCTGTTCAGAGCTAATCAGGATATGGGACATGGTGGGTGTGGTCATATTAACCAATAGGGATGCATGTTGTGAACAGTTATGTCATCTAACGGGGGGTTCTTGCAAAAAAATTGGTTTTTTTTTTGCTAGTTGTATTACTAGGCTTGGATACTCCAGGGGGGAGGCACTTTTTTCTCGGGGGGTCACCTCAGGAGGTATTCGCAAAACACTTTTTTTTGCTAGTTATCTCTCAGGGAGGGACACAAAATTTTATATTTAATAGAAGGCTGGAGGGGGGTATACTCACAGGGGGGATTCTCGCAAAAAAAAAGAAATTTTTTACTAGATATATTGCCAGTTATATTGTCACCTCAGAGGGAGGTACTTTTAAAATTTTAGTTTTTACAAGGCCTGCTGGGGGTCACCTCTGGAGCGGTAGGGGAGATAGTCACAATATTTTTATTTTTCTAGTTATTAGGTGGTGTCACCTCAGAGGGAGGTACTTTAAAATTATATTTTACGAGCCCGAGGTGTCATCTCCGGGGGGTACTCGCAAAAAAATAATTTTTTTTGGGCTAGTTTTATCGCTAGACAGGAGGTCACCTTGGACAGAGGTACTTTATTCAACAAGACCCAAGGGGGTCATCTCTTGGGGGTGTACTCACAAAAAATTGTTTTTTTGGCTATTTATATTGCTTGGCTTAGGGATCGACCAGATGATCTTGAGGGGGGGCTATGGATATTTGGTGAAAAAAAAAGATTGTTTCCCACTTGACACTGAAAAAAAAGTTTGTTCAGCACCTGGAAATAAAAAAAAAAGTTTGTTTCCACCTGTAGCTAGGGTACCGTAATGTTAAAATTCCGATAAAAAATTTGTCGGGCGTTCACAAGCAAAAAACTGTTCGTCGACGCGACGCGCACGAAAAAAAAGTTCGTCTCGGGGTTAAAGTCCATAGCTCCCCCCCCCCCAACTATCATCTGGTCGGCCCCTTAGGGTCACCTTTGGCAGCTTTTGGCAAAGGTACTTTAAAATTGTATATTTTTATAGGCCTGAGAGGGTGACCTGAAGGGAGTCCTCGCAGAATTTTCTTTTGCTAAGTTATACTACCAGGCTGGGGGTCACCTCAGAGGGGTAGGCTACTCAATAATTTTTTTCTTACTAGTTACAACAAGTGCACACCTTTTCATTCTTTTGCTTTCTTAGAAATCCAAGATGGCTGCCAAAATGGCCACTCCAAAATGGCGACCATTCTTGACCTGCCCACTGTGACCTTTATATCTGGCTTATAGTTGTAATTTAGTACAGGTATTGGCCTGTGAGTATGAATTGGGAACATGTCGAAAAATCCAAGATAGGGGCACTTTAGCAGCCATCTTTCTTGATTCCTGAACTGCCAAATGTGACCTTGACCTGTGGGTATTGTTTGTTAGCATGACGATAAATTCAAGATGAAGGCCAATTTGTGACAGCCGTGTTGGCAGCCGTCTTTCGTCATTCTTTAACTGTCCATTTGTGACCTCAATATATCCCTTAGAGTTATGAAATTTGGTAAAAGTATTCCACACTACGATAAACTTAATCAAATCTCTTTGCAGCCGTTTTTGCCACCAATTGAATTAGCAGATTCTTGTTACAGTTTTATTAAAGTTGGTCGATTTAGTGATACTGTCCATCCACACACCTTACAAATATAAGATAAAACAATTCAAAATGCCAAAAACAAATCAGGGATCAAATTTATATATCATAATTTTTACTTCATCAGGTCAAAACAACATAGTTATCAATAAAGAATATCACAAGTCACATGGGGGGGGGGGGTGTTTACATTTGCAATACTCATTATCACTGATTGAATTTTATCTACTCTTCTATGCCTGATCACCCTGTATTTTATGGTGTACATCTGTTGCAAAAGAGGTCAGTATGAGCATGTAGAGATTGATGATGTATTCTAGAAGGAAGATATTACAAGAAATGGAAGACCGCTCCAGGGGGTGTTTACTTCGGCAGCCTGCCCTATGCATGTTTTATGACTTTTCTTTTGTAAAAATTTCATACCTCCTTAAATAAATTATGTTGTGAAATTTCAAATTCTCAATGCGGAATTCAAAGGCGAATCATCCAGTGGTGTGCTTACTTTCAAGGGCAACCATAATATAATCAGGATGAATGTTTATAGCATTTAGCTAAATGTATCGAAACTTTTAAAAAATACTTTCCCTCAGTGCAGTCAATGGTTGGGAATCTCGCAAATCAATTTGCAAATAAATCATGACTTCTTAGAAAAGTTTCAATATCTCTAGAGTACCTCAGTCTGTTTCCTTTCATGAGACAAAATTAAGTGATGTAAATAATGGCTTTAGTAAATGTTTTTTTTATTTATTCAATAACTAAAGACATGAACTCCGCTACTTTTGTGTTGCTTTCCAGGTGCTGGTAGTCTCAGGAATCCTTCAGCTGCTCTTTCCTGTAATTTCAACTCCTCACTAGTCCCCAGCCATGTTGAATACTAACTTAGGGTAAGCTACTTTTACAAGTTACTTTATGTTCATTTCCACTTAATATAAGAACTCTCTCCAGGAAATGGATAAACTTTCAGCTATGTTTAGTTTCTAATCAAACCTGCCTTTTTTTACTACAGGGTGTAGCAAAAAAAAACTGATTAGTACATAATTTCTTTCTGCAAATCAAAAAGAAGCCACAAAATTTCACAAAGAATGCATTACCTAAAATATTCTGCAGGAAGCTGCAAAATTCTGATTTTTGGTGGTCATCTGTCACTGCAGCGCTTCTGAAAAGTTTCTGCACCAGAATCTGAAGCTCTGTGGGAATACTGCAGCTTGGGAGGTTCTATGCACTTCGGCAGGAACCTGCAGTATTTCCGAAAAAATCTGCAGCTGCCTGCAGAATTCTGCAGCCAATTGGAGAACTTCAGAAATAATGGTCCTCTGTCACTGTATTGTTTCTGAAATGTTTCTGCAGGAAAATCTGCAATTTTGTCAGAGTTATGCAGCTCGGGAATTTTTATGCACTTTTGCTTTGCAGCTGTTTGCAGAATTCTACAGTTTCTCAAAAATTCTGCAGGAAGCTGCAGAATTATGCAGTTCCCTGCAAGATTTCTGAACTTCTGTTGCTTCTTTCAGCTTATTGCCATTCATCTGCAAAGTTCAGACCTCTTTGACGAGTATTTTGCCGCTACCCAGGATTCGTTGATTTGGGGGTGTATTGGTTTGGGGGTTAGCAGGGGGTCAGGAGTTTTGGTGGTCCTCTGTCACTGCAGCATTTCTGAAAAGTTTCTGTAGCAAAATTTGTAATTCTGTAGGAGTAATGCAGGTTGGGAGGTTTTTATGCACTTCTGGAGCTACAGAATTCTGCAGGAAGCTGCAGAATTCGGCACGAAGTGGCAGTATTTAAAAAATCAGCAGCTTCCTGCAGAATTTCACCAGTTCTACAGCTGCCTTCAGAATTTAAGACTCTGCAGAATTCTGAAGCTAGTTGCAAAGGTGCATAAAACCTCCGAAGGTGCATAACTCCTTAAGGATTACAGATTTTGCTGCAAAAATTTTCAGAAACACCTCTGGGACAGGCGAGCACAATAACACACGACCCTCGCCCACCCAACCCCCCATACCGTGACCCAGGGTTGCTTGATTTAAATCATTTGATCATCTGAAAATTTTCAGAAAAACACCTGACCCCCCCCCCCATACCGCTTAAAATATTAAAAAATCTGTAAATCAAATAAATCTGATTTTTAGAATTTTTAAAAATTTAAATCCGATATTTTTGCAACCCTGCCACTACCCCCCCCCCCCACCCGAACTGACATTTCCAGGGTATAGTGGCACGAGCTTGTCGTAGAGTTCTGAACTTTGCAAATGCATATCAATATGCTAGATAAAGTAACAGAGGTTCAGAAATCCTACAAGGAGCTGCAAAACTGCAGAATTCCTCAGAGTTCTAAGAAACTGCAGAAGGCAGCTTACAAATTCTGCAGGCAGCTGCAGAATTTTGCAGACAGCTACATAACTCCTAGAATTACAGATTTTGCTGCAGAAACTTTCAGAAACCCTGCTGGGCCAGACGAGCACCAAAACCCCCGACCCCCCAACCTGACCCCCCAACCCAACCCCCGAACCTCTACGACAACACCTTGTCGAAGAGTTCTGAACTTTGCAGATGCATTGCATAAGCTGGATGAAATAACAGAGCTTCAAATATCCTGCAGGGAGCAGCAGAATTGGTGAAATTCAGCAGGCAGCTTTTATGATGGGTGAAATATTCAGCATAAAATTGCTGAACATTTTACAAATTTTCTCTGAGTATAGTGACAAATTATATTTTATTTACTCTTCCAATCTGTTTGCTATTTGTGTGTGTTTTTTTTATTCCCTTGTTTGTCAATTTTGATCCAATTTCGAAACTTATGATCAATCAAGCATGCCATGTCTTGGGCCGTTTAAAGTTTCAAATACAAATATATATATCACAGCAAAACCCTGGTTTCTGATTGGCTGAAAAAAGCAAGCAGTGGTATAAGAAGGCGACCATTTAATAACCAGGGGCGCTTGCAGTTTTCTTTTGCGGGAAATTGTTTATTTCACTATTTCGGCGAATTATTTCAGCGTGCCAATTCCCCGTATATTAATAAGAAACGCCCCAAGCAGAAATTATTTATTTCAAGACTGCCAAAAATGAATTTATTTATTTCACCAAAACTGGCCAAGAAATTATCAATTTCAAAAAACTCCTAACCCCCTGCTTGCATATTAAATGGTCATCCCCTAAGCCATCATATCCAGCTGGGCTATCGTATCTATGCAACTAATCCTAGCAATGCACAAATGCAAACCCTGTCTTTCTTAACTCTCTGTGACTGCTTGTTTATTACTGGACCTAACTCAAATTATAATAAACTTCTCTTTCTTTTCAGACATGAAATATTTTATACTGCCACACCATATGGATCTTTTTGTATGCCACAACATCAGTCCTCCTCTGAGGCTCCTCAATATTGAACCTGCAACTAGCAAGAATTCATTTTAAGGTAAGACATTCTTCCTTCCTGACACCAACAGTATAATTCATTTTATAAAAAATAACGTGCAAGCACTTTAACAGCTGCTTGTAGATAGACTTAGTATCTATCTATCTATCTATCTATCTATCTATCTATCTATCTACATGTATATATCCTCCCTCCCTCCCTTCCTCCCCCAGCCCATTTTTCCTTCCCATATTTTCCTTCCTATACTTTCCTTCCTATACTTTCCTTTTTTCTTCCTTTTTCCTTCCTTTTTTCCTACCTTTTTTCCTGCCATTTTTCCTTCCTTCATTCTTTCTTTTGAATCTGCAAAGACTAGATCTGGCTGCAGCTGTTGCTGCTGGTTTCACTGCAGCTGATCATTTGAAACTCCCGCCAAAAACGAACATTTTAGTTTCGTAAATAAAAATTTTAATGTCACAGAAGTTTACCAAAAGTTGATGGAAGCAAGATAAAATTATATTTAGGCTGCAAGCAAAGTTTTAATGACATAGGTGAAACAACACGACCAGGGGAGTTGTCATAAGTTTTCTTGGAACTCCTCCGGTAATACAGGCTGCAAGCAGCTGTAAAAAGGAATGCATTAATGTTTTTGAAAATATATCTCAATTGACCATTTTTCTCTTCAGGTGCTTTTTTCTGAAGACACTGAAACACCAAGACACCAAGACAAGGAAGAGAACGGAGAAGACCAACAAAATCTTTACTGATCATACTTCGAAAATTAAATTTATTTGCTTTTCAACAAACAGAAATTTTTTAAAATGATCATCTCCTGTTTCATGAGAGAAAAAATAGGATTTCACCATCTTGCAAATTTGAAGGATGTGATTCCTCAAAAAGGTTCCCTGCAGGCTTTGCTTGTTCATTATCGTATATATGCTGGTTCTCTGTACAAGCTACACAGTACATTCTGTATCCAGCATAACTCATGGAAGTATAAACTTTTTTTAAAGACATGATGGTTTAAAAAAAAAAGATTCACTGAGGAGAAATTGCCATGGATAAATTGAGGTGTTCAAACCAGGAGTTGGTAATTTTATTGATATTCATATATTTTACTCTGTGCCAAAAACGATGTGATGAAAATTGCTAATAAAAATTTTAAAATCAAGCATGATGTTATTGTTGTTTTTAATTTAAAATTTGTCAAAATTTAGATCTGTGACTTGATGAAACTTTTGGAATAATGATAGTCATGTTCTACCAAAAATTTGAGACTTGCTTATCTGATGCTTTAAGGAAAAAATTAAGAAAACGAGGAAAATTATATTTCCTATAATGTACACGGGTAGAACCATTAATTTACTGAATGAGCAAAGGTGTTGATATTACTATTTTCCTAATTATAAAAAAACTCCGTATATACAGATATTACATTAAAAAGCATCAAAATGTTCTCTTCTATTGAATTGTGATTTAGAACACTCCACTGCTAAACAGTAATTGCTCTGGGTCATAATTATGTTTTTTAACAAGAGTTAAATATTGCTCAAAATGGCAGCATGAGGGGGCTGTCAATATTACAGGCATATTCCAGTAAAAATTACGGATTGCTCACCATCCATAGTAACGCTTGAACTGTTGAAGTTACAGTAAAAACATGTAAAATATACGGTTTCAATGACGCTACATATTTACGGCTTTAGTCTGTAAATTTCACAGCAACTTGTTGGCACCCAAAACTGCCAGCTATTTTACCGTAAATTTTACAATTTTTTTTTTCAGTGTGGCTTCTGCCTATCTGCAAATCTGCAAGACTTCTCAGTGCTACAGCTCTGTGGCTTTTCTGTGTTCCTTGCAACATGAAGTTGAGCATATGCCAACACATGCCAGATGGCCTTAATCTGTTTATGGACTCATTACACAATTTATAGACTGATGAAGCCTCTGCTGAATGCGATCTGGCTAGCTTTGGCATTCCTTGCATATACAAACTGTAAATGTATAATTTTACACTTATTAGCACCCTGTATACTATGTACCGTGTGTTGCATATCTACATTTTTGCAGTATTTACCAATTATTCCAAAAATCTCTATGATTCCTCCTACCCTCTCTTCCAATTCTCAATTTTTATTGTTCTCCACTAGCCAGGCTCTGTCCCCCTCCTTGTAATTCACTTATTTTGGAGCAGAACAGGGGACCACTTGTAGACCTGGTAAACAAGAAAGAAAATAGAAGGAAAGTTTTGCAAAAAAAACAGAGACACCAGTGTACTCAGACAGTGTAGCCAACATATAGACTTGCCGTAATTCTTCCAGATCTCGGAAAAAAGTGTGCATTCCTACAGCGGATGTGCATGCATTAACAGTGCAATGTCACTGATAAAATAGACAGGTCTCTTACAAACTGACAATAAAGTATCTAACAATACCATAAGCTAAGTTAAAGGTCAAAGTTAATGTTATTGGTGAATATACAAACAAGTAACATAAGCTTTCATTTGTGCACACGTCAGGTATTGCTTATAAATATTGAACTGAAACTGGCCTATTCAATTTTTGTTTAAAAGAAGTCTCAATTGAGCAAAATGAAGTTCACTCAAACGCATCATGTGCGGCTTGTTGCGTAAGTTTCGGAGCTGCCTGTCACAGTTGTGTGTAGCAGGTGTAGACTAAAAAGTCACTTGTGCGACTTTTGTTGCATCTGCGCCTTTTGAATCGGAGAAGCAATGTGATTGAGCTCGGTGGAAGATGCTAAGACAATAGACATGATTAAAATACACCTGCTGTAGAGTGTATGCTATATATCACTGATATCTATCATAATGACTATGTACAATTTAAAGCATGTCTCACATCCCACACCAAATGCAGACTTTTGAAGTTTATCCTGCATGCAGGAGATGTTAGCGGCATGTGTATGAATATATATGATAAAGGTTTACCTGTGTATAATTCATGTAGGTGAAGATTGCACACTTTGAAACGTCACTCTTGAGACCTTGTTTGAGTTATTCTGATGACCAGTTTCACACTTTTGATCCTCCCCTAATGTTCCTCTGGTGTGATGTTTTACACAGTTTTTGTCTGGCCATTTCACAGTTAGCAGCAGTTTAACTGGGCTAATGTTCACTTGGAGGGCTTGTGTGGCACTGTGCCTGACAGGCTGTCTTTGGAGTGTATCTGTTCGTGTCATGTCGGGCCAAGTTTTTGAGTTGGGAGGGCAATTAACAAAGCAGAACTGGAGTTGGAAATGTTTCTCAAAGACATGTGTAAATGTAAGTTAGGTTTTTCATTTCATCATGAATGAACAGGATAACAATCCATTATACATAAATAAGGTGGAGTTGGGTCATAGTTATTATAATTATTATACAGGTAGTAACTTTGTTAAAAAAATTTGTGCATGACTTTCCTTCATGAGCATGTTCAAACCCGATAACTACATTCTGCCCCTGCCTGAACAACCCATACCAATATTACAAATTCACAACGCCGAAGCAACTGTAGAGTGGAGTACAAACATTACTCTGGCTAATGCATGATTGGTGTGTCTGTGGCATCTTGCAGGGTTCGGTTTCATTGTCATTTTGCAACAGGAGGACGCAGCTGCCTGAGTTGCTAAGGGATGGAGGAGGTTGCGGAGGCAGTTGAGGTCCAAGGGGATGCCACCTGGGTCCTCAATTGGCCCTGTTTGCAAGCAGTATTGTACAGTGGTCCTGGTTGTGTCTGCTTGTTGCTGGTTCTGCCTCACATGTTCTGCAACCAGTGAAACTGTTGCTCTGCTGCAGAAAGGTTCCTGACTGAACTGGTTCTATACGTCCCTGTGTGAAGGAGAAGCGTTTAAAACTTTGGTGTCAGGATTGAAAAACTACAAGCACCATTAAACCAGTTTCATGATAGCAACTGTCCAACTCATCTTAATCCGAAGATAGACATGTTATGTTCCATTATACATATGAAGGTCTTGCTCCATTTGGCCTTGTACTGCACTCGTTCTCACTGCATTGAGCAACAATGGTCATGAGTGGCTCATGCTGCCTCTAATTGAATGGGAGACCATCCCAGCTTGGTGCCAGGCTTCACAGAGAGGCATCAAGACCAGTTGTCAGCCAAAGAATCCTGACTGCCCCAGCTATCTGCCATGCGAGAAGTGGACTTGAAAAGAGGACTTGAAAAAGGGACTCAGTAGGTCTGTGACACATGATGACCGACTGGCAGCAGTGCAATGGCAACGTTAGATGAGCCTTCTAAAGCCTGGCAATAAAAGGGCTAATACTGACACATGCTGTCATTTATTCTGTTTAAATAGTCGCTGATTCATGGTTGGTAAAGGTGCTATATAGGTAAATATAAATAGTTTGCTAGCTACTTGGTTGAGTGTTAATTGCCGGTAACACTCCAAATGTATTAGTTGAGTACGATGTTAACTGGGTATATACTAGGACTGACAATGCCAGCTATGATTAGTTGACTCAAAATCCATTGGCAGTATCAGGATGACTGAAAAAGTAAGATACAATATTAATGTCAGATCGCTTCACTGACAACAACTAATTATTTCATGATTTCAAAGCTTCTTCTTGTTTCTTACTCCATTCTCAAGTTGCAGGTCAACACTTGTGGCATTAGAGAAACAAGGGAGACACATTTGGACCACACCCTCCTCTACAGCTGCTAAAGGCACGACAACATCATTACTCAATGTCACATGACAACATCACATTCTGCAAGTGAATGGTTGAGTATCACATGCTATAATTTCTATCTTTATTGTTACATCGAAGGTTTTGTCCTATTAATTTATTAAATGTGCATTTTCGCTCTTTTTGACCTATTTTCAGGCTTCAATCCAGTCCAAATTTCATTCATTAACTCTGTTTTATGCAATAACAATATCTGCAAACTCATAGAAGGTTGTTACTTATTTTGCATTAAGAATTAAAGACAGATATGTCCCCCTTCCATTACAATCATCAATGGCCATATGCTACCATTTATAAAGTACATTAAATTTTAATGTGAAGAAGACGTTCATAAGTAAATCTGCCTCCCAGGGTCCATTTTAGCCTTTTAGTTTGGAATAACTTTGAAAGGGGGTTCCCCTGGGTTCTCTATTGGCCATCTCTCCCTCCTTTGGGAGGTCCCAGGTGCAGAAGAATTCGGCCTGAAAGCTTATGCATTCCTTAAGATTCCGATGTTGATTTCACCCCATTCATAAATCGTTCTAATAATGATGACTTTTATCAATTGACCAGCTGCACACATCAATTCAAATTTAATATTCCAAGCAGGTGTTCTGGGATTTGCAACAGAAGTGTAAGTTTTCCACAACCCTAGAAGAAAGAAGTTAAATATATGTATATTTAGAACTGTAGGACCGTAATACAAAAGGAAGAGCAGCTTATAATAATTATTATCATCCATTCACCATTCTTTCCTGCTTGTAGGAAGTACTGTAACCTGCTTGGCACACCTTATTCCCTTCCAGCACACATGTTGCAACAACCACATAGCCCCAAGCCATTGACATTGAAGATGAAACCTTTTTGTTCCTTGGCCAATTAATTGTGTTTGCTTTGTCTGTTTGGTTGGTAATTTCTTGGTATAGTTCCTTTATGTGACTTGTAGCTGTTGAGAGTTGGATGGCTTTTCTGACACACCCATAATTTCTTAAATATCTACAGTCTATTACATGTAGAATGCTGGTGTGTAATTGCATGAAAGGATCATGTGCAAGGGGGATCGTGTCAGACATATATCGTGTGAGGTGAAATTGTGGTTGCGATGATATCACTGAGTGTGACAGTGTGAGTGAACACACAATTCAATATTGTAGCAAGTGCAATCGATGTCTCATTCCAGTCACTTAGTATCTCCCTGCGCTATTTTCCTATTCTGTAGCCTTGTGCCTTCCTGCGTTGCAGTGTTTCAGTCTGTCTCAGGTGTCCTCAAACTTGTTAAAGAGGATTGGATTACGTGAAAAAAGAATGAACATCACTTACAAGAAATAGCGTGCAGTTCTCAAGCCGACTCCGGACATGCAAACACCAAGGCGTTTCATGGTACACATGTGCACAGTGTATGAAACTTAAAAGCTTTCATTGCGGTTCTTAGCATCTTCACAATATTCATAATAAGCATGTACATTTTTATAGTTGCATTTTCTCTTCAATGAAACAGCTACCTTGCACTGATGAAGAAGTATACTATTCTTATACATAGATGAAATAAGATTTTTAATTCTTGGAAACATATTTTTCTATCTGTTTAAATTATTTTGCAATTTCAATGCAACTTTATCCAATAATTATTGCACTTTCCCTTCTGCCTTCCCACCCCTCCACCTTCTCCCTCCGAGTTTGAGTTGATTGAGTTTGTTATATTTTTACTGTTCCTCTTGAGGTGTAGACCTGTTCGCCTGCCATTCTGTTGTCACTGTACCTAGGAGGCTGAGAGTAATGGGTGATGCAGACCACAAAGAGTTGAGGACCTGAGGGGAGCCGTGCATTATCGTTTATGGAAGATGTCATGTAAAGGTCCCTGATCTGGTTCGTCTATTGTGCAGATATGTTTTGTTGTAACGGTGTCGAAGTACTAATATTGCAGTGTCACGGTTTAAACGATAGTAAGTATTTTGGCGGTTTTATGTGCCTCACTCTCTTTTTATTTCACTTTGCTGTCCAATTTCCGTTGTGGTGAGCTTTCAGTTTAACAACTGCAGTGAAGATACAACAGTCAAAGATCTGCATGCTGACACAAACCAGCACCTATCTGGTAAGGCTGTTCTATATCACTTTGTGCAACTTTCAGCATACTGACTTCATCCCGAGTTAATTCTGGTCTGGTCTGCTGTCTCCAAACACTTCCACAGCAGTTTCTGTTTGGTTTCTGGGGGCTTCTCCGTTCCCTTCTGGCCTCTCTGGGTGTGCATGACTTCTGCCGATCTGCAAGTTTGCATAGCTTCTCTGTTCTACAGCTCTGTGGTTTTTCTGTGTCCCTTGCAACTTGAAGTTTAGCAGATGCCAACGCACGCCAAATGGCCTTAATCTGTTTATGGACTCATTACACAATTTACAGACTGATAGAGCCTCTGCAGACTGCAATCTGGCCAGTTCTGGTCTTCCTTGCATATACAAACTGTAAATATAGAATTTAACACTTATTAGTACCCTGTATACTATATGTATACAGGGTACATATCTAAACTTTTGCAGTACCAACTATTCCAAAAATCTCTTTGATTCCTCCTACCCTCTGTACCAATTCTCAATCTATCTTGTTCTCCACTAGCCAGGCTCTGTTCCCCTCTTCGTAATTCAGTTATTTTGGAGCAGAACAGGGGAACTGTTGTAGACCTGGCAAGCAAGAAAGAAAATAGGAGGAAAGTTTTGGAAACAAACAGAGACATCAGTGTAGTCAGTGTACTCAGACAGTGTACCTAAGGTATAGAGTTGCAGTAATTATGCCAGCTGGAAAATAGTGTACATTCCTACAGTGGATGACTGGATGCGCCCGAATTAGCAGTTCATTGTCATAAAACAGATAGTTCTCTTACAAGCTGACAACCAAGTAAAGAATCTTACAATATAACTCTTACAGATCATTTCAGTTTCTGTTTAAAAGATGTCTCAGTTGGGCAAAATGAAGTTCACTCGAATGCATCATGTGTGGCTTGTTGAGTAAGTTTCTGAGTTGTGTGTCACAGTTGTGTGTAGCAGGTGCAGACTGAAAAGTCACTTGTGCAACTTTTGTTGCAGCTGCGTCTTGTGAATGGGAGAAGAAATGAGATTGTACAATTTAAAGCATGCATGTTTCAGGCCCCACACCAAGAGCAGATTATGTTTCATGTAAATGAAGATTACACGCTTTGAAATGTCACTCTTGAGACCTTGTTAGAGTTATTCTGATGACCAGTTTCACACTTTTGTTCCTCCCCTAATGTTCTTCTGCTGTGAAGTTTTACACACTTTTTGTCCAGCTTTTCCACAGTTAGTGGCAGTTTAACTGGGCTAATGTTCACTTGGAGGGCTTGTGTGGCACTGTGCCTGACAGGCTGTGTTTGGAGTGTATCTGTTTGTGTCATGTCGGGCCAAGTTTTTGAGTTGGGAGGGCAACTAACAAAGCAGAACTGGAGTTGGAAATGTTGCTCAAAGGCATGTGTAAATGTAAGTTAGGTTTTTCATTTCATCATGAATGAACAGGATAACATTCCATTATACATAAATAAGGTGGAGTTGGGTCATAATTATTATAATTATTATACAGGTAGTAACATTGTTCGAAACATTTGCGCATGACTTTCCTTCATGAGCATGTTCAAACCCAATAACTACAATCTGCCCCTGACTGAACAACCCATACCAATATTACAAATTCACAACGCCGAAGCAAGTGTACAGGAGTGGAGTACAAACATTACTCTGGCTAATGCATGATTGGTGTGTGTGTGGCATCTTGCAGGGTTCGGTTTCATTGTCATTTTGCAACAGGAGGACGCAGCTGCCTGAGTTGTTAAGGGATGGAGAAGTTGTGGAGGCAGTTTAGGTCGTAGGGGATGCCACCTGGGTCCTCAATTGGACCCGTTTGCAAGCAGTATTGTACAGTGGTCCTGGTTGTGTCTGCTTATTACTGGTTCTGCCTCACGTGTTCTGCAACCAGTAAAACTGTTACTCTGCGGCAGAAAGTTCCTGACTGAACTGGTTCTTTACGTCCCTGTGTGAAGGAGAAGCGTTTAAAACTTTGGTGTCAGGATTGAAAACCTACAAGCCCCGTTAAACCAGTTTCATGATAGCAACTGTCCAACTCATCTTAATCGAAAGGTAGACATGTTATGTTCCATTATACATGTAAAGGTCTTGCTCCATTTGGCCTTGTACTGCACTCGTTCTCACTGCATTGAGCAACAATGGTCATGGCTGCCTCATGCTGCCTCTAATTGAATGGGAGACCATCCCAGCTGGGTGCCAGGCTTCACAGAGAGGCATCAAGACCAGTTGTCAGCCAAAGAATCCTGACTGCCCCAGCTATCTGCCATCTGAGAAGAGAACTTGAAAAGAGGACTTGAAAACGTCTCAGTAAGTCTATGACACATGATGGTCGACTGGCAGCAGTGCAATGGCAACGGCAGATGAGCCTTCTAAGCCTGGCAATTAAAGGGCTAATACTGACACATGCTGTCATTTATTCTGTTTAAATAGTCGCTGATTCATGGTTGGTAAAGGTGCTGGTGGATATAGGTAAATATAAATAGTTTGTTAGCTACTTGGTTGAGTTAGTTGCTCCAAACCGCATAGTTGACACCGATGCATATGTTTATTGGCACAACTCAGAGCTCATAATTCTAGGTAAGATTAGTTGACTCAATATCCAGTCAGATACAATACTGTTGTCAGATCGCTTCACCAACAAAAACTAATTATTTGGTGATTTTGAAAGTGTGTTTGAAGGCTTGCTTAAGTTTGTCTTGTTTCTTACTTGTACATTCTCAAGTTGCAAGGAGACACTTGTGGCATTAGAGAAACAAGGAAGACACGTTCAAACCACACCCTCCTCTACAGCTGCTAAAGGTATGACAACATCATTTCACAATGTCACATGATAACATCACATGCTGCAAGCGAATGATTGTGTATCATGAGTTCCTATTTCTTTCTGCATTGTTATATTGAAAGTATTGTCCTAAAATGTTACTCTTTTTGACTTGTTTTCAGCATTGATACTCAAAGGTTCATGACTAGTCATGAACCTTTGATACACTTCATTCATAAACTGCATAATGCATTAACAACGTCTGAATACTCAAAAATGGTAACAATGAGAAAGAAAGGAATTCATTTGAAACATTTTACTGCAGTGACTCAAATAATTTTCCAACCGAAAGTGAAAATTGTGTTGAATAGGCACAATAATGTCTATTGTATGAAAATTTCATATATATGCGTATACACTTTATAGAAAGTGGAGTGATTGCATTAAGAATTAAAGACACATTTGTCCCATTCCATAACAATCATCGATGGCCATATGCTGCCACTTATAAAGTACATTTAAAGTGAAGAAGACTTTCATGAGTAAAGCTGCCTCCCTGGGTCCATTTTAGCATTTTAGTTTCGAATAACTTTGAAAGGGGGTTCCCCTGGGTTTTCCCTTTGGCCCCCTCACCCTCCTTTGGGAGGTCACAGGTGCAGAAGTTTTGGCCTGAAATCTTCTACATTCCGAAAAAGTCAGCTGTTGATTTCACCTCATTGACATTGAAAATGAAAACTTGTTGTTCTCAGGCCAATTATGTTTATGTGCTTTGTCATAATGCTTGTAATTTATTGGCATAGTTCCTTTAGGTGACTTGTGGCTGCTGAGACTTGGATGGCTTTTCTGACACACCCGCAATTTCCAAAATATCTACAGGCTATAACATGTAGAATGCCAGTGTGTAATTGCATGAAATGATCGCATGCAAGAGGGATCATGTCAGACATATCTTGTGAGGTGAAGTTGTGGTTGTGATGATATCCAAAAGTGTGGGAGTGTGAATACACAATTCGATATTATAGCAAATGTAACCGATATTTTATTCCTGTCACTTTGGATCTCCCTTCCAAGTCCTTGCTATTTCCTCTTCCGTAGCCTTGTGCCTCCCTATCCTGCAGTGTGTGAGTCTGTCTCAGGTGTCCTCAAACTTGTTGAAGAGGATTGGATTACGTGAAAAAGACAGAACATCACACGCTGGAAATTGCGTGCAGTTCCCAGGCCAACTCCAGACATGCAACCACCAAGGCACTTTGCATGGGACTACAACCGCTTTATGGTACACATGTGCGCAATGTATGAAATAAAAGCTTTCATTCTTAGCATCATCAAAATATGCACTGTTGCAATACACAGTAAACAATGAATATTTGCATTTTTATAGTTGCATTTTCTGTTCAATAAAGCAGGTACCTTGTGCACAGTGATGAAGAAATATAAAAACATTGATGAGACTTTTGATTCTAGAAAATATATTTTTCCATCAGTTTAAATTATTTTGCAATTTCTTTTCAATAATCCTCTGCATCTTGTTGTTATTGCACTTTCCCTTCTGCCCCCCCCCCACCTTCTCCCTCTGAGTTTTGGTTAATTGAGTTTGTTATATTTGACTGTCCCTCTTTAGGTGTAGACCTGCACGCCTGCCACTCTGTTGTCTCTGTGACAATGAGGCTGAGAGTGATGGGTGATGCAGGCCACAAAGAGTTGAGGACCAGAGGGGAGCCATGCATCATCATTTGTGGAAGATTTCTTCTAAAGGTCCTTGGCCTGGAGCCCACAACCCTGGGCCCTAGGAGCCACATTGTTGGAGGCTCAGAGCAGGTGATCTGGTTCGTCTATTGTACAGATATGCTTTGTTGTAACGGTATCGCAGTTCTAACAATGCTGTGCCATGGTTTAAATGAGAGTAAATATTTAGGTGGTATGATGTGGCTGACTCTCTTTTCCTTTGCTGTCCAGTTTCCCATTGTGGCTGGCTTTCAGTTGAACTCCTGCAGTGTAGATACAACAGTCTGAGACCTGCGGGCTGACACAAACCAGCACCTTTTCTGGTGAGGCTGTTCATCATCACTTTGTGCAACTTTCAGCATACTGACTTCATCCCGAGTTAATTCTCTTCCTGGTTTGCTGTCTCCAAACACTTCCACAGCAGTTTCTGTTTGGTTTCAGGGGCTTCTCAGTGCCCTTCTGGCCTCTGTGAGTGTGCATGGCTTCTGCTGATCTGCAAGTTTGCATAGCTTCTCTGATATACAGCTCTGTGGCTTTTCTGTGTCCCTTGCAACTTGAAATTTAGCAGATGCCAATGCATGCCAGATGGCCTTAATCTGTTTATGGACTCATTACAGACTGATGAAGCCTCTGTAGACTGCAATCCAGCCAGCTCTGGCCTTCCTTGAATATACAAACTGTAAATATAGAATTTAACACTTATTAGCAGCCTGTGTACTATGTATAATATATTGCACATGTATATCTATATTTTTGCAGTGCCAATTATTCCAAAAATCTCTGTTTGATTCCTCCCACCCTCTCTTCAAATTCTCAATCTATCTTTTCATCCACCAGCCAGGCTCTGTTACTCTCCTTGTAATTCAGTTATTTTGGAGCAGAACAGGGGAACTGTTGTAGACCTGGCAAGCAAGAAAGAAAATAGGAAGAAAGTTTTGGAAACAAACAGAGACATCAGTGTAGTCAGTGTACTCAAACAGTGTACCCAAGGTATAGTGTCGCAGTAATTATGCCAGCTGGAAAATAGTGTACATTCCTACAGTGGATGACTGGATGTGCCCGAATTAGCAGTTCATTGTCATAAAACAGATAGGTCTCTTACAAGCTGACAACCAAGTGAAAGTCTTACAATAATATAAGCTAAGTAAAGATCAAACTTAATGCTACTGGTGAAAATACAAACAAGTAACACAAACTGTCTCCGATATTGCTTTTTGACACAGAAATCTTACAGGTCATTTCAGTTTCTGTTTAAAGATGTTTCAGTTGGGCAAAATGAAATTCACTCAAATACATCATGTGCGGCTTGTTGCATAAGTTTCTGAGCTGTCTGTAACAGTTGTGTGTAGCAGGTGTAGACTGAAAAGTCACTTGTGCAACTTTTGTTGCAGCTGCGTCTTGTGAATGGGAGAAGCAATGAGATTGTACAATTTAAAGCATGCATGTTTCAGACCCCACACCAAGAGAAGACTTATGATTTATGTAAATGAAGATTGCACACTTTGAAATGTCACTCCTGAGACCTTGTTTGAGTTATTCTGATGGACAGTTATACACTTTTGTTCCTCCCCTAATGTTCTTCTGCTGTGAAGTTTTACACACTTTTTGTCCAGCTTTTCCACAGTTAGCAGCAGAATAACCGGGATAATGTTCACTTGGAGGGCTTGTGTGGCACTGTGCCTGACAGGCTGTGTTTGGAATGTATTTGTTTGTGTCAGATCGGGCCAGGTTTTTTAGTCAGGAGGACAACAAACAAAGCAGAAATGGAGTTGGAAATGTTACTGGATTGCATGTGGACATGTAAGTAAGGTTTTTTTTTGTTTCAGCATGAATTTACAGGGTAACAATCCATTATACATAAATAGGGTGGAGTAGGTTCATAGTTATTATATATGTATTACATTGTAACTAAGAAAAATTGGCGAAAGACTTGCCTTCATGTTCAAACATGATAACTACAATCTGCTCCTGCCTGAACAAGCCATACCAATATTACAAATTCACAATGCCGAGGTAAGTGTACAAGAGTGGAGTGCAAAAAATTTCAGTCTAATGCACGAGTGGTGTGTCTGTGGCATCTTGTAGGGTTCGGTTTCATTGTCATTTTGCAACAGGAGGACGCAGCTGCCTGAGTTGTTAAGGGATGGAGAAGGTAGCGGAGGCAGTTTGGGTCCAAGGGGATGCCACCTGGGTCCTCAATTGGACCCGTTTGCAAGCAGTATTGTACAGTGGTCCTGGTTGTGTCTGCTTATTACTGGTTCTGCCTCACGTGTTCTGCAACCAGTAAAACTGTTGCTCTGCTGCAGAAGGTTCCTGACTGAACTGGTTCTTTACGTCCCTGTGTGAAGGAGAAGTGTTTAAAACTGTGGTGTCCGGATTGAAAACCTACAAGCACCATTAAACCAGTTTTATGATAGCAACTCTCCAACTCATCTTAATCCAAAGATAGACATGTTATGTTCCATTATACATATGAAGGTCTTGCTCCATTTGGCCTTGTACTGCATTCGTTCTCACTGCATTGAGCAACAATGGTCATGACTGGCTCATGCTGCCTCTAATTGAATGGGAGACCATCCCAGCTTGGTGCCAGGCTTCACAGAGAGGCATCAAGACCAGTTGTCAGCCAAAGAATCCTGACTGCCCCAGCTATCTGCCATCCGAGAAGTGGACTTGAAAAGAGGACTTGAAAAAGGGACTCAGTAGGTCTGTGACACATGATGACCGACTGGCAGCAGTGCAATGGCAACGTTAGATGAGCCTTCTAAAGCCTGGCAATAAAAGGGCTAATACTGACACATGCTGTCATTTATTCTGTTTAAATAGTCGCTGATTCATGGTTGGTAAAGGTGCTGGTGGATATAGGTAAATATAAATAGTTTGCTAGCTACCTGGTTGAGTGTTAATTGCCAGTAACACTCCAAATGTATTAGTTGAGTACGATGTTAACTGGGTATATACTAGGACTGACAATGCCAGCTATGATTAGTTGACTCAAAATCCATTGGCAGTATCAGGATGACTGAAAAAGTAAGATACAATATTAATGTCAGATCGCTTCACTGACAACAACTAATTATTTCATGATTTCAAAGCTTCTTCTTGTTTCTTACTCCATTCTCAAGTTGCAGGTCAACACTTGTGGCATTAGAGAAACAAGGGAGACACATTTGGACCACACCCTCCTCTACAGCTGCTAAAGGCACGACAACATCATTACTCAATGTCACATGACAACATCACATTCTGCAAGTGAATGGTTGAGTATCACATGCTATAATTTCTATCTTTATTGTTACATCGAAGGTTTTGTCCTATTAATTTATTAAATGTGCATTTTCGCTCTTTTTGACCTATTTTCAGGCTTCAATCCAGTCCAAATTTCATTCATTAACTCTGTTTTATGCAATAACAATATCTGCAAACTCATAGAAGGTTGTTACTTATTTTGCATTAAGAATTAAAGACAGATATGTCCCCCTTCCATTACAATCATCAATGGCCATATGCTGCCATTTATAAAGTACATTAAATTTTAATGTGAAGAAGACGTTCATAAGTAAATCTGCCTCCCAGGGTCCATTTTAGCCTTTTAGTTTGGAATAACTTTGAAAGGGGGTTCCCCTGGGTTCTCCATTGGCCATCTCTCCCTCCTTTGGGAGGTCCCAGGTGCAGAAGAATTCGGCCTGAAAGCTTGTGCATTCCTTAAGATTCCGATGTTGATTTCACCCCATTCATAAATCATTCTAATAATGATGACTTTTATCAATTGACCAGCTGCACACATCAATTCAAATTTAATATTCCAAGCAGGTGTTCTGGGATTTGCAACAGAAGTGTAAGTTTTCCACAACCCTAGAAGAAAGAAGTTAAATATATGTATATTTAGAACTGTACGACCGTAATACAAAAGGAAGAGCAGCTTATAATAATTATTATCATCCATTCACCATTCTTTCCTGCTTGTAGGAAGTACTGTAACCTGCTCGGCACACCTTATTCCCTTCCAGCACACATGTTGCAACAACCACATAGCCCCAAGCCATTGACATTGAAGATGAAACCTTTTTGTTCCTTGGCCAATTAATTGTGTTTGCTTTGTCTGTTTGGTTGGTAATTTCTTGGTATAGTTCCTTTATGTGACTTGTAGCTGTTGAGAGTTGGATGGCTTTTCTGACACACCCATAATTTCTTAAATATCTACAGTCTATTACATGTAGAATGCTGGTGTGTAATTGCATGAAAGGATCATGTGCAAGGGGGATCGTGTCAGACATATATCGTGTGAGGTGAAATTGTGGTTGCGATGATATCACTGAGTGTGACAGTGTGAGTGAACACACAATTCAATATTGTAGCAAGTGCAATCGATGTCTCATTCCAGTCACTTAGTATCTCCCTGCACTATTTTCCTATTCTGTAGCCTTGTGCCTTCCTGCGTTGCAGTGTTTCAGTCTGTCTCAGGTGTCCTCAAACTTGTTAAAGAGGATTGGATTACGTGAAAAAAGAATGAACATCACTCACAAGAAATAGCGTGCAGTTCTCAAGCCGACTCCGGACATGCAAACACCAAGGCGTTTCATGGTACACATGTGCACAGTGTATGAAACTTAAAAGCTTTCATTGCGGTTCTTAGCATCTTCACAATATTCATAATAAGCATGTACATTTTTATAGTTGCATTTTCTCTTCAATGAAACAGCTACCTTGCACTGATGAAGAAGTATACTATTCTTATACATAGATGAAATAAGATTTTTAATTCTTGGAAACATATTTTTCTATCTGTTTAAATTATTTTGCAATTTCAATGCAACTTTATCCAATAATTATTGCACTTTCCCTTCTGCCTTCCCACCACCCCCCCACCTTCTCCCTCCGAGTTTGGGTTGATTGAGTTTGTTATATTTTTACTGTTCCTCTTGAGGTGTAGACCTGCACGTCTGCCATTCTGTTGTCACTGTACCAAGGAGGCTGAGAGTAATGGGTGATGCAGACCACAAAGAGTTGAGGACCTGAGGGGAGCCGTGCATTATCGTTTATGGAAGATGTCATGTAAAGGTCCCTGATCTGGTTCGTCTATTGTGCAGATATGTTTTGTTGTAACGGTGTCGAAGTACTAATATTGCAGTGTCACGGTTTAAACGATAGTAAGTATTTTGGCGGTTTTATGTGCCTCACTCTCTTTTTATTTCACTTTGCTGTCCAATTACCGTTGTGGTGAGCTTTCAGTTTAACAACTGCAGTGAAGATACAACAGTCAAAGATCTGCATGCTGACACAAACCAGCACCTATCTGGTAAGGCTGTTCTATATCACTTTGTGCAACTTTCAGCATACTGACTTAATCCCGAGTTAATTCTGGTCTGGTCTGCTGTCTCCAAACACTTCCACAGCAGTTTCTGTTTGGTTTCTGGGGGCTTCTCCGTTCCCTTCTGGCCTCTCTGGGTGTGCATGACTTCTGCCGATCTGCAAGTTTGCATAGCTTCTCTGTTCTACAGCTCTGTGGTTTTTCTGTGTCCCTTGCAACTTGAAGTTTAGCAGATGCCAACGCACGCCAGATGGCCTTAATCTGTTTATGGACTCATTACACAATTTACAGACTGATAGAGCCTCTGCAGACTGCAATCTGGCCAGTTCTGGTCTTCCTTGCATATACAAACTGTAAATATAGAATTTAACACTTATTAGTACCCTGTATACTATATGTATACAGGGTACATATCTAAACTTTTGCAGTACCAACTATTCCAAAAATCTCTTTGATTCCTCCTACCCTCTGTACCAATTCTCAATCTATCTTGTTCTCCACTAGCCAGGCTCTGTTCCCCTCTTCGTAATTCAGTTATTTTGGAGCAGAACAGGGGAACTGTTGTAGACCTGGCAAGCAAGAAAGAAAATAGGAGGAAAGTTTTGGAAACAAACAGAGACATCAGTGTAGTCAGTGTACTCAGACAGTGTACCTAAGGTATAGAGTTGCAGTAATTATGCCAGCTGGAAAATAGTGTACATTCCTACAGTGGATGACTGGATGCGCCCGAATTAGCAGTTCATTGTCATAAAACAGATAGTTCTCTTACAAGCTGACAACCAAGTAAAGAATCTTACAATATAACTCTTACAGGTCATTTCAGTTTCTGTTTAAAAGATGTCTCAGTTGGGCAAAATGAAGTTCACTCGAATGCATCATGTGTGGCTTGTTGAGTAAGTTTCTGAATTGTGTGTCACAGTTGTGTGTAGCAGGTGTAGACTGAAAAGTCACTTGTGCAACTTTTGTTGCAGCTGCGTCTTGTGAATGGGAGAAGAAATGAGATTGTACAATTTAAAGCATGCATGTTTCAGACCCCACACCAAGAGCAGACTTATGATTTATGTAAATGAAGATTGCACGCTTTGAAATGTCACTCTTGAGACCTTGTTAGAGTTATTCTGATGACCAGTTTCACACTTTTGTTCCTCCCCTAATGTTCTTCTGCTGTGAAGTTTTACACACTTTTTGTCCAGCTTTTCCACAGTTAGTGGCAGTTTAACTGGGCTAATGTTCACTTGGAGGGCTTGTGTGGCACTGTGCCTGACAGGCTGTGTTTGGAGTGTATCTGTTTGTGTCATGTCGGGCCAAGTTTTTGAGTTGGGAGGGCAACTAACAAAGCAGAACTGGAGTTGGAAATGTTGCTCAAAGGCATGTGTAAATGTAAGTTAGGTTTTTCATTTCATCATGAATGAACAGGATAACATTCCATTATACATAAATAAGGTGGAGTTGGGTCATAATTATTATAATTATTATACAGGTAGTAACATTGTTCGAAACATTTGCGCATGTGTTTCCTTCATGAGCATGTTCAAACCCAATAACTACAATCTGCCCCTGACTGAACAACCCATACCAATATTACAAATTCACAACGCTGAAGCAAGTGTACAGGAGTGGAGTACAAACATTACTCTGGCTAATGCATGATTGGTGTGTGTGTGGCATCTTGCAGGGTTCGGTTTCATTGTCATTTTGCAACAGGAGGACGCAGCTGCCTGAGTTGTTAAGGGATGGAGAAGTTGTGGAGGCAGTTTAGGTCGTAGGGGATGCCACCTGGGTCCTCAATTGGACCCGTTTGCAAGCAGTATTGTACAGTGGTCCTGGTTGTGTCTGCTTATTACTGGTTCTGCCTCACGTGTTCTGCAACCAGTAAAACTGTTGCTCTGCTGCAGAATGTTCCTGACTGAACTGGTTCTTTACGTCCCTGTGTGAAGGAGAAGTGTTTAAAACTGGTGTGTCAGGATTGAAAACCTACAAGCCCCGTTAAACCAGTTTCATGATAGCAACTGTCCAAATCCAAAGATAGACATGTTATGTTCCATTATACATGTAAAGATCTTGCTCCATTTGGCCTTGTACAGCATTCGTTCTCACTGCATTGAGCAACAATGCTCATGGCTGGCTCGTACTGCCTCTAATTGAATGGGAGACCATCCCAGCTGGGTGCCAGGCTTCACAGAGAGGCATTAAGACCAGTTTTCATCCTAAGAATCCTGACTCCCTCAGCTATCAAGAGAACTTGAAAAGAGGACTTGAAAAAGGGAATCAGTAAGTCTATGACACATGATTGCCAACAGGCAGCAGTGCAATGGCAACAGCAGATGAGCCTTCTAAAGCCTGGCAATTAAAGGGCTAATACTGACACATGCTGTCATTTATTCTGTTTAAATAGTCGCTGATTCATGGTTGGTAAAGGTGCTGGTGGATATAGGTACATGTACATATAAATAGTTTGTTAGCTACTTGGTTGAACGTTAATTGCCAGTTAGTTGCTCCAAACCGCATAGTTGACACCGATGCATATGTTAATTGGCATAACTCATGGCTAATAATTCTAGGTAAGATTTGTTGACTAAATATCCGTTGGTGGTATAAAACTAAATATCCGTTGGTGGTATCAGAATGGCTGTCATAAAACTAAATATCCGTTGGTGGTATCAGAATGGCTGAAAAAGTCAGATCTGTTATTAGTGTCAGATCGCTTCACCAACAATCATTTTCATTTTTTTTTTCTTTATGGTGGCCCTAAGCCAGCGGCCAATTAGGCCTTTTTGGGGTCGCCGACCTGACAAAGTTGAATTTGTTTATGCATGATTTGTACTGCAACACTGAAAGGTAAATAAATGAATCCGAATCTGAATCTGAATCTGAAACAAAAACTCATTATTTCATGATTTTGAAAAAGTGTTTGAAGCCTTGCTTAAGTTTGTCTTGTTTCTTACTCATACATTCTCATGTTGTAGAGAGAGACACTTGTGGCATTAGAGAAACAAGGATGACACGTTTGGACCACACCCTCCTCTGCAGCTGCTAAAGGCACCATCATTTCACAATGTCACATGATAGCATCACATGCTGCAAGCAAATGATTGTGTATCATGAATTCCTATTGCTTTCTGCATTGTTATTTTGAAGTACTGTCCTGTTATATTACTCTTTTTGACTTGTTTCCAGCTTTATACACTTCGTTCATAAACTCTGCATAATGCATTAACAATATCTGAAAACTCACAATTGGTTACCATAGAGAAAGCAACTAATTCCTTGGAAAGATTTTACTGCATTGATTTAAAATATTTTCCAGTCTGAAAGTGAAAATTTTGTTGAATAGGCACATAATGTACATTGTTTGAAAATCTGATTCTGAAAATGATTTTATTTTTGCCACTCTTCTGAAATATATATGCGTATACAGTCACTATACAGTACACATAAGTGAAAGTGGGGCGAATGCATTAAGAATTAAAGACACATATGTCCCATTCCATTATAATCATAGATGGCCATTTGGTGCCATTAAAAAATACACTTAAAGTGTAGAAGACTTTCATAAGTGAAGCTGCCGTCCTGGGTCCATTTTAGCATTTTAGTTTCGAATAACTTTGTAAGGGGGTTCCCCTGGGTTCTCCCTCTGGCCCCCTCTCCCTCTTTTGGGAGGTCCCAGGTGCAGAAGTATTTGGCTTGAAATCTTCTGCATTCCGAAACAGTCAGCTGTTGATTTCACCTCATTGACATTGAAAATGAAAACTTGTTATTATGTTTATATGCTTTGTCAGTAATGCTTGTAATTTCTTGGCATAGTTCCTTTAGGTGACCTGTAGCTGCTGAGAGTTGGAAGGCTTTCCTGACACACCAACAATTTCTTAAATAGGCCTATCTACAGGCTATAACATGCAGAATGCCAGTGTGTAATTGCATGAAATGATCATGTGCAGGGGGATCATGTCAGACATATCATATAAGGTGAAGTTGTGGTTGTGGTTGTGATGACATCACTAAGTGTGAGAGTGCGAGTCAGCGCACAATTCAATCTTGTAGCCAGTTTACATGAAGTCACATTCCAGTCACCTAGTATCCCCCTTCCAGTCCCTGCCATCTCCCATTCTATAGCCTTGTGCCTCACTGTCCTGCAGGGTGTCAGTCTGTCTCAGGTGTCCTCAACTTGTTAAAGAGGATTGGATTACGTGAAAAAGACCGAACATCACTCGCTGGAAATTGCATGCAGTTCCCAGGCCAACTCCAGACATGCAACCACCAAGGCGTGTTGCATGGGACTACAGCCGTTTCATGGTACACAAGTGCACGGTGTATGAAACTTAAAAGCTTCCATTGTGGTTCTTAACATAGTAAACAATGAATATTATATGCATTTTTGTAGGTGTTTTCTCTGTTCTATACACCAGTCACATTACATTAATCTGGAACTCTACTTTTGGCATCCATTTGTGCGAGTTTATTCCAGGAAATACATTTTTGTATCTGTTTCAGTTATGTTGCAATTTTTATGGAACGATCATGCTCCAATTGTCATCCTATTCTTAATGTGCTTTCGCCTTGCTGCCTACTTCCCTCCTTCTCACGTTGCTCCTTGTTTGTGTTGAGTGAAGATTTGGTTGTATTTTACTGTCCCTGTTGAAGTGTAGACCTGCACGTCTGCCACTTTCTTATCACTATACCAAGGAGGTTGAGGGTGATGGGAGATGCAGGCCACAAAGAGTTGAGGACCCGAGTGGAGCCATGCATCATCGTTTGTGGAAGATGTCTTGTAAAGGTCCCTGGCGTGCATGCCCTCAACTCTGGGCCCTGGAGTCACATTGTTGGAGGTTCAGAGCAGGTGTCCTGGTTCGTCTGTTGTGTAGACGTGTTTTGGTGTGACGGTGTTGATGTACTAACATTGCAGTGTCCAGTTTAAATGATAGTAAGTATTTTGGTTGTCCGATGTGCCTCACTATTTTTTTATTTTACTTTGCTGTTCTGTTTCACATTGTGGCTGGCTTTCAGTTTGATTTCTGCAGTGAAGATACAACAGCCTAAGACCTGCAGGCTGACACAAACCAGCACCTATCTGGTGAGGCTGTTCTTCATCACTTTGTGCAACTTTCAGCATCCTGACTTTGCCTGACTTCATTCTGGTCCTGGTTTGCTGTCTCCAAACACTTCCACAGCAGTTTCTGCCTGGTTTCTGGGGGCTTCCCATTGCCCTTCTGGCCTCTCTTGTTGTGCATGGCTTCTGCTGATCTGCATGTTTGCAAGGCTTTTCTATTCTACAGCTCTGTGGCTTTTCTGTGTTCCTTCTAACATGAAGTTGAGCAGATGTCAACACACGCCAGATGGCCTTAATCTGTTTATGGACTCATTACAGACTGATGAAGCCTCAGCAGACTACAATCTGGCTAGCTCTGGCCTTCCTTGCATATAAAAAGTCTAAATATAGATATTACACTTTTTGTAATCTAAGCAGTAAGCATGATGCAACATAGTATTCTGTATGAATCGTTTAATTCAGTCTCAAGAGAGTTATTATACCATGCAGTACCTTAATTCTTCAATTTTTTAATCATATTATGTTTTATTTTCTGCCTACTACTTCCTCCATCTACTCTCCTTTCTAATTTGGGCTGATTGAGCTTTTGGTTGTATTTTACTGCGCATCTTGAGGTGTATATCGGCATGCTTGTCACTGTGTTGTCACTTTACCGACGAGGCTATGAATGATTAGTGATGCAGGCTACAACCAGATGGGGACCTGAGGGGAGCCTTGCATCATCGTTTGTGAAAGATGTCTTGTAAAGGTCCCTGGCCTGGATGCCCTCAACTCTGGGCCCTGAAGTCACATTGTTGGAGGCTCAGAGCGGGTGTCCTGGTTCCAGCTGAGCTGATGTCCCACAGACTGCTGGTGTCATGGCACATTTGCCTCCCCTTCCATTGAAGTCAATTTTGGCAATAGCAGTTTCGTTGCCATTGGCACAGGATGGTGGCATTGCAATAGCAGTTCAATGTCACTAATATAACAGACGAGCTTCTTCCAAGCTGACAATCAAAGATCTTACAATAACATCCGACATCAGCCAAGTTTGGATCAGGTAAGCAAGTGACACAAGCTGTCATTTGTGCAAGCTTCAGATACTGTTACCAGATACAGAACTGAACCTGGCCATTTTAATTTCTCTTCAAAGGAAGTCTCACTTGGGTGAAAGTAGTTCACTCATGTGCGGCTTGTTGTGTAAGTCTCTGTGCCGTCAGTCGCAGTTGTGTGCAGCATGTGTAGACTAAAAAGTCACTTGTGTAACTTTTGTTGCACCTCTGTCTTGTGAATGGGAGAAGCAATGTGATAGTGCTCGGAAGCAGATGCTAAGATGATAGACAAAATTCAAATACATCTGCTGCAGAGTGTACAAAACCATATTATATTGTACTGATATCCATCATTAAGACTGTTGTACAATTAATAGCATGTCTCAGACACCAAACTAACTACATGCTCATGAAAGTTTTTTCCCTAATGTATGAGATGTTTCTGGTTTGTGTTTGATATTTTTAGGGCATATGCATATAATTGGTCCACCAATGCATAATTCATGTAAAGTGAAAATTGCACACTTTGAAATGTCACTCTAGAGACAACGTTTGAGTTATTCTGATGACCAGTTTTACACTTTTGTTCCTGTCCTGGTCTCCTAATGTTCTTCTGGTTTGACGGTTTACACAGTTTTTGTCCAGCTTTTCCACAGTCGGTGGCAGTTTAACTTGGCTAATGTTCACTTGGAGGGCTTGTGTGGCACTGTGCGTGACAGGCTGTGCTTGGAGTGTGTCTGTTCATGTCATGCTGGGCCCAGTTTTGAGCCAGGAGGGCAACAGAAAAAAGCAGAAATGGAGTTGGACATGTTACTTGACTGCATTTGTACATTATACAAAAATAAGGTGGAGTTGGGTCACAGTTATTATATATTAACTTTGTAAGAAAAATTTGAGAATGATTTTCCTTCACTGGTATGTTCAAATCTGATAACTGCAACCCGCACTTGCTTGAACAAGCCACACCAATATTAAGAATTCACACAGCAAAAGTAAGTGTACAAGAGTGGAGTATACATGTTAGTCAGGCTAATGCATCATTGTTGTGTGTATGGCATCTTGCAGGGTTCGGTTTCATTGTCATTTTGCAACAGGAGGACACAGCTGCCTGAGTTGTTAAGGGATGGAGAAGGTTGCGGAGGCAGTTGAGGTCCAAGGGGATGCCACCTGGGTCCTCAATTGAACCTGTTTCAAGCAGTATTGTACATTGGTCCTGGTTGTGTCTGCTTATTGATGGTTCTGCCTTCGCCTGTCCTTAAACCAGTAAAACTGTTGCTCTGCTTCAGACAGTTCTTGACTGATCTGGTTCCTTATGTCCCTGTGTGAAGGAGAAGTTGTTCAAAACTGTGTTGTCAGGATTGAAAACTTACAAGCGATGTTAAACCAGTTTTATGATAGCAACTGTCCAACTCATCTTAATCCCTAGATGTTCCATTATACATGTACATGTAAAGCTCTTGCTCCATTTTGCCTTGTACTACACTCATTCTCACTGCATTGAGCAACAATGCTCATGGCTACTTCATTCTGCCTCTAATTGAATGGGAGACCATCCCAGCTGGGTGCCAGGCATCACCGACTAGCCATTGAGACCAGTTGTCAGCCTAAGAATCCTGACTCCCTCAGCTATCTGCCACCTGAGAAGAGAACTTGAAAAGAGGACTTGAAAAAGGGACTCGGCAGATCTATGACACATGATAGCCGACTGGCAGCAGTGCAATGGCAACGACAGATGAGCCTTCTAAAGCCTGGCAATTAATGGGCTAATACTGACACATGCTGTCATTTATTCTGTTTAAATAGTCGCTGGGTTATGGTTGGTAAAGGTACTGGTTAGGCGGATATAGGTATATATAAAAAGTATGTTAATTACTTGGTTGAGTGTTAATTGCCAGTTAGTAATACTCCAAACCATATTAGTTGACACTGATGCATAGTTAATTGGCCATACTAAAAGCTGACAATTCTAGCTAAGATTATTCAAAATCGAATGGGACTATCAGGATGACTGAAAAGTCAGACACATTATTAATGTCAGATCACTTCACCAACAACAACTCATTATTTAATGATTTTTTAAAGCTTCTTCTTGTTTCGTACTGAATTTTCAAGGAGACACTTATGGCATTAGAGAAACAAGGAAGACACGTTTGGACCACACCCTCAACTGCAGCTGCTAAATGCATGACAACATCATTAACAAAGTCTCATGATAATGTCACATGGAATTATCACATTTTGCAAGTCAATGGTTGAGTGTCATGAGTTTCTATTTCTTTCTGCATTATCATATTGAATGTATTGTCCTATTATGTTGCTCTTTTTGACTGGTTTTCAGCATTCATACACTTCATTCACAAAATCTGCCTATTGCATTAACAATGTCTGAAAACTCATAAATGGTTACTATGGAAAAGGCATGGAATTCCTTTGGAAGATTTGACCGCAAAATAATTTCCAGTGTGAAAGTGAAAATTGTGTTCAAAAGGCACAATAATGTTCATTGTATGAAATTTGATTGCGAAAATAACTTTTTTTTTATTGCAGTGCTTCCTTATATTTATCACCTGGTTGGCTGTGAATATCACTGTTTAGGGTAATGTTCTTTGAGTCGGACAGTTTGATTCAAGCCATTTTAGAAAGTGATAGCTGGCCAGGTTAAAGGGTTATAGGTTATATTAACCAGGGTATCAAATTGAACGTTTTCCGGAAATCTATTAAAAAATTGACAATTTGCACAATTGGAACACTGTGTATTGGGTTATTTTTGGGACTTTAAAAAAAGAGAGGGGTAACCTTGAGTCGGACAGTTACAAGGCATTGAAGTACATTTGTTTAAGATCCTTCCAATCCATTAATAGATGCCATGTTAGAGCACAAAATACATTGAGCTCAGTACTAACCATTTTGATGACAATCTGAGGTCAAATCAATACCATAGACCTGAATAAAACCCTTCAATCTGGAGAAATTTTACTAAAATACTCAATTCCTGATCAAACAGAAAAGTGAAAAACGGAGTTTTTATCCCATTTTCAGGGTCATGAAAAACCCACTATACTTGCTTGTATCATGCTGAAACTTTTTGAACAGATAAAAGAGGTCTTAAGCTAAAGATTGGTACCAAATACATAGGTATAGCAGCTCTCAATTGGTCAATACAATCCAACAAAAAGTGTCCGACTCAAGGTAACACCCTCTAAGTGTCCGACTCAAAGAGCATTACCCTACAGTCGAAATATCAGGGCCTATGATATTGTAAAAAATACCACCCTTCAAGGGCGATATTTTTTAACAATGGTTATGACATCACCAGGATTTTGGCTGCCTGATGACGTCACAAACCAAACAAGGGCCAGAACAATAGGATTGTGACGTCATATGCATTGTTGCTCCATGGTGACGTCACATTTTTGTAATGGCAGAAACTCAAAATTCAAGGTAAAACCAGGTAATAAAAACAAAACAACCACGCGTCAGGGTACTTCGTACAATATCACTCGCTGTTTTGTGAATTAATATCACTTTCGCCCTTCGGGCTCCAGTGATATTAATTCACACAACAGCTCGTGATATTGTTACTCAGTGACCCTGACTTGGGTTGTTTTGTTATCATATGCGTACACACTACTCACTACACATTACAGAAAGTGGTCATATGCATTAAGAATTAAAGACACATACATGTATATGTCCAATTCCACTACAATCATAGATGGCCATGTGCTGCCATTAATAAAATGCATTTAAAGTAAAGAAGTCTTGCATAAGTGAAGCTGTCGTCCTGGGTACATTTTAGCCTTTTAGTTTTGAATAACTTAGAAAGGGGGTTCCCCTGGGTTCTCCCTCTGGCCCCCTCTCCCTCCTTTGGGAGGTCCAAGGTGCTGAATTATTTGGCCTGAAAGCTTCTGCATTCCGAAAGACTCCGCTATTGATTCCACCTTATGAATAAATCATGGTAATAATGATTACTTTTATATACCAAGTCAATTGACCTGCTACACACATGCATTAATTTTAAGTTTAGTATTCCGATCAGGTGTTTTGATATTGGTACAGAAGTTAAGTTTTTCACAACTTCAGAAGAAAGAAATAAAATATTTATAAATATTTATATATTTAGAACTGGGTTCAAAGGACCTCAATGCAAAAGGAAGGGGAACCATCCATTCCCCATTCTTTACTGTTTGTACAAATAAGTTGTGGTTGTGAAGATATAACTAAGCGTGAATGCACAATTCAATATTGTAGCAAGTGTAACCGATGTCTCATTCCAGTCACTTTGGATCTCCCTTCCAAGCCCTTGCTATTTCCTTTTCTGCAGCCTTGTGCCTCCCTCAGCTCCCTGTCCTGCAGTGTGTCAGCCTGTCTCGGGTGTCCTCAAACTAGTATCTCCCTTTCAGGTCCTGCTATTTCCCATTCTATAAGCATGTGTTCCAAATCTTGCAGTGTGTCTGTCTGTCTCAGGTGTCCTCAAACTTGTTAAAGAGGATTGGGTCAAGTGAAAAAGATCGAACAACTCCATGCACAACTCAACATGCCCTGAGGAATTATATGCTTCAGGATGTCTTCCATTGATCAGTCATTTTCTGGCATCTCCCATTAAGTCGTCGGGTGTCTGCCTGCCCTGCAGTGTGTCAGTTTGTCTCAGGTGTCCTCAAACTAGTATCTCCCTTTCAGGCCCTGCTATCTCCCATTCTTTAAGCATGTGTTCCCCACCCTACAGTGTGTCAGTTTGTCTTAGGTGTCCTCAAACTTGTTAAAGAGGATTGGATTATGTGAAAAATACCGAACATCACTGGCCGGAAATTGCATGCAGTTCCCTAGCCAACTCCAGACATGCAACCATCAAGGCATATCGCATTGGACTACAGCCGTTTCATGGTACACATGTGCATGAGGCATAAAACTTTCAGTGTGGTTCTTAGCATCTTCACAATATGCACTGTTCTAGTACACAGTGAACAATGAACATGTTGTAAATTTTTATAGTTGCATTTTCTGTTCAATGTAACAGCTACTTTGCACTGATGCAGAAGTATACTATCCTTATACATAGATGAGATGAAATTTTTAATTCTAGGAAATATATTTGTCCATCTGTTTAAATTATTTTGCAATTTCTATGCAATGATCCTCTGCATTCTATAATTATTGCACTTTCCCTTCTGCCTTCCTACCCCCACCTTCTCCCACCGAGTTTGGGTTGATTGAGTGTGTCATACTTTACTGTCCCTCATGAGGTGTAGAACTGCACGACTGCCATTCTGTTGTCACTGTACCAAGGAGGCTGATAGTGATGGGTGATGCATGCAACAAAGAGTTGAGGACCCGAGGGGAGCCATGCATCATCGTTTGTGGAAGATGTCTTGTAAAGGTCCCTGGCCTGGATGCCCCCAACTCTGGGCCCTGGAGTCACATTGTTTGGAGACTCAGAGCAGGTGTCCTGGTTAATGGGCTGTGCAGATGTCCCACGGACTGTCAATGTCTTGGTGTTGTACTAATTTCTTGGGGTGTAGCCAGCCTGTGGTGATATGGATTGTAAGTCTTGGTGTAATAAAGAGTATTTTGTTTCCGTTCAGTTGGGCTGGGGTTGTTGTGTTATGGTGTAAGAATTTTGGAGTTGCGATTTAAATTACAATAAGTTTTTAGTGGCATGATGAGCCTTACTCTATTTTTGTTTAATTCTGCTGTCCTGTTTCCATTTTGTCTGGTATTCAGTTTAACTCCTGCAGCGAAGATACAACAACCTAAGACCTGCGGGCTGACACAAACCAGCACCTTTTCTGGTGAGGCTGTTCACCATCACTTTGTGCAACTTTCAGCATACTGACTTCATCTGGAGTTAATTCTGGTTCTGGTTTGCTGTCTCCAAACACTTCCACAGCAGTTTCTTCCTGGTTTCTGTGGGCTTCTCAGTGCCCTTCCGGCCTCTCTGGGTGTGCAGGGCCTATCTGCAAATCTGCATGACTTCGCAGTGCTACAGCTCTGTGGCTTTTCTGCGTCCCTTGCAACTTGAAGTTTAGCAGATGCCAACACACACCAGATGGCCTTAATCTGTTTATGGACTCATTACACAATTTATAGACTGATGAAGCCTCTGCTGAATGCAATCTGGCTAGCTTTGGCATTCCTTGCATATACAAACTGTAAATGTATAATTTTACACTTATAAGCACCCTGTATACTATGTACCGTGTATTGCATATCTACATTTTTGCAGTATTTACCAATTATTCCAAAAATCTCTGTTTGATTCCTCCTACCCTCTGTTCCAATTCTCAATCTATCTTGCAGTGGCGTAGCTACAGGGGGGGCAGGGGGGGCGGTCGCCCCCCCTGGCTCCATCCTGACCAAAAAAAGTTTTATTAAAATGTCATCAAACGTATTTTGCTGATGTGCGGCCGTGATAGTCATCCCAGTCCGTATAAGATAGATTACCTGAAACGTTTTAAAGATTATTGGCTTCTTTCTTCTCAATTGAGAGTGCAATTTTTCCGACTTTTTGACAACCTAAAAAAGCTGTATTTATTAACTTGCCTGCTGGCTTCTATGGGATGCATCAATTTCTAAAGTTTTGTCAGGATAGTGACTTTAGACCTCTTCCCTTTACCTTGTCATCAACACTGTCTGTTTTACCGGGCATGTAGATCACTTAATAAGTTAATTAGTCAAATTTTGCTGAATTTGTAAAATTACAGGGAAAACCACCTGTTCCACATCCATTGCCTTTGTATGAGAATTGTTCCCCCGGTGACTCCAAAAAGCTATATGTCAGGGACTGAAGATCTTTTGCTTCAGAAAATTCCACTAAATCATTGAATATTAGAGGACTGTTGAAATTGAAAGTTATTTAGCAGATATCATGAACATGGTCACCTGTGTGGTTGTGCAAAAATTAGCAGTCATTGATATACTGGCCAAGATTTATGGGGGCATTGAAAATGAATGAGTGACTTGTGTAGTTCGTGCGGCATTTTCAAATAGTGTTTAATAAGTAAATTTTCACCTCTTCAGTTTTTAAAATGGCTAGTTTGGTAAAATTCAACTGCATGCCTTCCAATTAGGAGGTCACTATTTAATCTCAAGGAGGGGGGGGGGCTTGGAGTTCTTTTTTAAATATACATAAATTCTTGCTCAGTTTTGGTGAAATTTAATAAATTCATTTTAGACATTCTTGAAATAAGTAATTTCTGGTGGGGTTGTTTCTTACAAGGCATTGTTTAAACTTGGAATGAATATTCAGGGACTTTGCCTGTTTGAAATAAATAATTAAGTACTGCCATTACTGCCATTACTGCCGTGAAATAGATAATTTCCCACCAAGGAAACCTCCAGGCCCCTCCCCTGGATATTCAATGTTCACTCCCTTAATCAATAATTGAACAATGAAATACACTTTCAAGTTTATGTGACTGACTTCTGGGTATACCCAGAAATATTCATGAAGCTTGAAAGCACAACATTTTTATACGGTGTATATTTAAGTGAAGAATCCTAATAAAATAGAGCCGAAATGGTGTCGTTGTCACATTTCATACTATCGGCCATAATTAGCGCCATAGCTGATCTATCGAAAGATTTCAATTCACATTTTTGTGTTAGTTCATTGGCACAGTACATGTCAAACAAAAGAAGATGAAACAACACACTACTCGGAATAGTCTTGTGAAAATGTACGTTGATCCTATTTTAAAAAATAAATTTCTATAAATGACTCGAAAATTTTGCCCCCCCTGGAAAATTTCCTAGCTACGCCACTGCTATCTTGTTCTCCACCAGCCAGGCTCTGTTACTCTCCTTGTAATTCAGTTATTTTCTGACAGAACAGGGGAACTGTTGTCTGGTTGCACGGCAAACAATAGAAAAAACAGACAGAAAGTTTTGGAAACAAACAGAGACACCAGTGTACTCAGGCAGTGCATCCAATGTATAGACTTGCAGTAATTCTGCAAGGTGGAAAATAGTGTGAATTCCTAGAGTGGATGTGCCTGCATTAGAAGTTCAATGTCACTAATAAAACAGAAAGGCCTCTTACAAGCTGACAATCAACAGTCTTCCAATAACATAAGCTAAGTTAAGACCAAACTTAATGTTAATGGTGAAAATTTAAACAAGTAACACAAGCTGTCATTTGTGAAGACTTCAGATATATTGCTGTTGATTCAGAACTCTTACTGGTCATTTCAGTTTCTGTTCAAAAGATGTCTCAGTTCGACAAAATGAAGTTCACTCAAATGCATCATGTGCGGCTTGTTGCATAAGTTTCTAAGCTGTCTGTCACAGTTGTGTGTAGCAGGTGTAGACTGAAAAGTCACTTGTGCAACTTTTGTTGCAGCTGCGTCTTGTGAATGGGATAAGCAAAGAGATTGTACAATTTAATTCATGCATGTTTCAGACCCCACACCAAGAGCAGACTTATGATTTATGTAAATGAAGATTGCACACTTTGAAATGTCACTCTTGAGACCTTGTTTGAGTTATTCTGATGGTCAGTTTTACACTATTGTCCCTCCCCTAATGTTCTTCTGCTGTGAAGTTTTACACACTTTTTGTCTAGCTTTTCTACAGTTAGCAGCAGTTTAACCGGGCTAATGTTCACTTGGAAGGCTTGTGTGGCACTGTGCCTGACAGGCTGTGTTTGCAGTGTATCTGTTCGTGTCAGATCGGGCCCAGTTTTTTAGTCAGAGGACAACAAACAAAGCAGAAATGGAGTTGGAAATGTTACTGGACTGCATGTGTAGATGTAAGTAAGGTTTTTTTCGTTTCAGCATGAATTTACAGGGTAACAATCCATTATACATAAATAAGGTGCAGTAGGTTCAGAGTTATTATATACGTATCAAATAAGAAAAATTTGCGAATGACTTTCATTCACTGGCATGTCAAACCCAACCACTTCAACCTGTCCCTGCCTAAACAAGCCATACCAATATTACAAATTCACAACGCCGAGGTAAGTGTACAAGAGTGGAGTGCAAACATTACCCTGGCTAATGCATCATTTCAGTGTGTGTGGCATCTTGCAGGGTTCGGTTTCATTGTCATTTTGCAACAGGGGGACGCAGGTGCCTGAGTTGTTAAGGGATGGAGAAGGTTGCGAAGGCAGTTGAGGTCAAAGGGGATGCCACCTGGGTCCTCAATTGGCCCTGTTTGCATTGGTCTTGCATTGTACATTGGTTCTGCTTGTTTCTGCTTGTTAGTATCACACTGTATTCCTCCCTCCACCGGTTCTGCATACGGTGACACCATGGAATCTAAGGCAGCAATGTAATGTTATCAATTACTTATGAAACTTTAAAAGTGAAGAAAAGAATAAGAAAATTATTATTATCGTGTCTGGCACTCCACACAATAATCATAGAGAAGACTGGTGCCCTCTGTGGCGAAGAAGTTGTTAAAAACCATGATGTCATGATGTCAGGATTGACAATTCACTGCTTGGTGATTTTAAACTAGTTTTACAACAGCAACTGCCCATCTTTTCTTCAAAATCCCAAGATCCACATATGTAATCATATCCATAGTACATTTTGAAGGTCTTGCTCCATTTTCCCTTGTTGTACTGTATATTAGTCCTGAGTGCATTGAGCGACAATGGTCATGGCTGCCTGATACTGCCTCTAATTGAATGGGAGACCATTCCAGCTGGGTGCCAGGCATCACAGAAAAGGCATCAGAACCAGTTGTCGACCTGAGAATACTGACTCCAGAGAAGATGACTGGAAGATGGGCAATTCCGTAAAGTCTGGTTCACAGATTTGTCACTTTAGCAGCTTGTGTAGCCCTGCCATTACACTTAAGCTGTTTCATTGTTATCTAGGCATGAGGCCAGGTAATAGGGGTATCAGACAAGCCACTAACCAAAGTTCCAAAAGTAACTGGAGTTGAGCTATTGCAAAATATCATGGTGTCGGACGTACACCGTGTGATGTACGTCCGACACCATGATATTTGGCTTGTAGGTCAGCTTCTGTTACACTTGGAGCTTTGGTTGGTGGATTGTCTGATACAGCTATTACCTGGCTTCATACCTAGATAACAATGAATTAGCTGAGGTGTGATGGTAGGGCTACACAAGCTGCTAAAATGTCAAATCCGTGAATCGGACTTTACGGAATTGCCCAGATATGACTTGAAAGGGGGACCCAGAAGTTCAGTGGCACATGATAGCTGCAGCATGATCATTATGGCAACAACAGATGAGCCTCCTGCACCCTGGCAATGAAAGGACTAACCAAGACACCTGTTTTAAACATGTATGGATCATCGCATGTGATTGGTTGCTTGGTTTCGACTGTTACTTGTAGGCCTTAGAGGCCGGGCAGTGTAAACTGAAGGTCACATTAATAAAAAATATTCAGCTTGACTTGTAACATTGGACTGATAATGATGTGCTGTTTGTTAGTAATACCATCATTGACGTAAATTGAAATTGATATTACAAGGTACGTCTTTTAAAAAAGTCAGATACCATGCCTCATTGCCTCAGTAGCTACAGAAGACTGTCCGGGAGATGACTCCCCTTTACATTTATTATGCTAACTTTCAAATAATTGTAAAAGCTATTTATGCTATTTTGCTATATGCAAAAGGAATAAATAAGTGTCTGAGTCAGAGTGTGAGACCACTGTGAGATGACTTCACCAACAACTAGCAATGGATCTTCAAAGTGGTTCAAATTAATTAATATGGTAACAATGTAACCACTGCAAAAATTGTTCTTGCAATATTTTTGTGTTGCCGGGAGACACTTGCGGCATTAGAGAAACAAGGAAGACACCTTTGGAGCACACCCTCCTCTACAGCTGCTAAAGGCACGACAACATCATTTCACAATGTTACATGGCAATATCACATGCCACAAGTGAATGGTTGAGTATCATGAGTTCCTCTTTCTGTGTGCATTGTCACTTTTTGAACAGTAGTGTCAATTAATTCACATATTCACTCCTTTTGACTTGTCTGGACTTGTCTTTACTTGTCATTAATAGAATTTGAGCTTTGCAGTGATGTTATATTATAAATATTAACAATGACAGACAACTAATGAATTGTTTGAAAGGAGAATTTTCTGAAGGCACGCAAATCCTCTTAATACTTCCGATGCAACAATCAAACACTTTTCTTAGAGCAAAAATTGTCTTCAACGTCATACAGCATTAAGATATGTAGGAAAATGATGCATAACATATATAGTATAAATACACATAATATAAATATCTATACATCTGCTGAATGCTCAGTATAGAAACTGCTCAAAATTGTGCTTATCTGAAACCATTGCATTAATAATTAAAGACACTTAAGTCCCATTCCATTACAATCAACCATGGCCATAAACTACTTTTAAAGAAAAAATACTTTTTAAAGTGAAGCTGCCGACCTGGGGACATGTTGGCCATTTAGTTTTGGATAACTTTGAAAGGGGGTTCCCCTGGGTTCTCTCTCTGGGCTTCCCTCACTCTCTCTTGGGGGGTCCCAGGTGCGGGAGTATTAGGCCTGAAAGCATCTGCATTCTGCAAGACACAGCTATTGATTGTATCTCTTTATAAAATCATTCCAATAATTACGATTTCTGTCATGCACTCAATTGATCATACATCGACCGTCAAAGAAATTTAATATATAACATAGACCAAATTATCGCTAAAATTTTAATGTTGATACAGGGAGTGACTTTGATATGGAAGTGTAAGAAAGTTTCTTAAATGAGGCATTTATACTTAGTTGTAAGCGACAAACACAAGCCGATGGACTTCGTTCAATTGAAAAAAAAAGAAGGATAAAACTATTAAAAATGTTGCGAAAAAGATATTAATAATTTCCATTTAATGATATTTGTTTCAAAAGAATTGAGCTCCAGATTCATACATGAACTGTAGTTTACTGTTGTCTTAATAAGCAAGCAATTCTAGAGAAAATTTATTTTCTAGAATGTTAGATGCATGCCTCTTGTCTGTATTTCACATATCACACCTGGTTCTCTTCCATCCCATGTTGCAGCTATCCACATAGCCAAAATCCATCAACATTGAAAATGGAACTTTATTGTTCGTAGGTCAATTACCTCTGTACGCTTTGAATGCTTTGATTGTAATTTCTTGGCATAATTGTGATTTGCAGCTGTTGAGAGTTGGACGGCTTTCCTGACACACCCAAAATTTCTTGAATATCTATAGGCCATAACATGCAGAATTGATGTGTAATTGCATGAAATGATCACATGCAGGGTTATCATGTGAGGTGTGTTTCGTGTGAGGTGAAGTTATGGCTGTGAGAGTGTGAGTCAACGCATAATTCAATATTGTGGCAACTTTACCCGATGTCTCCCCTTTACCCGATGTCTTCCCTCATTCCAGTCACTTAGTATCCCTCATTCTGTAGCCTTGTGTCTCCCCGTCCTGCAGGGTGTCACTCTGTCTCAGGTGTCCTCAAACTTGTTAAAGAGGATGGATTACATGAAAAATACCGAACATCGCTCGTTGGAAATGGCATGCAGTTCACAAGCCAACTCTAGACATGCAACCACCAAAACATATCGCATGGGACTTCAGCCACTTCATGGTACACATGTGCACGATGTATAAAATAAAAGCATTCAGGGTGGTTCTTAGCATCTTCACGATATGAAATGTAGCATACAGTGAACAACGAACATGTACATTTTTATGGTTGCATTTTCTCTTCAATAGTTACCTTGCAATGATGAAGAAGTATACTTTTCTTAAACACTGGTGAGATAAAACCTTTGATTCTAGAAAATATATTTTCCATCAGTTAAAATAATTTTGCAATTTGTATGCAATAATCCTCTGCATCCCATAATTATTGCACTTTCCCTCTGCCTTTTTCCCTCCACCTTCTCCCTCTGCTTCGGGTTTTTGTTGATTGAGCTTGTCATATTCTACTGTCCCTCTTGAGATGTAGACCAGCACGCCTGCCACTTTGTTGTCACTGTACCAAGGAGGATGAGAGTAATGGGGGAGATGCAGGCCACAACCAGATGGGGACCTGAGGGGAGCCATGCATCATCGTTTGTGGAAGATGTCTTGCAAAGGTCCCTGGCCTGGATGCCCTCAATTCTGGCCCTGGAGTCACATTGTTGGAGGCTCAGAGCAGGTGTCCTGGTTCGTCTGTTGCGTAGACGTGTTTTGGTGTGACGGTGTTGCAGTACTAACATTGCAGTGTCCAGTTTAAATGATAGTAAGTATTTTGGTTGTCTGATGTGCCTCACTCTTTTTTTATTTTACTTTGCTGTTCTGTTTCACATTGTGGCTGGCTTTCAGTTTGATTTCTGCAGTGAAGATACAACAGCCTAAGACCTGCAGGCTGACACAAACCAGCACCTATCTGGTGAGGCTGTTCTTCATCACTTTGTGCAACTTTCAGCATCCTGACTTTGCCTGACTTCATTCTGGTCCTGGTTTGCTGTCTCCAAACACTTCCACAGCAGTTTCTGCCTGGTTTCTGGGGGCTTCCCATTGCCCTTCTGGCCTCTCTGGGTGTGCATGGTTTCTGCTGATCTGCAAGTTTGCATGGCTTCTCTCTTCCGTAGTTCAGTGGCTTTTCTGTGTTCCTTCCAACATGAAGTTTAGCAGATGCCAACGCACGCCAGATGGCCATAATCCGTTTACGGATTCATTACAGACTGATGAAGCCTCTGCAGACTGCAATCAGGCCAGCTCTGGTCTTCCTTGCGTGTACAAACTGTAGGTATGGACTATATTAAAACACTTATTATGGCATGCTGTATAGTTTATCATGTACATAAAATCTATGTTTTTGCAGTGTAATTTCTACTCAAAATATCTGCCTTCCATTTAATTCCTTACAATTTCTGATGCGTCTTGTTCTCCACTTGGCAGATACTGTTATCCTCGTAATTAACTTATTTGGGAGAAGAACAGAGGAACTGTTGAAGAAAAGAGTGTTGTCTGGTTGCACAGCAAAAAAGATATTAAATACAGAAAGTTTTGGAGGCTAACACAGACACAAATGTACTCAGGCTTGTGTTTGCATGGCCCGGATTCTGGTTTATAGGAGTGTAACCTTGATTACCCTAATTGTTATTTCTAACAATGCTTGGAGAGCTCATACTCAGTAATTGGAAGGAAAGCCAGTTCTCCTTGACACTGCGATTAATTTCATCATTCAGAAATTTTTTAACATATGGCTATTTACAAGACTGTCTATATTCCTTCCAGTGCCTGCTACTCCCGTCCAGTAGACTGGTGCCTCCCTGTCCTGCAGTGTGTCAGTCTGTCTCAGGTGTCCTCATACTTGTTAAAGAGGATTGGATTACGTGAAAAAGACCGAACATCACTCGTTGGAAATTGCATGCAATTCCCAAGCCAACTCCAGACATGCAACCACAAGGCATGTTGCATGGGACTGCAGCCGCTTCATGGTACAAATGTGCATTGTGCACCATGTATACAGCTTTTGTTTTATGTTTCAATGTCTTCACAATACATAAGTACTGTTGTAGTAAAAGCAAGTGAACCTGTACAGTACAGTTATGCCTGGCATTGCCTGTATTATACATTTTCATAGGCTTGATACAAGATCCTATCATTATCTGCAGGATGTAGAATGGCTATAACATTTAAATCAGCTAAAAGACAAATAATTTATCTTGGATGGCAACTATTTACATTGGCGCCAAATTAAATTTGTGTTACGTTGTCTAAGCAGTAAGCATGATGCAACATATTTTTTAATTCAGTCTCAAGGCTGTACCTTAATTCTTCATTTTGTTATCATATTGTTTTATTTTCTGCCTACTTCCTCCTCCGCCGTCTCTCCTTTCTAATTTTGGTTGATTGAGCTTTTGGTTGTATTTTACTGTGCGTCTTGAGGTGTATATTTGCATGCTTGTCACTTTTTTGTCACTGTACCAAGGAGGCTGAGAGTGATGAGAGATACAGGCCACAAAGAGTTGAAGACCTGAGGGGAGCCATGCATCATCGTTTGTGGAAGATGTCTTGTAAAGGTCCCTGGCCTGGAAGCCCTCAACTCTGGGCCCTGGAGTCACATTGTGAAGGTTTGGAGCAGGTGTCCTTGTTCCTGGGCTGTTCAGATGTGCTGCAGACTGTTGATGTTGTAGTATTGCTTGGTGTAGATAAGGTGTCACAAGTAACACGGATTGGAGTAGCGTCATTGCATTGCTTGGTAGGACAGGTGTCCTGGTTCCATGGCACTCTTGTTTCTTGGTGTCCTGGCGTTTTTGAAATTGTTGTATTGGTGTGTGATTGTTTTCATGAAAATGAGTACAGGGTGTCCTGTTGCCTTGTCGGTTAGTTAGCAATGGCGCCTTTGTCTGTATGTGCCCAGTTTTGCCTATCCGACTATTAATCACATACTTCACTAGAGATGAGACTTCATAAGGTTGTAGTAGGTGTGGCATCCGAGACATGGCACAAGTTACCTAGCACAGTCTACAGTTCTGGAGTTGTATCTAAATATATAGCCGTATTGGTATACAGCAGGTGTGCTTGAATGATGTCTTTTGTCTTAGCATCTGCCACCAAGCTCAATCCCATTGCGACTCCCATTCATAAGATGCAGATGCAACAAAAGACGTAACAAAAGTTGCACAAGTGACTTTTCAGTGTACACCTGCAACACAAGCGGGCAACAGATGGCAAAGAAGCTTACACAACAAGCCGCACATGATGCATTCGAGTAAAATGCACAAGTTTCCACTTCATCTAATATTGTTTCAACCATTCGCAGCATACAACATGTTTGATTACAATGCACAAGTTTCCACTTCATCTGATATTGTTTCAACCATTCGCAGCATACAACATGTTTGATTACAATGCACAAGTTTCCACTTCATCTAATATTGTTTCAACCATTCGCAGCATACAACATGTTTGATTACAATGCACAAGTTTCCACTTCATCTAATATTGTTTCAACCATTCGCAGCATACAACATGTTTGATTACAATGCACAAGTTTCCACTTCATCTAATATTGTTTCAACCATTCGCAGCATACAACATGTTTGATTACAATGCACAAGTTTCCACTTCATCTGATATTGTTTCAACCATTCGCAGCATACAACATGTTTGATTACAATGCACAAGTTTCCACTTCATCTGATATTGTTTCAACCATTCGCAGCATACAACATGTTTGATTACAATGCACAAGTTTCCACTTCATCTAATATTGTTTCAACCATTCGCAGCATACAACATGTTTGATTACAATGCACAAGTTTCCACTTCATCTAATATTGTTTCAACCATTCGCAGCATACAACATGTTTGATTACAATGCACAAGTTTCCACTTCATCTAATATTGTTTCAACCATTCGCAGCATACAACATGTTTGATTACAATGCACAAGTTTCCACTTCATCTGATATTGTTTCAACCATTCGCAGCATACAACATGTTTGATTACAATGCACAAGTTTCCACTTCATCTGATATTGTTTCAACCATTCGCAGCATACAACATGTTTGATTACAATGCACAAGTTTCCACTTCATCTAATATTGTTTCAACCATTCGCAGCATACAACATGTTTGATTACAATGCACAAGTTTCCACTTCATCTAATATTGTTTCAACCATTCGCAGCATACAACATGTTTGATTACAATGCACAAGTTTCCACTTCATCTAATATTGTTTCAACCATTCGCAGCATACAACATGTTTGATTACAATGCACAAGTTTCCACTTCATCTGATATTGTTTCAACCATTCGCAGCATACAACATGTTTGATTACAATGCACAAGTTTCCACTTCATCTGATATTGTTTCAACCATTCGCAGCATACAACATGTTTGATTACAATGCACAAGTTTCCACTTCATCTAATATTGTTTCAACCATTCGCAGCATACAACATGTTTGATTACAATGCACAAGTTTCCACTTCATCTAATATTGTTTCAACCATTCGCAGCATACAACATGTTTGATTACAATGCACAAGTTTCCACTTCATCTAATATTGTTTCAACCATTCGCAGCATACAACATGTTTGATTACAATGCACAAGTTTCCACTTCATCTGATATTGTTTCAACCATTCGCAGCATACAACATGTTTGATTACAATGCACAAGTTTCCACTTCATCTGATATTGTTTCAACCATTTGCAGCATACAACATGTTTGATTACAATCCCAGGTTATATCGAGGGCTCAAAGCAATACAAGTCCTATTTGTGATGAACAGAAATAAAAAGTTCAGCATGTGAGTCTGTGTGGGAAAAGGTTAAATATGTGCATAAACATAAATTAGGTCTTTGTGTAAATAATAATGAAAGGAAAGTTGTTTTACCGATAAATGTTAAGGTAAAGTGGTGTAAGCCTATTATATCAGCAACCCTTTTGCTTGAAATAGTGGAATTTCGGTGTCTAAATTCCACTTAAAAGAACTCCTCCCTCCCCTTCTGAGCCCCCTCTGCATCAGTGACGTATGCCTGGTGTTCTTGTATGCACATGCACCAATTCATTAAAAGGGCTTTGCTTTGGGGGGGGGGTGTTTAGGGGGAGGTGTTACGAGGTTCAATCAGCCAAAGGGAAATTGGCGGCAAGGGGAGTGCAGGTGCGCACGCAGGAAATCGACTTCCTGGGAAAACACGGGACCTCGTCTTTCATCCGCTGAGCGCTGCAACTTGCTGGCCTCGTGACGGGGATGGTGGGGTGCAGGTGGTGCCGCTAATGAGACAGTGGGACAGATGGACAGAGATATATAGATAGACATGGCGTTCGAGACAGAGACACTGAAAAAGACACAGAAAGAGGAGTTACAGAGTGCAAAGTATTCCATCACAGTCACACGGATGAATGGATGATTGGGGCTTGATGTCCTGCATTTACGCACTCCTGTATGCTAATCAGGACTGGAGGAGAGAACAAAGAGAGGGAGAAGTGTGATCGAAACTGCCGTTCGACATCGTTCCAAGTGACAACGCCAGGCCTAGAATCGAACTCGAGGACCAGCGACTAGAATCGTAGAGCGTAAACCCCCTCCGCCAGAGATAGAAAATGAACTTAAATAGTACAGTAGGGCCTATGCATACATACATAGTGCTCCATAACAGCCAGCAACTGGCAAACAGCCTCAACAGCAGCAGGTTGAAGCTCCTCAATCATGTACACATGTGGCATTGTCGTGTTGCTGATTGCATGTTAAGCGGCGTGTACTTCTGGCACCACAGTTTTCACCACAGGTTTGGGGTTCAGTTGGGAATTCCAATTGCAATTTGCACCTGGGCAGGGCCATGGCAGGCTGAGCTAAAAGCATCTTTAATGGTTATGCAACACCCAATACAAATTGAGGCCGGTTATTATTGGCCTTTTTGGACGCAAAGTTTGCAGAAACTATACTACCAGAAAGATACTTTGTATATTTACTGCAGAGTGCAGACCCACAGTCTAGGCTACAGATACAGTGCTGCATGATTGAGCGTGAATGTAAGTGAATCGGGTGATGTTTTGTCATCGATTCAATGCTAAACATCCACAACCAAAACTGCTTTTGGGACGACGGATCCTAACCGATGAGAGGAAAACATTTTGGGTCATAAAGGTCGACATTTGTACATGTTGGAAAACAATGGCTGCTCTTTCCTGTACTTAGGTATGGGTCAAAGTTGGTGATAAGTAAATGAAACACAAGCCCAATGTTATTTCAGTTGGAAGACTGCTTCATTTACTCATGAAAGACTTTGATCCATACCTAACTTCCAGTACAGCAACAACAAAAAAACGTGCAAGCACTTTAAGCAGCGTGAAATGTCAACATAATATAGGCTTGCCAAGCAGGGGGCAGCTGCCCTCCTTAAAATATAGCAGTAGACCCATAGTGGATCCAGACTGTCACGGCTGAATGCAGCCACTTGGCAAGCATACTCTAAACATGCTGTAGGCTTGTAGCACAGGAACGTGTACACTCACTTTCGGTTTGCTTCTAGAGCTTATATGTTTTTGAATATTTATTCTTAATTGTTGCAACTTGCATAAGGTGATAGCTTGTTTTTCAACGGACAATTTGATATATAGTTCGTAAAGGGTCCCATTGTTTTGTGGATCCCACAAGGCAATTTTAGAGTAAAAAAACAGGGAAATTTAGCATTTTATAGGGACACGCCGCTGAAAGGGGGTCACAGAAGTGAGAGGAAAATAATTCTAAGTTGTACCAGCTACTTGGAAACACTCACAATACAACAGAAATGCATGTCAGTCCATGAGGAAAAGCAATAAAGAAGCAGCTGCATATATTTGTTGCCAACATTTCTTACTGTTTATTCTTTCATTGATTACATCAAGGAAACATTTTTTAAATCACCTGTGATATGTAAGTTACCAGATCAAAATAGGTTGTATGTCATGAAGTTTGCATGTTGTTTTAAGATAGCCATGTTGTGTACAGCAGAATTATATCACAAGTACACCTATCCACTCAGGAGATCACTCCATCACCATAGCCTTTCTTGACTGCCGCCAAATGTGAGAGAGTACGGTAATTTAATTTATGGCTGCGAACAACACCCATAAAGCTGCTTCATGAAAGTTTTTTCAATACAACTTAATCATATATATTATGATTAAAATGTTTGTGCAACATGGTCAACCTACAGCATCAGGACTTCCAACGGTGGACCATAATGCGGTGTGAGAGTGTACGGTACATTCTTGTATGTCACAAAACTCGCTACAGCAGAGACATACCAATGGTTCAAGGCAGCTGTTTATGGTATGTTAGTAGTTGTACTACCTGGGCATATTTTGAGCCTATGTACTTAACTGGTTCTTTGAATTTATTTAATAAAACGTCCAATAATGATACACAAAAAAATACGTCACGTTTTTCGTACGTCCCGCTCTCTTTCTTTTTCTAATTGACAGAAACAGTTTTGAATCATGTCAAGAGGTAGTGTAAACTGTTTTCTGGAACATGCAATAGGGTTTTACTTTGAAAAGTTCAAGCGTTAGCTAGAGTTTTCAAAAAGCTCTTTCAATGTTTCTGTCAAAGTACGTCACATTTTTCGTACGTCCCATTTTCGGGCATCACATATTTGGCCAAATATGGAAACCTACTTTGGAGAGTTACTAATTTTGGGGAAGTAGACATAGTCACAAGCCAAGCACTGGTAATGAAAGCATTTTTGTATTGCAGGCCTGAAGTAAAGCCAATGTCATGAGTGGGTCGAATAGCAGAAAAAGCCCCATGTTATTGTGCTTCACAATGGGCGTAGATACGTATCTCATCACATAGGAGGTATTAAGCTCTGAAATTTCTCCGGTTCGTGCCTGGGATGGTCCCCTTTGAAATGGTGTTTAACAATGAATATTACAGGACACTTTATTTTCCACCCTGTGGTGGCCAGAATCTGTACGCGTTCCCATGCTACAAGCCTGTATGCAAATGCAGCTGACCTTTGACCCTGTGAAAAGAAGCCTATTTCTTTTCTTTATTAATTTAATAGTGGGGCACCAAAAGTTTATCGTCATTATTTAAAGTACAGGAGAGGCTGTTATGCTAAGTTTGAATGAGATTGGTAAGCAGGGGCACCCACGTTTATGGTCATAAGTTTTGGCAAAATTTCTTCAGTAAGAGCTAGCGCTTGGCGCTGCTAAAAAGTTATCAAGCATGTCTCTGTAGGCTCATTACATTGTATGTGCAGTAAATAAACCTAGCATCTGAACCTCGTGGTAGAGATATATATGCCAGACACAACATGTGCATAATTATTTAGACCTACCTTTGAGGACCTGTTGTTGTAATCAGAAGTAGTTTGTAATTAAGTGGTTCCTCAATTAAGGAATGTCTGTTTGTCCAATTGATGCCTAATTTCGCCCACAACACGTGTTCAAGAACTCCACCAGGTGGAGGCACCCCAGGGCTAAACAAATGTCTCCATGGCAACAGATGTTTGTTCACAGAGACATCTGTGGTCAAAAAGTGCCAAGATTATTCCATAGAAGACACAGGTGGCGCCAGAGGTATCGGTATGTGAATTACGTAACAGAAGGTAATCTAACAATATGCAAATGAGGTAAAAAGGTTCCGCTGATGTCAAAGTGAGGTTCAATTGAGGTTGAGGTGACAGGTGACTGGCCAATTAGGATGTATCTGGTGGGTGCCACTTGGGATGGGACTGGGTTGACTAAATTATAGGCCTGCGGTCAGAAAATAATTTGTGTGAATGTGGCTAATTGCCACCACTTCTCAAGTCCTCATCAGGCCATGAGCTATTTACAATGGGTAGCAGAGTGGTTCCTGCCTGCTCCTCTGAAGGTAGATTCGAACCCATGTGGGCTACCTGAAATTTTCAGTGGACTTTCATGAGCAAAATTCCAGCTATAGTCTGTTTCCCCTGAGTTGAGAGCGGAAAAATTCACAAACTGCCACACAAGCCTATCAAATTCCACACATTTAACACCAAAAACTGCACTATAATGAGCTAATGCATCTGTTTCTCATAAAGCATCAGATCTGGTCCTGCTTCATCGGTGTCCATGGGCATATCTGGTACCTTTTTAGGGGGTTTCAGCGGAGGTAAAACCCCTTATATGTGCACCCTTTATTGAATATCTACACCACTGATACAACTCCCAGTGTCACCAGGACCTCTGTGGTTCCCAGAGTGATAAACAGGTCATGGTTTATCAATGCTGTTGACATCTGCAGTTTAGGAACTGTTTGAAGCACCGCTCTCAACTCAGGGGAAACAGACTATAAATGTCATTTGGATAAAAATTCATAGTCAACTGTTAGAATATTTTCATGCAAATAACCTAATAAGCCTAGATCAGTCTGCGTATCTTAAAAATCATAATACCCAAACTGCATTACACCGTGTAATAGATGACTGGACAGACAATGTTTGTAGCAACACATTCACTGGAATTTGCTCTTTTGACATTAAGAAATGTTTCGATACTATTGATCATAAATTTTTACTTAGAAAATTACAGCTTTATGGAGTTCAGGGGAATGAATTAAGTTGGTTTAAATCTTATTTAACAAATAGATGTCAAATTGTAAAGTGTAATGGTAAACTGTCTGAGAAAAGAAATATCACAGTAGGAGTTCCCCAGGGGTCTACTTTAGGGCCTCTTTTATTTATAATTTTTATCAACGATATTAGTCAAAATGTTGGTTTAGGCACCGCTAATTTATTCGCAGATGATACATTGATCTACTGTAATGCTTCAAATGTTACAGAGCTAAATGAAAATCTACAAAATTGTGTTAATGATGTTGTTGAATGGTATAGGCGAAACAATATTGTTATAAATGCTGAAAAGTCTTGCTCTATGGTTGTCAGATCAAAAAGGAAAACTATGAATGATTTGTTTAAAATTTTTGTTGATGATTGTGAAATTGTGCATGTTGAATCTATGAATTATTTGGGTTTGGAATTGGAAGAAACTTTGTCGTGGAATAAATACATAACTAAGTTGTGTAAGAAACTTTCAATGAAAATTTCAAAGCTGTCAAGATTAAGCAAATCATTACCTAAATGTTTATTATTGAAAATATATAACTCCATGATACAGCCTAATATTGACTATGCCATTTCAGTGTGGGGTTGCACAAGTCAAGGAAATTTAGATCAAATACAACGTTTACAAAATTATGCTGCTAGAATCATTGAAAGGAATTTTGACTATATAGATATTCGTGGTATACAGCTTGTGCACAAATTAGGATGGATGAACATACGAGAAAGATACTTCTACTTCCAAACCCTACTTGTATTTAAATGCATACATGGTCTAGCCCCTGATTATCTAATGAATAATTTGATAATGGAAATTGATATTACTAATATAGAAACTAGAAAACATCAAATGAATTTGCATTTACCCATAGCTGATAATGAACTCCATAAAACAATGTTATTCTATAGAGGTGCATCTGATTGGAATAAGTTGCCAGCCAAGTTGAAAGATTGTCACAATATAAATGATTTTAAAAGAAACCTTAAGTGCCATATCAAGGATCGAAGAGCAAAGTGTTAAAGTGTTGTTTTAGTTCATTGTTAATGGTTCTTTTACATATTTTATATATCAGTTTGTATCGTTAATTGCTTTTTTGTCTGCTTTTATTGTTGTTATTGCTTCATTTTTATTGTTAAGGGCTATGTTGAAAAACAGTCTGCAAAACTGAACATAATACCCTTGTAAAATATTTTCCAAATAAAAAAAAAATAAAAATAAAACTCTGGCTTTAGATTTAAAAACTTCTAAGCTCGTGCACTCCCTCACATTATCTGGCAACTTGTTCCACAAAACTGGACCCTGATAAGATAAAACAAGCATATTTCGTTTTTTCAACATTTGTAACTGGCACAAACAAATCATTTTCATTAAAGTTTCTGGTTTGTCTTTCTGACACCTCTATGGCCATAACAACATCATTTACTAAATAGTCTGGTGCCAAACCGTGAATACTCTTAAACATTAACAATGATACAAAGTAATCCCTTCGTTGCCTGACATTCATAACATGCATCTCAGCAAGAAGATCTATTCCTCTCACATTGATGTAATCATAATTATTGTACATTGCTCTTGCAGCTCTATTTTGAAGTCTTTGGATTTTATTAATATTTAAATCACTGGTAAAGCCCCATACCGAAATTCCATAGTCTATCTTGGGCTGAATTGTACTTTTATATATTTTTAATAATAGATCAAAAGGCAAAAATTCTCTTAACCTTGATAATACCCAGATTTTCTTGCTGAGATCCTGACATAGAGACTCAATATAAACATCCCACTTTATATTTTTATCTAATTTCAATCCAAGGTAATCAAAGTGATTTACAACATTCAGTAGTTGATCACCAAGACATAAGTTCATTTCATTTGTTAAAACAGTTTCTTTTTGTCGTGTAGTAACTAACATTACATTTGACTTGGAAGCATTTACAGTTAACATATTTTTATCATACTATTCTTTAACCTTATGAAGAGAGTCTTGCAGTTTATCATTAATTTCGTCCATGCTTTCACCACAACAGTAAAGTAAAACATCATCTGCAAATAGATTACATGTCGCAGCTCCTAAGTAATTATTTATGTCATTTATATAAAGCAAAAACAGGGTCGGCCCCAATACCGAACCCTGGGGGACGCCAATATTAATGTATGCAATATCTGAATACTCATTCTTACATTTAACTTTACAACCTCTGTTCATGAGATATGATGTAAACCACAAAATAACATCATTTGAGAAACCATACATTTCAAGTTTTTTTAGTAAAATATCATGATTTATGGTATCAAAACACTTTTTAATATCTAGACTGCAAACAGCTGTTAGTAAAGAATCATTAATATTCCACAGCCAATCATCAACTACCCTGTGCAATGATGTTTGAGTGTTATGATTTTTCAAGTATGCAGACTGATCAACAGTGATCAACTTATGTTCATCTAAATATTTCATAACTTGCTTTTGCACAGTTTTTTCCATAATTTTAGCCAAATGGCCTATAACACTTATGGGTCTATAATTGCACTCATCTTCAATACTACCTTTACCTTTGTAAATAGGACTAACACGGGCTAATTTCCAATCATCAAGAACAACTTTCATATCAAGAGAGGCATTGATGAATTTACAAACAATCGGTGAGATAACATCACATCCATGAAACAGTAACGTTGTATCGTTGTCTGTGCTGAGCAAGTAGCCTAAAGGTCCCTCAAGTAGGGTAAATTTGTAACATATTGAGGACTCCCGCTCTCCCTATCAACCCTTGTCAGCAGCCTGATCTGGGATTTGAGGGCTGTACATACCATATCTATCTATCAATCGATCTGAATAAATATCTTATCATAAAGAATAATATCAAAGATAGAAGACCCATAGAATCTACGAACAAGCTGCAACATAATAATCTTCCCTTCCATATCCCTTAAACTGAAGAAATGACATTGGAGTTTTTTATTGAGCTGATGTCTAAGTGTCTTTTTCGATATTTCCCAGATCTTCTCCAGAACAAGACATTTTCTAGATTTCCTTGGCACCTTGGGACTTTCATGATCCCTGGTAATAATCATAATAATCATCACATCTAAACCTTGAGGTAGCAAGAGGAAATGTCTTTAATGAGAGGAAGCACAGGTTGGGATGGGATAAACTTCAGAAGTTTGTACATTCGGTATGTTGCTTTCCAGATTAATTATAAGAAAGAGGTCAACTTGTGTAATACAATGCTACACATAATCATGCATATTTTGGCACTTTGAAGGTGTCCATGTCATTCGATCTGAAACATGAAATTTGGGTATTTTTGGTTTCAGAAATTATTCATCTACCAATCGGTACACTCTAAGAACGAAAAGGGATTAGAACAACCAAATAAGGTGCTTCGCCTTGTCACAAATACAGCTCCCCATGGGGTGCCTGGAAGCACCTTTTCATAGGGTGCTTGGGAAGCACCCTAGGTCAAAGAACCCTGGGGAGTTTACAAGAACCCTACAAGGTTCTTCAGGGTAAGTGGTTTATAGAACCTTTTGGGGTTCATGGCATGAGCAAATTTAGGAAAGGGGCCTCTTATAAGGATGCTTACAAGTGGTCCCTCACTTGGTATATTGTTTATAACTTTCATGTATTATATGGGTGTTGCGTACGGTTCACAGCGAGACAATCTCGCCATCTTTCAATTTGCCTCCAGTTGGTCGTCAGTCTGAAGATTACATTCATCCTCAGATAACTGATGACCATTGTGAGAGGTAAGCAAAGGAGGTGTCTTCACCTTCTCAGCACTTTATAATTGAATGCTCATGTGAGTTGGATATTCTGTATATGTAAAAATTCTGCTTGCTACATTTTAGTCAGAATGTGTCTGAATTTCAGAGGACTGAAACAATTACACATGGGTTTTAAGCCACATGCATTGTAATTGAAAATGTTCTTTCAAGAGTGTAGTACATATTCAAATAAACATTATGATACATTTTGTTAATTTAATATTAAAATTATGCAAAAACAAATTTTACGAGTTCACGTCTGTTATAGGTGGGGCCACATGCATAACAATTGAGAATTTATTGCAGAAGCTTTGCATTATTGATGACGCCACTTGTCCCATGCAAGAAAATATCACAAGCCAGTTCATTAAAGACCTATCGTGATATAGATTAAGCAAATTACTTTACTTACCTAATTAAACAATCCCTATAAAGGTGTGCAATAAACCTAAACAGTTTATTCTAACCAATTCTGCAATCTTATTTACTGTAGGTAAGACTTCCTGAGTCAGACAAAGAAAATGCTGTTTGTTCAACCGAGTCAAAATTCCTGATTCAGATTTGTTTAAAGATGCTAAGTTTCTCAGGATTACAGTAGCATTGACTGCCCATTGCACTGAGGCTGGTGAATAGTACATTTACCAGTCTTGGTAATGATTTTCTGAACTGCTGGTAAATCAGTGTGGCATCTGGTTTCTGGCGGTTCCTCAATTTATGTAGCATTGCCCCTCTTGACAAGTCAGTCTGCGGTACAGGCAGGTGAGAGTAGCTTGGCTGCAGTTGCAGATGGTGAATTTTAAGGTGAATGGGTATCAAGTCGGAAACTGGGACAGCTGCCTATTAGGTCTGTGTTCAGTAGAAATGCCCACCAATTAATAAGTGAAAGAGAGCAGCTCTTGTGTAAATATTGCTGTCAGGTGCCTCACACATACACCTTCAGCATTCTGTTGAAGCTGGCATGGCTACACTTACCAGGATATGCGACTTGAGGCAGGTCAGTAAAGTCAGTGGTGTATCTAGGGGATGTGACCTTCCCATAAGGCCTGAGGTTGACATAGAGGAGATAGGAAAAACCCAGAGTGCTGCCCAGTCACCTCATGTAATGCCTCCTCTCCCCCCCCCCCCCGGCCATTTCTAAGTATGCCCTGGGTCACCACCTTCGCCTTCCCACAGCAGACCAGCTGGTCAGTTAGGCACTGCCTGGCATTTTTATGCAATAACCCAGCTACCCAATTATTTCGTAATTTTCCATATCCGGTTTCAGAAACCATGGAAGGATGGTGAAGCACCCCATGCACCTCTCGTGTGACGCACCCTATAATGTGTGATGCACCTTTTTTTCATGCACCCCATGTTTGATGCACCAAAACGATGATGATGAACCTTGTGCACCCCAAAGGTTTTTACATCCACCTTGCAGGTGTTTCGCTCCACCCCTCGCACCTTTTTTTCTTAGAGTGTAGGTGACTCCAGATGAACTACATAGCTGGACAGTTCCTGGGTCAGCTGGAAAGGGTCCATGGACTAGCAGCTGAGTCGTACACACAACAGCTTTTAAATAGGCCATGTATCCTGAACAGCACAGCTGAGAAGGGCTATGGATGGCAAGTGAGAAGGGTGACCACATGCGATGTTGCATGAGGGGGAAATGGCACGTCAGATGGCTGCACCATGGCAGGACTCAGGCATGATCCAAACAGCCCAAGCAATTAGTGAATTATCCCCCAGAAGTTCCATTGCATCTGGTCTTTGATTGGACAGCAGGTCAGGGCGAGGACAAAAGAACAAGGGCACAGAAGGGGATGGAGAGGGGAGGGGTATGTGCTAATGAATTATTGTTGGAATTCCACTGAGTGATTGGATGAGACTTGTCACTCAGAAGTGCAGACTATCATTCAGAAATTGGAGGAACTATTTCACTTTTACACATTTGTTTCCAGGAGCATGACATGGTGGCATTATTGTGTTGGAGAGTGGGGCAAACATTTTGTAATTGTTTGTTTTATCCACCGAATTGGACTTCGTCAACATACAATAATATCAATACAGCCATTTACTAATTACCATACTAATTTATCAGTCAGGGAGGTATAAATGTAATGAGGGACTAAAACTGTGATCAAGTGAGAAAGTTTTCTCTCAAACAGATGCATTTATTGAAATTTGAAAGGGAGGGGATCAGCCATCTTCCAAGTGTTATGTTTATTTTCAACATTTTCCGCCTTGTTTATTCCCTTCCCATTTTAATTTTGAGGAGGGGATTAGCTCACAGGTTAATTCCAGCTCTATACCAATTCACCTGGACCTATGTTGGATTGCAGTTTTAATCACCCATTATTTGATCATCGCTGTATCCTCAAGCTGTCCTAATTGTGACCTTATCGGTGTCAGATAATGTATAGATACAAGACACAAAACCCATTGAAAGTGAAGCTTCCACATTAGCTGAAACAGCACACTCCACCCACCAGCCAACCTTGCAATCTGTCAATGCATGCTGATCATGACAGGAGTTAGGGTATTCCCCTTTGGCCCTTCCCCTTGGCCCTTGGGGGTAGGGGGAGGGGGAATGAAGGGGCCATGATTATTGGCCGTGACTAAACCGTGACTAAACCGTGTCCACTTTACATCTGTCCGTATTGAGTCACCCTCTAAACTAACTCTTAATCCTCCTGATTAATTCATACCCATTTGTCCTTGCAGATCTTTCAGTCACACACCCCTGTGTGACCCCATCTAACCACCCCCTGTAATAATTGCATTGCTCCACAAAGCAAAATTCCGCCCTCACTGGAGTCATGGCAAGGCATTGTCACTCCCTTTGTTTAAAAAACTTCAAGTGTTGCAAACTCCCACCCGCCAAATGTTGCTGTTTGCTTGTCCACAATGTTGTCCACAATGTTGCCAGTAATGTTGTCCTCGTGCTGTTTGACTGTTGGACATTAAACTAAATCAAATATTTGCACCACTCAGTTAATCACAGCTGTAACGTTGTGTACAGCCTCAAACAGTTTGCAGTTTGCCTCCCATGTGAATGGACAGAACGGTTCTTCGCTGTCAAGCTGTGGAGTTTGGTTGTGAGTTGCTGCAGAGCGGAGCGGAGGTTCTTGTGACAAAATTGATCCGCATCATATGTGCAAATCACTCCACAATATTATGTATTGTATCAAACGGAAGAAAGAGAAGAAAAAGCCCCAATGGAGGCCGCATGCCGCGTGGCGAAGCGCTGAGAACAATCGCTTGACAAGTGAGACATTCCCTGGGAAAAACGCCAGCTTGGAGCAAAACCTACAAAAATGGAAGTAAATAATTTCTGGGCAACTGCATGACAAGTGTTGTTTGATATTTCCAAAAATAGGGCAGCGAATAAAAGGCAAACGATTGTTCGCTTCAACGGGAAATGATGACTGAATCGGAAGGCATTAATCTTAAAGGTGTACGTTGGCCGCGGACCAGATTCAATTTAATGCACATGGCGTAAAAGTAAGCAAACAAAAGTGTTGAAGGTTGCAGCTTTGGAGATTTGTTGCTTCAAGAGTGAAATATCCCTCCCCCTCTCCCTCCCACCTATCTCCACTTTTCTTTCTCCACTTTTCTTTCTCCACTCTTCTTTCTCCACGTGCCTTTCTCTTGCTTATCTGTTTCTTTCTCACACATGTCGTATTTCTGGGCTGCATCCCGGGACACGAAACGCTCAAGTTTCAAAATGGCCGACGACGCACCACGTGGCAGGTTCTCAGATAATCCTGTCGCTTTGGAAAACTATTTAGCCGTTTCTTCTGCTAGCAAATTTCAAACTTTCTCTTTATAATTCGCCCTCCCTTCTTTCCGTTCTTTCGCTTCTTTCTGTTAAAACTTCATAGTAGAGTAAAACCCATTATGTTCTATTCTGTTGGTTAGTTTGCAAGTTCTGTCATCCGCAGACCTACTTTCGAGAGAACTACTTTGCCGAATTACTTTGCATAACTACTTTGCAGAACTACTTTAGCTCTTGTCTCGGGAATGGGAAGCAAGACGCATGGATTGGAACATGTAGGAGAGAGCGGCTGTCGTCGTCTTAACCTAAATATTATTTCCTTATGCAGGAGAAGCAGAGAAGCAGACATGTGAAGCGGTTTGAAGCGGGCAATCAATGCAAAGACACAAGTGTGATGCAAAGATGCAAGTTTTTGGCGGCCGAGCAATTCTGCAGATTATGCTTATGTGGCTGGGACAGGTTGCACATTCTCAGGGCCTGTGTGCTTCCTCCCTTCCTCCCTCTCTTCCTCTCTTCCTCCTCTACTGCAATATCTCAACTTCTCATGCAGCCCCCTCACTTCAATTCTTCCATATGCCTCATGATTTGTCATAGTTTCATTTTCTGTCGCTTACCCAAATAACTTTATTCCTTCTTTCTATTGTCCTGGATATATTGTCTTGATTTTGTAATTTGTGACCATTGCTGGACTGCTAGTCATGTTCCAGCATATAGTCCATGCAATTTCTCGTGAGCCTTCCATTGTGATACAGCTCAAAGCAGCCGCCGAGTATATAGCACCCCTGGGCCGAAAATTCAAATGAAGGGACTTTAGTTTTTATCCTTAATCAGAGGTTCGCCTGATAAACAGGCAGAATATTACCTAGAAGAAGAAAATGAAGAAGAGCGAACATTACCGAAGGTTCCATGTCATCAGACTTCTCAATTTTTGGTGATCGCCATAGGCGTATTTCGCAGGGGGTCAGGGGGGGGCTGCAGCCCCCCCTGGCATCAGGGCAAATGACATATATCAGGGCAAATCCTGACCAATCAGGGCAGATCCACCGCCCTGGTCACATCCGTGCCATGTTAAAATTTCAGGGCAAAATAGAGACAGCCCTCACACGAAGCGTCTGTCTCGTACGCCTATGGTGATCGCCATTTGATGATGATTCTGCTTTTCACATGTCTCTTGCTTTTTTTGTACTAGCCCTATATAAAGTTCACTTTCCTTCTTTTGCTTCTAATGATTAATTTTTTTCTTCTCCCTTTCCTCTCATCTCTCATTTTCCTGATGATTAAAGTTTTTTCAAACTCTATCAATGACTGCGAATGCTTCTTCCTTCTTTTGCTCCTAAAACCTTTTTTTTCTTTCTCCCAATTTGTCTTCCTTCTGTTTCTCCGTCATAAATCCGCGCTGTTTTCTTCATCGTTTCTTCCTCATTCGCTTGTATTTTTCGTACTCATACCCCTTATGTGAAACGCTTTCTTTTTCTTCTGAACCTTTTGTTTTTCATTTCCACTAAGTTCTGTAACTTATACCCCTACAAACCATAAGCCAAGTATTCCCCTTGCTACAATATAATACCAACTCAGAGCAAAACTCAAAACTGGGCAATTACAGGCCCTTGCCAGTCATGCAGCCCAAATACAGCCTCCTAGGGGCAATAAGTCTTACTGCAAATGTCTGCTCTTTGGTCAGGAGAGGATTCAGCTGAGACAAACACAAGGAGAAAGTTCAAAACTCATTTTTGTTCTGTTTCCATGTGATGCTCAATACTTGTTTATGCCATTGCCTGTATTGGATTCACTCCCTTGCATGGAAATGAAAAGATAGGTATGGGCTGTGTTGCGCCGTAAATGAAAGTTTCATCAAAACTTTGTTCGCTGCAGAGATGGAGGGATATAGAGTTAGTTTTTGCCTCCAGTCCAATTCAACTTAAAATTAAGATATATATAATGTTTGGTGTTTACTTTTTGTGGATATGCATTTCATCTTCAGTTTCTTCATAACAACATTTTTTCGGTGATGAAGTATTCATGACAAGAATAAGATAAGGGAAATAAAAAAAATAGAAGAAGAATTAGAAAGGAATAACAAGAACAAGAAAAAGGGAGGAGGAGGAGGGGGGAAGGAGGAGGAGGAGGAGAGGAGGAGGAGAAAATATGAGGGTGGTGAAAATGAACATAAGTAGGATGGCACAGGCATTAGTGTCACCTTAGGTTTGACAAACACCCCTCCCCCCGAATTGCAGCCAGCCTGCCGTATATTGATCACTAATTTGCTGTTTGTTCTGAGTCGCACCCCCCCCCCTCTCCCCACCTTCCAAGCTCCCAAAGCCAACACATGGATGATGACGCAAGGTGGTTGGTCTCCCAGGCTGGCAAAGTTATATAGATAGTTATGAAGGAATTACGGAAAGAAATAAGTAAGTAAGGAAATAAGTAAGGAAAGAAAGACACTTGCATGGAAAGAAAGAGTTGAGGAAGTAGGGAAGTAAGGAAATAAGAAAGCCAGTAAAAAAGTAGGACCTTGAAGTAGCTGGCTAGTTATTTCAAGGTAGGACCCAAGGAAGTATAAAGAAAGAAGTGAGGGAGTGAGGAAGTGAGGAAGTAAGATCTAGGAAGTAAGGAAGAAAGTAAGGGAGTGAGTGAAGAAAGAATGTAGGAAACGAGAGAAGAAAGAAGTAAGGAAAGATAGAAGAGAGTGAGTTAAGCTTGTTTTCTGAATTAAAAAAAAATAGATAAATAAAATAAAATGCTTATGGAGGTATACGAAGGGTGCAGTCGGACACTATGGGTGCCAATGGATGGTCATAGGCGTATCGGAGGGGGGGAGCAGGGGGGGGGCGATCGCCCCCCAAAATGTTTGGGAAACAGTAAAATTCGGGCAAAAAAGCTTCAAAATTCGGGCAGATGATTCAATAAAAACTACTGAAAATTATTGATTTCCAGGCAATTTTATTTGAAATGTTCATAAATTTAGATCGTGAAATTCGGGCAAATGTCGCTCGCCCCCCCAAAAATCGCGCGCGCCGTACGTCTATGTGGATGGTAATACTAGTCCCTGAGGTACAGCCTGCGAGGGTGTGACTGTCGGAGCATGTGGCACATCTGCAAAAAGCTCTCCCACCAGTTGTTGGCGGATCTACTACAGTGAGGGGTGCAGCTGGTGGGCGATATTGGGGGAAGTGACGGAATGGGACAGACGGGGGCAGGTGGCGCTGTGTGCTCCGAGGGTGCTCAATTCCCCGTCCAATCAGCCTCTACCCCCCCCCTCTCCCATCCTTCATCTCACTACTACCCCTCTCCAACACTCTCAATACCATTTGTAAATTGTTAAAAAGAGTAAAAAGAAGAAAATAGCAAAGCATGCAACCACCCTCCTGTGATAAGAATGCACCATACATAAACATATAAATGCAACAAAAAGTACTACAGTTGCACAGAGGGATCCAAAGCCTTCAAAACTCTGAATAGTAAGGGAGGGCTCGGTCAGAAGGGAGAGTGGCAAACCGTCCCAACAAACTGTCCCAAGGGGTCATCTAATTATAGTGGTCAGAGCAAACAAAGGACACACAATAGGACAATCAAGAAAGTATGGCGAATGATTTTAGACAGAAAGACTGACAGACAGATAGAAAGTTAGATAGATAGATAGATAGATAGATAGATAGATAGATAGATAGATAGATAGATAGATAGACAAAATTTTTCATAGTTCACAATTGTTCATATTGTTCATAATTATCCCCCATGCTATGCTATGGGGGATTGTACTTTTAGTCTCCGTGTCATGGCGTCCATCAAATATCTCAAACACCACACCATGTACAACGCTCATCCTTTCCCAACATTCAAAGACCCCCCTAAACTTGTCAAATCTTACCATAAATCAATAAATATCATAACCATTTCCACATCCCAAATACTTTTTCCTGTGCTTTTGGCCAGCAGCCATGTTATTTTTAAAAGCTAACTCCACCCCCAGGTGTCTCCACATCCTTACATGTATGCACAATTGTGCTCCTGGTGGAAATATTTTGCATAACTAAAATTGGAATTCTGGTGGGTATAGGTAGATGTGTATGGCATGGGGGATATGGAGGCAGTATACCTGCTCTTGTTAATATAATGTTTGTGGATGATAGTGTGTTTCATTACGGATGATAGTGCAAACTGCAGAAGAACAGAGAAGCTGGCCAAGAGCATTCTGACACTGCTGCTGACCTTCCTTAATCACCACTGCTGCATGTATAGGCATACAAGGTAAATCCCATGCAGGCAACTCGGTGGTTCTAAGAGCAGTGGGGTAGTTTCAAACTTACGACTCTACAGTATCTTTTAAAGCGTAGTACTGCATGCTGATTATTAGAGAGATACTCGAGTACCTGTGATGTGGGTTAGTGGAGTTTCGTGAACAATTGCTAACTTAATTACAGCGAAACACTTTGATATAGAATTTAAGTGGACTGTGGCACTGTGAAAATGGCACTACGTGACTTATGATAGCTGATGAAGTGTCATCTTCTCTACTTTCAACATGGGAAACACAGAGGCTGTTTGATTAGTCATGATAAAGAGTAAGCCATTTGTTTTCTCATAACAAATTTTAGAGTGAAAATCAGATGCATAATGCTTTCGTTTGGCTGTCACCAACAAGTGGGATAAGTCTCCTTCAATCGAATTAACATTGAAAGTATTGGGTCTGATCATGACAAATCATCAGCATGATGACACACGAAGTGCCATTTTCACAGTACCACAGTCCATTTTAATTCTATATCAAAGTGTTTCGCTGTAATATGCCTGTGAATCATGTACACTGTATTATGGAAATGGTAACAGACACGTCATAACACAATTGAAGCATATATACGTAAGTGCAGGAACTGGTTGATATTTATGTTTCAAAATACAAGCCACATCTTACAATTTGAACCTTTGACACAACACTTATGACACTGCATGGGCATGGGCAAGTGCAAAGGGTACATTATTTAGAGGAGGTTAAGAGACAAATGGCCCATCTTGAGGGTAAACTCACAGGTGTGTGGTATAAGCCCTTAAGGTGTTGAGCCAATAATCCTTTACTCCCTAACCAAACACCAACCAAAAATCCAACCAAACACCATCCTACAAGATGTAACTCCTAACCAAACAGCTAACCAAACAAGGGGGTTGCTGCCCCCAAGAAGCAAAAATAAAAACGTGAGGAGAGTTGTTTGACAAGATTTTACAAAAATGTGTCCATTGTGGAGAAAAGCTGAAGAATCCTCTCAAGGTTGAAGTGCTTTTGAAGAGATCAGAGAGACATTCAGGCATCCAGTGACATTCACAGGGGCATTCATAGGGTCATTCATGAGGAATGCACTTTAAGCATCAGTTCAACTGAAGGGCCAACACCAAACACATGGGCTTGAAAAGATGACACTTTCAATTTGTTGTTCAAATTATTAAATAAAGACGTGGTTTTTAAAGTGAGTTTCAAAAGAAGCTAGAATTTTATTTTTTCTATAATTCAAAGGGAGAAAAACTTATTGAGACATCATTTAGCTAGTTGTGTTCTGGTTTTACCACAAATGCAAAGTTTAGTTATTATCGTTTTCATAGCTACGTGTTTTTCAAGTTTGCAATTTGCTTCATTCCAAAACTGTGATGTCAAAGATTTAGTTGATAATTCTGTTTATTACAAGCACAGATTTCAGGCAACTGACAAAGTGCAGTGACACATGGATGATGTACAGACTGTACCTGTCCCTCTGATTAAAAGCCTCCACATTGTGGAGGGACAGTCAGAAATGGGAGGTCAGCTGAAACAAAACTAAAATCAGTGTCACTGTGCACTAACGAAGGGGGTACCCTCGCCATCAGAGCAGCCATTACAAATCTCGATTCAAAGTGATTTTTGATCATCCTGAGCTTATTTCTTCAAAGCCAAAGCTTATTTTCGTCAAGCAGGTAGTTTAGATGTTAAACTAACCCCAGGACACCCCTTCTACATGTGATTAGTCACAAAATTACCAGATTTTGCACTTGAAATATATCGTAGGGGCGAGGGTAACCACAAAAGCTTCTCGAGGGTAACACCATTTTCAAATATTGTCATGGTGAGGGTAACACCTGTAATGACTGTTGTGGAATGTTTCTCTTTTTGCAGCTCAGCAGTTGTTACAGTGTGATAAAAACAGCAAGGGTGAAGTTATTAGATTTACTAGATAGCTTACATAAAAAGGATAAGATAGATAGACAGATAGACAAAATCTTAGCCTTCCTTACCTAACCCCCTGTTTATCTACCAGTGTATTTACCTGCCTATCTGACTGTCTATCTGCCTGTCTCTCTACCTGTCCAATGTCCATCTGTCTGTATGGATATGTCTATATCTATCTAGCGATTTATCTACTTAGTCAATACATCATCTATCTATCTAAGAAAGAAAGATAATAGAGAGACAGAAATAGTTTATACAGACTGTAAAAGCTGTCCATTTTATACAAATAGGGTGAATGTATATCCCCTTGTGTATTTCAAATAGTAAAGAATTGAGTAATCACAAGGTGTAGGCCTATAAAATTGTGTATGCTTAAAAGTTAAAACGCCAGATGAATATCATGCAGCTGATGCATGGTTTTTTCAAAATGAGATCTGCTTCAATAATTAGTATCAATACAGAAAAAAATGTCAAATTAAGTTGTCATCAAATTCTTTCATTGATTAGTTACTGCAGAAGCCATAAGCACATGCATGCATGCAGAATCAGAAGTGGTTGAATATATCATTACCCCGCCATATTTATGAAAGTGTATGTCTTCCTAATGACTACATGAACATGACTTTGAAAAAGTCTGTAGTTTGTGATGTTTGGGGATAGTATTTATTTTATAACAAACATGTTATTATCACAGAAAAAAATATTGGAAAATACATGCCAGCACAAGCAGAAACCATAATTAAAGAAAGTTTCACTGTGGGTGGTACTTCGATTTATTGTTTAGACAAACCTTTTCTGATTGGTGGTCAAGTTTGAGCTAGTACTAGATGTCAATAACTATTTGATTGCACCAAATGATGCATCTTCGAGACAGCATGCCCAGAAACCTGGGATTGGCATACTAAAAACATATAAAAGCATGATGGACTAGCAAGAACACCCACGTGTAAGTAGAGCCCGGAGCCAAGTCAGTCATGTGTTTGTGACTAACTTGAACCAAACCTGACTAACTTATTCAACTTAGCCAAATTTTGTGACTTCAACTTAGCTGACCATGTTCGACTAAGTTGTGTGACTTAGCTGATCATTTTCGACTAGGATACCACAATCAGATATGAAATATGAGCCTCAAATATAGTATGCTACTACTGCTAGAAACGATTTTCTTTTAGTTGCTCTTCTTTGGCTGCCATTACTTCCTTTTTTTCATACAGACAGCTGTCTGCAATATAGGCCTAAGTATCAGTAAGTAATGTGTATCAGAAATTCTATGTCTTCAGAACTCAATGGCTGATTGGCTGTGATTGCTATATATTCAAGTTATTGTGTTTAATCAATCGTGTTTGATCACTGTTGAAGTGCAATTCTAAAAAAGGTTAAGTTCAGATAGATCTTTGCCACATGATTTTAAGTTCTTTATGAAGTCTTTCCTATTAAAAAAAAAACTTTATAGTTTGAGACAATAAAAAAAATAATTTCAAATAAATTTGCTCATAAATCTGCAACTTATTTATTTAATAGGCTAGCTGGACAAGCAGTAATATGCCTGCAGACAAAGATATATATATAATGAGCCACAAGTAAGTATACTACAAAGAAACAGATTCATACAATACATGGTTTTTACAGGATCTGATGCACAGAGTCACAACAACAGGATCTGGCTCGTCATATAGTTTTAAAATGATCTGACACAGAATTGCAAAGATAAATGTCTTACTTCCAAACTTGTTATGAAGGCCTATATTAACCGTGTGTGTAAATTTATTTCACTAACCTGTTTTTATAGACAGGTGCATTTGGTAAAATCTAGAATTTGCAGATTTCCACTTTGGGACAGTACAGAGTATGACCATTATTTGGGAGTTATGGGTTAGGGTTACCTCAATGGTAGTCAATTAATTTGAAGATTTTCCTCTATTGATAAGGAATTGCAATTAAATTATGTTCTTGATGGGAATTCCCAATTGCTAACTTCAGAGGTGCCATCATGTATCAGCACATTTTCTTGTCAATTCAGCTGATTAATTGTCATTTCTACTAGACTATCTACTGGGATTGCAAGGGCAGTACATCTTACTTTACCCTCGCCATTTACTTTGGTGGTTACCCTCGCCAACCGGAAGTGACCCTCGCCCAAATCTTGCAGTACCCTCGCCACTTCCGGGTTGGTACCCTCGCCATTTCAGGTTGGTACCCTCGCCATTTAGGTTGGTACCCTCGCCAAAATGCTGGTACCCTCGCCCTTCCATTTTCCGTTTTTTGCGGTACCCTCACCTCGAGTGAATTCAAATTTCTTAAATATCTTACTTCATCTTGCATGTTTGAGTCTGGCGCTTGGCACTGATTCATTCCACAAGCCATTTAACCTATCTTAACAATTTGAAGACCTCATACCACCTACATTTTTTGTAATTTCACTTTGAAATCACGAAGTGAGAGGTGTCATGGCCACCCTGATGGTGAGGGTACCCCACTCGTTAGTGCACAGTGAGTGTGCCTGCCCAAGCCAAGTCAAGACTGATGGTAAGATTTTGAAGACTAAAAGTGGAAGCTTGGCAGCTCTTATAAAAATCACACATCATACATTTTGACACAAAATAGCTCACTTAAAATCGCTGTAAACTGGTTTTTTATATGTCAAAAAACTCACTGTAATGATATGAAGCTGTGTATTTGGTATGTATCCCCCATGTAGCATGATAAAATTTGATGTATTGCTTATAATAGATGAAAGTTGGTGACTTTATTAAAGCATGTGTAGAGGTACAGGTATAGATGGCGCCACATGTGGCACACATGAAACAAATAACTGTCATTTGTCGTCTGCTAATATTCAAACTTATAACTGCCTCATACAAGTGGCTACAGTCTATTTGTTCAAATAGAATGAATAGTTGGATACTATGTATCATTATGAAGTGTCCCAGTGGACTCACATTCTATCTCCCCCCCTATGACTCTAATTCATGCTGAATTCTCCCAGACTGCAAGCTGCGCTTGCAACTCATCCTAGGGAGCATACTGTGTTTCATTAGAGGGATCATCCAATTAATTAATCTAATCATTTTTAATTGTTGTGAAATAAATAAGAGAATGGGGAAAGATCTTACCCTAGGGAGCATACTGTATTTCATAAAAGGGAGCATTCAGTTATTTAAATGATTTTAATTGTTTTGGTAATAAATAAAGGGATGGGGAAAGAAGCAGTCTGGTTCCAGACTGGATGATGTATGTTTCGCTGGTTTAGCTTGCCCTGGCTGAAAGATTCTTCAATGAACTGTAACTGAAACCAAACAGACTACTTAGCCTCAAAGGAAAACTTTGCAATTACTGACAAAAAAGTTGTTTGAAATTGTGATGACTGGTGTCTTGTGAAATACAGCAACACATTTTGTTTGGAAAACAATGAGGTGCAACACTCAGCTTATACATGCGTTGTGGTTGTTCACAAACAGTAACATTGCCTGACTGTTTTAAATTCCTTTGTCATTAACTGTGATGTCAAACTCTGAACTGATATGTCACAGATTGAAGATTAGACCAATCACATTGACAGATACCCTCTGATGTCACGGTTTAGCTGCAAAACGAAGTTTTAAAAAAAACACGTAGCTATGAAAACGATAATAACTTTCACAGTTAATGCATTGTTGAGACATTATATTAGTACTTTTATAAGAACTTTCTTAAATCTTTGTGAGCTGCCTATACACTTCACCAGTGCTATAGATTATGAAAGGGAGGTGTGTCATTTTGTACTTGATCTAGACAATTTATTAATACAAATTTATGTAAAATTTTGTTTATTTATATCAATAGATGTAGACTAGATATTGCAAGTTATATTGTTATTTGTGATCCCTTGAAATTGCATCTTAATTAAGTCATGCATGTGAAATTATACATTTCCTCACACATGTTTTCTTTTCTCTCTCTTTTCTTCTACATTTGCCAACTCATGTTATGTAAAATGACAGGACACAAGTAAATAAAGAAATGAATAAAGTGTACATAAAAAAAGATTGATAAAAAAACTGAAAGTTCACAGACTGAGGTTGATAAGCAAACTATGTGTTGCTCTACACTGGGACAAATTAAGTGTTAAAATAGCTGGGTTTTTTCTCCCTTTTTCAGTTTTTTTTTTCAAAAGTAAATTCAACAGGTTGCACTCTTGACAGCATTCACATTGAGCAGGGGATTGTGGGACTTAAATGGGCAAGATTTCAAAAGGGAGAATCGAGTACAAGTCTAAGGTAAACATGGAGACTTTTCTGTTGCTTTGTGAAGACCAGAAAGGCAGAGGTTGGGCCACATCCCTAGCAAATTACACTTCTCTAAAAAGAAATTGAATTGAAAAAAGTAAAATGCAGGGGGAAAAAAGCAAGCTAAGGAAACAGGATTTGTAAATATGGCTACACACAGGTACACAGATTGTTGGGTTGAGATTTGAAACACACACAATAAGCACAAGTGTAAATTATTCCTGATTTTTTTAGTATAACTATATAATTTATATGACACTTATTTGTGTACCTGTAGTTTTTAAATATCAAATATGTATTATAGCCATGCAAGTTATTATCATGAAATGTTTTTGGTGATTGTCCACAACATGAAGACCACTCTTGATAGGAAAAAAGTTCTCAGGGCCAAAAACCAAACCTAAGCACAATGATTTTGGAATGTTGTGCTCCTACAGAAATGAACCTTCCAAGGAAGCTACATTTATTTATTATATAATGTTTGTAAATTCTTTTTAACACGACAACAAACTGCAGAAAATCTGAAACAGTCACCAGGAACTTGTGCAGGCTGAAGTTTCCACTAGATGGCATCTTGGTATGGGAAATACATCAGGTTCACACAGATCTCTCTTCTGCATTGGCAAGACAGGTGCTTCATGCCAGAGCTGATCTGCTGATGGAGATTGGGGCAGTTCTTACATTATTCCATGAAACCCTCCAGTCCAAAATTTCTTACTCAAGACGGTTCACTCTCATGCTCAGAAGTTAAGACACAGTAATACCCTGCAATCAAAATATGCATTTCTAAAGAAGAAGGGGAGAACTGAAGTCAACTTATTTTCCCAGAATTCATAGGCGTACGGCGCGCATGATTTTTTGGGGGGCGAGCGACATTTGCCCGAATTTCACGATCTAAATTTATAAACATTTCAAATTAAATTGCCTGGAAATCATTAATTTTCAGTAGTTTTCTTTTAATGATCTGCCCGAATTTTTTAGCCTATTTGCCCGAATCTTACTGTTTCCCAAACTTTTGGGGGGGCGATCGCCCCCCTGCCCCCCCCCTCCGATACGCCTATGTGGACCCAGATACAATGCCATTGGTGGTCATCTTGTTGACTAACCCGCCAATTTCAAAAATGTTCCTCCATATGTCCATTCCGAATTAAGAAAGTGAATTAGGTGATACTGTGCTGTACCATACACAGCAGCCAGTAAATAACCAATTTCCACGAAAGCGAAGAAAGGCGTATTTATTACAAAGAGATACATCCTCATTTGTGGAGTTTCTTTATTCCAATTACAGGACTGACCCCTGGGCATGGACTGTCTTTGTTTCAACAGAGACAGATGGCATGTACAAGGCAGTCGTTAGGTGGCGCTGTAATAGTCCGGAAGAGGAAACACGCCATCTTGTGAGGACAAGTTACGATCTGGAACGTCTTCCTGTCCTAGTACAGGTTCTAGCATAGATGAAGAAAGGACAGTCAGTTACATTGCATAAGTTAGTTCTGGAACAGGATACCATCCTGACCTACATCTAATTGGACCTAGAAATAGGAACTATTTGTTTCCGCGAACTCCTACAATAATTAAGGGAGTGATGATCTTGAAGTTACGCAGTGCTTGCAAGATATCCTTCCGGCCAAACAGGAACCGGAAAAGTCCTCTAACCAGTAGAAATTCCTTTTTTGTTGTTTGTTAGGAAGATACACAATTTACACAAAAGCCAAAACTTGTCTCACAAGGATTGGGGACAGTATGACTTTACGTAATGATTGTGAGTTACATCCAAACAAGGCTTCGAAGGTGTACTCTTGGCGCAGACAGAAACATGATTTCAAACATCTGACACTGATTGTCTTAGAAGCCGGTCTGGAATCGAACCTTTTGCTTTGAAGGACAGGGACCACCATGGTGATGAGACGATGAGACGATGAGACGATAATGTCACGATATCACTACTAGTGTTGCGGACCGGACCTGACCACCCCCCTTCCGGTCCAGGCGTGAGGTGGTCCGGTATACCAGTACACCGGTACAAAGCGGTTCGGTTCACATCATTTATCAGCCCATTGAAGAATTGACTTTTCTGTGTTGGAAATAAGGATTTACGACTACTCGGAATCTGGGACAGGAAATTTTAAAATACAATTGCTTAACTTAAAAGCAGTTTCAGCATTGCATTGTAATAATTTAAAAAGTTTCGAATACCACGACACTGGCGACACCCGAACCCGACCGGACTCCAAAAATCCAAAATCCTGATCAGCTGGGACAGAGGCACACCCTCTGCGATCCCTTTCTCTTAGAATCCCTCCACCCCCCACCCCTCCCAAAGAGACCCACCAGGGGCCATGGCAGGGGGCCATTGGGAGTATGTATCAGCATTAGCAGCCAATGGGCGGCCATTCCTTCTCACTGGCCTGCTCTGATAGCTCCTGAGTACACAATCCTGATAGCCCCGTGGATGGGGTCACCCCCCTGCCTCAGCAAGGCCCTATCAGCATTGGCACCTGGCTGCTCCTGAATGGCTAAAGGGGGGGGGGGGTGATACACCTTGTTAAGCCCCCCCCCCATTTCTCATAATTCCCTTTTTTTCTGTAAATTAAACAATATCTACCTCAACAGACCCAATCATTTATTAATTTATCCTAAACATGATGTAGACGGCCTTGCCACATTCATAAGCAAGCAACTTTCAAAATTAAGACAACATGGACAAGACTACGTAGGATTCTTTATGCCAAATCAATTGATATAATTTGGAATTTGTACATAAGCACTCTGATTATGGTTTTCGACTCTTTTTGAATTTCATAGATGGCGCACAAAGCTAAAAAGGAATTGGGGTAAGTCCGCCATGTTTGATGGGGTAAATGTAGGTCTAAAGAATACTCATGAATAAATTTAGAGGTGATCCTAATGCAAAAGTCCATGTCAAAATTCTATACACAGTAATTGCACCTTGGGCCTTGGCAGGCTTGTTCGAGCATGAGCCTTTGCTTGCAGCCAGGAAGGTTCTTTAAAAATAATCACTGTGCCATCACAATGGTAAGTCACTCTACAATCGCCATCACTGCCTACAGCCATGCAAGTACCCATTTACACCTGGCCTAGGTGGGTGAAGGAAAGAAATATGGAGGATCTGCTCAGTTCCTTGTGTTCACAGTTCCCCAATGCCACGACTCGAACGGTCGAAACTGCAATGTCTCAGGTCGCAGACGAGCACCTTATCCACGATATCATGGCACTTTTTGTGACCACCACTGTTTCATTTCTGGGGTGAATTTATCTGCCTCATATATATATACGTATATACATGTACTACTCTCTCCCATCTCATCAATCAACCCTCGTGAGCGCCAAGAACTGGGCTTAGAGGGCTGCACTTACCATATCTATCTATCTATCTATCTATCTATCTACTAAAGAGCAGGCATAACTTTCGTCAAAAAGTCATATATCTACCATGGACAGATTGCAAAAAGAATATTAAAAAATATCATGAAAAGTAAATTTTAAGTAATTATATAACATGGGTCATAATATAGTTGATGACCAATCTATCATTTTGTAAAACTTCCCACTGAATTTCATCCTCCCCCCCCCCCACCAACCCATGTCTTGTAGCAAGTCATGGCCGAGGTTTGATAACACGTCTCCTCTCAACTGATCCCTCTCCCCGCCTTGCTGGTTGCGCCCATGCTCCCCAAATCGCCGTGCTCACCACATGGACTCCAAGATAGCGCCGCAAAAAAGATGTAGATGCTTGGGCCCCGAATTCTGCCATAAACAATCGCTGGGCGTTATCTGCCCCATGCAGAGTCCGACGCGCGCCACACCCGACCAATGCCACGGCTTAGTGACGTCATCGAGTAATCACCTTATTTGGAGTTAGCTGCCTGCCTCAATGCCTCGTTGGCTTGCTTGCCTGCCTCGCCTGCCTCCCGCTTAACTTTTGCTTTGTTGCTTGCATAGCTCCCACAAGGTCTCTTGCATGGTTACTTTTGCTTTCTTGTTTGTCAAAAATCTGTTCTCATAAATCTGCTTGGACTGACGGACTCCCAAAGTCGCAAAATGTTTGAAAATCTGCCAGTGACGGAATTTCACAGGTGCCTCACAACTCAGCATCTTAAATTCAACTTTTGATTGATTGGGGCTGTGCTGAGTGTGCTCATAAAGCAGAAACGGATCATATTAACGGTAGGGGGATGGCGGACTGCAATCTAAGAGTGCAGAAGCATCTCCGGACATCCATGACCTCCTCATGCCACTTCTCTTGTTCGTTTACTTCATCCCTGAGTCCTCCACCATGCCTATCATCCTGTCGCCGGACTTACACCATTTCTTTATTTAAAAAAAACGAGTTAACTTTTGCACATTATTTTCACCTTTAATGATAGCTATTTGTTCGTTCACAAGAAAAGGGTGGTTGTTTTTCAGATTCAGATCTATGTGAATGAGATGATTTGACATCCGTGGGTCAAGTGTCCTCTCAGCTGGAGCTGGGGTGAAGCTCTGTCAGGGCAATTGAGCGTAAAAAGACAAGAGGCTGCAAGGCAGCAAACCCCACACATCACTCCAAACTCCAATTTAACCACCATAGGCATTTGACAAGTATTTAAGTGGTGACAAGTATTTAAGGACGCATGACAAATCGACTGGCATTTCAAGGTTTATTTTCCGCATAAGATTCGGCTTCTAGACCAAATGCACATAGTTACATAGAATTAAAGCCTATATAAAGAATTAATGTATCATGACCTGTTGTGCGTTCTACATGTAAGCGCATTGGCTTTCCTCCTGACCTGTAACTGAACTTTCCTCACATGTTTTTCATTTAGAAACTCTTGCAGCTTGGCATTTTCGAAGTAGAATGAAGAATTAGAAAAGCGACTTCCGTCAAAAGGGGAGAGTATCAGCAAAAAACAGGGCGTTTTCCGTTTGGATGCCGTTGGGGACCGAGCCCTCACTCCGTCAGTTTATGGGGTTCTTCTAATGACATGTTTTGTGCGTCGGCCACCAGGCGGCTGTGGTAGGGTATTGTGGATGGGATTTGCCCCATAATGCAGCCCTTCAATGCTATCAGTAAGAACCTGCCGTCCCAGGAGTTGTCGTAAGGGGGGCAGGCGATACCCTCTAAAACATCGGACCCCCCTGCAAAGCTGAGCGAAGCTGAGCTCCCCATCAAATCAAGGTAGATCATTAGCTGCCAGAGGGCGATAGGCACACTCACGTTGGATCCAAACAGATAATTCTGATTTAAAAGCCACAAAGCAACATACAGGGAAATAGACGGATCAAAAGAAAAAATGGCAATCCCCCCTCTTGTTTATTGTGATTGCGGACAATCTGATGCATTCTGGCTTCCCGGGGACATTCCAAAGGAGACAGCCCAAAGATGCCAAAACTTTACATTCGAAGACCATCTTGCGTAGTAATCCCTGTCATACGCAGGCAAGTGCACCTACCCTAAAACAACCTCCAGGAGTCCAGGGCTGTGATATGGAACCTCTTCTGTGTGCGCTTACTCCAACAAGAATGCTCAAACACTCCCAAACCATCATAAGAAACCTATTCATACTCCGAGAAATACTTCTTAACTCACAAAAAGCTGTACTCTTTATGTATTTGACTTTACTATAAAGTATGAAAGCCTTCACAGCATGTACATATTGTCATATTTAAATTTAGTAAGTTTGCCAACAGTTGAGAATTTGAGTGGAAGATGAGAAGCAAAACTGGACGGGACGGAGTTGTTAAAAGAAATGGAGTAAGTCCGGCGACAGGATGATAGGCATGGTGAAGGACTCTGGGATGAAGTAAACGAACAAGAGACGTGGCATGAGGAGGTCACGGATGTCCGGAGATGTTTCTGCACTCTTAGATTACAGTCCGCCATCCCCCGGCCATTCACCGCTGAATCACTGGGCGCTTTGATTTAAATTCACACAAGAGAGGCCAAAGCACGTATCAGGGGCTGGACAGAGGGGCCTAAGTCTGAGTCTCCGGCTGAGGCTGCGATTGACAGGTCCCCAGTTGCGCTGGCAGACACGATCGGCTGATCACACCGCTGCTCATCGCTGTCCATCAATTATCTATGATCCCACAACCCCCTGAGCACGGCCTGCACCCATTGCAAGCAGACCCCTCCCACTGATAGCCCCATGGTAGCCCGATGGTGCTGTGTGATGGCCACTGTGCACGTTTTTCTTCCACCACAGAAGACTGGTGGAGGGTGCCATCTGCTTGCTGCCATCTGCTGCCTCACGACCCCTGGTGGCTATCTGGACGACTGCAGCGCCCTCCTGTGTTGGGCCAGAGGAGCCTTGGGCTGCTGTGGAGGCTGCTGAGCACTGATAACATTCATCCTCTGCCAGCGAGTCGCAGCGACTGCCTCCCCCCGCAAAAACAAATAATTTGCACAAGGGCGTGTTTCGAGGCGATTACATCACCCCCGATGGCCTTACATAAGTTGCCTTACACGTGGCTTATCAGAGCAGTCCTGGCCACCCTCACTGTTCCATTCCGCTACACACCAACTCGTGAGGAGCCTCCACCTCTCTCCTGGAGACTCTCCGTCACTCTCTGAGCCTAGCGCTCCTCTTACCTCTCCTCTCTGGCCATTCCTAGCTTTTCCCCTTCCTCACTTTTTGGGGTGTCTCTCCTCTCTCCCATTTGTTTTCTCTTTCCTTCTTTAAGTTACCTTACTGTGCTCCTTGTTCTGTCGCACCCTTCTTGCATCTTCCAAAGCCCAGAATGCAGCTCAGGGGTGGCTCGCTGGGCAGCTAACATCTGTTCGATTGCAGGCCATTCAACTCAAGTAAGGTGGAAAGGTTTCATCCTGTGCCGCAGGAGCTGTATTCAGGGCTTCGGAAGATGCAAGAAGGGCGCAGCAGAACAAGGAGCAAAGCAAGAGAAGGAAAAGAGAAAACAAATATCCTCACCTGTGCAGTTGCTATGCAACTTGCCTCCTCCTGTCTTTGGTCCTGTTTGTCCCATTAAGATTTATCGCAAGACATGAAGACCTTTTATTTACCCACCTAAGTTTACATCCCATCAGCTCTCTGCAATAACTATAGGCCCTATATTGACCCTATGCAGTCCTAATTGTTAGCACATGAGAATTGTATGTCTTATCACAGTCTTGCCTCTCCTCCTTATATAATATAAATAAACCTTCATCTATTATTTTTCTTCTTTCTCCTTTCCTTTTCATTCTTCTTCAAACAGTCTAGAGCTTCGATCTTCTTTTCTTATCATTTTGCTTCTTTTCTCCCTCTTCTTTTCTTCCTCTCCTTCGTTGAACATCACATTTTTATTCTTCCCTTTCCTCTTCCTTCTTATAGTCTTCTCTTCGTTGAACAATGTCATCTCCTCTCTTTGCTAAGTACTTGCATGCCCCTCATCCCCGAAATTCACATTCTACAACCATCCTAGATGGAATGAAATGTAAAGTTCTTCCTTGAAATCCAGTGTCATCCGTAATGCATATAAATGTCGTCAAAATTTAAATGTTACTTTTGGTCACTTTGTAGTTTCATTCATCCTTGTGAATCGGCCTATGAATTAAGAAATTGTTAAAATCGTGTACAGTCAGTCTTGAGACACTTCTCAATAAATGCAAAAGTGGTCATTTATTCCGAGATGCAATGTCGAGCATTACTGCAAGGCTGAGTCTTGTCATGCGCCAATAGAGATAATTAAGAAACGGTCGTCTTCTCAATATCCAGAAAATCAATATTCATGTCAGGTCTTGGAAGCTTCATGGTGAGGTCAAGCACCAGTTCCTTGTCAAAACATATTTAACTATTGGTCCAACTGCATGATATTAAAAAAAAACGTTCATAAAAATTGTGATCGAAATTTAAAGTCCTAAAGTTTTAATTGAAGACTGTAGGGCTAAATTTGGTTATTTCTCTACCAATACATTGTAATAATTACAAAAGATTGAAGTGACCCTACCACTACCTGACCCCCAATCCCTGTAGCTACGACCATTCTTGCCGCCCCCCCCCCTTCCTTGAACAAACGTGCTCACTGTAAGTCTGAGTAACATCCTTTCAACCCCCCCCCCCCCTCGTCAATGAGAGGGGGGCACATGAGGTGCACTGCGGAGGCCCAGATAAGCCTATCAGCCACCAGCAGCATCTCCCCCCTTCCATCCCTTGGCATCACCCCCCCCTTCTGCATCCGCAACCAAAACCCATGCAGCGACACGCTCTGCTTCACCCCCCTAACCCCCTGACAAATGGGCCACAAGATGGACCACTGGGTTTCAACACGAGGCTATAACAGTGCTCTATCATTCCAGTGTATCGATATTTTGCATTAGGTCCATATTTGTACTTGTTGGCCTGCAGTGGTCTAGTACATTGATACTGGAGTTTATGAGATGTCTGATTAAACTAGAAAAATATTGTTTTAATATTTGACAAAACCTATGATATATTTCTATCAATTAGAGACAGAATGCTTTTCCATATAGTCATACACGTTGTGGTCCCTAGACTCCCTACTCCCTACATGTATAATATAATAATAATTATCGTTTTGAGACTGACTTGTCTTACAATGTATATATATATATGAGACCTTGTTACTTCAAGATGAGACTATGCACTCTTCCTGCAGTAATTGGTAGTTTTTACCATGCATTGTCTTATCCGATAAAAGATTGTCCACCCATAAAAGACCACTTCATAACCATACAATGAAGGGGGAGTCTTCTAACTCAGGGAGCGCTGTGGTTATTTAGTTAAGATCGGCCAATGCGGTGGTGTTGCAACAAATTAAAATCCTCAGCAGGCCTGTTAAAGCCTTTCTCGGCGTTTCTCGAACTCCCCGGGAACTCGGCGGGGAGTATTTAGCCAGGCAGCCGTTTTCAGCACCACTATGCTAAGTCACTCTACTTTTGCCATCGCTGCCTATAGCTTAGTACCTATTTACACCTGGGTGGAGTGGAGCAAAGAGTTATAGAGGATCAGCTCATTTCCCCCCGCCCCATGCAGCCATGGCGCATATACAATTATTACCACCAGGAGTGCCACTGTACACAAGGCATACACTTTGAGGACCTCTGGTGGATACCATGATAGCTGAAGCTCCAATGGGCTGAATTACCACTCATTGATACACATTATCACTGAAGGGCATGTTTTCAGTGTTTTGTGCTGCTAACAACACAATTTAAGTAACATCACAAGAAAACAATGAATACATTTGTAACACAACTTCAATCTCTGATAATTATATTGCACTTCATTTTATGTATCTATGATGCAGATCACATCGTTGTCAAATTGAACACATTGTAAAGTAGAGATCAGTTTCTCTTAACAAATTATAGTACACTTGGCACAAGATTTGAGATTGATGCTCTGCAAGAAAACTATAAAACACATGAATGAATTGATGAGAAAAATACAAGAAAGGCAGTATAGTCAGCAAGTGACAAAGGCTTCAACCGGCTGTCCACATACATACATACATACATTTTGTATAAATAGAATTGTCTCTTCGATATAAATGTTCTTGAATGCCTTCTTTACATACAGATTCTTAAAAGCTGAAGCCATGACTTACACCATGTAAAATCTGGGGAAGCAAAACAGTTTGCAGTCATAATTTTACCAATATTTGTTTACATTAGTGCTATTGAGCTGTCTGAAGTTGTGCTTATGTTGTCGTGATAAATAAGGCATATTCCAGATAAAAATGATTGTGTAATAGGCCTATGGGCCTAGCCGGAGTATATCGTTAGACAGTTGTTTTTCATATAATTTAAAAAAAATAGATCTATTTTGCCTATATATAATATATAATACATTTTCAAACAATGAACTTTTTTAAATGGCAGATTCAGGAAGGAGTTGCGGAAAGCTGCAAGTTTGTTCTACGACCAGCGCCAAGTGTTCGTCGGTCGGCACTTGCATCGTCCCACAGACGTGTTTACGGGCCAGATGTTCCACTAACTGAGCCTCGAGACGCAAATTGCGGATCTTCCTGAACTCAAATTGTCTGACCATGGCTGATCTGTACTCTTTTACTTTCTCTTCTTTGATCATGTTGTTTGCTACGTCTCTAAATCGGCAGTCCCTAGAGGGCGCTTTGACAAAGGCAATTATGAATATGCTAATTAGGTGTTTCCCGACACGAAACAGTGTCTCAGCAGGGTTGAATTTCTCGACATCTCTTGAGAGATCGTACATGTCTACTAAAATGTCGTAAACAGCGCTGGTAAACACTCGTGAGAGATCGTGCACCTCCGTGGACACCTCATCAATGCGCAAATTCTCATCTGCATTCCTGAGACCAAAGTTCCTCCCCAACGCCTTGCCAAACTCCTCTCCGATGACAGAGAAGAAAGAGTGGTTGTGCAGGTTTCCTTTTGAGTGAGCGATCACCGCTTCACACATCTCCAGGTCGCTCAAGATTGCAAAGATGGACGTCAAGTCGCCGAAACTCTCGTGAAGAGCGCCAGTCTCTGGGTTGCTGGAGCCGATGTAGTTGGGCTTGAGAGAATCCAAGATGGCGTGCCCGGTCTCATGGGCAACTATGTCGAATGACCGTGCTGTGTAAACGTAATTTTTGGTCTCGGGGTCCTTGAAGTAGTAAAACACAAGGGACCGGTGTTGGCGGGAGTACATAGCATTAGCAAGTTCACCAGCTCTGGGGTAGACTCTTATAGGGTCATCGCCCCACTGCCACTGTAAGTTCCTATTGACCCCCAAACGATGAAGGGCCCTGCGGTACATGTGCAACACACTGCTAACAACCGCAAACGCATTGACTGCATCAAACTGCACATCATCCCTGGACGGATGGTACAGAAAGTTTCTTTCGTTATCCGACGGCCGCACAGGTTCCCGGAGCCCCCGTATAACAATGTCATTGCTTGACGGACCATTGTCTATGTTGACGGGAAGCCATTTCATGCGTACCCCTAGCGCATCTATGCTGGGGTCCTGCTTGTAAATGCGCACCATTGACCCAACAGGGACATGGCGGATGCGGAGGGGCGCCTGGGGCTTCTGAAGCATCTCCTCATCCATAACGGTAGACGAGTACTTACAACATCTCTTAGAGATGCATTCCGGGCAGAATTCCACGCATGGAGACACACAGGAATTGCCCATGATGAAAGTTAATCCAATAGATAATCCCAGAGATATAATCCAAATCACAAAATCACAATACTTGAGCAAAATCCACTTGCTAATCGTATCTCAAAGCCACTGACATCGTCTTGTATTGTACTGACTTTAATTGGTGGACAACACTACAGAAAGAGATCCCAAAAGCCATTAAAAAGTAAGTGAGGCCACCAAAGTGTTTATGAAAGTACTTACACCTTTCTAGTGTTTTCCTGTTATGTTTCATATCTCAGTAAGTAAACAGTTCTAGTCCACTTGATGTGTGTTAAGATAAGCTCTTATCTCCAATCCCCACATATTCTTGTTTGTGTAAATTAACCACTTTTTTTATGTCATGACTGAGATATATGCCATCTGAGCAATTAAAGCCATAAATCTTCAAACAATTGTAGCAAAAATAGAACTCCAGATCCCAAGTAGAGACAAGTGAAGAAAAATTGAGTAAATGTTATAAATTTGTTAAAATTTAGTATCCCTGCGTGTAGAAATAAGATATTCACAAATATATATGTATATGAAATTGTATAAAATTCAGAAAGTATAACCCCAAGTCAGGAGTTTTCTGAAGCACTGATAGGCCTATAGATGTAAAGAACAATAACAAATAAGCTTTAAATATAAATACACCTGTAAATTGTAAAATTCTCACATGTGAATGTGTGAGGTGTCTCTTCTAGTTCCTCATGCCATTGCTTCCTGTTAATGCACTGAGAAATAAATTTCCAAGAAAACGTTCCAATTGGCTGGCAGCCACCTGCTGGTGTGGAACACTGACATTCCAATACAATTGACACATTTCAGATTGAGGCTGTGACGTCATCATCAATAAGAATAAGTATAGAATCATGGCTAGTTACATCATAGATTGACACAATGTAATGTGTGAAGCTAATAATATAGTCACTCATTGAAAAGCTTAACTACCTCTGACTTCAGCAGCAATGTTGTATAGTGAGTTTCACCCTCAGACCATTTTTAAGTTCTCTCAGATTTTATGACTTAGTGATGTAAGATTTGGCCAACTGTTTTTATTCTCTGCATTCCTAGAATTGGCTGTTTTTCCAGATAACCATCATCACCCTGGGGCAACATTCACAGATTACAAGTCTCCAGTTTCCTGGCAGTTTCTGCTGCAGTTGTATGGAGGGCCTGGCTGGTCTGGTTGCTCTGGCAAAATAGTTGTAAGGGGCTCTCCTTCTGCTCTCCACCTGCAAGAGGCAAAAACAAACATCAGCTGGGTTTTTATCTGACTGACAGCTTTACTACTGGAGCTATGAGGCTATTGAATGAAAAGGATATAATTTTGTTAATCTGTATGAATACCTTGGTTCAGTTTGAAAGGTAGGCCTACATGCAATACAATAAACTAGCTCAATATAAATAATGACAATATTGATATTAATTATAATGTATGATTGTATGAGCCATGATACATAATTTAAAAAAAATCAGTAAAATGTTATCAATGTAATAAGCTTCTTGATTGAAAAATACATTGCTTAACTAATCTGACTTATACTCAGAGATCTCAGATAAAAACAATATCTATAAATTATGTTGCTACAACCCCCCCCCCCCCCTCGAGGTCTACCTGTCCAAGTATTTCCATGAAATGTGACAGTGGTCACACAAATGGGTTTTGAATAAGTGGGTCTGCTTATTGGACTGTGACTGAAACATGTATTCACGAATTTCACATAAAGTGTATGATAAAATATGAGGGCTTCTACATGACATCATATGTTTTATGTTTTCAGATCATGTGTGACCCAGTTACAATGATAGCCCACCCCCTCTCTGAGTCTCTCAGGCATGATGATGTCACCTTATTTAATTGGCTCATAGTCAGAAAACACATCATTATTGTCTCACCTGCCAGGTATAATAATTCAAAAGGGCTCTGGTGAGGATAAAGAATAAAGAATTAGGCTACTTACCTCTGACAGGTCAAAGCTATGCATGAAGTTGCATTGGAGTTCTAACTTTCATTTCCTTCAATGATGCTAAGGCATTATGTCCAATAAATTCCTGGAAATGGCGCATTGATCAGTTTAGGAAGTATTTCCAGCATTTGCTAAATATCCAAGCATGCTCAGCTGAGCTTATATTTAGTGTATTGACGACCAAATCCACAGCAGGTCAGACCAGGTGAATAAACAACAATCGACTAATAAGCAGCTAATACAGGTTCATAAAACTGTCCTCAGAATGAACATTGTTGCACCAAGTTGCCTGTATATCAAGCCAATATTGGCAATCACTTGAGGTTGTAGCATTCCTCAACACATACATCTATCTCACCTGCCCAGACTACCAGTGCCAAAATATGAGGGCAAAGCACAAAGGAGGTAGGGCAAAAATGGGGAGCTAGGAAGAGGGGGGGGGGTGTAGTTCCACGGTCTGTTTGTTATTCCAGGTGGAAATGGAACCACCTTACCAGAACATTACCTTTCTACCTTTGCACTCATTGATGGAATCATGTTCTCTTGTGTACTTTTTCAGTAGTTGTTTTTCTTTTGTTTTGTTTTTTGCACCGGTCAGTTTTTCTTAGAGACTCATGAGAAATATTTCTACTCAAATAGTCATACTTTTGAAACCCTAAACAAAGGCAAATCATTCCTTGTGTAGGCATAATGTAAACCTCTGTATTAGTAATATACAGTCTATCCATTAATATCATGAATTTATTCAACATACATCCATCTCTAATCCAGCATCAGTTAAGCTGCGATGGATTTTTTCATTGATCAAATAAAATGTTTAATCAGATTACCTAACCTTAGGCTGTGCATACATCTATGATAATATATATATATATATATATATATATATATATATATATATATATATATTCATTCACATAAATATAAAGCTGAAAAAAAGGTGCAAAGTTGCATTTTTCAATATGGCCATAATATGGGACCAGCGCTTTTTTATTAATTTTTTTTTTACAGTGGATTTAAGAGCTTTTCGAGTTGGATGAGACGATTTATGGTAAAAGAAATCAAAAGAAAAAAGGAAATTAACAAAACAGGCAAACAAAACCTATAAGAATTTTAGAATGAGACAAGATTTAACTTTACAATAAAAACCAGGTTAAACAATGAAATGACTATTTGCCACTTACATGCGCCTTCCGCAGTTTAAAAATCTTTAGAATTCACCTTGATACTTTTAAGCTATGAAATGCATGATGACAATCGACAGTTTTGCATGTTACAGTCGACGTATGACGATTCCTTACTCGTCATTCGTCGACTGTAATGCCCGGTTTCAAACAGCGTCGTACATTAAAAGACATAACAAACAATTCAATGATAAATAAATATTGCAAAATAATAGTTCTAAAAGATACAATTTAAGATGTCAGTTCAACTTCATTTTCGGGTTTTAACATGCATTTTACAACCAGAAAAATCTGTGTTTAACTAATACCAAAATCTACAAAATCAAGGGAATCTTTGCAGCAAAATAAAGTCATGATTAAAATAGTTTCAAAAAGCTAATACCTCCTAATTTACATAGAATTTATACCAACAGTAGCAGCGAAATATATATATATATATATCCAATACATTTAAACAGAGGAGCAATCTGCAGGATTTCATCTTAAAAAGAAATTGTGAGAAGACGTCCTTCAAATTTTCAATCACGCCAACTGTTGTTTCGCTTTTCGAGTTGGAACATAATCAATTTCAGACGGATTCCTGGAGTCAGACATTCACATTCTGTCTGTCAGCCAATCTTAGTCAGATGATCAGATTCTATGAGCAGGTAATCCATCCAAGTCTGAATTCATACTCAGAAAGTCATAGTCAGAAAACTGGAGTTGCATAACATTGCGAGTCATGCAACCCATGGGTCAGGAATCTATAAGTCAGAAAATAATGTGACTCAGAGAATTTGTGAGTCAGATAATTTGTGGGTCAGGCAATCAGTGATCCAGAAAATCTGTGAGTCGAAAAATACATGAGTCAGACAATTAATCTGCGGGTCAGAAAATAAGTGATTCAGAAAATAAGTGAGTCAGGCAATCTGTGATCCAGATAATCCATGAGTCAGAAAATCAATGAGTCAGACAATCCAAGTTCTAAGCCGAGTCAGGTAATCCGTGAATCAAGCGATCAGGTCAGATGTATCAGATCCATATTCAGACAATCAGACAATTGGAGTCAGACAATTGGAGTCACACAAACCAAATCAGATGATTGGAGAAAGACGACGAGAGACCTTCAAAGAGTGTGATTAAGAAATCGTATTTACAGCGATGAGTTATTATATATATATGATATATATTTATATGTACTGTACACATAAGATGATGATATACTGAAGGTAAGTGCATAGGACTAAATTAATGAGCATTCTCCTATTCCTATTTCTTTTCTTCCTTCACTTCAACCGGGACTCCTTCTTTAGCTCCTTCCTTCTTTCCTTCTTCCTTCTTTCCTTCTTCCTTTGCTCCCTTTTCTTCATCTTTCTGCTTCCCTCGTATTGGCGTCGTTTCCTCCTCGTCCGATGAACTGTCCGTGAACAGGTCGTGTTGAGCTTCTATAAAAGAGAGAAAGGTATAATACATAATACAGACACAGTTATCTTGAATGTACATTATTTACGAAGACGTCACGACGACATAGACAATTCTGGCTAAGAAAAATGTCTACAATATCCTAAATAAAAGGTACACGTTTAAAACCTACCTAACAAGTAACAAAATTGCTCCCCAAGAAGAAAGGACTATGATTTTCTGAAATGCCTGGCAATTGACATCAAAATAATCTCCTGAGTCTTTTAAAAACATTAATCAATAAAATACAGCTATTCTAGAAGAGATAACAATTTGCTTAATCCAGTAAAATGAGCAAATATGAGAAAGGTCTTACGTTTGATGATTCTCTTGACGTCGAAGCATGTTTGTCCGTCACATCTCTTGAAGCAGGCGATGCGGTTGAGGTAGAGGAAGCCGAGGAGGAGGAGCAGGAGGAGGGTGCCCACCACCGACAGGAAGATGATCACCGACAGGTTACGTGCCGCTGAAATTCAGGAAATGGACAATGATACTACAGTATGAAACTCACCATTGCTTTCATTATATGATTATCAGTTCCAAATTTCATCCTTCATTCAGTTCCTCCTTTATCTCCCATTTATCGCTCATTTATCATAGGGTGCTTCATGGTTGTGACACCGCAGTCTACAGACAGTTCCTTCACATAATCATAATCTGCCGTTAAATCATTTCAAAATTTCTTTCTCAGCCTCGATGTAGCCCAATAAGGTGCTGCAGAGGCGTTAAACACACGCACAGAGTCCAAATTTCTTCCCTTTATCGATTCTTCGCTTTTCTTTCATTGCTCTGTCACATTTTTTTTATTTGTTTATTATAATATACTGCTTTGAATTATCAATTTTGTACCATATCTTTTTTTTGCTTGCATGGCTTGATCATGTGTAAATAAAAAAAATTTTAGTCAGTCATTTCACAACTTCTTCTCTCCATAGATTCTTTTGTTTTCTTTCATTGCCCTCTCACTTTTTAAAAATATTTGTTTACTACTTTAAATTATTATTTATTATATATTTTTGTTCTGTTTGCATGTTCTGTTTGCATGGTTTGATCATATGTGAATAAATAAGTTCTGAGTCCCTTAAGCTATTTCCAATGTTACTTTCTTTCCAGGAATGTCCCTCTTTGCTTTCGGGGAGCCACCTCAGAACTTTGCGATGTTGGTATAACCAACCATGTTTCAAATTGTATAAGATTCCATTGGCTAATGGACTTTCATGAAAGTCAGATGGGCAGTTAGAGGATGAGTCTGGATCACGTAAAAACATATATATATATAAAAAATGAAATCTGCCAACCCCGGCTACCTTGCCGAAACATATACGTACGTAACATTAGGCCGTGATAGTGGAACTCTCCTTTTTCCAGCTCTCCTGTGTTGACGAGCAGAATAAAACTATTTCCGGGAACAAGCTGCCATTTTGTACCATTGCTGAGTCAGTGGAGCTGGCATTCCAGGCCCCAGGGCACTTTTAATCCATTGAAAACATTACGGATTTGCATTGCCGAGTCTTAAATGGAATGTTTAGCATGGATTGCCACCATATTCCAGTACTGTCAGGCTGATTAGACTTTGTTACGGACCTTAGAAACCCCGGCTCCATTGTAAATTCCCAGGCTGATGTTTCCGGAAATAGTTTTATTCTGCTCGTCAACACAGGAGAGCTGGAAAAAGGAGAGCAGTGGCGGATCCAGACACGGTCATCTAGAGGGGGCCCGAGCGTGTTTCGGCATTCGCGGGGCCGCTTCGCCGCATAATGCGGCTATATTTCTTTCAAAATACTGTTATTAATCTCAGTGGTCTAGGGGGGGCCCGGGCCCCCTTGGCCCCCCCCTGTATCCGCCACTGGAGAGTTCCACTAACGCCCCCTATACATCGCCGAAGGAAAATGCATCACCTGAATTCTTTAATAGTCAGTGCCATATTCATCTAATGCACATTATCATGGTACTCATTTCAAGATCTTTTCAAAATTGAAGATAGACTAAGACTAATACATAATGCTGCTTTGATTGTTAATTTTTCGTTTTGACTATGGAGAAGCAAATTGCATATTTTTAGAAAGTAAGCCATTATCATGGGCCATGGATGCTTGGATGAAAATAACTCTTAACTGAAACAAATGTGGCAAGGTAACTGTAACAACTTACAAGAAATAAAATTTGTGGACCACTGAACATCTCTCAATATGCATTTCATGATTCATTACAGTTTATTTCCAAATCATTAGATTTTTGGCGTCATCCAAATACGGACAGTCGGACACATCACTGATAAATAGCAATTCATTTTTAGAAATTTTTAAAATTTGACACTTATAATCCAAGCTTATACACTATTACACAGTATGCACACTTCTAAAAAACTGCTTAATACAGATTTTTAAATAGCAATCTCTCAGATTATAATCTACAGAAAGAGGATTAGAAATTCTAAAAAATTCTAAAAAGCGAGAGAGCCTCACCAGTGATATACATGATGCTGCGGCGGCTGATGGCATAGACCTAACTCATATCTCTGAATCACATTTTTGTGATATTCTATCATTATAGTCTGCCCACTTGGTGCAATGGATAAATATTTATTTCCAAATTCGTCTTCATATCAATGAACAGGTTCAATCGGGCATAAGGCCACCTGTCACAAAAAGCATTCATTGCAAATTTAATCCGCATAAATTCATCAGCTATGCTTGTGCGCTTATTTTCATGCATTTATATATAAATAGCTGTTCTCGGACGGTGTCCCGATGTAGTGTATACATACATAATATTATTACATATTATTAAGCCTCCTATCTATAAATATAAATGTCATATTTATGAATTGCTACTTTCCTCATTCCTGTGAAGGCCAGCAATGGTAAGTAGTGTACTGGGCTGATATTATTTCATTCGATTGCCAGTGGCGGATCCAGACACAATAGTCTAGGGGGGGGGCCCAGACGTGTTTCAGCATTCGCGGCCCGCATTATCGCAATTTTTCTTCTAAATGCTACTATTAATCTTGGTGGTCTAGGGGGGGCCCGGGCCCCCTAGGCCTCCCCCCTGTATCCGCCACTGATTGCGGACCAGGCCGGACCAGCTCCATCTGGTCCAGAAGCACCCGGTCCAGGGGGGAGGTGGTCCGCTCCGGGGGGAGGTGGTCCGGTCCGGGGGGAGGTGGTCCGGTCTGGGGGGAGGCGCTCCGGTTTATTCGTTTCCAGTTTGTGCCCAATTTTAACAGAAAATCAGGTCCGCAACACTAGCTGATAATGGAATATTGATCGTTGCTTGTGCGAGAGTTTATCAGCTAGTGTTGCGGACTTGATTTTTTGTAGATTTCTGACATTTCTAGTGGTCAATAGGGGTCCTAGAGTGTTTCGCCATTCACGGGCCCGCGTTGTTATATTTTTTCTCTAAAATACTATATCTCATCTTTGCTGTCTGGGGGAGACACAGCCCCCTAGGCCCCCCCCTGGATTAGCCACTGTTGATATAGTTACAAATATCCCAAACCAAATTTTGAAAAATCGCCTGTATATTTGGGAATTAAGGTTACATGAGCTAAAATGTGGTGCAATCAAAGATTCTTCCCATTCGGTTTTTTAGTGTAAAATATAATGCCGTCAAAAAAGTTTGTAAACATAATATCAGGTTCGGAAGCATTTTTCATCTCATCCCTAAAATGTTCATCCAAAATCAAAAGGATGTAATCCATGGGTCATCGAAGAAATTACAAAAGTTGCATTGACTAGTTTCTGACTGGCACATTAAAGTCTTTCAAATAAGTTTGTCTGCAAACATTGGTCAATGCAATTGATCACTATGAAAAGATAATGGTTCCATTTCGGCTGTTGCCCCGATTTTTACTTTTGAACCTCATTTTTACTTTTGAATTCCCTGTCCATTGGCCAATTCACTTTTGGATTCCCTGTCCCCTGGCCATTTTACTTTTGAATTCTCCAGCCCTTGGTCATTTCACTTTTGAAGTCCCTGTCCATTGGTCATTTTACTTTTGAATTCCCTATCTGTTGGCCATTTCACTTTTGGATTCCCCATCCCTTGGTCAGTTTACTTTTAAATTCCCCATCCCTTGGCCATTTTACTTTTGAATTCCCCATCCCTTGGTCAGTTTACTTTTAAATTCCCCATCCCTTGGCCATTTCACTTTTGAATTCCCCATCCCTTGGCCATTTTACTTTTGAATTCCCCATCCCTTGGTCATTTTACTTTTGAATTCCCCATCCCTTGGTCAGTTTACTTTTAAATTCCCCATCCCTTGGCCATTTTACTTTTGAATTCCCCATCCCTTGGTCATTTTACTTTTAAATTCCCCATCCCTTGGCCATTTCACTTTTGAATTCCCCATCCCTTGGCCATTTTACTTTTGAATTCCCCATCCCTTGGCCATTTCACTTTTGAATTCCCCATCCCTTGGTCAGTTTACTTTTAAATTCCCCATCCCTTGGCCATTTTACTTTTGAATTCCCCATCCCTTGGTCATTTTACTTTTGAATTCCCCATCCCTTGGTCATTTTACTTTTAAATTCCCCATCCCTTGGCCATTTTACTTTTGAATTCCCCATCCCTTGGTCAGTTTACTTTTAAATTCCCCATCCCTTGGCCATTTCACTTTTGAATTCCCCATCCCTTGGCCATTTCACTTTTGAATTCCCCATCCCTTGGTCATTTTACTTTTAAATTCCCCATCCCTTGGTCATTTTACTTTTGAATTCCCTGTCCCTTGGCCATTTTACTTTTGAATTCCCCATCCCTTGGCCATTTTACTTTTGAATTCCCTGTCCGCCATTTCACTTTTGAATTCCCCATCCCTTAGTCAGTTTACTTTTAAATTCCCCATCCCTTGATCCCTTGGCCATTTTACTTTTGAATTCCCCATCCCCTGGTCATTTCATTTTTAAATTCCCCATCCCTTGGTCATTTTACTTTTGAATTCCTTGTCCCTTGGCCATTTTACTTTTGAATTCCCCATCCCTTGGTCATTTTACTTTTAAATTCCCCATCCCTTGGTCATTTTACTTTTGAATTCCCTGTCCCTTGGCCATTTTACTTTTGAATTCCCCATCCCTTGGCCATTTTACTTTTGAATTCCCTGTCCGCCATTTCAATTTTGAATTCCCCATCCCTTAGTCAGTTTACTTTTAAATTCCCCATCCCTTGATCCCTTGGCCATTTTACTTTTGAATTCCCCATCCCCTGGTCATTTCATTTTTAAATTCCCCATCCCTTGGCCATTTTACTTTTGAATTCCTTGTCCCTTGGCCATTTTACTTTTGAATTCCCCATCCCCTGGTCATTTCATTTTTAAATTCCCCATCCCTAGGCCATTTTACTTTTGAATTCCCGGTTTCTTGGCCATTTTACTTTTGAATTCCCTGTTTCTTGGCCATTTTACTTTTGAATTCCCCGTCCTGTGGTCATTTCACTTTTGAATTCCCTGTCCCTTGGTCCTTTTACTTTTGAATTCCCTATCTGTTGGCAATTTTACTTTTGGATTCCCTGTCCCTTTACAACGTCCCATCCACACAAGTTCCAAAATTGATTTTTCATAAAAATGTGTAGAAACTGAACAAGTAGTGTCTGTACCCCACCCAATCTATTAAATCTATTTCTCAACAAGTTTGATATTACAAAAATTTGAAACTTGCAAAGCCGCCAAAAACAATAAAAGCACGACTAAGCACTTGTTTGATTTGATGTGATGAGCAAAATGTTTCTATTGTATTTAGTATTCGAAATTGAGTCCATAATTCACCATTGCTATAGCATAATCGTGTAATAGGATTGACACAGAAACAAACGTCCATGAAATTATTGCAACATAATATGAATTATGTTTGCTGATCACAGACATTAGAATTATTAGATAGACACTAGTGTTGTAACACTCAGCCTGCCATGTATTAGGAACAAATAGCTGCCAAATCATAGAATAAAAAAGGATAATGACTCGATAACAAACAACAGAAACCCAAATGTATTCCCAAATGATAAACAGTCTATGAGAAACCCATACTGGAGCACCAGTGATGTAAGAGGGATAAAAATAGCGATGATGTCAGACAAAAACCCCAAGAAGAATCAGCAGCAACTACCATCTTGCCCCAGTTACCAACCAGCCAGGCATATAAACAGAACACAAACTAAGAGCCCTAAAATAAGCCCACAGAACCCCAAACCCAAACAGTACAGTATGATCATGCAGCCTCAGCTTGAAGGCCCACTTCCGGAAGCTGAGTCAGCTAAACGTTTACCCAACGTTGCTGCTAAAAGGGGGTCCAGAGAGGGGCATCCGAGGGGGTATATAAGGCCGAGAGGGAGAAGCCAGGGGGTCGAAAAATCTTCACACCATATCACTTTGATTACCACTCGCACACTCAAGAATCACTTTGGAATCACAGTAAGTACATATCAACTTTTGGAAACTCTTTTTAGAAGAAAATCTAGCCTTGAATTGAACATTAGAATTAAATAATCCAAATTTATTCTAGCTTCTGGGACACTTGGCTGATTGACCAGTACAGTGATCAGTGAGGTCGTATCTGTCTGACTAGCTACCAGACAGTTGCCACAGTCACTTGATTCACTCCTTACTGACATTAAGTCAATAACTTAGAAATATAATTTAAGAACTATCCGGATAGTTAGGGGTTCACTTGTTATTTGTCCTTGTTTACACTTGTATTGTCACTGTTATAAAACTAGTTGTAATTTGTCTAGACTGCAGAAAAATAACACCAATCAGTATAAGCTTATAAGAGATTAATTATCAGAGATTAATTATAAGAGATTACTTGTAAGAGATCATTTCGAAGAGACTAACCATAAGAGATCATTTATAAGATATAATTTACAAGAGATTGTTTATGAGAAATAATTAATAAGAGCTCGATAGTGAGTAGATCAGGAGTATCTACTGAGAAGTGCACGTATTTACAGAGAAAGTCAGGCCTGTGGATACCAACTGGTACATTTTAAGTTACTAGTTTTCGCGGTACCAGTTGAAGAAGTCGCAACTGGGTATAAGTGTTGCGCGGTCACAACCCGGAAGTGTGTTGTGAGGCAACCAGGGGTGTTGCAAGGATACCAACTGTACAATTAGCTAGGCAATTGATTTTCGAGGTACAGTTGAAGAAGTCGCAACTGGTGGAAAGTGTTGCGCGGTCACAACCCAGAGGAGTGTTGTGAGGCATAACCCGTGATAAGCGTTGTGCGGTGCAACCGGGGGTGTTGCAGGGATACTAACTGAAGCAAGGGTAGCACTTTGGAGTCACAGTTAAAGAGCAACCTGGAGTGTTGCTGAGGTTACTAGAGATAAGGGAGTTAAAGAACTAAGTTACAACCAGGAGAGTTGTAAGATATATTCGTAACTAAGACATAGGAAAGAAGTAACTATTTAAGAAAGAGAAAGAAAAGGCAGAGTAGATTAAACAGCTTGAGCTGGCAAGAGGCCAGCTGGTGAATAAATCAAGTATTATCCATTGCTAACATAGGAACCAGTTTATCTAAAACAAGAACAAATTAGCCAAATAAATCATAAGGTATCTGAAACTGCCATCCAGCAATTGTTCACTCATCTTGTCTAATTAAGGTCTATTGTATATATTGTGTGTGCTTATACTGTTCATTAATAAATATTGAAACTTACAATTGTGTTTTTCCTCATAGCCAGTAGTCTAGTCAAGTTTGGCAAGTATCCGGTGGACTTGGTAGGCTAACATAAGCTAAGACCCCTGCACCTATCACAACAGTGTTATAAGATAGACAGATATTACAACTTGCCACTGTCATCTGGGACACTGGCCAAGCGAGCTTCCCTATAAGTAAAGTACAATCAACAATATTTGGGTGTGTATCCCCATAATAGATACACTGGTGGAGAATTAACCCTAATCACTATTAAAATAAATACAGAAGAAACATCAAAGATAGTAGGATATTGCATTTAGAGGACATCAGACAACAAGAAGTTAGAAGATTGTACTTGGATAGAACAATAAGAACAGAGAGTAGCATCATCAGACATTATCAATAAGCTGAGTAAAAGCAGAGTAGGGAAATCCCGTTGCATGGTGGAGAATAATAATTAGACTAATTTGACTAATTTCCGGAGTTAATCTACCCTTCCACCTGATAGCTTGACTAGATTCTACATTTTGGCCAATTGAAAAACTTAGACTCATTAACATATTAACGAATAGACCTTGATTAAAAAACAATAAAAACAATTTAATTATAAAAACTATTAGATCACTCTGACTATAATTAGCTTTTTATTTGCTTTCACTAAAAATTTGTGAAGAACACTAGGTAGATCAATTTGACTTGTAAAATTTTGTTCTTGGGTAAAAGCCTAAAGCAGCCATGTTTAGCTTTTGGAAGAAGAAACGGAAACTTGACAATGTTATGATGTGGAAAGACCCTATGACAGAGGGAAGAACAAAACACAGGGACTATGAAGCAACATACCCTGGAGAATACAGAGGTTCACTGGCTAAGAAGTGGGACAATGGAGTCAGTAAAATGAGAGATGCAAACAGAATAGATGTATCTGTTATTAGTACAGGGAACAGGCAGGAGCAGATTAAAGCATTAGCAAGCCACGTGGGAAAACAATTAGCAACTGGGATAAACTGGGATGGAGAAGTGGACTGGAGAGCAATTGATGACTCTCTGATACACCCAGTATTTAGGGCTGTCTTTGAAGTAAAGTCCCAATCTCCGATACCTGTAAACCTTGCAGCAGAACTTTTGGTGTTAGCTTCATCAGTAAGACATATAGGAATGCCAAGGGCAGCTGCATTAACTGATATGTTATGGAAGGTCCTGGCACCCAACAGGGCAGTGGTAATCAAAGAAATGAGTTATGTAATTGAAAACTTCACAAGAATCAAAGGAGAACCACCTTCACAGCTGTTTGTCTGGCAAACGGCACAGAAATTGAACAAGCTGATTATGAGGCTGGGCAGACCATCATGCCTTGAAGAAATGAAAATCATGTTTATAAATTGTTATGAATATATACCAGCTAACATGGCCTTCCAATCAGCTAATGATTGTAACAAAGATATGGGACATAGGGCCTCATTTGATAGTGCACCCATGCACATGGTGGATAATGAATTTTATGAACACACGGATAGCCGTAGGAGCCTAAATAAATATGAAAGTGCAGCCACTGGACGTCAACATGCCAGACATGTTGACAACCCGTTTAAAAGTTCTCAAATAGAAGACTCAGTTGTAACAAATTCACAGTTTAGGATGGGGGTATCTGGAACTGACCAGGCTATGCAGAAACCAGAACAACGGGGAAAGATTAATCATCCCTCAGAAAGAATGATGAACTTTGAAACAATTACTAAAGAGCCAAGCATTAATGACACATCTGAACACATGGAACAAGTGGAAGGCTTTACAAGAAAAAACACAAAATTAAAAAGTGTTGGGGTTTCAACAGAAGACCTGGTCAAGTATGTAACTATAATGAATGCTGCACCAATGGAGATGGATATTGAATCACATAAACCTGATCAATGCAAGGCTTTTGGCAATAACAGGGGAGCAGCTTCCCAGTGGATAGGTGCTCCAGTAGATAAAAAACAAAAATTGGTTTGTGCAGGAGGCAGCAACAAACAAACCCCAAGTGACAAATTTGACAATGGCCATTTGGAAAAAGAACTCGAAATGTCAGATGACGTAGGGCAAAGCTCAGAGGATATTTGGTCCTATCCACAACTGACACAACAAACATCTAACCAAAAAAGTAATAATAATTTTGCCACATCCATGCCGAAACCTCCTGATTATGGCCAACTCCTAACGCATGCCATGCCATATAATCCACCTCCAAAAGATACCTCTGCACAGGTAGACCCAACAGCAGAAAACCAATCACAGGTTCTGACACCACAAGCAAGACAGATCATTAAACCGAATACCGATAGTTCATCCATCAATATAGGTGGAGAGGTGGGAGCATGGAAACAGAGCAGCTCAACTATGACACAGCTTCCTACCACAATTAGACCTTATACACTTGCAACAGATCCTTCGCTATGTAAGGCTTATGGTCATGCAGCAGCTGAAACCCAGGGAGAGACTAAAATGCCACTTGCAAGTCACAGTGAGGGAGTTGATGACTCAGGAAAAACAGTGGAAGTTAATATGTCACTGCCAAAAACGATCTTGCCCTTGTCCAATCATACACATAGAACATGGGATAACGAGGCTCTAACATCACTAACTGGTAAAAGAGGGCTCAATTCTAAACTGCAATCAACTTTTAATGGACTAAACGAAAGCCCTAAGGAAGCGTTGGGTCACTTATTGTCAGTAGAAGACTATTTTGAGGACTTTGGTATTGTGGATGATGAGCAGAAAAAGGCAGTCTTTCGTGAAACAATGAAGGGAGCAGCCCGCGCCTGGTTAAGAAATAAAACACATGATAGAACATTTAAATCATTACGAGATGAATTTCTGTCAAAATATTATGAGAAAAAGGGCTCAAGAAGTGACCAACTATACAAATTTATGACGTTTGGCAGAATTAATGAAGAGGACTGGTCACAAACAATATGCAGATTACAGGAGATCAATGAGGAACTCGGTTACAAGGAACAGGTTTTGATTGATAGAATTATCGAATTGCTTCCTGATAATTTGCATATGAAAATGGTAGAATTGGACATTACCACTATCAAAAGATTAAAAGAGCAGCTAGACAGGTACAGCAGGATGATAAACAGAAGAAAGGGTAAGCACAAGGTGGAATACATAGGTGACACATGGAACGGAGATACATTAATGACATTTGATACCTAAGGCCACCCTACATTAATTTTCAAAGGGCATATATATATTATAATCATTTTATATATGTGCCAATGATATGACAGCATGTATCTGTTAATTGTTAGAATCATTTAGAAATAAGTAATTTATCTGTAGATAAGAGTGCACAAATTACCTTTAATTAAGTATAAATTTGAAATATTAATCTGTTGAGGGCTCCATAAAATGACATATTTAAGATAGATGTATAATTGTATATCTGTAAATATTAATTGCTGCATGTACATGGAGTGTATTGTGCTCCGAATTTTATGGAAACCAATGCAATAATCTCAAATTGCGATAAAGTATTATCTTTACTTAGTGCACAGAACCATTTTGCTACAAAAAACAACAATGCTGATATCCCAGAGCCAAGTAGTGTGAGCAACAGCACAGGAAGGAAATCCAGGTCAAAAACTAGGACATATGAACTTAAAGATCTTGAGCAAAATACCATCCCTTGGGAAGTGATAAGTAACATCTACATGTATGCGAAGAAACGTATTGCTAAAAAGGTAAATGTAAGCAGAGACATATGCATTTAATGCCAAATTTGCTTTTATTGAAGAAGGTTAACTAAATTAAAGGTTTGGAAATCTGACACTTAATACTAATATGCAAAACTTCTCCAATATTCCATAAAACAAAAACAAACTTTTGAAAATATTAAGAAACATTATGAACTTTTATGACAGCAACAAAAAATACCAGAAATTGATGATTATGATGTCTAGGTGATATTATCTTGGTGATTGTTTGACCTGAGGATCCTTCAATAGCTGAGTGCTCACATGACTTCACAGTGATTAGTGTGCGTTAATGCTGATGTTCTCTTTTAATTGCAAGTATTAAGATGATTTATAATCCTGTATATACACTGATGTAACCAATGTAAGTATACAACTGAGTAATCCTTTCTAGCATGCTTCCACATCTTATGATCCAGTGACTGGGTCAGTGTAACACATTCTTGAGGTTTCAGGTTTCAAGCACCCAAGCAACTGGCACAGATCCTGAGATGTAAACAAAACTGCAGTCTGCAATGCTATTGGCACATAGCCAGCTGGGGAAGCTGAAGGAAGGAGGTTGAACCATTCATCCTTGCAGTCAAAAATTTCCTTGTTATGAATCGCACAGTAATGCAACAAAGTAATGCATGGAAATAGTCAACAATAACTTATAATTACAAAATTTCTAAATTTTCTTTTCTTCTTTTAAGTAATGTACACTGTATCATGATAAATAGCCACTAGATTGTCGATCTATTACCCTTAAAAACTACTCGCTTTCAATATTTTGATATTACCCTTATTTTGAAAGACATAAGATATTTTTACTGTGCCAAAAATAGAGATTTTGAATATCCTGGACATTAATGGACTTTTATTTTGCAGCAACATTGAATGCTTTATATTATGCAATGACTCTTAAAATATTTTATACTATAATTGATCAGATGATATTCTATAGATACATTGATATGAAAACGTATTAAATTTTAAAATCTTTATTCATCATATAGTATTTATTGAAGAAAAAAAAAGTAACTGCTTTGAAATCCCAAAAGTAATACTGAATGATGGCATTATGGTAAAGTAAACTTTTACAAGATACCTGCCTCAAACATATACCACCTATTGTGACTTATGCATAATTTAATGCATAGGTACATATTTTATCAGGGTGTATCTATCCTTATTAACTGAGATAAATTTTACTGCATTTTTAGGGTGTCTCCATTGATTGTCATGATGATTACTGCATGTGCTTGTTTGCTTTGCATGCTGTTATACGATTTTTAACAAGATCTTTAATTATATTAAGTTTAACAATATACGGCACTATAACCCATATTTGACAATTTGGATATTGAATTGGTATTGTTGAATTATGAACAACTGAACGATAAGTTAATTTGACCTGATTTATGAAGATGAATGTGTAAAGCCAGTTCAAGTAGGCTACATAAATTAAATCAAAGGAACCTACTTGGAATCAAAATTATAAAGACTAATTTGAAAGAAAATATTTGTTCCAAAAGCTTACAACTTTTTAAGATAATTTAACTATTTTTCAAGATAGATTTTTACAAACCATCTCAAAGTAATTGATCATGTCTGGAAAAACTGTGTTATCCATTTATGCCAGTAATATGTCGCATGTGTTATTAAGTTGATTTATTAATAACCATTAAATCTCCCTGTTATTTGTGCAGTATTATATGTAGATATAGCAAAGACCCATATTAACAAATACTTCTTCAAGCATGTCAGTATGGTGTGTCAACTGTTTGTACAATTTCCTGATCTTACCTCAGAATAATGAACCTTTATGATCTTTCGTCATCTATTAATTCATCCACATCTAGACAGAAGAATGGCCATGGAAAGCATTCGGAACAGCATTTCACCAGAAAAATAGAGCACATTACAAAATTGGAATTTAAACCCTGCCTAATCAGATAGACAAAAGAAAAAAGAAAACCTTTTAAAACCTTTTTGGAAATTATCAAAATTTATGAAGTAAATTTTGCCAGAGAGCTGGGGGACCAGTCAATATAGGTCGGAAACTGACCTATTGACTACCCCGAAACAAATTCATTCGCCAGCAGCTCTAGAGTATCATTGTAAAATCTCTGATCTGAAAATCGAAAACGAAAATATCTGGGAAGATGAAAACACCTGATTATATGAAGCTAAAATAAAAGCACCAAGTTAAGATCCCTGTGAGGATGGCTCACTCAATGAAATCACAATACTCATTGAAATTTAATGAAAGCAAACACTCAATGAAGCAACAACATCAAATAGATTTGCACAAAAGCACAATGTGTCACTGGGGCTATGGGATGAGCAAAACACTGGTGAAGCTGATGCTCCGCAGCGCTGCTGAATGGCTACCAATGGGGAAGAGCTGTACCCTGGACTGGAGAGGACGAACCGAAGCCAGAAGCAAGCACCCTTACCACTCACAATAAGAGTACACTGATGCTCCAAATGGCGACCAGGCAGCCAAAAGACTCTGATGGGACCTAAAGAGAAAAAGAAAAGGTGAATTGTGGAACACGGACTACCTGGAGGGGAAGCCTGTGTGCCACTGAAATCACACAGACAAGGCCCACAAAACAGAGCTCCTGAACAGGCCAGGTGGATAAGGAAGTGCCAATAACATGGGGAAGATCATGGGGAGAACTCCCTGTCGGGGTCCTGCTCTTAACTAAGTGGCCCGCAGGCTGAAGTGAGGCGCAGATCGCTTGGCAGCTGCCGTACCTTGACACCTGGATGGCATGATGTGTGGCATGGGCATACCTATGGCTCAATTTTACTACTCAAAATTGTTATTGTGACAAATTGGAAGCCAGACCTCAAAACTGACATACCCAACCTCGCACCCGATCTGATACATCCAACAATACCTATAGTCCTATACATGTCTCAAGTTGTTACAGGATATCATTGAGACCCAACTACGATACATTCATAGGTCCCAGAAGCAATAGGAATAAGCATTAGCAGGGTAGAGAGAGAAATAAAGAAAGGAGACGCATACCTACTAGAATCTTACAACCGTTAAATGAATATATTGTAAAATTTTACAACATGGCCATCTTTGCAGAAGATGTTATGAATACAATTGTGAATAACAGCATTTCTCAATGAATAACAGCATGGTTTCTCACTAAATAACAGCATGGTTTCTCAATGGACATGATTCCTCAATAAATTACATCATGATTTCTCAATGAATAGGAGCAATGTTTCCCAACAGCATGACTTCTCAACGAACAACAGTGATGTTTCTCAATGAATAATAGCATAATTTCTCAATAAATAACAGCATGATTTCTCAATGACTATAGCATGATGTCCTCACACAGTAACAACTATTAACAAGTCAATATGTCAGCAGAGGTAAGTGCTGAAATCTGTTCCACTAACACCAGGTGAGTATGTACTAAACAACCCAGGTAAGTACCCAGACCTGAAGGGAGCCAGGTCTGACATTGCCTGAGAGACCAGAGAAAAGGGAGATCAAGAAATCAACTCGCAGGGCTCGCTGGATGCTACCGCCATCTTGTGGCAAAACCTCGAACCACACCTACAAGACGAACAACAACTGTTGGATACAGACACTGATCACTAACGCTTACACGAGGATTATTACAATGTGGTGCAATCGATAACAACACAAGGATTATAACAATGTGGTGCCACTGACAATGACAGTGTGACACTGACAAGGATTATTACAATGTGGTGCGACTGACAATGACAGAATGACACTGACAATGTGGTGCGACAACAACTGAAGGATTATGACAATATGGTACGACAGACAATAACAGAGAGACTTTGACAATATTGTGCGACAAACAATGACAGAAAGACTTTGACAATGTGGTGCAAAAACAACACAAGGATTATACGTAACAATGCGGTGCGACTGATAAAGCATGATAAAAGACACTCGAAACTCAAAGACACTCAATTTTGAATTTTGAATTTTTGAATTTTGAATTTCAGATGACTCTGTAAATGGACCAACTTGTAAAGGCAAAAGGTGAGTGAGTTATGATTGCTGGATGGTATTCTACACATGAACTTTCTTAGCATATATCAGGAATTTTACATCAGGAATTTTATTTAGAACAAAGAACCTCACAACATTTGTAATTCTGTGACCTAATAGTGCTTGCCCTTCTTGGTTGCACTCAAACCAATACAAGCGCGAAGCTTGCCACCACATAGCCACCACATAGCGACACACCAACTATCTAGAACGAAAACTCACAAGTTAAGCATAAGATTTCAAAAGATTAGAGAATGAGCCAGAATATAGTCATAGGAAATGATGAAAAGAACCCACGGGTGACCAGAAGAACACTTAGGTATTAGCAATAGGATGGTAGTATGAAAGCAGAGGCGAAAACAGTAAAACAAGAACTCACAGGTCACCAAATCAAATACCCTAGATAATGATAAAAACAACAAGGAGCACAGAAAAATCAACAATTAAGAAGATGAAAACATCCATAGAATGTTTTCACCGGGAAGTAGGGGGATGCAACATAATATGAATTATGTTTGCTGATCACAGACATTAGAATTATTAGATAGACACTAGTGTTGTAACACTCAGCCTGCCATGTATTAGGAACAAATAGCTGCCAAATCATAGAATAAAAAAGGATAATGACTCGATAACAAACAACAGAAACCCAAATGTATTCCCAAATGATAAACAGTCTATGAGAAACCCATACTGGAGCACCAGTGATGTAAGAGGGATAAAAATAGCGATGATGTCAGACAAAAACCCCAAGAAGAATCAGCAGCAACTACCATCTTGCCCCAGTTACCAACCAGCCAGGCATATAAACAGAACACAAACTAAGAGCCCTAAAATAAGCCCACAGAACCCCAAACCCAAACAGTACAGTATGATCATGCAGCCTCAGCTTGAAGGCCCACTTCCGGAAGCTGAGTCAGCTAAACGTTTACCCAACGTTGCTGCTAAAAGGGGGTCCAGAGAGGGGCATCCGAGGGGGTATATAAGGCCGAGAGGGAGAAGCCAGGGGGTCGAAAAATCTTCACACCATATCACTTTGATTACCACTCGCACACTCAAGAATCACTTTGGAATCACAGTAAGTACATATCAACTTTTGGAAACTCTTTTTAGAAGAAAATCTAGCCTTGAATTGAACATTAGAATTAAATAATCCAAATTTATTCTAGCTTCTGGGACACTTGGCTGATTGACCAGTACAGTGATCAGTGAGGTCGTATCTGTCTGACTAGCTACCAGACAGTTGCCACAGTCACTTGATTCACTCCTTACTGACATTAAGTCAATAACTTAGAAATATAATTTAAGAACTATCCGGATAGTTAGGGGTTCACTTGTTATTTGTCCTTGTTTACACTTGTATTGTCACTGTTATAAAACTAGTTGTAATTTGTCTAGACTGCAGAAAAATAACACCAATCAGTATAAGCTTATAAGAGATTAATTATCAGAGATTAATTATAAGAGATTACTTGTAAGAGATCATTTCGAAGAGACTAACCATAAGAGATCATTTATAAGATATAATTTACAAGAGATTGTTTATGAGAAATAATTAATAAGAGCTCGATAGTGAGTAGATCAGGAGTATCTACTGAGAAGTGCACGTATTTACAGAGAAAGTCAGGCCTGTGGATACCAACTGGTACATTTTAAGTTACTAGTTTTCGCGGTACCAGTTGAAGAAGTCGCAACTGGGTATAAGTGTTGCGCGGTCACAACCCGGAAGTGTGTTGTGAGGCAACCAGGGGTGTTGCAAGGATACCAACTGTACAATTAGCTAGGCAATTGATTTTCGAGGTACAGTTGAAGAAGTCGCAACTGGTGGAAAGTGTTGCGCGGTCACAACCCAGAGGAGTGTTGTGAGGCATAACCCGTGATAAGCGTTGTGCGGTGCAACCGGGGGTGTTGCAGGGATACTAACTGAAGCAAGGGTAGCACTTTGGAGTCACAGTTAAAGAGCAACCTGGAGTGTTGCTGAGGTTACTAGAGATAAGGGAGTTAAAGAACTAAGTTACAACCAGGAGAGTTGTAAGATATATTCGTAACTAAGACATAGGAAAGAAGTAACTATTTAAGAAAGAGAAAGAAAAGGCAGAGTAGATTAAACAGCTTGAGCTGGCAAGAGGCCAGCTGGTGAATAAATCAAGTATTATCCATTGCTAACATAGGAACCAGTTTATCTAAAACAAGAACAAATTAGCCAAATAAATCATAAGGTATCTGAAACTGCCATCCAGCAATTGTTCACTCATCTTGTCTAATTAAGGTCTATTGTATATATTGTGTGTGCTTATACTGTTCATTAATAAATATTGAAACTTACAATTGTGTTTTTCCTCATAGCCAGTAGTCTAGTCAAGTTTGGCAAGTATCCGGTGGACTTGGTAGGCTAACATAAGCTAAGACCCCTGCACCTATCACAACAGTGTTATAAGATAGACAGATATTACAACTTGCCACTGTCATCTGGGACACTGGCCAAGCGAGCTTCCCTATAAGTAAAGTACAATCAACAATATTTGGGTGTGTATCCCCATAATAGATACACTGGTGGAGAATTAACCCTAATCACTATTAAAATAAATACAGAAGAAACATCAAAGATAGTAGGATATTGCATTTAGAGGACATCAGACAACAAGAAGTTAGAAGATTGTACTTGGATAGAACAATAAGAACAGAGAGTAGCATCATCAGACATTATCAATAAGCTGAGTAAAAGCAGAGTAGGGAAATCCCGTTGCATTATCAACAATGCAAACACAGAGGTCAGATCAATGGGGATATTAAATGCTGCTTAAAAACAATAAAATGTGGAAAAATTGTGTCACACGGGGTGTACAACTCTGAATGCTAATAGCTGCTAATATATATCCATGACTGTTACGATGTCAAATCTGGCATGCAATCTCTAAGTCAGTTTTTGTAGAACTTTGTCTGTTATTTGTCTATTCATCAGCTAATTTGTATGTTCAAATTGACAATTATAGGCCTAGATAGAACTCTAGCTCAGTCTAACATATATGGACCAGTCAAATAATTGACAAATTGCTTGGTGTTGTAAACGGTGTATGATAACTTAGGAAATTTTTATGCTCAAAAGTGACAAATGGTGTCAGAATTGAGAGTTGTGAAGCCTTGTACCTAATTACGACTCATTCATGAACGATTAAACTATAAACTTAAGGCACCAAGTTGCCAGCATTCCATTTCGTCTTGATCCCGGACCGAAGACTGTCTGACCATTTAACTCTCCACATTATCTTTAGGACTGCATTACAGATGACATAACTTTAATTGAAAGCACAAAAAGAAAAAGCAGAATTAAATGAAAAATTGAACTTTGGCTCCTTACCTAAATCCATACTGGATGGTGTCAGCTACCAGGAACACAGTGACATCTCTTCAGGGGAAGCTCCTTGGGGAAATCCCTGGGAAATCTTGAGATGGAAAATCCCTGGAGGGAAATCCCAAACAGATCACAGTCACAGCAGCCCTTCTGAGGAGTGTTGTTAAACCAGCTCTAAAACTGCTGAACTGTCTATTAATAAACAGTCACAAATGTCATCCAATGCAGATCAGGCAGAGCTATGCAGGATATGCCAGGCCAATGCTGGTGGGAGCCTCATTCAAGCCCCATTGACACAAATAGTTGACAGGAATAGATCATAGCCAGATCAGTGTGTGAATAGCTGCATGAAGTATGTGCTATACACAAAGGCCTGTATGAAAGTTATGATGTATAAAGTTAGTTCACTAGCTCCAGTGGGTCTGGTGCATGTTGAAAAGCCATCATTGCATGCTATTATATAAATGCAGCATCACATTTAAGCATGCTAAGCATGATCCTATAGCATTGATGCATTTGTACATGTATAGAGGATTGCCATGGGGGGGGAGGGAGAGAGGATAATATTTATAGTGATATTTGATGTGCCCAACAGCATAGGCACCTGTGCACGGTGCACATGCACACCAATCGAATTTCTGATGACACATAAAATACAGTTACATCAACAACAGAGTATCTCATACGGGCAGTACACTTAAATTTCTTCCTGCACCTGCAGAATTCTGCACAAAATTCTGCAGTTCTGCTGGAAGCTGCAGAATTCTGCAGTTCTGCAATTTTGGTCTTCTGTCACAGTAGCATTTCTGAAATGTCCCTGCCGCAAAATCTGTAATTCTGTAGGAGTTATGCAGCTTGGGAGATTTTATGCAATTCTGCAGCTAGCTGCAGAATTCTGCAGGAAGCTACAGAATTCTGTAGGAAGCTGCAGAATTTTACAAATTATGCAGCCACCTGCAGAATTTCACCAATTCTGCAGCTTCTTACAGAATTCTGCAGCAGTGCATAAAACCTCCCAAGCTGCATGAGTCCTACAGAATTACAGATTTTGCTGCAGAATTTTCTCAAAAACGCTGCTGAGACAGATGACCACCCAAACCCCCAACCCCCCCACCAACGTTTCCTGGGTAGCGGCAACATACTTGTTAAAGAGGCCTGAACTTTGCAGATGCCTTGCAATAAGCTGGAGGAAGTAACAGAGGTTCAGAAATCCTGCAGGGAGCTGCAGAACTGCAGAATTCTGCAGCTTCCTACAGAACTGCAGAATTTACTGCAGAATTCTGCAGGTAGCTGCAGAATTGTTGAAATTCTGCAGCTTCCTACAGAATTCTGTAGCTTCCTGCAGAATTCTGCAGCTGGCTGCATAAATGCATAAAACCTCCCAAGCTGCATAACTCCTACAGAATTACATATTCTGCTACAGAATTTTTTCAGAAACGCTGCTGAACCTGACGAGCACCAAATCCCCCAACCCCCCCCCCCACCGACCCCTAAACCGCTATGCCCCAAACCAACGTTTCCTGGGTAGCGGCAACACCTTGTGAAAGAAGTCTGAACCTTGCAGATGCATTGCAATAAGCTGAATCAAGTAACAAAGCTTCAAAAATCCTGCTGGGAGCTGCAGAACTGCAGAATTCTGCAGCTTCTTACAGAACTGCAGAATTTGCCACAGAACTGCAGAATTCTGCAGCTTCCTACAGAACTGCAGAATTTGCTGCAGAACTGCAGAATTCTGCAGCTTCTTACAGAACTGCAGAATTTGCTGCAGAACTGCAGAATTCTGCAGCTACCTGCAGAATTGCTGCAGAACTGCAGAACTGCAGAAAGAAATTATACTCTCCTCCATACGGGGGCCTATATCCCTGCTTTGCCTGCAAATTGGGATGACACTGAGAGGCACAACTTTTTTTCTGGTCAATACGAGGGGCGTTCAGAAAGTTCGAGGCTTTTTTTCATATGGATACTTATTTTCAATCTAGAACTATCATTTTTTCACAGGATAAAATTCAGCATATTTGGAATGGATTTCCAAAATTTTGGACAATTTGAACATTGTAAAGTCACTCTGTGGTTGCCATGGAAACTGAAAGTTTGGCTTCTTGGGGCAGGTAACACTGAAACCAAGAATGCCAAGAAATTGTGACTGTGGGAGACTTCTCTCTGTCACTTGTATTAGTGGGATTGACAATATTTGACACAAGAAATATGGTATTAGCTTCTAAATATGCTTTCAAGCACACCAAATGTGCGTATTCTCACACTGAACCCATGTTGGAAAAGACTCCTGCACGCCATATTTGGCGAGGGAAATTCAGGAGGCAAAGGTGTGTTTCCCTGACTAAATAAGGACTTGTGAAAACATGGATTCACCAGTATGAACAAAATACAAAATAGACATCATTATCCATTCAAGCTATTCCTATGACATGTTGCTTTACATAAGTGCTGGTTTTCCCTTACTTTAGTCCATGGGGGCTATAGTTTCATGCACTGGAGGAGAAAGGCTTCGGATGACTGAAATTCTTTCACAGAACTTTGTTTGGAGGACTTCAAGGAACATTTACTTCAATGGGTCAGGTGTATGAATCAATGCTTTTGGTGAGCTTGGGAGTATTTTTTAAGGCTAATATTATACTTTTTGTGTCAAATATTGTCAATCTCACCAATGCAAGTGATAGAGAGAGGTATCTCACAGCCAAAATGCATTGGTTTTAGTGGTTTCAGTATTACCTGCCCCAAGAAGCCGAACTTTCAGTTTCCATGGCAACCACAGAATGACTTTAAAATGTCCAAATTGTCCAAAATTCTGGAAATCCATTCCAAATATGCTGAATTTTATCCTGTGAAAAAATCATAGTTCTAGATTGAAAATAAGTGTCCATATAAAAAAAAGCCTCGAACTTTCTGAACGCCCCTCGTATGGGGAGAGGATATTGAGGCACATACCGCAGCATAGCCGTAAGCGGTCACTGGATCTACGGATGAAAGTTAGTCTGGTCATATATGTTCAAGAAATTTGCACTTCCGTATGCCATGGTACATACTCTATGGGGGGGGGGGCACAGGGGTGCATGTGCCCCCTATATTGGACCTGTGCCCCCCAGGTGCCCACCCACATGAACTTCCTGTCTTTGGCTAAGATATACAGTTAGTATAGTGGGTGCCCCCAGATAATCGTGCGCCCCCCAGGTGCCCCACCCCCCCGCTCGAGACTCCCTAGTTATGCCACTGCGTACCCCAAACCCCTGCCGGTTGACCAAGTGGGGAAAAATATGTCTCCCCTGTCCCTCACCAAATTACGCCCAAGGCACAGTAAGACAGTCAGCATGACTTGGCAACCATGGGCAGCACTTTTTATTTGTCAAAAGTTTAAATGTGCTGTGTCAGAAACTTTGTCATACTGTGTAAAAAGTATTTTCAGGAAGCCTTTTTGAAGATACTATTCCATTGGAAGCTATTCGGTTAGACAAACGGGCAAATCCAAATAGTGTCAAAATGGTGTCTCATGGTTAGAGACTTTTTGGTTGCCTGTAGACAGTACTACAGTAGAACAGTGGGCAGGTAGACAAAGCTTCCGAAGAAACAGAATCTGACTAAATAGCTTCCCATGAAATATCCTGATAATCTAACGAAATAGCTTCCGACAAAATAGTGCTACTTGGAATTTTGGATTATTCCAAATAGTAGCATACAATTCCATGCACTGCTATAAATTTGGTTATTGAAAAAATACTTTTTGCTATAAGACAGACGCTTTTGGCATTCATGAGAGTCTTTGTCCCAAGCAAGTGCCATATTATGATTTATCATATATATATATATATATACATAGAGATATCATGTTGTTGTTGAGGTAATTTTGGTGGCATATCAGGCAAATCAAGCAGGTGGAACAGGTGCAAATAACAGATCAATAGCATCAGAGTGACTGTTCAGCAAATTTACGTATTATGATATACAACATGGGGGATGGGGGGGACATGTCCTCCCCTGGCTCCCCACATTTTTGACCCCGGGGGACATAATATAAAAATGTCCCCCCCCCCCATTTTTTTGTTGTCACTGTTGTGGCAATGGCCCTTGGGCACAATTCGGCAGGGTGCTGTTCTAAGAGACATGTCCCCCACCTTTCTGCGTCCGCAGGTTACCAAGCCATACAAAAGTTCGTAATTCAAGAATGTTAAGGCCTGGTGCAAATAAGAGCGTGACATGAGGGTGAAAAATAAAGGTGTTGATTTTGCATGGAATCATGGTGCATTTTAAAGCACATATTTGTGGCAATAAGTAAGCAAAAAATCAGAGTTAAGTAACCATTTCCAACAGAGATATTGTGATTTTTTCAGTGAAAGATGCAATAATTTAAAATTTAAATCTGTTTTGATTAAGTTCTGTCATAAGCATCGTATAAGTCATACCTAATCAATTTCTGATTCTGTTTGCCATGTATGACATGCATACACATTTTCGTGAAACACACAACTGTTTAAATTGTTCCAAATTTTCAAGACTGCCATTTTTCACTAAGATTCGTCCAGTTTTAAAACCAGATAAAATTAAATATTTTCTAAACAAAGATTTACACATTTCTATCTGATAAAGATGGCCATAAATTGCTCTGTATACAGAGCTTAGAAGAGTACAGTTAAAATTTCTGATAGATACAGCCATTAGTCTTGAAGATATTACATGCTGACATTGCATTGAAACTTCACTTTTAGGCGTTAGGGTCGGGACACCTGATGGACATGTACCAAAAAACTTTTAGTTGAACAGCTCATTAAATCATATATTAGAATAATATCAATATACATAAAATAGAATATTATAAAGGGTTTACAGTGGTCCCTGCGTTATAAGATTGCCCCTTCCGCAGTCATAAAATGGTCTCCTGTGTGGTGAAGAATTTCACTAAAAATACTATATATATTATGTTTATTCATACTCATGATAACATGGTATACAGTAGATGAGCTTTTGACATATATGCACAATTAGATAATAATACTAGTTAATATATACAAATGTTGTTTATAATGAAATCGATTTCAAAATGGTCCAAAGAGCACTCAAACTGTCCATCTCTCACTTGACAGAGTTCAGAAACAACACCACTTTTTATCAGATTTTCCTGGTTTTTGCTGTCTAGATTACATGCTCCCTTAATCATGTGTAATAAATATGGCCAAGAGTTATGAAGAAAGAGTTCTTGCTCAGTACCAAATTCGTCACTGGCATACGACATGTTGGAGCCAAATACAGACAGTTTTGAGGTGCATGCCTTTCTGAACATGAAACGCACTATTTCTGACTGATGTTGGAGCACTGTATTGGCAAATTTCAAGAAATGTTGTATGAAGAAATGTTCAGTGCAGTAACAATAGGGCAAGCAGGATACAATTCCACAATGTTCAATGTGAACACCAAAGAACCAGAGTGATCACAATAGCAATGGCAGCTCAGGTCTGTAGCAATAGCTGTATCGTTAGTACCATCAACCATGAGTTAGAAAAATTTGTTCACCGCATGAGGTTTAACAGCTTCGTACATAACCGTCATGTTCAGGTTCAGTGTCAGAGGCCTACCTATTGACATAATGATGGGGAAAATGGCAGTGAGTTGGTGTTGGGACATTTGAACATTATGCCCACTTATATATCATACATGTAATCGTAATTAAATTTTACATTTCATTGTATTTTTTGTGTGGAATTCGGGTCAGTTTGAAAAGGTTTTTCTGAATTTACTTTTTTTGTATAAAGTCAAGCTAAATCCAGTGAACTGGGTGCTGTATTCAGCTACAAGAGACAATTCACCCAACAGCCAGTGACTAGTTGCACATTTAAGTCACCTTGATATGCTTTAAAAATATTGTTCCTTAGTTAATTTTAAACTTTTGATAGCTTGTTAATTTATTAAAGAATGTTATTTTATAACTTTGAAGTATATTACTGTTACTCTTTTTTTACCCCACTCCTGCAGGTCCAAAAAAATTCTAGAGCCCTTTTGGCACTTTGTGCTATCTGAAATTAGACTGAGGACCCGAGGAGTTTGTCATAGCCCCTCGTCAATGGCAAGCAGTAAAAAGAATCATGAGTTGAAAGCTAGAAAGTTTCAGGTCACATAGAGGTGCAAAACAGAAGGTGTTAGGGTCGGGACAGAGGTGTTAGGGTTGTGACAAGCAACAGTTTTCAACATCAGCTGAAAATCCAACAAGAACCCAGGGGTTCAAAATGGAGGTGGTGTAGTGTCCTAAGTAGGGCTTTGCAATATTGAGAAAAGTTGCGATATGCGATACTGCGAAAAATAGTTGCAATAATTTGTTGCGATATCGATATTAAATGAGATATCATTATTGAATGAGATATCAATAATTATTGCTACGTCAATATTGACTGACAACCCATCTTCAGCAACACAAAATCTGCTCAAGTCATCAAGGGCATAACTTCCTTTAAATTTGGGACCCACCTACTCACTGAAGGACAAAGTGCCTGGAGAGAAAATAATTTTCTTGATTTTCAAGAACATATAAAGGTGTATTTTATTTATGTTAAACATTGCATGTGATATATTGCCAAGCCCTAGTTGTAAGTTCATATCCCCTGTAAAATACTATTTCCCTGAGTGCACAGAACCAGCTGTTGCGAGAATCCAAAATTTGAGGAAAATATCAGTAGTCCTCATTTTTTCCAGTTTTTTGGTTTTTATGAAAATTTCATAACATTGGCCCTCCAACTGATTTAAGTCATTTAGAGAGGCATAATGTAGACATGGAAATGCAAAATTTGAGACGTCTTACTAAAAAAAGTCACGGAGCATTGTAAAAATACATTTTTTTAAATTTTTTTCTGAATTTGCTGTTATTAATTTTTGTAAGAGCATTTAGACCCCCAAAAGGTCATTTAGGGTATTTAACGCATATTATGGTAGATCTTCATTCCCACAGGTATAACCATTTTGGAATTCTGCTCCGGAAACGAAAACTTTTTTTTTTTAATTTCAATATTTTACAAAGAGAGTACTTAGCAATTGCTTTAATATGAACACCACAAGGCAACATATATGCTATAAGATCCAGTCATGTGCCAAATATATATATGCAAGTGCAATAGTTTAGGCACAGTGGCCAAAACACAATGTGTGATGCGGTGATGCCACCCGCAGTGGATCCAAGCAAGATAAAAAAGGAAGTCACGTGCTAATTACAACATGCCTGCTATTCATTCCTATGCCATATGCATGCTCTATAACCAAGTTAGTCTCGCTTCTTTTACTCCAAACATCTCCAAACTAACTGGCCAATTCAGGGCCAAAATACATACTGAAAATATTCTATTTTCCCCAAAAAACATTCCATTCTGTCACTGTGACTACATTAATGGAGATGTGTACACTCCTCCATTAAAAATCCACATCTGCTTATCTATCTATCTATCTACCTATCTATCTATCCATCTATCTATCCATTTACATATCTATATATCTATATATCTATGCAGCAATTTACCCATCCATATATCTGACTGAAATAGCTGGGAGATTTATATAATTATATAATTATTGAAATCCCATCTTTTGTGACCTAGTATTATGATGACATAAATTTCCAGATCAGAAAACTGACCAATACACATCCTAGTGCCACCATGACATAGTTCCAGCTCAGCTCATTTGCATACACAAAACACAATACACATAATTTTCAAAATGGTGGACAGCTCATTTGCATACACAAAACACAATACACATAATTTTCAAAATGGTGGACTGTAACACCAAAAAAAAAACTCCAAACTATCAAATCATTAACGGACTACTTAGAATTATTTTAGGTCAATACAAGTAGGCTGCAATAATAGCCCTGCATCTCTAGTTGCGTGCAATTTTAAAATTAGGAAATATTTTGAAACATGCAAAGAGTAATTTCAGATTTTCTTCTAAAATTTTGAATTTCCCGCCTAAAGTTTACACTCACTCACTCACTCTCACTCACTCTTTCATCCACTTTTTCACGGACTACATAAATGGCGGTGTGTAAACACCTCCATTAAAAATGCAGGAGCATCCATTTTAGTCCTAAACAATTGAGTCACCGAAGAGGAAAAATATTGCAGTAAAAAGGTACATGTAGCCTTTCTGTGTGTGACTGGATGCCTCATCAAACTTAGTGTTAGGGTCGGGACAACTTCTACAGAGCAAGAAAGTATGATGTAAGGAAGCAGCTATGACATGTGTTCAAGGAAATGAGGTATATTATGCAGTAGAGGGTTGCTTAACCTAATCTGGGAGGGCTCATAATACACATAATGCAAAGAACCTACAGGTACATGTAGTTGTTGCACAAAAATTGCTAAAATTAAATTTTTTGGCTTCATTGGCAACTTAGGAGTCCCATAGACACTATTTGACAGGTACACCGAGTATCAAGATGCAATTGATAGTCACAGAACCAGAACTCCCATGGCCACGGTTAAGCATACTTTCAATTGACAAAATTGATAAAATTATTTCCAATATGAGGGGTTAAACATTGCTCAAAATATGCATGTCACGCAAAAATACTCAAAAATGGCCATTTTCTGGAATTTAAAGATATCAGATATCTGGAACTAATGCTCCGATTGTCCTAAAATTTGAAAGATTTATTGACACAGTAGTTTTCTGCACAACGAAGTGATAAAGGATGCCACACATTTATTTTCTGTGATTTTATAGCAGATACAATGCCGGCTTCACCTAAAAGACGCAAAAATTTGCACCAGGCCTTAAATAGGACTGACTCAGTTATTCGTGGATCCGTCGGCCGATTCCGAGCGCTTCACCACGATGTCCCCCCTCCATTTTACGCGAAAATTACGCCCCTGAACGAATGCCTCTTGAAGAACAAAGCTCCCGGCCGCCAATTCATCCAATATGTTAAAAGAATAACATTTGAAGTTTCAAATTTGGTTTTACCACTTTATTGTAAAATGTATGTACAGGAATGCATAAAAAGGCATAATAAAAGAGACAGCAAATGAGAAAAAGCAACTAGATGATGAGAAGCGTGTCAGGTGTTAGATAGTTGCTCCCTCTCCTTAAATTGGTTGCGGACTGCCAAAGACAGGCACTGCATGAAGTCGGTCATGGTGACACTCGGAGTCTGCAAAATAAGGATAATATCAGTCGGCCATCTTGCAAAATGGCCACCACAACACTAAGTCTTGCTTTTTGGCACCATATATTGGCACCATCTTGAATTGATGACTTCCCAAAACTGAGATTTTCTACATGACTCTCCTTGACTTTCCATAACTATGAGTCAGTGTAGGAACCCTGTGTGATCGAGCTATGATTTTGCATATTTCAAAATAGTTTAATAGTTTATGCTGAATATTTATGACAAAAAACTTCCAAGTCAAAAACTATAGCACCGAAAATATAAAATCAAAAGTCCCAGGACATGGAAAAGAAGAAATTAATTACTTCCAGTGGCGGATCCAGTTGGGGGGGGGGGGGTTGTTTCAGCACTTGCGGGTCTGCAAGGCCCCCAGTGGCGGATACAGGGGGAGCCTAGTGAGCCCGGGCCGCCCCTAGACCACCAAGATTAATAGTAGCATTTTGAAAAAAAATTGCGATAACGCGGGCCCGTTAATGCCGAAACACGTCCGGGCCCTCTATAGACTATCTTATCTGGATCCGCCACTGGCCCCCATTTCGGCATTTCATGCCCGCATTGCCCCACATTTTCTTCAAAATGTGTTAGGCCCCCTGGAATCCGTCACGACTGTTGTATTTATTGAATGAAATGCAACTACCTGAACATAAAGAGCATGGGCTAGGAACGGGATCTTCCTCAAGGTCCTGCCAGAGAGACCTTCACTCTGTCTGAAATAGATAGATGGATAGATAGATAGATGATTGGGCTTTACATCCTGTATATTACATCCTGTATATACGAGGGGTGTCCCAAAAGTTCTGACCAATTTTTTTGGCGGACCTTTCTATTTCAAATAGCTAAATGAAATTTTCACAGAATAAATTTCAGGTATTTGACCATCTATTTTGAAAAAAATCAAGACTGTAAGAAATGTTTAAGTTACTGTTCTGTTACCATGGTTATGAGAGGTCAGTGCACCCAGCGCAGCTCAATTTCTCACACGAAATTCAGCAAATTAGCTGTGTTAAAAGTCAGAGAACTTACAGTAAAAAAGCAAATGATTTCAAGAAAATGTATTTCCTGATAGGCTTGCAGTCTTTCAAGATATCTTCCATTAGACTATAAACATTTATTTATATTTCAACCTGATCAGCTGAGGCAATTACCAAAGGCATTTTCCAGCAGTTGCCTAACAGCGCTTGAGACGGTTTGGCTGAAACAATCTGCTGTCAAGAGGCAGTGCTCAAGAACCTTAGGTTCAAAACCCCATCTCATCAGCTTTAATTACCAGATGTGGCCTTCTGTAACTTTGTGTGATACTAAAATTAATATACCAGTTCAAAAATTAAAGAAATAATAGTCATAACGAGAAATGAAGCAGTCTCAACATACACTGAAATTCCACAATTTAGGAACAGCCCAGTTTGGAGGACACTGGTGATCGCCTCAGCACATGGGTTAAACTGATTCACAGTGACTTTAAATGTAAATGAAAAACTTTAAGATACTGTTAGGTTTCCTAATAATATTTTTCATGATCATCCATTGCATATTTACAGTAAATTCCTTGGTTATTTACAAGCCTAGACACTCGGATTTGGCCTAAAAAATTGAGCTGCGCTGGGTGCACTGACCTTCTGTTTCCATGGCAACAGAAAAGTTATTTAAAATGTTCGAACAGGTACCATATTTTCAAAATGTATAGTGATATACCTTAAAATTGATTCTGTGAAAATTTCATACAGCTACTTCAAATAGAAAGGTCTGTCAAAAAAATTGGTCAGAACTTTTGGGACACCCCTCGTATATGGGTCTATATATGCACTTTTTACGCTAATTGGGACAGGAGGAGGACACGGCAATGATGCAAAGGATGATTGAAACTGCATATTGTCCAACATAAGTCCAGGTGGCCTGGCCAGAGCAAATATCAAACCCAGGACTCATAGATTGACAGTCCAGTACGCTACCAAGTTGAGCTAAACCTTAGACAGATAGATAGATAAGATAGAGATAAATAAGACAGATAAGATAGTTTGATAGACAGATAGATAGATAGATAGATGGATAGACAGATGGATAGACAGATAGATAGATAGATAGATAGATAGATAGATAGATAGATAGATAGATAGATAGATAGACAAATAGATAGATAGATATACATCACCATAATCTTTCAGCTAAAATTATTCAAATGCTAACCAAACAGAATACATGTTGATTTAAACAATCATTACTATCACAACTTTAGGACACTTTAATGAAGAGCTCACTTGTTTGTTGGTCCGGCAATTGCAATTGACAAGTAGTTTGCTGAGAAGAGCATGAGTAAATCTGGACAGTTGCAATTAAACTCATGCTATGAGATGCATAACTATTAATTTGGTTTTCACCAGTTATTAGAGAATGAATCAAATTAAATAATAAATAAATTGACATTTTTATATGACAAATAGGTAAAGTGATGTTCAATAGTGATGATCACACTCCAAATCTGATTTGACGAACACCTGACCATGTCGGCCATAAAGTGTTGTCAGTTACATAACAGTGTGTAAGAAAACTCATAAAAATGGCAATTATATATCAATAAATAACGTATAAATATGTAAGGAAGGCATGTCTGAATTATTAGGCCCCTACAAAGACAGCGGGATACTAAAAAGATGGGGTGGTAAGAAACTTTAGATAGAGCTGTGATCTTGGTCTTAATTAACCTTAAAAGCTAAAATAATTTAATAACGCATAAGAGAAATAACAGCCTGCACTAAATCAGAAAACAATAGTTATTGCAAATAGCAAAATATATCGATTCACAAATTCAAAGCAGTGCTTGCTAAAATGCAAGATTAATTGTTTGAAGCTGTGATCCTGTATCTCGCCAAAGGTCCACAGGGAACTTTCTATCAAAATGTAGGCCTATAGGGCTAAATGAAGAAGGAGGAAAAGAAGGAAAGGAAAGAAAGAAGGAAAGGAAAGATAGAACAAAGAGAGAGAAAATGAACAAAGAGAGAAATAAGAAGGCCTAGATGTATGATCTAAGATAGAGACAGATGCTGTCTATTAGACAGGCCCGGACAGATAGTCAGCTACTTAGGCCAAATAGATAGATAGATAGATAGATAGATAGATAGATAGATAGATAGATAGATAGATAGATAGATAGATAGATACTCACTTGGCCACAGAGAGGAGCTGCAGTGACAACCTTGTAGCCTCGTTCTCGGCAAACCTCATAAGATCCAAAGTTGGCAGATCGAAGAGCTGTTCACCTGGGAGGATGATCTCCGCCTGAAATCAAATAATAATATTATTTTCAGTTTAAAATATTATGTGTGTCAAATAATTACCATATGTCCCTGTGTCCAGTTAAAACCTCTAGATCCGGAATAGATGTGTGAGTTTTGCTGTCTATCCCTATAGATCTATTGATCTTCAATCTTTTCAGCTGCCATTCAAGTCCTACTATCATCCACAGTGAAACGTGCGAGTGTCTACTGAAGACAGTTTTTTTTTTCGTTTTCTGCTTTCATAAACATCAAAGTTCTATCAACAACAGATCTCATAGAAAGTAGAAAGGACCAGTACAATGCACCTCATATAATCTTGAATGCTAAATATCCAATATTAAATCTAAAAAGTTATTTGAAACTTCAAACTGATTGTGTAGATCTATGGGCCTTGCCCTTGCAAAATCGTAAAATTTGCATGACAAAACGGGGTACTTCTGAAAGGCATTTAATTAGTCTGTATTTGCAAACCTGTTAATATCTACACCGATAAATTCATAACAGACAAGGCCCATAAATGTGGCAATACCAGCTTGGTCTGCATTTGGTGTAAGCTGCATTACATAAATTTCCACCATCTATAGGGGCAGTAGGAGGGGCAGCACTAATTAGTGATCTTCAAAAAGGGTCTGTTAAAAATTCCGGTTTAATTTCAGATCATAATCACTTCCCTCCCTTTTAAATATTTACATTTTCCACTTAATTACAAGTTGACCTTGATCACCGATTTAATAAAAGCTGAAAGATCATTTGAAGACCCAGGATGGCAACCAAGAGTAAGATCATTTGGAGCGCATCTTTGTCAACAAAAGGATCAGAGAGATTACAAGTTAACACAACAAAGGATTAGATAGGAGATGCCTCGTTTTCAGATAACATTAGATAACTTTAGATAAGAAGAAGCAACAGGGATCAGACATGCTGGTAGACAGCAAATGCCAATTAAGGGAATTAAAGAGAGGGGGGAGGGATTTACGGATCTTCAGGGATCAACGCGGACTTGTAATGTGTGACACTACTCATATAGAAGATTATATAGAAGATTAGCAGAAAAATAAAGCTGTTCAATCCCACCCATACACTAAACACGCTAAATTAACAATTTACCATAATGACCAGTGCAGTGTTTTATGATATTCTGGACTTCTGTAAAGCCAACAATTTAATTTTACAGAAATAAACTCAAGAGAATGTAAAGGCATAATTCATATATTTTATCTGCTTTTATAAATTTTTGACGATCATTTTTTAAAACAGATTTATGCCATTGTAAATAATGATATTATTGCCTTTTATTTCCTTTTAGTTGTTTGTAATTATTTCATGTCTTATATCTTATGTTACACCACTATATCATGTATGAGGTAATAAAATTATTTATAATATATATATATTATGTTTCTGAAAAAATTGGCAAACAAAAAGGGACAAAGCAAAGATTCTAATAAAAAAAATGTTTAAGTTGACAGTTGGAATCTTGCCTGGAGATATATAGCCCTACAAACAACAATTATTTTGAAAATATTTAAAAAACTATTCTATAATAGGTGATTTAATAATTCAAGATGTGGCCAATTTATTAGCCTCCAGAAATATCTTTTCACAGCAATCAATTAGGAAGGCCCCACATATTCACTAAACCCAAGGAATGTGTCACTTTAATGGGATAAATTGTTATGAAAACGAAGCCATCAGCAGTAAAATAGCCAGCCATCATTAAATAATAACCAAAATTGTATAAGCACACGTGGTAATTGGCAAATTATCGAAATTGGCGAAAGCAGATTGTTTGTGGATTAGGAATTACTCATAATTCTGCCAATATTTGTGGGAATTAATTGAGGGCATTGAATATGGATTGAAAGTTTTATTGTGGAGGAATCAAGGTAGATTGGAAAGTTGGGATACTTTGGTAAATTCCTCGAGCGTGAAGGATGACTTTCTTAATGGAAACAGATTGTGCAATTACGTAATAATGAAGCCCCCAATAAAGGGGTAAAAGTGTCTTAAGTGTCAGAACTGATAATTCCATAAAGAGAAGACAGGTGGCGTCCTTGTGATTATGGCGCCCCTGGTGTCAACCACAAAAGATAACAATAGGTCTAATGAAGCCAGCCAGTTTGGAGACGGAGTTCTGAAGTCAGGTGACAATGGAAAGTGTCTTTCATTTTGGAATAAAAGAATCACAAAAGAAAACAGGGGAGTCCAATCGTTAGAATTGCCCAACAATGCTAAACTTTGTTTGTTTGGCCGAGATAACAGGTGTGCCCTGATAGGGGCAAGGGTTCCTTAGGGGGGTGGCTGGGAGAAGAGCTAATCCACACTGTCAACAGAATCCCTCCCCTTTGAGCAAGTATGGGGGTGCCAATTGCAATTAGCCTCGCCCCATTCACAGACTGTAGGCTGTTTGTCCAATGTTTGTGTGAAGTCGAGCTTGGCAGAGCAGCATGGGGGCAGACCAGCTCGTTGATTGCAATTAAATCCTTTTGTTATCCTCGCCACCCCCCTCCCCACCTAAGCCTGAGCTAATGTACTATCACCTGGCTGCCTCGGCAGGGGGGGGGGGGCGGAGACCATGTGACACGTCATGTGATTCATTAGGATCTGCTCGTGGCCCCCATATAAGGCCAATGACTGCAAATTGCTATCATTCCACCATCATCTGTCAACAGTGAACATCCGAAGTGAACTTTACCACCACTTACAATCTACAATCATGAAGGCCAAGTGTGTACTGTCCCAACAGAGATCCAGCAGCACCAGGGAAAGTGCCATCAAGAGAGATCAGCAGGTCAAGAAAGAACAAGTCAAGAAAGCAGTCTGCAGATTCCAGCAGTTGGAGAACAGAGTGAACAAGGCATGTGACCAGATGACCGCCATTTTGAGACAAGTGGACGCAACCCAAGTGAGACTGACCCGAGCAGAGGCAAGCCACCAGCCCCACCATTCAAGACAACTCAAGAACAGACTATCCATCCTGACTTCCATGTACGACATGTACTACTTGTATTGTCAGAAGAAAGCCTCAGAACTGATGGTCATGGAGGCCACGGGAGTCTTCCCCCCAGAAGAGGGTGCCAGCGAACTGTCGTCTGCTGAAAGGAACGTTTGCTGAACCAAAGAAGAAATGGAAGAAAAATGAAGAATTTCTATTTCTTAAATTATCTTTTTATGTCTGAGTCTTCACTCTACATCGGCCTGCCCCCTGGCGAGCCACAAATCCTCCCAAAAGAGTATGCCTCGCACACGTCTTCATGTTGACAATAACCACAATCAAAATGTCCGGTCCAATAGTTTAATTCAATGCTTCAATTCAGTGGTCCATTCTGATTGAATCATTGTCCCCCATATTGTTACATTGGCCTTCATTTCAAGCACCGTAGACTGCAATTTACCTGAGGTTTGGCACGTGACTTGCATGTCATAAAATTACCTCTGAAAGAGGTGCACAATATGAAAAATGCAGGCCTGAACACTAACACATAATTGTATAAAAGCTATTTGTCACGTGCATCAGTGATACAAACATGACAATGCTTTGTCAAGTTGCCATTATATTATAAAGTATCTCTTAAAGCAAGCATCACTCCCGACTAAAATCAGGGGAAAACTACAATTTAGGCCTATCATTGGGGGTTTTGATCAAAACATCAAGTCACAACAATTAAATGGAAGAGCTGGCAGGGATTTTGGGAAGAAAACACCACTAAATAATGAAGGTTTTTGAATTCAGTTCCATTACATGTAAGTGTAGATCTATTCATAAAACATGTAAAGACAAAAGTAAGAGTAGCCCCTATAGGCACCAAAATCTTCTATATTAAAATGATAGCGTACGGGATTTTTCTCAAGTTATACTCAATGAATCATCTCCTCATTTTCCCTGTGCCTTTCTATGGACCCCAAGGTAAAACTCTCCCCTTTTGACGGACATTGGATTTCCCTAAATGTCATAATTAATAATAACTAGATGGCTATAACTGACCATGGTCAGTGATGAAGAATTTACCAATATATTTATTATTTAAAGGTATATTGTATATGTTTATGTGTACAGACTATTGTGTGAATGCTCATGCTTAGATTAGTTTAGTTTATTTAGTTTAGTTTATTTAGTTCAGTTTAGCTTATTTAGTTTAATTAATTTTGTTTAGTTTATTTAGTATAGTTTACTCAGTTTGGTTTATTTGGTCTAGTATATCTAATTTTGTTTTATTGACCACTTGACAAGAAAAAAACAAATATGAACATTCACGTACTTAGCATCATAGATATAGTAAGATCAGTATAATCTATCAGATTAACACAATAGGTCCATGCAACTTTTATACTCATTTTGTATTTCTTCACTACAAAATTGACTTCTTTTAGCTCAGGGCACTAATTTGGCTATAATAGGTAAAGTTGAATTTTTCAGGGTTGACCGATCTTTTTAACTATTGATGCTAAACCAAAATGAACATGAAATAAAATAAAGAGGAGAATCGGAGGTATCCAGAAGTGCTTTCATCATTCCTATACCTTAATTAGAACCAGAGATAGAACCGATTGAATTAATTACAAAAATGTGAAATATCACCAAAAAATTGACATTGAAAATGTTAAGTTTTGAACATTATTTTGATCTCAAAGGCAAACGGTTTACAGTAGAGACTTGAAATTGCACACACTACTGTAAATGTGTTTGGATTACATGTCCAAGGAGTATTAAAATTTTCGAAGATTGCTTTGTTTGTCAAAAAAAAGTTAAAGTGTAAAATCATAACCGAAAACATGAATTTTTCAGGGTCCGGCGATCTTTTTACCTAGCAGAGATACGTTAAAATGCATAGAAAACAAATACTAGAGGAGGTTATGGCCTTTCCGAATATGCTTTCAGTTTTTCTCTAACTTAATTAGAACCGGAGATAAAGGCCATCAAAGTTTGGGTACAAGTGCGAAATTGGAAAATGAGCAGGTCAATTTAGCTGTCATTTTTTGACCTTGTGACCTTTATTATGCAATGTACATCAATCCGAGGAACTTAAAACTTTGCAAGGGTCCTCTAGGGTACTGTGGCACCAAACACTGAAGAGATTGTGGAAATTCCTCAATTATTTCCTAGTTAAAAAAAATTAGATATCTCAAATATCCAATTTTACCAAATATTTGACCTTGAGTTTGACCTTGAAAATACCTTTCTAGGTCAAAACCAATATTTTCCCCTGATTGGCAATATGTGACAAAGGGGGGGTCATTTCATTATTTGAACTGTGTAGGATCAATATTTATTGCTCAAGAGGGCAAAAATAGACTGATTTTACCTGTTGCGCGGTATGCAATATTTGGAATTTTCTTATAAATCAGCATGAAGAGATAGATCAATTCCGATTTCAGGGTTTAAACAATCCAGCTGCCGGCTATGAAAATCTATAATATGATCTTGATATCTTTAAAAAAACATAATTGTTGGAATTTTTGAAAATGTAGTGAATTGAAACTTTGACGGGTGGTATGACCTTGAAAAATGAGGTCAAGGTCAAATTTGAAGATTGGTATGGGGTTTAAATGGGTATATTTGGGGGGGTTCATTATACATTTGCATTACCTAAAATGACTCCTTCATGGATTTTGAACTCATGCAACTAAAATTGAGCAAATACACTCCACAAAAATGGCCGCCATTCCATAGATACTTAAAATATCAAAATTAAAAATATGTCTTTCCATGTCCCGTACTATAGAGCAACTTTTGGCACCATCAGCATGCTGCTACTATATATGGATTTTGCTAAACCCGAAACAAATTGAAAACGACGTAAATTTTCCGTGCGGCATGTTCCGCTTGAGTGATTTTGATAATTTTTTCGCCAAAGTATAGAATTTTATAGTTTATGGACAGAAACTAAAGCAAATTACTCTAGTTTAATAGTTTATTCAGATATAGTACATCAAAATATACTAAAATTCACACTAAAAAGGTCCTATATACCTCAAAAATAAAAATTCAAACTCAGGACCGGAATACAGTAGTCTACAAGTATATAGGTACATTCAAAAAAATAATCAAGAAAATCGAAGCAACTTTTTCGGAAACAATAATAAGAATATTATCAAAAACAATAAGAATTTACCATATATGGTAAATTCTTAATTAGTTTTAACCTCATTCATATACAATACACAAGAGGGCAGCACCTGCAAGATCCTGCCAGTTCGTCTCATTTCACCATGCACCAGCATATATCTCTGGGAACACTTTATTTCGCACATATAGTCTTATAATGTAACTGATTCTCGGGCTAATTGATTTCTATTCTATTCTGCTCTCTCCATTCAACGGGGAAACTGACTTTCTCTTTATTTTTCCAACTTTTCTTTGGAAGCAACAAAGGTCATTGACAAAGCGATGGAATTCCCTTTCTTCAACTCTTGAGATTAATAAGCTCAGGTTATCAAAGGCAACATGTATCAAAACCGTATGATTTAAAATACTTCCAATGAACTCAATATATATGCTAATTGCCTGATAAAAATCAGTTTCAATCACGTATAATATACCCCATACCCCCCCCCCCCAGTCTATTTTATTGAGCATCGCAACAATACACAATCTGTGAAATGCAAATATCTGATAAGTCCCATTGTTACTATTGTCTAGGTTTCACTTGACACCACCAGGTGTCTCCAGTAACAGGGAATACACGACAGGCCCTCTAGCGTCTAAAGTACCTCAAGAATGCCGAAACACAAAATATTTTTTGGGCGAAAAAGTGTAGGCTAGACTGCAATATGTGTAGACAAGCTTTTAAAAATAAGAAGGAAAGAACCAGCCGATGTAAAAGTAAGGCAGGTTTAAGCCTGTTCTAAACAATTATAAAGCCTTCATAATTGTACAGCATAAGTTTGATGGTGCATGAGTAGCAGTGAAAAAAAAGAAGAAGTTAGTGGCAAAACTGTTATAAGACAGTGATCATAATTTATCATGCATGTATATCCGCCTAATTGCTGTTTTAATTTCAGCACAATCAAAACCTTCATTATAATTTATAGGCTTTCACCCTTCACTATTCTAAAGATTGGAAGTGTTAGACCGAGTCCTCAAAAATTGGGGGCTGCATAAGTTATTTGATTTAAATCAACTTAAAGAAAGATACCTAAAGATCAGTATAGGCCTATTCAATGACAAATAAAGCCTTTCAAAGTATAAAGGACTTTTTCCATGGCACGAACTTTCAAAGGTGATAGTGAATAATTAGGCCTATACCAGTTTTCTTTCTTTCTTTTGATATGTATAGACTTTCTTAATTGTCAGTTTGATTCCAAAATTCCACATTTCTTTTCTGAAAGTTATTTTTTCCTTTCAATTTCAAATCTACCTTAATTGCCCCCTTCAAAATAAACTGCGTTCTTTGATACCTCAGTACAGCACACACAGGGCACAATGGATATTTATTCAAGGACCTGTAGAGCCCTGTATTGTCCAGCATGCCTAATCGTTTTCACAATTAACAATGCCACGAGGGTAGAACACAATGATAGGCTTACCTGTGATATATTTTAAGAGATATTTATCTCTACTTTTTATGCTGGCTTCTTGAACTTTAGGACAAGATTTGTTATAGTACAGTATTGGCTATGCAGCCAGCATACTATACTGGCTGCCCCATACTGAAAAGTGTCAACCGGTTTGGTCCCCACCATTTAGTTATATCAGCTAGAGCATTACAAAATATCTTATGATCACAAATACTTAATATTGTTGCATTGATGTAAAAGTACACCTGCCACTCATTAATCGACCAATTGGTGCAGATACAATTGTTGCAGGACCTGAAATAATTGGGGGTGAGTTGTAACAATTGGGGGTGAATAGTAATGAGAGCAGTTTGTTCTATTTATAGGTCCAATTTCTGGGTGGCACATCCTAGGGATGATTAACAGACTGTTAGTGACTTACAGTTAGTGACTAACTGGCAGTTAAAGACTAACAAACAGTTAGTGAATCAACAACGGTTAGTGCTTACAAACAGTAAGTGACCAACAACAGTGACTTACTAACAGTAGTGACCAACTGATGAACAACAGTTAGGGACAAAATGACTAACAGTCAGGGACTAGCAGTTAGTAACTTACTAACAGTTACTTGCTAACAGTTAAGGACTAGCTGACTTACATGACTAACTACCAGTTAGTGACTGACTAACAGTTAGTGACTGACTAACAGTTAGTGACCAACTAACAGTAAGTGACTAACTAACAGTTAGTGACCAACTAACAGTTAGTGATTGGACACTGACTAACAGTTGGTGACTGACCAACAGTTGATGACTGACTAACAGTTAGTGACAATTAGTGACTAATTAACAGTTTTTGACTAACAGTTTTTGACTAACTAACAGTTTTTGACTACTAACAGTTTGACTAACCATTTTGACTAACAGTTTTTGACTACTAACAGTTTTTGACTACTAACAGTTTTGACTACATATAGTTTTTGACTAACAGTTTTTGACTAACTAACAGTTTTGACTACTAACAGTTTGACTAACCATTTTGACTAACAGTTTTTGACTACTGACAGTTTTTGACTACAAATAGTTTGACTAACTAACAGTTTTTGACTAACTAACAGTTTTTGACTCACTAACAGTTTTGACTACTAACAGTTTGACTAACCATTTTGACTTACAGTTTTTGACTACTAACAGTTTTTGACTACAAATAGTTGACTAACAGTTTTTGACTTAAAACAGTTTTTGACTAACAAAACAGTTTTGACTACTAACAGTTTTTTTTTACTACAAACAGTTTTTGACTAGCTAACAGTTTTTGACTAACTAACAGTTTTTGACTAACTCACAGTTTTTGACTAACTAACATTTTTTTGACCTACTAACACTTTTTGACTGAAAACAGTTTTTGACTTACAAAACAGTTTTGACTAATAACAGTTTTTTTTACTTCAAACAGTTTGACTAACTAACAGTTTTTGACTGACTAGCAGTTTTTGACTGACTGACAGTTTTTGACTAATTAACAGTTTTGACTGACTAACAGTTTTGACTACTAACAGTTTTGACTAACACTTTTTCACTAACTAACACTTTTTGACTAGATAACAGTTTTTGACTAACAGTTTCCACTGACTTACAGTTTTTGACTAACTAACAGTTTATGACCAAAACAACAGACTTAATGACTAACAGGTAGTGACTAACTGATGAACAGCAGTAAGGGATGCCTGATTAACAGTTAGGGATTGACAGTTATATATAGTGACTTACTAATTAATAGTGAGTCATATTGAACCTATGAGATAAAGAGGCTGAGAGATAGACAGATAGATAGATAGATCTATCATGGGTACATCTATAATTCCTCTTATAGCTTCTTATACCATATCATGGGTTCATCTGTAGTTTCTCTTATACCATATTTTAAAATTCTTTTGGCAAAACATACTCTTATTGTAAATTTTGAAATCGTAATCACTACAGCCAGCATATATCTTTTTTTTCAAAAAGATTTTCTTGTTATGTGACTTCAATCAAAGGTTCATTGCATTGCCTTTTGTGAGACATGCTTCTGCACATTGAATGATACTGGAAAGTTTTCTTTCTATAATTGAATTATCTTGACTCTTCAAAAGTAACACAGAAAAGTTCTAACCTGTTATTAACCTGTTATTAGGCCAAAATTACCATATCAATATGGAACTTGTAAACTGGGTCTTTGGCCGCCCACTTTTGAAATTCAGTATCTCACTAATATGTAAATGGCACTGCCATGAAATTCGCGCAGCATTGTCATAGAACTACTGCATTATCTTCAACTTTCCATGCAGAATGCCAATTTATCTTTTTAAAGGACTGGGCAAATGGGCAGATAGATCGAATAGATAGATAAGATCAGATCTGATCAGATCAATAGTCTATAGATCAGATTAGATAATAGATAGATAGATGGATAGATGGATAAATAGATAGATAGACAGATTGCACTGACAGCTGTGTAATTCAAATCTGTGTTAAATTTGGATCTATTATGTTAAATTGTTGATGTTGCATAACTGAGATAAATAAAACCATAGTTATTCAGAGATGACTGTTTACAATTAGACTGTTACATAATTTGTTGATAGTTAATGAAGCTTATGTAACCTTATGTGTTGTTATGATTTCTTACTTGGTGGGCCATTAAATTCATTAACTTTTGTGTTGACTTTTAATTTTCAGTCACTTAATTCTTACAATCAGGGGTATAATCATTATTTCCAATGTTGATACACATGTTGATTTAAATCCCTGAAATACGTCATTGGAGGTTGTTATACGACAGGACTGAAATTTTAAAGCTATTTTGGAAGATATTTGAGGTATTTTAATTATTTACCAAACTTAACTCTGACTAAACTACTAGCTCCACTTTTATGGCAACTACAGGCACTTCCTGTTCAGGCAGTCACTGTAGACAGGAGCACCACACAGAATGAGCTGTCCTTGTGCTAAGTGAGCTACGCTCATGGCTGCCTTCGGCAGCCATGAGCTGCGCTCATATAATCGCAGTGCTTCCAATATGACTTGATTATCATGTAAGATGAATTACCGAAAAAGTGCAGAAGATTAATTTATATATCAAATTTCAAAATGTGAGATAGTCACAGTGACTGTGGTATGAGGAAGAATAAAAGGCAGCCCAGAATTAAATGAGTCAAAATTCATGGAATCAGAAAAGAATAATTACCAGGTACAGATTTGATCACTCTGATCAGCAGTGATTAGTAGTCCCAAAATTAAGTGTATAGACTGTTAACAAAATGGCTATTTTGAGCATACTTACAATTCCGAGCAAAAATGAAACAGTACTTTTCTCCGGCGGGGGTGGGGGTTGAATTTCTGGCTTTTTTTTTTCAAGGCTTTTGGCTGTCTGGGGAGTTTAATTTGAATTCCTGCAGCATGAAACAGCTCAGAAAAATGGACACAGTAATAATGAGAATGTGGCAAATATACTGCTTCCTGCAAGATTAAAATTTGATGGCTTTATGTTGACTGGTTCCAAAGTTACAAAATTTGTTGTTATGTTTGAAAAGTGGCTTCTTTCGCGGTTTTTTGTCTGTCACTGCATGCAGAGATCTGTACACTGATGGCACCTGTGCTAAGTTGCAGATAGAGCCCAATTCTGAACAGTTCCTAAGTTTTGGGTACATAGGGACTGTTGACTGGGGAAAATAGGGATCAGAAAAATATAAATAGATAGATATGGTAAGTGCAGCCCTCTAGCCCAATTCTGGGAGCTCGCGACTCAGTCACAAGGATTGGCTCAACTTGACTGATGACAGGAGAGAGAGCAGGAGTCCTCAACGTGTTACACATTTACCCCATGTGAGGGATCTTTTACTTGCCCAGCATCCACTGATACAAGGGGCTGCAATTTTAAAACATCTAATCGAAACGACATCCAGCTTGGGTTTTAGCTCATAAAGGTCCACTGAAAATTATCGGGTTGACGGGTTCCCCATGCACCTGGTGCTCCAACCCACGTTGGTTAAAAGACTGCCAGGGAACATGGGACCTGGGGAACATCGAGAGCTAACCTAGACCGAATTTGATGGTGTGTTTCACACCGCTTTGTTTTGAGTCAGAATTCGTTGGACAAGGCACATTGGCGGATACAGGAGGGGGGGGCCTAGGGGCACGAGCCCCTCCTAGACCACTGAGATTAATAATAGTATTTTGAAGACCTATAATGGTTAAGAGTGCTTGTTTGCGCAACCACTGGCTCTGAGGGCGTGGGTTCGAATCCCACTCAATTTAGTCCGAGCCCATGGGACATTAAATGGAGGCGGGTTGTACCCAGTGTTCTGTGCTGGGGCAACTGAGAGACCCTGGGCATCCCTGAATTAATAGGTATGTGCCAGACTCCCAGTCTTCTCATCAATCATCATCATACGGCGATCACCAACACTGGAGGGTGCTACGGCATGGGAACCTTGGGCAATGTTCCTGTATCATCTGCCCATGGGCGCTTCTCTGTGGCTGCCCTGAGCTGTATTCAGTGGAAGGCTCACCACAAATTTCCCCACACCAGGGGACCAGCAATATATACAAATACAAATACAAAAAAAATATGGTGCGAAGCAGGCCCGCAAATGCCCGAAACATGCCCGGGCCCCCCCTAAATGACCCTGCCTGGATGCGCCACTGAGGCAGACCCTAGAATTTCACACCGAACTATCTATAGTCCAGTAACTGTGCTTCGTAGCGGTGAAAAACACTCAAAAACAACAATAACTTCACCTGAAAAAGTTTGGCCAGAACCACAAATTCTCTTATATCACAGTTTCTGGGACAAAATATCAAAGAGCATTCTAACTGTGCTTATTACAGCCAGATGTTATAATAGTAGCTTAGTTAATACTAGGGTTTATTGAAGCCGGACAGGGGGCATGCTGCCGCACACTCTATTTTTATTATTCCACTTTGGTCTACTGATTATTGATTTTCCTTGTAGTTTCTAACTTGTCATATTGCCTTCTCGCCTTGGGAGGTTTTGGTGTTTTCTCACCTTGTGGATTCTCTCCTTATTTCCTTGGCTCTGGCCATTTCGTTCACAGTTTCTCTGGAGCTGTGAATTCCTCTTTCTGTACAATAAAAACCCCTTCTCTCTTCTCTCCGGGTCGCGCTTTTTTCTCAGCACCCACCCTTCCTCTCCCAAATTTTCTGGATTTTTATCCTTGGTACCCTTGGTCTCTTGGTACGTTTCAAAATTTAAAAAATTTTCTACGGGCCTTTGCCCTTTAGGGAAATTCCCAAAAAATCTAAAAAATTCTTTTAATTGGCCTTTTGCCTCCAAAAAAGACACCCAAGTTTCGTCATTTTCATGTTTTTATTAGTATGTTTTTAACCTTATCCTGTGTATCACCTGATTTGTAGTATTATACTTACCATTGTGTGTATTAAGGCCTTGTGCCATTTTTTATTTGTAATTTATCGGTCTAGCCGTCTAATCTCCTTTTCTAGACTTGTATGGTTTAATTTGTCTACCCTTTTATATGTACTATTTATATCCATGTATAATTCATGTATAATTCATGTATGTATCTGTATGATTTATGTATTTATCTATCTAAGCCGGTATGTGTATGGCTGGTCCGGGAGCAGTGGCTTCCTATCTGTGTGTTTTACCTCTTGTCTGTGTAGTGTGAATGTTGTATGAATGTTTGTGTTGTCTATTCTTAGCCAAATAAACATTGGCACTGCGGCCATTGCATCTTACTTTATTGTTTGTCCTCTGTCCGGTGGATTCAATTATGCATTCCTGAAGTTCATGGCTGATTTATCATGTTAATGTTCTGGCATTCAATCGCCTTTTCGACATTGTTATCACTGAGACAATGTTAATAGTACTCTGAACTAAAAAATAATGAAAAGTATTTCCATATCATGTTCGAGTATCTGTGCACTTGATGAGATTAATTACCACAAAAAGTTATATCAAGCTACACAACGCACATGAAATGTTTCAAATAACACGATTTGTGAGTCCTGAGCCTATTAAGCTTCCTGGTTGGGATCAAAACATACAATTCTGGATCCTACAGGGATCCAATTGCAAAAAAATAAAATTATGAGTTCATGGAAATGAATAGCTGCCTGACTGTCTGTATATCAGAATACGGCTGGGTTACTATAGAACTGTACATTTCATAGTCACTGGTAATTTATCCTTATATTGAAGGGGACAGAGTAGAAGCGAGTAGAAGCGAATAAAAGAGAATAATGGTGAATGGATGGATGGATGATTGGGGCTTCACATCCTGTATCTATGCACTTAATTGGTAGCCTAATTAGGACAGGAGGAGGTCACGACAATGAGGCATTTGATGACTGAAACAGCGTGCAACATAGGCCCAGGTGATCTGGCAAGAGTTAGATTCAAATCCAGGACCCAGCAATTGGCAGCCTAGCATGCTACCACTAGACCAACCCTCCCCAGTGCAGTGGTGGATCCAGACAGGGTCATCGGCGGGAGCAGGCAGTGTCATCGGGGGGAGGAGAGAGAGGTCCGGGTGTGTTTCGGCATTCGCGGGCCTGCGTCACCGCGTATTTTCTTCAAAATACTATAATTGATCTCAGTGGTCTACTTGCCATCATTGCAATTATAAAGATGTGGAAGGAGCCTCAAATATAAGGCCACACCTAATTGAACTTTAGCTTCTCGGATCTTCTCGAGGCACTTTTTCTAGGGTCGGTCGGTAGGACTAATGTTCTTTACGTCTCATCAGCACCTTGTTGGGCTATTTAGAGGTCGGTAGGACTAAAAAAAGGTGAAATGTCAATTTTTTATAATGTCGATTATATAAAATTGTGGGTATGCTCAATTTTTTTTCCGTAGGCAGAAAATCTGTTGGGTCAGTCGATCCGAGAAGCTAAAACTTTAAAAAGTCTGGCCCAAAGCATGGTTTCTAACCATTCCATGAGCACTGCACACGGGTGGGGTTACTCAGCATTCTAAAGCATTCTTTTATTCTTCTGTTTATTCTCCATGCACAAAAATTTGTCTTTTTTTTTTCAAAATGCATGTGCATAGAACAAGTCTCAAGGTTGCGTACCTTTTTTTTTTCAAATATGGCTCAGTGACAATACCAAGGAGCATCATGCATGTTGGTCATCTAGTAAGGGGCAACCATGAGATAATCTGGAGGGGGCATGGAGTTTATTAAGAAGGAAAATGATTAAGTTTGCAGTAACAGTGATAGTAATTATTAAATTTAAGCATAAACATTCTAAAACGTTTATTTCTAAATCAAGCTTCACCATGTCAAGAAATAACCCCATCAGGAATTGTTCATTTCAAGACTGCCCACAGTGCCCAGAAAGAATTTATTTATTTCACTAAAACTAGGCAAGAATTATAATTTATTATTTTATACTCCCCCTTGACCCCCTAAATTCCTAGGATGACCTCTGTCTACTTTCTGGCCATGCGATCAACCACCAAGATGCTTTAACCACAGAAATTTGTTAAATTTAGAGAGCTGGAAAAGATTTCAATTTTCAGGCACTTTCATGAAGTAAAACATGTTCCAAGGAATGGCCGCGAATCAAGCAACTATCCCAAGTCAGAAATCTGGACCTTTCTTCAAAAATTTCTAGAGAGATTTATAGATTCCCACGCAATGCGATGCCCAAATTCCATGTACATATTTTTCATTTTTCGTTACTTGGCATAATTAAATGTAAAACGAGCATGTTTGCGTTTGTGGAATACATGCTCGTGGACATGAAAAAACATAGGTAGTACTCGTGTATATGTAATAACTATAATACTCGTGAATGTGCTTTATTATTCATTTGTGCATCTGCCAATTCCAACATTCGTACAGGTGTAACAAGTTTCAGTTTTAGGGTCCGGGGGGTGAGTGAGTGTGAGCGAGTTTGTGTTTTACGCCCCATCAGCACCGGTGTGGTCTATTTAGAGGCAACATTGGTTTGGTAGATTATCTTCAATCTAATTTCTCATAACTTGTAAAAGTAGTCAGCCCTGAGGAACTGTATTAGACTTGATGCTGAATTTTTTAAGGACAAATGTTTAAGGTTATCTGATTGAAATGTTCGGTGGCGTAGAATGTAATTACATTCTAACAGAATAAGTTTTAACTAGGGTCAGGATTAGGTTTAGACTTTAGGGTTAGTTTTAGGAATGTTCAGGCCAGGGTTAGAATGTTCGTAATTACACCTGTACAAATTCGTAAAAAACAATATCTCACACAAACACGAATGCCAAATTTGTGTATATGTTCGTTACTGCAGGTTTACAAATTCGTCCAAATGCAAAATATTTAGGGATGGGCACAGTACTGGACCGAACCGGAGGTATCAATTTGCTACATGGTGTACCGGACCAAAGTATCGATTTTTTTATTAAATGGTACACAAAACGATACTTATGTGACTTCTCATAAGTCGCGAATGACTAACATATCACAGATTAACCCTCCAAGTAGGTCTGATGACAAGCAGCACATGTCATCAATGATAAATTATTTTATTTTACACTTCTGAAAATGATAGATATTGTGTCAGCACAATCAGTCAAGTGTCTGAGATGTTCTGTTATGGTCATTTTCTACCCCATTGATACTTCTACAACAAACAAATCTTAATTTTTTCTCATGAGAGCTGTGGTCAGTATCAATTTTGGTATCGAAACCGGACCAGTAGGCCTACCATTTTCAAAAGTATTGATATTGGACCAGACCGAATTTTCAGGAAAGGTACCCATCCTTAAAAATATTGAAAATTATATACCTCTGAATTCCCTACTTTTTCCAGCCATGGTGTTTTATTAAAATAAGTGGCAATCTGAAGGCAACAGTGGGAGAGCCACAATCTGCTCTCATCATACATTTTCTCATTGATTGCCATTTTTTGTAACGCCTTGTTCTGGGAAGTGGGTCAATTGGATCTAATTGGGACGCATCGGGAAGCAAGAAGCCACTTATCAAACCAATCAGAGATCAGAAATACATCTTTATCACATTTTTCAGCATACTTGATGGGAGTCCCTTTTTAAAATTGTGCAAAAATAAGTTCAGCAAAAGGGGAAGGTCACAGTTTTTAAAGTAAACGAAAGAGGGGAGTACATGTTCAAGGACTCTCTTGCATTCTGAGAAATAGGACAAAAGGACCAAAGAATCTTAAAAATGTCATATCAAAAATTATCTGACAATAATTTTAAGTGATTAAGAATGATCCAACCTTGAAATTATCTGCAGAAGTATTTCTGTTGACAAGAATTTTAATTTGCAAATTTCCCCAAAATATCCCCAAATGGGAATGGCATCACCTAATATTCTTGTTCCAAGAACAACCAAAATGTTTTTCATTTTCTCAAGGACAACAGATCCAACAAAAATAAACAATTTCTCATGTCTCATGCTTGTGCATTTTTAGTATTTTTGCAGAAAAAAGGCAAAAGTCATTCAGTGCAAGTTCCAGTATGAGACAAACTAATAGTTGGTGGTTGATTGGGATTGTATCCTGTATTTATGCACAGATTAGGCTAATAATTAGAACAGGTATAGAGGACACAGCAATGAGGTGAAGGATGATTGAAACAGCCGTCCAACATGGGCCACGGTGACCCGGCATGAGCTGGATTCAAACCAAGGAACCAGCGATTAGCAGGCCAGCACGCCACCACTGAGATATCCCTCCCCCAGATCTAGGATGAGACAAACTAACGGTGGGTTGCTGATTGGGTTCGTATCCTGTGTTAATAAACTGTTTATGCACCGAATAGCCTCCATGGGACAGGCAGGGACCGTGGTTATGAGGCGTGGGGCACCTTTGGCACAGGATGAATCTGCAGTCCAACATGGGTTGCCATTAATTTGAACCTGGGTCCCAGAGGAAGGCAGCTCAGCAGTGTCAGCACACTAGTACCACTGAGCAAGGATACACGTAGATGGACTGACAAATGCTAAGATGGATACTTGGATAGACAATGAATAGACAAGATAGATACTTTGATATGAAGGTATAAGAATGGATGGATGGATGGATCAAAGGATAGACGGTAGATAGATAGATGAATAGCTGCAGATAGATTTTGTTTGTTTTTTGTTTGCGTTTTACGCCTCTGCAGCACCTTAGTGGGCTATATCGAGGCAGGCGATCGCCGTATGATGATGAGATGAGAAGACTGTGAGTCTGGCACATACCCTATTAATTCAGGGATGCCCAGGGTCTTTCAGTTGCCCCAGCATAGAACACTGGATACAACCCGCCTCCATTTAATGTCCCATGGGCTTGGACTAGAATGAGTTCCCGGGGTGAGATTTGAACCCACGCCCTCAAAGCCAGTTGACAAGCGCACTTACCAATTAGGCCACGGGGGAACGCTGCAGATAGATAGATAGATAGATAGATAGATAGATAGATAGATAGATAGATAGATAGATAGATAGATAGATGGATAGAAGGATTGATGATTTGGTTCTCATATCCTGTATTTATGCACTTGTTGGGCTAATTAGGACAGGAGGGGGACACGGCAATGCTCAAGGTGAAGGATGATTGAAACAGCCATGCAACATAGACTCGGCAAGAGCTGGATTCGAACCCTGGACCCAGCGATTGGCAGCCTAGCATGCTACTGCTAGAACAATTCTCCCCGCAACAGATAGATAGATAGATAGATAGATAGATAGATAGATAGATAGATAGATAGATAGATAGATAGATAGATAGATAGATAGATAATGTAGACACAGTATAGACCTATGTAAACTTATGTCTAAGTATTCGAATATTCATTTACAAAATAGGGACTCCCTTCCGTAAATAAGGACAATAATATAAGAAAGATGCAATATTGCGGCAATAATATTATCATAATACCACACCTTCATCAAAACAATCACATTCTTAGTAAACATGGAAATTATGGAATGCAAAATGTTGTGAGTCATTTCTGGGAAGAAATCTCGAGTAGATTATTTATTTTTTTTTTTTTTATTTTGGATCTAAGTAATTTCAGGGAAGAAGCCAGGAATAGACTGGGAAACCCCCATTTTTTCCTGGATCCTTCCAGGCCATATAACTGAGCTGCAGGCAGCAGCAGCCAGACATTGGTGGACCAGCTGCTGCAGGAGGTGATAGTGAAGCAACCAGCTATAACCATAGATCTGGTCTATCTGCAATTCTGCATCTCACATTTTCCATTAACAAGAAAACTAGGTGAGTGTGTACAATAAATATTTATCATACCCATTAATAACTATATAATATTTAAAAGTATACTAAAGCAAATCTGTTATTTTAGTCTGAAAAACATATGTAATGCACCTGAAACATTCATAAGCAACTGTCTGGATGAACAGAATTTGAACTCAAGCATTATTCATGTTATTTGGCAGTCCTAGCACCATTCTGGTATCTGGATGGAGGCTGTTGATTGGGGCGACTGTTGTTTGGGAGAGACAGTTGATTGGGAGATTGTTGATTGGGGAGACTGTTGATTTGGGAGACTGTTGATCGGGAGACTGTTGATTGGGGAGACTGTTGATTGGGGAGACTGTTGATCGGGAGACTGTTGATTGGGGAGACTGTTGATTGTGGAGACTGTTGATTGTGGAGACTGTTGATTGGGGAGACTGTGGATTGGGGAGACTGTTGCTTGAGGAGACTGTTGATTGGGAGACTGTTGATTGGGGAGGCTGTTGATTGGGAGACTGTTGATTGGGGAGACTGTTGACTGGGAGACTGTTGATTGGGGAGACTGTTGCTTGAGGAGACCGTTGATTGGGAGGCTGTTGATTGGGGAGACTGTTGATTGGGGAGGCTGTTGATTGGGAGATTGTTGATGGGGAGGCTGTTGATTTGGGAGGCTGTTGATTGGGAGATTGTTGATGGGGAGGCTGTTGATTTGGGAGACTGTTGATCGGGAGACTGTTAACTGGGGAGACTGTTGATTGTGGAGACTGTTGATTGGGGAGACTGTTGATTGGGGAGGCTGTTGATTTGATTGGGGAGACTGTTGATTGGGGAGACTGTTGATTGGGGAGACTGTTGATTGGGGAGGCTGTTGATTTGGGAGACTGTTGATCGGGAGACTGTTAACTGGGGAGACTGTTGATTGGGGAGACTGTTGATTGTGGAGACTGTTGATTGGGGAGACTGTTGATTGGGGAGACTGTTGATTGGGGAGACTGTTGATTGGGGAGACTGTTGATTGGGAGACTGTTGCTTGAGGAGACTGTTGATTGGGAGGCTGTTGATTTGGGAGACTGTTGATCGGGAGACTGTTGATCGGGAGACTGTTGATTGGGGAGACTGTTGATTGTGGAGACTGTTGATTGGAGAGACTGTTGATTGGGGAGACTGTTGATTGGGGAGACTGTTGATTGGGGAGGCTGTTGATTGGGAGATTGTTGATGGGGAGGCTGTTGATTTGGGAGACTGTTGATCGGGAGACTGTTAACTGGGGAGACTGTTGATTGTGGAGACTGTTGATTGGGGAGACTGTTGATTGGGGAGGCTGTTGATTTGATTGGGGAGACTGTTGATTGGGGAGACTGTTGATTGGGGAGACTGTTGATTGGGGAGGCTGTTGATTTGGGAGACTGTTGATGGGGAGACTGTTGATTGGGGAGACTGTTGATTGTGGAGACTGTTGATTGGGGAGACTGTTGATTGGGGAGACTGTTGATTGGGGAGACTGTTGATTGGGGAGACTGTTGATTGGGAGACTGTTGCTTGAGGAGACTGTTGATTGGGAGGCTGTTGATTTGGGAGACTGTTGATCGGGAGACTGTTGATCGGGAGACTGTTGATTGGGGAGACTGTTGATTGCGGAGAATGTTGATTGGAGAGACTGTTGATTGGGGAGACTGTTGATTGGGGAGACTGTTGATTGGGGAGGCTGTTGATTGGGAGATTGTTGATGGGGAGGCTGTTGATTTGGGAGACTGTTGATCGGGAGACTGTTAACTGGGGAGACTGTTGATTGTGGAGACTGTTGATTGGGGAGACTGTTGATTGGGGAGGCTGTTGATTTGATTGGGGAGACTGTTGATTGGGGAGACTGTTGATTGGGGAGACTGTTGATTGGGGAGGCTGTTGATTTGGGAGACTGTTGATCGGGAGACTGTTGATTTGGCCTCCTGTTGATTGGACATACTGTTGATGGGAGACTGCAAAATGGGGAGACTGTTGACTGGGATGTGGGGGAGACTTTTGATTAAGGAGACTGTTGATTAGGAGACTGTTGATTGAGACACTGTTGATAGACTACTCATTTGGATACTTTATGAATAGGAAGAAGCATGAATTTAGAAACAATAATTCATTTACTGGGTCACATAATATTCACAATAACATTTCTATGAAATGGACCATCAAAGGCAAATAGTCACTGGTCACAGACTGTTTCTTTTTTTAGATATTTTTGTGGTAATTTGACGTGCAGGATCTGGCAGGATCCAGTAACAGTTAGTTGAAATTCCAAAGTGATGCTACGACCCTGTCATACACTCCCAGGCATACACTGCACTTGTGTTATATGACTAGATATTGACACAAGCTATTTGTGTCAGACAGTCTGTATCAAACAAAATTGAAACAGAGGTCATGCAGCGACACCCCTAGGCAGAAATACATGCAACTCATTTTACTATGTGTGGAGATAAAAAAATACCCCAATAATTGCCCAATATTGTAGGAGAATATATTTCGCTGTATGTATAGAGCACAACCCAACCAATAAGCCACATTATTGGTACGTACTCCAGTTGTACCTGTTATTGTGTTTTGCATGCAATATCACTACAATAAAGAAATATACATACAATAAGCTCTAATAAAAACTTTCTGGTAATACAAATTTGAAATTCAGTTCAACGTGGTACAATTTTCGACACATACAAATCATACTTGCAAATTTGTCTTCATAATTGAAATCAAAGCACATATATTATAGGGGAGCTACACGTGGTCCATCATGATGTGAAACATTTACAGGTGCTCCAATGTGCAGCTGGTAGCTGAACCCCTCCACCATTCTTCAGCTCTGGGAAGAACCGCTAAACCCTTTTGAAAATACTAAGATGGAAATCCAAGGTCTGGGGACAAATGCCTTGAACTTGGTACTTAACTAACAATATGCTTGATACGGCTGGTGAATGTGGTGAAGCGAAGTGGCATAGCTGTGGATATGCTGATCGAGATTTGTGAAGGAAATATACCGTAAAAAACAAATAACAAAAGCAGGGGTCACTCACTGAAACTGAGTCCTGCAGAAAATTCGAGTACAAAAACTTTCTGAAAACAAGGATGCCTAATTGCCCATTGGCAAATTTTGTTTTGAACATTCTCGTAACAGATCCACACTTTCACTGGACCTGTTCTAAACAATGTGACTGATAGACATCATAGACTGCGCTACAGCACCCCTAGTGGATAATTAATGACATATGACCAAACTTTGGGCAGACTCAGTAACATCTTCTCACCATTCTCTCTTCAGAAAACAAGTTAGTTTTAACGGCAACTTTTGTTATAAATAAATTTAACATACCTTACACAACTCCTTGAGACACGACAGATAGATATTGTAGATGGCTTTCTGGGAGGGCAGACCAATGTACTGCTTGATGTCCGCCCGGTCAACAAACGCCAAGTCTATGGTGCCAGTGATGTTGGATGTTGTCAGGATTATCACATTTGGGTTGCTACGGGGGAAAAAAACAAGAAGCCACGAGTGAAAATTAAATTACTTCTAAACAATTTTCTCCACCTTTACTAATTAATGTAAAATGTAGTGGGATCCTTTATATGTAAGACGTCTGAATGAATGTATGGATGGAACTTACTACTCGTTATTTGTTAGGATAAATATGATACTTGGTGGCACCTAACCCAGCGTCATTTGTGTGACTTTTAAAAAGAGTGTCTCCCAGCCAAACTAAACATGCTAAAGAAAAGATGGTCCAACCAGCGATACTTCAAATTTTACTAATATTATATACAATACAATATGTATTTATTGCCAAAAATGGATTGGTTTGGTAGGCTAATAAGGACAGGAGGAGGATATGGCAATGAGGCGATCCCGACGAAATATGACTATGACTACAACAGCTGCCAAATAGAAGTCCAGGCAACCAAGCCAGAGCTGGAACAAATCTAGGCCTCAGTGAAAAGAGAAGTCATTACCAGCCAGACTTATGATATTGTGTCAGCAGAGTAAAAATATATTTTAGCAGAAAACATTCAGTTCATTCAATGGCCAAGGCAGATGTCCTAACATTGAAGTTTGATTTAATCTCCACCTTCATTTATCATTCTTCGCTTGTAAAAGTAGTAAGAGCACAATCTCATAACACACTTCTTAATGATTTAATCACCTTTTTTCTTCAAATTAAACCGAAATATACAGATCAATTACAAGACAACAACTTGCACCAAAGTCCATTCATTCATGTCGTGTGTAATCACTGTAATGTAATATCACAATTCAAACACAAATAATTCTACCAGAAAGAGGGGGAAGGGGGTTTAAGCTCAGTTGGTAGCGGCAGTAGCGTTTTGGGCTTTCATCACTGGGCCCTGGGTTTGATTCCCGCTCCAACCGGGTCACCTGGACATATGTTGGACAGCAGCTTCATTCATCATTCACCTGGTTGCTGGGTCCTCCTTCTGTCTTAATTAGATGGATAGATGGATGGTTGGGGCTTTAAATCCTGTATCTATGCACTTGGTAGGCTAATTAGGACAGGAGGAGGACGCGGCAATGAGGCGAAGGCTAATTGAAACTGCCATCCAACATAGGCCCAGCTGACACAGCAAGAGCTGAATTCAAACCCTAGACCCAGCGACTGGCAGCCCAGCATGTTACCACCGAGCTTACTCTCGCCCCGCCACAGTGCATCCTTCCATACAAAAGAAGGTTTGCCCCATTTTGTTGTGTTCTGTAAAAAAGTAAAAAAGGTAAAGGTACTTTTATTTAACGTGGGTAGCCAAGCTAAGTCAATGACTTGTTTCCAGTTGGGCCCATGGCGCCTCCAATTTACGTCTGATGCGGACGACGCTGTCGTTGAATGACATGATGGCCAGCCTGGGGATTGAACCCGGGTCCCTCGCTTATGAGGCGAGCGCTCTACTGACTGAGCTATCTGGGCTGTACATTCCTTCAATTCTGCATTAATCAAGCTGTACTACCTGTAGGCTAATTCCACCAAAATCTCTCTCTTTCAAAACATTCTTGACAGTCCCATACTTTATACCTGTATTTTTTACGCCTACTGTAGTCAAACACAAATTTTTCTGTCACACCTCCAGGCTCCTCCCCCAGTAGTATTGTTTTCCCTGGGCTCCAGAGAGGGAAGGCTGCCTCAGTTTTAATTTCATTCTATTCCAAATTGGAATATCCAATATCTCTGTAAGTTGCACATCTGTTCACCGGACCATCTTGTTAATATACAATGTAAATCAACAGGAAGAGGCTTACTTTTTAATGGCGTCCAGTTGCGTCAGAAGAGCGTTGACCACTCGGATGGCGTCCGACGGCTCCGTGCCCGAGAGAGACGCTTTCCTTGCAGCCGTCAAACTCTCCACCTGGAAAAGACACCAAAAAATTAATAAAGACTCTAAACTGAGGACAAATAAGTTTATAAAAAAAGTTACAACAAAGAAGGGAAGAGATTCAACATGAATCAAGGAAGTACAAGAATCCGCGGATTCAAAGCTAGCCATTTGCTATTACATTAAAGGGGCAGTGATTTACATGGAATGGGTTGATAGCAATGTTGACCTAATCTATAGTATATCCATACTGAAGATATATAAATAAGAATTTGAAGAATGCACGAATAATATCATGAAATCCTTGAAATAAAAGGCAACTAGCAAGCTGCTTGTAAATTGGAGGGAAAATAATAAATACAATGAAATTAGAAAGATAGATAAATAGTAAGATAGAAGGCGGATGGACTTGAAAGGGGCGGCCTTCCGCCTTAATAGGAAGGAATGCTCGTGAAAAATTGGAAGATCAGGCATTAATTATGAGTTAAGATGATTTGAACTCTGTCATTGTCATTTTAATTTTAATGCAAGTGAAGTACAATGAAATGAATAACCCCATTTCACTGAGTGGCCTGAACATTGGCCCCAAACAACTTTTTGTAAAACAGTGATTCTTAATTTGCTTTCCACATGAAGCAGACTTAGCACTTTAATTCCAAAAACACAACTTGAAAAAATTTAACCTAAAGCAGTGACCAAGTTGTGAAGCCTTAATATTACATAGCCCCCAACGCTTCCCCCTTCCTTCCTTGCTCCCCCCTTCCTTCCAACCTCTGTCCGTTCCTTCCTCCCTCACTCGCTCTTCCTTACTCCGTATACTTGCATTCAGTCGTGAACAGTTTTGGGTGGCATTTAAAACTAGTGAGTGAGTTTGTGTTTTACGCCCCATCAGCACCGGTGTGGGCTATTTCGAGGCAAGGCATTTAAAACTAACTCACAATAATATAATTTCATACAAATTATATTGAATTAGGCCCAACTTTGCCTACCTTCAGACTATTATCTCTCTCTTTCCTGATCTTGTTTTATGAAGCTAGTTATTGGCTGTTGCAATGCACCACAGGGGTGTCCTAACTTGCTATTAAACAGGGGAAACTAATTATCATTTTCAAAACCACTGTATTGTGAAATGTATCATGTATGCCTAATACCCATTATACCTGTAAGCCTAATTGTTATATTCAGAGTTTTTAAATTTGAATATAAGTAGCCTATCTATAGTCAATCATCACACAAAGGCCTATATTTTTCTCACCAAGGAGCTCTTTTTGTGATGATTGACTATAAATATGAACTTTCAAAGGTCAGGATTAAGTTTACACAGTTGAATACAAGTGTTTTAAATTGGCATTGTGTACTTGGCCCAGTTACAACTGACATTCAGCTGACATAGATATCAAACCATGTCAATGGCCATTGCTGGCTAATTGCATTTCAAGTTCACACCTTGACCATATTGATACAGGAAATCCAATGCATTGTATTGTATCTAATTACACTCTTGAAAGGTAATTGAGCTATATTGCTGTTATACCTGTCAGGGAATGAACTCAAGATAATGCAAGCCTTATCCACTAGAGGGCTATTTTGCTTACAGTGCTGCCACCTAGCTTGTTTTTGGTTCATGGTTGCATGGTTGCTGGTTGCATGGTTGCTGGTTGCATGGTTGCACATTTATGGTTTCAGAATCCCATACACTCCTCACCCATTCCAATAGCTACGCCTATGGCTAGCTAAAAAGCCATTTTTTAGCAACAAGGAGTACTGTACAGGAGCCCCTTTGAACAGACATGATTAATGTCAGTTTAGTTCATCCAAGTTCAAATTGTGATCACCATCAATTTTTCAGAATTCATTGTCTTGTCACAGTCTGATATCAAGAATTCTTTGATGATTTGTTTTGACATTAATTTAACTACAAGAAATTATCATCTTCTGATACTTATGGATGCTTTGCCGCCCGTTTAGTAGTGTCAAAACGACAACAAATTGTAATGGGTAGGTGGCGCCACCTTTGAATGAATGGCCTCACCTCATCAATCAGCACGAACACCAAAGATTCTCTGTCTTCTATGAACTCTTGGATCTTCTGAAACATTTTCATGACGAGTTTCCCGCTCTGAAACACAATGAAACAAGAAATTCAGTTTTATGGAAATAATTCGAATATTCTATCGCTTCCAGAGCTAAACATGCTATAGGAGGAAGTTGTTGAAATAAATTTCCAGATTATGAAAGAAGGCTATTTTCATTTGTCTTGGACAGTTTTAAAAGCTTCTATAACGTCTTCTAAAAGAGAATTAGGTATTGAGTCAGGAGCAAACTGACAACCAGGAAAAGCAGCATCATGAAAAAGTCAGGAATCATGTGGAGATGCCATTGATACAGTAAGACCAGACTTTTTTAATTTTTAGCTTCTCAGATCGACCGACCCGACAGATTTTCTGCCTACGAAAAAAAAAAATTGAGCATACACACAAATTTATCAAATTGACATTATAAAAAATTGAGATTTCACCTTTTTTGTTTTTTTTTCGTCCTACCGACCTACCCTAGAACAGTAGAAAAAGTGCCTTGAGAAGATCCGAGAAGCTAAAGATCAATTATGTCTGGCCTAAATTAGAAACAAATTTAATAGTATTACACACATACCGTATTTTCTCTATTAAACGCCCAGTGGGCAGAAATAATGATGATATGGTCAATTAATCATTTTTTGCATAAAAAACTTAGGATAAAGTCATATTTTGATAGAATTTTGATGAAAATTAGTTCCTTGTGGTGGGGGGTGGGCTTTTATTAGGGGGTGTGCTTTTAATAGAGAAAATACGGTACCTCCGAGAACCATTTGGAGAAGAGGCTGTGACTGTTGATCTCGATCAGTTGGCCGTGCGTGTAGCGGTGAGACAGAGTGATGCTCAACTTCTGAGCGAGGGCTTTGCAAAGGGATGTCTTGCCTGTGCCAGGGGGGCCTGAGGAATAGAAGTCACATCGTGTCAAAACAGAAAATAACATAAGATTCTTTGTTAAACACGAGGCTTTCGTAAGTGTCAAACATAGGCTGCGCAGCAGCAAACCTTCAGCGAAAGACATCTGAAAAGTCATAAAAGCGATGTTGACAAAATTGGTATAATGCAATCGTGGCCAAATCTTGGCCTGAAATTATCTATATACCCGCTGCCCTACCATCTGCCCGCCTGCCTGCCAGGGTATGTAAAACCATGGAAAGGCTGAACTAGACAAATTTACACATATTATGTTGCAGTTTCATACATGTACAGGGAATAGGTTATGAGCTGTGGGTCGAAAACCAATAAGTATATTAATTTATATTTTTCAAATGTTTTCTAAATATTTGAAAAGTGTTAAAACTACCTATCAATGAGACCAATGAAAGATCTTTATAGGCAATATGTGGATGAATTTTTGTCAAGGTACATCCAAGAGAGGCTAAGTTTTGGACCAGAAACCAAAAATTATAATTTGCAATATATTTTGTCAATATTTCAAAAAGTATAGAATGACCATGAATCACACCATCGAAATACACAACAGCATCATATAGGTGATATGTGTATGAAATGTCATCCATGTACATGCAATACTGGGCAAGTTTTGGGCCAGAAATGAAAACAAGAATCCGCGGATTCAAAACCGACCTAGCGCAATGAAATTGAAGGTGCCATTGCTTAAACCACTGAGCAACTGATATTGGAAGATAGGAGAAATAGTTGATAGGAAGATGCTAGACTATTAGTATAGAATCAATGCAGTTTGAACAGATTTCTTTTAAAAAAGGAAAGATGGCTGCCAAAATGGCCGCCATCTTGGATTTCTCAACATGTTCCTTATCCATACCCACAGGCCATACCTGTACCAAATTTCATAACTATAGGTGAAATATTAAGGTCACAATGGTCAGTTCAAGAATGAAGAAAGATGGCTGTCAAAATGGCTGCCACAAAGTGGCTGCCATCTTGGATTTCTCAACATGTTCCCCAACTGATACCCACAGCCCCATACATGTTCCAAATTTCATAACTCTAAGCGAAATATTGAGGTCACAATGGGCATTTCAAGAAATGAAGAAAGATGGCTGCCAAAATGGTCGCCATCTTGGATTTCTCGACATGGTCCTCATCCATACCCACAGGCCAATACCTGTACCAGATTTCATATCTGTAAGTGAAATATTAACAGGGTTCCCACTCTTTTGCCAAGTTCAAATTCAAGGTTTTTTCCAGGTTTTCCAAGGCTGCCAAAACCAATATTCAAGGCCTAAACCAGCAATTCTTTCAAACCGATTTTGCGCCCCAGACAGTCATCGAAGTCCACAATTTGTGGGACCGTTTCAATTTTGGCAAGAGAACCCCAAATTCCAGACTTTTTCCAGGTTTTTGGTGGAAATATCACATTTTCCAGCTTTTTCCAGGCCGGGAAAAGCACAACCCAAAATTCCAGGTTTTCAAGGTTTTCCAGGTTGAGTGGGAATCCTGTATTAAGGTCACAATGGTCAGTTCAAGAATGACAAAAGATTGCTGCCAAAATGGCTGCCATCTTGGATTTCTCAACATGTTCCCGACTGATACCCAGAGCCCCATACCTGTTCCAAATTTCATAAGTCTAAGCAAAATATTGAGGTCACAATGGGCAGTTCAAGAAATTAAGAAAGATTGCTGCCAAAATGGCCGCCATCTTGGATTTCTCAACATGATCCTGATCCATACCCACAGGCCCATACCTGTACCAAATTTCATACCTCTAAGCGAAATATTGAGGTCACTATGAGCAGTTCAATAAATGAAAAAAGATGGCTGCCAAAATGGCCGCCATCTTGGAATCTTGACATGTTCCCAATCCATACCCAGAGTTCCATACCTGTACCAAATTTCATAACTGTAAGTGAAATATTAATGTCACTATGGGCAGTTAAAGAATGGAGAAAGATGAATGCCAAATTGGCCACCCCAAAATGGCCGCCATCTTGGATTTCTCTACATGTTTCCAATCCATACCCAGAGTTCCATACCTGTACCAAATTTCATAACTATAAGTGAAATATTAATGTCACTATGGGCAGTTAAAGAATGGAGAAAGATGACTGCCAAATTGGCCACCCCAAAATGGCCGCCATCTTGGATTTCTCTACATGTTTCCAATCCATACCAATAGTTCCATACCTGTACCAAATTTCATTACTGTAAGTGAAATATTAAGGTCACAAAGGGCAGTTCAAGAATGAAGAAAGATGGCTGCCAAAACGGCCGCCATCTTGGATTTCTCGACATGTCCCTGATCCATGCCCATAGTACCATACCTGTACCAAATTTAATTACTCTAAGTTGAAAACTAAGGTCACAAATGGACTTTAACACAATCATGTTGACAAGAAATGTTGACATGGACACATGGACATGATTTACATGAGTCCCCTTTCACTACCCACCCCCTCTAATAACCAACATTAGGTTGGTTAAAAATCTAAAAGCCTTTTTTTAACAGGATTAGGCTGTCTGCAACACTTTCATTTCTAAAAAGTGCAGGCTGAAGAGCCAATGGGAGTCAAGATATCGTCCTAGACCATTGATGTTGGTATGCAAATTGTAGGTATTTTTGAGAGCTTTCCAACCATGGCAGGTAAAATGTTGTATGAACCGCGGATTGGCGAAAATGGTCGAAAACGAAAAAAACATTGAAACTTCGAACCAAAATTGAAGTAGGTAAGAATTGTCCTATCACAATTTAGAACAGATTTGGATTCCCCAGCTCAAAACGCACCTTTTAGGCACTAGTGCTTTTTAAATTTACATAAAAATTAACATTGACACACCCTACTGTAGTAAGGTTCAAAATTTAATAGTCCTTCAGCAAACCTACTGGCCCGCAGAACGCAAACTATTATTCACATTTTGTTCCCAGTACTTTTGCAACAAAAAATCACCTGATTGTCACATAAATTGAAATGAAGATTATGGTAATATGAAAACACTCCAGAGGATTTTTTGTTTTAATTACTAGATAATGAAATTTCCAACGCTTGCCAGCTATTTCAGAAGGTTTAAACTCAGTTGAGCTGTCCTGAGCAGCATCCATGCTACTCAATGAAGTGCTGAGGCTGAACAGCCTGAGCTGTATTTTCAGACCTCACGTATACAGGCTGGGCTGATAAACTATCCATTTCAATTTAATTGAACAACCATTTCTAAATTTATCTATTGTTTGATTTCAAACAATGTGCAATAAAAATGTTCCAATTGAATAAAGAATAATTTGATCAAATCAACATCCAAAGAAATCCACAACATCCATGAGGTGGCAGGTGCTCCACTAGCTATAATGCTGGACTTCATTAATTAGTACTGAGGCCTGGGCCCATCATTGGCTTTCACTATAACTCTGGCTGTCCTGCACATGATTCTGGGAAAATGGTTCCACTCCAGTGGTTCCAAAAGTCAACATCCAGTGTTTTGGGAAGGGCAGGGCAACACTTACATTAACTTGGGAGAGTTCTCTCATTTCATGCTATCAATACTAGCTTCCCAAAACTAGTGTGGCTTAATGTTCCCTAATAACCTCTCAACACAAAGCAGACCTCATGAAATTTGTTTGTTTTTAGGTAAATTCCCTCCATTCACAAGATTGTGGAATCCTACCCTCCCCCCCTCCCCACCCAAAATGGTAGAGTCCATGTGGCTACAAGTTGGTGTCACATGACCTACACCCAGTTCCCTCATTGGTCAGCCTACTACTATAGGTAAACAGCAAACATGGCAAACATTTGAAGAGGCAAACATTTAGATGTTCCACAGAAATAACTAAGAAACTGACGAAATAACAACATACACAGATGTCATTGCTATGCCAGAACTTTATCTGTATCACATATAAATGGTCACATGAAAAATTTACACAGTTTGTTGGTCATTTGCCAAGTTTCAGGCCAATCTCATAATTAGTCAAAAGCAGACAACCCACTTTCAATCCCCTTTTCCCTTACCACTTCCCAACCTCTTTGTCCCCCTCTAAAAACCGCCGATAGGTCGGTTAAAAAATTGTTTTTATTATTTTTTCTCAATATTTCAAAATCTATAGAATACCCATCAATCAGACCATCAAAAGGCACAATTGGGCCACATAGGCTATATGTGTACCAAATTTCATCCTTGTACATGCGATAGTGACCGAGTCTTGATCCGGAAACGAAAAAAATAATTTTTTATCTTTTTGTTTAATATTTCAAAAAGTATGGATTATCCATCAATCAGACCATCAAAAGGCACAACCAGACCATATGGGCTATATGTGTACCAAATTCCATCTATGTACATGCAATAGGGCCCGAGTTCTGGCCCGGAAACTATCTATCCGCCCGCCGCCCGGACGCCCGACCGCCCGCCCGGCGGACGGACAACATTTTACCAAAGTGATAACAATACCTTCTTCGAACTTCGTTCGCTGAAGGTAAAAATGTTGAAAGACAGATGAACGGATGACTGGGGCTTTACATCCTGCATTTATGAACTTGGTAAGCTAATTTGTACAGGAGGACTCCTGGATGAGGACACAGCAATGAGGTAAAGGATGATTGAAACAGCCGTCTAACATCAGCCCAGGTGACCCGGCAAGAGTGGGATTCGAACCCTGGACCCAGAGATTGGCAGCCAAGTACACTACCACTAGACCAACCCTCCCCTCACAAATAGTGGAAGACAGAGAGAAAGACATAAATTTTCATACCTTACATTACACAAACTTACACGCACATAAAAGAATTTCATATGAAGTTCTGCATCTCATTTCTTAAATTCGACCGCTACATAAGGCCACACATAATTGATTCTTAGCTTCGCGGACCCGCCGACACAATAGATTTCCTGCCGATGGAAAAAAAAAAAATTTTTGACATTAAAAAAATTTTTTTTTCACCTTTTTTTTTTGTCCTACCGACCGACCCTAGAAAAAGTACCTTGAGAGGATCCGAGAAGCTAAAGATCAATTATGTGTGGCCTAATCGAGTAAAAGATTAAAAGATTAAAGTTGCGCTCACCATGAAGAAGAACAACCCTGTTCCAGGATATCACATTTGAGTCGACGTGCTTGTCTGAGAAAAGGAGAGTTGTGTTGGCGTATTGCAGGAGCTGAAAACCAAGACATTTTATAGGTTATTACCTTCTGTTCGCTAAAATAAAGGAACCACATCCAATTTTCATCGTGTGGCGTACAAAAACAATTTTTCCATTACTTATAATGAAGATATATATATATCGACCGTGAACTGCAGAAATCAATCAAATTATGATTATTTGATATCTCCTTCTTACCTGCCCCCTTTCTGACTAACTCCCTGGGTAACTCCCTGGGTAACTCCCTGAATAACTCCAAGACTAACTCTCTGACTAACTCCCAGACTAACTCTCTGAGTAACTCCCCCACTAACTCCCTCACTAACTAATTCCCTGAAAAATTCTCTGTCTACCAATCTCTCGGTCCCAGCTTCTCCCTGTTTAATTAATTATTTTGTCTCTTCCTCTGACTAACTATATACGAGTCTCTCTCCTCTCTCTCTAATTCTCTCACTGTCTGGGTAACTCTCTCCCCCTCTCTATGTCTCATCCTCTCCTAGCCCCCGTCCCTCTGATTAACTCCCTATCTCTCATCTCCCTCTCCTGTAAAAAACTTCGCCCTTCCCCCTCTCTTAGTCCCTCTCTCTGCGGCTTCCCCTCCCTGAGTCCTTCGCTTTGTGCCTTTCCCTCCCGGAGTCCCTCTCTTTGTGTCTTTAAAAATAATAATGAATATAGTATGATTTTATATAGCGCCCATTCCAGATAAATCTACTCACCGGCGCTCGCCACACTGAACGGCAATCATACCAATCATCATAGTGATAACCTCTGGACTTGGCCGGAGCGGGGTTGGAACCCGCATCCACCACGCGCAAGGCAGACGTGCTAACCGCAGGGTTCGAAATTAGCATGAATTTGATGGGAGTCAGTCGGACTCCTATGTTTCAGATTTTGGGAGTCCGTATGAAGATGTGGGAGTCCAAAGAAACATGAGAATTAGTATTTGGATAGGTGGATTTTTTTTATAGAGATTCGATATTGAATATTTCTTTATCTTTGGTCTCCAAAAACATCAGTCCAATAGTTAATATAGATATAGGAAATATGAAAGGGGGTCTGGAACTGAGTGGGATGCATTACATCTTAGCTAGAGGGTGTCCATGGACAAAATTAATATAGGAGTCTTTGTTTCAATAATTTGGTATTGAATAATTTGGCAATTAATTTGTGTTTATATAAGTCAACCCAAACTCTGATATCATTAGATGGACTTGCAAATTCCATTTGCCTTCTAGTTTTCTAGGTTTTTTTTTTACAATGTTCTGGAGAGTGCAAACCTAACCCATTCATTCATTAACTTGAAGTGACTAAAGAAGTCCAATCAGCCATTCACACCTCTGATGCTTATTGAAATGTGATGATTGCAATTCAATTGATTGCATATAATACGTACCCCCATCCTATGTGTTGATCCCAATTGGATTGATGGTGTTAATTGGATCTGGATTGGATGACACTGGATGGCTGATTATTCACAGCCCCAAATTGCCGTGAATTTCGCAGCATTCAAAGTGTAGGAGTCCAACGGACTCCTTACTGCCCAGCAAAAGGGAGTCCGTGGACAAATAAAGGAGTCTCGGACTCACCGACTCCCGCTAATTTCGAACCCTGGGTTTAACCACTATGCTACGGAGCCACATCTTTCCCTCGCAGAGTCCCTTTGTTTATGTCTTTCCCTCCCAGAAACCCTCTCTTTGTATCTTAGCCTCACCTGAGTCTTAATGGAGGCATCATAAATGAGGTTCTCCCAGAGGCCGTTGAAGTGGATGGAGGGCAGGAGCCAGTGCTGAGCAGCCGCCAACCCTTCTTCTTCTTCCAACTCCTCTTGGCCGACGTCCTCGTGCAGCTGGTAGATGTGGAACTCCAAAGAGCACTCCTCCAGGTCCATCACCTGCACGACGGCATCCCCATTGTGCCACAAGGTCACCGATAAAATGTGCTCGTTCAACGTCCGGTCGCCAAAGTCCGCCCGGAATAGGGTGTCATTGACGATGGTGGCCCCCACGAGATTGGCCTTCAGGAAATGCAGCAGGTGTGCCTTCAGTGTCTCTCTCAATGCCGTGCTGCATAATCAAAATGAGTAACAAAATAAATACATGCAAATACCAAAAAATCAATCAATAGATATACAGCATTTCCAGTAGATTGAACTCATTCTTGTCATAAACGAATAAAATATCAGTTGATTGAACCAGTTTGGGCCCATGCAGTGTGCAAAATAACAGACGTCCGATCGTCCTGACCACTTGAATTTAAGGTCGGACTAGTGATAGCAAAGGCACGTGCGATTTCGCTACTAATTATAGATCTATACAAGATTGGTGTATTTTTGGCTGATTGACTGTATTTGAACACTCGGTAGGCTAATGAGGACAGCAGGAGGACACGGCAATGAGGCGAAGGATCGAGCTGGATTTGAACCCTGGACCCAGCAATTGGCACCTCCCGACAGAACATGAGTATGAGTTCACTCTAGCGATATTTTCTACAGCAGTCTGCGATCCGGTAAATTGCATAGGTGTACCTGAGGGGGGGCAGAGAGGATGGGCAGCTGCCCCCCCAAAAAAAACTTTCGGAAACACTAAGATTTGGGCAAAAAGACTTCAAAAATTCTGGTAGTTTATCACATAATAATATGAAAAAATGATTATTTCATTTGAAATGAAAAGGTACTTGATCTATTCTAGATCTCGAAATTTGCGTAAATGTCGCTCGATCCCCCTCCGAAAGTTTGCGTGTTGTTACGCCTATAGATGCGGCAAAGGATATACCTAATTTTGTCGTCTAGCGTCTAGAAGATGCTAAGCACTGAATAAAGGACAAATAATAAGGTGTCGACGAATGTCTTTTAACAGTGCGAAACACTCCATTCAGGAGGACTGCACTCAATGGAAGACGAAGAAAGTCACGATACTAACTGATACCTTAATTTTCATAATTTTTTAAATTGTTGCTTTTTGATTGTGTGCGCAAACAAATATTTGACGGCCTTGGGGTTTAAATCAAAAGCCCTCCCCCAAGCATCATCTGGTTGGCCAATAGAAAGCCTTTAGTCAACGAGTTGGCAAGGGGCAAAACAAAATCGTCCACGATTTCGTCTGTCTACGAGTTAGCATGTGCACGAGCACGAGTTGACCCTGCTCAGGCCAGCTGAACAACAACAACATGCAACACTTTTCAACAGTCTCTGTTTGGGGTACCTTTTGGGACTCTGGCAGACCTCCACGTGCACCACGGGTTTGAGAGAAGGGAGGGCTTCAGCCAGGTCATTCACCTGGTCCATGGTAGGTTGGGCAAGCGGCCAATGCTCCTTGATCAACTGTTGTCAACTTTTTCGTCAACAAACCGACTTGTTTTTCGCGGCCATTTTCGACGAGATGCGCGCGTCGAGTTGGGAAGCGACGGCGAACTCCGCTCGGCAAAAGGCGCAGATCGGCGAAGGATCCAAGTTGAAAATCCGATTTATCAACATACCTAACATACCTTCAGTATGGTCAATTTATACCTTGTAGGTAATGAGACCATCTGAGGTGATATCCGGTCGTTTCTCTTGCTATGTGGACTGAGCGGGGTCTGGTTTTAATTATTGATATTGTATAGGCTAGGGTGGTTCTTCAGATCTTTCTTCAGCCCTGCCTTGAATTGGTTTACTGTGGAGGAGTTGATGGTGTCTTGGCTTAGCTGGTTCCAGACTGGGATGACTCTAGTTGAGAAGTAGTGCTTACGGGGACCTGTCGCTTGTAGTACCTGCAGCTTCATTGTGTGACCTCTGGTGGTGGATAGTCTAGCTCTTTCAAACATCTTCTTGGTAGGGCATAGATGGCATCTTGTTTCGCTCTGGAGGTGGTCGATATTGTTCATTATTTTGAAGCACTGGATTAGGTCCGTTCTCAGACGTCGGAATTTAAGCGATGGCAGATCAAGGGCTTTGAGACGTTCTGGGTAGGACAGATGGCGGATGTCTTGTAGCAATCAAGGTTTTTTGAATGGAACTGTGCTATCTTGTGACCGAGGTATCTTCAATGCTCTATACTGAAGGGTACCCGCATCGCTAAAGTCTGGAAAATTGTCGGGATAATGCTCACGAGGTCTTGAAGTATTCGTGAGAGGGTATTATCGCCCATGCAGAAGCCGGCGAAGCGAAGCCGAAGGTGAGACAAACAAAAGAAGTGATGTGAACTTTTGGGAATGAAGATGGGGTAAACTATGTATGTGATAAACTTGTACTGACCAGCCGATGGATGTTCAGTCAACATCAGCGGCAGAAAGAAATCAAAAATGAAACCGGCGACAGTACACTGGTCTGGGAGACAACTCAACATCCTCCAGTAGGCTCTACGCCTGCCTGGGCCTCGGGGCACCGTGTTTACACTCTGAGAATTACTTTCCCTGAGTGCGTGTTTAGGATAATTTTAGATTTTAGGGAGAAATGGGGGCACTTCATGTATTTTTGGCCCAAAAGCCGGGGGGGCACGTGCCCCCAGTAACCCCCCCCCCCCCCCCAGCTCTGCCACCTCTGACTAAATTTCTCGCTGCCCAAACCGCACGTCAGCGGCATAGCGGAGCCGGTGTCCCCCCCCCCAACTTTTCGAAACGTTCCGCCACCTCTGGGTGGACTCACACCTTGTCAGCTGGCCACCCTCTCTCAAAAGTAGGGAAGTTGGCTGCATTGCCAGATAAGTTTGTGCTACAGGCAACGTCACATCACTCGCGAACACTCGTTTTTGCTGATATCTCAGCAACCAAGAGCCCTATGAACAAAATTCCTTCACTCACATGCTTTAGTTGGCCGTTTATAACTTCCTGACACAGTTTCGCGATGTTTTTTGCCGATTTTCAGCGATGTCAGATGCATTTTGTTGACCATGTTGACATTTTCTGACACGTCTGGCAATTTCATTCGTGACGTAACCACAGAAATGCTATGACGTCACGAAAATTTACCAGTGTCGCCACCACCATTTAGTTCACAGTTCACAAGCAACATGATGACGACAGTAGTTTCTACTTTCTACTTGTTTAATTGTCTTCAGGATTTTCTAATTAATTATTTATATGTGAAGTAAAAGCCTACACAGGCTCATGTTTTGTTATAGGCTACACTCCAGCAAGTAATGATGATCGGGACATTCAGGATTCAATATATAAAAGCAGTACCAAATTGCAGAATACTAGGCAATTTCTCTTTTAAGAAGAGCAACATTCAAATGTAGAAGTGCTAAGAAAATTTGCAAAATGCTGACAATAAACGCAACTGACCGAGCATGAAAGCAAATGTCACTTCACTGAGGCATAAAAGCCCTGGCCAATGGCCGTTACGCCCCAGTGACAGCACTGAGGTGATCAGTTGCAAAACTAACTCTTCAAATGGTTATTGAAAGATTTATACTGTAAGGTTATACTGTAGATGAATGCCATGCATCTGTCAGAATTTGATGTTGTAGTTATTCATAGTGATTTCACTGATTCTTCTCCAACATAATATTTATATCATTTACATCAAAATGTTGGATTGACAATAGATGGCAGTTTAGTCATCCTTTGCTTGAGTACCAATTACCGTGTTCTCCTGTCCTCAACTGATTAATTAGCCTTCCCAAATGCATAAATACAGGATGTAAACCCAAGTTTATATCCTATCATCCATTGTCTTGTTGGTTCCAATTTTTGACACTGCACTGGTATGGCGCTGTTGTTGAATGACAATTCCTTGCTGAATGGCATGTAGTCTGTGTCTATATTTTGATTAGATTAAGCTAATTGATTAGATTAAGCTAATTGTAATTGGATAGGATCAGCTAATTGCTGACAGCTGTGTCTTTAATTCTTAATCTTTTTGGGGCAAGCACCAACATGTTGCATTCAACAATGTTAAAATGAGTATATTAGAGTACTCAGATTGGTGTGTAAGTCACTGTCAGTTCTGGATTTTTCTCACAAATAGTAGAACTGCAGAGAGATATATCTATTAGGCAAAATTCAGGAGATTGTTATTAAGTTGGTGACTAGTATTTTTAAACATTATTTTTAGAGACATAGCCTTATTAGTTTTTTATTGTTTTTCTGAAGGCTTTTATCTGTGCGGATGGGAACTGTATTATTTGGAAATTTACTGTGATATACGTGTATACATAAACTCCAACTCTGAGTGCAGTGAACTTGATCTACCTTATCTAATTCTTTACAAATTGGTAGGACGAGGCTTAGATAAATTTTTAAATTGGAAGATATTGATTAATGATTCAAGAGCTACTATATTGACTTACCTTTTTTGTCTAATCATATTCATGATGTTTAGCCATTGTGTGATAAGAATTTTTTGTTTTCTGGAAATGTCACAATTTCAAATTTGGATCCTCACCTGCTCATTGACCGTGTTGATGGAACCTTTGTCATTTTCCGCTGATTCAGCGATTCTTAGAACTGTTTGTTGCGTAAAAATTACTTATCTGCTTATGGACCTCTGTGAACCATGCCCTACAACCATAAAATTTATGGCTAGCATGACTTTTGGGAGGGGTGAAACCCTTGTTACATCTATGCCAGGTACAAATGAATTTTGATAGGGTTGATTTTTTATGTCTACATACATCTCTTAGCTTTATCCCCCCCCCAATCTCCTCTTTATCAGATTGATGTAAAAATTTAATATTTCAATCCCTTATGATTGTATAATTCTGTATTTCTGAAAGAAAACATGTGTAACTTTGTGTGAAGGAAGAACTTCTCTATTGCTTGTCTGTTTGACGGCAGTTTCAATCATCCTTCACCTCATTGCCGTGTCCTCCTCCTGTCCTAGTTAGCCTACCAAGTGCAAAAATACAGGACGTAAAGCCCCAATCATCCATCCATCCATCCTCTATTGATTTTCTTCAAGGAATAGACACACACATGCATAGATCTATAATTTATGTTTCTAAAAGAGGAAGAATCCAATTTAGACCAGTGTCAATCAGTGAAACTCCCTAGAATTATCATGCAACAGTGCATATACAAGGACAATGGCAGTTCCCCCGTGGCCTAACTGGTAAGTGCGCTTGTCAACTGGCTTTGAGAGCGTGGGTTCAAAACTCACCCCGGGAACTCACTTTAGTCCGAGCCCATGGGACATTAAATGGAGGCGGGTTGTATCCAGTGTTCTATGCTGGGGCAACTGAAAGACCCTGGGCATCCCTGAATTAATAGTATGTGCCAGACTCACAGTCTTCTCATCTCATCATCATCATACGGCGATCGCCTGCCTCGATATAGCCCACTAAGGTGCTGCAGAGGCGTATAACACAAAAAAACAAAAAACAAACAAGGACAATAGCAGAATAGTTCATGAGTACTTGTCTGTGTAATGCTAGATGTTTATATCATGTTTGGTAGTTATTTAAAAAAAATAATAAAAAATCCTCTTGTAATGATTATGCAGTCACCTGATGCAAATCTGATTTTTGTAGACCTACTTTACTAGATTTGTCTTTAAAAAAAGATAATCTTTGTCTTGCAATACAATTGGTGTCGCAATTAAATGTATTTAAGTCAGAGCTTTTTCTGATCCTGTAACCTGAGGATCCAAGTTTACCTATTCAATGTTTTTACTCGCGCCTTTAGTATGATTGGATGAGCAACTTAGTGGCTGAGAATATTAGTTCTGTTTTGGAATGTTGTTCTGACGGGAGTTTAAATTGTAAGCTGAACTCATGGATATGAAAGTAACTTTTGAATTAACTTTAATAATTGTGGATATCAATTGAAATCAAGCTGGCTTCTGTGCTGCATGACACTTGCCTCAGCTTTAATATCCATGTGACTGAGATCATGTGACCATGAGGTCATGTGACTAGGTCATTGACCTTTTAGCTAGCAGGGGACCACCATGTGCACACCCCCATGACAGGGTTGTTAGCTCTCCATTGCTTTTGTTCAAATGTCCTCTGCTTCGAAGAAATCCACTGTATCATGACCAGATCAGTTACGTCATAAGTTTGTATTTATCTTATCAAAATATACTTGATATATGATTTTGTTACGGAGAAACTGCACAAGAATTTCATTTGTTGAGGAGAGGAGAAGAGATCAAGTTGCGGCGCATTATCAGTGGTCAAGGTTTTTCAGCAGTGTTCTGTGATTTTTGAGGGCTCACAAACTGAACTCATTTTTGGAAAAAAAAAATAGGTATATTTAATTAATAAGGTTTATACATTGGTAAAACCTCACAATAAATCTTTCTTTAATTTCTTAATTTCAATCTCGTTTGGAGCAGAAGGAACCTATAGTATTGGAATTTTTCTGGTTGTCATGGTGATATGTAATACAGTGTTCTTAATTTTGTTCTTTTTGTTTCTTTCAGAGTTGACTGTTGGAAATGGCTTCCTCCGAAGAGTATAAGGCAAGTGTTTTAATTTTAAAAAGCAACAAAGTATTTTCTACTACAGTGTATCTAGCTACCGGGTAATAAGATTTTAAATTTATTGCTTATACAGAATTTTACAATGTGGCATGTCGAGCCTGAGGTATGACTGTTTTGGTTGTTGTTTTGTTATTAGGTTTAGATTTCAGACAAATAAGTTGCAGGTTGATCTCAAATGATGAATTGATATTTTGTTAGTATTTTAGTTGTTTGTTTTTCTACTTTTTCATGTCGCAAGTTTTTGTATTCTAGATTTAGTGCAATGCGACCACTAACCTGGAATTTAGAAAAATCATGAAATGTAGTTGGAGTGTTAGAGCCAGTTTGAGTGAAAAATTAAGAAAATAATTTATTTTCTTGGCAAAGTGGTTTAACTTTGTTTTAAAACTATGAAATTTTGGTTGTAAAAGGTATTTATACTGGCAGCACCTCCTGTAAGTTCAAGAATTTCCACCAGGCGTCACCTCTGTTGTCCTTTAGCTTAATCTTTTGCATAATTTGTTTGCAGCTCCTCAATGACCCCATCCACGGCCACATCGAACTCCATCCGCTCGTTGTGAAGATCATCGACACCCCCCAGGTCCAACGCCTCCGCCACATTCACCAGCTCGGAGCCAACTACTACGTCTTCCCAGGGGCCACTCACAAAAGATTCGACCATTCAATTGGGTGAGTGGCATTTGATAGCAAAACTCATTAATTTCAACAGTGGAGGTGGCTGAGGCTAATCACATGGAGGAAGCCAAGCCGTTTTTGGGAATCAACTTAGTTCGCGCCCAAAACTCAGATGGCAGCACCTGTATTTTTATTTTTTTGTTAGACGTGAAAAACATGGAAAATACACACACTAAATAGTAATGTTTCTTGGTGTAAACAAATAATATTGTTGCTAAATTATTTTGTTTGTTGATTCAGGTTAAAAAACTGCACTAAATGACCGTGGCGACACCAAAATTGAAATGTCTCCTTGGCAGAGCAATGACGTCATAATGATGGTCAGCCTGCAGTATTTGGTGGCGCCAAAGATTTTGGTGGCGCGAAAAATCTGCAGGTAGGCTGATGCTGATGGCCTCAGCCAATGCACTGAACATTGCGTGGCTTAACCTGATTTTAATTCAACATCATTTGGCCTAACTTGGCACCATGGGCACCATGGGCACCATGGGCACCATGCTATTTGTCACAAGAAATGAATATATTTTTCGTGGGCAGTCTTGAAATTAATAATTCTGTTGGGATATTTCTGAGCATGGTGTTATTTTATTTCTTTAGAAAAAAAGATTTTAGAATGTTATATGAAGTTTAAGGATTATGTTAGGTGTCTTAGGCCTGAATAGATAGTTATAATATTATGTATACAAAAAATGAGGGTACCTAAAATGAACTTTGAGTTTCTATTATTGGCCAACTATAACTACTAAGTTCAGGACTGACATTTGAAATCAATCAATGTACATAAAATAATATGTATACAACCTGTTGATGTCTTCTTCTTTCACAGGCGTATTGTATTTCGCGGGGGTCAGGGAGCTTTTTGAAGCCTTTATGTTAAGAAAAATCACCTGATCTTTCTGGTAGCCTACTGTCCCATCTTTTCTGGACCTTTTAATAACACTACATTACGCATGAGAACTGGGGACAGATAATATGAAAGTAGTAACAGTGTTTAATACCATTCTTTCTGTTGGATTACCTTTGATTTCATCATGTTTGCTGTGACACATGCCATTTTTCTGGGTATGTCAGTAAAATCCCAAATTATATTGAAAGGTGCATGCAGCACAATACAGCCAATACTCATTAAAATGCAGACACGACATTGTCCTAATTTTTGACCCCCTACACACTGCTGTCCTCAACTCATTCAGCTGGTCAAGCTTATGCGATCATAAATTTGAGGCTTTAGTAAAAATAAGATAAGAAAACAGAAATATTGCTGCGTGCAGTCAGTGTGCAGTTATGATTAATTTCTATAAATTGAACCAGTTGAATCTGTTAGAATTACCCACCTTGACTCTAAACTATAAATATAATGGGATGTTAATAATTTGCAAAATTTAATAAGACGCATAACAAAATTGAGCAATATAGGCCTATAACACAATTTATAAATAATTTACTATATTTATATTTCATGCCTGGATCTTGCCATAACTCCCAGGTTGGCGGATCGCTGGACACAAGAAATTGTTTCAGAGATGTCATCCTGTTCCACGTAATAATTCATCTTTTATTGTACATTAAAAATTCATGTAGAAATAGAGCTGCCATGGTAACTCATCATTGTTAGTAATTGTTGAAAATTGTATAATTATGTAATTTTGTGGAGTACTAAAATTCTTGAGTCTTGCGGGAATTCTGAATGGGGGGGGGGGGGTTGAATTCTCAAAATTAATTTTACTTTGCCAGTTTTTTTTTACATTTTCAAAATAGGTCTGCAAGTATTAACCTTGATGATTGATTTAGATTGAGGTTTTTTTCTCAAACTTTATAGCAGCTTTTAAACCTTTTAACACAAGAATACAAGAATATCCAGAAAAAAAAGTAAAAATTTGGCTTTCTGACGGCATAACTCAGTTTGTGCATGTTGAAACTATCTCATCATAAATCATCAAATTTTTGACTCTCAAAATAAATTTCATTTTTAATATCTGCAAGTATTGTTCTTCATGATGGATTTGATTTCAATTTTTTTTTTCTGAAACTTCATAGCAGACTTTTAACCTCTGAACACAAGAATATCTAAAAAAAAAAAGTCAAAAGTTTCATTTTTTGTCTAATCTTCAACAAACCAATACAGGTAGGTGCATGAAAAAATCACCTGATGTTCTCCTAAAAGATATGTATCTTCTCATATCAAAACCATCTTTGTTACTTTAACCATTTCAGAGCAGGGAATTTTTTACTGAAGTAAAAATAACTCTAAATTGAAATTCACCCACTGAAAGAGTCAAAGATGTTGTAGTAGCAACAATTTTGACTTGCCCAGGCGATGTGGAATTTTGTTTACTCCTTTGTGCTTTTTAAATTTTATTGATCAGATAAATATCAAGGTCTGTACATCCAAATTTGTCCAGAAAGTCATGCTTCTGCAAAGAACATTAGTTGCTGCACCAATCCCCAGGTGACGTCTCAATATGAGGATTCCCATGGAGCCCAATGGTGGCGTCACATCTTGGGTACATAATCTTTGGGCTAATAGACGGGACAGAAAAGTGATTCAGACATCCCATAATATGATCCTGGCATTTGCTTCTCTTCACACGTGACTACAACGTGACTACCTTCTTCTTCTTCAGTTTTATATTCCGCCAAAAAAAAAAAATTTCGGGAAAAAACAGAAAAAATTCAAAAAAAAAAATTCATCCAAAAAAAAAATTTCGAAAAAATTTTTTTTTCCAAAAATGTAAAAAAAAAAAATTTTCCAAAAAAAAATTTAAAAGCAAAAAAAATAACTTTTGAAAAAAAAATCCAAAAAAAAAAAAAATTTTCAAAAAATTCCACAAAAAAAAAATTCCGCAAAAAAAAAATTAGGAAAAAAATAATGCTTGGCATTTACCTATTAATATTGTCAACCAGTCGAGTATTTACAAGTCCCGTCTTCTATGCTGCGGCATTATCATAATTATTAGATTTTACAAATTATCTTGGTGCAGTATTGAATTCCTCAGGATTGAAATTTTGAGATTTCATCTTCAAAATTTTATGAGATGGTAAAGGACATTAATGTTTTAACTCCTTGCAGAAAGTTGCTCTGGGCCATCCAATTGATTATACACTGCACTTCAGTATATGAGCCTCAGGAAAATATTCAATTGAGATTTCTGCTTTTCAAAATTGTGACTGGATATTTTAGAAATATGTTGGTACATCAGTGCACACTGGCATCTATTGTATTTAGCAAGGCCTATTGCAGATCCTAAGATCAGGACCTGGTGGCATTTAGATGTAACATGACCCTTACATGAGTTGTACCATTGTCACTTTGCATTTCCAAAAAAATATTAAGCTAAATTTTTGTGTGTCATATGATGACTACATTCATTAGAGAGGTTTTGCTACACGTTCACATGTGACGTATACGTGTACAAGTGCTATCTAATTACATTGTAGTCATGGCAACACCCACGTACACGTCACACGGAAACGTGTAGCAAAACCTCTCTATTATATGAAGCTAATTTTGTTTCAGGGCCAGTTATCTGGCCGGCAAAATGCTGAAAGGCATCAAAGCTAAACAGCCAGAACCAGAACTGGAAATCTCCGATAAAGATATTCTGTGTCTTCAAATTGCAGGACTCTGCCATGATCTAGGTAAGCAAATTTTCTTGATTATTATATTAAAACATCGTAATATGCAGGTCTCCTTGCAAAATTGTAAATGCGTTCAGAGAAACTTGTGAATTAGATTTCAACATGTTTGAATTGCAGTAATGAAACCTTTCTGTCTATCTATCTATCTATCTATCTACATATCTATCTACATCTATATCTTACTTTCTCTCTATCTTGGTATCTGTGACACAGGCATATAGTCCCTTGCCCAAGTCTCAAAAGAGCCTTATTTTAGAAGTTGGCTGCACCCCATGTCAAACATTTTGACTCTGGTATCATTTTTTAGCAAATATTCTCTAGTTTAAGAATCTGCCTGTTGCCAAGATGGCCAATTTCCTGCAACATGCTTAATTTTGCATAATATGAGACAAGGTTTCGGTGTCATAAATTGACGCTTTCACTGGCGTCACGACGACTATCTATGCTTAAACAGCCATTACTCAATTACATATTGTGCCATTGCATAAAATGATACACCAAAATAATGCCAACAAGTTGCTCTATCTTATGGTATCCATGTAATGTGTCTGTGGTGCTTGTGTTGGTTTTTATGATGGCAGACATGAACCATTACTTAGTCTGCAAAATATAATTTTCCGAATCACAACTATCAAAATTTAAAAGTTTTTATGAAGGACACAATATTAAACCCAAGTCACTTGAATTAATTTTAATTGGTAGTCAATATTGTTAACTTTAATTTGGCACCTTGATTTGTATGTTTATTACAATACTTAATCAATTAAAAAATCAATAAACGGTGCTTCCCATGCTCGGAAATTGCTGTGCGAGCTAAAAATCAACACATATATATTCCATTTCAGCTACTCTCATCACCAGATAAACTGTTTTAAACAAACAAATTGAGTATGGATGGATAGGCCTGAATCTCAGCTTTTATTTGACACCATGATTTCCATGTTGACTTGAATTTTAACCACGGAAAATAAGTTAAATATTGCTATTAAGGCTCGGAAATCGCATTACAAGCATAGAATTGTCATATATATATTCAATTTAGAGTGCCTTCATCCCAAGTTGAACCATTATAGACCAACAAATTGAATATGGATTGATAGGCCTGAGTCTCAACTTTCATTTGGCACCATGATTTGTATGCTCACTTGGATTCATAATCATGGAAAAGAAGAAAAATGTTTCTGTTCAGGCTCGGAAATTGCAAAATTGAGCACAGAATTGCCACATATATATTGCACTTTCACTGCTTTCATCAGGAGCTAGCATTTCCAAACCAACAAATTGAATATGGATTGATAGGCCTGAATCTCAGCTTTGATTTGACACCATGATTTGCATGTTCACTTGAATTTACAACCATGAAAAAGAAGAAAGATGGTTCTGTTCGGGTTCGGAAATTGCCTTTTGAGCATGAAATTGCCACATTTATATTGCATTTCAACTGCTTTCATCGGTAGTTAACCATTCTAAACCAAAATAAATTGAATATGGATGGACAGCCCTGAATGTCAGCTTTGATTTGCCTTTATGATTTGCATGTTCTCTTGAATCTATAACCATGAAGAAGAAAAAAACTGTTTCTGTTCAGGCGCGGAAATTGCAAAATTGAGCACAAAATTGCCACATACACTGTATATATATTGCATTTCCACTGCTTTCATCAGTAGTTAACCATTCTAAACCAACAAATTGAATATGTATGGATAGCCCTGTATGTCAGCTCTGATTTGGCACTATGATTTGCATGTTCACTTGGATTTATAACTATGAAGAAGAAGAAAACTGTTTCTGTTCAGGCACGGAAATTGCAAAATTGAGAACAGTATTGCCACATTTATATTGCACTTCCACTGCTTTTACCAGGAGTTAACATATCTAAACCAACAAATTGAATATGTATGGATAGCCCTGAATGTCAGCTTTGATTTGGCACCATAATTTACATGTTCACTTGAATTTATAACCATGAAGAAGAAGAAAACTGTTTCTTTTCAGGCTCGGAAATAGCAAAATCGAGCATAAAATTACCACATTTATATTGCATTCCAACTGCTTTTATCAGTAGTAAACCATTCTAAACCAACAAATTGAATATGTATGGATAGCCCTGAATGTCAGCTTTGCATGGGCACCATGATTTACATGTTCACTTGGATTTATAACCATGAAGAAGAAGAAAACTGTTTCTGTTCGGGCTTGGAAATTGCATTTTGAGCATAAAGTTGCCAAATACATAAATTGCATTTCCACTTCTTTCATAACCATGTAAATTACAGTGTCAAACAAAAGCAGACATTCAAGGTTATCCATTCATATGCAATTGATGTTGGTTTACAATAGTTGATGCAGGGATGAAAGCCAGTAAATTGAATACAAAGTAGTTATACCATGAGTATACTATATGTGGTTTGGGGAGATATATACAGCCGAGGTGGTAAACATAACCTAAGGGTAATAAATTCAAGTGAACATGCAAATAATGGTGCCAAATAAAAGCTGAAATTCAAGGATATCCATCTATATTCAATTTATTGGTTTACAATGGTTCATCTTGGGATGAATGCACTTGAAATTTAATACATATGTGACACTTTTATGGCTCTAATGCGATTTCCGAGCCCGAACAGCAATATTTGTCTTTTTTTATATTTACACATTCATGTTGCCATGTAAGTCCTGGTATCAAATCAAGGCTGACAGTCAGAGCTATCCATCTATAATCAAAATGCTGGTTTAAAATGGTTAACTACAGATCAAAGCAGTGGAAATGCAATATATATACAGTGTACGTGGCTATTTTTTGCTCAAATTTGCTATTTCCGAGCCTGAACAGAAACATTTTTTTCTTTCTTCTTCATGGTTTTAAAATCAAGTGAACTTGCAAATCATAGTGCCAAATCAAAGCTGACATTCAGGGCTATCCATCCATATTTAATTGGTTGGTTTAGAAAGGTTAACTACGGATGAAAGCAGTGGAAATGCAATATAAATGTGCCACTTTTATGCTCAAAATGCAATTTCCAAGTCTGAACAAAAACATTTTTCTTATTCTTCTGCATGGTTATAAATTCAAGTGAACATGCAAATCATAGTGCCAAATCAAAGCTGACATTCAGGGCTATCCATCCATATTCAATTTGTTGGTTTAGAAATGTTAACTCCTGATAAAAGCAGTTGGAAGTGCAAACTATATGTGGCTATTCCATGCTCAATTTTGCAATTTCCGAGCCTTGACAGAAACATTATTCTTCTTTTCCATGGTTATGAATACAAGTAAACATGCAAATCATGGTGCCAGAATAAAGCTAACATTATGGGCTATCCATCCATATTCAACTTGTAACTTTAGAATGGTTAACTATTGATGGAAATAGTGGAAATGCAATATATATGTGGCAATTTTATGTACAAAATGCAATTTCTGAGCCTGAACAGAAACAGTTCTTGAACAGAAACAGTTTTCTTCTTTTTCATGGTTGAAATTCAAGTGAACATGCAAATCATGGTGTCAAATCAAAGCTGAGATTCAGGCCTATCAATCCATATTCAATTTGTTGGTTTAGAAATGCTAGCTCCTGATGAAAGCAGTGAAAGTGCAATATATATGTGGCAATTCTGTGCTCAATTTTGCAATTTCCGAGCCTGAACAGAAACATTTTTATTCTTTTCCATGATTATGAATCCAAGTGAGCATACAAATCATGGTGCCAAATGAAAGCTGAGACTCAGGCCTATTCATTCATAATCAATTTGTTGGTCTATAATGGTTCAACGTGGGATGAAAGCACTCTAAATTGAATATATATTTGACGACTCTATGCTTGTAATGCGATTTCCGAGCCTTAATAGCAATATTTAACTTATTTTCCATGGTTAAAATTCAAGTCAACATGGAAATCATGGTGTCAAATAAAAGCTGAGATTCAGGCCTATCCATCCATACTCAATTTGTTTGTTTAAAACAGTCTATCTGGTGATGAAAGCAGCTGAAATTGAATATATATGTGCTGATTTTAAGCTTGAACAGCAATTTCCGAGCATGGGAAGCAATGTTTGTTGAATTTTTAATGGATAAGTATTGTCATAAACATACAAATCAAGGTATGAAATGAAAGCTAACAATATTGACTACCAATTAAAATTAATTCAAGTGACTTGGGTTTAATATTGTGTCCTTCATAAAACTTTTAAATTTTGATAGTTGTGATTCGGAAAATTATATTTTGCAGATTAAGTAATGGTTCATGTCTGCCATCATAAAAACCAACACAAGTACCCCAGACATATTACATGGATACCATAAGATAGAGCAACTTGTTGGCATTATTTTGGTGTATCATTTCATGCAATGGCACAATATGTAATTGAGTAATGGCTGTTTAAGCATAGAGAGTTGTCGTGACGCCAGTGAAAGCGTCAATTTATGACACCGAAACCTTGTCTCATATTATGCAAAATTAAGCATGTTGCAGGAAATTTGCCATCTTGGCAACAGGCAGATTCTTAAACTAAAGAATTTTTGCAACAAAATGATACCAAAGTCAAAATGTTTGACATGGGGTGCAGCCAAATCTGAAATCCAGGTCCTCAGGCAAGGGACTAATAGTTTATCTGTCAGTCTATCTATCTGTCTATCTATCTATCTGTCTGTTTGTCTGTCTATCTATCTATCTATCTATCTGTCTAGCTGCCTGTTTATCTATCTATCTATCTATCGATCTATCTATCTAACTATCTAGCTGTCTATCAAACTATCTATCTATCTAGCTATCTGTCTCTTTTAAAGTATCTATCTTGTTCTCTCTCTGTCTGGCTATCTCATCCTCATGACTGATAATCGAGGTTTTAGAAAAACTGATGTTAATTAATTCTTTGATCTCGCTAATGCAGGTCACGGGCCATTTTCCCATCTCTTTGATGGAATGTTCATGAAAGGCGAGACACCAAAATGGGAGGTGAGTTGATAGAGGCAAGAGAAGGCCTTGGAGGACTGCACTTTCTTCATCTGCTCCAGGCCTATTGTCTCAAGATTTGAATGAAACATGAATTTTTCAATTTATCGAATTCTTGAGTGCCTTTTCTAAATGGAAGTGTTGGCAAAGTTTAATGTGTTGACGTATCACTTGATGATGTGATATTTTTGAAACGTGGCAGAGCTGTCATGAAGACCTGTCAACATTTAATGCCATGAAGGATAATTGTTTTTGTTTCAGCACGAGAACGGCTCGCGTTTTATGTTTGACTACTTGATGGAGGATGAAGATAACGGCTTCGAGAAATATTTTGAAGAATACCCGAAATACGAGTTGACAAAGAAAGATCGATATTTTATCAAAACGTTGATTCACAGCAAGCCGGGCAAAGAGAGGGTAAGTCTTGCTGTTATTTCTGCACTATTTCATAATGTTAAAGTTTTGAAATGAATCCCCTAGCCAATCAGAGGACTGGTTGCATTTGTATGCTGGTTATCTTTGTAAAAAACATTCTGATTGACTGAAACATGAAGGGCCCAATTCCAGTCAACAGCATCCCCATGCTCCATTGGAATTTGATACACAGAGGATAAACACTCAACTTGGGTGGGACACTGTCACAGTGGCCCCTTTATGTATCTCACCCTATTAGCATGCCATAGACCGTGATAGTTGAATTCTTCAATTTCCAACTCTCCGACTTTCCTGTGCACATCAAAACTTTTTCCAGGACACGCCGCCATTTTGTGCCATTGCTAAGTCAATGCAGGCTCAGATTCCGGGCTCCAGAACAGTTGTAAGACCACTCAAACACTACAGTTTGTATCATTCAGTCTTAAATGGCGGGCGTCGGCCAAACGGACTTCGTCGGTCAAAATATCCGGATAAATCACAAGTACTTCTAAAACGAGCGGGATCCATTGATTAGGTACAGAACTACAGATGGCGACTTGTTGGGGCTAATCCAGTGTCGTCAAGCCGATATCACTAAGTTATGGACCTCGGAAAACCGGCCTCCATACATAATGTACAGGCCTACAAAATGGCGGATGTTTCCATGTTTCTGGAAAACTTGTTTTAGTGTGTAGGGACGTAGGAGAGAAAAAATAGAGTTCCACTAACGGGTCCTATTGACAATTTGACACTAGGGAGTTTTTCTGTGCGCAGAGTTAGATATTGGTTCATGAATTAAGAGCAAGCCATTCCAACACTTTGAATTTCTTTCAGGATGAGAAACTGACAGGACGATCAGAGGAAAAGGCTTTTCTATATGACGTGAGTAATTTTGACAAAATTCTATTTGAAGTTAAGACGTAATTATTCTAAATTTCAAAGTGAGCTTGCTTATTGATGTTTTGGCATTAAGAATTGTATAAAGTCATATCTTTATGGAATTTTGATGAAAATTGGTTCTTTATGGAGGTGAAGTGTGCCTTTAATACAGAAAATACGGTACCGGTATATACAATGTATATATAATTCCATGACCACAATTTGCTATTTGCAGATCGTTGCGAACGAGCGCAACGGCATCGACGTTGACAAGTGGGACTACTTTGCTCGGGACGCCTACAATGTAGGAGTCTCACGGAACTTCGACCACAAGAGGATGATGAGGTCTGCACGTGTACTTGACATCACGGAAGACATCAAGGAAGATGAAGATATCAAGGAAGATGAAAACGGAAAGGAAGACGAAGACGGAAAGGAAGTGCCAGCCAAAAAAAGAAAAGTGTCGGCTATTTGTTGGAGAGATAAGGTTAGTTTTAAGCTTGTGCATATTAGACTCGCAAGACAAACTTAATAGTTTTTGACTCATGCATATGCATTTTAGTCTAGCAGGACAAAGTAGTGTTAGACTCTTGCATATGCATTTTAGTCTTAAAAATAATTTAGGCTCGTGCCTATGTAATTTCGTCTTAACAGGACTAAGTCAAAAGTATTAGGCTCATGCATATGCACTTTAGTGTGGTCGTAGGACAAAGTCAGTAGTACAGGTTCAATGGTTTATGCATATATGTATACCATTATGGTGGTTTGGTAATGCTGAGCCACCGAAACAGTTCCTCCCCAATGTTGATATTTTGCTCTATGATGAATTAAGCTCCTTCAAATTATAATAACTATTAACTAAATGCTTTCTTTAAATTGAACCTCATGTTGCTTGCTTTGTAAATTAACCTCAAATTCTAATTGGGCACTTACATTTACCCCAATTTTGATGGTATCCTAATGTTTTATATAACAAAAGTTTAAGTAGAAATATGTGATAATATTCATTGTTTCGGAAATCAGTGTATATATTATATATGTACGGATTATTATGACTCTTTGGTGGGATAAAGTTTTTGATGTCAGTTCCCAAAAATTGTCCAAAGTCAGCAATGCGATCTCTTCAGTAGCCTACCCGGCCTTTGCTGCTGCAGAAATGTGTTGTCATCCACACCCCATCCATCCTTTTGCAGGAGTTCACTAATACGTATGACATGTTTCATACACGTGCGCTACTGCATCGAAGAGTGTACCAGCACAAAACGACTGGTATGATCGAATGCATGTAAGTATCAAGAACTCGGAGTGTAGCCTGCGGCCTATTTGGGGGAAAATTTCACTGCAGCGAACCCTCATTTGTGGCCATATTTGGTTGACCAAAAAGATTTTAATTTCATCGATAAATGATCTGATAACCCCAGGGCTGCCAAATCAGTTAGCTTGCAAGTTTCATCAACTGTATTTTTTTCTGTCATGAAAATGGCGATACAGTGTAGATAAATCTAGTTGTCAAACAGACAGACAAGACAGACAATATTTGTTTATTCAGACCATAATAGAAAAACAATTCAAAATACATCCACTTAATTATTAACGGTCTTTTGAGACCTGCATTAAGGCAAGAGCCCACTAAGAGCCCACTAAGAGTCACGTTACAAAAGTTGTAGCTTTGACTGTGATAAGAAACTTAATAACTGTTTTTCATCACATATGGCCATAAGTGAAGGTCCGCTGAATTGAATTAAACCCGCCAATTGAATGGAGCAGTGTTTTGCTCATAGGGGGCAGCATGAGTAGCCCAATGTTGAGAGCTGGAGTCTATTCCGTCCACTAGAATCATAAGAATTGCATCATCAGGGTACCCACAAGGAAAATGTTTGAAAAAACACCCTTTAAAAAAAAACATAGTTGGAAATTGGGCACCAAATTTGGAGTAAACATAGGGAATTTATTTGGACCTGTCTTACTGTGATAGTGCATAAAAAGAGCTCTCTGCTTCCATCAAAAATTGGTGAAAGTCAGTTTTTGGATTTCAATAAGCTGTAATTTGGGAATGGAAACGGGGCAGAGATAAACAAGGAAAATAGAGGGAAATTCCTTTTCAAATTCCAGTGGGTACTCTGTTTTTTGTGTGGCTTGTTGATGCATGCGTTTGATGGGTCCATTTGCTGTTTGTCGTGCTGCATGTGCTGTATGTGCTGCGTTACTCTTTAACTTCTAACTTTTTTTCCTGTTTGATTATTTTATCTTCATTCAACTTAACTATGGATTGAAATATTGAGATGTTTAACCATGTTTGATGTTCAGTGTTTGTCATTTGTAGACTAGTTGTCTTCTGAGATTGTTCCAAAAATAGAACAAATGCGGACCCTGGATCGGTGATTCGCTTCTTCATGTTTGTGGTGTCTGACCAGTGTATTCTTTTTTCTAATTTCCTTTGCTCTATGTTTGAGTGCATGTGCCACATAATGTGACATATAATCAAGTTTTTTGTATATATTGTGTACATGTATTTAGTGTATTGTTGTGAATGATCAACGTAACCCCCTTTTTTGCATTGCTGATACTATTCCAATCGCAGGATCGCAGGTTCGAATCCAGCTCTGACTGGGACAGTCCTGGAGTCGTTGGCCTAATTTTTGACTGCAGTTTCAATCATCTTTCACCTTGGTGCTATGTCCTCCTTCTGTCCTGGTCTACTATGGTGCATGAATGCAGGATGTAAAGCCCCAATCTTCCATCCAGCCATCCTCTGTATGATTTTATATACTTTGGTTGCAGGAGCTGTCCACTGTGCATGACATGTTCCACTGCAGGTTTATTCTGTCTCGCAAAATTTACTTTCACAAAACCAAAAACATCATTGAAACCATGTGAGTCAAATTAGAAGGTGCTTGAAAAACAATGGGCTGTACAGTATAAATATAACGAGAATTAGTTTTGACCATTCTAACATCATGCATCATATTAGTTAGTTGCTAAAAGACAATTTGTGGAGACACTGGCAGAGACACAAATATCTATTTTCTTTTCTTCAAAGTGTCCGTGCTTCTTGGTACACCTTTTAAAATTCACATCTTGAGTTTTTTCAAAGGCTTTATATCTGCTTTGGTTGCAGGAGCTGTCCACTGTCTATGACATGTTTCACTGCAGGTTTATTCTTTCTCGAAAAATTTACTTTCACAAAAACATAAACGTCATTGAAACCATGTGAGTTAAATTAGTTAGTGCTTGTAGAATAACAGGCTGTATATAGTAACATGAATCTTCGCCATCCTAACACCGTATGCACACCATGTTGTTTGATTATTCGATCTCCAAAGTGATTGGTGAATACATGTGACACATGGGCTGTGTAGCTACAAATCTAAAAAATCTCTTGTTTTCGTCTTACCCCTTAATTACTTCTATTCTCAAAGAGAAAGCATAAGCCAATATATTGGAAATTTCTCCAGGTAATCGGAAATAAGAGCACGACACCGGGAAGTGGTCTTTTAACGATTCTGAATATTTTGTACAATTTTATTCTGTTGCTGATGAGGTGTAAAAAACACACTCACTCTCTCGAATATAAACTGGAACAATGGCAAATTTGAATAAAAACATTGGAAAGTATGGTGTGGAAATTTGCCTGCCCGAGGGGGTGCTAACTTTTCACAGACGTGGTTCAGGGGGGGGGGGTGTTACCTTTTTTAACAGCATGTCGAAGGTTGGGGTATAAAATTTGATGGTTAGTACAGGTTTAGAGATCTTCTAACTGCTTATAAATATAAATGCATTTTTACCTTTTTGAAAATCATACTTGGTGTAGGGCTGTATAGGTAAACATCATGGTGCCTGATCTAGCTATTATTTTCAAAATGATGATTCTCTGAAAGGCTGTTTTTTGCATGTTTCTTTGTTTGCCAACTTGTAATACTGATAATTGCTTGCATGGGTTTAATGTGCCTTAAGAATGGTTGTGGTTCATTTCTGCTTTCTATACATGTACATATCATTACCACTAATATTTCTCTTCAGGTTGCGGGTAATAATTGTAATTTATAGGCCTAAACTGTTCATTTTTTCAACTCATTTTGAATGGTACTTTAAGTGAATGTATATGTCTCTACGTACTTCATTAATGCAACTGATGAATCTTTCTGTTAAATCATTTAAAGAGATAATGTATTGCATAATTTTCTTTTTGGTCTTAACTGTATTTTTCTTTATGAATACTACTTTGAAAAGTATATAAACCGAATATTTGGTCATAATAAAAATATATAGAAAAGAAATTTGTCAATCGTTTGCATGCCCGGACTATACGGCATGTGATAGCGATAGAGCTCTGTTCTGGTTCTTTGAAAACAAATATTTTGTGTGGTGACGGGAGCAAAAGCAGCAAATTTATGAGAAGATTTTTGTTTCAGGATTGCTGATGCCCTCAAACTGGCTGATGAATCGTGAGTAGATATTATTTTCTTGAGAATTTTCTGTGTTTGCAAGAGCAAGTGATTGTATGAGAGCTTTCAGACATATTGTTTGCAGATTTGTGTCTGACATTTCACAATAGAATTGTCATTTTTCTTAAATCCTGAGTGGTATGAATGCCATATTAAACCAAATCTAACTTTTTTTAATTGGATCTCGAATAAATTAACAGTGTTAAACCACAAGTGAGTGAATGTTTGTGTGACAAATGTAATTATATGTAATTATATATATAGTTAGGCCAAGTGGAACAAGCACTACAACTACTTGCCTCCAGGGGGCACTGCAGTGCTATTTTGTGATGTAACAACACACAAATCAAACCTTCTTTTGTGCCTGACTACATAAAGGCGTCACCCAATCAAGATCTCTTCTGGTGATTGAAATTACGAGTTTCACTTTTCAGGGGTGTGGAAGAGTTCCAATTGAAAAAGAAGTTAAAAGACTTCAACGAAGCAGGGTTGCAGTTTGAAGCGTGTTTTCTGAAGTCTCTAAAAGAAGATAATGATATAAGTTACGAGAAAGCCAGAGAAAAGTTAAAAATGGCGGCAAAGCCTTTCATGAGACTAACCGACTACATCGTCCAGCAGATCGTGAATTCCTCTTCAACAAATAAGAAGATTGAAGAAGCCCAAAAATTGCTGGAAAGGATTGAAAGAAGAGATCTGTACGTTGTCATTAAACAGATTAAGGTCAACGAGCTGCCAAAGGTGAGATATTTGTCTGTGCTGGTTTGTATTTGCTGTTTTGTTTTAAAAACGTTTTTTAATTCCACAACGCCATTGTTCGCATCAGACTTAAATTGGAGGTAGGTACCGTGGGCGCAACTGAAAACCGGTCACAGACCTAGCTTGCCTACCCATGTTAAATAGAAGTACCTTTACCCTAACCTTTAATAGGCCAGACATATTAGAATTTTAGCTTTATGGATTCAGAAATATTTATTGGCCTTTATGGACCTGTTTAGACAACAGATTTTCTGCCAAATTTGCTCCGGCCCTTCAGGTCTCGCTGCTGGTCCTCCTCCTTTCAAAATTCCTGGATCAGCCCCTGCAGTTTGTTTTTTTTTTTTTGGTCCTCTCAGCCAACCTTAGCTGTATCAATTGCAGTGCATGACTGAGAGTATTTACAATTTACATGAGGATTTGAGAAGCGAAAAACCAATCATGTCCGGCCTTATGATGAATGTGTCTTGTAAATTTACTGATGATAAATGTGTCTTTTTAAATGTTGAGGGAATTGTTTGGCAATTGAAATTCTTCCATATTTACTAGTCATTTTGATGTTCTGCTTGTTGGATATTTCTTATAATGTTATAATATGTGTACTAGTTTTTAAGACCAAAATATAACCAGGATACAGGAAATGTATCCTGTTGACTTATTGCGTTGAGAAATGTTTTCTTCAGTTGTTGAAAGATCTTTTCTCCTCAAGACTGGAGTTCTATGAAGTGACCATTTATATGCAGTCATTTCCCAAAATCTTTTAAAATAAAATAGCACGTTTATTTTGAATGCTTATATTTGTGTTACTTTTTATTGGAAATTGCTTTATGTTATTTCTTTTTATTTCTTTTAGGAAATCGAGAGACAAGACATTAGTGAGAGCCTCAAGAAAGCTATTATGAAGACCGATATTGGCGTAAGTGGGAACTTTTCTGCTAATGTATATACATACATTTGAAAGTAAGTACTGCACGAGGTACACCACGCTCTCTTATTCTGTCCCCCTGCTGGTGTACATTCTTGAATACCAAGCTTTGGAGCGTGCAGCTCTTGGAAGAGCACATTTAAAAATATTATTGTGCATTTGATGCTTGAACACTCTTCGAGTGCGAGTCAAAAACATTTTACTGATTTTGAAACAATGCGAGCTGTTAATCCTTGCAGAAAGCCAACCACTTCATTCTTGGTTTCTGTATTCAGGGATGTGATTTTTCCGGTTTTTGCCGGATTTCCGGTATTTTCGGCACCTAATCCATCACCCCTGTGATTCCTGCAAATTCGATTTAATATTTTCACTTCAATTATGGGGGGGGGGTTGTAGGGAGAGCCATGAGCGGCGAAGCACAGCGTCAATCACGTGCATTGTTAATTAGCAAAGCCAGTCATTGTATCTGGATGGCACTTGTAAGAACTTGATTGCAATTCTGAAAGACAGTGGTCTGGCTTCCTTTCACACCTACTCCAGGTAATCCCATTCTTAACAAGTGCTATTGACAGTGATTGAAGTGACCTGTCATAAGTGAAAAGTGCAATCAGCTGCCTGTTGGAGCAACCACTGAATTTATGAGCCAGCATTACAACTGTGGCGGCTGGTGTCAGTATAGTCTGTCAGAGGAAGTATAACTGACCACTCCTTCAGTGTTCATCCCATATCCTCCCATTGCCAACAAGTACTTCAAAATTCCAAAGTCTTTGTGTTACAAGTTCACAAAACAGTGTATGACGTGGTCAGGGTAAGCTGAGCTGAACAAGCTTACACTGAGCAGTGAGGATAGTTCATCTGGGGAAGACTTTGGAAACAGTGTATCAATTGGTCTCTTGACCTCATAAAAGTAATTCTGTGTGTCAGGCAATTCAGAATAGCAATCAAGATTTCGCTAATTGCCCTTGACAGTGTAGCTTCTTGGTGCTTTACACTCTGAGCAGTTAGTAAATTGCAATATACAACTTTTCTTCAGAAGGAGTATCACATCAAGTTGAGTTGTTAATTTGAGACGTATGTATGTGACAATTCACATATTAAATGACTCATCCATTCAGTGACACTCAGTTCGCGTACCCAAACGTGTAACAAAGCATGCGTAGAGTAGGAAAGGACTCATTTAGGTGTACAGCATATTTCATTATAAGCGCATGCTCATTCCTATACTTTTTTTGTGGCTTCTTGATATGTTTAGAAACTTTAGTTTGGATTCATAACCACAACTAAAGCGTGGCCTAAGTTGGTACAACATGCATTGCAAGCAGTATTTTTTTAGATTTTTTTCTTGTAAGTGAAAGCAAAGTTATCAAGTTAGTCACTCTTGACCAAGGAAATTCAGGTGACACAAGTATAACTGAAGTCACTAAAGTGAAGTACTGAGCAAAATCTCTGTGAAGTCAGTGAGAATTTGCTATTTCACCTGCTTGAGGGTGTAAAGTCAACATGACAGAACCTTTAAAGCACCATTTCCAACCACCCGAAATGCAGCTGTTCTTTAACTTCTCATACACACCCAGATCTTCTTTATATCAAGTGCAAGCATTACAGTCTGTCACTTTGATACAGAAAAAGATTGGACTGTTGCACTGTGAAAATGGCACTTCTTGTGTCATCATGCTGATGATTTGTCATGATCATACCCAATACTTTCAATGTTAATTTGACCTAAGCAGACTTATCTCGCTTGTTGATGACAGCCAAACTAAATGATTATGCATCTGATTTTCACTCTAAAATCAAATGGCCTTCTCTTGATCATGACTATTCAAACAGCCTCTGTGTTTCCCATGTTGAAAGTAGAGAAGGTGACACTTCATCGGCTATCATGAGTCAAGAAATGCATTTTTCACAGTGAACTGGTCCTCATATTTTCTATATCAAAGTGACAGACTGTAAGTGGTGATATTTTTGAGGGTGTATTTCAACAATAATGACAACCTCAGTTTTGGCTGTCAACAGGCATTTAACCCACAAGTGAATTCCACCCCAAGAGTCACTTTCAAAATTCTGGGAATTGTTTACAAGATATTTCTTGCAGATACATGTAAATGTTGCTGTCAATAGATATGTTGTTAGATCCCAATTTTGAGACTCAACAAACTCAATATCAGCAGAAACAGTATTCATTCTGTTTGAAAAACAAGAATCAGTGGATGCCAAGTTGCCAACTAGATCTTCCTTATTTTACTAACCCAGTGAGGTGTTGAAGTGACAATTAACCACCAAAACATAAGGCTTATCTGCATGTGTGACGATAACTGTTGTTACTTGACTCCATTGTGATCCATATGAATGACAGTTATCTTTTTGGAGTCTTGAGGTTTGAGTTAAATTAGTTATCGTCTTAATCACACATTGATGAAGTGCAGAAAAAATGTGTTTTCAGTTCAAGTAGGTGAAACAAGTGATGTTTTGCTATTAGCTGACTAGGTCAATGCTAAACATCCTCACCCATACTGCTTGTGACAGCAAGTTTACACGTTTATTGGGAATCCAATTTCAGAAGAATACACTCTGTCTAAGCTTTGGAGCCTGCATGAACATAATAAGCATCTGCAACACATATTTTAATACATTCACTTTAAAAAGTGTGACAAGTGTGATAAACCGCTATACATGGTGATAAAAACAGAAATTCACTCATTTGATGCAAAGAAAATATATAAGCTCATCAGGAAACAAATTGAGGCAATGAGGCTGATGGGATACAAATGGTTGCCAATTTTCTTTGCTCTACAAACAGTTACACGTGAGTCAAAAGCTTAGAAACACCATCCTTTGTGACCCAATTATGTTTTCATCTCATCAGATGAGAATTCCACAAAGTTTAGTTGACACGATGGCAAAACATCACTTGTTTCACTTATTGCAGACAGAAATTTATGTGTAAAATTTTGTTGTTCATGGAACTGAGATTTTTTTTACTAATTTCATTTTCTCCTTCACTGTGCACCTTTTGAGAGGCTTGTTGTTTAGTGGAAGAAATGGTCTCAGGTGCCTCCAGATGCCATATATTGGCCTTGCATTAAAAAAAATTTCCCCAGACCCCCCTAGTGTGCGAGTGGCTTCACCACTCGACCATACATTTCAGGTTTTTTTCTCTTAAGCCAATCACATCCCTGGTATTACGTATGTTAGCTTAATGCATAAAAGTAACTTTCTGTCACCAATTATGTATTGTGACATCATCAGTTATGTTAATTACTTTCGAAAACTCCTTCTGAATTCACCTGGGCCTATGTTGAATGGCTATTTCAAACATCCTTCGCATCATTGCGGTGTCCTCATCCTTTCCTGAGTAGTCTACCAAATGCATCAACAACCTTTTATAAGAGTTCCATTAATCTGTCATTATGATTTAGTTATAATGTAAGTCTGATTTGTTACATTGCAGGATGCTAATGAAAAAGGGAAAGACATTGACGTTCAGGTAAATATTAATAATCCAATTAATAATCCAATTAATAATCCAATAGAAACTGCAATTATTATTATCATATTTATTCGTACTATTATGTTTATTTATAGTCATCTTTACATCAATCGCCGAGAGGTCCTAGAAAAAAACGAATTTAACCCACATGCTTCCATCAGATTGCCGTTCATACCTTTCTATCACACTTTTGCGATTTTTGGGAACGACAGCCAAATTTTGTCAGAAATCCAGCCATCTGACTTATGACGTAACTACAAAATGAAATGTGCGTGCGGCTGTGTTGTCGCATCAGTGTACTACAGCGCCACCACCTCGTCTTGCCCAGTTCAGTGGATCTGACTAAATCATTTTGCTTGTAGGCCCGATGTTTGATTGTCAAGCCATTTTTGACATGCTTATCGATTCAATTGGAAATGTCAGACATTCAATTGTGATGCCAATTAATCCAGTTGCAGTGACAAACTACTTAGTCTAAATCTAAATTATTATAATAAGTGGCATTCTTGAATAAAGCTACATTTTCATAATATGCGGCATTCTTTAATAAAGCTATCTGTCTACTCTTGCTTGTGATTAGATTCAAACCTGTCAGTAACTGAAAGGTTCTTCCAGGGGCATATCTAGAAATGGCCTGAGGGGGGGGGCCATTACATTGAGTAAATACGCGGCACTGCATGGCGTTTCCTATCTCCTCTGTGTTCATTTTGGGCCTGGGGGCCTGGGGGCCTGGGGGCCTGAGTGGTCATGGCCCAATGCCGCCCCCCCCCCCCAATACATCACTGATTTAATGCCATGGATGCCGAGCCCTAAATGTCATCTGCTATTGAATCGTCGGATTCTTCTTGTTTCAGGAGGTGACAGTCCACTACGGCCAAAAGGACAAGAACCCAACGGACAACGTCTGGTTTTACAAGAAAGGAGAACCAAATACGGCCTACAAGCCCGAGCACACGGAGGTGGGTGTCCACAGCGTAGAATAGATTGCAATCTGGATTGGTTGATTGCGGTGCTGAATCTCTCAACACTGATATTTAATTGAGATGTCTTCGTGAGTTAATGTTTCCACGAATTATTGGTATTGTTCTTTTATATTTGTTTAGTTCCTTAACATTACGCCGAGCCAGTATATGGACCGAGCCGTCCGAATTTATAGCCGGCGGGGTAACAAGCGAGAGGAGGACAAGGAAGAGTTAGAAGCTGCGAAGAAACGAGTGGAAAAATGGGCCAAGGTAGAACTTGAATTCCTCAAATAAAGATTTGTAAACGAGAGTATATCTTAGGGAGTAATTAATGTGTTATGGTACTGCTGATCTTTTGTAAAATATATATTATTAAATTTTATTAGATTATGGCCATTTTACGTTAACCATGACATCACTGAAGCTCTGACGATTTGTTTTGATTGTGCTTTTGGATCTGAAATCTCGCCAAGCACAGATTGTTGTGACGAGAGAGTCTTGAGAGAAATACACAAAAAGGCCTTGAATACAGTTCCCTTTGATAAAAAAAATTCATGGCTTAATCATTTTTGTTTTTTAATTTGTCAATTTCTTGTGACAGTCAGAGGTTGAAACATTTCGATGTTGAGAAAACAAAAATGCTGTCCATTGTTATTGTATCAGTTCACAAGATTGGCCTTGATTTTGGGAAAATTCAGAGTGGAAAAGCCTCAAATTTTATTTCAAACATACTGCAGACACCCTGATTTACGAGTGTGACCTGGGTAGTCATAAATTAGAGTAAACCTGAGGAGTCATTACATAAGCAATCTGCTGGCGAATTTGCCATCACCAGTAAAAATTTTTAGTCACACTGTCGCTCACAGGCCTCAAAGTTACATACAGAAATAAAGCAAAATGGTTAAGAGCCTACATATGTCATTATATTGCAGTAATATTTAGTAGTTAAAGCACATTTTAGTTAAAAATTATTATCTGTGAAAACAACAACAATTTTCAATGTAACTATGTAAGCTTAATCCTGATCTTTGGTAGTCAATAATTATATTGTGTACTAATTCAAGTTTCATATCACAAAGGTCTTAATATTTTACTCACCAAAGACCTTTCATCCATGTCTCATGGAGTTCGTGAGCTTAATGAATTGGCGCAGTTGGTCACATGACTGCCCAGGGTCATGCCAGGAGGTTGCCAAAGATGGCGGGGGGGGGGCAGACCTGGTGCCAGGTTAGGGATGGCTTGTCACATGTTACTTCGATGGCTCCCTTTATTTTCATTTCATCCAATGGTCTGGACAGCTTCTTTACCCACAATCTCAACATCCTCTAGGTAAATGTGTTCAACTTTTTTGCTTTTGGCCTGATTCTAATTTCTTTTTACGTCATTTGTTTTTTGCAGGAAAATAACATTCCATGAATTTCCGGCAGATGTGCCATTGTGCGTCACAATGGTACCTCAAGGACAAGGCATGTCACGTGACTCATGCAGACCTGCCAAGTATTTAATTCCGACTTGCTGGATATTTCAATGCATTTTGCTGGAGATTCCTGTCTCAATGCTGGAGACCTGATATTTTATCGACTTAGCGTATTTTTAAATAAATACAATTAATGATTTCAAGACTTGAATGTTGTAAAAGCTGCTAATTGCATCTGACAATATCGACCGCTCGCCGCAAAAAGGAGCTTAGTGGAAAAGTGCGATTTGAGGAAAAGGCCTTTTTCGTTTGAACACTTGTTTTCACTTCTGGCTCGATCAATACTGGTCCGATTTAAATGATTTTTGGTACGCATATTTATATTGATACTTTCTGCACATATATGTATAGATAATGAAACTAATATGATTATTTTCCATTAAATAAGACCAATGTTCCTTCTTGCACCAAATCAAGCATTCTCAGTTAGGCAAAAAGGAGCATAGATGCACAAAGCTCCTTTTTGCGCCGACTGGTTTTTGTAGTAATTCGGAGGAAAAAGGAGCTTAGTGCTAGTATTTTTACTATCATTGTTAGTAAATTTCAGTGCCAAAAGGAGCATAGTGCACTATGCTCCTTTTTGCATTGGTGCTTAGCCGAACTAAGTCCCTTATTGCATTGAGACAAAAAAGTAAAACAAAAACTTGAAAATATCACATTTTTCCCCAAAATAGTGTCATCCTGAACTTTGACCTGTAATATCTCCTCTAGTTTAACCCACTTTGTTCTAATATTCACAGATATTAATCCTAAGGTGTTGAACTTTCAAAAAATGCAATAATTCAAAAAGGGACTTAGTGGCACTAAGCCCCTTTTTGCGCCGAGCGATCGATATGTTGACTTGAGGTACAATGACTTCGCTTGACAAAATGGACTACAAAAACTTACGAAAACATCATAAAATTCCATATATAATGGTCTAGATCGGCTGAAAATCGTCCGATTTTGATGATTTTAGTACCATTGGAATCGTCTGAACAATGCTGGAGGATTGATAGTGCTTGCGGGAGTGCGGGAGAACACATTAAAATGCGGGAGACTCCCGCGAAATGCGGGAGAGTTGGCAGGTCTGCTCATGTCATAGTTCAGGTACATCCGTCAGATGTCTATGATAATTCCTGTCACCAGGACACAGCCTGTGTGTCACATCTTACCACTGGATGATTTTTGGTACAACTCGGGACGACGGGACGTAATTTAAGTCAAGAAAGGATTTTAACAAGCCTGCATTTCCATGGTGACTGGCAAAGGTGTCTCTACATCTGTCTTCTCTGTATTTTGCCAATGTGTGATCGATCATTAGTCAGCTATAAATTGTTGGTGTGATATTTGTGATAACTCATTTGCATGTGGACTATTATATAATTTATAATGACCAATGAACTATTGTTATAACCTATAACAACATAAGTATTGAGATATTAAGGTTCTAACTGGCTTAAACCTTCTATTTATGATTTAGTAGTGATTTTAGATTGTTTAGATGTCAAATTTTTAGATTGTTTTGGTGTAGAATGAGATTAGAACATCGCACTGATGCAGGTTGTCCGGAGTGCACTTGATTGAGACGTTTGTTTTATGTCTCGTGATGTTTTTGTTTATGTGTACATTGTACAAGTTTATTTATTTGTTGCTTTGTTTATTTGTTTATTTTGTGTAGTTGTCGTTAGTTGTTGCCTATTGGTAATGACGAATAACTTTCTGGTCATGTTGTTGTGTTTATTTGTATTTTTAGTGGGTAGAATCACTAGTTTTACTAGTATTGATTTCATATCTCAGGCTAATCATTTTTATTTGTTCTTTATTTGTTGAGATTATTTTGTTCATCTTACTCACTAGATCCTTGTTACGTGTAGTTATTTTCACCATGATGATCTAAATAAATTAGATTTAACATATATATAATATTTATGGTATTGTAAAATGCCACTGGGTTATTTAAATGTTATTCAAATATTGATGATTGTTCGAGTAAGCGTGATGTGTGTTTTAAAACCTCAAAAGTCAGTCAGACGATGATATTACTTCAGATGGGTGCTTCCACTTTATTGAAATATTTAATTTGTGTATTGCTCAAGTAATTTAACAAATGCTATTTTAATTGTTGATGTGTCTGTGTCATGCAGTGTGCTACGTGTGTGTACTACATACATGTATGCTTGTGCCTTAAAATTATTGTAATTATTGTATTGTTCGGAGCAGTGTGATCTTATTGTTGTTATTTACAAAAAGCAAAAATACCTAATTTAAAAATCTCCATTTAGTTCGTCCTGTGAATTTAAGATTTAAAGTTAAGATTGGGACTTTCTCTTGCCGTATGTCACGATTGTCACCTGCTTATTCGGTGAAAAAAAAACAACATATATGTAATGCCTATTGTGATCTGCCATTGTAATTTAAATGAAATTAACAATTTGTAGCAAAGTGAATTGCTAGAGTGCTTCCGAAATGTTTGACGTTTTCTGATATTATTGCGCACTCATTCTTGATTTATTATGGTTTTTTTTTTGCCTTTTGCATCAAGTACAACTGATTTTGTTCAGTTACGACATATTTATTATGCAGCTGTTAATGTGCATATTTGTTTTAAACAATTATTTGTCAAGTATCTTCTTTTTAACACAGCCACTTAGGCATTTATATTTCAAGCTATACCATTACTGCTATTATTAATTTTTAAAGTGAACAATACAATGCATTAGTGCCATAGTTGTTTTTTCTTGACGTTGTCGCACAATATTTCTACGATATTAAAGTATTACTATATAATTATATATCACTATTGTATTGATCGTATGGATAATGGATAATATATGGATCTGTATAAAATAAAATGAACCAAATCTTAATTAAATATATAATATATCATTTAATTATCTGAAGATCGAAACGGTTTTTACCTCTCACACACACACATGTCAAAAAAGAGTGTTTTAATTTTGAATAAATTGTTGCCTAGTTATTAGGAATTACATCTATGCTGCTGTGTTCGTTTTGCTGTATTTGTCACACCCTAAAGATATTGCGAAAATCTGAAGGAATATTATTGTCACTCAGTCCATCAACTTGCTCTGGACAGTGTCTTCGACTCATTTGGGTAAATTGGGATAGAACTAATTCATCCAGAATAATGTATGAGCAGGTGCGTATCTAGAAATAGCTGGAGAGGGGGGGTCGTTACATGAGGTGAATACGGCTCCACAGCTTTTCCTATCTCTTCCATGTTAATTTTGGGCCTGAGGGGGGGGCATGGCCCAATGGCGCCCCCGCGGCCCCGCCCCTAAATACGTCACTGTGTATTTATTTATAAGGATGTACTTGAACAGTTATAATAAATGCAATGATTGAATTGATGTGAAAATGCTTGTGAAATATAGCATGTGAATCTCATCTAAAGGGAGGGGGGAGCATGGGCCGGGCTCTGTTGCGGCATTTTAAAGAAAGCTTAATTTGTGGTGATAGTGTGCTCAGTTGTAAACCTATGAGACCCAGGGTCCCAGGTTTGTTTAAATTTCACAGCAAACCATGTACGATAAATGTGATAAAATGAGACTTATTATGAGAGTACCTGGGGGGCAGGGTACTTACAGTGAAAGGGTGTATATAATTGAGGCATCGCTGGATGGGTTTCGTTTTTTTAACAATTATGATAAATTTGGTTCTGGTTTTTGCAGCCCCAACATGTTTGGTATTGTTAGAATGAGCTCGAAAAGATTATTAAAATGGATTTAAAAGCATAAAAATTAAATTGGTTGCCAAAACTATTGCTGAAGGATTAAAATGTTTGTGGTTTTGGCGTTGGGTTCCGGAGAATTAATGGTTCCGGTTTTCAAAATTGCCGTGGCGCTTCCGTATGTAAAAGTCAGTTTAGTACCCCCAACCCCAAAAGGGGGAGAGTGCACATCGCATGTTTTTGCCTTTGTCTATGCTTGTCCGTGAATAAATATAGGACATAATGCCCTATCATCCAATCGACCAACTAATGGATGTGAGACAAATTGGTTCAGTGTACTATGCGGCAATGCCCCTGGCCGAATATCCAACAGAGTAGTCAAGTTCATAGGATATTGAATATTCAAAGTTAAATTTTGTAATTCTGAATATGCAATGATCCAAAACAGTTTTGAAATTGGATAAAATATTTATTGGATATTTGCTTTCTACAGTGCATAATATGCACATTTCTGGTTTTGAGATTCTTGCTGAATATCCAATGGTTGCTGGATGTTTTCCAATTCAAATTCTTTATTGCTTGATAACATACCGTATATATTTGAATTCATTGCACTTTCATAAAAAAAAAATACATGGAAAAATTTAATACAGAACTGCAAAGTATCAGTATGTGCATGGGTGCTTTCAGATAAACTGCAACAAGTAATGTCCTTCACTTTCATGTTTCATTTAAGCATGTTGCACTTTGCAAATATAAGATATATTTATAAATGAAACTGAAAGTTACCTTTTTTGGGAGTCTTGAGATTTTAGCTACAGGAGCTTTTGTTTGCATCACACAGTCTTCTTCATATCAGCTGACTGAACGGGGGCCTCTTGAGTCACAGCTCCCCCTGGTGGATTGGGGGAGTTTGAACAGTGTGTGGTTTGGGGAGTTTGAACAGTGTGTGGTTTTGTTTGTTTGTTTGTGTTTTACGCCTCTGCAGCACCTTAGTGGGCTATATCGAGGCAGGTGATCGCCGTATGATGATGAGATGAGAAGACTGTGAGTCTGGCACATACCCTATTAATTTAGGGATGCCCAGGGTCTTTCAGTTGCCCCAGCATAGAACACTGGATACAACCCACCTCCATTTAACGTCCCATGGACTCGGACTAAAGTGAGTTACCGGTGTGAGATTTGAACCCAAACAGTGTGTGGTAGATTGGTGGCAGGTAATATCCCGTGTCGCGGTTAAGGGTTGGCTGTCTTTGCATGGTTTCGATGGCTTCTCTGATCTTTCGTTTCCATAGTGAGCTGTCTCTTCCAACTACTCTGATGTTTTCTTCTTTGATTTGATGGCCGGTGGTTTGGCAATGTTCTCCAACTGCTGTGAGGGGGCCGACCTGACGAACGTGTTCTTTGAATCTGGTCTTGATATTCCTTGCTGTCTCTCCTATGTTGCTCTTGTGGCATACGGGGCACTTGATTTCGTGGATGGCACTGGGCACGTCAAGTTGGTTGGTCTTCTCTTCGGGTTTCAAAGTCCTCTCATGTTAATATTGTTATGGGATGTCCACTTGTGTGAGTTTTGTTTTCTGGGCTCCTTTGTCACCTTGTCCTTTTTGTTGTTGCTTCGGAGTCGAACGTCCATTTCTTGTACTTATTGCCTTGTAGGTAAAAGGTAACTTTCACTCATATGGATTACAATGGAGTCAAGTAACAGCATTTATCATCATATATTTATAATTGATATTGGTTGCATTCTGTAGTGAATCCAGAAGGGCAGTAGCAGTACCACGTTTTTATCTCATTGACTGGCCTCTGGATGTTTCAGTATGGGCTATTCCAATTTGTAAGATGGTCAATTGTCAGTTTCGTGATATCCCTCTTTTAAAACTGTATTGGCATTTTAGTTTCAAAATGTATTCATTTCAGTGAAAATTTCAACCTTTATCACGCGCAATTCTTTCATAAGGTCAGAAATGATCACAATATCTGGCAAATTTTGTTAAAAGTACAAAAATGTATATGTGGATCCAGACTCCATGAGTCCCTCTAGTATCTTTTTCCGATGACATGCAGTGTCAGAGGGACTCCAGATATTGGATTGTCCAAAAATGTCAACTGTTTGGTTACATAACTTATAATTAATACTGGTTATTTTCCCAAAATGTGTAATGACTGGTTACATAACTTTTCATAAACAGTGGTTTTTGTTTGGGATTTTATGCCTAAAAACACATTGTGTTATTAATTATCTAAACTTGTTATATCACTTTGTTTGGTTTCTCCTATTGTGACATAATAACTTGCAGTTGGGGCTGATAACTTAAAATTACAAACAGTTACCTTGTTATCCAATAATTAAAAAATTCCCACACTTTAAAGAAAACAATTTTGTTTGAAGTTCTCCTTGCCATATCATGCTTATTTGCATGCTGCCCATGCTCATTTGCATGGCCAATTCCCGGAGACTGCAGTGCTTGCACTGCCCAACAAACAAAGCAGTCTCATGGAGACTGATGTGGATCAGTCCAAACATGCTGCGTACACATCAGGATACGACGAGGACCACACTCCCAGTGCCTCTTCCCTCGGAGTCATGGATGCGTAACCACCGATGGAGCAAGGTACACCAGTTGGAAATGCAGTCCCACAAACCCACTTCCCTGTATTTCCGCGGCGGACAATCTTTCTTGACATATCAGACTTTGCGTAAATAGGATTCCCTCCGCAATATCTACCGACGTGTTGATACGTTCCATGGCAGCTTGACGGCAGTGAGCCGTTGACGTGAAATTTCTTACAGTGGTTGATTACCTGCAATAGATTTCAGCATTAGATGCATGTGATTGTTTGGCCTGCAGATCTGTGGATAAGTAGAGTAAGTCGGGGCAAGAAGCCTGGGTTAGGTGAGAGGCCCTCCCAGGTTTATATCCAAACTTACATTTTTGGTGCGTTTATCTTTTGATAAGATTGAAGCTAGAGGTGTTTTCGGTGACGTCACAAATTTTCAGGGCAAACAGCACCAAACCATTGTAGTAAATAAAGAAACAAAAAAATTTGCATGGTTTTTGTAACTTTGACTAATTCTTTGAAAGGGGTTGTAAGAAATAACTTTGGAAATTTTTAAAAGTATAATGGATATCTGCATTGCTTCACTTTCTGACCATCACATAAATATGATTTCGATCATGTTTTTTTGCATTTTAGTTCAAAATGTAGAGGTCACATTAAAATAGGTGGGTTTGGGGCGAGAGGCCCCACATGATATGGGGCATGAGCCCCTTCAAAGCTGCTTCAGGAACCATTTAATAATGTGTACTTTACCTTAAATCTTGATAGAATAGCTCATTAAAATAGAAAAAATTTGGCCCAAAATTGAGACAGGGCAAAAAAATATTAAAAAACGAAAGTATGAACAGAAAAATTCGGAAATTCAGAAAAAGTTAATAGAATGCCTTAAAAATGATAGAAGAACCCTAAGAAATAACTTTTAGGCTGAATGCGCTTGCAAAAAAAAAAATTGCCATAGGATTATAATAGGGGGGCTTCCTGCCCGATGGGCCGGGTAAGAAGGCAATTTAAAATTTTTTACAAAAATGGCAGTAACTCCTTTATTAAAATTGGTAGACATTTGTTTCACTAGTTATTAGTAGAGTCAAGTGATCCCTTCCTGACAGCATTAGCGTTCAAATAATCGCCCATAAAAAGTAGGTCAAATCGCACCTCGAAGTTAAGGGGGGGGGCCGCATGCCCCGACCTACTCTATTCTGCATAGGCTATATAAATTCTACAAATACAATACAATATGATACGATATGATACGATACGACATACTTTATTAATCACTTGCGCGAACCTTGTTTTGACATATCCAGATATGATGTATATACATACAAATTTAACAAAAGACATGACATATGAATGGAACACAAAACTAAATAGGCACAACACAAAAGTGATAAGTAGATTTGATGAAATTGAATTAATGGCTGTTTAATAATCTTACAGCTGATGGAACAAAGGACGAACGATAACGATTTGTTTTACAATAGAATAACTGCAGTTCTGCTTAAATTTGGCAGAATTTTGTAGTTTCGTGTAAGAAGCTGTTCCTGAGGGAAGCTATTCTCACCAAAACCAAAAAAGGAAATTGTTCAAGTAAAAAGAACTCCCAAGTCCCTTCACCTTTTTGCCCCCCTTCCCTGCCCCCCTGCAGGCTACGGCCCTGGCAACTAACCAAACTGTATAGTATCAATGAATTCAAAGAAAGATGTTTCCTTTACCTGGTAATGTTGAGCAGTGGAAGAATTATCATAATAGCACTTGCTCACGCCCAGCGAGTTGTAGAGGCCGCAGGTCAAATCGCTGGGGAGAAAATCAAAAGAGCGACAACCAGAAAAGGACAGACATCTTGAGGCACACCAGGGCAAGGATTTCATCGCTGAAGACTCCAGGATTTTATCAGAGGCAGGAATCTCCATGCCAAAATCACACCATCTCGTGAAGACAGCTTGGTTGAATCCATCAATTGGCGTCATCGTCAGAAAGATCAGAAGTATTTTGAAGAACATTCCAGCTTTTATCAGTGCACCGCGTTCTGGAATATCGACATTACAATAGGCCTATATATTTAATAATGATTGATTTTCAATTACAGCAATATTTCGATAAAAGTTCAGAGAATTAATGCGGTTAGGCCTATATTGCAAGGGTGGTCCAAAAGTACTTTCTTCGAAATTGCCCAATTTTGAAGCTTACCTATATTATGTGGAGCTCATACAGACAGATGATGCATAACATCTAAATATCAATTGATTTGGCTGAAATTTTGTATGTGTTTGTTTTAGTGACGTGGTAATCAATTTTGACTTTCAAATTGAGAGTTTTAGGAGATTTGATTCTTTTCAATTCTGGACCACTCGGCCACTCTATAGTCTAACGGTTACGCAATTCCTCGCTCATCTTGCAGTGTTAAACAGTCCACCACAATAAGTTTAACTATTTATAATGCAGAAATGTTTTTTTATTGACCCTGAGAAGCTTTGCCTTGGACCTCTGGGCCGGGAGGAGTTTTTTAAAATAAATAATTCTTGCCCAGTTGCGGTGAAATAAATTCTTTCCTGGCAATCTGACAGTCCTCGTCATATTTACGTGTAATCTCAACTCTCCTCTATGCTGTTGAACTGTGATTTCAGAGATTACTCTATTCTTCTCTGTTCTCTAGCATTGCAATATATGTAAATTAACTACAACCTCTGATGTCATTTTAAACTGGGTCAGGTTCCCTGGCTTCTGGCCAATGTGAATCCACAAAAACTGAGCGTCACAGTTTCAACACAATGTCAGAGTAAGCCTTTTATCAGGGATAGTCCCTGCAACCACATCATCACAGTTTTATAGTCAATGGTCTGAGATTAAAACTACGCATCACAGTTTCAACATTGATATATATTGAAGGGTGACTGTTGATGTGATCCCAATGATCCATCACTTGCAATCACCAGTCTAATCTGAAAATGGCAGCTTCATGAGCATTCACAGTGGACAATGGACTTCAATGGACCTTACTATAAACAAAAGGCTTTGACAATTTTTGTAAACACATGGATTATGTGATGTATAGTTCTTCTGGCAGCCCATTGGTTGACAGGCTGTGATGTCGAACTTGCATGGGGTTTTCAAGACCCAAGTTTTGAAACTGCGACGCTCAGTTTTTGTGGATTCACATTGGCTAGAAGCCGTGGAACCTGACCCAGTTTAAAATGACATCACAGCTTGTAGTTAATTTACTTAAATTGCAATGCTAGAGAATAGTCGTCTCTAACATCACACTTCAACAGCAAAGAAGAGAATTTGAGATTCCACGTAAACATAACGAGGACTGTAAAATGAAATATGTCTGTAAGGCCATTTCTTAATACAGTGTATGTTTGATTTAGAAATGACTATTTAAGGACGCTTTGCACTTGATGTAAATAATTTTGTCCGGCGTTTTTGTGAAAGGAATAATTTCTCATTTAGGAAAACTCCTAGCCTACACTAGCAATTGTGCAGCTTATGAATTACGTACGTAAATTCTACGTACGAAACTCTCACAAAAGAGCCGATCCGTATTACGTACGTAGGGGAGAGCGGGGCATGATGGGCCCCCGGGGCATGATGGGTTTGAGCTTTAACTCCAAAGTTTAACACTGGAGGAAGCTGATGTTTGTTGTTTAGAATACCTTTTTGTTAACCTTTATTGGAGAAAAAATTGCATGGTTCAGATACCAATACTTTAGCAGATATTGCCCTTTCAAGGATTTTGAAGGCCTAAGAACTTTTTTCCCTGATTTTCCAAGTGCGTTGTGATTATGCGTAAGTGATATTTTAACAGCTGTCTTGTTTTGCTTTCACAGAGACATATCTCAACTTTTTGCATGAAAACTATTTTATTTGACTTTATTCTTGGAAACTGGTGTCTGAGGGCATTCATGAAAAATGAAGTTTGGGGCATGATGGGTCTCTTGATTGGGGCATGATGGGCCCAGGCCCATCATGCCCCATTTGAAATAAGCATATGTATTTCTTGCAATATAATAGTTGAAGATTGGCGAGAATGAACAAAACTTCATATTTCAATACCTGTTGGTATTATCTTATTTACTACATCAGGTATAGAATTAAGATCATAATTTGTGTGCCAAATCAACTTTTATGATGTCAAATTTACTTTTTTGGATTGTTACCTGCATTTTTAGATGAAAAGGTGATTATGATTGGCTGAGTGGGTTCTATAACTACCATTTATCATGTAATGCAAGTTTTTTATTAAGAATATTGGAATTGTTTCAGTTTTACAACTATAATGCCGTAAGTACTGACCAACATTTGAAGCTGCCCATCATGCCCCAACAAGGTGCCCATCATGCCCCACCCTTGCGGGGCATGATGGGCACCTGCCAAAAAATTAAAAGTGCTTATAACTCAAACACCATTTCATTGAGCGAAACAAGATTTTCTATGCTTAAAGTAGACCCTAATGCAAAACCAGTCAGCAACAAATAGTATTTTTTGTTGGCATAGTAATGACATGGTGGACCTTCAAAGTTAAGGTGCCCATCATGCCCCGCTCTCCCCTACATTTTCGTACGAATTTCGTACGTATTCATAAAAATGTCACACAGGTACTTTTCAGTTACTTTGGCCATTTAAGTGCAATATGGTTATCACAAATGGTTTAAGTTTAGACCTTGCATTGGCCTATCTAAAATAAAATCAGCAAATAAGTCAAGATATAGCCCAAAAACCAACTTAACACGTATGGAATCCGTACGAAAATTTACGTATGTTTTACGTACGTAAATTTTCGTACGTATTTCATACTTGAAAACAACCAATTTACGTACGAAATTCACAAGAAAGAGCTACGTACATTTTACGTACGCAGCACAATTGGCCATGTACGCCTGCATATCGAATGGTCTATTACTGGTTCATACAGATTTGTTAAGCCTTGCCTTTTTTTCGAAGGAAACCAATATTTACTTTAAAATATTCGCTTATAGAGTTATGAAAAAAGTAGCATAATGAATGATGAAATTACAGATGATATCCCGCGGAAAGAGATATTAAAAGTGAGTAGAAGTTTATACCTGTTATGACGCGTTTCACCATTTTGAAGCTTCTGTGTTTTGTCGCCTTGCAGTAAATGATAAATGAGCACAACAAAGCTGCCATCCAAAAACTAGTGCAGCCGCCATGCTGATGAATCTTGCAGGGAAATAAAATCATACAAAAACAAGCTAAAAAAAACCTAATTGATCATGACACATGTATCAATTGTAGTATTTATACATGTCCATTAAAGAAATATATAAATGATTAGGCCTATAATGAACCTGGTAGTGGAATATGGAATTTTTTTCTCCCTGCATGGCCTCCCCCCCCCCAACTCCGCCCTCCTTGTCAGTCCTTGAGTGTACACTACTCCCCATTTACATGTATACCCGGCTATTTTTACCTTCAGCGAACGAAGTTCGAAGAAGGTATTGTTATCACTTTGGTCAAAAGTTGTCCGTCCGCCGGGCGGGCGTCTGGGCGGTCGGGCGGCGGGCGGATAGATAGTTTCCGGGCCATTACTCAGCCTCTATTGAATCTATATGGATGAAATTCGGTACATATGTAGCCTGTATGGTCTAGTTGTGCCTTTTGATGGTTTGATTGATGGAACTTTTGTCATTTTTGAAATATTGAGCAAAATATTAAAAAATTATTTTTTTCGTTTCCGGGCTAGGACTCAGCCCCTATTGCATGTACATGGATGAAATTTGGTACACATGTAGCCTGTATGGTCTAATTGTGCCTTTTGATGGTCTCATGGATGGATATTTTGTACTTTTTGAAATATTGAGAAAAATATTAAAAAATTATTTTTTTCATTTCCGGGCTAGAACTCAGTCCCTAATACATGTACATGTATGAATTTTTTACACATGTAGCCTATACAGTCTAGTTTTGCCTTTTTATGGTCTGATTGATTGATATTCCATATTTTTTGGAATATTGAGAAAAATGTATTACAATTTTTTTTTTTGCATTTTGGCCCAAAACTTAGCCACAATTGCATGTACATGGATGAAATATGTTACACATGTCGCCTATATGATTACTTTGTGCCTTTTGTGTGTGTGATTCATGGATATTCTATACATCTTGAAATATTGACAAAAAATATTAAAATTATTAATTTTTGTTTCCAGGCCAAAACTTGGCCATCATTGCATGTAGATGAAATTTTATATACATCACCTATATTATAATATTCTAGTGCCTTTTGTTGGTCTGCTTGATTATTATTCTTAATGCTTTTTCAACTATTCTGACCCATACCTCACAACTTATTCCTTGTTTATGCATGAAACTGGTCCATATTATATGTACATTGGTCTAGTAAGGTCTTTCCATCGTTCAACATACCTTGGCAAGCAGGCTGGCAACTGGCGGGGTGTATAGATAATTTCAGACCAAAGATCGGGCCACTATTGCAAATACTACATGCAATTTGGTTCACATCACTTTTATGCTGTAATGGTGTCCTTTTTAAATGTTGTTTTTTCGCTGAAGGTTTGCTGCTACGCAGCCTATGTTTATTTCTTACTGGATATCTTACTGTACTTTTTACGAAGTCTGAAATCCTTCAGTGTGCAATCCATTCTAGGCAACTTCTATCGTGCCATTATTGAAAGTATTCTTACAAGATCCATCACAGTTTCGTTCGGCTCTACTTCGAAAAAGGATGTAAATGAACTGCATTCTGTGATACGCTCTGCAGAGAAATTTATAAAAGTAGTTGGAACTGGGCTGCCGTCACTATACCCAGGAAACACTCCCACATGGGCCCCGCATGGGTTTTTCAGGGGCTTGACCTGGGCATCTGGGCTTGGGCTGGGCATGGGTTGTGGAGTGGGTATGGTGTGGGCCCCTCATCCCTCATGGGTTGTACCTCAGCCAGACCCAACATTTTTTGAAGTATTAAGGATAGGTTCTACTTAGGGGCCGACCAGACGATAGTTGGGGGGGGGCTATGGACTTTACCCCCGGGACGAACTTTTTTTTTCGTTCGCGGCGCGTCGACGAAATTTTTTTTCGCGTGCGCACTCGCGACAAACTTTTTTATCGGAATTTTAACATTACGGTAACCTAGCTACAGGTGAAAACAAACTTTTTTTTTTATTTCCATGTGCTGAACAAACTTTTTTTTTCAGTGTCAAGTGGGAAACAATCTTTTTTTTTCACCAAATATCCATAGCCCCCCCCCCAAAGATCATCTGGTCGGCCCCTTATGGGCACCAAATGGGTAAGGCATGGGCCCCACATGGGCTGCAGTAGCCACCAAAGTTTGGGCGTTACAGGGGTTTGACCTTGGCATCTGGGCTAGGGCTGGGTATGGGCTTTACTGGGGCTTGACCTGGGCATCTGGGCTAGGGCTGAGCATGGGTTGTGGAGTGGGTATGGAGTGGGCCCCACATGGGCTGTACCTCAGCCAGAACCAACATTTTTTGAAAAATTCAAAGTTTGGTCCACTTGTGGGTTAGGCATGGGCCCCGCATGGGCTGCACCAAGTATCCACCTGTGCTTGAAACCTTGTTTATTCCAAGAAAAACAGGGTAGGCGTTTTGTGGGTTCCAAACGGGTTAGATATAGGCCCCACATGGGCTTCACTACATTCTCTTGGACCATCTTCCTCCAACAAAACTAAAAAATTGAGAGTTGTTCCTTCTTATGGGCACCCAATGGGTTAGACATGGGCCCCACATTGGCTGCATTACCTACTCCTGAGACCATCTTTTCCAACAATAAGTGAAAAATTGAGGGTAGTCCCTTCGTATGGGCAAATCAAATCAAATCAAATCATTTTATTTTGAGTCAGTTTTCACAAAGTAAACACTAGCTAGATCAGCTAATATCACCGACTATAAACCGAATAGGTTAGACATTGGCCCAACATTGGCTGCACTACATACTCTAAGACCATCTTTTCCCAAAAAAAATTGAAAAATTTATGGCAGTCCCTTCTCATGGGCACCCAATGGGTTAGACATGGGCCCCACATTGGCTGCACTACCTACTCTAAGACCATCTTTTCCCAACAAAAATTGAAAAATTGAGGATGGTCGCTTCTTATGAGCACCCAATGGGTTAGACAGGGGTCCCTCATGGGCTGCACCACATAGCCCCCAACCATACTTTTTTGTTTAAAAAGAAAGGGGGGGACTTTTTATGGGTACGACATGGGCCCCACATGGGCTGCACTACTAACCCTAGTACACAATTCTTTTTATCAAAAACAGAAAAGTTTGGGGTTGGCCCATTTATGTTGAAAACCTCAATGGGTCAGATATAGGCCCGACATGGGCTGCACCAACTACACTGGAACCATCCTTTGTTTTTGAGGATAAAAGAATATCATAAGGATAAAAAAATATCATGTTAAGCATTTCGTATGGGTACCCAATGGGTAATGAGTGGGCCCCGCATGGGCTGCCATTGTTACTGTGGAACCCTCTATTTTATAATTTTTTTCAATGAAAATTTAGTTTTGGTAATTTGGGTATTTTATGAGGTACAGGATATGGGCTCAACATGGGCTGCCCATTGGGTTGCCCCTGTCTGCCCCGTGTCTGCCCCATGCAATATTTGGAGGGAAATCATGAAATCACCAGTAGGGGCAGGCTAAACCGTCTGGAAAATTGTCTTCTGCTCAGTCAACTTGGTCGATCAAACAATGAAGGAGGAGAGCGGTTCTGACACTATAAAATGGTGATTTCATGATGAAATATGTCAAGGTAAGTCCTTTATCTGTTAAACTTAATCCTTATTCATCACTGGCTATTACTGACCCCATGTGTTTCCTTGCAGTTTACTATTAGTAGCTGAAATTGAGCACAAACAATTTTCAATTGCTTTATCATTTTCTTCAGAGCATGAAAATGGCAAAAACTAGCATTTCACTAATAGTTTAAGGTTGTGAAGTTGGCCTACAAGTCCTTTAGATTATGTATTTCAATTGTTTGACCGAAAAAGAAGAAAAACAAACATTGCAAATACTGACACTGTTAAATTATTAGTGAATGGCATTATGCAAACAAAATATTTCTATTCAATAGAGCCTTAGACTAGAGCCAGTACGGGGTAGGTTAATCCACCTGACACAATGTCATAGAGCTCTAGCACTTGATTTCATTTTAAATACAGGTTAAACTCATTCAGAAAGTGCTGACCGTGATCTCTGTACTGGTGGACAGGGCCCAAAAAGGGGCAAAGTTTGGCCCAGTTGGGTTGGGGTTGAGTTTGGGGCCGGGGGGGGGGGGGGGGGGGGGGTTGGGTTTGGGGCCCATAGGGGGTGAAGTTGGGGCCCAGATAGGGCAAAGCTCGGGCCCAGATAGGGCAGAGCTCGGGCCCAGATAGGGCAGAGCTCGGGCCCAGAGGGAGCAAGATTGGTGGTTTAAGCCAAGAGGGCAGCACTTGGTGTTACATTGTGGGTCTTGGTGGTATGTCTTGCCCGTCCTGTCAGAGGAGCAGCTACAAAATGGGGCTATATTGGTGGGGGACCGGGGGCATCTTTTGGGGTGCACACTTTTCTAGAGGAGGGTGAGCACAAGTTGTGCTTATTATTATGTTTCAACTAAAGCAACAATTTTCATATAGGGGGTACAGGTCCGATAATGGGGGGCAGATACTCTCTCCCCAACATAGTGATTTCACTGCTAAAAGGGGCAGGGTTGGGGCCAAGAGGGGGCAAGGTAAGGGCAAGGTTGGGGCACAGAGGGGCAAGGTTGGGGCAAAGACTGGACAAGGTTGGGGCACAGGGGGACAAGGTTGGGGCACGGAGGGGGAGGGGGCTTGGAACCAGATGGTTCAATCATGAGAGGAAATTAATAACAGCAACATGTTTCCTATTGGTAGAGCTAAGAGTTCACTGTGTATTCCCCCTGCTCTGTAGTGCAGTTAGGCATTATTAGGCCCACCGCCGCCAGAGCCTAATGTTTTCATTTGCAGATGCCTTTCCGTCTGTTTGTCCATTTGTCCATTAACAAGATTAAGGAAAAAATGCTGGGCACTTCCTAACAAAACTCTGTAGAATTTGTCCAATCACCTCAACAAACAACTGATTAGATTTTGGTGAAGAACCATACAGTGGATATATGGCACAATCAGACTATACACTATTACGTATTTCTCATATATTATATCAATGTTATCTGCCTAGCCTCTTCCTAGTGTGTTTTATGTATGACTGAGCACTCACCAAACTGTCTCCCTGCTTAGGAGTCATATTTACACTACCCTCAGATGGAGCCACTGCCTACACTGCAGCGCATTTTTACCTCAGCAAACGAAGTACGAAGAAGGTATTGTAATGACTTGGGTAAAAATGTTGTCCGTCCGCCGGGCGGGCGGGTGGGCGTTCGGGCGGCAGGCGGATAGAACGTTTCTGTGCTGGCACTCGACCTCTATTAAGTGTACATAGATGAAATTTGGTACACATATAGCCTGTATGGTCTAGTTGTGCCTTTTGATGGTCTGATTGATACATATTCTATACTTTTTGAAATAATTAAAAATATATATAAATTATTTTTGTTTGTTTCTGGGCCGAAACTAAGTCAGTATTGCCTTTTCAAGGATGAAATTTGGTACACATGTGGCCTATATGGTCTAGTTGTGCCTTTTGATGGTCTCATTGATAGCCATTCTATACCTTTTGTAAAAATGACTCGTGGTCTGGCTGGCGGAGGAACTCACGAGTGGCGAAGCCACGAGTGAGTTCCGCAGCCAGCCAGACCACTCATGGGTTTCAGTGGACTGATCCACCGCCCTGAGTGGGTTTTATTATATTACACATATGGCCCATATGGTCTAGTCTGCCCTTTGAAAGGTCTGATGGAAAATATTAAGTGCTTTTTGAAATATTGATGCAGGCATCAAAGCCATTTCATACCCCTGTAAATGCAAGTGAGCAGTTGACTGGAATTATCACTATATAAATGTCATTATTATTTTTATTCAACATGTAAAATTGTGCAATTTTTAGGTCATTTTCCTGCTCATCTCTAAATTTATATGAGTTGCATTGTCTGCCACAGCATTCTTTACATTTCAGACTAACACTGCTGAGAGGCACCGTGACAGTTCTGGTCCTACAAATGAGATTATGCTGGTGAGTTGTACATTCTAAGAATCAGCAGTTTTAAAATAAACAGCCCATTGCATAGTCATTGTCAAAGTGCTAATTATGACCGGCGTTTGACCACATTAATAAATGTAAAGAAGTAATGGAAAAACATAGCCTACTTCCAAAAAAACACTTGATATAAAAAAAGAAATTGTTTCTTCATTGCGTTGTTGGTGTGGAATAACTATGGGACTTTTAAAGTTTTGAGAGTCCAATAGTTGCTGATTTATGATGAGATACATTTTAACATGCACTAACGAAGTTATGACGTCAGAATGCAAATTTTCGACATATTTTGATAACATCTTGTGTTCAGAGCTTAAAAGTCTGCTATAAAGTTTGAGAAAAAATATTTAAATCAAATCAGTCATCAAGGAAAATTCATGCTGATTCTAAAATGCAAAACTTATATTTTGAGAGTATAATATTTGCAGATTTATGATGAGATATGCTTCAAGTACAGAGCTAGACTCCAGACTGCCTATATTTGGCAGCATTCTTGACAATGTGTTCAGACCTTTAAAGTCTGCTATGCAGTTCGAGAAAAAATTCCAATGCTTGTCCATTATTAAGGACAAAACTTGAAGATTCTAAAAATGTAAAAAATATTTTTCTGCGACTTATAGTTTTGCAGATTTATGATAAGAAATATGTTACAGCATTGTGTGACTTATGGTATCAGAAGCAATTTTCGACATTTTTCGAGACATTCTTGTGTTCAGAGGTTTAAAGTCTGCTATGATGTTTGAGGAAAAAAAGTCAAACTAAATCCATCATCAAGCACAACACTTGCATATTCTAAGAATATACAAAGCAAATTTGTGAGTTCTATAGTTGCTGATATATGTTTTGGCGAATAAATGATATAATAATAATAAATCAGTTTCATTTTTTGAGTGTCTTTTATGTTAATTTTTGGGGGTTTTTTTTCAGGAATAATTTGAACGGTCATTGTATACAAGAAGCTATCAAAGTCAATTGAAGACTGGAATCTTCACAGGGGAATACATCTCATAATAACAAAGCAACACAAGGTAGAATTACAATTATAATTCTTGTCTAATTGAGAAATAATATAACTATTAGTGTTTGTATTTACATGTACATTTCAGTGCTTTTTGATGTTTCTGTGTAATTATTTTGCACTATTTTTTCTTTTATAAATATATTCAGAAAAAAATTGTTGCAGGGTTACTGAAAAGAAATTGATTCGAATGAAAGACAATGGTTACATGACGCAAAGTATGTGACATGGACCAGCAAGGAAGCAGGGCATCCTGCCAAACATTACACATGTTACACCACCGTCATGGCAAGGGAAATCTAACCTGCAACACAGTATAATCACAAAATACATGGCTACATAATGGTGCTCAAGAATGACAAAACTTTGTTGATGATGTTCACCGATTACCTTGGTTCACAGAAGTGACGGAACAAACACAAGCATATCAATTTATCATTGATCTTTTCATGGATTTGAATACATGGACCGTCATGGATTTACCCTTGTATAACTCAATTGGACATAGGCCCTATGTCACATTGAGAACTGTGAGACATTGGAATTATCCTTATTGGACAAACAAGCTACACTATATAAGTGAAAACTGACTTAATTATATTACAGTATGTAAAGTATGTAATGCCATGTCGTGGCCAGTATAATATTAACAGTTCAACAAAAGTAAGCCCCCCCCCCCTAACTAAACTCAAATATCTCAAGGATTCCTACTCTGATTTTTGTAAAAGTTGGTTAAATTAAAGGCCTGTATATCGAACCTAAATATGTGTATTTGTAGCTCAGTGCCATTATTCCTGACTGAGCCAGCAACCTTCGAGTGGACCTACCTATGTTTTCAAAAATCTGTGGCTTTTCCGATGGATATGACCAATTTCAACATTTGAGGAGCCACCAGCTTGATATACTTCATCAAGAATTTGGAGAAAATTTGTTTCTAAAACATATTTAGTGGACAACAGAAGACCCGTGGGGTGAGTGAGTTTGAGTTTTACGCCCAATCACCACGGGTGTGGGCTATTTAGAGGTGTCTGGGTCCCTTGGAAATCATTTGAGTGTAGTTTGAGTACCTTTTTGTAAATACGTTTTAGGGTCCAAGCCTAAAATCAAAATTTTTGAAAAGAAGGCTATGTGCATCGAGGGTTTGCTGGCTCAGACAAAAATGTAGCAATCAAGCTGTGAATATACAAAAAAAATACCAACATACAGGCCTTCAAACTGGTAAACTTTTATTAAGATCAAAGAAGAGGTCTTAGAGGTATTCAGGTATGTGTAAAGGGGGACTTATTTTTGTTGAACTCTTTACATCATGATTCAAAAATCAGTGCCAGCAGTGATACACTGAGCATCATTAAAATGCAAAAACAGAAGGTTCTAATATGCTTGTCAGGACCATATATATATGATGTCTGTGCCTGTTTTTATTATTATTGGACAAGGAAAACAGAAAATGTCATTGTTTTTAAAAGCATTGTTATATTTTTAAATGATGCTTGATCATCAGTGTACATTTGAAAGTATCCATAAAATGTAACATTTTACATAATACGAGGGGTGTCCCAAAAGTTCTGACCAATTTTTTGGCAGACCTTTCTATTTGAAGTAGCTGAATGAAATTTTCATAGAATCAATTCAAGGTATTTCACTATCTATTTTGAAAATATGGTACCTGTTGGGACTGTTTAAATAACTTTTCTGTTGCCATGGAAACAGAAGGTCAATTCACCCAGCGCAGCTCAACTTTTTACGCCAAATCCAAGAGTCTAGGCTTGTAAATAACGAAGGAATTTACCGTAAATATGCCATGGATGATCATGAAAAATATTATTTGGAAACCGAACAGTATCACCAAATTTTTCATTTACATTTAAAGTCACTGTGGATCAGTTTAACCCCTGTGCTGAGGCAATCACCTGGGTCCTCCAAACCAGTCTGTTCCTAAATTGTGGAATTTCAGTGTATGTGGCTTCTGCTTCATTTCTCGTTATGATTATTATTTCTTTAATTTTTGAAATGGTAGGCCTATATAATATTTTAGTATCACCAAAAGGTACAAAAGGCCAAATCTGGTAATGAAAGCAGATGAGATTGGGTTGAGAACCCAAGGTTCTTCAACACTGCCTCTTGACAGTAGATAGTTTCAGTCAAACTGTGTCAAGCACTGTTAGGCAACTGCTGGAGAAAGCCTTTGGTAATTTCCTCAGCTGATCAGGTTAAAATATAAGTAAATGTTTATAGTGTAATTGAAGATATCTTGAAAGACTTCAAGCCTATCAAAAAATACATTAAATTTTGCCTGCAATAATTTGGTTTTTTTAAAACTGTAAATTCTGTGACTTTATTAATTTGCTGATTTTTTTCCGATAAATTGAGTTACGCTTGGTGCACTGACCTCTCGTAACCATGGTAACAGAACAGTAACTTAAACACTTCTTACAGTCTTGATTTTTTCAAAATAGATGGTCACATACCTGAAATTTATTCTGTGAAAATTTCATTTAGCTATTTCAAACAGAAAGGTCTGCCAAAAAAATGGTCAGAACTTTTGGGACATGCCTTGTACATTTGTATATATATACTAAAAACACACTTGTTTCTAAGATTTATTTGGTGAAATATAAATATACAGTATTGTTTTTCTTGAAGGTATACACTATACACCCCTCAATCATTTGCCATTGAATTCTATTTTAATTCTATTTTAAACTTGCCTCGTGGTAATGGCTGTAACATCACCGACATTGCCTGCAATATTGATACAATGCAAGTATAATACCATTGAGGTTTCCTACTATATCTACAGTAGCACGTCCATTTACCATGAGACATGTTCGACATGTAATTCAATGGCAAATCATTTCGGGGTGTAATTACTTTCAGAGCAAAGTTCTGTATATTATTGTCATTATGTATTACACAATTTTTAAAAGTACACTCTTGCTCATAAATATGGAATATACACGGGGGATAATCATAAAGCGTTCTAGGAGAGGCTACGCGCTCTTGTTGAGTGGCGGTCGCGTTCTAATTGAGTAGCAGTGAATGACAGCCATGAGGTGTCATCGAAGATGGAAGAGAAAACAGCAACAAGCAGTGGTAAGGATAACCTTTTTATTTCCATGGAGTAACATGTATTCTTGGGTACCAATTTGTCAACGTTATAAACTAATAAACAAAGCATAGAGAGAGGTATAGTGCGCACAATTTCGGTAACTTATGAGAAGAAAACTGATGTCTCCAATATTTGGCATGATTTATGGCATAGTTATTGATTAAAATGACCATTTTACCATCATAAACTTCAATAAGGACCTAGAAATGTCAAAGGAAGTGAATGGTAAAAAATATGTCACTTATCTTATGAGAAATCAGCAGTACTTTGCAGGAGTAATGATACGCGTTCTTGTGGAGGGTGTTGATATGCGTGGACTCGTTCTTTTTGAGTCAGATGAACGCGTTCTTTAGGAGTATTGCAATTATGAAGAATGAGGAACAATAATTAGGCCTCTTGGAATGTCAACAAGAGGCCCAGTGATACAATTACATTCATAAAATTGTTGTAAGAATCAATATTGAAGGTTTTATGAAAAAATCAGATGGTTGATGGCCATACATAATACAAAAGTGCATTAGGCCTACATGAAATAAACTCTGGTTGGTTAATGCGCTTTTCAGCTTTATTGGACAGAACTGATTTGCTCTTAAATGATGCTCAATTAAGGGAATTTCTACTGTTTTAATCCAGATTTTCGGCATCAGGAGTCTAATAAAACATGTCAAGAGAAAAAAAATTTTTTTTCAGGGGGTCACTGTATCTTTTAATAGGGAAAAATGCTATTTTTAGCTCAAAATAAAAGAAGTAAAATAGAGGCCGAGGGATGAATTTTAATAGTAGAAATGCAAATAAGGTGTCAAATGAAAACCGAAAAATAGCACTATATTATCCTGGAGGCGCCTTTTTAAATTTTGGTCTGATTTTTTTTAATTTTTGCCCAATAAAGATGCCAAAAATGGCTCAGTTTTATGATAAAACTTAATGCATTGGAGTGTGGTTCACAGCAATGAACCTCATGAATGTTTAACTAAAACCCCATGGAACAGGGATTAAAATTCAAAATTAAAAAAAGCGCCTCCAGCATCATATAATACTGCTTCTCTAGTTTCATTTGACACCTTATTTGCATGTCTACCATTAAAATTCATCCCTCGGTCTTTTATTTAAGTTTTTCTTCAGATTTTAAGCTAAAAATAGCATTTTTTTTTTCTATTAAAAAATACAGTGACCCCTTTTCCTTGGCATATTTTCTTTGCAGCCTTATGCCGAAAATTTGGATGAAATATACAGAACTGCCTTTGCAGCTTTTGAAGGAATAGCAGTGTAGCCCCCAAAAAGCTTAAAAGTGCATTAACCAACCAGAGAAGTGTCTCAAGTCCGTTTTTGCTCCAGTAGGCTTAGGGTAATAGTGATATATATATATCGCGTACATACCTCATATCGTGCACCTCACTTAATTGGTATGCAGTTATTTGCAAGGTCAGCCATTCAGCTCTGAACCTACTGCATAGAAGTGCATCAAACCTTATGTAGGCCTAATCAGCATATTTTATGACATCTGCCAATCTTACTATTTCACAATCAGTTCGGATGGATTTTACCTGTAGGCAATTGCTGGTTTTGTTCCAAGTTGATCTATGATTAGCTTAGAACCTCAGCCCCTCATGATGTAAGCCAGTTGATTTTTGTTGTCCGTTCTCAGGGCCTCCCATAGACCTATACAGTGCCGCCTGTAAGTAAGTGAAACACATGATATTGTGCCATTGCATCAATGTTAAACATCCTTAATCAAAATGCTTCTGGAAGGACGAATTCTCATCCGATGAGAGGAAACCATTTTGGGTCATAAAGGCCGATATGTGAGGCATGCGGGATAAAAATAGCAGCCAATTTTCTTTGCTGTAGTTGGAGTTAGGTATGGGTCAAAGTCTTTGATAAGTAAGTGAAACGCAGGCCCAATGTTAAAAGATAGGGAAGGGTGGTTCACTTACTTATCAAAGACTTTGACCCATACCTAACTCCAACTACAGCAAAGAAAATTGGCTGCTATTTTTATCCCACTTGCCTTACACATCGGCCTTTATGACCCACTTTGTTTCCCTTTCATCCGATGAAAATTCATGCCTCCACAAGCAGTTAGGCTGAGGATGTTTAGCATTGATGCAATGGCACAATGTCATGCGTTTCACATACTTACAGGCGGCACTGTATGTTTCAATGACAACCACTCACGGTGGAATGCCCTAATATTGGGGGGCTAATTTGCCCATATATCCCCAAAATGTCCATGTATCGTGCATGTGGTCCAAATACTATAACAAAAAAACCCAAGTCAGGGTCACTGAGTAACAATATCATGAGCTGTTGTGTGAATTAATATATCACTTGAGCCCGCAGTACGAAGTGCCCTGGCGTGTGGTTGTGTTGAAGTCAGTCTACCACATATTGATGTATTGGGCTGTTTTGTAACCTTTGTTTTTTTGTTTTTTTTTCAGTAAAACTTAAAGTGAGCAAGAGAAAAAAACGGTTGTCATTGAAATTAAACCCTGCAAAAAGAAGACGAAAAATTTACTGCCAAAATATAACTTCAACCCCTGTGTCAGTCAACGAAAGTCTAAAAAAGAGCATCTTCGAGAAAATAAGCCAGTCTCCAAAAAAATATCGTCACAAAAAGAGGGTCAGAAGAGAATTATTTCCTAGTGATGGGCCTGCTGTAGACGACACCTTTACACATGATCCTCTTACCTTAGACGACACCTTTGAACATGATCCTCTGCATGAAATAACATCACTGCTGCCTGATCTGGTTGAAACTTTAAAGAAATCTGATCTTTTGGCCGATTTCTTGATATTGTTAAGACTGATAGCAACAAAGAGATTCCCTATGAAGAACATATCATTCCTGTTGCTGCTGGAGGTAGCACGCTGGTATTCTCTTGCAACAACTACACAAATGTATTATTGGCCCACAACAAAACTTTTTTGGCGGACTTGCTACAAGCTATTTCATGGAAAATTTATCAGATTCATGGCCGGTGGCAAAAGTGAGGGTGTCTGCATTTCCGGTGAAGGTTTGCCTGGATTATTTTCACCAGAAACGTCCGAGATAAATTTTGCAGTGCCTTCACTGCAAATAATAAGAGACTTCGATGTTCATGACTCTCTGCCAAAGAAAATTCAGCCAGGTGTTATTGAGGCCAGCTTAGCACTAAAAGCAGGAAGTTCTAAGGCATATGTACTCAGTGTGGATGGAAAGAAGGTTTCCCCGGGTCTAACACCAGAGGGTGGTGACATTGACCTCTTTGGCTATGAAAGAGATGCCAACAATTTATCATTATTGGAAAGTAGGTCAAGATTAGAAAGAGAAGAACAGCACATTAAGGAGCTTATATCCCAATTTGATAAAGGTGAAGAATGTGATTTCACAGAATTAGTAACCATGCTCTCAAAACGTGTGAAAGACTTGAGATCTGTGAAGTTGAATCAAGAGCATGCACTTGAGAAATTTAAAGGCCTTGCAGGAGAAGACTGGAAAAATTCTAAGTTCATCTATGCTATTAGTTCAACCCAGGCCATGCTGTTTCAGCTTAATAGCGCAATTGGAAAAAATTTAGCAGCTACAAGGGACATCATGCACTTAGGATCACAGCAAAATGGTAGTGCACATTTCGTCAGAAATTCTGAAGTTGATGCCAGTTTCCAGACAAACATTTGCCAACTTAAACCAGTGTCTGAGATCCCATTGGAATACACAATGCCAAGATTCACCAAGCAACGAAGTGATGCATGGTTTGAAATGCGTAAAGAAGCTCCTATCACTGGAAGCACTCTTTACGTTGGCCTGGGACTGGATACGTTAAAAAGACAGCAACAACACTTCAATGAGAAAAAAAGAGGGATTGTGGTACCTCATGTGGTAGACACAGATGCACAGGCCCGAATGCACTGGGGTGAAGTAAACGAAAAACATGCAATTGCCACCCTCGTTGGAAGTGTACTGCCATTTTTTTACCCACAACTAATGTACTACGAAGAAGGATGTCACTTAATCTCGCATGAAAATGAGCCTTTAATGGTGGTCTCACCAGATGGCAGTTGCCGCTTGTTGGAGGGAATGCCCACTGTGACTTCGGTAGCTGAGCTTGCTGTGGAGATTAAATGTCCTACAGCGAATAAATTCACCACTCCTGTACACTACAAGCTCCCAGACAGGTACATTTTTCAGTGCTTGGCAGAAATGGTAGCATTGGGAACAGACACCCTCCTGTACCTCTCTTGGTCACCCCAAAGTACAACAGTACATGAGGTAAAATTTGACTCTGACCTATGGGACATGGTTGTTCTTGAAGCAAAAGAAATCTACTCAGGAACAGGAGAGTATCCCAAATCGAAACGTCCATTCTCTCGAGACGTTACAGACAAGTTTGACAAGTTCCGGAAGGAAAAAACAACCTTCCTTTGTGAAGTTCCTTCACAGTACTTGACCGACTCTGGTTTATCAGCAACGTCAGAGAACACACCATTTTACTCTGCATTTGTTCCCCAGGTCTATGAGCGCAGGCAAACAATTTCCTGCGACCTGCATGTGGTTCTTCATGACTGTATTGCTTGCATTAAGGAAAGTCACAATCTCTGTCGAAGGAAAGCTACTGAGGTCCTTGTGTGGCTTCTGTCAGATGTTGACCGTCTGTGGCACAAAGAGCTTCCTCATGCTATCCCTGTGGCATATGCCATGAAAGGTTACAGCCTAGATGGTAAAACAATGGCAAAGATGTGTGATGAGGTTGCACAGAGAGTTAAAGAAATGGATATTGAAGTTGTGTGTTGCACATACGATGGCCAATGGGCGACACTTGTAAACCGAGACAGACAAGGAAAACCATTAACAAAACTGCAACTGCAGCGAGATACCGAGAGTGAGGCTAAGAAAACCTCAAGAGAAGAAATTTGCAAGTATTTACGAGACTGGAGGCCAAAGCCAAATGACATTCTCATTGAGTATAAAACTAACAGCATATCAGTCAGTTTCTGGAAATACAAGTACACTTCAAGTTGTGCTCCAGCTCCTCCAAATGAAGTTGGCTTACTTGAAAGTAATGATGACCGGACACCTGCCTTGTCTGATGTGACCCCAACCTCCCAGTCAGTGGAGGTTAATGTTGATGGTGAAGAGGAAATGCACCTTGCAAGGGAGGATCTGAATGACACCCGAAATTCCTCACATCTGCACACAACCTCAAACTTCATCCAGTTTGAAACTGCATTAGTTGCTCTACAATCACATGTCAATGCAAGAGTTAAGAAACAATGGCAAGGCAAATCTATTACAGATTTAAAACACGCACTTACATCAGCAACACACATGAAAAAGTTTACCGTAGCTGAATTGGATGTCATCATCTTGCACTCGAGACAGGAAAGGAAATGTTCTGTAAACTTACGAAAATGTAATAAGATAGAGAAAATAAATCTCTTGGCATCACTGACTGGTCAGGGCTTCAGGGTAGAAAAGTTCACACAACAATTTGTGACTCTGCAGCAGCAGGCATATAATGTTCTAAAGAGGAACAACAGGGTTATGCCAAAAGAAAGTCTGAACAACATCTACGCAAGCCTGATATACTCGGACAGAGAACTGGCTTGGAAAGACAGAAATCCTTTTTCATGTCACAAAATTGACCATGTTGCCGATAGTATTGATTGGTTCAGTTATCCAGCCATATCACAAAACCGTCTTCTTCCAGGATGCCTCGATGGGGAACATCTGTTTGTGAATGCCAGAGTGAAAATGTGCAAAGATGGGATGCTTGGTCTGAAAAAAGAAGCCTGGATCAGAGTTTCAGAGGATTTCCCTGCTGTCCTGAGCAAGTGCTTAGTCATAGATCTCATTGACAAACAGAGTGCTGAGAATGCGAAGAAGACTTTTTCATCAGAAGTGCAGTCCTGCATGGAGCAACTGGGCTTCATGGCCGAGGCAAACTTTTGTGAACTGATTCGTCATTGGTATGAAGCACAGGACAGACCTGGTATTTCAGCAATTGAAAGAGCAAAATCTGCTATGGCATTCAGAGACTACTTACTCAATGACGTGAACTTCAACAAATTCCCGGCCTATCGAGGTTACATAAAAGGCATGCCACATGTGATGTTTGAAGGGTTTCTGCAAAGTATTGAAACACACTTACAACTCTATCCGTTATGTGGCACATACAATCAAAGAGCAGTATCAACATTAGTCAATGAAACTTTCTTTGGGGAACTGTCAGACTTCACATCAACTTCGCTTGGCTGTCCAAAGGCTATTGATATCCCAAGACTCCTTGCTTCTGTTACCGAAGTTATGCACATTCAGCATAATCCCGACAACAGGTTAACAGCTGTTTTCTTTTACAAAAACTTGAAATATAGTCCTATTTGGAAGTTGCTCATACTTTTGTGATATATACTAATTTGTTTTGTTACTTTCCAGGACCTTCAAAATGCGAGTTGCAAGGAATCCAGTGTATCCTTGTAACAAATTAGATGGACTTGAAAGCGACACGCCAGGTTTTAATTTGTCTTGTGCTGTTCATCCTGAAATCCCGATCACCAACATTTTTGTCAGGTAGGCTGAAGATGACTTATCCTATAAATATATTTTCTTATGAGCGCATCTTTCTAATACCTAACACAGCACAATGGTACCATGAGTATAGGTAAGGGGGGGGGGGGGTTGAGGGATTTTAACCCCCCCCCCCAAAAAAAAAAACAAATAAAAAAACCTCTTTTGATCCCCTCAAATACACTTTTTAGAAGGACCCAGATGGGGCAGGCAGACTAGCGGCTACAAGCGCTTCAACTACCTGGGTCTTGAAACCATGGTCTAATTTCGCCCACTGTCTGTGAATGATGCTCTTTCAAGTGTACCCCATGTCAAAATTGTGACTACTTTTAAATATTTGCATTTTTAATTACAGATGGAATAACACTAACTTGTGCAGCAAGGGCAGTTGTTGTGAAACTATACACATTATAATGTGTATAGTTTCACAACAACTGCCCTTGCTGCACAAGTTAGTGCTATTCCATCTGTATATGTCTTTCTAACTTATTAGTCAGCTGGTACACAATAGCTGTTTCTGATATTACATTTTAAAAAACTATTCTCCCTCCCCACTCCCTCTTAAGGGGCCCAATTTCCGAGTTCTATGATAAAACTTACAGGTGATTTCATTAGTACACGATTCTTAGGTTCTAGACCTACCAAATACATGTCATTTTTATTTAATGTGATTGGTTTAGAAACAACGGAACGTCACACATTTGATTTAACAAACGTAGCAAGTGCCTGTTTAGCATTGGATTCCTCACAGCCAAGTGGGAATGACAAGAATCACATGGTAATGAAATCACCTGTAATGGGAGTGTGGTTCACAGCAATGAACCTCATGAATGTCAGGCGCGCAAGAATACAACACAAGTCCGAAGGACGAGTGTTTATTCTGCAGCAGACCTGACATTAAGTTTTATTTATATCCCACAATAAAAATAAACCTCCAGTAGAAAAAATAGAGTGATTTCATATTGCACTATTCTGTTTGAATGGCGCCGAAAATATCCCTAGCTACCACATGGACCAATCAGAGCCTCAGAACATTGCAATGTCATCACTTCACTGTCTATTGTGTACATAGCAACGTCAGGACTTATTTCATGTGGTTCACAACGATGAACCACTTGGTGTGAATCACATGGTTTTTTGCCAGAACTGCACTGCTTATTGTGGGATATCTGCGTATTCTGTTTGATTCTGCTATGTCATGCACCTCTTTTTCAGAGATCACTTCTTTGATTGTCACCAAAGATGCAGAGCTGCTGCACGTAAAGCAAAGTCATCAGAAATTTCAGGTCCTATGCAACCAGCCAGGGGATGTTTGCCTGTCCGACAACATCATCGAAAAGATGAAAGCAAAATATTACCTACAAGAAGACTTGGTATAGACATAATTGATATCTGAAATGACTTTTGAAATGAAGGATTATCTGAAGTTGTGGAATTGAAATGGCATAATTGCACTAAATTTAATATATTCATTCATATAATATATAGACATATATATAGTATATATATATCAAGTGTGGTTACTGAATGAGTTTACTTCCCAGGTTGTGAACTGGTTAGTGGCTAACATGATTAGTAAAGAATTGCTATAATATAACTGACAAGATTAAATACTGTGAAGAACGGCTAAAATGTGTGTTTTTAGCTCTTTTGTTATCTTTGAAAATGAAGAGCTATTGTCGCCACTCGATCGTTGTCCCGGTTAAGTTTTATGTAAGTGTCCATTTGACACTTAGTTTTCCACTTACAGTTATGAAATTTGGTACAGGTATGGGGCTATGGATATGGATCGGGAACATTTCGAGAAATCCAAGATGGCTGCCATTTTGTGGCGGCCATTTTGGCTGCCATCTTTCTTCATTCTTGAACTGCCCATTTTGACCTTAACAGAGCGGTGAGCGAGAGCAATTTGCCGCCGAAAGCAGCAAATTGCGATCGCTTAGCGATCCTTCCCACACTAGTGGTACAGGCATGGGTCTGTGGGTATCAGTCGGGAACATGTTACAATTTGGGAACATGTTACAATTTGGTACACGTATGGGTCTGTGGGTATTGATTGGGCACATGTTGAGAAAACCAAGATGGCGGCCATTTTGTGGCGGCCATTTTGGCAGCCATCTTTCGACATTCTTGACCTGCCCATTGTGATCTCAATATTTCACTGAGACTTATGAAATTCGGTACAGGTATTGACCTGTTGGTACGGATCGGGAACACGTTGAGAAGATGGCGGCCATCTTGGCAGCCATCTTTCTTCATTTCTTGAACTGCCCATTGTGCCCTCAATATTCCTCTCAGAGTTATGAAATTTGGTACAGGTATTGGCCTGTGGGCATGGATCAGGAAAATGTCGATAAATCTAAGATTGTGGTCATTTTGGCAGCCATCTTTCTTCATTCTTGACCTGCCCATTGTCACCTTAAAATATCGCTTATATAGGCACATGTAAAAAAGTGAGCAGAAATTTGGTAACACCATTTCGTTATGGGAGCTGCAAAGAGACTTCCAACAATTTTCCTAGATAAATATGGGTCCATTCAACACCAAAAAATGAATATTTTATTAAATTGTAGAAAATTTTGAAAACTTAGCTCAATTATGGAAATACTGAAAAAACAACAAATATTTCAGATTTTTGAAGGGTTAAAATCACATGAAATATTGTTGATACATAAAAATAATTGTCACTAAAGGAATAACTAGGGTCAAAATGAGTTAATAACATAGTTTATATTGGAAATAATGCCCTCTAGGGGTAATCAGAACTATGATCTGAATGCCACACCCCATTTTGTCGTGCTTTGAGAATTCCTTCCTTTCTAAAGGGATTGAAGTTCTGAAATCTAAGGGATAGAAGGTAGATGATGCACATCTTGGATGTACAATTTCATTTGATGCCAATGATGCTCGATTTCGACGAAATTGGGAAAAATTATGATACAAAAATTTTGACAATTTTTTGAAATTTGAAAATTTTTGGTTTACGTAAACATCAGAACCATTTTTACATACTGAAAAGTACATCCTTGGAGAGTTCTTCCAAATGGTACACTGGCTTTTACTGAAAAAAATTTTGATTGCTCGCTATTAACTGTTTGTCACATCACAATAGTGTCAATTTAGTACTCCAATTGATGGCAACCAAAAACCATAAATCACTGATTCAAAATGGATTAATAGAAAATATTGCAAAAGGTCATCCTTGCGAGTGTATCACACATACACCTGACTAAAAGAGACTTTGTATATGTTAGGTGTATGATCCTCTATCATGCTTACAAAACATTGTTGTGTTGTGATAAACAGTTGATAGCGAACGATGTAATCAATTTCCAGCCAGAACGATGGTGCTATTTGAAGAATATCTTCTTTGGTGTACTTCTCAGTTCATTGAAAGTGGTTTCTGGTAATCACAGTCCAAACATTTCAAAATTTCAAGAAATTGTCAAAATTCCCAGATATTGATATTTCCTGACTGCATCCAAATCAAGCATCGTTGAGACAAATGAAATTGTGCGTCCAACATATGTATCGTCTGCCTTCAAGAAAAAATAGGTGTGCCATTCTACTCTAATTCTTGATTACTCCTAGAGTGTATTTTCAAGATACAGACTATGTTGCTAACTCATTCTGACCCCAATTATTCTTTTTTTGTCATTCATTTTCATGTATCAACAGTATTTCATGTGATATCAACCCTTCACAAATTTGGAATATCAGTTGTTTTTTCAGTATTTCCATTATTGACCCCAGTTGTCAAGATTTTCTCCAAATTCATAAAATGTTCACTTTGAGGTGTTGAGTGGGTCCATATTTATCTAGAAAAATTGTTGGAAGTCTAGTTGCAGCTCCCATAACGAAACATTTTTGGTGTTACCAAATTTCTGGTCACTTTTTTACATGTCCCTATATTCCATATTTATGAGCAAGAGTGTATGAAGAAAGTAGAATTATTGGATTATAGGCTTTTTAAAACTGTATACATGTGTAATTATGTGTGTTTCATATCAGCACACTTCCATTGGGCCTAGAACAGATTCAAATTAAACGAAGTGTGTATAGTTGCTTATATATTTCCACTTCAAGAATTAATTTTTTTTCCTCAGAAATTTTACTTTATGTTATATTCATGTAAATGTTACCGTCTATTACTCAATATTTTCGTGAATTTTATATTTTATGAATGAAAAATTATATACATTTTTATTGAATACTGAAAATGAAAAGTTCTGTGTGTGTTTTTAATGCTCTAAAAAGTTGCTTATACTCTGATTGCAGCCATTGGAAGTGGGCCAAGCTTGGGCCTATATGTGGCACAATATCTAGGTCAGTGTGTAGCCCATTCTGTGCCCGTGGCAACTTGAACTGGGACCCACTTCGGGCCCAGCTTGGACCCATATGTGGCACTATATCTGAGGCCGGTAATATGTAGCCCATTCTGTGCCCATGGTAGTTTGAACTGGGACCCACTTCGGGCCCAACTTGGGCCTATATGTGGCACAATATCTGTGGCCGATATGTAGCCCATTCTGTGCCCATGGTAGTTTGAACTGGGACCCACTTCGGGCCCAACTTGGGCCTATATGTGGCACAATATCTGTGGCCGGTATGTAGCCCATTCTGTGCCCATGGTAGTTTGAACTGGGACCCACTTCGGGCCCAACTTGGGCCCATATGTGGCGCAATATCTGAGGCCGGTATGTAGCCCATTCTGTGCCCAGGGTAGTTTGAACTGGGACCCACTTCGGGCCCAACTTGGGCCTATATGTGGCACAATATCTGTGGCCGGTATGTAGCCCATTCTGTGCCCATGGTAGTTTGAACTGGGACCCATTTTGGGCCCAGCTGAGGCCCATATGTGGCGCAATATCTGAGGCCAGTGTGTAGCCCTTTCTCAGCCCAGGGTAGCTTGATCTGGGACCCACTTTGGGCCCATTTTGGGCCCATAATTTATGTGGCATAATATCTGAGGCCAGGGTGTAACCCATTCTGTGCCCATGGTAGATTGAACTTGGGCCCAGTTTGGCCCCAACTTGGACCAAAGTCTACCCAGTGGTATTCTTCTAGTGGCCAGTATGTAGCCCATTCTGTGCCCATGGCAGCTTCATCTGGGACCCACTTTGGGCCTGTCTTGGGCCCACTTTGGGCCTGCCGTGGGCCCATATTGGTCCCACTTTGGGCCCATCTTGGGCCCATCTTGGTTCCACCTTGGGCCAATATGTGCCAAATAATACAATGCTTGAGGCCAGGGTGTAGCCCATTCTGGGCCCATGCCAATTTGAACTGGGACCCACTTTGGCCCAACAGGGGCCCGATATCTATTTCCTTCATGGGGCCTGTTATGGGCCCAACTTGGGCCCAAACCCACTCTGGGCCACTGCGGGCCCCTGTGACAACCCCGCAGCTGGGCCCAAGCGGGCTGCCGGTATGGGGCCCTCTGGGCAGCCCGGCTCGGGCACAAGCCGGGCCTGCCTGGGAGTGTTTCCTGGGTACTGTATATACACTATTAACAAAAAGGTTTTATATGGAACCTTTAAGGGTTCTATAAGCTGGTATAGATATGGAACCTTAAAAGGTTCATTACTCAACTTTTAAGAAGGTTCCAACAGCAGGCAAAACAACATTTAGATAATCCAGATGCAGTCAACTCACCCAATGGAACCCCTTTCTAAGTATTGAACCTTTCCATTCAATTGAACCCTTAAAAAATGTAGAACCTTTTTCGGCTATGGGTTCTGTATACATACCATCTAGAACCTTTTGCGTTAAGAGTGTAGTATTTACAATGACAGAACCAAAAGAAGAACCGATGACATTCTGAGAGAAGAGAGTCACTCGCTAGTCATCTATTTACATTTTTACGATTTGGATAAATGGTTAAGAACATTTTTTGGCAACAAGCGTTTTATCAATAGTTTTTATCCCTCAGCTGTTCGCATTTTTAATAACATGTAACCATCTATCGCTTTTATTGCATTTTTTACATTCATCATTATTCTATTTTTTTTTTGTGATAACATGTACATTATTTTTATGATGAGCTCTGAAGCAAGACAAATTGTATTGTCATGTAATATATATATATAATATATGTACTTTACTAAATAAATTCTATTTTATTCTATTCTATCCGTCGGGAAAAAAATCAGATGTCAAGATATAATACATTGGCCAGAATAGAGCTGAATTGCATGACTTGGCAATTTTTTCCACTTAGTTTATCCCAAAACACCTCTTTTTCTTCAGATCACAAGCACTATCCTTTGAGTTTAGACCTATCCAGCAATGAAATACAACAAGGTGCCTCACATGAGAATTGGTCAAATCAACAAGGCCAGCTTCTAAGGCTTGCCAAATCACCAGTATTTACATGGCCAATTGTGCAGCGTGCGTAAAACGTATGATGCTCTTTCTTGCGTATTTCGTACGTAAATAGGTTTTCACGTATGAAATACATGTGAAAATTTACGTACGTAAAACATACGTAAACTTTTCGTATGGATTTCAAACGTGTTAAGTTGGTTTTTGGGCTTTAATTTAATTTCTTTGCTGATTTTTTTAGATGGCCAGTGCAAGGTCTAAACTTAAACCATTTATGATAACCATATATATTGCACTAAAATGGCCAAAGTTACTGGAAAGTACCACTGTGAAATTTGTATGAATTCGTACGTAATTCATACGAAAACGTACGTTCTGCTGATCGGCTCTTTTTTATGAGTTTCATACGTAGAATTTACGTACGTAATTTGTACGCTGCACAATTGCTAGTGTAGAGAAAACATGTACCCTGCCTGGTATGAGTTAATCACAATAATTGACAATGTTTTGAAGTATTACCTGCACATATCACACCTTCAACATCTTAGAATTCCTGTTTATAATGCTGAAGAAAGATCAAAAACTCATGAGAAATTCAGAAGCCCACAGTGACCTCTGCATGCTCTAGCCCTGGACCCCTGGGGACAGGGGTCATGGATCCTCCTATTGGAAAATCGTGAGATTTGAAAGACAGGGTTTGGGAGAATCAGGATATCTTAAAATACATGTAAAGCATGCTCATTTCAATTATACCACCTACAAGTATATAAAATTTCCTACTGACGGCACCCATTTCTACATCTCTACATGTAAAACTAACTGAACACTCACCCTGTGAAGTTCAAGAAATGACTTTTTTCTTTATACATTTAACAAATGGCGTCTTCCCATTGGATGAGAGAGAGTGATGTCATAACAAACGTTTATGATGTCATAGGTTATTTCAGTGACGTCACAATGGTGACATCACACTCCAAAGTGAGGCTGATGGCTGTCTCTCAATTATTTTTGACATTTCTCTCATTTAAAAGTAATTTTTACCATGCCAATCTTTGCGAAAATGCCACCAAAACTAGTGCCGTCAGTAGTAAAATATGTGGGCTGCTCAAATCCAAAATTTCATAAAATTCTGATAAGAATTGTTTAATCTACACCACCTCTCCCGATACCATGTCAAAATCTCAAGATTTTGAATGGGACGACCCATGACCCATGCTACGCATGGGTCCCAGGGCTATGCATGCTCCAGTTTCTTCAGTTGACCTTGGGGTTCATTGTAACAGCAATTGTAATTGGGCAGTTTTAAGCAGGTTTGAAACAAAGAAGAGGTGTGAGCATGGTTGACAGACCAAGCTGAGAACAACATTGGACCAATTGCAAGATTTTACAATGTTTCAGCTTCGCTCAGTTGTGTTTTCTCTGTTGCTAAATTCCTTAATTCCCACAGTTTATCATACAGGTTTTGACAATAATAAAAACGAACAACACAAAACAATAACCGTCATTTTGAGGATCATGTCAAGGTTGATCGATTTGTAAAACACGCCATCATTGGCTGAAAGCTTTCAAGACCTTAAGTGCTCTGATTTCTTGGACCAGATCAGATAAACCATTGAGACGAGACACTGAGGTCATACTGGAATTCTAATAGGATCACGAAAATCAGAAGTGTAGAACCTTGTAGTATCTCATTGCTGTTGGACAGGTCTGAGCTCAAAGGATTTTGCCTGTGTTCAGATTTGCACCATGTGTTTAGCATACTATGGCCGATACGTTACACGAAACTTATCGAACATTTATCAGCCATTGCACGCAAAAATTCAAAATGCTGCTAAAACTAAAATCATTTATTATATATAGAGGAGGGTGTAACACTCTTAACATATGTCTTTTCTCAGTGCAAGTTATTTCACAATATGTTTCGGCTTTCTTAAAATTCACGCAACCAACTCCGGCCTCTCCTATAGGCTACCAAATATCATTAAAAATAGCCTTACAAGGCTCGATAAGGTCATCCAAGAGTGTTGGATGAATCAATGCACCTACTGCTCATATCATTTTATTATTATCAACATTTGTACTTTTTGTATCTTATTAAATATACATGTATGATATTATTGCCAGTGTATTAGCAATCAATCGCTCTTACCATTATAGGCTATGCGATGCTCCATAATTTATTACCCCCACAATGGCTTATAAATTTGTTATGGTGTTGTGGTAGTGAGCTTGACATTAAATTTTGTTTTTACTGAAATGTGTCATTTGATTGTATAGAATATTAGCTGTCTGTGTTTTGAAATCAGAAATGCAATTGTGTATGCCACTTTATGTGTCTGGAAAGGTTTATATGCTTATTTGTCATTTTACTCACTGCTTGACGGAAGGCATCCATGTGTTTTTGACAAATAAAAATTCAGGACCAAATTTAGAAGTTATCATATCAAGCCAAGAAACATGATTACTATTTGATTAGATTGATGCTTATTTGTTTCATCTTTGAGAAATTTGCCTCTCAATCCTCTTCGTTACTTTATCAAGTAATTCACGCTAGACTAAGTTTGTAGTTTTGTCAACCAGGTTATCTTGAGGTTTAAATGACAGGTGTATTTGTAAAAGTTAAAATATTGTTATTTTTCAAAATTCCCTCACAATAACAATTTGCGAGGTGAAAATCATCTGATAAAAAGTCTCTATTTGAACCTGTTTAAGCCAGAACAAACTTCACATGGTTGCATCACTAACCTTTTTCTGTAAATCGGCAAATAATTATTTGCACCTTTTTGGCGATTTTGTGTTTTCGTCAAATTTTGAGTCCATTGTAGAAACACATCTGAGCCAGAAACATGAGTTTTGATGCCAAATATGAAATGTATGGTTGGAAGATGTTCCAGTGTTAGACTATAAAGTGTGTGGTAATGTTATATGAGGAGTTATAAATACATCTCTGAAGTTGGCCGAAACGCAATTTAAATTGACTTATTAAAAATAGAAGGAGTCCGATCACGGAACTGAAACTTTGTGAATACCACCTTTTAAGATATACATGAATCTATGGTGTAAGTTTGAAAATTTTCATTATAGTACACGGCCTTATGGTACAAAAAAGGGGGTAGCGGTATTTTTTGAAATGTACAACAATGCTATACTTTTCGGAATCCTTGGGTGTTGTGCTATCTTTTTTTGGTGGATGCCAATTTTTTCCATGGTTACCAAAGGTGAAATCTGTTGCCATAGCAACCAAGGTCAATTTTTAAAAAAATTGACAAATCTTCATATTTCAAGATAATTATAGGCAACGGCCAATATCAGAACATCAGGGTTAATACTTCCTTGAAGGGACTTTTTATGGTCAGGTGACCTATGAGGTCAAGGGTCGTTGTTATGGTAACAAATGTGAGCAAATGTCAAAATTAAAGGTTTTTTAATCTCAGTTGAATTTTACGGACCTGGCATTGCCCAGGTTATCATCAAATTTAACAATCAGTGGAGTCATTAGTGGAACCAGTATGTGTACTGTTTCTATACATATGCACATTACATTGGTGGCCATGGAAACCAGGTAAGAAGCTAAATTTAAACTTCAAAGTCATGTCTGCTCAGTAACGTCTAAATTTGCTAATTGGGCAACTTTGATATCACCAATGTACTATTTTATCAAACCTAGGGTGAGATATTTTTAAAGTTTTGCATTTATTTATGTTTCAAAAATATTTTTTTAGCCTAAAGTTGGAATTGTCACATCCTGCTTCTTGTCTGTGGTTGCCATGGCAACTGTTTTTATATGTTGGAAAATTAATTGTTTCACTGTAAGGTGCTGCCCTCCCACTGCAAGGTGGTGCCCTCTGTGGGATTAAAATGTATTGCTCTCCCATGCTGAAGGTAAAATAAAAGAGATGACGTTTTCCTGTTAAAATGGCTGGTGTTGGTTGTCATTCTTGCTGGCTAAATTAGATAAATTCCCCACATTATATGTTGTGTTATTTTGGTAAAAATCTCCAAATTTCACCTCAAATATATATAAGAAATTGTCTTTTTCATATGAAAAAATATTCTTGGATAAAAAGGGGTATATGTGATCACATGACCACAACAGTTAGAGATCCAGGTCATTTTGAAAGTGAGGTTCAAAGATAAGAAATGCATTGTAACATTGGCGGCGAAGTAATAAAATAACAAGTTTTTGCCCGTAGGTCACCATCATTATTTTGGTAGCAATGGCTGTTAATTCTATTTTGCAGATATATCAGTTTCCATATTATTTAATTATTGAAATATTTGTTGCCATGGTAACCAGACTGAATGCATATGAGAGACCAATAAGAGGAAATAAAAGGCCAAGGATCATTATTCAGCCCTAGTGAAATATTCTGCCACTATTTCTGTGTTTTTAGGGTCAAACATCTTTTTTAAGCTGAACAGTGAATTAAATTATTTCCTTTCTTACTGAGACAATTGTTTTCCGAAATTACCATGAGGTGACTTCAACCATTCTATGGATGTCGCAAATGTGTGTAAAATAGTAGGGCACTGCCCAGTATCCATCCTACTTTCTTGAGAAACAACTATGTGTGCAGCACAGCGTAGCCTTCTTCCCACTAACAGTGGGCATGGTTCTTTTTCATTGAAATTTACCAATCGAATTTCTCCAATATGATGCAGCCTAAGTCTTGGTATAAAATTATTTCTTTTAGAATGCGGCTCATAAAGCCCAATGCTGAAGTTCGCTGCCTTAAACAGTAAAAAAGAAAAGTGTTTCATGAGCCTTGTTTCCAGACCTAACATTTGGGAGGCTGATCGGTTGGGTTAAAGAAATGTTCTCGTTTCATTCTTCAAAAAAAATCTTTTTTACATTTACCATACATTATCATGGTATCAAGGCAGAGAAGGTCAAATCTGACATGTAGATTGTGTTGTCCGTCTGGCGTCTGCTGTAATAAAAAGGAGGGTCATCAACCATAAGTGTATAATTATATCTGTTTTGAAAAGATAAGTATTGTACTCCCTTTCCAACTGTTTCTTTAGGATTAAGCAAGTCTGTTATCATCAAGACAACATAGCATTTAATCAAGATCACTAGTTGGAAGTTACTGAACAAGAAGTCAATCAAAACAGCGTTCAATGTGAGAATCACCCATCACCTTTACTACAGCAATGTAATCTGGCTCAAAATGAAACATACCAGTAATGGTTTGGCCTGACAGCAATGGACTGTCTTACCAAGGGTTCTTTCAATCTATTGACAGACAAACTCAAAGTTGCCCAAAACTTAGACCAGCAGCCTTCCCAAAACTCAGCTGTTCGACTGACTGAAGGACTAAAAAAGAGATCAAATTTTATGGACAAAGGAAAGAAGTATCCCAATTCAAACTCATGACTGCTATTTGGAAAACTGTGAATGGTCTAGCACATCAGTACCTCAAAATGATGAATGAACTCATGAATACCAAACCAAAAAAGATCAAAAGGCAGTAAGGAAAGTAGGGTAAAGAACAGAGCATTTTTAAAACCAGCATCATTGCTGTGGCACAGCCTTCCAGAAAGTGTAAGGATTTTAAAAATAATTGATATAAGAAACGGTCAAGACATACCTGTCAATTCAATACATTACTATTATGCATGCTTAATGTGAACTTACCTAATCGTCAATGCCATTTGTACTTTACTGTTGTTACAAAAGGAATAGAAAAATATTCATGATAGGACTATACAATGCATACATTAATGTTATGAAGGAGACACTTTCCCCCAAAAATATTGAAACATTTCCTGTCACAATAAATAAAGCCACTGTTCACTGAAACTTTCAGCTAGTAACCGGCATTATTGGATATTATGAGTCTTGTGTACGCTACTGGAGCACTATAGCAGCTGTGGTTATGATTTTTGGAGCTAATTGAAGATTGTTAGATTTAGTTTTGACATCAAATTTCTTCATTGACATGGCATTCAGAGTGTCTTAATTCGACAAATTTGGAGTCCTTAAAAAGTTGGAACAGTGACAAAATGGCACCCCCAATTTTTTTAACCAGCAAACCCAAATTACCATTAACCAGATTTTCATGTTTCCCAAGTGCTCAACTTCACCAAGAAATTACACATATTCACCAGTTATAGAAATTGTTTTATATTTTTAATTTTCCTGAAAAAGAATTTTAGCCCAAAAAAAAACTTGTTTAAGAGGCACTTTTTGTAAAAACCTGCGGGGGTGGCCGGGGGTCCGTCAGACTTTGCCATGTGCCATACACCGTTTCGAAGCTATAAGTCTCGCTAAGAAAAATTCACCAAAATTTTTTTCCTAGACCCAGCGGTTTCCATGGAAACAGCTGCTTTGTTGACCAATGTCAGACCCCTTTTTTTTCACAAATCCTCAAAAAGGCAAAATTGTGAAACTCAAAATTACCAATTATTGATAGGTGGCCTCTGTTGAGAGCTCTGAATTTAATGACGTAAAAAATTGCACATGACAAGTAGAAGTGTAAGGAAACTTGTTGAGTTCATTCTTTTTCAAATACCATGATTTATGACCCTACCACAGCACCCCCTAGTGGCCATTGTTTTCACTCTAGTACCTGAGGTGAAGACATACCAACTTCAGGGGAATTTTTTTCAAAAAGGAAACGCGATCCAGGTAGGTGACCTAAGCCGAGTTTTTTATTAACACCTGTATTTTCGGAAACTATTTTCAAACTCGTGGGCACTCATTCCAATTTGACTGTGGCGCCACCTATATTATTCAAATTTTTTTTTTTTTTCAAAATAATCAACAAACTTTAAGCCTGGCTGCAGTGATGAAGGGTAATGTTGAATTATCCAAAGTTACATCCTGTCAGGCCAATAACACTAACTTAGATATAGCAAGTGACAGAAATCACAAAAGTCACATGGTTTTCCAGAGAGAGGGCTGTAACCATGGTAATGTCAGTTGCATTTTACAAATCTAACATTTTTTTTCTTGTTATTTGATTGCCTGTCAGTCATTGAGAAATATTTTGAATGGAAAATTAAGGGCAAAAAAATAATTTTGAGGATTGGGGGCAATTTTTTTTTTTGGAATTTTTTGGTTGCCATGGTAACTAAGGGAGTACGCCAGGCATAAACATGAGGATGCAAACAAGGAAATATTTAGGAAATTGTCCAGATAGCATGGCCTATTTGGTGTAAAATAGCTTATTTAGATATCCAAATATGCTCTAACATTGGGTATAAAATATAATTATTTTAAAAAAGTGGGTCAAAGGTCACAATTGTCTATAAAAGTAGGTCAAAGGTCAAATACGGGCAATTTTTTTTCCATTTGTCTCCTAATTTATCTTTTTTAACTTCTTTTACACCTTGTCTCTGCTTTTCGAGCACCCTACTGCATTCCTCCAACCTTAACCTAGTTCTAAATAGCAAATTGACCCTTGACCTTGAATATCTAGGTCAAGGCCACTGTTCAAAAGTAGGTCAAATGTCAATATTTGTGGGTTTTTTCTCCAAGAACAGCCAAAATGTTGGGTAAAGGTTGTGTTTTGCATGTGTTTAGGACTAAGGTTTAAGCAATAATCCCACCAAAAAAATGAAAACTTGCAGGTCATCATCCTTAGTGATTGTTGCCATGGCAACATAAAAAGAAATACATTCCATAGCTTGTTAGCAACTGATTTAAAATCAAGCATATTGGGCCAAAAAAATAAATGTCTAGGAAATTGTCCAGGTAGTTTGGCCAATTTTGTGTAAAACAGCATATTTAGATGTCCAGATATGCCCTAACATGGGGTATAAAATATAATTATTTTAAAAAAGTGGGTCAAAGGTCACAATTGTCTATAAAAGTAGGTCAAAGGTCAAATACGGGCAATTTTTTTTCCATTTTTCTCCTAATTTGTCTTTTTTAACCTCTTTTACACCTTGCCTCTGCTTTTCGAGCACCCTACTGCATTCCTCCAACCTTAACCTAGTTCTAAATAGCAAATTGACCCTTGACCTTGAATATCTAGGTCAAGGTCACTGTTCAAAAGTAGGTCAAATGTCAATTATCTATGGGTTTTTTCTCCAAGAACAGCCAAAATGTTGGGTAAAGGTTGTGTTTTGCATGTGTTTAAGACTAAGGTTTAAGCAATAGTCCCACCAAAAAAATGAAAACTTGCAGGTCATCATCCTTATTGATTGTTGCCATGGCAACATAAAAAAGAAATACATTCCATAGCTTGTTAGCAACTGATGTAAAATCTGGCATATTGGGCCAAAAAATAAATATCTAGGAAATTGTCCAGGTAGTATGGCCAATTTTTTGTAAACAGCATATTTAGATGTCCATAAAAACTGTGCCATAATATGCATAAATTAGTCTAATCAGGCCTTTTCCTGGTTTTACAAACCCTGGCAGGCAGATGGGCAGATGGCAGGGCAGCAAGCAAATAGAGATAATTGAAGGCCACGACTCTACCGCTATTGCATACCTATATGCCATTTGGTAAACACACCAATTTTATGGTGCAACTGTAATCTTCTGCTGAAGGTTTGCTGTTTATGTTGCCATGGCAACACTCACTAGGGATGATGACCTAATTTTTCGTTTAATAGGTGAGATTATTGCTTTTAAAACCTAAGCCTTAAACATGTGCAAAACCAACCCTTACATGACATTTTGACTTTTCTTGGAAGAAACCATACATTTTGATATTTGACCTACTTATGAATAATGACCTTAACCTACAGATTCAAGGTCAGGGGTCAATTTGAAATTTAGAATTAGGTTAGGCGTTGAAGAATGCAATGGGATGCTTGAAAAGCAGCACTTGGCAAGGTGTAAAAGAGATTTAAAAAGACAAATTCAGGAGAAAAATATAAAATATTTGCCCGAATTTGACCTTTGACCTACTTTTATCATGTATATATTTTTCATTATTTGTCATGTACACGAATTTGTGGAGGTGTAAAAACGAGCATGAACGAATTTGTTGACATGCAAAAACGAGCATGTAACTCGTGTATATGTAAAAACTAACATTCGTGTATATGCTGCATTTTTCATTTGTGTAACTGCAATTTCTAGCATTCATGGAAGTGCTAGATAATTAGGGTTTAGGGCTAGAATTAGGGTTAGAGTTAGTTTTAGCCAAGTTTAAGGTTGCAATGTTCGTTTTTGCACCTACACAAATTCGTGAATTGCAATATTTCACACTTACACAAATAAAAAAATTCGTGTATATGTTCTTTTTTGCAGGTATACAAATTCGTGTACATGCCAAATAGTGAAAAATATATACCTCACTTTTATAGACATTTGTGACCTTTGACCCACCTTTTATATAATAATATTTTATACCCCATGTTAGGGCATATAATTATGGACATCTAAATATGCTGTTTTACACAAAATTGGCCATACGACGTCAAAAATTTCCTAGATATTTATTTTTTTTGCCCAATATGCGTGATTTTACATCAGTTGCTAAAAATAGCATGCAATGCATGTACCATGTCCTCGGGCATCTGAACTTGTTTAACATGTAAGTCAGCTGGATGGTCCATTGGCCTTTTAAATTTACTTTTAAACATTTAATCAGCTGTGAATATGTCATAGATCTATATAGATTTTGTCATATATATGCCAAGTCCAAAAAATATATCATGCATATGCTTTAGGTACTCTCTGAACACATTCAAACATGATACAATCAAGAGGCCACCCCAACCCCATGCAGCCCCCCCCCCCAAACCCCATGCAGTCCCCCCCAACCCCATGCAGCCCCCCCCCCCAGTGACCATGTGCATCCTGTCACTGAGTTGACAGCACATGGCTAGTGAGGGTGTCCCATGCAGTAGGGTGGGAGATAGATAGATGCACAGGAGCTCACAGGCCGATTCATTTAAATCAATGATATAAAAAAATATAATATCAACAGTGTATATCAGTATTAAAAAGTGAAAGTGACTGGACCAGGGAGGCTCTCAAGAAATTATATATTTTTCTACAGAAATCCTGACTTAGAATATAGTCTGCTATGTCAATATGCTATAGGCCCACTCTATAGATCTCTTCTCTAATATAAATTGTATATATGTGCTAATAGTGCTATGTGCTATTCTAATATCATATAGCTTTTCCTATCATTAGAACAATATACAAGAGGAACATTTCTGTGTCTCCTAACTTGACTAAAATGATATGGCAGCAGTGATTTAAAAAAACCAATAACTGCATTTCAAGAGCACATTTTGAATCAATTGAGTGACATCAGTCTGACAAGAAAGGCTGAATTGTACACTGCTAATCTTCTACTGACAATCCATGACTGGGCAGCCAGTCTGAGCCAGAGCAGAGACAGAGAGAAAGCACTCCAGGTAGATTGGCAGAATCAGGTCAACTGTTGAACTTAGTTCAACTTTTTTCAACTCATGCATATTCAGCACAGCAGCAGCAGCAGCAGCAGCAGTGACACAACAGTGACCCACATATAGTGGGGCCAAGTGCTTGGGTTGCCAAGGTTGGCTAGTGAGGGTGCAGTGCTGCAGGTGTGCAGCTGCTAGGACCCGTTGCAACGAATTTGGAATCGTTTTTGGTGAAGCTGTCACAAAATAACTGGGAAATGTGATATATTGAAGTAAATTGAACACTGAGAAGATCGAAATTGCAGGCAGGAATGCATAAGAGGAAGTTTTATCATTGGAATACATTAGTTGGGCGTTTAATTTCGCCAGTGAATAGTTTTTCTGAAAACACTAAATTAGAAGATTGACAGGAAATGGGTCTCACAACAGATATGTCCTGGGATAAATCCCGAGGACATAAAAAGCTATGGAATGTATTTCTTTTCAATGTTGCCATGGCAACAATCACTAAGGATGATGACCTGCAAGTTTTCATTTTTTGTGGGATTATTGCTTAAACCTTAGTTCTAAACACATGCAAAACACAACCTTTACCCAACATTTTGGCTGTTCTTGGAGAAAAAAACCGTAAATATTGACATTTGACCTACTTTTGAACAGTGACCTTGAGATATTTAAGGTCAAGGGTCAATTTGCTATTTAGAACTAGGTTGAGGTTGGAGGAATGCAATAGGGTGCTTGAAAAGCAGTGGCAAGGTGTAAAAGAGGTTAAAAAAGACAAATTCAGGAGAAAAATGTAAAATATTTACCCGTATTTGACCTTTGACCTACTTTTATAGACAATTGTGACTTTGACCCACTTTTTTAAAATAATTATATTTTATACCCCATGTTAGGGCACATCTGGACATCTAAATATGCCGTTTTACACAAAATTGACCAAACTACCTGGACAATTTCCTAGACATTTATTTTTTTGGCCCAATATGCTTGATTTTAAATCAGTTGCTAACAAGCTATGGAATGTATTTCTTTTTATGTTGCCATGGCAACAATCTCTAAGGATGATGACCTGCAAGTTTTCATTTTTTTGGTGGGATTATTGCTTAAGCCTTAGTCCTAAACACATGCAAAACACAACCTTTACCCAACATTTTGGCTGTTCTTGGAGAAAAAACCCATAGATATTGACATTTGACCTACTTTTGAACAGTGACCTTGACCTAGATATTCAAGGTCAAGGGTCAATTTGCTATTTAGAACTAGGTTAAGGTTGGAGGAATGCAGTAGGGTGCTCGAAAAGCAGAGGCAAGGTGTAAAAGAAGTTAAAAAAGATAAATTAGGAGACAAATGGAAAAAAAATTGCCCGTATTTGACCTTTGACCTACTTTTATAGACAATTGTGACCTTTGACCCACTTTTTTTAAATAATTATATTTTATACCCAATGTTAGAGCATATTTGGATATCTAAATAAGCTATTTTACACCAAATGGGCCATGCTATCAGGACAATTTCCTAAATATTTCCTTGTTTGCATCCTCATGTTTACCCTGGCGTACTCCCTTAGTTACCATGGCAACCAAAAAATTCCAAAAAAAAAAATTGCCCCAAATCCTCAAAATTATTTTTATGCCCTTAATTTTCCATTCAAAATATTTCTCAATGACTGACAGGCAATCAAATAACAAGAAAAAAAATGTTAGATTTGTAAAATGCAACTGACATTACCATGGTTACAGCCCTCTCTCTGGAAAACCATGTGACTTTTGTGATTTCTGTCACTTGCTATATCTAAGTTAGTGTTATTGGCCTGACAGGATGTAACTTTGGATAATTCAACATTACCCTTCATCACTGCAGCCAGGCTTAAAGTTTGTTGATTATTTTGAAAAAAAAAAAAAATTCGAATAATATAGGTGGCGCCACAGTCAAATTGGAATGAGTGCCCACGAGTTTGAAAATAGTTTCCGAAAATACAGGTGTTAATAAAAAACTCGGCTTAGGTCACCTACCTGGATCGCGTTTCCTTTTTGAAAAAAATTCCCCTGAAGTTGGTATGTCTTCACCTCAGGTACTAGAGTGAAAACAATGGCCACTAGGGGGTGCTGTGGTAGGGTCATAAATCATGGTATTTGAAAAAGAATGAACTCAACAAGTTTCCTTACACTTCTACTTGTCATGTGCAATTTTTTACGTCATTAAATTCAGAGCTCTCAACAGAGGCCACCTATCAATAATTGGTAATTTTGAGTTTCACAATTTTGCCCTTTTGAGGATTTGTGAAAAAAAAGGGGTCTGACATTGGTCAACAAAGCAGCTGTTTCCATGGAAACCGCTGGGTCTAGGAAAAAAATTTTGGTGAATTTTTCTTAGCGAGACTTATAGCTTCGAAAAGGTGTATGGCACATGGCAAAGTCTGACGGACCCCCGGCCACCCCCGCAGGTTTTTACAAAAAGTGCCTCTTAATTTGAACTGATTTTTGTAAGTTGTATTAATGTGCCAGATCAGTCAATCTATCCATTTCTTAATAGACCAATTGAGCCTCTCAAATGCATACCATGGCATTGGCAACCAATTACCCAGTACATTGTTGTGAATAAAAAATACAACACTGATGATATATAAATAAAAGTAAGAAGAACAGTCTCACTCTTCTCAAATATTCTAGAACAGATGACCCTCTTCAGGTGATATCCCTATCAATGTAATGTTATTCTCTGTAACTGACATACAGAACATGAGGCTCAGTTTATATCCTGTACTCTCAATGCTATCAGAACAAGCAATCTACTGAATCACGAGTTACTCAATGACAAATTGACATCTCATGTCAATGCAATGAATAGGGCCTGTTGTGAGGTCATTGATGGCCACAAACAGCTGAATATAAGTAATGTACTCATAATTCTTCGAATGTAACAATCATCACCTGCCCTTTTTTCTTAATTAGCATCATTGTCTTAATATTTTCTTTTGTATATCAGTGACAATGAGCCTCATTTTTAAACTGAACATTCTCTCTGATTTATGAAGTAACATTCAAGGCAACAGGATATCATGGCATGGATAATTTTCCTTGGACAATAAGTTCTTTAATTTAAAGTACAGGCCCTTGTCAGCTTCTTTTTTGGTAAAACTTTGAGATTTGTTTATTTTTATCTAAAATATGAGGCTCTTCTAAACTGTTGTCATGGTTACCATGGTGAGGAACTGGAAGAATCTCAACATTTAAAAAAAATAAAAATAGAACTGAATATCATAAATAAGTGACAGAAAAGTTTGAGAATTATCTTATCTTAGGCAACCCAATATGTCACATTTGTCAATTAAACTATACCTGGTTGTTCTGGCTATAACCTGGTTACCATGGCTACCATATTGTACATCTATTGAAAGAGTAGACATACTGTTGTAGCATATTTATGCACAAATTGTTGATGAAATTGATTAGAATCTGCCAGTATGATGTTTGTAAATTTTAGTTTATGCAAATTAAATCCTTGTATTTGTCTCAAGTGCATTCAGTTCGGTTACCAAGGCAACCAATATTTTTTGAAAATCAGAAATTCTGGAAACTGATATATCTAGAAAATAAAATTAAGAGCCATTGCAACCAAACTAATGATGGTGACCTACTTACAATAACTTGTCATGTTTTTACTTTTTATGTCATTGTAATAACACATTTCTTACCTTTGAGCCTCACTTTCAAGATCACCTGGATCTCTAATTGATGAGGTCATGTAATCACATATACCCATTTTTATCCTAGAATATTTTTTCATACAAAACAGACAGTTTCTTATACACATTTAAGGTGAAATTTGGAGATTTTTACCAAAATAACACAACATATAAATACGGTTGCCATGGAAACCACAGACAAGAAGCAGGAGGAGACAATTCCAACTTTAGGCCAAAAAAATATTTCAGTAACCTAAATAAATGCAAAACTTAAAAAATATCTCAACCCCAGGTGTGATAAAATAGTACATTGGTGACATCAAAGTTGCCCAATTAGTCAATTTAGACGTTACTGAGCAGACATGACTTTGAAGTTTTGCTTCTAACCTGGTTTCCATGGCCACCACTGTAATGTGCATATGTATAGAAACAGTACACATACTGGTTCCACTAATGACTCCAATGATTGTTGAAATTGATGGTAACTTGGGCAATGCAAGGTCCGTAAAGTTCAGCTGAGATTAAAAAACCTTGAATTTTGACCTTTGGTCGCATTTGTTACCATGACAACGACCCTGGATGTCAAAGGTCACTTGACCAAAAAAATCCGATTTTGTGCATTTATTAATCCTGATACTTAGATTCTGGTTCTGGACCATGGTTTTAATAAAATATGAAAATTCTTAAATTTTTAGAAAAACTGACCTTGGTTGCTATGGTAACAAATTCCTGTTTTGGTTGCCATGGGAAAAATTGGCATCCAGCAAAAAATGTTACTACAACTCCTCAGGTTTCCAAAAAGTACAAGATTGTTAGGCTTTTCAAAAAATACCGCTAAATGACATAAGGCCGTGTACTATTAACTGTCAAACAGGTAATTTTGACGTTTGAATTAGAGGTGTTTTTGTAAAAATTTAAATATTGTTTACAGTGGTCCCTGAGTTATGAGACTCCCTGTTGTAAGACCTCCTTGTCTTATGTGACCACCTTCCTCCCGCAGTAAGTAGTATTTTTAGTGCATTTTGCACCCCGATGAGAGACCGCACCCCAATGAGAGACCGCTTCATGACCGCAGCAGAGGTGGTCTTATAACGCAGGGACCACTGTATTTGAAAAAATTTCCTTACAGCAACAATTTGAGAGATGAAATTCATCTGATAAATTGGAAGTACTTATTTGGCGCTGTTAAAGCCAGGAACAATTTTGGGTGGAAGTTGTTCCTGTATGACAATATAGAATGTGTGGGTATTGTTATTTGGAGAGTTGTACATCTCTGAAGTTGGCTGAAAACATAATTTCGAAAAAGTTAAAAAAAAATAGCTTTAAATTTCAAGGGCTCCTATCTTGGTGACCTTACCTTGCCTGCATGGGTTCGAACCCCGGGTCGGGAACCCAACATTTTCAGTGGACCTTCACGAGAAAAACCCAGCTGGATGTAGTTCGGATGAGACGTTAAATTGGTGGCCACTTGTATCAGTGTCTGTGCTGGGCAAGTAAAAGATCCCTCCCATGGGGTAATTACATGTGTAACATGTTGAGGACTCCCGCTGTCTCTGCCATCCATCTCACATCAATCAACCCTGGTGAGCGCCCAGAACTGGGCTTAGAGGGCTGCACTTACCATATCCATCTATCTATCTATCTATCTATCTATCTATCTATCTATCTATCTATCTATCTATCTATCTATCTATCTATCTATCTATATAGCAGAGTCCTCCTTGGTGGTGTATCATTACTATCGCATGCTAGCTGGGTGCAAGGTGCGGTGGGCATGCTCGATCCGTGCCAGTTAAAAGCCAGTACTACATATTCTGGACCTCTAATAGGTCTAATATGCTGATATCCTAAACCCATAAATAATGTGGCATTCAAGTCACAACTGCCATCTGCACCAGAACTTAGCAAAATATAATCAAACATAATCAAAAAATGTAAAGTCAAAGTAAAGAATTCATAAAATCATAGAACTGCATGATGTAGGGCCTACATAGATATTTTTGAACCTGGTTGGGTTGGGGAAAACCATTATTGAAACGACAAGCTCCAGGGTAACACAATTCACAGAACACATCATCACAGAGAAAATCACAACTACATGATGTATATACATGTAGAATAATTGATATTAATGAACCTGGGTCAGTTGTGGCTCCATTTGAAAGCTTCCTCTTTTCTGTAATGAGAGATCGAAACGTCAAATGGCAAGTTGGTGCCAGCGAATGTTGAACAATAGAACATTATGTTTACGAACATCGAGAAAACCCTAAGGCAAATATTTTTGGCAACAAACACTGAATAAAATAAAAATCTCAGAAGCTGAGGGAAAATCTGGATCATCCATATATAGAAACCACAAGCCTTAGGGCAATACTATATACAGAACACAACATCAATTGCACAAGCATAGCAATAAATCATCATACGGCTAGTATATATAGCTACAATAGGCATATGTATAATATATATACGATATATATATATTTGTGTGTAAACTGTAAAGTCAAAAACAACAAAATAGTCATCTTCAGCAGAATCATCAAATAAATGCATTGTAATTTCACCGGGGAATGTCATACAGTAAAACATTAAAAAATGCAACATGCAGTAAAAACATAAAGCCATAGAACAAGTCATAGAAGAATAAAACATAAAGAAAATGTGCCATAGCACCGGTCATTGAACAATAAAACATAAAGAAAACTTAATGCTACAGAACAATTCATTGGACAAAAAAACATAAAGAAAACATAATGCCATAGAACATGTCATTTAACAATAAAACATAAAGAAAATATAATGCCATAGAACATGTCATTGAACAATAAAACTAAAGAAAACATAATGCCATAGAACATGTCATTTAACAATAAAATGTAAAGAAAATATAATGCCATAGAACATGTCATTGAACAATAAAATATAAAGAAAATATAATGCCATAGAACATGTCATTGAACAATAAAACATAAAGAAAATATAATGCCATAGAACATGTCATTGAACAATAAAATGTAAAGAAAATATAATGCCATAGAACATGTCATTGAACAATAAAATGTAAAGAAAATATAATGCCATAGAACATGTTATTGAACAATAAAACTAAAGAAAACATAATGCCATAGAACATGTCATTTAACAATAAAATGTATAGAAAATATAATGCCATAGAACATGTCATTGAACAATAAAACATAAAGAAAATATAATGCCATAGAACATGTTATTGATCAATAAAACATAAACAAAATATAATGCCATAGCACATGTCATAGAACATAAAACATAAAGAAAACATATTGCAATAGTACATGTCATTGAACAGTAAAACGTAAAGAAAATATAATGCCATAGAACATGTCATTGAACAATAACACAAAAGAAAATATAATGCCAAGGAACTTGTCATTGATCAATAAAACATAACGAAAACATAATGCTATAGAACATTGCATTGGACAATAAAACAAAGAAAATGTAATGCAATGGCACATGTCATTGAACACATTGTTGAACAATATTAATACAAAAGAAAATATAATGCCATAGAACATGTCATTGAACAATAATACAAAAGAAAATATAATGCCATAGAACATGTCATTGAACAATAATACAAAAGAAAATATAATGCCATAGAACATGTCATTGAACAGTAAAACAAAGAAAACATAATGCCATAGAACATGACATTGAACAATAAAACGAAGAAAACATAATGCCATAGAACATGTCATTGAACAGTAAAACGAAGAAAATATAATGCCATAGAACATGTCACTGAACAATAAAACATAACAAAAGTATTATTATTTGCAATTTTTTGGTCAAATTTAAACCTGCAAAATGGATCTTATGTGATTTTATCGAACTCCAGGCGGGAAATTTGAAGGATTTGTTATAGCTTCGTGTTCTCTGTAAAAGTCCAGTAACTTGCTCCAAACATCACAGCATTTCAACAAGTACTGATTGCCTGCGAAAGATAAAAAGGATGTATCAATATTTGTTTGTCTGTGCATGAAATGCGTCACTATTACTTTTGTTGTTTGTTGTTTGAAATGCATTACAGGGATTTAATTAGCACGCGATTCTTAAGGTTCTTGCCCACAAGATACATAGCATTTTTGTTTAATCTGATTGCCAGTGATTGGTTGAGAAACAGGAAAAAGTCACACATTCAACATATCAAGCATAGTAAGCGAATGTTTAGCATTGATTTATCACTGTCAAGTGTGAATGACCAGAATCACGTGCTAATTAAATTACCTGTAACATGTTGTTTCTACTTGAAATGAATCAATATAATTTGTTTATTGTATTTGAAATGCATCAATACTAATTAATTTTGTTGTTATCAAAATGCCGATTCCAGTTGGTCGAAGCATGCAGGCCTATGTGAATGTATAATAGCAGCTGACGAGACAGATCTCTCGTTACGCCATGAAGCCGAAACAAAGACCATTATTGTTTTCTCTCCTAGACTTGTAACTCACCAATGATGACAAGGCCGCTCTTGGCCCTTGTGATGGCCACATTGACTTGGTGCTCATCTGTCACAAATCCCAATTTGTCACGTAACCAGTAGTTCCAGGGGTCTTTTTCAATGTAATCTTGTGGAAGGGATCGCACAGTGGACAGAATTATGTAAGGCCATTCGCTCCCTACAGCACAAAAAGTTATGCTAGAATACAACACATGGTTTAAAAAGGTAGAGATATGATAATAACTGTTTTTTACCTACTTCTTGGGAGTGACTGTTGGGATAAATAATTAAGATAACCCCAGCCTCAAATGCATAGTCTGAGCAACACAAACCTTGGTCCGCCAGGCACCTTCATGAACAACAAATTAAGCTGTCAGACTAAAAATTCAGAGAGCAGACTTCCGCCATGATGCTTTGGGCTGCAGTCAAACTTTTAACTTTTTTCTTATGCCATACCTACCAATATCATAATCAATTCACTACAAATTTATGGAACAAGTAGGAATTCTTTAGTGAGTCACCTTGGCTGTTGGTGATAGAGTTGACCCCGACCTCCTTCAGCTTTTTTTCTTGCAACATGTCTTTGATTTTAGACATTTGCAAACGGTATGGCGTGAGGACAGCAATTTCGCTCTGTTCGACTCCGCCTTGGATGAGCCCTCGAATCACCCTGATCTGAAATAGAAAGTTAAGAGCACTGCATGAATAATCGAGTATGATAAATTATTGAATTGGCCAAAATTTGGGAGACAATTTATTTAAAATGCAAGACATATCTAGGGAACCAGGGTAGTCCCAATAATTCTGTCTTCAAAGTCCTGTATGTTATTCAACATAAAAGACAGTTGAGAAGGGGGGGGGGGGTGGGCGAAAACACTAAGGGTGTAGATAAACCTATATTGTGTATTTCATTGGCCTATGCCCAGATGCCCCCCAATGCTACATTTTTTCTAACCCGTCAGGAGCTGAATAACATTTACATATAAACTGAACCAAATAAAAAATGCAAAACTATTTCCAGGGCTTTATTTTTCTAGATATGCTTCATATGGGCTGTTGAGTGTATGCTTTTGTGTAAGCAGGTATCAAAGGACTCAGTTGCATGAAATCACTCAAGTTTGACCATTTTTCGCATGTCTGTTGCCAATTTTATCACATTGGGGTATGGCAGGTGGACATGGGTATTAGGCACCCCATAGGGCAAATCTAGTGATTTCATTTTAAAGCTTGAAGGAAATGATGGAAAAGGCCACACAATTCACTTCATTTAGTTCCACCTGACCTGTGAAAAAATTTGTTTTTTGAGAAGTCAGGTGAAAGTTTTCCACACACAATGATATTCCAATGGAACAATGCAACAACGGAAACAAGTTCTCAAACAGTCTAAGCAATAGCTTTGGAATGAAAAACGATAAGAGTTTATCAGAAAGACATCAAACAACCTGTGTGTGAGCTGCAGGGGTAAACATCAGTGCTTTCTTTGCCCTCCTTTTGCTGTTCTCACAACCACACATCTGCCCCGTAAGAAAAGCATAAGAAGGGCACACATGGTACTGTAATTTATCCTACAGATGCTACACAGGTTGTTAGAGGTCTTTTTGACAGACCCTAGGCCTTTTTCACTCAGTTGCATGCGTATTGGCCATTCCTTGACCTGTTTCCATAGTTGCAGCATTTCATTGCAATATCATTGTGTGTGACAAACTCTGACCTGACTTCTCGAAAAACAAAATTTTAACAAGTTAAGTGGCACCAACAGAAGCAAATTGTGTGGCCTTTTTCATCATTTTCTTCAAGCTTTCACACTTATTCATTAGCTTTGCTCTATCGAGTGTCTAATACCGCCATCCAGTCACCATACCCCAGTGTGATAAACCTTGCCGCAGATGCGGATATGAAGGTCAGAATTTAACAATTTTATAGAAATGAGTCCTTTGACACCTGATTATGCATATGAATCAACTCAACAGCCCAGTTGAATGATATACAGGAAAGTAAAGCCTGGAAATAGTTTTGCGTTTTTTATTTGGTTCAGTTTATATAGCCAGGTATTTCTGTGATTCAAACACCATTCAATTTTCATTTGTGTGACTAGTGGTTTAAACCATCCAGCCCTGTGGGTTGCCATTATAAGCAACAGTAATAGGCATAAGACACCACAGAGCCATTAAACAAAATAACAGAAGGACAGGACAATATCCGTTACTGAAATGGATATATTTATGTTAAAGGTTGTATTAAATTATTATGGCCTCCATACGTATAAAAATGATGAACAAATCTTCTTATTTACCACTTGCTTGATTTCGTCTGGGTTGTAGCGCGAGTTGGCCCCAGCGGTCCCAGTGGACACCCTCTGGACTATTTCCTGCCCAACCAAATGGCAGAACGCAATTGGCTTGATGGCTCCTGCTGGCCAGAAATTCTTGTAAGGCCGGCTCCGTTGCAACTGCACATTCGTCAAGCCACACCTCAGTTTCCCATTGTAGAACATCCTGGAGGGGAACTCTTGGATCATGTAGTGCTGTAAAATGTTAAATAAATATCAAGACACTCAGATTCAGACAAAGTGAATGCCATTTATTTTTCTTGTTCTATTTCAGATAAGCTCCCGTAATTGGTTATTGCAACCAGAGAATGAATAGCTGTGTGCTTCTTGATCGACCATGGACGGGTTAAGAAGTCAAAACTAATACTCTCTCTTACCAGTACACTGGCTAGAAAAAGCAAATGCCCTTGCCACTTGACCATAACATAATTTATTCTTATTTGCAGAGTCCTGCAGCTCACATGGATCAAACTGAAGCCACTCAACATTTAAATCTGACAATAATGATAAAAATTCAACACATTTATCAAAATTCAGTTAGATCAATAAAAACAAAAATTAAATTCACAATTGCTAGTAACTGCCGTTTGAGAAGAAATACTAATCATCACCTGTCTACCTAACCTCTTTACCCAATAAATAATGAGAGACTCTTGCCACTCTGTGTTGAACCTGCAGCATGACAGTTCCCTCAGAAAAGTATTCAAACAGGGAGACATCCAAGCCTGCTTTGTTTACCTTTTTAATAAATTTATAATAAGAGACTCCTACCATTCTGTATTGGACCTGCAGCATGACAGTTCCCTCAGAAAAGTATTCAAACAGGGAGACATCCAAGCCAGCTTTGTTTACCTTTTTAATAAATTTATAATAAGAGACTCCTACCATTCTGTATTGGACCTCCAGCATGACAGCCCCCTTAGACAAGTCTTCAAACAGGGAGACATCCAAGCCAGCTTTGTTTACCTTTTTCATAAATTTATAATAAGAGACTCCTACCATTCTGTATTGGACCTGCAGCATGACAGTTCCCTCAGAAAAGTCTTCAAACAGGGAGACATCCAAGACAGCTTTGTTTACCTTTTTAATAAATTTATAATAAGAGACTCTTACCATTCTGTATTGGACCTGCAGCATGACAGCTCCCTTAGAAAAGTCTACAAACAGGGAGACATCCAAGCCAGCTTTGTTTACCTTTTTAATAAATTCATAATAAGAGACTCCTACCATTCTGTATTGGACCTCCAGCATGACAGCCCCCTTAGACAAGTCTTCAAACAGGGAGACATCCAAGCCAGCTTTGTTTACCTTTTTAATAAATTTATAATAAGAGACTCCTACCATTCTGTATTGGACCTGCAGCATGACAGTTCCCTCAGAAAAGTATTCAAACAGGGAGACCTCCAAGCCAGCTTTGTTTACCTTTTTAATAAACTTATAATAAGAGACTCCTACCATTCTGTATTGGACCTGAAGCATGACAGCTCCCTTAGAAAAGTCTCCAAACAGGGAGACATCCAAGCCAGCTTTGTTTACCTTTTTAATAAATTTATAGTAAGAGACTCCTACCATTCTGTATTGGACCTCCAGCATGACAGCCGCCTTAGACAAGTCTTCAAACAGGGAGACATCCAAGCCGGCCTTCTTTGCCTTGCCGCAGTTCACCACCGGCTGAAGTTGCTTGTGGTCCCCAATTAGAACCACTTTCCCAGGGTTGCAGGCCAATATTGGGATCATGGTGTCCGGCTCATGACACATGCCACACTCGTCCACAATCACCTGGTTTTAGTTGAGTGAAAAGGAAGAGAAAACTGCAGTAGAACAAGAACAATGTACACTAGTGATTAACTGAAAAAGGCAGTAAATGAAATATACATACCTACCTATCTAGTTTAATAAAGTTTTGCAATCCTCAAGAAGGGCAGCATATTTTAACTTAAAAAATTCATAAAACAGACCAACAATTCACAGAAACCTCTATTAACAAATAGTTCAGGAAACAAAATGGTACATACTTGCTCGACGTTCATGTCGAAAGTTTTCTGGAACAATTTGTTGCCGCTGCTTCCACACGTGCAGAGGATGACTTGTGTCTTGCTCAGCTCACCATGGTACGCCTTTCCAAGCAACCTCTTGTATTTCAGGATGTCCTCCATAGTGACACCTTCTGGGTGGTCCTTGAATCGCTGGTCATAATCAGCAATCCGTTCCGCGTAAGGTCTGTCCGGTTTTCGGATCAACTCGTGTAAGGCGACATCCCTATGTTCTTGCAGGGACTCGTCGGCCGTCAGCTTGGCCGTGTTTTTACTGTGAGGGAAGTTGGGCAGCGGGTAGTCCAAGTGGACCAGCTGCTCACTGAAGATCCTCACTACTTTCACCTTGAGTTGCTTAAGTTTCGCTGAAAAAAGTACCAGACAACATGTCCTATTAGACTTGCAACCCCTGATACGGATAGACAAATTCCTGTATTCTATATTTTATTAAAGCAAGTCAAATTCATAAAGCTTGATCCATTCAACTTGTTAAAAAAAACATTACCTGTGACCACATTGACTGACTTATTGGACGGCCCACAGTACATGACCTGCTTGCCTGCTGCGTTCTGTTGAGCAAATAGGTATGATAACCGAACACCTGTGACACTCTTCCCAGTACCTGAAATTTCAGAGACATTACAAATATTTTACAAATATTTGAATAGCAAGGCACTATTTCTCTGCCAGGCAACTACACCGGGAAGGGGAGCTATGTTACGCAGCTATGGGTCTCAAGTGTGTTATCAGTGTCATTCTGGTGCCTTTCTCCTTTCCAGACTCCTGTATCTCAATAGGGCTGCCAAGTCATGGAATCCCCAACTCCATCAAGGCCTTGTTGATTATTAACAAAGTTGTAGTGAGCTCGGCTGCATAAATGAACTTTGAAGTTTGCTATAATATTGAGATTACTTTTGTTTTGGATACCACAAAGAAATTGCTACCATCTATGAGAAAGGGAGCCTTCAATGGCCCTTCATGTGTGCTTGTACCTGATTTGAACTATTTCCTTGGTGAACACATGCTTGGCAAAAACTAAGAAAACATGAATAAACTACTGAAAAAATTCAAGATAGGCTTTACTACCTGGAGGACCCCAAATGAGAACAAATCTGTTGAAATCATGCAGAGCAGTCATCACCGCCCTCGTCTGCTCTTCGTTGGGTCTCTGCAGTACCCCTTCCAGACCTGCGTTGATGTCAATTCCAAGATCTTGAGGGTTTGCTGGAAGATACAACATTCGACATGGGTTATTCTGAAGTTAGCTCTTTCTCACCTTGGAGGGGCAAAACCAACAATAAAAACAACACCAAAAACTATGAATAAAAAAACTTTACTGTTAGCAGACTATGTAATTGTACAGGGAAATCTGCTGCTCATCCCAAATTCAGTTGATATTTTATTATAATCTCCATCTGTAGACCAGAAAAATTCTCAAAGCTAAAATATGGCATCCACAAAAATCACCTATGTCTATGATCTGAATCCTATTGTGCATTCAGACAACTGCAACTACGTATAAAGTTGATGATTCCAAATCTTTGTTGGAATTTCAATTCCCATTAATTCAACATGTTTAACTATAGATATATAATTTAGATAGATAGATAATTAATTTTCCAACAAAGCAGTTAAATTAAGTAGTACACGATAAATAATATTGTATGAGAGTACGTAGCTTGTAAGAGGGATACCTATAGGAACCTGCAAGTTTGTTTTTGGTAACCCCAGATGATATAAGATAAGAGGTGATAAGCTCTAAGATAAATGATTTAAAAACTGTACTACATACTTTTACTTGGCCTGATTGTTCTCTGACCTGATTGTTCTCTTGGCTCTAAATCGAGCCGAGAGAACTGAACCCATTTCAGCTCCCGAGGCTGGTTCCTGATAGCAGGGAAGAGCAGCATAAATCCATCCAGATTGACATCATCAATCACAGCATGAACCTCGTTGGGCCAGTCTTGGAGATCACATGCAGAAACCAGCAGCTTCATGGCCTCCTTGATGTCAGTTGCTTGCTTCTCGGCCCCAGAGCAATGATGGCAGATTTTTGCAATGTCTTCACGATCATAACCAACAGGCTCGTCTTCAATGTCTGCTTTCAGCAGTCGGTGAACAATGATGTCGATGTACCTCCTGATCGGAGATGTGAAGTGTGTGTATGCCCTTGTTCCCAGGTTGAAATAGAGATGATCTTCACTCAATCCTGAGCAATGGTACATACTCTTCTTTTGGATCATATGCCAGGACCTCAAAGCACGCAACTGATCTGGAAAGTTGTTGACGGATCGGACAATCTTCTCTAAAATCTGAAATTCATTGTGATACCTCAGAAGTTGGTTCCAGGTCTCTCGAAATATGTGCACGTAGCCATCATTCTGAGCTTGGACAACATCCTGGTCCTCAAGGAGATTTACATCCTGGTTCTCGAGGAGATTTGCTATTTGTTGCAAACAGAAGGAGTAAGGGATTTGGGAGGCATACTTCTCCTTCCATTCTTCCAACTCCTCTTGGGACGGCTTCATCTGTTTCCGCAGTGGCACCTTGTCGGGAAACTTCTGCAGCAAATGTTCGGCAATATGGCTGTTGGTCTTGACCATCCACTCCTCAATCATCATATGCGCCTTGTGCGATTCCTCATCTTCTATACCCAGGTGCCCAATGAGACCTTTTCTCTTCATGGCAAATATCTTCGCAAACTTGTACAACAAGACAATATCTTCTCTCATTTCATAGGAGAAGAATCATCATCAAGAATCTCCTCAACTTCTTTGTAATCAAACCGACGCCTAGAACGTATTGTGGTCAGTAGCCTTTGAACAGACAACACTTCACCATCTGATGATAAAGTGTAGAGCACAGAAACTGCAAGCCTGTCTTTATTTGGCAGCAAGCTGCAGAGTTTTGTGCTGAGATTACCAGGCAACATGTGAATCGGTTGTTCGTTTGGCGGGTAGTAAGAAGTTCCTCTCTTGAAGGCTTCCTTGTCGACGTCAGTGAACGGTTTTACGAAGTGTGTCACGTCGGCAACGTCACCCAGAGAATCTACCCTAGACGAATCTCTACATCGTCGCATATTATCATAAGATTTTGCGTCAGAGCGTCACAGCCAATCAGCGAGCAGTATTTCTATCCACTTCAAATGTTTAACGGCGATTTGCGTAAAAACTATTCATTTCCCAGAGACGTAAGACCTATCATTGTAAAGCTCTTGGAGAGACGAATCTATTGATGTGTGAATCGTACCTGTACCTCATGCGGGAATGTGTGTAATAGACGTAATCGGCCTAATTTGCATAACATGTCTTCAGGCCTGGTCATTGGCTAGCTTTGTGGGTGTGTCTGATTTATTCACTGAAGGCTTTGCTGAAGTGGCAACGTGGATACCAACAGTGAATGTCCCATCTGCATTTGTTACCACATGGAGAGCGTCATCCAAATCTCGAGCGCTTGAATCATCAACAGTGAATATCCTCTTTTTCTTTAGGTCAAGTCTGTCCCTGAATGTTTTATTCTCAAAATATTTCGGAGGGAATTCAGAGTCACAGTGTTTGACAAGGTCTGATGAATTGTTGATTGCCTCTGGAATGAAGTACATATGGTCAATTCCACGGAAGTGTACCACTTTAAGCATTTTTTTAAATCTTAGTGATCGTCAAATCATTCACAGAAGCAAACCAGTATGGTCTCTACTGCCCAAAACAAGTTAAATTTTTCTCATATTGTGTTCCGTTTTGAAATAATCAACATTTTCCTCCAATCTGTTCAAAATTTTAGGCAAAAATCAAAATTGAAAGAAGCAGTTGCTTATTATCTTCATACTGATCACACATACATCGCAGAAAAGCGAAGTCATGTTTTTCATGCCTGCAAAGGTACTCGGAAGTTGTTTTGAAAACATGTTTACTAACACTAATGTTGAAGAAGATTCACACTTCATCTACGTTAGACATTGCTGGTACATTGTCCCATCAGTCACGCCAAAACATAATAAATTGACCTCAATCACTGAATTATTTGTTTTTGGCTGACTTTTTTTCATTGTTATCTAGTACATAGTGACAGATAACTGGGCATGAATTGTCTTGAAGATTATTCTCACTCATTTGCGTGAAGAATGGTGTGTAAACATTGTCCCTTCAGTCACATTCGAACATGATAAATTGACCACATGCAGCGAATTACTTGTTTTTTGTTGATTTTAATCATTATTATTTTGTATAAAGTGACACATGGATTGTCCTTTCTAATTTCCAATAATTTTTATGGTGAAAAAGTATTGAAATCCTGACCCGGAGTCAAAAAATCTTACTTAGAGCATGGTGCAAAGTTTGGTGATGGATAACTTGTTGCTGGACTGCATGGCAGGGTCTATTAATGCTAATAGGAAATATAAGGACAAACTGTTTGGTAAGTTCATGTGGAATACAAGTTAAATATTCAGCCAACCTGAGTCCAGAAACATGGCCTCTTATCAATGTGAGATCCATGAAATAATTCAAAAATACGATGCATGGAGTGTCTATGCGCCATACTGCATTCACAGGAACCAAAAATACAGGATTATTTTCAAGGATGGCTTGGATTAAAGAGGATTGCAAATACTCAGTAAATCTGGTGCCAGAAGCATGGAAGCTGTCTCCCCACAGACGTGACAAACAAATTGGTTTCCCATTTAGGCCTTTAATAGATATGTTACTAAAAATGTTTCTGACAAGTTTTTCTAGCCTAGAAAATACACTCTTGATGATTTGAAGCCCATGGCATAGACCATAATATGCATATTGCACATGTTTAAACTGTGCCGAGCATAAAAAAACAATCATTTCAACAATAATTTTTTTTTTTCATATGAAGGGATTGAGACACATCCACAAATTTTGGAACGTAGATAGTAATTACATGTTCAGCAAACTCACAAAAAACGGTGGTCAAAAAAGTCCCTTCAGTCACAAGAGCATATTTGACCTCATATCAAAACTAAAAATCAAATTCCGGGGATGTTTTTATAATATATTGCAACTTCATGGGCACAACAACAAAATTTCATAACATCAACACCTTCCTCTCATTCCTTCTATTACATTTTGACTCCTATTAAGGTGAAAAATACATTGATTGTCCCAAAGTCACGGTGGAATTGACCACATGTTATTCAGGATGGCATAAGACACTGTGAACGAGTGTCCAGTTGGAAGAGCCCCAATAACCATTCCGGGAGGCAATGAGTAACCGGTTTCCCACTTCAGGTACATGACAATGTACAGCCTGGACTGATTTTCAATTTTAATTTGCTCGGCATTGATGACATTCTTCCTCTTGCCCATTTTATACTTGGCTAAGTATCCATATTTGTCTTTATCGTCACCTTTCCTTAAGTTGAGAATTGGAGGGAGTTTTGACGAGACAGGAATCATGAGGCGCTGGTTTGTTTCATTGACTTTGCACAATATGATACAATAGCGCATCCTCATGCTTCTGGAAATTACTCCTAATACTTTTCCCTCCATGGGATCCAGGAATTCACCATCCTCAATGCGTCTTTGCAATTTGACAACAACCTCATCACCATCCAGGGCTCTTTTGCAATGTCTCCTGTTGCCAACAATCACCGTCTCGCCCTTCCTTTCTCCGTCTAGGATCACTGCAGTGATGTTGCTGACGGATCCATGTACAATAATTGTCATCTTTCGTAGCTGTCTTCACTTTCCAAAAGTCCTTCCAAGTACTCAAGGTCATCCTCGTCATCTGACTCATATGCAAGGAAGTTTTTCTGATTAAGTTGGGCTAGAGCCCGTTGGTCTTCTCTGCTGGTGGATGTCTGCTCCCCATTAACATTTCTATTTGTACCTATTTGGGGTAATTTGATTTGTGTCTTTCCGTCCCTCTGGTCATATTCGATGTAGGGCAGGAGCTTGACTCTTGTCAGTTGTTCCAGATTGTTTTCTGGTATGAAATCAACAGTGTCTTGTGAAAACAGCAGTTCCTCACCTCTTCAGAGTCCGCGAAAAGTACTTTTGACACACAGGAAATTCGGGCAGGTAGATTCTGAAGTTTACCTGCACAAATGAAATCTTATCTGCCCGAAATTCCAATTTCAATAATTGCAAGTCGTTTTCTAGAGCTTCAAAAATATGAAGTTATTGCAATCTGCATGTTACAGTAGACAAACTTCGAGTGCTTACAAGTGACTGGTTTCAGAGTATCAATGAGGTCACTAAAGCTGTTGCTTCAATCTTTACCATTGAAACTGGTGGCTCTTTCACTGACTCATAGGACTTCTAATGACATGTATAGAAGCAGCAGTGACCAACATCTGGCTCAGTGACATGTATCAGAGCAATTCTAAGTGAATGGGCAGTAGAACAGTTGTCATATGAAGTGCAGTCACTGAGTCATAAATCTGACCCATTTGACAATAATCATTGCTCTCTTCATGAAAGATGTGGTGTTGACACAGTCAGTCAACATGAAAGCTTATCCATCTGAATTGCGATAGTGAGTTATAAATCATGGCAGAATTGCGACAGAATTATATGCATGCTTGTGTCTAAGCAGGGTTTTTGTGTATATAAAATGTAGCAACCTGTTTGATGAACAAGGGAGCTACACAAGAAAGAAAGGGGCATCCCTCCATTGCATAGCTCGTTTACGCTTGCCCTGCCAACAAGTTCAATAAAATTCTAAAGTATTCTAATCCTTCACAGCTTTTTCTGGCCTGAAATATCTATAATTTAGATAATTGTTTGTGTTTTTCCTCAAAGAAATATTTGGAACAACAAACAGACAACAATTAAACATTCAAACATAGATACTATAACAAAACAACCCAAGTCAGGGTCACTGAGTAACAATATCACGAGCTGTTGTGTGAATTAATATCACTCGAGCCCGCAGGGCGAGAGTGATATTAATTCACACAACAGCGAGTGATATTGTACGAAGTGCCCTGACGCGTGGTTGTTTTGTTTTTATCACCTGGTTTTACCTCATATTTTCAGTTATAAAGATGGACTATTTTCTACAATTACAAAAATGTGACGTCACCATGGAGCAACAATGGACATGACGTCACAATCCCATTATTCTGTCCCTTGTTTGGTTTGTGACATCATCAGGCAGCTGAAATGCTGGTGATGTCATAACCATTGTTAAAAAATATCGCCCTTGAAGGGTGGTATTTTTTACAATATCAAAGGCCCTGATATTTTGACTGTAAACAGTGATATTCACAGCCAACCAGGTAATAAAATTTCTTTGAATATCTCAAACTGTGAATTCTGTTTGTCACACCAGAGGAAGATTAATCTGTTTGTTATAACTTTGCTAAAATGAAGCACTTGTGGTCAGGATGGCCAGGAGCAGCAGACACCAAGATCGGCTGGGGATCAGTAGCATTGACAGTGGTCAAGCTCTGTTGATTGCAGGCCTATTAGGCTATTACTCAGAGAGACAGGAGTGAGGTCACTGGTGAATGCTATGACACCTATCACACAACATGGTATGTATGGGCTATGAGTCAGTCACACGTTTATGAGGTATCAAAGTTATGGTCACTTAACATGGCAGGGATAGGGCTGTGATGTCAGTAACAGCCCAGAAGTGTATTGCATGTAAACACTCGAAGTTCGTCTACTGTAATAATTTAAAGCCCAATGACCCATTGGTGAGTTTAGGCCTACTATACATGTATTGCACAAATCTTGCATTGAACATAATTTTGTTGCTATTTTTTCAAGACCAAATAGGTTTAATTTCCACTTTGGCCCATATATTCTTTATTTTCTAAGTCAACATTGATAAAATACTTTTAGAAAAACAGACAGAGATACCTATTCCTTTATGCTTTATCCATGCTTTATCCTGTTTTAATTAAAATTGATTCCAAGCTGTAAAATTTGTGTTGTATTCCACTACTATTCGATAAAACCAATCAGAACCCCTGCTGTGTTTTGGATCATTGTCCATCCAAAGGCGATGGCCATCAGGGTATTTGGCCTGGAGGAATGGCACAAGATGTTTCTCCAAGATGCCCACAAACATGTAACGGTCAATAATGCCTTCAAAAATGGCAATAGGGGTAGGCCCTCTGTCACTGATACCAGCCCAAATGTGCACCTGAAATGATAAAAAAATGTCATGGAGAATTTAAATTTCAATTTTTTTTAGAATATCTGTAGTGCATCCAGGAAACCTGATATATAATGTGAATAGGCCAATTTAAATGAAGTAAAAGTATTAACCTTCAAAGGATGTTTAGGACGGGGCTTGGGTGTTGGTCTTTCTCCAACCATCCTGGCACACCTCTTCACATGTCTCTCCATAACAATGGAGCATTCATCTGTGAAGATGACATCTCCACAGGTAGTTGGAAAGTTGGGGTTCTGTTGAACAAACAGAAGCCTTTTTTCTTTGTTCACCTGTCTGATCAATTGGCAGTAACCAGCACCTGAAAACAGGAATAATGTTATTTTAACTGCTGATGACAAAAAAGCCATAATTGCAATAAGACACACACTTCCTACAATTGATTGCAATTAGCGCATTAGGTGTTTTGAGTGCTTCCTTGTGATTGCTTTTTCAAGTGCAGGAGATTGCAATTATCATGCTGTCAAGTCAGGAACCTGCCTGTAATTGTGTAATTAAGAGTCCTTTAAACAGCAATTAGTCTATATATGCAATTGAGCACATTAATTATTATCTTCAAGACAGATAAACGTTTCTTTTGAAGAAGCAATTATTAAAATTTACCTTTGAATGTGAAGCCTAGTGATCTCCTTGCCCTATCAATAGTAGAAGTTGAAAGGCGGATACCAATTTCAGCCAGGCCACTTTGCAATTGAGTCAGTGATGTCTCATCATTTTCCCTCATCTTGGCATATATGAAATCAAGTGCCTCATCTGTGACCTGCAAAGACATAAATAAAATAACTCTTTTTTTTTTGGTGCATGTCTGTATGACTTACTACTGTTGCATATCAGCTAAACTTGTTCCAGAGACACTATAGAAAAAAGACAGAATTTTCAATTTTAATTTTTATAAAGATATTCCAGAGATCATGACATAATAATATTAAAGCTGGTAAGTCCACCAATTCTATGTAAAACCTGGCTTGCAGCAGGCCCGTAGCCAGGGGGGGTGTGTAGGGTGTGTACACACCCCCCCACAGCCCAATCTCCCCCTTGAATCCACAATGATCTTACGCGTTTTTGCGAATGGCGATTTACGCGGTTGCAATGCTTGATTGGATTTATTTCCAAACAAAAATAAATGTATGCATTGCTCAAGATTCACAGCAACCATTTGAGTGACCATTCAGAATTTTTTAGAGGCAGTGAGGGGGAAAAGCAGGGAAAGTGGGGGCAATGAGGAGGTTATGTGGGGGAAACGGGAGCAAGAGTGGGGAACGGGGAAGAGGGGGGTAAATGAAGGGAAGCGCGGGCAAGAGGGGGGAAGAGGGAGGCACAAGGGGCAAGTGGGGGATAACTGACATTGCGGGAATAAGAGAAGGGAGCAGGGGGTGTATCCTGTCGGTGTGCAGCCAAAACGGCGATAAACCAGAACGGCTATTCGTATCTTTACCATAACGGCGATGATAAATTTTACTAGAGTACAAGAACGGCTATTTGCACTTATTTTTGGTAGAAATAGCTGAAAACTTTGTAATTTTACTTTAAAATAATACATTTTGTTATCCAACATTGTTTCGGTTATCAAAAAGATTATTTAGTTACGTTTTTTGTTATGTTTTATCAAGTTTTACACATTTACTAAGTTTTTGCTACATTATAACATGTCAAATTAGACAACAAAAATGTTACGTTATTTTGCTACAAAGTAACAAATATCTTGGATGTGAACTTCTTTGCTACAAAGTAACACATATCAGACGTTTTTTTGTTGAAAGATACTTTTCTAAGTTGATTTTTAACTAAAATTGTCATCGCCGTTTTGGACTTCAATCATCGCCGTTTAGGTAAAGTCTGTAAATATATGAATAGCCGTTCTGGTTTATCGCCGTTTCGACTGGCAGTCTATCCTGTCATGAGGCCTCCCCTCACAAAGAAACCCTGAATGGTCTTGAGGGACAGAGCACGTAGGCCTACTAGCATGCAAAGTTGTATTGCCGTAAAAAAAACATAAGGTCCATCTGGCTCAGGCTCTACTCTGAAGTATGAAATTCCAAAATGAAATTATGGCCGGGGCATAAAGAGTGTGTTTGCACTGCCCCATATCTACCAAAACTTCCGCCAATTTCTAAAAAGGGAAAGTGAAGAAGAGAGGAAACAAAACTCCAAAAACAAAGAAAGTGTTTTAAAATCAGGCACTTAAATAAGAATATTTTTAGGAGGGGCGCAACGATTCTCCCCTCCCTGTGTGCCATCTCCTTCTTCAGTCACTTTCCTCACAAGACATGTCCCTTGCTGTTCTCTCTGTATTCTGCCTTTCTGCCTACTCCGTAGTTCTTGGGGCTCCTAACAAATTAGTAATAGCTCCCTCACTGGTTCCTCCCTAGCTCATGTCTCCTCACTCTCTACCTACTGCATCTCTCTGCTTTCCACCACCTGTTACATTTCTGCATTTCTATATTCAGAAGCAATGCTCGGACCAACTCCTCCCTAGTTTTTGCTTCCTCCTGTTAGCTGAAGCCTTCTCCGGTTTATTCATCTTCCTCCGTCACTAATCATCTATATTTCTCTGCAATTTTTGGGCTACTTCTGTATAAAACCTCTTGTGGCTGTCTTGCCACCTTCTGATAGCTTTAACCTTCCTAGGAGCTTTTTTAGAAGTATCAATCCTTCCCCTCTTTAGTCCTCTTTCTGTCTGACTCATACTCTCCCTTTCTTCTTCCGCTTAGCCATAGCTACTCCCTTTTCCCCAGCTCTTGGCATGCACCTACATATCTTGCACCTCCGTTGGTGACACTCATTTTCTACCCTCACCCCAATTGTTTTTTGTCCCCTTCATCTCTTCATCCTCCCTAGGTCTCTCCCTCTCCATCCCTGACTCTAAACTCTCTTCCTCTTTCCTGTCTGCATTCTCCCTCTCTACTTCCTTCCTAATAACTGATGCATGCACCTTGCCCTGGCTTTTCAGCATGCCTTTGGCCTCAACATCCCTCTGTTGAATCTCCTGTCTCCTTCCTCTCCTGTGTTTTCCTCCCGTGACCCCCTCTTAGAGGACCCTCACTGCCCCCAACATAGCATGCCACTCTAATCTCCTGGCAAATAACTCCATATTTCTATGTGTTTTTGCAAAGCTAAAGGATACTTAATTAAATTCTCCAAAAATAGTTGATGTTTTTTTATAAGGTCAAAATGGATATTTTCTCCAAATCGCAGAGAAATTTAATTACAATATAGTAAAAACCCTGTGATTTAAAAAATTATTTGCTCAAATCACTTGGGTTTTTAGTATATTATTGGGTTAAATTTCTCTGCAATTTGAACAAATCATCAGTATAGACCAGGGCCCTATAGGCGTATTTCTCAGGGGGTCAGGGGGGGCTGCAACCCCCCCTGGCATCAGGGCAAATGGCATATATCATGGCAAATCCTGACCAATCAGGGCAGATCCATTGCCCTGGTCACATTCGCGCCATGTTAAAATTTCAGGGCAAAATAGTCACAGCCCCCCCCCCCCGCGAGACAGCCGTCCCATATGCCTATGGACCAGGCTATGAGAAAAGGTCAAAATTCTCAAAGACTGTGTTCTTTGGCATAAATTTAAGATGTTACAATATTGAAGTTTTTTGGGAATTTTTCTTCCCCAGACCCCCCGCCGCAAATTTTCGGCCCTACGGACCTCACTTCTCCCTTGATTGCTTTCCACACACCCCCCCCCCATAAAAATTCCTTGCTACGGGCCTGTGCAGTTATAGATCAAAACTTTTTGAGAAAAGTATTGATTCTCAGTTGAAAAAATTAAGCAACACTGTCTTTGTTAAAACGCTCTCGGCGTACAGACCAAATTTCAGTACGGAGCAAGTTCTTTTACATGTTACGGAGGCAATCAAGGGTTCCCTGGACAGGCGTGAGCACACTGGTGCTGTGCTCATGGACCTGTCTCGGGCCTTTGATTGCCTCCCTCATGATTTGGTTATTGCTAAATTAAATGCCTACAATTTGAATAGAGAAGCTCTGATTTTGCTTACCAGCTATCTCCGAGGGAGAACTCAACGTGTCAAAGTAGGTAACACCAGAAGTGATTGGTCACTCATAAAGAAGGGAATACCGCAGGGCTCCATTTTGGGCCCTGTGCTATTCAACTTCTTTATGAATGACCTGCTTCTATTACTTTCTTCAGACTTTAGTATAGCAAACTATGCGGATGACAACACTATTGTTGCCTCCGCACCCACTAGATCAATTTTATTAGATAGATTAACTAGTGGTACTAAGGTAGCTATCAATTGGTTTATTAATAATCAAATGCAAGCCAATCCTACTAAGTTCCAGTTAATTGTTTTTGGAAGGAAAACAGACACTGTTAGATTAATTCTGGATGACATTGTTATTGAGGAAAACGAATGTGTGAAGTTACTTGGTGTCACATTGGACCAAATGCTAGATTATAAATTACATGTCAGAAACATTTGTAGAAAAACTGCTTGGCAGTTGTGTGCCTTAAAAAGAATTGCAAGGTATATCCCTTTAGATGCAAGAATGGCGATCTTTAGATCTTTTGTATTAAGCAATCTTGTATATTGCAGAACTGTGTGGCACTTTTGCTCCAAAGGCGACACTAAAAAACTAGAAAGATTACAAGAAAGAGGACTTAGAATTGTTTTTGATGATTACTTATCTGATTATCACTCTTTGTTAGAAAAATCAAAATGTAAATCATTGGAAGAATCTAGGTTACAATCAATTATTATTGAAGTTTATAAAGCGTGTAATGATATTTCACCGGAGTACGTAAGAGAAATGTTTAAACGTAAGGTTTCAAACTATGATTTATGTAGAACGTTACAATTGACAATGTACCATAGACGGACTACAAACTATGGACTACGAACATTTACCCACTTGGGCAGTTCCCTTTGGAACAAGTTACCTAACAGAGTTAAGGAATTAGAGACATTGGATAAGTTCAGGGAAGAACTAAGTAAACTTGATTTAATTAAACTAGTGTAACTTAATCTTATCTTTTTAATGGAATTAGTCATCACTAATTATCTTGTTACACCGGGTTTTTATTCATGTTATTTCTTTTATCATGTTTTTATTTGTATCTGTTATTTCTATATTCGTCGGTGACACTAGTGTCTGTACTATTGTTTTGGTTTACAAAACCGACTCTAAATAAAATTTGTCATTGTCATTGTCATTTGTCATTATAGATCATAAACTGATAGATTTTAATTATATTGCTAGCTTTAAGCTTAGAAATCTGTTGGGCTATACCTTTGATAAACTTCCACTGCCAGCTAGTCTTTCTGTGGTTTGATCCTTCTCCCATTTGGTAATAATCCGTCTGATACTTGTGTGGGTTAGAAAAACATTTTCTTGGGCTTCAAGGACACGTGCAATATCACAAAGTCGCATAGACTGCTTGTGTAGTGAGATTATTCTCTCCTTCAGAAACGGTGAAATAGCAGGCATCTTGTCTGAAGTTGTTGTGTGATTGAACAGACCATCCTTTCCTTTTATTGCATTCCATGCTCACAACTGAGTTCATGTGAGAGTTAATCTCAATTAAACTATCCAATCACTGGAGCAGAAGATGGTCAGCTGACCTAATTGTGAGCAATAAAGCAAAAAGCCACCAATCACATGCAGTGTTTCTGCATTATGACCCGTAATTGCAATTAATATTGTAAATAAAAGGTGATGGTCTCTGGGCCATTCATCACTTTCAAGGATGGCTTCCAAGAGACAACGAACTTTGAGTTCAAGCTCTGATGATGAGTCTTTGGCTGACAAGAAGAGGCGACAGAATGGAAAAACTTCTGGGAAGCTGCTTTTGTCGGTTTTTCCAGACTTTGAGGTAAATATTTGTTTAAACATCACATTTAAACATTATTAGGCAAGCTTCATTGCCGTTTCTCTAAATTAAATATGAATCATAATTAATTGTGTTATTAAAACATATTTTTCATATTGGTATAATGAAATTAATTCTTCTAAATAATTTTTTTCTATGGATTTTCTGCAGTATCTCCAAAGATGTTTATATGATGATCGTTTGCATATGAATAACATTTATTTTATCCAAATAATGTGATATTGTTGCACAATTTAATGATGCTGTATTATATTTTCAGGACAGTGATGATGAGGCCCTCATGAGAATGCCCATGCCGGGTATGCCCTCTCCAGCTCAACTGACCCCACTGCCAACTCCACCTGCCACTGAGGATCACGAGTTTCCTTCAGATCAGCTTGGCCAGGGCTCTCCCCAGTCATCACAAGAACCATCAACCCCTATGCAGGGCTCCTCTGCTGCTGGAGTGTCTCTTCCCAGGAAACAGGCTTTCTCTGTGAACACCCCTGTGTACAGGTAATTGAAATGTTTTTTACCTGCTCTACATTACCTGAACCTCAGAGGCTTAGAATTAGTGATAATGTTCCAGGAAAATTCCAATTGCCCTGCTGTTGCTGACTACTAATTTTAAATTCCTAATTGGCGTTTAGATTCATGATCACTAATTTTAGTTATGCACCTAGTTCAGATTCTCAGCCTTTTGGTATAATTACATGCTAATTGCATTTAAGGTGTAGCTCAATTAGCCACATTACACATTCTCTGTTTGTGCATGTAAAAAAATCAAATATCAACAAATTTTTACTTTATTTATTTATAAATATGTAATGGGTATATTATATTTATACTAAGAATACAGTTAGTTTGATTTTCTTCTGCATAATCATTATTTATGGCAATTTCTGTATGAGTGACTTTCACTTTGGCCCAATTATTGTCAGCCAGCAACCAGGGCAGTTGTAATGAGAGTCAATGAAGCATGTAACAGGTGTGCTGGGAAATCCCCCTCTCAGGTGTGAAGGGGATTTCCTTTCTACCCCAAGTCTTTGTCTTTTTGGACACAGTTGAATGATTGTTAAGATGGAATTTCTGGATTACAATTTCTCAGTAAAAATAAATGGAGGTTTCCTAAATACATGCACTGCTTCAATAACAATATTTCAGAAAATAGGGGCTTTGATTAGCAAATATAAAGTATATATATATAGGCCTACACACACACACATATGTTACATATATTTACAATCTTTACTAAAAAATGCAAGATTTTACAGTTAAGAGGTTTTGTGCAACTGAATGTTCATGTTATATAGTAATGAAATAATATTACATTATTTTGTGCACCAGTCTGTATATATAATTTTTCAATTCAGTTTTCTTACACCTGTTAATTGCTATGGGACAATGGCAATGTGTTGCTCTTCTACATGACCCAATTGCTTTCTTTAAACAAATACCCTTTGCAGACAATAGATGCCATTTACCCCCAGTGTCTATTGTATACTTTCCATGTTCGGAAGAAGTTTGGATCCAGGGTGCCCACTGATGACTTCCCCGACTTCGTGAAGATGAGCATGAAGTGTTTGGCCACTAAATGCAAAAATCTTAGAAGCAGGCAAAAGGACCAGTTGACCCAGAAGAGACTTGCGAAGAGATTGTAAATTTATGTTATGATTGTATTACATTTGTTATTTTTTATTTATTACATTGTAAATATATTATTGCTTATTATATACTACATGTACTCCTCAAGTGCTTATAATAAATATACATTTTATATAAAAGTGGGTTTTGATTTTTCAATATTTTATATTGTAATATTTTATATTGAATTACACAGAAATGAAATTGAGAAATATTTCTACTGATGCATAAAAATTATGTAAACATGTAAAGTTATATTAATCTTGAGTGAGGATGTTTCCTTAGATGAATAATTTAATGAAAGAACAAAATGATATATTTCTCATAAAATGCTACAAAGATATCTCAGAATTTTAGTTCTTCACAGTAACAATAGGGGGACACATGGCTGTTTATAAACTTATGTCTCACTTCGGCTCACTTATGGCTCCCTTTGGTTCACATGGGCTAAGTGTGGATGCTAATGGCTCAGTCTGTCTCGGGTTAGCATTTTCTGGCTCAGTCTGTCTCTAGCTGAACGTTTTCAGAAATTTGTACATATTCAATGATGATCTGATGAAATGGGGAAACAAATAAATATAGACGAAATAGGAGACCCACCAAAGACAAAAAAGATCATCGCTGCTGGTGGGCCACCTGAATAATGAGAGATGATGAAAGTCCCTGCAAGCATTCATGAAACAAAGATTGAAGATGAAGTGATTGAGTAATGGATGACAGTACTAAGTATTCTTAATTAGTAGGATGTTTTAAGAAACCAATTTTTGAATACGAGGTATATGAATTTAGCTATTTGAACAGATATAGCAGTTTCTGCTTTGACAATCAGCAGGAAAAGATTCAATAAAAGGATTTTTTACATACCTGGCAAAACCATCGATGCTATGAGTGTAGATCTTGCTCCTGACGATCGATGGACAGTTATTAAATGCTATTGGAACTCTGTACCTAATACTATTCCTTGAAAAGGAGTATCTTAATTTTGGAATTTGAAAGTTATTATTATTTCCTGTGAAGAAGCTATGATGATCTGTAAATTTTATGAAGACTGATCTGAAGTAAGTCGGCAAGTCATTATTTTCTAATTTATGACAAAACTTAAGATCATGGAATGCACACATATCAGATGTCCTGATTAGTTTTATTTTCTTGAAAATAGGATTTGTGTGTGCATTATATTGTGCATTTACAATGATACGTACAGCCCTCTTTTGCATCGAAAGAGTCTATTGACCTGTGACCTGTGAGCCCCATAATTGAGATGTGGTATTATGAGTGATTTATAAATAGTTTCTAAAATAAAGCGAGGAATGAAATGTTTCAATTTAGTCATAATAGCAATGATCCTTGATATTTTGAAAGAAATATGACTTACGTGTTCTTTCCAGTTTAAATTACTGTCTATCACTATACCAAGGAAATTAAATTTATCAACCCATTGAATCCTTGTGTTATCTATTGTCAAATTAGGTAAATCTATTCTACCTGTCCTAATACCTGTGGTGAAGAGCATAGCTTTAGTTTTTTCGGCATTGAGTGATAATTTGTTAAACTTTAACCAATCTAAAATCTTATTTAGCTCCAAATTAATTTCATTACTGTTATCAGCTGAGGTAAATGTATTTAGAGTTGTGGAGAGAGTCGTGTCATCAGCATAAATGATTGGATAAAATTTTGAGCTTGCAGATGTTATATCATTCACGTAAACTAAAAATAGTAAGGGGCCCAAAATAGAACCTTGTGGGACACCTGTTGATAACGGAAGATAAGTTGAGTGATTATCAGAAAAATACACACATTGTGTTCTGTTTTTCAAGTAACTTTTAAACAATGACAAGGCAGATTCATGTATTCCATAGTGCTCTAATTTACGTATTAAGATATTATGATCAAGAGTGTCAAAGGCTTTGGAAAGGTCAAGATTAATATTTATTGGAATATTGTTATTTTCTAAATTTATTACCAACCGATCGACCATTTCTAGTGTTGCGAGTTCAGTAGAATGTTTTTTTCTGAAACCATATTGACTATCATAATACAGTTGATTAATACTAAAGTACTTATCGATTTGGTCATGCATCAATTTTTCTATTACTTTGGAGAGAGATGGGAGTAGAGAAATGGGTCTATAATTTTGAATGTTATCATTTTCACCTTTTTTGAATATTGGAGTTACTTTGGCTATTTTCATTTTATCAGGAAATATACCTGTATGAAAACATTGGTTTATTATCAATGTGAGTGGTTCAACTATGATGGGTGAAATAAGTTTTAGTAATTTATTAGAGAGGCCATCAATGTCTCTCGATGTCTTAGATTTCATACTTCTTATTGCTTTTGATACTAACTCAGTAGAAACTGGAGTAAATTTAAAAGAGCAATTAAGTGAAGAAGTTAAGTACTCAGTAAAAGTTCTATTTTCTGGGGGATTTATCTGGGAGGCCAAGTTGCATCCAACATTAGCAAAGAATTCATTAAACTTATTTGCTATTTCATTTGGTTCAGAGGTATAGTTGTTATTTATGAGGAATGTCTTTGCAGAATTGTCATTCTTGTTTTTATTTAAAATATCTTTTATTGTGCTCCAAGTCCCTTTAATATCTTTTTTGAATTTTTCAAAACAATTATTGTAATAATTTTTCTTGGCCATCCGAATACTACGCTTTAAGATGCAGTTATAGGTTTTCAGGTTAGTTTTCAAGGTATGATATTCTGGACTATTGACTGGAGTACTGCGCACTCCTTTATAAAGTTTGTCTCGAAACCTGATAGATAGAATAAGACCTTTAGAGACCCATTTGCATTTTTTGTGTTTAAATTTATCAAACTTAACTTTTTTATCAAACTTAACTTTTTTAGGGGTCATATATTTTGTGAGGCAACTGGTTATGTTTTCATGCAGTCTATTGTAATTGATGTTAGGATCTGTTTCTAAGTCATCAAGGAATTTATCAAGGGCACATTGCTAATTGCAATTTGGTGAGCTATTGATACTTGTGAAAGGCTAATTGCAATCCATTTGACACTTGTGAGTCCAATTTGAGTCATTGTGATCTACATGCAGTCATCTTTAGCATACGTATCTACATGCAATCATCTTTAGCATGGAGTTTCATTATCTACACAACTTCAGCATGATGTGAAAACTGGGATCAAAAAGTGGACTTTTAACCCTTTTTTAGGGTAAATTTATTTGGAAATTGGAGAATTTTTTTCTGGCTGAGTGGTCACTGGTGAAATACTGTGATAAAAGAGACAAAGGAGACAAAGGATACAAAAGAAATGACAGGAAAAAAGAAGTGTGAAGCCTGCAAGAAAGACTACAAAGAAAATGGAGTATGCTCTGACTGCTACAAACAGAACAGCACCTCTAAGATCGTTGTGAATGAACTTTTGTGTTATGTGAGCAATTACATCAAGAAATCCTCACAAGGTCAACTGAAGCTTGCTTTACTAAGTTTCTACAATGAAGAAGCTGTGAATGGTGCCAAAAGAGTTTTGATTGAATGTGCCAAGGAATGGCAGATCGATGTCACTGATGTGGAACAGACAAGACACAGGTCAACAGTAAGGTCAGCAAGGGAAGCAGAGTTGGATGACATCATCAAGTTATTCATGGAGATCATCAAACCTGAAGCTGAAGTAGATGTTCGTTTCTATGCAGAAGATGTTCGTCAACTGCCACCTGCAGCACCTGAAGAAGGAGGAAGCTTGATGTCCTTATTTGAGTTAATGGCAGATCATAAGAGACAGATGATGCAATTACAGCAATCAGTGGTTACTTTGCAGACCCAGGTTGCACAGAATACAGGCCGTTTGACTGAGACAACTGCAGAGAAGTCATATGCTAGTATGGCAGCTTCAATGTCAACAGCTGGACCTTCAAGGGGACATAGGCCATATGGAGGGGAATCTGAGAGAAATGCATCCAACATCACTGTTGATAGACTTCAACAGGCTTTAGAACAAACCACTGATAGTGGTGGCGGGCCATATATGATGGTACAGAGTGATAGTAAACGTCCAAGGCCTACATGGTACAACAGCAATTCTGGTCCATCAGCAGGTCTGACAAGGCCGTCTGTCAAAACTGGAGCTGCAGAAAAGACTGAATCGCTGTTCGCAGGACCTGAGAAATTTCATGTTCAACTGACCAACGTTAGTCCAAAGATAAATGAAGATCGGATTCGTACTTACATAAATGAACAAGATGACCAGGTTAAGCTTTTGAATATAAAGGATACTACAACTGACGGATGGGAAACAAAACGCTTCCTTGTTACTTTTGAAATGTCCAGCTTTGATACAGTAATGGATAGTGAGTTCTGGCCACAAGGAATCTACTACAAGCAGTGGTTTGTAAGAGCAAATCAAAGCAGACAGCCTGGAACTTTTAATAATTCAAATGGATAAATTGCGGATCATGTCATTTAATCCTACTGGCTTGGGTTTTGGGAAACCTGAGTACATAAAGACTCTGTTGGATAAATACCGGATAGACATATTGTTTATACAGGAATGTTGGCTGTTACCATCAAATCTAGATAGACTTGGTGAAATTCATGAGGATTATTTGTTCCATGGCCAGTCTGGGATAATAGACACTGAAATTTTGCAAGGGAGGCCATCAGGGTATAAAATAAGCGTGCAACGATCCCAAAATGTGCAGTGATCAATCCAAAATGTGCAGTGATCAATCTGAATTTGTGCAGTGATCAAATTCACCCTTTTATGCTAAATAATGGTGAACTGCATAATCCCCACAATATATGTTCAACAAATGTATACTTTTGCCTGTCTGATGATAGTTTGGCAATTTGTACTGCTTGATAACTCAAAGACAGTTCTGAGTGACTGGTTTGTTGTTCCTTAGATTTTACAGAGACAATGTAGGAAGAATAATATTCTTGCTCATAGATAGCTAAATATAAAAATCTTGAATCAGACATTACAATTATTCACAACCCTAACAGCCATTGGTGCTCATCACCACTACAGACACACCAAGGTTGGCAAATTCCCTGAATCAATGACCCTGCTGTAATGTTGTACCAATGGGGTACAGCTATGCAGGGTTTTTGATTTAAGGGAATTGCCCAGACCTACCAACTTTCCTTTGGCTGAGGGCGCGCAAATGATCAGAATGCTTGTGCCTGAGAGTTGGCCACTTCATTCCAAATCAATTTAAATTATGACAAAATTTGGCCATGTTGAGACATGCCTCACATTGCCCCTAAAAATATTTGATCACTTGGCTTGTTGATTTCAATTTTAAATTGCTATGGGACGTGAAATTTTACTGAAACCTCTGTTTGGCATTAAAAATTAAATCTAACTCTCAGCAAAAAAATTCAGCCTCCTATATTTGATCCCATCTCTTCTTTCATAGGGGTAATTTAGTGTCAATTCAACAAATGGCTCCTGATCAGAATGCTTTGAAAATTTACCAGAATCAATATTTCTGCGAAAGTACAGATCCCAAGTAATACAATCTCAGAAATTTCAGGAAAAAGATGTGAATTAACTGCAATTTTCAGATTTTTTTGACGACCTGTGAAATGGATGCAAATGCACTTAGGTGGCTGAAAAAATGCGGTATAACACTTGGGCTACATTAAAAACATGTTGCCTAATTGCAAGTATCTAGGTTCTACACTAATTGAGTTACATGCCTTCAAATTTCCGGACTAATAAAACTTCGACAAAAATCTCGAATTTTTTATGATTTTTTTTTTCAGACAAACTATACAAGATATCACTGTATCACTTTCAATGGATCCAATAACGTTGTTATTTTCTCTGAGCTTTCAAACAGTTTCATAAACAAATGTATCTCCTAAATTTTTATTGGAACAAATGGTAATCAATTGACTTCTGCACAAATTATTCAAAGTCCTGTCATGTTCAATTTTGGACTGACTTGTGGTTGACTACAGAAGAAAGACAGTTTGTTGCTTTATTTACTTCAGAAGTATAGAAATGTATGCAGTAGAGCTTAATCAGACACATTAAAAAATAAGATACGGAAATTCCATCAACAAGCGGTTTAGACACATGTCTACTTATATTTAACTCCAGAATTTTAGATGATAGCATTTCATTTTTAAATTGATCCATGCATAAACGCTGGCACTTGAGAACACCGATTGGTCACCCTAAGTTTGCACGAGACAATATGTGCAGTGATCAAATTTTCTTATTTTATACCCTGGAGGCCATACGGAGGAGTAGCTATCCTTTGGCATAAAAAACTTGCTGGAAATGTCACTAAAATACGAGACTGCGAATCAAAACGGATATGTGCTGTTAAACTGTGTGGCAAGCAGAAAAATGTTCTTCTTGTGAACTGCTATATGCCTAATGACAATTATCAGAAACACAAGGTGTCTGATGAATTCATTGATGCGTGTGATGCTTTGGAAAGTTTGATCACAAAATTTAATGATTGTGCAGTTATTGTTGGTGGTGACATGAATTTGGATTATAAGAGGAACAATGCTCATGATCATTATTTTTCACACTTTTTGGACAACTGTGGTATGTTGGACTGTTGGTCTTTAGGAGTTGCCAATCATGACTTCACATACTGTGATCATCTGCGACACACTTCATGTATTGATCGTTTCAGTATTCCTTCACATTTAAGACAATTGGTAAAAGATATTCATCCTATTGACTGTGCTTTGAATCCCTCCAATCACAGACCGGTTTATTTGTGTATGGATATTGAACTTTCAGTTGAAAAAGACAATCCTGATACAGCAAGTGCAGATATCAGACCCATTGCTTGGCAAAGCATAAACCAAGATGACCCAAGCGTGGCTAATTATAAGCAAGATCTTGATATTCTACTTCACTCGATGCTCAATTATGATGTTATTCAGTGCAGAGACTTTTTATGCGAGAATCCTGATCATAAAATGCAGATAGATGATATGTGTAACTTTTTGGTGGATTGTTGTCTGCAAGCAGATCAAGCCTTCCCCAGGAAAAAGCCGGGTAAAAGAATCGTTCCAGGTTGGACGGAATATGTCAAGGATTATAAGGATGAGTGTTTGCTGTGGTTCGAATTATGGAAATCCCATGGAAAGCCAGCCGAAGGATTAATTTATGAGTCAATGAGGGAATCAAAAAGACAATATATGTATGCCGTACGACGCACTAAGAGGAAAGAAAAAGCCATACGAAATCAAAGGATGGCTGAATGTCTGTGTAAGAACAAAGACAGAGACTTTTTTAAAGAGGTGAAAAAACTTGGCTCCAAATCAATGATTGCACCTTCAATCAACTCTTACACTGATGCAACAGATATAGCAGCTTGTTTTTCTGAAAAATACAGGACTTTATACAATAGTGTTCCTTCTGATCCCAGGAAAATTGCTTCAATTAAAGACGATCTTCATGTGGATATTTGTTCAAGAGATCAAGATTTTAATATCACCTTTTTGGAAATATTGAATGCTGTGAAATTGCTGAAACCAGCCAAGCACGATGGAGACAAAGGGTTTAGTTCATGCCATCTGATGTATGCCACAGACACTTTCTATTCATATCTTTCCCAGCTGATCGAAGCAAGTGTTATCCACAGTTACCAGCCGGAATGTTTGACACTGTCAACAGTTGTTTCCATACCAAAGGACTATAGAGAAGATCTCTGTTGTGACTCTAACTACAGGGGAATTACCCTTTGCTCATCTATGGTGAAGGTTTTTGATCTTGTAATGATGAACAGAAACAAGGATGTGCTACAGACATCTCAAAATCAGTTCGCTTATAAAGCACAACATGGAACTGTGTTATGTACATTGATGCTGAAAGAGACTGTGAACCATTATATAAAAAATGGATCAGATGTCTATTCTTGTTTTATTGATGCTAGTAAAGCATTTGACTGTATAAGACATGATCAGCTTTTCAGTATCCTTCAGTCAAGAGGAATGAACCCAATGGACTTGCGCTTTCTTATGAACTGCTATGAGCAACAGAGGATGCGGACCACCTGGCAAGGAGCTTTTTCACAACCCTTTTATACAGCAAATGGTATTGGTCAAGGGAAAATGGCTTCCCCAATTTTGTTCTGTTGCTACTTGGATGTTCTACTAAATCGTCTAGCTGCAAAAGGGATTGGTTGTTGGATGGGAGCCCACTTTGCAGGGGCAATAGCGTACGCAGATGACTTAACACTATTGAGCCCCACTGCTTCAGGATTACAAGATATGATCAGAATTTGTGAAGAATTTTCAAAGGAATACTCGGTGACATACAATCCCAAAAAATCTTGTTGTGTTTTGTTCTCAAAGCGACTTAAGGATACACCAAAGGTCAACCTTAATGGCCAAAATATCAAGTGGAGTACCAAAGTAAAACACCTTGGAAATATGTTGTCATATAATTTGGATGAGGCACTGGATGTTTCTTTAAAGAGAGGGGATTTAGCAAGTAGAGTGAATAAATTGATTGGATCATTGCATGGTGCTAGTGATGATGTCCTGGTTAAAGTCTTCAGCTCCAAGTGCTGTCACTTCTATGGGTCTTCTGCTTGGCGACTGAGAGATGATCGTGTCCGAGACTTCCATACAATGTACAATCGTTGCGCAAGAAGAGTGCTCAACCTGCCTTACAGGACACATACCAAACTTCTTCCATTGCTTACTGGTAGAGCTAATTCACTAGATGAAATTAGTGCCAGATTTGTGAAGATGGTTTCTTCAGCAGTGGATAGTGACAATACACTGATTAGTTACATCACTAAAGTTGCTATGAATAAGGTGACCAGTATAATTGGATCAAATGTGAATTTCATAAAAATGACATACAACATAAACGGGGAGAATGTAAATCAATACAACTTCAGAAGACATTACCAAAAGACTGTGACAATACAAGAAAGATGTGTAGCTCAAGCCATAAAGGACTTGCATAACAATAATGTGGACTTTGGTACATTCGGACTCAAGCCATATTTCAGCTATGTACATTTTGAATATCATGTTTTTTTTATTTTTTTTATTATTTATTAATTTATTTTTTTATATATATATATAGAATTTTATTGACATAAAAAAGCATCAAACAGATACATATGTCATCAGAAAAGAAAAGAAAAATAAATAAATATATACAAATATGGAAAAGCATAAATCTAGCAAGTACAATATACTAGGTAATACAACTACAATATACTATGATATACATGTACAAGTAAAAGCATAATTACACACAATATTTATTTTAAGTAATGGATATATATACATTAAATATAAATAAATATCATAATCAGCACTCATTCAGGCTTCATAAATATAGCACATCGTGTACATACATGTAATATAATATAAAAAGTCAGAAGTAGAGTTCAATGTTTATATAGATACAGAGCACCGAGTACTAATACTGAAAACGACATAAAAGGCAATGACAAATAAACATAGCAAAGATATTTACATATACATACAATGATATATACACCATAGCATAGACCACAGATCATGAGAGGGAAGTGTCAGTGCCATTTGTCATCCATCTTGGAGGGAGCTATATTTATTTAAATAATATTGTCAGTTCTCAATACTGTATTTAAGAATCTACCTAGCGCAAATAAAACATCTTCATTTTTAGAACATAAAAGTCGAAGGAATTGTTCATTTTGACTAAGCAATGAAAAGTTTTCGATTAATTTATTTGCTACTTCAAACAGTTCTACCCTTATTTCTTTCCAATGGTTACAAAATATTAAACAGTGGAATTCATCTTCTACACAATTACAATCACATCTCTTGCATATTCTATTCTCCGCAGGGATATAAGGGCGCTTATGTCGACCCAGTTCGATATGTAGATTATGGGAACTCAGTCTAAATCTGGCTATACTTTGGTAGATTGATTTTGGCAGGTTGAAATTAAGATAGGGTTCTAGTCGTAAATCATTTTTGAATTGTCTGTAAGTTCGAAGTTTAGGATTAGAGTCACTATCATTTATCTCATGCATTATTTTTGTTTGGGCTTTCTTAAATAGAGATTCATTCATAGAAACAAGTAATTTTCTTCGTAAACTAATTTGATATATGTAAAATGTATACCTCATAGTTTATTGAGTGTATGAATAAAGATATATATATATATATTGATTTTTGTTAATTGCACTGGAGATTTCAAAGGCATGTACTGATTGCATTGGCTGCTGTATCAACTATTTGACTCTCCAGCTTAATCATCGGACATTTGGGCAGGCAACCCTCCACTTCTGCCGGTCATACGCAATTTTTGCCGGTTTTGACCGGCAAACCGGCACTTTTCGCGGACTCTGCACCTCTTCCTTGTTCGAAAACAGCTAGCATGCTGGCTACCTGATTTTGGACATTGGCTATGAGATCTTCAACCGAACAATTTTCATTATCTACGGACTCCTCTTCATCACAGCTGTCATCTACTGATTCTTTTTCATCACAGCTGTAATATACTGACTCTTTTTCATCACAGCTGTCATCCACTGACTCTTCATCCCAGCTGTCATCTTCATGATGTACGGACTCCTCCTCATCACAGCTGTCATCTTCATGATTGTCAGCTGGTGAGGGGTTCTTCTCAGATCTGGAACCCAAGTCATTCTGCATGGCAAGAGGCAGAGAGGAAAACGCAGCGGCCATTTTGGTTTCAATGCGACTGAATAAATCATCTGGATTCTGCACCATTAACCCTCCACTGTTTCTGACGAGGGTCAGGTAAGTGTACCACAGAATGATGTTGGTTCCTCTTGTGCACAGAGCTTCTATGTCCCCTACAACGATGACACAGTACTTTGCTCGGCTAATAGCTGTGTTGACCAGCTTCTTGTCTGATAGGAAACCAAGGTGACTTGAAGGGTCGTGGGTCATTCTTGTAGTGTGCACTGTGCTGAGCACCACGATGTCGTATTCACAACCTGAGAAAAAATGAAAGAAACAGTTATAATCAAACGAATTGTGCACAGGCCTGAATATCATGTATCCTGAGCTATTCCAAGCTAATGAAGAGCATTTATGAAGTGAGCAATGCACAACATATACACTTTACCTTGCAGGTTTTCCATTTGCAGAACTCTCACTTTATCCATTCCAAGCATTCGCAAATTATCTCGGATTCGTTCAACCTGAATGAAGCACAAGTGCAGATCTGAGACAATTTTTAGCCTAGAAGCAGTGCTCACATACAAGGCAGATCACAGCTGGTAATGAAATTGATATCATTACAAGTTTAACAAAGTAGACCTGCTTGCCGAAAATCAGCGGTAAAAATCTTCTATTGGGACTATAGACTGAAACACAGTCAGATTGGAGTCCTCTTTACAGCGCATCTAATACTCCAAACCAGAAGTCTCTAACCCTGATAGAAGTGGCGCAAATGACAAATGAAGTGGCCATTGCACAGAATTTAAAAAAATCAAAAAAAGCAGCTCACAGAGCCCAGTAGATTGCGGTTGCTATGGTGACACCACCATTGCTTCCCAGGCCATGAGTGTCGACCCACCTTAAATAGATTAATTGATAGAATAAAAAGTTTGACACACCTGATCCTTATACATTGACGTCACAATGATCTTGGACATATCCATTGCTTCCCATGAGGCCGGCCAGTTGCTTCTCAGTTGGGAGAGGACCTGTCCAACCTGCATGGCTTCTTCATTGTTGTAGAAAGAGGTCCCTGTTCCAAGTTGTTCCATGCCTTGGACGAAATGAAGACGCAGTGACCCTGTTTCACTTCTGATGCCACTTTTCCAGACGAGTTTCTCTTGTTCTCCATAAATCACAGAGGACAGGAATTGCAGGATAAGCTGGTCATTTCTGTAGTTCTCTGTTAAGAAGACAGTGTGACTAGACCTCTGGTGAGCCTCATACCTGTCGAACATCCGTTGCAACAAGGAGACCTTGAGTCCACTTGCATCTGGATTGTACACGTGGGGACTCATCTGCATAACATCACCTGCTAGTACAATGCACGTTTCTTCCGTTGCAAGAGATATAGGCTTCAGCAATTGTGGTTCTTCTGTCTGACCGGCTTCATCAATGAAAATGTGAGAGAACTGACCCCTGACATCCAAATTGACCAGCGACAAGCTTGTGGCCACTGTCGTAACTATCACATCAGCTCGTCTTACGTCTGTTACAGTTGGCATTCTGATACGACTCCCTCCTCTTTGGTCAACTTCCAGCAGCATGTACCTTTTAACATTTTCCGGTATTGTTCCCATGCGACGATCCTTTTGGTAAACCCTCAACATTGCGAATTTCCCTTCTTCATAGTTATTCAACTTATCCAATTGGTCAACAAACAAATCTGCAGCACTGGAATATGTTTATACACTATACATTATGTGACTTAAACAATCAAACATTCATAAACATATTCATATAACAACACAAATAAAATAAAATTTCATAACTTCATGCCAGCACCCAACCAACATCCATGTCATATCCAAAGCTGAAAATTCCAATTTACTAACATTTACTCACCTATTTGATAAAGTACAAATGAGAATTTTGCTTTTCTTTTTGAGAATGTCACTCTTCATGAGTTGCAGGGCGGTGTAGCTGAGGGTCATGGTCTTGCCTGTTCCAAACGCCCCGTAGAGAATAAGCATGGGGTCTCCCTTTTGGTGGTTGACGATCTGGTTCAACGCTTTCTGCTGCTGGCCATTTAGTCTGTCTCTGCAATCCATAAAAAAACAAGGTGGTAGCACTTTGTCAGGTGCAATGTCATACATGTAGGCCTGCAATGACAATCATGCCCAAGCCATGGCAATGCTACACGTCAGACTGTATCAGTCCCTCACTACAAGGATCAACTCAGCCTCCACCGCCCGGAACTGCGTTCGCTTGGTGAGGAGCATTCAGTATTTCATTTTTGGGAGCATTCAATTATATTTATTTAATTCTATGAAGTAATTTAAGCTGTTCAGGAAAGAAACCGTGTGGTGCCAGATGGGCTACACTTAGTGTCAGGGTTATAGTATCAATTCTAAATTTTCCCTATTTTACGTAATACATTACATTAATAATAATTGTCCCTACAACGGTGCAAGTTTAGTACCGTCAGTCATCTACAACCTTGATTTTCTACTATTGTGTAGATTAGTCAGAGACTATGGTGTAAAATATAAACTTAAACCACAGCAGCTCCAAATTTAGGATACTTTGTCACTATTATACATACAGCCTTCAGAAATGCCATTGTGTATTTCCTTGATTTACATCTCGAAATGTACGACATAGCTTTCTAGTTAAATTAATAAGTATGGACTTACGTTTTCATGACAAAGTTCTTCCGTGCAAACTGCTGTGGAAACGTGGGGAAGAGAAGATCAAGGTTGACCGCTGCCTTGTCAATCGCAAAGTGCACAGACTTAAAGGAATTCTCATCCAATTGAAAAACAACCCAAGCTTCAACTTCTGACTTTTCTTCAAAGTGATTTATCTTTGATGCCCGCAGAAATTGATCATCAACCAAAACCATAATGAAGTCGTTTCCAAGTCCGCTAACCCCATAGTTGCTCTTTGTTACGAGAGATGCCTCATAGGTCCCCTGAAAGGTCAAATTATGAGGACGATTAGATGAGATAGATCTTGGGGAAAATAAGTTATTTATATATTAATGGCTGCTGAATAAAATGGTCTCATAATGCAGGGATTACTGAATTTCAAAATGTCAATAGTCGTATACCTGAAAATATTTGGTGCCAGGTACAGGGAGAGAAAGTAGAACATTCTTGCATCTGCGTTGAATGAGGTACCCCGCATTTCCCTCTTCTTGTAAAACCCTCTCCAGAAAGATTTTAGCAAATCGGTGGCCAGGGGGCGCAAATATCCTTCTACCATCGGGTCCTGTATTGTACCGAGATATCTTCAAGGTTGTCTCAATAGAAACCCTGAAAGAAGTGGAGAATGAACTTCAATTAATGAAATGTTGAGTATAGTGCAAAAGAGAATGACTATATTTGCCATGATTGATCCACAGACACAATCAAGCACTGGCAAGTCTGCAAATGCATTTCCGTAATTCCACAGATTAACTAACCGAGATATCATCTGTGATTGATACTGCTCCTCCAAGCGAAAAAGCCTGTGCATCTCACTTATGTAATTGTCCTTCCTCAGGTTCTGTTCGACTGTTTCATGAAATTTCTTTGGTGCAGGAGGGTCCGGATTTCCGTGATGACTCTCTGATTTGCTGACCCTTTCCCTTTTTTCTTCTTGAAGTCTTTTCTTCAGAGCTTCAACATCAAATCCGTCTGACTTCTCAGCATTCCAGATGAGCATTTCTTCTCTGCTGTGAGCGAACGGACATTTTTCTGGGTTTTCAACAGTTCGGCAAGGAAACTTTGGGAACTTCCAACAAATCCCATAAGACTGTGCACATTTGTTTTGTCTTTTCCTGATCTTTGTCCATAACTCATCTTGCCTCTTTTTTGCAAAAAGATATGCCTCGGAGCAAGGGTGGTCATTTACAGTCACTTGCCACTTCTGGCCAACAGCCAAAACACATTCTTGACATCCTACCAAGAAATCTAGACTGCCAGGGAGGCTGGATTCTACAAAGAAGTAATAATTGAAAATGTTACTTCCAATAAATAATACGCACTGAATATGTCTTACTTGCATTTGATATTAAGCCCGTTTCATCTTTTCTATGGATCTTGGGATTTGCAAAAAGTTATCTGAGGTTAGCAATAAAAGATTTTTTTTATCTTGGTTGCAAATTCTACACTGAAAATCTTTTGAATTGAAGGGTTAGTCAAACTAACTAATCTAGTAAGTAAAGTGAAAACATCAAATTGCTTAGAAATGGCTAAAATTTAGTCAACTGACTAAGTTTATTAGTCAGCCAAAGGTCACCCAGAGAATCAGTGCCAAAGGTGAAAATTGACTAATTAACTTCAATTCATGTGACAAAACTCCCTGGAAAACTTAGTTATTTGATAGCTTGTGACCTCATGGATGAGTGGTGTAACATGTTAAATGACTTTTCCTAATAACATTGCAAGCACAGGATGTGGCCTGACAAATTGCTTATGATTCACAGAGAAATATATGGAAAGGAAAGGGATACATTTCAGTCCAATTCCGTAAGCACTTGACATTCATCGTCTGTTAAAAATTTGACTAAATATGACCAATGACAAAGCAATCGGGTCAAAAGGATTTTCTGAGTTTGTTTCAGACATAATGATCATTTACACATGGCTTAGGGGCCAGCTCAAATGGTTAATTATTTATCACGATTCAGTCTTGAATAAAATCTATTGTTTCAAGGACCTCTCTAAAAATGATTTTGGCACTAACCTTGCACTTCAGCAATGAACGCCTTTGTATTGAACAGACCAGACTTTTCCGCACTCCATATCTCCAGTTCTTCATCATTGTGAGCAAAACAGCACCTTTCTACCGTTCGATTGCCACAGGGACGGTCCGGATAATTCGGGCAAATCTTGACTTTTCTATTTATCCAAAATGACGGAGGATATCTGACCCTCGTCCAAGCTCCCGTTGCGTATTTTCCTCGAACCAAGAACAAGCTCTTCTCACATTTGTGCTCGATGTTTCTGATCCACCACTTGGTGGCGCCACGAGGTGAGGCGCAATCACGGCAGCGGAGTTCGTAATCATGGGAGTCTTCTAGAGGAAATTCCGGAGGAAGTGTTTCTGCTGGCAGCGTTGTTGTTGTCATTTCTCCTGCAACATTATCCTGCGACAATCATAAAAATCTCCAAATTATAAAAATTAACAAGTAGGGGAGACAGTTATTGGAATTTTAATCTACAAAGAAATTTGCTGGGATGTTCAAGTTCATTTTGAGCCAGATTTTGTCGGACTAACCTAATGTTTTTATTCATTTCCAGATTAATTATCTTCATGCATCTTGGCATGAAACAGACCCTTCGCCAAATCTGTAACACTGAACAACATCTTCATCGTTGCCAGGGGGGGATCCAGAAAATTCCGGTGGGGGGGTCTATCGGGCTATCGCATCGCGGAACATGTAGTTCGCGACATAACGCCACCGCGCGATGATAAAATTAACATGTAAAAATAATAAAATTTCGGTATGGTGGGGGGGATGCATCCCCCCCATCCCCCCCCTGCGTCCGTCCCTGATCGTTGCACAACAAAATTACGGTCATTCAACATTCTTGAGACCCCTACAAGCCTGTCAAAAGTGTTCATAGTCTAGTGAACCTTGTTTTTCTGAAGAGATCACCCCACTATTCCGCCACCTCCAGTTTCGGTGTTTCAGGACAAATGTTTGCCGGATCACACGTTGTTCCATGATGAGAATTGGACCTTTCGCTGGCCACCTGTACCTCAGATTACCTTCAAGAAGTTGATTCCCTTCAGTTTGAGTCAACAATTTTCTCCCATGATGCTCCTGGAAGGACATTTCCAGCCGCCTAGTGGCGTTCTGCCAACAAGTCCTCTCAAGTCCAAATGGTGTGCAGCCAAAACGGCGATAAACCAGAACGGCTATTCGTGTATTTACCATAACGGCGATGATAAATTTGACTAGAAAACAAGAACGGCTATATCACTAATTTTTGGTACAATAAGCTTGCAAACTTAGTAATTTTACTTTAACATAATACATTTTGTTGTCCAGCATTGTTTCCATTATTTAAAAGATCATTTAGTTACGTTTTTTGTTGCTTTTTATCAAGTTTTACACATTTACTTAGTTTTAGCTGCATTATAACATGTCAAATTAGACAAGAAAAATGTTACGTTATTTTGCTACAAAGTAGCAAATATCATGGATGTGAACTTGCTTGCTACAAAGTAACAAATATTAGACTTTTTTTGTTGAAATATGCTTTTCTAAGTTGATTTTTTAACTAAAATTGTCATCGCCGTTTTTGACTTTGATCATTGCCGTTAAGGTATTGTTTGTAAATATATGAATAGCCGTTCTGGTTTATCGCCGTTTTGACTGGCAGTCGTTCAAATATCGGTACATTCCAGTACACTCAATGACACCCCAGTATGCCTACTCACCAGTTGCTACAGAAACATGGAAATGCTTAATTAATAATTCCATCGCGAACACAAACACTGGATAAGTTTGGTTGCAATACAATATATAGCAAAACCTGCTTGCTCCTTTAAATTTTGTGAGCGGTGTATTATATTACTATATATCGTACAAACCCTGTCAATCACAAGCCTAGTACGTTGATCCAGGTAGGTGACTGATCCCGTTTCGAATTCGTCCAAAGAATGTCCAGAGTGATAACCTCAGTAGGCCTATAGATGCATGAATATCTCTCAGTGTCTCTCAGGCCACAGTGACTAAAAGGCATGTACAGAATACTAATATTATTATAATTATATTATGTGCTGGGATACAGTCCAAATGTCACAACTCTTTGCCAGATGTTTTCCAGCATGGTCTTTTTTTTGTCGCTTTTGTGAATACATGTATATTAAATGATGTTATAAGTGCAACACAGCACTAGTAGCTGCCAGGAAACTATAAATAGCAACAATCCAGAAACAGCCGACTTATCAGTCTAGGGGAATCCTCATGTATACAAACAACATTTATATATAAAAGAAATAATTATGATTAAAAATAGTAACCCAAGATGGCAGGATAAAAAGATATAGTTCACTTCAACTCAACTCAAAAGTTCACTTCAACTCAAAAAACTCCAAGTAACATCAATCAGTGTAGACAATGTCAAAATAAATGCAGCTGACCATGTTAGAAACCTGGGTGTAATCTTCGACAAAAACATGACTATGGAAAAGCAAGTCAACAAAATGTGCCGTAATGCTTATTTCAACTTGAGAAATATTGCAAAAATCAGGAAATCATTAGACAAAGAAGTTTGCAAAACAGTCGTTAATGCTCTTGTCACTCCTCATAGACTATGGAAATAGCCTTCTGTATGGTATATCAGGTCGTTTCATGAATAAAATGATAATGATCCCAAAAATAGATGTCCCTGTAACACAAATCATGAAAATGGCACTTTATGGATTTGCTGCTCTAGATGCGACCAATGGTGGCACCTTACATGTGCAGGAATAAGCAGAACAGAATTCCCTAAATATAAGAAGGCTTATTACAAATGCATAGATTGCATGATCAAAATAATCAGCCAGAGCAATGCAGCTAAACTGGTTACCCAAAAACTATCGCAAATTCTCACAAACTCTCAGGCACCCGCCACAAAAAAGCCCACAACTACTGTTGAAAAAAGTTCAGTGCCATCTGTACCGATACCTAAAAGGTCTGCCAGGAATGATGAAAATATTGTTATACTAGACAATTTAAAAGACCCTAGCGAATTCAAAAACAGTGGCAAAATTCTCAGAGAAATAAGGGTCAACAAACCTGAACTTCAGGTCAGTTTTGCCTACATTCTTCCTGCTGGTGGTGTAGCAATACACTGCAAGTCTAAAGCAGACAAAGATAAAGCCCTCTCTGTATGGCCAGAAACTGCGTTTGGTAATTCTGATCTTAAGGCACATGAACCTGTGGGGAACAGACAGAGGCCTGCTGTGGTGTGTCGCAACATACCAAGACATATGTCGGATGAGACTATCCTTGATGCCATTCAGGTATTCACGGGAAAGCAAGGCTGCATCAGAAGATTTAAAAACCACCGCACAGATTCTTTCATGCCCATTGCTAAGATTGAAATTGACAGCCAAGCCACAGCCCAACTACTTATTGAACAGGGTCTCATAGTGGGTAGGAAAATTCTGCCGTGTGAGCCCTATGTTAAAAACAGGGTACTGAGGTGCTACAAATGCAATGGTTATGGCCACATACAAAAAAGCTGTCAGAATGACTTATCATGCACAGATTGTGGCAAGGATCATAATAGTCTCCATTGTGGTGGTGCTAAATTTTGTAAGAACTGCCAAGTCTCTGGACACTCTGCCGACAGCAAGAAGTGTCCAACATATGCCAGACTCTCCTACCTATTGGCCTCAAGACAATCTGTCATTCAAAATGAAACTTTTGCAGATGAATGTGCGATGCCTCGCCACATCTAAACAACTCATTGAAAAATGTGTTGACACACAAAACATTGACATAGTTCTCTTAAGCGAAACTTGGAATAAGAGTGATTATATTAAGTTTAAAGACTGGAATACTGCCAACTTGTTCAAAAATCGTGCTGACCAGGGACACGGAGGTGTAGCTATCCTAGCGAAGCCAGGATCTACACTGGTACCCAGACCAGATTTTGACACTGAAGGCATTGAAATTTGCTGGGGACAGTTTTACCTTGATAAAAAGGTTATAACCATTGCCTCAGTTTATGTCGTACCTGGTGACACTGCCAGCCTCCACAAACTCTTTAAAAACATTAAAAAGGTAATTGAGGCCACCAAAGGTCCCATCATTATTACAGGAGACCTAAATGCCAGAAGCTATGTCTGGGAATGCTGGCATCAATGTCACACTCGCAAGTATGACATTGCCTGGAAACATGGCCGTATAGTTGAGGACTATGTCATAGAATTAGGCCTAGACATACACAATCAGGGACTCCCTACCAGAGACTTCAACGCACAACTTAGTGCGCCAGATTTAACCTTAAGCTTTGGACTTGAGACTAGCCTCAGATACACTATTTATGAGGACATTCCACTAAACTCCGATCACCTTCCGATCATATTACATCTACCGAAAGCTGACAAAAAGGAGGTTAAACAGACATGGAATCTCAGCAAGGTTGATTGGACTAGCTGGAGAAACCATGCCCATGACAAATTTCAAAAGTGGATAACCAGTCACAAAGACAATTCTGTAGTCCCATCGGATCTACTGTGCACTGAGTTCACACAGATTATCAATGATTTAACCAGCCTGCTGGTACCGGTTAAAAAGATCTGTGAACTCTCTAAACCTTTCATGAACTCTGACCTCAAATTCCTTCTTAATAAATGCAAGGAATCAAAAAGAGATATAAGAAGCGAAGGGACCCAAACAATTGAGAAAATCTTCAACAGAGTGTTAAAGAATTTATGGACATGTATACTCAGTGCCAGCAAGAGTGGTGGGACAACAAATGTAAAAATCTGGATGCTAGTGATCAAAAATCCTGGCGAACTATAAATAAAATCCTCAGAGGTGGCAGAGCTGCCCCAGTCCAACCTCTCGTTAAGGCTGACAAGGATTATGACTTTGAGGATGTAACCATCGCAAAAAGGCTGGAAGACGTCCATGTGCTCAGGAAACACATAGACAATCTCAGTTTTGATGAGGATTGGAGGGAGGAAGTCCTGCGCTTCACAAAACAAACTGTAATTAACCTTGACTCCAATACTGAACCTTACAACACGGACTTGACTCTAGGAGAAGTTAGAGTAGCTATCAGTGGCCTGAAAGGCAAAAATTGTCCGGGACCTGATCATATCCACCCTAAATTTATTTATGAATGTGGAAGTTGTGTAGAAGCTCCGCTACACCACCTGTTTCAAACATGCTGGAAAACCGGTAATGTCCCCCGGGAATGGAAAAGGGACAATCGCATATACATTCCTAAACCAGGAAAGGCCAATTATCACGTAGAAAAGGCCTATAGGTCTCTTAGCCTCAACTCCTGCGTTGGAAAGATGTACGAAGGAATAATCACTAGGAGACTTATAGCCTTACTTCATGATGAAGGCCTCTTTGAATACCAGCAGTATGCCTACATACAAGGAAGAGACACTAATCAGGCTCTGCTTGATATGACAATTGACATTCATAAAGCTTTCAAGTCAGGAAATAAAACAGGAGCGGTCCTAATCGACTTCGAAGGAGCTTTTGATGCCGTTTGGAGAGAAGGGATACTTTTCAAACTCTCTAAACTCGGCATCACAGGGCGCTTATATGCCTACGTCAAGAGTTTCCTGTCTGCTAGACAATCCAGAAGCCTGATGCTTTTACCAATAGTCTTGATGCGAAAAGTACTGATTCTCAAATAGTCTTCAAAAGGTTCATTCAAACTATTTGAAAAGTTCATTGTACTTTTCAAAAAGTCAAAGTGAACTATTTGAGGTCATCACTGTCTTTGTCTGGGTTACCCATATACTTGATGCAAAGTCGCCACATGTGGCTCCGCCTATATTCAAACTCAGTAAAGAAAGTCGCAATATGTGGCTCCGCCTATATTCAAACTCAGTAAAGAAAGTCAGGGAGAAAAATATCAGGGAAATAATGTCTTGAGAGGGGAGGGGAGGGGATGTAAGAAAACAAATTGAAGAACAAAAAAAATGTTTTTACAAGAAAAATTTTGGAAATAAAAGCGAAATAACCAAAAAAATATATACATAAAAAAATTAAAATTTTTTTTTAGAAATAATGGTATGGTATATATATATAAGGATTAAAATGGTGTGATATTGGTGTTGGTTTCTGGTTAAAATTACTGTGGCGAATCCTTGTGCAGATGTCCCCTGGGGGAGTATCCCTTTTTGTAGGCCATTTCTGATAAAACTCGCACCCTCCTATAGTTGTTAATGCTGAAAACAATTTGTTAGGAATCACAATCAATGCTTATTTTATATACAAATAGTCCTTTTTTGTTGTCAAGAAAACCTGGCCATGTGGTGTAGCCCAAGTTGAAAAACAAAAATTGCAAGGGTGTGATTTGAATTCACAATGTTTGGAACTCCAGTCCTGCACACTACCACTGAGCCACCATGACAGATTACTTTATGTTGGTTATGTAGCTATGTTTAACTCACAAGTTGTCTTGTTACAAGGAGCTGACAGTGGAGGGAGCAGGGGTGTCAGAACTGTCAGGAAGGCGGCTAGGGAGTTGATAATCCCCTATCCCATCTTATCCTATGCACCATGATCAAGCATTGATCATCCAGCAAGCTGAAGCAGCATGGTCTAAAAATAGCTCGCATGATTGATCACTCAATCACCTGATCACATGCAGTGCCTCTGGTGGCACTTGCAGTTTAAATACTATGTTCTTACCTAAATGTACTGTGTGCTCATTAGCTCAGTTGGTAGAGCAGCAGAGATAATCTGACAGAGTGTTGGGATGGCATAGGTTCAACTCCACTATAAATTACTTATTTATCAATCAACCTCAAAATGTTTTTGAAAAAAAAAAAGACTTAATTTCACTCAATTTATGGTATTTTGAAACATTCATTTAACAAATTTACCTGTGAAATGAATTTATTTGCCAAACCCCCTCCCCTCAAATAGTCGCTGAATTTTGCAAAAAGTCACTGAATTTTTCAAATAGTCACTGAATTTTGCAAATAGCTCACTGTTCGGGCACAAAAAGGACTCTGGCCCAAAGGATTGCTGGCCCTTTTCCGTGATAATTCAATGACTTTGAGGATCAAGCCTTTTGGAAAATGCAGCTCGGTGATTTAGGCAGATCAAGACTTTTGGAAAGGCCAAGGAACTTTTCATCAAGCCTTTTGGCCCAGATCAAGCCTTTGGGCAAAGGATGCCCGATCACTTGATCGGGCCAGCAGACCTTTTGTCCCAGAGCAAGCCTTTGGGTTTCAGTGACAAAGGATGCCCAATCACCTGATTGGGAAAGCAAGCTTTTGGGCCAATTGAAAAAATGCCCATGTGGTTGACAAAGGCTGCCCGGTCAAGTGATCGGGCAGTTCAAGCCTATTGGGTGTAACACCTGATTAATGACATACAGACTCAGTGGATAGATACTTCGGAAGGGATCCCCCAAGGGTCGGTCATGGGTCCCATTCTGTATACATGTTCTCTTCACCAGAGACATAACTGAGACAATTGAAATTCCACATATCAAATTTGCTGATGATCTTAGTATGTGGATCACCAAAATTGACCTCACTTTTATTGAAACTGAACTATCTGTCAATGTAGGAAGGTTATTAAAATGGGCACATACATGGAGGCAGTCCATAAACATGGATAAAACTGAAGTTATGGGCTTTTCCTCCAAGGATAAAATTAAAAATCCAAGCTGGGTCAAAAACTCTTGTACAGGTCCCCGAGAAACGAATCTTGGGAGTCACTCTTGACCAAAACCTTAACTTTGCAGCTCATGTTGAGAACTGTGCAGCCAGAGCTCTTAGCCAAGTTTCCAAACTAGGTGTTCTCATAAATGGATTCAAGGGTGCAAATGCAGAACTCCTTATCACACTGTACAAAGCATGCATTAGACCTACCTTGGAGTATGGTTATCCTGTTTGGTGCAGCGTCAACAGCATTAAAAGCTTGGAGAGAGTACAGTACCAAGCATTACGTAAAGCTGTAGGAGCGATGCAGGGCACTCCCTCTGCTGCAATTGACATTATTACTAAAACCATGCCATTAGATTTAAGGCTGGATGAAGTTCTCCTCAATAGCTTTTTGAAGATCTCCAGAAAGAGAGAGAATGATCATCTGAAGGTTAAAATGAATGATCTCCTCTCAGACCATGTCTTCATGGATCATAAGGTCTTAACAACACTTCACAAATTTGACATGGCCAGAAGGAAACTTCCTAATAAATTGGATATAAACCGAACTGAGCCTTTACTCCTTCCTAGTCTAAAGGACTGCTTGGCACCTAAGGCCCATCTTGCAGAACTTGCGGTGGGACAGTTTGGAAGCAGTAACAACCGTACTGCGACCCAAGCAAGAGAGGCTCTTAGTGCTGCCAGTAAGTACCTAGCTCGAACTGGAAATAATATCGTTGCTTTCACCGATGGTTCGGCGCTTACTAACCCAGGACCTTGTGGAGCGGGCACAGCCATTTTCTGGAATGGCATGGGAAGCCAGCCCAGCCTCTACAAAAGACCTGTGTCACTGCTGTCCAGCAGTTACCACGGCGAACTTCAAGCAATAGACTTAGCCCTACATAAAATTGAAATTAAACAACCACCTGTAAAAGACACAATCATCCACATAATTACAGACTGTCAATCGGCCCTTCATTCCGTAGTAAATGCAAACCGCACCAAAAACTTTGGATTCCTAATAGACAGTATTCAGGACAATATCTCCCTTCTAAACAATAGACAGGTTAAAACACAAATCTACTGGACAGCAGGACATGTGAACCTCGAAGGCAATGACCTTGCTGACAGCCTTGCCAAAGAGGCAGCAAAAGACGCTTCAACGAGTAACAACCTCCAAACCTACAATTCCATCTCTGAGGTGAAAAACCACTTCAGGAAAACTCTTGTTAAAAGATGGCAAAAACGATGGGAGACTGCTAGAGACTCGAGACATACCTACAGCCTCTTTCCCAAGGTTGATGTAGGAGGCTTTAAAAGCTTATGTGAACGGGGCACAGAGACAAAACTGTTAAGACTCCAATTAGGTAACCACGCTATTAAACGAACACATGCATAAGGTTTTTCCATTGGTGTATGAAAGTCCTAATTGTGAATGTGAAACTGAAAGGGCTGATATTGAACATTACTTTTACAGGTGCCCGTTACACTCAGTCCATCGCCAGAGTCTTCTTGATGAACTAGATGCAATTCTCTACAACAATTAGAATCTGGAACCTGGACCTGTCTATGCTGATAGGAAGGCCAAGTACAATAAGCGCAGACTTAATTCCCCAGCTTCGACTCGCAGTGGTAAGGTACATCCGAGCCACTGGAACCAAACTCTAGCCAGCCACCAAGTGCCAAGTTACCGCGAGCAGATTTACCAGAGCAAACTACCAGAGACCATTTGCTGATGAAAAAGCAGCTCAACGAACTACAAGAACAAGAACAAGAAATTTGATCCATTATCACCCAAAAGTGAGCTACATAACGTTCACTGATCAGACCCACACCGAAACATTCCTTACAAAATTTAGATTAATATGAGCCTTGTCTGATGAGTGAACCCCACGTAGCTTGTAGTGGAAACTGGCCTTAAAAGTTTGAATCAGGGAAATTTCAAAATCATCAGTATCATCCAATGCACTATTTAATCCCTCATCATGTGCCCCATCACCGCTAGCATCATATAATCCTTCACCACTAGCTTTTGTTGAAGCATTTGTAACATCCTTAGCACTAGAGTCATTAGCAACCAAATTTGAATCAACATAATCCAAAGCAACAGAATCCAAAGCAACAGAATCCAAAGCAACAGCAACAGAATCCAAAGCAACAAAATCAACAAAATCCAAAGCAGCAGAATCCTTAGCAGCTAAATTCTTAACAACTAATTCCTTAGCAACTATGTTAGTAGCGGCTACATTCTTAGCTACTTTCTTGCCTGTTTTGGCTCCTCCAGTTGCCTTTTTTCGTTTAGTGGAGTTAGGCTGTCCTTTGGGTTTGAAGGTGGAGGTTGAACTTGCCGACACTGGATCGATAGGTCTGTCGTGAGGCCTATTTTGTGTCTGGCTCCGTGTGCGAATTTTTACGAGTGGACTGGCTTCAGACGAAGTGTTCCCAAGAGATATCGAATCATGGGACGTACGATCTGTCACCAGTTTGACAGTTTCGGGAAGATCTGAGCTCGGGTGAGCCCAAGATGGCGACTCAGTTTCTGTTTTCTTGCGCCGATTTCTGCTCATCTAGAGTTGTCTGGCGTGCAGAGGCTCATCACACTCTGCAACGAAGAAGCACAAACCCTTGATAGAACTTTGTATCGACTCAGCAAATCTATAGAATATATGAAAATCGAGATTATGAAAAATTTCACTCAGCTCCGTTCGCATGGATGTCTTCTCGCCGCCATGACAGGTCTCATTTTCAAATTTTACCATGAATGATAATGACAGTTTTCATAGTGAGCCCGGTAGTTATGTTGGTCATATAGAAGTTCACTGAGTGAACCAAAAGATGGGGGTATTTAATGTCTTTTTAAAATTGTATTAGGTATCTTCCTTTTGAATATTACATGAATATTTATAGCATAGAAGGCTATGTTTAATTGTTTTATTCATTCTTTGTACCAATTCATGCCCATATCATTTCATCTCATCTTATCTCACCTGGGGTGCCCAAAAAACAAACTCAATAGATGTTGGAAAAATAAATTATCTATCTATCTATCTAATTTCAACAATTTTTACCTAAATTTCTTTGATAATTGTAGATATTTCTGAGATAATTGTAAGGCAATTTGAGATAAGCCTGATCTCTCTGAGCTTATTTTATTGCAATAACTGTACAAATATCCTAAATAATTGTTGAAATATGTTGCAATGATAATAAATACTAAAAAAGTAGAAAATGTTTACAAATACCTGAGAAATTGAAGAAAAAGGACAGTTGCATATTTTTTAGAAATAATATCAAAATATTGCACAAGTGTTTCTGAGATAATCAAGGAAAATCTAGAATATTTGTGGAAATATTTACAAAAAGAAATGTTTACAATAATGTATTCTTACCTTGTAAGGTCGGTTAAGCCGATATGGCCGATGACATCCATCTTCCTCGATTGATTCCCACGTTTATTATTGCATCACACCAATTGAATCCAATCAGGGCACTCGGCCCACCAGAATCAATCGAGCGGCTCGAGCTGGGTAAGTACTCAAGACCGCCAATTTCCAGTCACTCACTTCGTTCACCCGCCGTCTCACCCTTAATGTCAAATTGGTGATTTAAAAAAAAATTATAATAATTAGCATCAAAATTTTAAAATTGTGCTCAAAATTGTATTTTTACCATTAATCAAAATTACTTTTCATTGAAGTGTGTATGTCTCTTCGCTTTAACCACGCTGGAAGGTTCTCATCCATCGCCAAGGTCATCCGGATGACCAAGTTCTCCAGTCGGGCTCCTTCAAGATCATCTGTTATATATATGTTATATATCTATATCTTCATGTCTCGTCCTCCTCTACATGTTTGTCTCGTCGGTGTGAATTTGAGTGAATGTATCCGTTGTCTTGTCTGAGCCTGATTAAAAATAGGCCATGTGTCCCAACCTTTATCTGTTTCAGAGTTGCCTATTTCGCTTAATTGTAGATTTTGATAATTTCAGAAGATTGTCATACTTATTGCATGATTATTGCAGAAATTTCTACAATTATTACAGACATTTATTTGATTACTGTGGATACCTATACATATTTCTGTGATAATTGTAAGGCAATTTGAGATAAGCCTAATCTTTGTGGGTTTATCTTATTAAATTTCGATCTTTTTTGGCCATATAAGCTTCATAATAATTATGATTAATACATAAATATGTATGCAGTTGGGGGTCAACTTGTCCTCTTGATGTTTCTATTTTTATTTCTATAAGTATAAATTTAATTATTTTTTCCACCCACTGTTAGGCCCCCCTGAGCCTGAGGTGAGAGGCCTTGCACTCTTAACTTCTTCTTCTTCTTCTTCTCTCGTTGTGCTGGTATACCCCGGGTCGCCGGGTAGCTCAACCTCTAATGTGAAGGGGCTGCACTTTTGCTGTTGTTGGTTCTGTAATAGAAAAATTTCATTAATAGTAGGAGTCACTGCTCTTTCTGTTTATGTTTGTTTTTATGTTTTTTCCTAATATTAGTTTGCACTATTATTTGTTAGTGGTTCATTTCTCTAGGGTTTGCATGAGTATTTTTATTTTTACTCAGCCTGCAGGCGGAGTATTGTGAGGGTGGTCAGTTTCTGGGATCTCTGCTTGTGGGTTTGTGTGTTTGTTAATCGATTCCTGCCAAGAATACTCAATGGATTTACATTTCCTTTGGCACGATGTGTTCATTTGTACTGCACAATACCTGATTAAATTTTGGTGAATATTGGAGCTTTTTTGGCACTGCAGTAAAAGAAAGTCAAAATTAGGCCTCTACCGTGCTACATGCACTGCTCAACAGACTGTAGAAATTTAAATATATGTACACTCACTTGGGCTGCTAGTTCATTTTACTTTATCATACTTTGCAGGAAAAAAGACAAATAATCCTTGAACAAACAGATAGATAGCTAGATAGATAGCTAGATAGATAGATAGATAGATAGATAGATAGATAGATAGATAGATAGATAGATAGATAGATAGATAGATAGATAGATTTATTGATTTATTGATTGCCATATCCATTTTAAATTGCTCCAATGGGCCCATTTAAAAACAGTTTCTCTGATATGGTCACCCATTAAAAAACATATATTCTAAATTACTAAAACTGATTAATGTTCTATATTGATTGATTGATTGACTTGATTATTGATCTATAACAGATATCAAGAATTAGAAAGTTGTGTTCAGTCTGAGTCTTCCTTTGAAGGCAGGCTGAGGTATGTGATCTCCGAGCGCTCATCTAGTTTCTGCTTGTTTTTTAATTACTGTGGTGCTTCTTGCAAATAGCAGGTCTTTGTCTATGCGTATGTTCTTGATGGTGTATATAAAGAACCCACAGCCGAAAAAATGTGTTAAGGGTTCAACTGAACTGAAAGGTTCAATACTTGCAGGAATGCCCTATGATGGAGCCCTATGCTCCCAACTTGAGAGAAAAGGGTTCCGTTGTGAGAGTTCAGTACAGCTGGATTATGGCCTGGTGCCAATTTGTGCCTATTTCAGGTGAAGCCAGACTTCTATCTGCTATAAGCCACACAAAATTAAGTGTACCCTATTTGGTCGTAAGTAGCCATGTCAATAAAATGTTTAAAATTTCAGCAAAATCAAGTCACCGGTTCAAAATAAATGAACTCTTGAACAGCCAAAAATGATCATTTTGTAGCATTTTAGCGTGACGTGCAAAATGTTGCTGATGTAAAACCCTTACTTTTGATAATAGTACCATGTATGCAACATTTTGTCAAAGGCCACGGCGCTAAATTGCAGCCATGGAAGTTCTGAAACTGCGACTAGCAATTGATTTTAGATCCAGGAAGTTGGCTACCTGAAGCTGGTTACTTGGGAGTTACATGGCAGCTACCTGAAATGTGAAGTTAGCTACCCGAAGCTGGTTACCTGGCAGTTACCTGGCAGCTACTTGAAACTCAGTGGAAGATAGCTACTTGAACTGGCTACCTGGCAGCTACCCGGCAGCTACTTGAAACTTTGGGAAGATAGCTACTTGAATTGGCTACCTGGCAGCTACCTGGCAGCTACCTGGCAGCTAGTTCCAACCCTCCGAAAAGCTGCAGAGCTTGGCCGGTGACGGGGCCAACCCAGTGGAAGTTAGCTACTTGAACTGGCTACCTGGCAGTTACCTGGCAGCTACTTGAAACTTTAGGAAGATAGCTACTTGAACTGGCTACCTGGCAGTTACCTGGCAGCCACTTGAAACTTTGGGAAGTTAGCTACTTGAACTGGCTACCTGGCAGCTACTTGAAACTTTGGGAAGTTAGCTTCTTGAACTGGCTACCTGGCAGTTACTTGACAGCTACTTGAAACTTTGGGAAGATAGCTACTTGAACTGGCTACCTGGCAGTTACCTGGCAGCTACTTGAAACTTTGGGAAGATAGCTACTTGAACTGGCTACCTGGCAGCTACTTGAAACTCTTCCTATTTCTGGCTGGTGACGGGGCCGGAATCCAACCCTCCGAAAAGCTGCAGAGCTCGGCCGGTGACGGGGCCAACTCTGTGGAAGTTAGCTACTTGAACTGGCTACCTGGCAGTTACCTGGCAGTTACCTGGCAGTTACCTGGCAGTTACCTGGCAGTTACCTGGCAGTTACCTGGCAGTTACCTGGCAGTTACCTGGCAGTTACCTGGCAGTTACCTGGCAGTTACCTGGCAGTTACCCTCTCTCTAACTTATGGCCGGTGACGGGGCCGGAGTCCAACCCTACGAAAAGCTGCGAAGCTTGGCCGGTGACGGGGCCAACTCGGATTTTGGCCCCGTTACCGCACCGCAGGATGCATGACTGAGAGGGTTCAGAGACATCCCATAATATTATCCTGGCACTTTTTTCTCATCACGCGTGACTACCAAAATCGTTTGAAAAATAAAAATGTTCGAAAAAAAAAAATTACCGTCAAACGTTCGAGAAATAGAAATTACCAAAAATGTTCGAAAAAAAAAAAAATTACCAAAAATGTTCGAAAAATTTTTTCCAAAAATTAAAATTACAAAAAAGGTTCGAAACAAAAGACAAAAATGTTCGAAAAAAAAAAAAAATGTTAAAAAAAAAAGGTTGCTTTTTTTAAACATTTTCTTTTAGAATATTAGGCCCACCTTTCCACCCTGTTTCTCGTTGTCCCAATTTTTTTAGTTTTAATATAGTTATCCTCTGATATTCTGGTAATCACATTGTTCATTTAGTTATGTTTCGTTGTTAGTTTGTATGCGTTTAGCTACATTGTAAGTTGTAAATCGAGACACAACAAAATGTTGTGTCTTTTTGCTACAAAGTAACAAAAAATTAGATGATCATAGATAGAGTAGCAACACAGACATTATTTTGCGTGTTTTTGTTGAATTATGCCAATTTTTTCAGGCTTATACAAGACAATTATTACTTGACTAACATGTTATAAACCAGCGGTGAGACGTCCCACTGCTGCCGGTGGTGAAAAGACTCAGTAGTGAAATGTCCTATACTAGTAGTAATCCTAGTGTCTACAAGCTGCAAAAATCGATACACCTCTTGAAGTTGGAATTAATTTTTTAATTTTAAAATAATTTCCTTTAGACTGTATCATTCCAATTTCGTTATGTAAAAACAATATGCAACATCAGCTGTGACATGCTTATGTTCAAACAGCTTGTGCAAAAATAGATAATTAAAAGTAATTAGCATATGTTGCAAGGCAATACTTCTTCTTCTTCTTCTTTTGAAATCCTGCATCTTTCAGACAAACCTCCTCTTCGGGGTAGCTTTTGCAAAAAGTCCATAAAAATAATGTTGTGGATTAGTATAAACATTTTTTAAAGAAAGTTTAAAAGCAGTCTAAAAACTTTTTTTTGAACATTTTTGGTCATTTATTTTTTTTCGAACATTTTTGGTAATTCTTTTTTTTTAACATCATTAGTAATTTTTTGTTTTTTTTGTGCAAATTTTTTTTTCTTTTTAGGGTATTTTTTTTTTTTTTTTAACATTTTTGGTAATTTTTTGTTTTTCGAACATTTTACGGTAATTTTTTTTTTTGAAAATTTTTTTTTCGAACATTTTTGGTAGCACGCGTGAAGAGAAAAAAGTGCCAGGATCATATTATGGGATGTCTGCCAGAAATGGGAAGAGTTTCAAGTAGCTGCCAGGTAACTGCCAGGTAGCCAGCTCAAGTAGCTAACTTCCAAAAGTTTTAAGTAGCTGCCAAGTACCTGCCAGGTAGCCAGTTCAAGTAGCTATCTTCCCAAAGTTTCAAGTAACTGCCAGGTAGCTCCCAGGTAGCCAGTTCAAGTAGCTAACTTCCCAAAGTTTCAAGTAGCTGCCAGGTAGCCAGTTCAAGTAGCTAACTTCCCAAAGTTTCAAGTAGCTGCCAAGTAACTGCCAGGTGGCCAGTTCAAGTAGCTAACTTCCAAAAGTTTCCAGTAGCTGCCAGGTAACTGCCAGGTAGCTAGTTCAAGTAGCTAACTTCCCAAAGTTTCAAGTAGCTGTCAGGTAACTGCCAGGTAACCAGTTCAAGTAGCTAACTTCCACTGAGGTGGCCCCGTCACCGGCCAAGCTCTGCAGCTTTTTGGAGGGTTGGATTCCGGCCCCGTCACCAGCCAGAGATGGGAAAAGTTTCAAGTAGCTGCCACGTAACTGCCAGGTAGCCAGTTCAAATAGCTAACTTCCCAAAGTTTCAAGTAGCTGCCAAGTAACTGCCAGGTAGCCAGTTCAAGTAGCTAACTTCCCAAAGTTTCAAGTAGCTGTCAGGTAACTGCCAGGTAACCAGTTCAAGTAGCTAACTTCCACTGAGGTGGCCCCGTCACCGGCCAAGCTCCGCAGCTTATCGGAAGGTTGGATTCCGGCCCCGTCACCAGCCAGAAATGGGAGGAGTTTCAAGTAGCTGCCAGGTAACTGCCAGGTAGCCAGTTCAAGTAGCTATCTTCCCAAAGTTTCAATTAACTGCCGTGTAGCTACCAGGTAGCCAGTTCAAGTAGCTAACTTCCCAAAGTTTCAAGTATCTGCCAGGTAGCCAGTTCAAATAGCTAACTTCCCAAAGTTTCAATTAACTGCCGGGTAGCTGCCAGGTAGCCAGTTCAAGTAGCTAACTTCCCAAAGTTTCAAGTAGCTGCCAAGTAACTGCCAGGTGGCCAGTTCAAGTAGCTAACTTCCACTGATTTGGCCCCGTCACCGGCCAAGCTTTTCGAAGAGTTGGATTCCGGCCCCGTCACCAGCCGTAAATGGCAAGTTTCAACGAGCTGCCAGGTAACTGCCAGGTAGCCAGTTCAAGTAGCTAACTTCCCAAAGTTTCAAGTAGCTGCCAGGTAACTGCCAGGTAGCCAGTTCAAGTAGCTAACTTCCACTGAGTTGGCCCCGTCACCGGCCAAGCTCTGCAGCTTTTCAGAGGGTTGGATTCCGGCCCCGTCACCAGCCGTAAATGGGAAGAGTTTCAAGTAGCTGCCAGGTAACTCCCAGGTAGCCAGTTCAAGTAGCTAACTTCCCAAAGTTTCAAGTAGCTGCCAGGTAACTGCCAGGTAGCCAGTTCAAGTAGCTAACTTCCCAAAGTTTCAAGTAGCTGCCGGGTAACTGCCAGGTAGCCAGTTCAAGTAGCTAACTTCCACTGAGTTGGCCCCGTCACCGGCCAAGCTCTGCAGCTTTTCAGAGGGTTGGATTCCGGCCCCGTCACCAGCCGTAAATGGGAAGAGTTTCAAGTAGCTGCCAGGTAACTCCCAGGTAGCCAGTTCAAGTAGCTAACTTCCCAAAGTTTCAAGTAGCTGCCAGGTAACTGCCAGGTAGCCAGTTCAAGTAGCTAACTTCCCAAAGTTTCAAGTAGCTGCCGGGTAACTGCCAGGTAGCCAGTTCAAGTAGCTAACTTCCACTGAGTTGGCCCCGTCATCGGCCAAGCTCTGCAGCTTTTCAGAGGGTTGGATTCTGGCCCCGTCACCAGCCGTAAATGGGAAGAGTTTCAATTAGCTGCCAGGTAACTGCCAGGTAGCCAATTCAAGTAGCTAACTTCCCAAAGTTTCAAGTAGCTGCCAGGTAACTGCCAGGTAGCCAGTTCAAGTAGCTAACTTCCACTGAGTTGGCCCCGTCACCGGCCAAGCTCTGCAGCTTTTCAGGTTGGATTCCGGCCCAGTCACCAGCCGTAATTGGGAAAAGTTTCAAGTTGCTGCCAGGTAACTCCCAGGTAGCCAGTTCAAGTAGCTAACTTCCCAAAGTTTCAAGTAGCTGCCAGGTAACTGCCAGGTAGCCAGTTCAAGTAGCTAACTTCCCTAAGTTTCAAGTAGCTCTCAGGTAACTGCCAGGTAGCTAGTTCAAGTAGCTAACTTCCCAAAGTTTCAAGTAGCTGCCAGGTAACTGCCAGGTAACCAGCTTCGGGTAGCTAGCTTCACATTCCAGGTAGCTGCCAGGTAACTCCCAAGTAACCAGCTTCAGGTAGCCAACTTCCTGGATCTATTGATTTTTGATACTTTGTGTGCACATCAAGGAGTGGAAATCAGACTGCCAGTGATGTAGTTTTGCCAGCTGGCTACTCAAAAATAGCCTTTGATGTGTTTGTTCAGTTTTTAGACTGAAAATATTTATCTCAATAGAGACAGGGAATCAGGAGAATTCTGAGCCCTTTATGAAAATGTAGGAAGACGTAATTGTAGTCACGGCTTAACACTGAGTTTGTTGGATTTTAATCACGACATAGCTACATTTTGCAGCAAGATTCAGTGCATAACAACACTTTTATTTTTCACCTCTTTGTCACGCTCTTATCTATAGATCTGCACCAGGCCTTATCTTAGTGTTGTTTGTGTTTGCTGTTGGATCCTTTTTAAAGTTCAGTGATGAACCTTTTGGGGTTCCTTATCCATATCACCTTATAGAACCCTTAAAGGTTCCATATAGAATCGTTTTGTTGGGAGTCTTGGCTATAGCCTACTCAGCCTAATGGTTTGGGGAAAAGAAGCAGTCTGGTTTCAGACTGTAATTATACGGTAATTTAACAGTCTACGAACTAGGGTGTGTTCCACAGACCCATTTACAAATTTAATAGATTTCTGGTGTGCTAGATCTCCTGCATGGGGATTCCCCCAGACCGATAAGTGACTGTTTCTGGATTGTGGCTATTTATAGTTTCCTGGTGCTGTGATGCATAACATCATTCAATATGCATGCACAAAATGAAAGACCACATTGGAAAATATCTGTTATAGATTTGTGACATTGGAAGCACTGTGTGTATCAGAGTGTATACATGGCTATCATTAGACAATGTATGGGCCCAATTAAGAGACATCCAAGAGACATTCATGCATAGGCCTACGGAGATTATCACTCTGGACACTCATTGGAGGAATTTGAAACTGGACCAGTCACCAACAAACCTGGAAACAAACAAGGATGTCTGGGTCTACATAGCTGTAGGCTTATATGCTAAAATTGGCTGGGTACGTATACGATGTATATAGATTAGATTAGATTAGATATTCTTTATTGACTTGTGACATGACATGGTTCTCATACAAATATAAACTATATTATTGTCACCCAGCCTTACAGGCTTATAAGTCAATTTTAAATCTGTTGAAAATAGGAAGCTCGGTACGAAACATAATGAAAATTGTAGATTAGATACAAACAAGTTACCAACAGTCTAGTGAGACGAAGCAAATAATAGTTCAGTTCTTAAAGCTAAAGCTTTCAAAAGAAATTTACCTAACAGCACTTGAAAATTACTACAAATACAAATAAATTTATCAAACAAATCAGCATTTTGGAAATCAGAATCAATTGATTGTATAGTTTGGAATAAAATTAATCGTAAATTATTGTATAAAGGGCACTCACAAAGGACATGAAACTCATCCTCAATGGCATTAATACAGGAGTGACAGGTTCGGTTTTCAATTGGGATGTTGCGATATCTACAAATCTCAATTTGTAATGGAAGGATTCCAAAGCGAAATTGCGCAATGAGTGATCTTATTCGTTTGTCTAAATTTTGACAGACATATTCTTCACAGCCATAAGTCCATTTGAATAAATTGTAAGTTCTGAGCTTGTCTTTGTTATGTCTAGCAACATCCCAATTGTTTACCTCTTTGTACTCAAGCAGAATATATATGTATAATAATCATTTTTTCTATCTATCTATCTATCTATCTATCTATCTATCTATCTATCTATCTATAGATCTATCTATCTATCTATCTATCTATCTATCTATCTATCTATCTGTCTATCTATCTATCTATCTATCTATATTTCTATATTTCTATCTAGCCATATTTCCAGTGACGTAGCAAGGGGGCAAGTTGCCCCACCAGACAACTTTTGGGGAAAAAATGGGGAAATGGGTAAAAATGGGGAAATTGCATGGGAAATAGGGAAAGGGGTAAAAAAAGCCAAAAATGGGAAGCATAAGGGAAAAAGAGGAAAGGAAAAGAGAAATGAAGGTGGAAAGGCATACTTTTACTTTATACATGGAAATCTTGTTGACATTGCTGACTCTCTCTGAAGTAAGACTCTTATGATAACTTGACAAAATGTAATTAAAAAAGGAACAGTTATAAGGCGTCTGGTTCGGAGTAATGATGTCTGACACATATTTTGGGCTGAGTTTGTAAAAGGCTCACGCATGGGTGAAGACCAGCCAAAACACACCCAGATGTCTATACAAGCAAGTGCCAATAGGGCACAGAAATGTGAAACGAGGAAGTTCAACCTGGGAGAAAAAAAATAGGGTGTATAATATCATCAGTGGTGTAACTAGGGGGGTCTTGAGCGGGGGGGGGCACCTGGGGGGGGACACGTTTCACTGGGAGGGGGGCACTCATAGTACTAATCAGTGATGTAGTCGAGGCCGGGACATCCGAGGCCAAGACCGAGACCGAGACATGAACCTCCGAGGCCAAGGCGAGGCCGAGGCCATCAAAATATGGCCTCGAGGCCGGCCTCGAGGACGAGGCCGGTCCCGAGGCCACCATCATTCAACCAAAGACACCCGAGACCGAGGCAAGGCCGAGGATTTGGCATCCGAGACCAAGCTAAGGCCGAGGCCATCAAAATAAGGCCCCGAGGCCGGCCTCGAGGACGAGGCCGGCCTCGAGACCTCCAACACTGGTACTAATTGTATATTTTAGCCAAGGTTGAAAGTTCATATGGGAGTATGGGAGGCCCTGGGGGCACAGGTCCAATATGAGGGGGGGGGGGGTACGAGTTACTAGAGCACCCAAAAAAAAAAATTAATTTTCTTGCCTACAGAATAAGCATTTTGAAAATTTGAATGAATGAAGGTATGATAACATGTGCCAATAAACAAGGTATCTACCAAAAGGATCATTTTGGTCAAAAATTTAAAATGAAGTTGATTTTAGGCCAAGTTTCAACTAACCCCGTGATTCAACTGGCCCCGGTCTCCCCTACCCTTTATTTTGTAACTCAATCAGAAGATGAGAGAAGTATCTCATTCTATTCAAATAATAAGTAGAATATCAAAGTGTAGATAGTTTTGGGGTATTAAAAGATAGGTTACTCATGAAATATTTTGTAACCTAACGAGAGATAGCATTGTACATACTCTGTAAAGTACAAATGAAGTGATCTGTCCCATTAAAGATATTGTTGTCATGACATTGGTTACTTCTTTCAAAAGTATATAGTAAACATTCAATAGATTGATCAATTGGTAAAACTTTGATATCCCTAGAGGCATCATACACAGTCACATATGTAATGAGGGTACTGTCCTGATCCAGCAGTGAAAATGGAATCATTGGAATGGTCAGATTCAATTGAGCAAGATTTTGTGTGTATTATCCTCAAGAGTGCAAAAGAGATAAAAATTTAATTGTTACCTTCTTGGTTGAATACCCACTGCGAACGTTTAAAACTACCTGTTCAAAACCTATTTCTTGTGAAATGCGTATAACATAAGGAGTTGTACATTAAGATCTGCCATAACTTTTGAAAAGGATGTCAGCCGAATACTTAAAGATACATGATCTGTAAATTCATTTATTACCTTGGTATATATACTGTGTGGTATGAGCTTTATCGGATCTATTTTCTAAAAGCACATAATCATATAGGTAAAATACACAATAGTTTGAAATAGTCGAGAGGAGCTGATACAAATCACTATGTTTTACATGGCCAATTGTGCAGCGTACGTAAAACGTACGAAAGCTCTTTTATGCGTATTTCGTACGTAAATAGCCTGTTTTCACGTACAAAATTCGTACGAAAATTTACGTACGTGAAACGTACGTAGATTTTCGTACGAATTTCGTACGTGTTGACGTACGTAATTCATACGTTAATTTTACGCATGAAAATCGCATGAATTACGTACGAAAACCATACGTTTTCTAGACTTAGAAAAATTCTGATATTTTACGACATTCTCATTCCAAATAGGCCAGTCACTGTGGGCCTATGGGCCTACCTCAAAGTTTGGAAGTGACTCTGTTTCTATCAAATTGAGGCGATAACCATGACATTTTTTTGACAAACAAATAAACATTAGATTCTACACATTAATTACTGGTCTTTGGACTATGATTTGCTTTGTTCGCTGATTGTTTTTAGTTATTCTAGGTACGTCTAAACTTAAGCCCATCCCGGTAACTACTGCACTGAAAGGGCCAACGTAAATGACCTCAAAATATACTGAAATCTAGAAAAAATCATTCGAAGACAGAGCTTTGTTTTTTTCATTTCTTTATTTTGTAAGCTTAGATACAATGTATTTTATCATTATAGCCCTATAACAAGCATGGTGTGGCTGACATGACCAATGATCAGAGGGTTATTGACCGTTAGGCCAGACATAACAGTAATTTACTGATTCTTACCTTCTCTGACCTACTGAAACAACTGATTTACATACCCATGATGTTACTTACATGGTTGACACAAAAAACCTTGTTGCTTTAAGAAGGCTTTCAAAAATATAATCATTATTCATTAATGTTATAATTAAACTGACAGGTCATTCTTTGAATTTGTGTAGTCAATTGTTGGGAGGTACTGATAATCAAAGAACAGCAAGCATGTACATTGTACATGTAAATAATACAATTAAACACATCATAAATATATCAATAAATAAAAAGATTTGGGAAATACTTGAAAATCTGATCTAAGGCCTAACTGGTACATACCACTGTTCATGATATTACACAAGTTTGTGCATATTAAGTTCTGATCTCCTTAAGTAGGGGCGAGGGTTCGAATCCAGCTCTTGCCAGGTCACCAGGGCCTATGTAGGAAGGCTGCCTCAGTCATCCTTTGAATCATTGCTGTGTCTTCTTCCTGTTGTTATTAGGCTACCAAGTGCATAAATGCGTCCTGGACATAATCATCCATCCGTCCATGATCCAGGGCTGGCTCCAGCCAATTATGCACCCTAGGCAGAATCATGCTGATGTACCCCCCCCCCATAGGCATACTGCGCGCGCGATTTTTGGGAGGGGGAGCGACATTTGCCCGAATTTCAAGATCTAGATTTAATACCATTTCAAATGAAATTGCCTGAAAATCATTAATTTTCAATAGTGACTATAATCATCTGCCCTAATTTTTTAGCCTTTTTGCCCGAATCTTGCTGTTTCCCAAACTATTGGGGGGGGCGATCGCCCCCCTGACACCCCCTCCGATACGCCTATGCCCCCCTTGGACGGAAAGCAAGGAGGGGAGGGGGCGCAGAGCAAGGAGAGAGCGCAGAGCAAGGAGGGGCGAAAAGCAAGGAGGAGGCGGAGAGCAAGGAGGAGGCAGAGAGCAAGGAGGGGGCAGAGAGCAAGGAGAGGGTGCAGAGCAAGGAGGGGGCACAGAGCAAGGAGGGGGTGAAGAGCAAGGAGGGGATGCAGAGCAGGTAGGGGTGCATAGCAAGAAGGGGGCGCAGAGCAAGGAGGAGGTGGAGAGCAAGGATGGGGCGCAGAGCAATGAGGGGGGCGCAGAGCAAGAAGGGGTGCAAAAGTAGGGGACGGAGAGAAAGGAGGGGGGACGGAGAGAAAGGAGGGGGCACAGAGCAACAAGGAGGGTGCGAGCAAAGAAGGGGGAGCAGAGCAAGGATGGGGCTCAGAGCAAGGGGGCACATTGCAAGAAGGGGTGCAGAGCAAGTAGGGGCGCATGGCAAGAAGGGGGTGCAGAGCAAGGAGGAGGCGGAGAGCAAGGAGGGGTGCAGAGCAATGTGGGCGCGCAGAGCAAGAAGGGGTGCAGAGCAATGTGGGCGCGCAGAGCAAGAAGGGGTGCAGAGCAAGAAGGGGGCTCAAAGGTAGGGGGTGGAGAGCAAGGAGGGGGCACAAGTATGGGTGCATAGCAAGAAGGGAGTGCATAGCAAGGAGAGGGCGGAGAGCAAGGAGGGGCGCAGAGCAAGAAGGGGCGCAGAGCAAGAAGGGGCGCAGAGCAAGAAGGGGCGCAGAGCAAGAAGGGGCGCAGAGCAAGGTGGGGATGCAGGGCAAGGAGGGGGTGCAGAGTAATGAGGGGCGCAGAGCAAGAAGGGGCGCAGGGCAGGGAGGGGACGCAGGGCCGGGAGGGGGCGCAGGGCCGGGAGGGGGCGCAGAGCAAGGAGGGGCACATAGCAAGAAGGGGGCGCAGAGAAAGTAGGGGGTGGAGAGCAAGGAGGGGGGCAGAGCAAGGAGGGGGCGCATAGCAAGGAGGGGTCACAGAACAATGAGTGGTGGAATTCGAAAAAAGAAAGGAATTAGATAGAATAACCAGGAAAGTTAAGTTTTCATTAAACATGGCATCACAGTATTTCTGAACTTTACTCAACTGCATGACTTATTGCAAATGTCCAAGTATTATTAATTTTCTTGAATAAATACTATTTCGCTCGCCTTTCATTTTATGTGTTAACTATGGCAAGAGAAGTGAGTGCATGTGGTTACGCGTGTACATGCCTCCTTGCTCTGCGCCCCCTCTTTGCTCTGCGCCCTAGGCGACCGCCTAAATGGCCTAATGGTAGAGCCGGCCCTGCGTCCATCCATCTCTTCTGAAGTTAGATCCTTGTTCGATTTGGTCACTCAACCTGGAATTTAAAAAAAAGTGACATTTGAAAATTGAAAATCCATAACTATCATTGCATGATTAAAAAGAGTGATATTCATGGGAAATTTATCTCAGTAACGGAACCCTTTTTTAACTGTCAATCCCAATTTCTTACAAAGTCAAAAGATAAATTTGTCTTTAGATTGACACATGCATGAATGAGTGACTAATAGGCCGCGTTAGTGGAACTCTCCTTTTATCTGCTCTCTGGCGTCTCGGCGCAGAAATAACCTTTATCCTGGAACACCCCGCCATTTTTTACCATTGCGAAGTCGATGGATGCTTGGATTCCAGGCTCCAGGACAGTTGTAAAACCACTAAAACACTACGGATTGTATCGCAGTCTTAAATGGAATGTTTACCATGGATTCCGCCATTATTCAGTCGAATGACAACTTGTATCTTCTGTTACGGCCCGACCAAGATGGAAAAATGTGGCGGGAGTCGGCCTGACGGACTAAGTCTTGATCCAGCAAAATATCCGGATTAATCACAGGTATGTCTTGTAAAAGTGGCGGGATCCAAGGATTAGACCCAGAAGTACACGCGGTTGGCTAATCCAGTGTTGTCAAGCTGCTTCATTTTAACGATGTTATGGACCTCGTGAAACCCGGCCCCATTGCATTGTACAGGGCTACAAAATGGCGGGTGTTCCCGGAAAAAGTTTATTTGTGCACCGAAACGTCAGAGTGCTGGAAAAAGGAGAATTCTACTAACACGGCCTATCGGTTGAGAGAACCTGCTTAGAGTTTATGTAGCTGGATGCTCTACTCAAGGTTTGCTCAGTGGCGTCACTGTAGATGGGGCTGGTGGGGCATTTGCACCACCACTCAAAAAATTATAATTTTTCCTGACATCTTCCATGAAGGTGTGACCACTATGTGAAAATAACTTTTCTCAAATAACGCAAGGGAGCAAAATATTTTTTTATATCTTGATTCAATTTTCTGTTCATTGACATGTTATTATCTCAAGCGAGACAAATTATTCATGGATCCACTGATTTGTTTTATAAGTTAGTCTAGCCCTACAGTAGCTTTTTTTAAAATGGAAAATAGTTGCTTCATCATTTCTTATAGCCTTACGTCTTGTTATCGCTTCAGGCTGCTACTCCTTGGTCTGGAAACTATGTTGATCTACCTTGTCTGGCTGCCGCCCTCGTTTGCCTTGGCCTCGGCCAAGCATTTATAATTCTAATATATATATAATATAAACATAGGCGTACGGGTGGCCGTTTCGCAGGGGGGAGGCTGTCACTAATTTGCCCTGAAATTTCTCCCCTTTGTCAGGGGCGGGGGGGGGGGGAGGAGGAGGGGCTCCCCTCTCGCAGTGGATTTCAACCACCGTCAAGTTAGAAAGATTCTAATGGCATGGCACCTGCTGGATATGGTACACAATGACATGCAAATTACATAATTGAAAACGGGAAAAAAATCTGTGGGGAAATTTTTACTGTGTGGCAGTTTGTCACATTGCCAATAGCTGCAACATAAAAATTATAAAATTTATTTTTTCTCACAAATTTTCCAACAAATTTTTTTCCCATTTTCAGTTATGTAATCTGCAATGATTCTGCATGTCCTTGTGGACCATATCCAGCAGGTGCCATGCCATTACTAGAATTTTTTTTACGGTGGTTAAAACCCACTATGCTCTGACCCTCTGGGCAAATGTCTATAGATAGGCCTACCGGAGTATTAATTATTTAGATCTAATTCTAACTGTATTCTTCAGTGGCGTCATTTTCAAAATAAAGTGGTTGGGCACTGACAATTTTTTTAATTTTTTTGCGGGGGCACAGATACGGAAGCTCTGAATTTGTTTACCCTTGTTTGGGCAAAAAGTGGTGGGGCATCAATCCTAGCTCCTGTCCGTACAGCAAGGGGCGGTCCAGACGATTGTTGGAGTGGCTATAGACTTTACTCCCACAAAGAACTTTTTTTTCCTTCGCAGTGCGTCAACGAAAATTTTTTTTCCACATGCGGACTCTCAACAAAACTTTTTATCGGAATTTTAACATACGGTACTCTAGCTCTAGAGGTGGAAACAAACTTTTTTTAAAATTTCCATGTGCTGAGCAAACTTTTTTTTCAGTATCAATTGGGAACTTTTTTTTACACCAAAAGTCCATAGCCCCCCCCCCAAGACTTGGCAACAGATCATCTGGTTAGACTAGTCGGCCCCAAAGCCATCAGAAGAGCAGCCACTTTCATAGGTGTACGGCACGCGCGATTTTTGGGGGGGGGGGAGCGACATTTGCCCGAATTTCACGATCTAAATTTATAAACATTTCAAATTAAATTTCCTGGAAATCAATAATTTTCGGTAGTTTTTAGGCCTATTTAATTATCTGCCCGAATTTTTTAGCCTTTTTGCCCGAATCTTACTGTTTCCCAAACTTTTCGGAGGGCCGATTTCCCCCCCTGCCCCCCCCTCCGATACGCCTATGGCAACTTTAGGGACCGACCAGATGATCTTTGGGGGGGGGGCTATGGATATTTGGCAAAAAAAAAGATTGTTTCCCACTTGACACTGAAAAAAAAAAGTTTGTTCAGCACATGGAAATAAAAAAAAAGTTTGTTTCCACCTGTAGCTAGGGTACCGTAATGTTAAAATTCCGACAAAAAAGTTTGTCACGCGTTCGCAAGCAAAACAAGAATCCGCGGATTGCAAAACGAGTTTCCATCTGTGTTTTTTACTGGGGCGAACGAAGTTCGAGGAAGGTATTGTTATCACTTGGGTAAAATGTTGTCTGTCCGTGCACCTTTTATATGCCATTTTATGCCTTTTTCACCTCATGGTTCTCCACTCATTGTGTCACTAAAATCATAGCGGCAATTACTTATCAATTACATTGAGCATTTTGTATTGAAAAAGCATTACAATTAAGAAAAATATGCAAATTGTTTTGAACTCATCTGGGAACTCATTAGTGGCAATGTCAAACAGTAAAAACTATCAGATAGTATCACAAGGATCACTTGCACGGTTTTCATCTTCTACATTGGAGATCTGATACACTGCTAAAGTTTTTGATAGCCGTTAAGTTGAATGAGTGATATAACCCACATGCGTGATACTATACCCCACAGCTAAAAACTTACACAATTGCAATATATAGGTCTATATATATTGTATCATATATTTCATAAATTCTGAACGGTCCCTAACAAATTTTATCAATGTATATATATATATATATATATTATATATATATACATTGATAAAATTTGTTAGGGACCGTTCAGAATTTATGACTGAGGGGGGTGGGAGTTTTGGCCGAGGGGGTACTAACTTCTCACACGTGTTTCAAGGGGGGGGTATTAATTTTTTACAACACTTCCAAGGGGGGTCACTTCAGCAGAGCCTTCAGAGATTAAGTCAGACACACCCCCAAGGGTGACCAATGAACATGGATTCAAGCATGTTATGCAAATGAGGATGATTACGTCTATTCACACATTTACGTCAAGCTGCTTGCAGCGCCTCCCATCGTGCCTCCTTCCATCGCTGCCTCCACTGCCGAAAATATTCCGTAGAGGCCATGTGCTCAGATCTGTCAAAATTGCCAAATCAAAGGATTTGGATTGTCGCACCTACCATAGGCTTGTTGTCAAGTTAGTAGATGTACTGGAACCCATTCATGTCATCAGGAACAGTCTACCAACGCTAAAACGGCCGAAATTGCAGTGTAAATGTTCCCGTGAATTGTAAACAAATCCAACGGACTTGCTTCACCAAGTCTAACTTCGTGACAGGAGAGTGACGTCTTGGCCAATCACACCGGAGAGGCTCGCACGTGCGTGAGGATGAATCTGAAGTTTCAAAATTGTTGCACTCAGGCTGGAACTATGCCTTTGCAATGAGCAAGCATATTTCCAGCTGTACATCAAGTCAGTTGATTTAATTAAGCATTTCGTATGTGGGAGCATTGACAACACAAGTTGAGGACATTTTCAACTGCATTGTCATCACGATACTGAATGGTGTCACAAACTGGGTCATCTTCCTAATTAATATGCGCATGTTGCGATCGGCCTCATAGCAATCCAGTGAAGGCAAAGGTGGGAGGAACGACCCCTGGCGAGCAAATTGCATTTACGTCTGTCGTACAGACACGATTCTACCTGCAACAGATCTATAGATCTCTCTGAGACCTTTAAAATGATAGGTCTCTGAGGACCTAATAGTCTCGGCGCAAATCGCCGGCAAAAATTTGAACTGTCCAGAGAGAAATCCTGCATACACGCTGATAGGCTGAGACGCTTGATGCAAAACTTAATGATAATATGTGGCGATTGAGGGATTCGTCTAGGGTAGATTCTCTGGGTGGGGGGGGGGGGTAAGAAATTTTAACAAGGAAATCTTTTTTTAAAAACACGCATAAACTCATTTATTTGGGCTTTTTTATGCACAAAATTCAGCGAAATGACAGGAATCTGCACGTGTGGTTGTGCATAACAGTATATATGTGTGTATTGCTTTGTATGTCGAGGGGGGTACTAAAAATCCGCATGAAACTCAAGGGGGGTATCAATTTTTGACGGGAAGTTCCAGCAAAACTCCCACCCCCCAGTCATAAATTCTGAACATGTAACTCTATGAACCGAGTAGTCTACAAGGTGGGTGCTTCAGAGCTTGATTATCAGTGTAGGCTACTTGAGCCAAAAAATTATCTTACCTGGACACCATGCAAGCATTGGTACTTCAAAAATACAATGTGCATTTTACCCTCTCCCATTACATAATCCACCAATCATTTTCCAGAGATACTTACAAGCAAAACGTACCCAGCCCACTGGGGCTTACAAGTCAAGTACTAATCTCATAAAATAAATATAGGCCTACCTAAAACAATAGATGGGTTTTTCAATCTGAAGCTATGAGAATGTATTCCTGCATTTATTTCCTTGTTTTTCAATGTAAACTGCCCAGAACTACAGTTATCACATTGCACATCAAAGGTAGGCTGTATATACATGTTGCGTGCACTGGAAGGGGTAATTACAAAGGATCATCAAGTGCTGATTTCTGTTGATTCAATTACTCAATTACTGAACTTCTTTTGATTCAATTACTCTTTTGTAAGATGAATTAAGGTATTAAATTGCATTCCTAACATAGAACTGTAATCCCCCCCCCTCAGTGTTTGCTGCATGCTGCCCCCTCCAGTTGTCTTGACCAATGACGCACAAGCAATTTTGCTGATGTATTCTGATTGGCAGATCATTTATTTGGCTCCTCCCATGTCACCTGGTCAACGAACTTCTTGTTATCGTCTGACAATGTAACAATTTGTAACACAGTGCAATAATGTAACAAGTTGCAACAAAACAAGTACAACAATTTTAACAGAGACAATGTCCGACTTTTGTTGCACTCATATGCCTGTACATTTAGATTATTGTAGGCCCATTTTATTTATTTATTAAAAAAGATATTTGCAAGCTGGATAAACACAATCTGCACAAATAAAATAGTTTTTCATGTGGTCCAGCCAACAACAAATGTATAAAAAGCATAAAGTAGGTTCATAAAATAAATTAAAAACTTTTCTAACATTGGTCTTAAAACTTCAACTGACTATAACTTTCCAATAAAAAAAAAAAACACCTCAGTGCTTCTAAAGTGGTTACTAGTAAGTTTCCCGTAGATTGGAGGGGAAAAATAATAATTAACTCATTTCTTGATTTTTATATTTTTATTGCATTTCATTTTTCATCAGTCTGCCTTGTCAATATTCCATTTGCGTTTTTAACGAATTCTCGGCAATGGAAAATGATATTGAAATCAAACAAAGACAGGCTGATAGAGAAAAATATCACGATTCTAATAGGCCTAAATGGTTACTCAGAACTTGTCGGAAATTATCGCACCTGTCTCGACCAATCACAAGAGCTGTAGACCAAAACATTCCATATTTCTGTTTCCTGTTTTGCCGTGACTATCAACAGAGAAGACACCATTAAATTTTGTACTAAACTATGAATATGTAATCAGGGCTACGGTCTTTATGTGATATTGTCTGAGGATGAACAGGATTGGGACAGATCAAAAGATGGGTGTAGCTCATACGTTTTTCTGGAATTTTTGATATGATGCCAGAGTGATGAATGCCAGCAGTTTCAAGTAATTAATATTTCAGTCAAAACGTCGTTTTGTCCACTTGAGCAGATGTTTTTGTGATGTCTGCACTGGAAAACAGACAATTTCTTTCAATGCCACGATAAAAAACTCAAATCAATAGGGATTTAGTGGTTAGAGCACTAAAAGAGGTTGAACGGGGAACAGGAAGCGGGTCCCCCTTTTGGGGTTATGCTGGTTAGCTTGGCTGCGCCGTCTTTATGTCTATTGTACTCCTGGTCTTTCAGTACTTTGAGTTCAATTTCCTCTCCTGTGTTTGCTCACTCTATTGTTTGCTGTGTTGTTCTAATCTCTTGTTTCCCTCACTTGTTTCTGTAGTGGGCAGAGTTGACAGTTGTCGGTGAAGCTGTGACAAATTTGTAATTCATATAAATACCATCAGTCAGTGGCCTCTGGGTCGTACCGAAAACTCGTTAAAAATTGTTTGTCGACACGCCGCGAATGAAAATAAAAGTTCGTCTCAGGGGTAGAGTCCATAGCCCCCCCCCCCCCAACTATCGTCTGGTCGGCCCCTTACTGGGGCTAGCACAGTCCAAGCCTAAACAATAAAACCAGGGACAGTCAGTAGGCCTTACTGAACAGTAATGTTTCTGAATCTGATTAAAATACACACAAATTGTCGCAAGCTTGGAGATTTTCATGACTTGAAAATTTAGTAAATATAGTCCCATCATCAGTCATCACACACAAAAAACTTACCAGCTAGGCCTACCTTCCAAGGAGAGATCTCTGATTTTGTTTGCATCTAGTCTTCCCAACTAAGTCCAGCCTGTGATGACACTGATGAATGAACACGGAGCCCAGAAATATTGCATTATTGGCTGTCTTCTGCTTCTTCATTTTTGTTGTTGTTTTTTCTGCTGTGAAGACAAATCCACCAGATGGCATGACGTCACCAGTGACAGGTTGCCAAGGTGATTGTTGATGACATCACAATAGGCAAGGTGCTTGTGACTTCATTGGAATGTTGATCTGGGTGGACTGACAGGCAGGAAAGCTCATCAAAAATGTTTAGAGAATTTATTGTTGTGTCTACAAAACAATCATCGACAAAACCACAATACTCAAAAGGTTAGTGCTTCAGAATGTACTCAACTGATCAATAGCTCTACTGGTGCTCAAATTTATGATTAAATTGCGCTATGGTAGGCCCTACTGCTGGTAATTTTTTCCTGAGATAATCATTGTGTTGTCATTTGTCAACTTGTTGTTGTTATTATGTGGCTTATTAAATGGCATTACTCAGGTCTATTAATTTTATCACTTGTGCGGAGTTTACAAACACTGGAGCTAAGTCCAGTAAGGGTTACATTGTAATTAATGAAAATTTTTAAAAAAACGCTCCCACCTTTATGACTTAGGGGGTGACCCCGGGGGCTGACCATTTAATAATATCCATGTCCACGGGGGTTTTTTTTTTTTTTTAAATTGATAATTTTTTTTACTCGGTTTTTGTGAAATAAATAATTTTTTTTTGTGTAGATGCTTGCTATAAATAATTTCTGCAAAAGGTATTTTTAACAAGGAGTTGCTTGATTTTGGAAAGAAAATTCGGGGACTTTGTACACTTGAAATAAATGATTAGTAGGCCTACCCCCATGGGCATATCGACGTTGCAGCAACGTTGCAACGATGTCACACTTTTCGTCAAATGACGTAGAATTGTATGGTTGAAATTATGTTGTCACAACGTTGTGAAGCAACGTCAAAGATATGACGTTAGCATGCAATGTTGTGGCGATGTTTTACAACATTGTGAGGCAATGTCAGGAGTTCGACGTTCGCTTGCGACGTTGTTGCAACGTTGTAAAAAAACCACGACGTCGTGTTCACGTTGGGGCGACATAGTCTCTACCATACATATCTACGTGACCAACAGACCAGCCCTCCACCAATTAGCAACGTCGGAGTTTACGTCGTGTGCCCACTGGGACTGCCATTTGCGTGATTCCATGAAATAGATAATTGCAATCTCCCCCCCCTTCCCCCGGATATTAAATTGTCACCCGCTTATAGTCTGACAACAACCTCAATTCCTCAATTTAGCTAGGATTAATTTATATCATTAAATTAAGTCATGACTTTATGGGTGGATTGAGACCATTTTTGAAGAGGTATCAGACGCAAAAGTTCCATAAAATTTTAACAGCCTATAGATGTTATTCCAATTTTAATATAGGCTAACTGATTCGTATTTTGTATTTCAGGGAACTGAAGGAAGCCATGTCTTACTTCATTGTAAGGAACACAAATTTCGAGGCTGAAAAGGGAAATTAAATGCTAAATCTGCTGCTGCAAACATGCAGAGAAAGGTACTAAAGCAATTTCAGAATTTTATCTGCACTTCGATGTTATGGTGGCCCATAAATTGTTTGTCTTTTTTTTTTGGGCATGGCAGACGAGGGTCGGGCATGGCGCGGCGCCATGCTCAAATGGCCTAGCTGGAACACTGACAAATTTATCATGACATATCATAATGTTAAACATTGAATGATGTCCAGCCCTAATATTGAGAGGTGTCACATAGCCCTTATTTATTATGTAAATTCCCAATGGCGTGCCCTGAAATCTCATGATTTTCAAAAATGAGATTTATAATATCTTTCAAAACCATGGTATTCCAGTGCTTTTCCTAGGACGAAAATCCAATTAGCCACAAAGGCCAATTTTGAGTGAAATGAATGCATGTGTGGCTAATTTGCATGCAAAATATGTGATATTCATTAGCCACAAGGAGGATGCTAATGTGGCTAATGGATAGGAAAAGCACTGGTATTCCCGTTACTTTTCTTGTGTTGTTTTCTGTTGAATTGGATGTTATTTACGCATATTTGGCAATTACAAGACATTTCTTTTTTTAATTGGATTTTTAACTGATATTAAAAACTAATTAACTGGGTTTAAAAAAAAAATACAGATATAGGCAATTGCCACCAACACAGTGTTTTTGTTATGAAGCTCTTATAGTAAACAGTAATACAGCTGGAAATAATTTTATTTTCGATTTCAGGTCTTCTTCACAAGGAAAAGGAATGCCCTTCCCTGAATTAGAGAGATATATCTCTGTGGTCGCCATTCAAAAAGCCTCAGGTCTTCCATACACTTTCAGTAAGCATTAATGTTGTAAAATTCAGTTTAATATTGTTTCATCTCAGACTCGCAGTGGCACTATGATAGAACTTAATGAGAGTGTGGTTCACAACAATGAGCAATGAACCTAATGAATGTCATGTCACAGGGGAATAGCCTACAGCACAAGTCTGTAGGACGATTGTTTATTCTGCAGCAGACATGACATGAATTTATTCTGCAGCAGACATGACATGAATTAATATTTATATTTTATTAATATCTCTCAGTCAAAAAGTAGTAGACCCCCTCTCAAAACTATTAATAATTTCAACTTTTCAAGAGCCACTATTTTATTTGAATGGCCCTCAGAATATCCATAGCTACCACTCCGACTAACCAGAGCCTCAAAACATTGTGACTTCATCACTTCACAACCCCCCCCCCCCCTTGTTTCCATGACAATATGTATGTAGTTCACAACGATGAACCACATGCTGTGAATCACATGGTTTTTTGCTTGAACTTCACTGGCCATTGTGGAATATCGGCTCTGAAGTCTTGAGGTAGCACATATCACAAAAAAAAAAAGTTTTCCAAGGGCTGTTTTAAGAAACGCTTTAAACATTCAGTTATTATGTCGACTTAAAAGTTCGAGAGATGAAGTCGAAAATTTTGTCAGTGCTTTGCAAACTGGAGTAGACATAATAACATCCTACCATACTCTCCCTGATGTCTGTGTTTTTCTGTTTGCAGTGCGGGCAGTGCCTAGAGCGGAGTGACGATGAATTATTGGGACTGCATAATGTGCATACGTTTGGGACCTGATTTTGCAACCAATCAATTTTGACTAATCAAGTTACACCATATTGGATTATCAAACTTATTTGGTGAGAGTAATTCTTTTTTTAAAGCTGCCAATGAACAATTTTTGAATCACTGTATAGTTTTAATACTTTCTGTCCAGTTTTATTTTGCAATCACAGCTAATTCATTCATGGGCTATAATGTTTTTCTTTATGCACATGTCCTTTTTCAATAGGGGTCCTTCGAAATTGTTACTCCAAATCTCATAATTTTCCTTTATAAAATTTGTATTGTGAACAGCAGGCTCATTTGGTAAGCCTGGAGTACTCTGTCTACTGCAATATATACTAGTCCTACAAAGGCTGACTCAAAACGAAGACTTGATCCCACCAGCATATTTAGGTCCAGCGATGCACCACCCATAATTTTTGTTCTTTTTGATTTCAGCTCTTTTTCACAAGACAAGGTCAGTCACTCCCTAATTTAGAGAGACACCTCTCTGGTTGCCATTCGAGAAGTCTTCCCTGTTCTTTTGGTAAGCATTAACTATGTTCACTTCAACTTACTTACACAGATCATAGTTTAACATAAATTACAATTATTACATGTTCAGGTGGAACTAACCAATATACGTAAAAGGTACATAGCCTAAATGTCATACAGTTACTCTTGGAAGTAAGTACACCCTTCAATGATTTGCCTTTGAAGACTATGTTTAAGTTGGCTCCCGGTTTTGACTAATATTACACAAATAATTTTGGCAACGATTGTTGTATCACACCATTGAGTTTTCCTATTACATGAACATCCCTGGCCATTTAATTTGCACATGGGGCATTTATGCTAGATAGGGGTTATAATCTCGCAAAAGTAAGTACACCCCTAGTGCAATGCCAAAAGATAGGAGAGGATGTACTTACTTTTGCAAGATTATAACCTCTCTGGCATAAAGACCCCTGGTACATATTCAATGACCATGCTAGTAGATATAGTCAGAATCTTCAATGGTGTTAATCAACCATCATATTGATGATGCAGTTATTAGTGCTACTAATGCCTAGCCATTACCGCAAGACAAGTTTAAAATGCCATTGGGGAGTTCAATGGCAAATCACTGAGTGGTTTACTTACTTCGGAGAGCAACTGTACATGTCCAAGATACTGTGATGAAAATTCAAATATAATAAATTGCAGTTTTGCGTTTTACTGATATTGAATGAGGGGAAATTCATGAGTATCTTTTCAAAAGAGCATTCAGTGGTGTCTTTATTTCTGGCCGACTCGACACTGAACTTTGCATTCTCCATCATCACTATTTCCTGATTTTCCTCAACATTGTTACCAAACATTACCTTCTTGAAAATTTTTTCGTCCGTTAAGCCCAATGACTATGAAATTGTATTTAGACTTAATCTAGTATTATTTCAATTATCTATTTTTCAGAGACAGCTTCTCATGTTGTGGGACAAGCCATGCTCAGCAAGACATTTTGGATTGGTTTTACAACGTATGTCTGAAGCTGGGTGACACGTTGGAATAAAATGTGGAGAGGCAGAAGAAAAATTATTGAAAATATGGACTTTTGACTCAAATACAAGATAAACAGTATCTATCGCAATAATCATGGTTGAAAACGAAGCATAAAGAAAAAAAAGCGGGGGAAAAAAGGACAATTGCAATTGAAACCAAATTAAATTTCATTGAATTTATACCTGTATACAGTATAAGCCTAATTGTACCAATAAATATTTTAATTTCATATCACTGTGTTGTTCTACCCACCATGAATTACAAAATTTCTAAATGAAATAGACCTGATTAATAAGCTAAATTCCAATGCCTAAAATAATAGATTTAACGTATGAAATTCGTACGAAAAGTGCCTATGCGAAATACGTACGAAATTCGTACGAAAATGTACGTACGAACTACGGATCGGCTCTTTCTTGTGAGTTTCGTACGTAAAATTTACGTACGTTTTACGTACGTTTTACGTACGTAATTCGTACGTTGCACAATTGCTAGTGTAGTGCAAAAAGATGTTCAGTGTTTGTTAGCCCTATAAGTGAATAGGTACAGCTATAAGAAATACTGACTGATTTCAATTGGTGTCTCATAGGCCTAATTGCATTTAGGAAACTTCATAGTCAGAGCTTGCACTTCAATGCCAATCAGCCTGAATCAGGTACCGAACTTGAATTGCTAAGGTTCCTCAATTCATGCAATTATGCTTTTTGACAGATCTCAATTGACATTGGAAAGCTGTTTTAAGCAAACAAACGGCCAGACAGAGCGTCGCCGATTGGCATTTTCATCTTGATACAACAATGTCAGTCTCTAAGCACTCATTGGCTGTAATTAGTGAGGTCAGAATGGCCATTTGTACCACAGAAAGTGCCCGTAATTGCGAGGTGGCCGCATTGGCGAGGTGCCCGCATCACAGAGGTTTGCATAAGCATAAAAGAACAGGAAAATATTCGGTTCCAGCCCATTATGTCCGTAATTACGAGGTGCCCGCATTAGAGAGGTGGTCGTAAGGTGAGGTTGAAGTGTATGTGTTTAAGAGGTGTTATCACGGTGGTTTGAGGACCATACTGTGTGTGGATTTGAAAGTGTAAGGAGGATTGTGTTTGTGTGATTTATTTTGATTATCTTAAGTAAAGGTGTTTTGTTTGGGTAAGTTATGTGTTTTCTTATGTTTTGACCATGTGGGGCACTAGGTTCACATTACTATCATAGTGGTTTTACCACTGTACCAGGTGCCTATATAAGGCGCCCCAACCCAGCCCTCTCACCTTACATGTTCTTTCATTCCAGCGCAGTGACCTGAACAGGTAACGGGTGTCAACTGACGACAGGATGGCCTCTAATTGTGACGTAAGTTTGCGATAATAATACAAAATAGAATTGTCAGAAAAAACTAATTGCATGCAGGGATGGTAGTAATGTTTAAAATTTAATTATTATTTTGCAGTGTCGAGGCCATCACCATTCTATTTGGGACATTGAGCATCTGAGGAATATCTCGCTCGATTTTTTGGAAGCAGGACTTTTTCCAGAAGCCAAGGGTGCCATGGAATACTGTATTGGAGTATGCCAAAGGGAATTACCACGCTATCCATTCAAGGAGTTCCAGATACTTCTTGATAAACTGCTCCTTGATTATGCGTCAATACTACTGAATGTATGTCCTTTATTATTTGAGGAATGTATGTCCTTTATTATTGAGGAATGTATGTCCTTTATTATTTGAGGAATGTATGTCCTTTATTATTTCAGGAATGTATGTCCATTATTATTTGAGGAATGTATGTCCTTTATTATTTGAGGAATGTATGTCCTTTATTATTTGAGGAATGTATGTCCTTTATTATTTCAGGAATGTATGTCCTTTATTATTTCAGGAATGTATGTCCTTTAGTATTTGAGGAATGCATGTCCTTTATTATTTGAGGAATGCATGTCCTTTATTATTTGAGGAATGTATGTCCATTATTATTTGAGGAATGTATGTCCTTTATTATTTGAGGAATGCATGTCCTTATTATTTGAGGAATGTATGTCCATTATTATTTGAGGAATGCATGTCCTTTATTATTTGAGGAATGCATGTCCTTTATTATTTGAGGAATGTATGTCCTTTATTATTTGAGGAATGCATGTCCTTTATTATTGAGGAATGTATGTCCTTTATTATTTGAGGAATGTATGTCCTTTATTATTTCAGGAATGTATGTCCATTATTATTTGAGGAATGTATGTCCTTTATTATTTGAGGAATGTATGTCCTTTATTATTTGAGGAATGTATGTCCTTTATTATTTCAGGAATGTATGTCCTTTATTATTTGAGGAATGCATGTCCTTTATTATTTGAGGAATGCATATCCTTTATTATTTGAGGAATGTATGTCCATTATTATTTGAGGAATGTATGTCCTTTATTATTTGAGGAATGCATGTCCTTATTATTTGAGGAATGTATGTCCATTATTATTTGAGGAATGTATGCACTAGGGTGTCCCAAAAAAAAAGTGAAAGTCTGAAATTCATGGGGGCCAACCTCTTTATGTGTTCTATAGCCCCTCTCTGACTCCCATGTAAAATTTCAGCTCATTTGAAGGTGTTTTAGATATTGCTCAAGAGCCCCAAAGATAGATGGGGGTTTACTGCAGATCCAATAAGTATGAGTTTCTCTGGCTAGTTTTCTCACTGTCTACGTAGCATTTTCAGCTGATCTGATTGGACCACGAGCAATAAAACGTCCTCCATGTTTGTTAGTTGAACATAGAAAGCTATCAAGTATGAATTATTCTGCTTCAGTGAGCAGTGGAGTTTGACAAATTAAATCAGATTAGCAGGTAAATTCAGGCAGTCATTGCTGTTTCTGGACACGTCAGATGCAATTCAAATACGTTTTTATGCCATTCAAATGAGTTCATGTTATGTACGCATTGCAGTGCCTCAACCAATCACATGAACTGTATTTGCTACGTTTCACTATACTTCAGCAGAAACTCATAGTTCTTGAAATTGCAGTAACATTGAATTCTCATGCGAAAATGGCTATTTTAGCTAATAACTAAAAAATTTTTTGTTTCAGACCACCCAAACACATGAATATTTGATACAAAGATTTATGAATTATTCTGCACATTGTTGTGCTAATTTCGTATCTCTAGTTTTTTTTCTCTACCTTACTTGGTTCTCGTGTAATTGGCAAATGTATACTAATTTGCATGAGAAATTGACGCCAAGGCAAAGCTCGTTTCTAATGAAGATTAATTGCAGTCTAATTTTGAATTTCAAACATGAGACAATCACATATTGGTCCCATAGTGTGACAGAGCTAGAAGAACATCAACCAATGTCTTTCAATCTATTTCAGACTATTGAAACAATCTAAGAAGTTTTTTAAATCGCCGAAAATCACGTAAATAAGTATATCCCACACATGTAGATTTTCTCAATACCGAAGCAAATTACAAGTATTAAATGGGTACCATAGTGTGCAGAATAAGGTATACATCTTTGTATCAACTATCAATGTGTTTCAGCAGACGGAAACCAATAATTTGTGAGCTATTAGCTAAAATAGTCATTTTCGCATGGTAATTCAATGTTAAACCCCATCTATCTTGGCGACTCTTGAGCAACATCTAGAACACAATCAAATGAGCTGAAATGTTACATGGGAGTCAGAGAGGGGCTATAGAACACATTTAGAGGTTAGCCCCAATAAATTTCAGACTTTCACTTTTTTTGGGACAGACTAGTATGTCCTCTATTATTTGAGGAAGAAATAGTTGCTACCACGTATGACAAAGTTGCTAACATAGCACATTTTAACTTTTGGAAAAGTACAGAACTTTTTGGATGTTTTTTAATTGCCAGCGACATTGACAAAGCATGGTTAGAGGAGTAGATATTCTGACAATGACCTTTTTGAGTCAAAAAGCATGCCTGTTAGGCTATAGCTAATCGGGCGTAAAGAACTTCCAGTTGTAACAATCACAAACCAGCTGAAGAATCAAGTCTCGTGATAATTATTATTTTTAAACTTTTTCACAGTTCGACGAGAGAGAATCAGAGCGAGTTATGGGACAGGGTGAGTGAACATTTGTCTCTAACTGCAAAATTACTTTAATTTGCTTCCTGCGGTTATGATACATGAAGGAGAGTGTATATATCATGTGAAATATATAATAATAGTTTATACTATTAATTAATAAAGGGAATGTAACACTTGGAGTTTAAGCGTCATCACTCATCCACTCTTTTCTATTGTCAAAATGAAGTATTTTTTAAAACATATTTATAATTTTTCACTCTCTTCTTTTTTTTTTCAATTTTTGAAAATATTTAAATTGTTGTAATTATGATGTTGAAATTTATTGTATCAAATCGAGGGTTCAACGGCAAATACATCTTTCAGGTGTCAGCCTGCCATATGTTCTCTTTGGTCCAATAAACTTGAAACTATAATATTATATTCTCCACTTGGATTGTGTCAGCCAATCACAAGCGAGTATTCTTGGATAATATCCTTGCTGTATTAGGCAGAGAAAAAGTTATATTGGACAGTGAAAAGTTATATTGGTCAGTGAGAAGTTATATTGTGCAGTGAGGAGTTTTATTGCCATGTTATAGGTCCATGAGGGAGGACCTGAGAGGAAACACCTTCTGCTGTGCCCTGCTGCAGCAACAGCAAGAACAAATTTTGTGTTTTTCAATTTTAGTAAAAAATTAATTGCACGCCTATGGGAAGACACAGAAAAACACAAATGATGTCAAAAGTTGCGTATTGATCAGGACAACAACATTAAGCAAATGTAACATTGCTTACATAGGTTATGGGACCATGGTATGACATTGAGTGACAAAAAATGCACTTTTTCACCCATTTTTCGCGCAAATGCCAATGTTTAAAGAAAAACATTGTGCTATAAAATTGAAATAAAAAATACCAAATATAAAGAGGCTTCTTGGTTATAGAATACAGAATCAGAATATGTGAATTTTATATTTTTGTGGCTACCCATTGCTGAAATAGAACGAGATACATTTTGAAGAGAATTCTGCAGTTAAACAAAAAGAAACACAAACTGGCTTTCCAGCACAGTCAAAGTGTTTAAACCTATTATTGCTTTAAAAGTGGGTTCATTTATGGAGAATATAACAGATATCGGATGGTAAGTCGTCCAATATAGAGTATAATTGGATTCAGAAAAGTTATATTGGATTCGGCTGCGCCTCATCCAATATAACTTTTCTTCATCCAATTATACTCTATATTGGACTCCTTCCCATCCAATATTTGTATAATATACATGTATTATGATTAGATGTTGCCCATTCCAGTAAAATTTGCTCAATGCAATAAATTCCAATCATACGGTCCATCATTATTAGCGCTGCATTTCTCCCCATCACTCCTTGGTCTCCATCAGTCCTATAGTCACTGACCTAGTCAATGGATAAATTGAGAACATAAAACCTTCACACCCTCTACACCGCGTTCCCAATTATTATGCAACCATGCTTTTTCTTCATGTCTCCAAACGATATAATTCTATTTGAACATCCTTCAGACACTATAATAAATGTGTCATAGAGCTAATATCCTGTCTATTTTTTTTTCAATTCTGTTGGCTTAGTTGGGAGTTTTGAAGTGTTCCCAATTATTAGGCAATGTTTTCAATTTGGAAAAGGATACATTGCTTCCTCAGTGAACCAACAGAACTGGACAAAAGTGAGATCTGCTTCATGGCACACATGGCATTGTATGTAAAGGATATCTGAATGACGCTCTTTCCTCTCGAAATATTGTGAAAAGTGTAGTTGCGTAATAATTGGGAACGCAGTGTAATGTCTATTTCTCAAAATTTTTGATAATTTTTTTTTGCAGTTGGAACCAGACCTGGACAAACTCTTGTGGACAAAGCCAGGACCCTTCTGGAAAGGCTGACGATATTGTGTGCACATGGAGGATGGGAGGAAGCCAAGATCTTGTCTGTTGTAATCAGGAAAGCGGTGGAAGACCTCCGGTCATCAAAACGCTACGACCCTGGAACATTGGTGCACCTGACAGAGGAGGCAAGTTAGGGAACCGCTCAGAATTTATGACTTGGGGGAGGGTGGGAGTTTTGGCCGAGGGGGTACTAACTTTTCACACGTGTTTCAAGCGGGTATTAATTTTTGACAACACTTCCAAGGGGGGTAAAAAATTTTAACAAAAAAAATGTTAAAAAACGCACATGAACTCATTTTATTTGGACTTTTTACGTGCCATGGCACCTTAGTCCACGAAATGATGCAAATCTGTACACGTGGCCATTTATAACCTGTATATATGTGTTTATTGCTTTGTATGTCGAGGGGGGAGGGTACTAAAAATATGCTATCAACCTTAGGGTGGGGTACTAAAAATCCGCATGAAACTCAAGGGGGGGGGGTATCAATTTTTGATGGGAAGTTCCAGCAAAATGGTCCCTTAGGATAAAAATTGCAATTCTTATCAGCAAATTGAACCACTAAGGTATCAGAGGCGCAGCAAATAGTCCTTTTAGATGCTGTTTGAGTAACAGAATTGAATATGTGCAAATAGGAGAAACAGTATGGGCTGTGGCCTGTGGGTAATGTGACATTTGGAGTGGGAAATCAAATATGAGTTTTTGACTTCACTTCATATCTTGTAAAGAAACATTATTTGATGGTCCTTTGCACAGGTGAATTTGCAGTAATGTAGCTTTTTACCTTCAGCAAATGAAGTTCGAAGAAGGTATTGTTATCACTTTGGTCAAAAGTTGTCCGTCCGCCGGGCGGGCAGTCGGGCGGTCGGGCATCCGGGCGGATAGATAGTTTCCGGGCCAGTACTCAGCCCCTATTGAATGTATATGGTTGAAATTTGGTACACATGTAGCCTATATGGTCTAGTTGTGCCTTTTGATGGTTTGATTGATGTAACTTTTGTAATTTTTGAAATATTGAGAAAAATATTAAAAAATTATGTTTTTCGTTTCCGGGCTAGGACTCAGCCCCTATTGCATGCACATGGATGAAATTTGGTACACATGTAGCCTGTATGGTCCAATTGTGCCTTTTGATGGTCTCATGGATGTTATTTTGCACTTTTTCAAATATTGAGGAAAATATAAAAAAAATATTTTTTTCATTTCCAGGCTAGAACTCAGCCCCTAATACATGTACATGGATGAATTTTTTACACATGTAGCCTATACAGTCTAGTTGTGCCTTTTCACGGTCTGATTGATTGATATTCCATACTTTTTGGAACATTGAGAAAAATGTATTAAAATTTTTTTTTTTTGCATTTCGGCCCAAAACTTGCCAACAATTGCATGTATGTGGATGAAATATGTTACACATGTCACCTAAATGATTAATTTGTGCCTTTTGTGGGTGTGATTCATGGATATTCTATTCATCTTGAAATATTGACAAAAAAAAATTAAAATTATTATTTTTTGTTTCCAGTCCAAAACTTGGCCATCATTGCATGTAGATGAAATTTTATTACATCACCTATATAATATTATAGTGCCTTTTGTTGGTCTGCTTGCTTATTATTCTTAATGCTTTTTCAAATATTCTGACCCATACCTCACAACTTATTCCTTAGAACTTTATGCCTGAAACTGGTCCATATTATATGTACATTAGTCTAGTAAGGCCTTTCCATCGTTCAACGTTCCTTGGCCTGCTGGCAGGCATATGGCAGGGCGTATAGATAATTTCAGACCAAGATCGAGCCACTATTGCAAATACTACATGCAATCTGGTTCACATCACTTTTATGGTGCAATGGTGTCCTTTTTAAATGTTGTTTTTTTCGCTGAAGGTTTGCTACTACGCAGCCTATGTTTTAAAAGAACAGGAGAAACTTTTTACCTTAAGCGGAGTTCGAAGAAGGTATTGTAATCACTTGGGTAAAAATGTTGTCCGTCCGCCGGGCGGGCGGGTGTTCGGGCAGCGGGCAGATAGATCGTTTCCGGGCCAGCACTCGGCCTCTACTGAATGTACATGGATAAAATTTGGTCCAAATATAGCCTGTATGGTCTTGTTTAGCCTTTTGATGGTCTGATGGATAGATACTCAATACTTTTTGAAAAAAAAATAATAATAAAAAAGGTTTTTTTGTTCGTTTCTGGGCAAAACTCAGTCATTATTGCATCTGCATGATGAAATTTCGCACAGATGTGACCTGTATGGTCTACTTCGGCCTTTTGATGGTCTCATTGTTAGATATTCCATACCTATTCCAAAAATAGAAAAATATGAATTTGTTTGTTTTGGGTAAGACTCAGTCACTATTGCATGTACATGGATAAAGTTTGGTACACATATGACTTATATGGTCTAGTTATGCCTTTTATAGTCTGACTGATCGATGTTCTATACTTTTTGTAATTCGTGTATTGCATGAGAAAAATATTCTTTTCATATCGGAGCCAAAACTTTGCCACTGTTGCAAATACAGCAATGAAATGTTATACACATATCACCAATACAATGTAGCAGTGCTTCTTGATGTTTATTCAACGCTTTTTGAATGATTGGAAAAACTTTAGAAAAACATAACAACTTTATATACCCTTTGCTGGTTTCAAAAACCCTGGCAAGCACATTGGCAGATGGCAGGGCAGCGGGCAAAAAGAAAAAATTGAAGGCCAAGACTCGACCACTATTGCATACCTACACTGCTCACATTTAAAAACGCACACCTTTTAAAACAGGTTAAAAACTAACTTCTTATTAAGGTATGGCGATGTAACGTTGCGCTGATCTGGCTGAATATCCCTTCCAAGTGTCTGGAAAGTGTCATTGAAAATAATTGGGAATCGCCTGCATCAGGCCACATTTAGTGAAACTGCTTCAAAAACCAAAATCACAACCAATGCAAATCAAGCCAGAAAACATTTTTGTATTACAGATGATTTCATATTTGTATAATTTGATCAAAAAACAAAATATTTGGTAAATTTTCTGGTCTGACATCAGAAAACCCAGCCAGGTGATTGGTCAAGCTGCACATAGTGTGTCACTTTTTTCAGTTTGCTTCAAGCAAGTGATGTTGGCTGGAAAAATGATGTCATAATTTCAACCAATAAATTGCTCCAAAGGCCAATTTTGTATTGTGGCAGTTGTTTACACGTGTCAAACCGCAATCCATATGAACTGTTACATTTCCTCATGAACTGTTGTATAGATAATTTCACACTCCTGTGTTACTGTTGATTGCTTCAGTTGATATTAAATCAGTCTCAAGCCGACTGTGAATGGCTTCACATCTCTGAACACTAAATTATCATGTCTTGACCAAAGCATTGCCTGTGACAACAGCAAGGGACTATTCAGAATAACATTGTATGACTGGGTCGAGGGGGGGTGGTAGTTTCTGTGGTTTTATTTGAGTGGGAACCACCTTTTTGTACATGCTTGTTATGACTTGGGGCAATTGGAATTTTTCTTGACAGCGTACCAATTGGTAGCCTATTGTTATGTCATCTGGGAAGAGCCCTCCTCTAAGAAAATGTTATATGCATGTGTTGGTTTTTGTTTCTATAAAAATAATCATTATGTGGATCATCCAATCCCAATCATCTCAATGTATATATATTGCACTTTGAGAATGTGTGTACTAAAAATGTGTGAGACACTAGCAGAAACTCTCACTTGAAAAAGCTAGAGTCAGTTCCATTGAGGAGATTAATGGATTAGAATGCCATGGTCACCCATGTAAAACGCTATGCTATGTCATGTTTCAGAAGAAAGTGGTGTCATACCTTCTCTCAACCAATGAAAATTGCGGGAAAAATGATGTATTTTCTACCACTAATGTCTACAAATATGAAGTCATCTGTAAGTCCATCAGAGTCCCATTTTTGGAGTTCTTGGATAAAGACATTTGTTCCCTTGATCCTTGAAACATTTTTACTGCATTTTGCTGATTTGTGTTGAATTTTAGCACAAGTTGGTGTTTTTCACATTTTGTTTGTCACATCCTTTTCAAAACATTTGTGTCATGAGCGAGTACAATTACCCAACATGAAAATTGTTTGCATTGCACTCTTGCTAGACTTCTCTGTTGACAATTTGAAATCTTTAACATGTTGAATTTGTGGATGTGGCACGTATTTCTCGTATCACAGCCTCATTCAACTTTGTGAATCCCAAATTTGAAACAATCTTACAAATTGTGTCTGGCTCTTTGAAAAACCAATGGGTTTTCTTCAAACTTTCAAAATCTTTGACCAACGGGTTAATAAGCAGGCTTGAAAGGTCACAAATAATTATCTTTAGTAGTTTGCAAGTTCTTTCTCTTTTAAGAGGTGCGCGTTCTTAAGTGTGAGCAGTTTATATGCAATTTGGTAAACAAACCAATTTTATGGTGTAATTGTAATCTTCTAAAGGCATAATTCGCTGAAGGTTTGCTGCTGCGCAGCCTATGTTTATTTAAATTTAAAAACAGCTGATTTCCATGTAATGCCAATGCAGAGGTTGAATGCTAATATATGTATAATCATGATGAATGCATCAATATTCGAAATGATGGTTCTGTTCTTCATTATATGTCACAGTCCTCGTTATATTTACATGGAATCTAAAGTTCATTTCTTTGCTGTTGAAGTGTGATGTCAGAGATGACTATTCTCTAGCATTGCTATGTATGTAAAATAACTTCAAGCTGTGATGTCATTTTAAACTGGGTCAGATTCCCTAGCTTCTAACCAATGTGAATCCACCAAAACTGAGCGTCAACATTTTTACACAGTGTCAGAGTTAAAATTGGGTCTGGAAAACTCCATGCAAGTTCGACATCACAGCCTGTCAGCCAATGGGCTGCCAGAAGAACTATACATCACATAATCCACGTGCTTACAAAAGTCTTTTGTTTATAGCAAGGTCCGTTGAAGTTGTGAAGTTGCGAGTTTGTAGATTAATCAAACAACTCTGTGGGGATTATAACAGTTGTCTACTGTGAATGCCCATGATCTGCCATTTAGTCAGATCAGACTGTTATAGGTATTCGGATCACATCAACAGTCTTCCTTCAATGTGTTAATGTTGAAACTGTAATGCATAGTTTTACTGTCAGCCCTGTCTCTGTTCGGGACTGTCAAGTGGCAGCAGAATGCTGACAGTCCCTGGAAAATCGAATTGGGTCAACAATAATTTGATCTGTTTTGGACAGATCACCAGATCAGGTCGCAAAACAGCTGTCCATATTACTACGCCAAACTACTTTCACAAATCTTGGTTGCTGGCAAATATCCAGTCCACTGCTCTTAACGAAAATGTTTGGAAATCATGAGACAAAAAGAAAGTTTTGAAATTTAGCATACACTTTGCCTGTGTAATTGATGATTTTACTCATCAGAAGTTTGGTGGTATTCAATCTACTTATGCCATTTAGTGCATGTTAAATTGTGGTCAAAAAAGGGTCCAAAAAGAATGCATTCTCACTTATTCATGTGTCCATACAAAGCCAATGTTTTTGCTTTGTGATATCAAAAATGCTCAATTGAATTTATTCTGTTACTTTATGGAGGTTTATTAACTAGGACAACAATATAATTCACAATTTCATAAAAGCTGTGTTGCACTCAGCAAAATGTCTTGTCCATGCCACAAGTGGCCCCCTCTATACTGGCAATATATGTGAGCTACAATGTATACATCCTCCATGATAAAAATAGTTCCAACTTATTTTAGTAATTACAAGCTGTCTGCTTAAAATTGAAGCCAACCAAAGTCAGATTAGACACTTGCAGAGTTTTTGGAAATAAACTAGACCATCACTAAATGATGAAACTGTCCTGGTTTCTTCCACACTGTCCTGGTTTCTTCCAGAGATCGAAATTCTGTTGACCGCTCACAAGAGCTCGCGAATTTTGCACCCTACGTGGCAGTAAATAGCGGTCAACTTGTAGACAGCTGTCAGCCCATTGGCTACGGAACTGGTATGAGGTGGTTGCAGGGGCTATCCCTGATAAAAGGCTAACTCTGACATTTTGTTGAAACTGTGACACTCAGTTTTGGTGGGTGGACATTGGCCAGACGCTAGGGAACCTGACCCAGTTTAAAACGACATCACAGCTTGTGGTTTAATTTACATATATATTACAAGTGTTGCAAAATAAATCAATTTAATTAAAATTATTTTTCAATTGAACTTCTTATACCCAAAAAACTGATTCTTTAAGACAAAAAATCACTTAGAGCTACCTAGCTCAAACTTTTGTCTCCTGTATTTGATGCATATTTTACAACAAATAACCAGGGAAAAAAACTAGACAATCTACACTAATGCACCTCGCCAGGACCAAGACTTGAAATTGGTGAACAGGAAAATTTACCTCTATGCGAAATTATGACAGTATAAGAGTCACATTAGGCAATGTTGATATGAAATAAAACACATTTGAAATTCACGCAAGTTATACAAGGAAAATTAAACATTTGTACATTTTGAAAGCAAGTATTGATAAGGAGTCTTTGAAAATTCTCTTTAATTGGAATGGAAATAAAAAGTCAGTGATGGAAATCAAAATAAAATGTTGAATTATCACTTGAGAGATTAAATGCTGATTGTTAGAAATTTGACACTTGAGGGATTATATACTGATCGTTAGAATGTTGAGGATTTGGTGACATGAAGTGGAATCGAAGGGGGAAAAGTGCACATAAGCAGGAATGGGACAGCTCAGAGGCTCTTCACTTCGATGTCACCATGTAGTCCTTGAACTTGTCAGGAAACTTCTTCGAGCGAGGTGGACGGGGGTACGACGGCTGCAGGAGGGGGCGTGTGCACTGTGGGTTATTGAAGTTTTTCAGGATCAGGGAACTTAGCTGGCTACTAAGACACTAAGGCCCCTTATGCTTGGTGGAGGTTCCTTAGAGGGATTACAGAACTGTTTTACTCAGTTTTATATAATTTCATTGCGAAGTTTCTGTGTTTGTCATAATATTGAGATTAAATATCAATATCCTAATGTGTAAAATAAACAAAAACCAGATTGTGTGCAAGCATAGACTGTGCTTGAGCAAACTCACAATGCAATATGACAAGGTTTACAGCAAATATGAGCATTTAAACCTTCGGCAAAGCTTTTAAATTACGCATAAAATCAAAATTAATTGATACATACAGTTGTGCTTGAAAATTAATGAACCCATAGAGATTTACCATTGAAGACAATGATAAAGTTGTGTCATCGTACTGGCCATAACATAAATGATATTGCACAAATCATTGAACCAATGACTGTATTATACCATTGAGGTTTCCCACTACATGTACCTGCCTCGCCATTGGATTTGTATCAGGGGTCTCTGCGCTAGATAGGGGTTATAATAGTGCAAAAGTAAGTGAACCCTAAGCGTAATGTTAAAAGATAGGAGCAGAGGGTTCACTTACTTTTGCACTATTATAACCCCTATCTACCGCAGAGACCCCTGATACAAATCCAATGGCGAGGCAGGTACATGTAGTGGGAAACCTCAATGGTATAATACAGTCATTGGTACAATGATTCGTGCAATATCATTTATGTTATGGCCAGTACGGTGAGACAACTTTATCATTGTCTTCAATTGTAAATCTCTATGGGTTCACTAATTTTCAAGCACAACTGTATAAGACCATAAAATATGCATTGTTAAACCGAGGCCTTCTGTTAACACCATGAATTTGGTGTAAGCATCCTCCTTCAAACATTGTACATTAACATAAATATTTTGGAACGGATATTTCTAACATCTGTCAGTGGGGCCTGGTCCATCATGTACATGTACAGTTGTGTATTATTCAAATTTTTACTAAAAAAAAAAAGTAGGGGAGACTTAGGTAAGTTGTGTCATTTTTGCCTTGGGGTAATTTTCTATTAAAAAAACTTACTTTGTGAAGTAGTTTTGTGCCGGTTCCCGTAATTTCGATTAGGTCGGTTTCGGTTTCTCCACTACAACTGAAACTCTAACCAAAGTTCAATCTTACAACCGAGTGTTTCGGTTATCATATGATGTATAATTCTATTGAGAAAACAACAACGTAATCCACAAAATGTCAATCTGTTCACTCTCCCAGACGAGTGCCATGTTTATGCATTGAATTTCTGGACCGAAAAACGATTTTGCGGACCGGGTGCTGAACCGCGGATCGCAAAATCGTGTCGGGCACATTACGGACCACGTGGATTCGTTTGCAACAGAAACCGCAACCAAAACCTCGGTTTTTGGGTCGGAAACAACCGAAAGCCGAACCAAACAAAAAATATGACAACCGCCCAACACTATTGTGAGGCAATTAAAACAATGGGACACAACAATTAGGGATATAATGGTTGACCTTTACAAAGAGTTCTAGGTTGCACATCTGAACTCTGTGTTGCTGTAAGGTTTATCATTGGATTAGTCAGGTTGGTTGATCCCTTTTTTTTAAACTTACATTGTATTTTACCTTTTTTTCTCATATTTTAATCATTCATATAATATTTGCAGCATATAACTGGTTTGTTATAGTATCTTATATTGACACAATCTATTGGTTGTCTAAATGTATCATATCATGCCACCAGTCACTCCAAAATTGGTTTGGGGACAATGTCACTCAAATTATAGTGTAAGAGTTACTCACAATTCTGACAAAATATCAGTTAAACATGTTAAATTATAAGTTACATGGGGCAGGAGACATTCATGTTGCTAAATCAGCACTGGCCAATTGTAAGCTTTATCTATACATTTTGAGTACAGAATTTTCAGAATTAAAAATGACATTTTTGTCTGGTGCAGCTGAGACTGAGCCAAGGCCCACACCATCAGGCAGGTCTTGAACCTCCAACGCTAGCTTCATGTATCAAATTAGGGAATCATCTGCCTGATTTAGTTTCAAATTAACGATGGTTTATAAAAGTTACAACTTGCCCCAATCTCCCCCAGTGAGAATTTGAGTAAATTCTGGAATGCTTGCAGCATTTACAGTACAATTTAATTTTTTTGGTTTTGGAAGGTTATCTATCTCATTGATAATTGTATTCAATTCAAACCAAAATTATTGATTTAGAGGCACTGGAAATCAAATAAATCTGTTTTAGTCTAGACCCCACCCCCTCATCCAATATCCTTCCAATAAACAGTTTGATTGTACATATCTGAAACTTTGTCATGTATATCAAGGTATTTTCTTACAGAAAAATTGATGGTTCATGCTCCATAATATAGTTTTCCAGCAGCAGAACTGTGCAGTCGTGGGTTTGCTGCTTCGCTTATTGGTTTGTCAGTTCTATCAAGATTATGCATGTGTTGGTAAAACAATGCAAATCAGTTAACTGGTGTGTTTTCCTCAGTATGGGCTTGATGAACCAATGCGAAATGAAATCTGCTAAGTTTGTCAAACAAAGGATTTTCACCTTAGGCATTCTCACTTCTGTAATCCTTCTAAGGGGACATTCTTAGTAGACTTCATGCTCTGCAAGTGGATGGAACTAACATAAGTACCCATAAGTACCTATGTTTGGCTGTTAGTGGATTCTTTGGTGCCTTACAGTTGTCATAAGTAGCCAAATGTGCTCTAAGGACCCATTTAAGGGGCCATGGCTACTAGTGTTAGTTCCTAAGTAGCTCATAAGTGGGTGTTTCATGTCTTAGTAACCACCTTAGTTCCCTTATCCTGAAAAACTTCATTTGGCAGCTTAGTCGGGAAATGACAGGCTCAGACTCATTTTATTCTTGCTCTTTTAAATGAAAAAAATACAATAAACACACATATATAATCAATCATCAATTTTCTATTTTAAAAAAAAAATGGCGGGGATAAACATGATTGTTCCGAGTAGCCTGCGGCTTCAAATCAGGCCTAGCAGTTTTCATGGGAAGCACAGCTTTTAAGTGACGATCCGCTAACAATTGGGCATTTGCAGCACTCACATCATTGATAGGTGAACCACAACCATGAAAAAGTTTTAGAAGCTCTAGGCCCAAACATGCCTTCCTGCCTAATATAGGAGGTCCATCTGCGGTGGTTACAAAGAAATCATACAAAGCTGATTTGCCATTCGTTGCCTTGCACATTCATTTGACTTTGCCAATGTGTGTAATCAAGTGCTTTCCATAGCCTCTTAGTTGTGTGTTTGACTTCCTCACTGGTATCCGTTTGTAGCCAGTCAATGTTCTGAAGACATTCAGAGGAATGCAGTTTGTGTCAGCTCCGGAGTCAAGCTTCATCTGTATTATCTGAGCATACCAAGCACTGCGGTCATCATTTTCAAGTGAATCTATGAAAAAAGTGTTATCGTCTTGCTCATACGCCATATAGTCACACAGTTCATACTCATGCTCTTCGTCCTGCTCATCAATGGAATGGACTTGCCGTGAAGCTCCACTACCGCGACCGTAATGACCGCTCGTCTGGCTGCGAGGTTGGAGAACTGGAGCTGGGGCGGTGCACAGATTTGCAAAATGATTTTTCGGTGACATTTGCCACATGTTCTGCCGAAAGCGGGACAATCCCCTGCTTGGTGCATGCTCTGTGCCACATCTCGAACACAATCTCTGTAGCATCATAATTGTAACTATGGGGCTGCGATCCCGACCATCTGGAACGTGGAGGTTCGCGCCAACTCTGGGAACGAGGTCTGCTCTGAATGGCGTCGACTTGCTTCTCTGGTTTGATCATCTCTAACTCTCTCCTGGAGCATTCGAGTGTACGCATACGCTGTTTAACTGTAGGTAGGGTGGCATTGCCGTCATCACCCATGACCTTAACCTTGGTATTTGTGTCAGTAATCGAAAAGAACAACTTGTCTCGGATCATATTGTCACAATTTTCAAACTGGCAATTGGCTGCCATTGTGCGCAAGTCATTTAAGAAGGAGTCTAACCCTTGACCTTCGGGGCGAGTATACTCCCAAAATTGCCGTCTGAGCGCCAACACAGGATTTCTTGCATTGCAATAATCAGTAAATTTTTCACACACAGTCTTGTACTTGGTACTGTCCTCATTTTCACCAGGTTTAAAATTGTGATGAACATCAAAAACTGATTCGCCGAGTGCCGAAATTAGCATTGCAATTTTCGTCTGGTCATTTTCTTCCATGTGCTTCGCTGCCACGAGGTACAATTCAAATCTTTTCAGCCACTTCTTCCATGCTGCACTTACGTTGGGACCATCAAAGTTGAATTCCGCAGGTGGTCTGAATACTAATGTCTCCATTTTCACTGAAATCTGGTGGTTTCTAGTGGTTTCTCATCTGTTTTGAGAGTATTTTGCAGCCTTCTGGCACCATGTAACAGACACGGAGAATGCAGACAGCCCTCTCTGTAGCTGAGTTAGATGAATCGAGGGAGCGATACGTTGTCAACACAGAGAAGACCAAGACCATCTACATTAATTGCCAACCCGAGACACCACTGGTACTGAATGGGCACCCAATTGGCACTTCAAAGGTGGAGAAACATCTGGGAATTTATAGAAGTAACGAAAACTCCAACGCTGAAACAGTGGAGGCCAGAGTTAGGGACGCTAGACAAGCCGCCTACAGCCTGATGGGAGCGGGGCTGTGCGGTCTCAATGGCACAGGACCGGAAGTAGCAAACTTTATATACAACCTACGTTGTTCCTCTTATGCTCTATGGTTTGGAAACCCTTGTTCTAACAGAAAAGGATATCAAGGTCCTCGAAACTTTTCATCGGAGAAATCTAAGACACATCATGCATTTGCCTGTTTCAACTGCTATTCCTTCCTTGTATCTTCTGAGTGGGTGTCCTCCAATTGAAGCACTGATCCACATACGCATTCTCACTCTACTACTGAGTGGGCTCTTTTAGAATCAAAGGGATTTTAATTACAGGTAATTATAGGTAATTACAGGTAAATACAGGTAAATTCCCATAAATACAGGTAGGTAATTACTCAGGGGGCAATTCAGGTAATTAATTTAGGTCACCCTTGACCAATATTTTACAGGTAAATTGTATAGAAACATCACGGACTGCAAGGGAGACCCAGCATCATTCATTCGTGAGCTGATCGGCAGGCAAATTGCAATTAAGGAGTCTACATCATCCAGTTGGGCGGCCTTAGTTAGGAAGATACTGCACAGATACCACCTTCCTGATGCGTTCAGCATCTTTGAGAATCCTCCAAACAAGCCAACATGGAAGAAAACTGTGAGAACTGCAGTCCTGGAATAGTGGACCGTAGACCTCAAGGAGCAATGTACTACTATGTCATCCATGAAGTTGGTCAACCTGGACAGCCTGTGCCTAGGAAGTATGCACCAGTCCCTCAAAGGCCCAGCGACTACTAGCACTGTGCAGAAATAGCTGTAGCCTGCAAGCTACTCGTCCGCCGATATCCTCTTGCAACCAACTGGACTGCTGGATCAAGAAGAGCAGTGACTTGCCCATTGTGTTCCGAAGAGCCGGAAGATGAGGGACACTTCATGTTAAGATGCAAAACATTATTGGAAGTAAGGCTCCCATTCCTAAAGGACATTTTACAGTTCCACAGATGCGACCAACTGAGTATTGATCCTACTAGACTGACTAGCTTTATCATCGACCCAGAGGGGCACCAGGGCCCTGAATATATTATTGAACTGTGCAGAAATATGAAGTACATATTATTACACAGCAGACGAAGTGCGCTGTTGGCTTGTGGCAAGAAAATCTTTTAACCTCCGTAGATTTATTGGCCTTATATTATTCGAATTATCATTACCATATCATTTTACTGGATCATTGGCTGTATCATATTGACTGTGAACACACCCTTTTACCGGGTGGTTCGCCTACAAGAAGCGGTACATACAGGAGGAAAGAAAGAAAGAAGGCTTGGGCAGAAGTAGTTTCATTAGGCTTCAACACAGAAGAGTTCCACAAACGTAATTAACACCAGAGGTCGACAGGAGTCAGTTGATTACCATAATGGCATTAGGCTAATACATGACAACTGAAATATATAAAGTAGCATTATTTTGTCTCTCCCTTGTAATTATAGCATAAGTTAAGTGCCACTTTAAGCCTCTGCATGTTATCTTTATCAGGTAAAGACCCTCACCGATTTGGTCGATTCAAAGTTCGCAGCCAGGTCAACAGCTGGGTCAAGAGCCGGGTCAACAGCTGGGTCAACGGCCGGGTCAACAGCCGGGTCAACAGCTGGGTCAACAGCCGGGTCAACAGCTGGGTCAACAGCCAGGTCAACAGTTGGGTCAACAGATGGATCTGCATCAGGAACAAGCCAAAAAGCGGATGCTGGCAAATTCGACCCCAGTTGGATTCCAAGTCACATCCTTGCCAGGTATCTTATATTCTTAGTAAATCATACTTTTTTTTTGCCTGTTTTTTTTTTTTTTTCAGCACATCACTGGGTATTTAGTTGTTTAACAAATCATTAGCAACTAGTTATTATTGTTATAGGCCTACTTTTCTTTGTATACCTCTCAACCACACTGTGCCACCATTAGGGGGAGACCATTTATTATTTGGGGGGGGGAGTTGGAGTTTTTTTTAAATAGAAAATTACTTGCGCAGTTTTGGTGAAATAAATAAATTCTTTCTGGGCAGTCCTGAAAAATTTATTTTCAGGTGGGGGTATTTCTTAAGAAGGTGTTGATTGATTTAGGTATGAATATTGAGCCTTCGAGTGCTTTAAATAAATAATTACGGCTGCCATTACTGTGAAATAAATCCCTCCGAGGAAAACTCCCAGCCCCCCCCCCCCCCCGACAATTAAATGGCTGTCCCCTTATTGTAAATACTGTTTGTCACTCGTACATCTAAACCATCTACCATCTTAACAACTTATTAATGCATGCATTATGAATAAAATGCTTTCTAATTCACTCTTGATTGTACACTGTAAGAAATGGCCGTGTTTTTCTGTCTAAAAGAACTGTAAATTTATGGTTATTTTACCAGTATTTTTTAATACAGACTTTGTCAGGGAATTTACAGTTCTTTGTCAGTTACAAAATGGCTCCAAGATAAATTTACTGCAACATGTCATTTAACATTCAGTTCATGTTAATGAACAATTAGTTCAAATGTTAATTTACTGGCAACTTGTAATATACAGACAAAACATTTGATTTGGCCAAACAATCAATACTCCTGGTAAGATTGGGAACTATAAAAAAGAGATTGCATGGACTTCAACCACGGAACATGTGGTGCCATCTATAACATATGCTTTACACAGCTGTTAATTAAACTTAATTTATAACTTATCTGAAGGTAAGGGAACATCCTCATTCATATGATCTTAAAGATGCTGTCATTACGCAAAAGTTTAATGTCTATATGTGACATTGACATTTGTGTGAGTCTTATGATGTGATCTTAAGAATGACACTATCAAAACCTAATAACCCAAGCGCAGTCTGCATCAATAGAACGTACTTCGATAAACTTGACACATGTTCTCTTGGAAAATATCCATCATTTTATGGTTTGTTAGCAAACATGTGCGAATTAATTGCTGAGCATAATTGATGGACTTACTTCCCTGCTGTCAAGCAAGAGATGAGCAAGGCCGAGCCTGGAGTCAGTGGCTCTCTCACTCTCTCAGCTGATTCCAGCTTCTGTACATCCCTTCAGCTATGCAACAGTTAAATCATGTGCTTAGTCTGTTGTTTCACACTTGTGCAAAAGTAAGAATAACATGTACTATCCGTATTTTTACAGGCGATTCTACAGCTCCTTGCATTCTTTACATTCTATGTTTAACAGTTGATATAACTGTAAAATATACTTAAAATAAACTGTTTTATACATGTACATTATACCGTAATATCACTTTGTTGAATCCGCAAAATTACAGTTCAATGTACCAATCTGCATTTTACGGTTCATTGTCCTGTTCAGGTTTATTAGTACTTTTACAGTTCTTAGAGCTGGAACAAAGTTGCTAGTTAATTTAATTGTAAAATTTAACGGGATTTTTTTGCAGTGTATGGCCAAAAACAAATATGTAAAAGCATTTATGGCGTTTTTTAGAAGTGGGCCTGGTGTAATAAAACATCATGTGGATAATGATTACAGACCTTTGGCTTTAACTGATGTACTCATGAAATGTCTAGAATTTATTGTTAAACAACATCTACGCAGGTATCTGTCAGATAAATTTGATACTTTACAATTTGCTTATAAATGTTGATGGTAAATGTGTAGATGATGCTATACTAACACTCATAGATGTAATATGCTCACATTTAGAAAAGCCTAGAGCGTACTCAAGAGTATTGTATATAGATTTCTCCAGTGCATTTAATACTATACAACCTCATGTGCTTTTACGTAAATTACTTGATATGAATGTCAACAGCAACATTATAAAATGGGTACATAGTTATCTCACTGCTAGACCACAGTTTGTCAGATTCAAAAATGTTGTCTCAAATTGTATACTCACAAACACTGGAGCCCCACAGGGGTGTGTACTCTCCCCTCTACTATTTACCATATACACAAATTATTGTAGGAGCCATTATGAAAATTGTACCATCTTAAAATATGCTGACGATACAGTCATTATCGGAAATATTGTTAACAATGATGAATGTATGTACAGAAATGAGGTTGATGCTTTTGTTACCAGGTGTGATATGAATTTCTTAAATTTAAATGTGAAGAAAACTAAGGAAATGATTTTAGATTTCCGACGTGACAAAGACAAATGTGATCCACTTGTTGTATCAAATGAAACTGTATAGTTTGTCAGTAATTATCCCCCATGCTATGGCATGGAGGATATGGTTTCAGTCTCCATGTCATGGTTTCCATCAAAAATCTCCAATACCTGATCATGCACAATGTTCATACTTTCCACAGGTTCTTATAACTCCATTAACTTGCCAAATCGACAATTAAATCATACGAATGTAGGAAGCTAACTTATTTCCCAGCTATCCTTGTGAGCATGGCTGGGACTGCCACCATTTCTAAATTTGGTAAGTCAGGCCATTCATAGGTGTTACTACATGCAGGTTTGCACTATTGCTCCCCTAGTGGTGTTCATGGAACTACACATTACTGAAAACTGTGGGAATGCACTACTGTTGTTGAGTTTGATGCAGATTGTGCAGGGCATGGGGGATGTGGAGCCAGTTCCTGCTCTTGTTATAAATATTTGGGTGTTGTCATTGACGATAAGCTGAACTTTAAAGACAATTTACATCATGTCTATGTCAAATGTATAAAGAGACTGCACCATCTAAGAATTCTCTATAATATCCATCTAGATAGGAACATCTTGTCATTATTCTATAAGTCAATTGTTGAGTCTGTGATGAATTTTGCTATTGTAACTTGGTATGGATCATCACACAACAAAGATCGAAATAAGCTTGTAAAGATAATCAGAGCAGCTAGGAAAATGGGTGTAGAAACAAGAAATTTAAATGGAATATATGATGAATCTTGTTTGAAAATGTTGACAAAAATACTAAAAGATGAAAAGCACCCACTCCATTGTAAATTTAATTTCTTGAGATCTGGTAAAAGACTGTGTTCCAAAACATCGCACCACTAGATATGCTAATACATTTGTAAATCATGCCATCAAATTATACAACCATAAATCTAGTCTGTGATCCTTTGTATATATATGTATCTACTTCAGTATTATAATTAAATCTTGTCATATCATATTTATTTATTTGCACTGCTTGGTGTGCTTGTCTATTTATGCCAAATTGAGTTTCATCATGTACATATGTTTATTGATGATACAATAAAGTAATATCTTATCTCTTATCTTATCTTATCATATATATATATGGCATCCCCTAGCAGCTGAGAACCTGTGTTCTCTTGTTATTTTAAATCGTAGATTACCTTCATTTGCTCTTTCACTTCTTTGATACTTGTTATATTAATATTGTGTGTGTTGAGAAACAGCTCTGATGCTCACTTGGCTGAGGGTGACTTCTCCTCCACTTATGAGAGTGCAGTTTCTTCTCTTGAAGATCTTGATGATTTCAAACCCAATCTTGAAAGGCAAGTTACATGTCAACAACGCATGTTGTGGCTCGCTTGCATGTTCATTCTATAAGGCATGCTTTACGTTAGAACTTTGCGATGCATCGTCACAAGAAAATCAAGTGCATGTGCATGTTGTGGTCAGCACTCAGAAGGTTGGCAAAACAATAATTATTAGAGGTAGTGTTTGGCTAGTTCCCCGAAAATTCGTTTTGGTTTTGGTACAAGTCACGGAAAGGACACTCTTCTGCAGAACACAAGATGAAGTTGAATAATTGGCGGATGACGTGGTATTTTATTGATTTTATGGATTTGGCATAGAAGAAAAACATAACCTCAAAAATATCACCACTAGCCAAAACTAATTAGAAACCAAATTTCATTGACAACATTATAAACCTATAAGGGGCTTATATCAATAAGTACAGCATGCGTCGAAGTGAGACTTGTCAGATATTTTATGATATGGATAAGATAAGGTTGCTGATCGCCAGTAGATCGTTAGATCTACCAGCGATATATATGTTTTGAACTTGTCCGAACGCGTAGTGTGTGTTGGAATCCACTTCACAATCTGTCATCCATCATGGCTATGTCTCAGCTTGCCTAGCAGGGGGCATGGGCAGAGCGGGCATGCGCAGAGGGGGCATGGGCAGAGGGGGCATGGGCAGAGGGGGCATTGGCAGAGGGGGCATTGGCAGAGGGGGCATGCGCAGAGGGGGCATGCGCAGAGGGGGCATGCGCAGAGGGAGCATGGGGACTAGTGTTTTGCCTGATTGTTCCTCATCTACAGGTCACATAGTAGAAATACATAATTTGTTATTCCTTTATCCCATCTTTGTGATGTCTTGGTACAGTTTTTGTCTGATTTTGCATGACGGCCGTTCATGCTGAAACATGACAGACTGAAATGCATGAATTACACAGTCACAGCTGCCTCTATTAAACTCAAATTCCTCATATTTTGCTTGTGTATACAAATGTCATGTAAAATAGGCGATCATTCAGTCTCTGTGGGACAACATCGAGCGACCCATTCAATCTCCACACTAATTCTAGTTTTCAAAAAATGTTGAAGGTGGTGTCAATTTTCAATGTGATAGATTCTAAATGGTTTGCAACAATATATTGTTCTAGGGTGATCAAAAATCCATTATACTTTGTTTGACAAATGAAGCACCGGACATTGTATTTAAGTATGCATTACATGTATACGATACATACTTTTTTATGAGCTTGGTTCCTGCTATTTCTGTCTCATTGCATGTTTCTGCCTTTCTGAGAAACGCTTGGGCTGGTGTTGGTTTTATGGCGTAAAACAAAGCAAAATACAGGAAAACAATGTCATGACAATGCAATTTCAAAAGAGGAATTCTTGACAGAAATGAAATATGATTATGAGAAATCAGAATAAGGATAAGAAGTGCTATTGATCACCTTAATTGTAAGGCTTGTCACAATGTGCATGTGAAATTTTGGCTGCATTGTCTTGTTAATTTGGTATGCGAAATTACAGTTGAGAATAATAATAACTATTAGGCCCATTTTTAAAAGAAGCTAAACTTCAGTTATATGATGATATGATTTTGATTAAGTAGGATGGTGGCACTGGAATGGAAGAGTTCTTAAATCGAGATGTTCTCAGTGGTAATAGACGCCATCTTCTTCCACTAGGCATACAGGGCAATTTGGTGTGGAGAGGATGTTATTCATTACTAACGCTTTTTGTTGCGGTCTTTATTAAATTTTTTTAATGGATTTCTTCAATGTTATCAAATGATTATCGTTGCCCCTGAGGATTCTTTTACACGTCTTCCTTGGTTTTGCTAAATTACATTTTTAACCTTCCCTCAAGAAATTATAAAAAGCAATAGTAAAAGCATGTGAATGTATTTATAGTTAAATTTCATGCATTCATGTATCAGGAAAGAAGAAAACCTGGGTAAGTTGTCTCCTGATTCACCCCCATATTACGGAACTTCAAAATTTTCTGTTTTCATCCAACTGGGAATGGCATCTTAGAAATCTAAAATTTAGCATGAAGTATTAGGACAGCGCTAGTTGATTTTGAACTTTTCATTTTAGTATTGATGGCAGTTTCTTACATAGACCTAAATATAATGTGATTTCAAAGTTAACATCAATAGTTGACCTAAATATAATGTGATTTCAAAGTAAACATCAATAGTTGACCTAAATATAATGTGATTTCAAAGTTAACATCAATAGTTGACCCAAATATATATGTGATTTCAAAGTTAACATCAGTAGTTGACCTAAATATATATGTGATTTCAAAGTTAACATCAATAGTTGACCTAAATATATATATGATTTCAAAGTCAACATCAATAGTTGACCTAAATATATATGTGATTTCAAAGTTAACATCAGCAGTTTATCTTTCCACAGTTCCTCATCAGGGCGGACGTCAAAGGCCAAGAAAAAGCATAAGAAAGAGAAAAGGAAAAAGGCGAGATTAAAACATTATGCCAGGAAGGGGTATGAGGACAGTTCAGACACCAACTCGGACGAATTTGAGGATGCCATCGAAGATGACAAATCATGTGAGTATCACATGCCATGCTCTGAAAAGAAACAGAAACTTCTTAATTTGCAGTTAACCGAGCTCCTTGTTGAAATGGTGATAATTGCGTCATCACACATCATCACTGAAAATATTTTTACTGATTAAATAAGTTTGTATGACTAATTGAATTTGTCAATTCACACGGTTAAGTAGTAAAGTATTCCGAAAATAAGTATTCCGTGTTTAGCTCGTCTGTTTTTTTGAAAACTAAGAGCTATTGTTGTCACTCGATCAGCGTCGTCGTCGGCGTCGTTGTCCTGGTTAAGGTTTTTGTAAGTGTCCATTTGTGACCTTAGTTTTCCACTTAGAGTTATGAAATTTTGTACAGGTATGGTACTGTGGGTATGGATCGGGGACATGTCGAGAAATCCAAGATGGCTGCCAAAATGGCCGCCACAAAATGGCCGCCATTCTTGAACTGCCCACTGTGACCTTACTTTTCCACTTAGAGTTATGAAATTTGGTACAGGTATGGTACTGTGGGTATGGATCGGGGACATGTCGAGACATCCAAGATGGCTACCAAAATGGCTGCCATAAAATGGCTGCCATTCTTAAACGGCCCACTGTGACCTGAGTTTTCAACTTAGAGTTATGAAATTTGGTACAGGTATGGTACAGTGGGTATGGATTGGGGACATGTTGAGAAATCCAAGATGGCTACCATTTTGGCAGCCATCTTTCTTCATTTCTTGACAGGGCCGGTCTTAGGGCAACGCAAGCAAAGGCAGCTGCGTTGGGCCCCGCTCCCTAATGGGCCCCTGCACCCAACTTCAGAAGTCCCACACACCTCCTGCCAATCACTGGGCCCTGTAGCTTATATATATATAGCCTGTGACCAAACATGCGTGCCCTGGCCAAGCCAAACTTCAAAAAGTACACTCATGCCCCGGGACTCGTGCCCACCCCAGTGAGCTATGTAGAAGTTGGGGGGGGGGAGGTTGTTGTAACCAGCACCACTATGAGGTTTCAGTGACCAGGAACAGTATCCATAGATGCCCCAATCGAGCAGTCAGAATTCTTTGAGAATTCATGTAAACCTTGTGAGGTCAAATGTGTGACCCCAGACATCCACACTTCCTTGAAAAGATTGTATTTCACATAGTTTGATGAAAGTTTTTCTTGGGTTTTCTGGTTGTCCAGCTGTCTTTTGTCCATCATCTTTTCAAGTTTGTTGATGTTTACATGTTCTTGAAGGAGTTGTTTGGGGGAAGATTTAGAGCATTTTCGTTTGTTTTGATTTGCCAGAGTGTCACAGCATTGTCAACACTGCAGCCTTGGTTTCAATGGTTTGACCTCATGGTACATGGTATTTGACCTTGCTGAGCTTCTAAGATTTGCTGGCACCTGAATCTTGATGCCAGGACTGGTGTAGTGCCTATCTGCATGACATTGTGCCATGCAGCAATTGTAGAAAAGACTAAGCTATAAGAAGTCTTTACATGTAAATTTCATTTAAATAGTGATTTTGAAAGGCCTACAGGTGTCAATGTTTGAGAGTCTCTGACTTGTGAAAAGACTAAGCCATAGAAAGTCAGAGAATTTAATATAGTTTATATGTAGAGTTTATCATACTGTTTATAATATAGGCCTTTATCCATGTACCTTTGCCCCTTTTTGGTAAATGATGATTAAGCTAGGTTTGCCAGGGATGGACGCGGGGGGGATGGGTGTATGCTACCCCCCCCCCCACCAGCCCAAAATTTTAATTATGATATTTTAACATGTTAATTTTATCACACACTCGTGTTATTTTGCAAGTTATACATTCCGCAACGCAACAGTCAAATAGACCTCCCCTCAGCAGAATTTTCTGGATCTCCGCTTGGGTCTGCATATTTCTACCTAGGGCCCTGCATCTGCTAGGACCGGCCCTGTTTCTTTAACTGCCCATTGTGCTCTCAATATTCCTCTTAGAGTAATGAAATTTGGAGCATGTATTGGACTGTGGGCATGAATCGGGAACATGTTGAGAAATCCAAGATGGCCACCAAAATTGCCACTTCAAATTCCTTACATCCTTGAACTGACCATTTTGACCTTACTATTTCGCCTACAGTTATGAAATTATGTACAGGTATTGGCCTGTGGCCATGGATCAAGAAAATGTCGATAAATCCAAGATTGTGACCATTTTGCCAGCCATCTTTCTTCATTCTTGAACTGTCCATTGTAACCTTGAAATATCACTTAGGGTTATGAAATTAGGTATTGGCCTGTTGGTTATAATCTGGCACACATTCATAGATTTCACATTAACAGACGAGCATTGAAACCGCTTGCGATTCTGGTTTAAGTTTTTATCTCAATGGTAAGAATCCATGCAACACAGCGCATTTGAGTGTTCATTTAGACTCGGTAGAAGCATGAACTGGTCGTTGAGGTATCAATGAAGTTTTGCTTGATTTTATTTAGTCATCTTCTTCAAGAAAATGTATTACACTAATCAGGTGACAATCCACTGACTATAAATAATGATGATCTCCATTCAGTTAAAGTTTGACACCACAGCATACTGAGTAAGCAATTTGTGACAAGTACCTCTGAATTCTTAACTCATCATGTGTCATTATGTTTATTCAGCTGTTGTGACTGAAAGACCTAGACATCGACTAGATGATCGAGGAGTTCACGCAAAGGACAATGAATCCACAGTTGCTTCTGATTTTGGTGCATCAGTTAGCGGTGATGCTGCATTACGGACTGAAGTCATATCGGCCAGAAATGAAGGAAGCTCAGCCTCTGGTGCTGTTACCAAAACGCCAAAGAAAAAGGTCGGAGCAGATGTCACCCTTCTGGTAAATCCAAATGAGAATTCCGTCCCTGTTCATAGATATAAAATCAACCCATGACCGTCCCATTCCTGCTACTTTATATATTTCATAAACAACAATGAAAATTACTCCATATAATGAGAGTTTAATTTTCGATCATGCAATGACCATCATCAGAATAAAAATAACAGAAGAGGAGATTAAAACATAGAGAAAGAAATATGAAGATTACAACAGAGAAAAACAACATCAACATAGATTTAAACATAAAGATCAAGCAATGGGGAGAAACAAAATTAAACAGAATTAAACAATGTTAGCATTTATCTAAATAACTGGAATTCTCTAGAAGCTTTAAGGCCATGATTTAGCTGAGGGTTATTTTGTGTTATGGCTAGAGCTTCTTTATACAATAAAAGGGACCAGTTAGAGGCTTTGTTAATTAAAGTAATGCTATCAAAAATCAAATTGTGAAGTGGAATGAAAGGTTGGTCAAGGAGTTTATGAGGTAAATTTATGATTTAATCTCCTCTTCTGTTATTTTCATTCTGATGATGGTCATTGCATGATCGAAGAATTAAATGAAAATGAAACTCTCATTATATGGAGTAATTTTCATCGTTGTTTATGAAATATATAAAGTAGCATTATTTTGTCTCTCCCTTGTAATTACAGCCTAAGTTAAGTGCCACTTTAAGCCTCTGCATGTTATCTTTATCAGGTAAAGACCCTCACCAATTTGGTCTATTCAAAGTTCGCAGCCAGGTCAACAGCTGGGTCAACAGATGGATCTACATCAGGAACAAGCCAAAAAGCCGATGCTGGCAAATTCGACCCCAGTTGGATTCCAAGTCACATCCTTGCCAGGTATCTTATATTCTTAGTAAATCATACTTTATTTTTTACCGGGTTTTTTCAGCACATCACTGGGTATTTAGTTGTTTAATAAATTATTAGCAACCGGTAATTATTGTTTCATGCCTATTTTGTTTTGTATACGTCTCAACCACACTGTGCCACCATTAGGGGGAGGCCATTTATTGTGTGGGGGGGGGGGGGGGATTGGAATTTTTTTTAGTAATAGATAATTTCTAGCTCAAGTTTTGGTGAAATAAATAAATTCTTTCTGGACAGTCACAAAAAAGTGATTTCAAGTGGGGGTATTTCTTAAGAAGGTGTTGCTTAATTTAGGAATGAATATTCCAAGACTTTGCGTGCTTGAAAAATGGGCAGAGGGGACATGCGCTGAGGGGGCATGCGCAGAGGGGGCATGGGGACTAGTGTTTTGCCTGATTGTTCCTCATCTACAGGTCACATAGTAGAAATACATAATTTGTTATTCGTTTATCCCATTTTTGTGATGTCTTGGTACAGTTTTTGTCTGATTTTGCATGACGGCCGTTCATGCTGAAACATGACAGACTGAAATGCATGAATTACACAGTCACAGCTGCCTCTATTAAACTCAAATTCCTCATATTTTGCTTGTGTATACAAATGTCATGTAAAATAGGCGATCATTCAGTCTCTGTGGGACAACATCGAGCGACCCATTCAATCTCCACACTAATACTAGTTTTCAAAAAATGTTGAAGGGGGTGCCAATGAGATAGATTCTAAATGGTTTGCAACAATATATTGTTCTAGGGTGATCAGAAATACTTTGGTGATTTTGAACATTCCATTTTTGTATTGATGGCAGTTTCTTACATAGACCTAAATATATATATATATGTGATTTCAAAGTTGACATCAATAGTTTATCTTTCCACAGTTCTTCATCAGGGCGGACATCAAAGGCCAAGAAAAAGCATAAGAAAGAGAAAAGAAAAAAGGTGAGATTAAAATATTACGCCAGGAAGGGGTATGAGGACAGTTCAGACACCGACTCGGACGAATTTGAGGATGCCATCGCAAAAGAAGACGGATCATGTGAGTGTCACACCCGAAGAAGTTAATGAACAAGTAAATGCAATGCTAAAAGCTGGAGTAATTAGTCCGTCAAATAGCAATTACGCCGCCCCCATACTCTGTGTTCCCAAAAAAGATGGATCAACCCGCATGGTTGTTGACTACCGTAATTTGAACCGTACTGTCTCAGATATTTATTGGCCTTTGGCAAAAGTAGATGACATTTTGGCATAGAATTACATAGAACGGACATGAGGCTGTGTGATGCCACCTCTAGATGAGGTCACCAAATCCACCATATTGGAACTGCCCTGAGACATGACGTCATTGTGATGTCACAGCAGGATCAACAAGATGTTATGTTTTGCTGATTGTGACATGACATGATGCAATTGTTACCAGTGACGTCACTATTATTGGTGACATCACGGTTACCAAGTACCAGGCTGCCAGGCAGTTCCAAGATGGTGGATTTGGTTGCTTCATCTGCTGGAACCTCATGTCCGTTCTATGTATTTCTATGCATTTTGGAATCAATAGGAAGTTTGTCACATGGGATTGTTTGAACACAATGTTCTCCCTTCGGTTTAAACATCAGCCCCAGTATTTTCCAGCAATGCATGAGTAAACTCCTCCATGGACGTCAGAATGCCATCACTTATCTTGATGACATCAACTGTCATTCGTCCTCTTTCAGTGACCGTTTGGATCATCTTTCAGACATTTTTGAGAGAATTCGCAATACAAGGCTGATATGAAACTGAGGTCTTCATCACTGAAAATCTTTTTACTGATTAACTTATACTAAATAAGTTGGTATGACTAATTGAGTTAGTCAAATCACAAGCTTAAGTAGTCGAGTATTCCTAAAATAAGTATGCCACTTTTAATTTTTATCTCAATGGATAAGAATCCATACTACCCAGCACATTTCTGCGTTCATTTACACTCTATAGAAGTATGCACTGGTCAATGGTCATTCAATTATCAATGAATCTCTGTTAAGTTTTGCATGACTTTATTTATTCATCTTCTCTAAGACAGTCTATCAGACCACTGAGGTGTCAATCCACTGACAATGATAATGATCTCCATTCAGTTAAAGTTTGACACCACAGCATACTGAGTCAGCAATTTGTGACAAGTACCTCTGAATTCTCAACTCATCATGAATCATTATGTTTATTCAGCTGTTGCGACTGAAAGACCTAGACATCGACCAGATGATCAAGGAGTTCACCCAAAGGACAGTGAAACCACAGTTGCTTCTGATTTTGGTGCAGCAGTTACCAATGATGCTGCATTACAGACTAAAGTCAAACCGGCCAATGGCGATGGTACTTCAGCCTCTGGTGCTGTTACCAAAATGCCAAAGAAAAAGGTTGGATCTGAGGTCACCCTTCTGGCAAATACAAGTGAGAAATCCGTCCCTATTAATATAAAATCAACCCACGACCGTCCGATTCCTGTTCCGGTACGTACCAAACACACCAGAGAAAAAGCCAATTCTGCCTTGACTGCTAAACCCTTAGCTAACAAGAAAGTGAACAAAGACGCCACGTCCATTGCAAGCAGTGCTGGAATGACCACAATTATAGTCAAATCATTATTTCACATAAATGACACTGAATCAAGTTCAAAACCAAGCCAAGCAAGTGATGCTGCCTCTTCACCGGCCACAGCGAAATCAGCTACCGACGTTGTCTCTTCAGCAAATCACACTGCATCTGTCTTATCAGCCCCTGAGGTTAAAACGACCAAGCAAAAGGCAACATCAATCACGACACAGACTCAAGTAAAATCACCAGAACCAGGTGTCCATGCGACACTAACCAACCAGAGGCAAGTTCTAATTTTAAATTTCAAATCAATACACCTTGAAATTTTTCGAAACAGAGCATTTTCTAGTTCTTGATATGTATTTTGTGTGCAGGATCGAAAAGGACTCAAATAAAAGCAAGAAGAGTGACCTCAAAAATGACTCCGCCCTTGCCATCCTTGCCAAGCTGCAGAATGCAGATGAAAAGAATAACAAGAAACAGGGTGGGTTGAAATTAGCCGTCTCTCGTCTTCGTTGGTGTTCTAATTTAATTAGGCCCTATGCTTAATATGTAATACTAACACCTTGTTAGCTTGTTATTGAGCCTATTAGGTACTATGGGATAATATTGTCGAAACCAATTGTTTATAGCCAATGTCAAACTGTACTACATTGTGCTGTGGATTCGATAATATCTTGCATGTAGGCTATGTGATGCTACCCCGTCAGCTTAAAATCAACGTCCCTACTTCTTCATTAAAAAATTGTTTAAACCTTTTTTAATGCTGCTTTACTATCATTTCAGGAGATGTAATAGCAACAGCAGGGAAGTTTCCTCTACAAGACTCCCATGATTATGAACTTCGCTGCCGTGATTGCGCCTCACCTCGTGGCGCCACCAAGTGGTGGATCAACAACGTTGAGCACGAATGTGAGAAGAGCTTGTTCTTGGTGCGACGGAAAAACACCTCAGGAGGATGGACGAGGGCAAGATGTCCGCAGTCATCGTTTCGGTTTCATGGAAAATTCAAGAAGTGCCGAAACTACCCGGACCGTCCCTGTCAGAAAACCTCAGAAAGGTGTACATTCGCCCACAATGATGAGGAGCTGGAGATATGGAATGCGGAGAAGTCTGGCCGTTTCGATATGGAGGCATTCATTGCTAAAATTCAAGGTTGGTGTTGAAGTCATTATAGACAATCATTTTGCTACTTTGTAAGAATATCTTTAGTTTTACTTCGGATGTTCTTTTTAATTTTTCCCCTTTGCTAGCCTACTGTGCCAAAGAATGGCTTTTTATGAAAAAGAATGAATTTATTTTAATGAATGTCTTAAACTAGAATTCTATTTGGTAGGCCTATATAGTATACATGTATATTTTATTTATTGTGTCCTGCTGAGGTACCTTACTCTTCAATTTTTTTTCTTTGCAGAAACCAGTCCTGCTAAACCTCAGAAACCAAAGAAAGAACAACAAATAAGTAAAAAATCGCTGGAAGAGAGTTTAGACTTCTTGGTAGGATGTCAAGAGTGCGTTGTGGCTGTTGGCCAGAAGTGGCAAGTGACTGTAAAAGACCATCCTTGCTCTGAGACATATCTTTTTGCAAAGAAGAAACGAGATGAGTTATGGACAAAGATCAGAAAAAGACAAAGCAAATGTGGGCAGTCTTATGAGATTTGTTGGAATTTCCCAAAGTTTCCTTGCCAGATTGATAATGACCCAGAAAAATGTATGTTCGCTCACAGCAGAGAAGAAATGCTCGTCTGGAACGCTGAAAAGTTTGACGGTTTTGATGTTGAAGCTCTGAAGAAAAGACTTCAAGAAGAAAAGAGGGAAAGAATCAGCAAAACAGAGCATCAACCTGGGCATCTAGGTCATCTAGGGCATCCAGGGCATCCTGGGCATCCAGGAAATCCTGGGCATCCTGGAAATCCTGGAAATCCTGCCCCTGACACTCTCAAGAAGTTTCATGCAACAGTGGAACAGGATCTGAGGCCGGACAATTACATAACTGAAATGCACAGGCTGCTTCGCTTAGAAGAGGAGTACCAGACACAGATGATTGCTCGGTACGTCAGCCTTTTCCTGGTTGTAATTACATTGCACTAAATAGTATTTATATTTTTGCAATTCTCTAAATGACCCTTTTTGCTGTCTGTTACAATCAGATGACATTGCGATATTGGTAAGTTTATGTTTGAATGATTGGCTTAATATCTGCTCTCATAAATTTGATAAAAGTGTTACTTGTCTATCTGCGTGATGCAAGCCAACAGTGCTAAGCGAAATTCATGATAAATGCTGTTGTGGGCTTTTGCACTACTAAATTAATGGATTGCAGCCTATTCTCAATTCTTCCAGGCTTTCTACCGTCTCAACCTTGAAAATATCTCAGTACACTACAGTACCCGATGGTAGTATGGTGTTTGCGCCCCCTGGCCACCGATTCGCTAAAATCCTGCTGGAGAGGGTTCTACAAGAAGAGGGAAATGCAGGTTATCTCATTCAACGAAGCTGCAACAAAGTTGTTCTTTCACCCCGTTTACCTAGCACCCAATATTTTCAGGTATGACTATCAAAATTTTGGAATAAAACAATCCCTGAATTAAGGCCCTTCTGTAGTAATGAAACCTTCAATCAGCCATGTATAATACTTCCAAATAGATATTTTTGGGCAATAAAATTGACTAGGTAAACACGCCATTGCAGAGTAGAACATTTTCAAGAATTCTTAAGAATATTACCTTTCCAATCTTGGTTGGCCTAACTTATCTCATCTCATCTGATCTTTCTTGTCTCTCTTATCTCATCTATAGATATAAATGGATGATTTATTTTCCCAAGATCTATCTTATCTCATCTATCTTATCTATCCTTTCTCATCTACCTTATCCATCTTATCTCATCTATCTTATCTCATCGTCCTTACCTCATCTATCTCATCTCTCTTATCTCATCCATCTTATCTCATCTATCTTAACTCATCTATCTTAACTCATCTATCTCATCTCATCTATCTTATCTATCCTTTCTCATCTACCTTATCTATCTTATCTCATCTATCTTATCTATCTTATCTCATCCATCTTACCTCATCTCTCATCTACCTTACCTCATCTATCTTATCTCATCTACCTTATCCATCTTAACTCATCTATCTTATCTCATCTATAGATATAAATGGATAATTTATCTTACCTCATCTGACCTTTCAGGGTACCTTTGAGGCGTCTCTTGTGACAAAGAGCAACTTTGGGGCGAGCGGACTTGGAAACGACTTCATCATTGTTTTGGTTGACGATGTGTTTATGCGGGCGTCAATGATAAATCAGTTTGAAGAAGAGTCAGTAGCTGAAGCTTTGGTTGTTTTTCAATTGAATAAGGATTCCTTTGAGGCCATGCACTTTGCGATTGACAAGGCAGCCGTCAACCTTGATCTGCTCTTCCCAACTTTTCCACAACAATTTGCGCGGAAGAACTTTGTTGTAAAAACGTAAGTTAATATTCATTTAAATTTCACTCACTGTCTAGGATATCATTATGGGCGGTGGCCAAAGGTCATCCCGCCCATATTGCTGTAGTGTGAGGTTTGGTAGTCTCAGGTGTCCTCCCTATTGACGATGATTTCACTTTGCACAGGCTGCCCCAAACTTCCAGTATGAGTCAAATACATCAAATACCACGACATCTCGCCAGGCATAACTTATGAGTGACCTTGACCTACATCTGTGACCTTGGCGGCCATATTTGTGAAAAGCTTGCGTACAAGATAACTAAATTTCTATTAATTCTGGAATCATGAAACTAGCAGGGATTGTGTATGACAGCAAGACCTTGGATGAGTTCTGACATGAGTGACCTTGACCTACTTCTGTGACCTTGGCTGCCATATTTGTGAATATCTTGTTTGCACGATAACTCCTCTTGTATTTACACTAGGATCACCAAACTAACAGGGATTATGTATCATTGTAAGACCTTGAATTAGTTTTGATAACAGTGACCTTGACGTATATCTGTGATCTTGGCAGCCATATTTATGAACAGCTTATATACACGACAACTCCACTATTATTCTCCACGGGACCACCAAACTCGCTTGGATTTTGTATCACAGTAACACCTTGAATGAGTTGTAACATGGATGACCTTGAACCATTTCTGTGACCTTGGTGGCCATATTTGTTAAAACTTTACGTAGGCCCTAGATGATGACTCACAAGCAACAGAATCTATGGCGGTGGCCGTGGACAGGAGTCGAGGTGGATAGGAGTCGGGGGTGGATAGGAGTCGGAGGTGGATAGGAGTCTGGGCTGCGGACAGGAGTCAGGGGCGGCTGACAGGAGTCGGGGGCGGCTGATAGGAGTAGGGCCGGCGGATAGGAGTGAGGGCGGCGGACAGGAGTCGGGGGCAGCGAATAGGAGTCAGGGACGGCAGGGGAGGCGGACAGGAGTCGGGGTGCGCCGGGGGCGGCAGACAGGAGTCGGGATCCGGCGGATATTTTTTTGGATAGAAACCTCCCCCCCTGACCAACCCAACCCACACTCCGTAGGTGTTTATACCACTTGCACCGCTAGCACAGGTATGTGTGCGTCTCGTGCACTCATTTCTAGTACACTTTGTGTCACCATCATATCATTTGCATTTATGAATATAATTACGTTTAAGTTTACTTACACTTAAACTGAAATATATACCACCGTCACCTGTGCTCAGCAAAGCACTCAATGCCATAACTACCGCCCATTGCACACTTCTGTGCCTTCTAGTTGTAAATTTTGGCACTAAAGTTACTGGCAGTATCTTTAATATTGTGGTAAATAGGCTGTGATAGGGTGGTCCATAAACACTATCTTCTAAATTTCTCTGATTTGAATCTTGCATTGTGATCTTATATTGATAGAAGGTATTGAGTAAAAATTTCAGCAAAATCAATTAATATTTAGAGGTGGCACAAAGCCGTTGAAGTTTAACACGCGATTCCCCTGCAGCAGACCTAAAAATCATCGACTTACGAAGTTTTGAAGAAAGTCAGCATAGATATTATGTTGGTCAATTATCAAGCATTTTTTCATAAAAACAGGCAAATACTTCACTTACTATGAATAAAGGCTTTGAAGAAAGTGTTTTTGGACCACCCTAATGGGGCTACGACATGACAGGGTTGTTTCATCTATGATTGCAGAGACAGACTGAATGGCCAGCAGCAGAAAGCATTGAACCAGATCGTCAACCACCAAAAGGGAGACCCCATGCTAATTCTCTACGGGGCGTTTGGAACAGGGAAGACCATGACCCTCAGCTACACCGCCCTACAACTCATGAAGAGTGACATTCTCAAAAAGAAAAGCAAAATTCTCATTTGTACTTTATCAAATAGGTAAGTAATTTCAACATATTTTTTTGTAGTTTGTATTTTCAGCTTTGTAGGCCTGCAATGTCAAGGGTGTTTGCTGTCTGTGTTGGCATGACCTTTTAACATTTTCTTTGTGTTGTTATATATATATATATGAATGAATGCTTCATAGTTTAAAGTCATATATAATTTATTATATATATTCCAGTGCTGCAGATTTGTTTGTTGACCAACTGGATAAGTTAAATAACTGTGAAGAAGAGAAGTTCACAATGTTGAGGGTTTACCAAAAGGATCGGCATATGCGAACCATACCAGGGAATGTTCAGAAGTACATTCTGTTAGAGGTTGACCAAAGAGGCATGAGTCGTCTAAGAATGCCAACAACAGACGACGTAAGACGAGCTGACGTGATAGTTACGACAGTGGCCACAAGCTTGTCGCTGGTCGATTTGGATGTTAGGGGACAGTTCACTCACATTTTCATTGACGAAGCTGGTCAGACAGAAGAACCACAATTGCTGAAGCCTATATCTCTTGCAATGGAAGAAACCTGCATTGTACTAGCAGGTGACGTAATGCAAATGAGTCCCCACGTGTACAACCCAGATGCAAGTGGGCTCAAGGTCTCTTTGTTGCAACGGATGTTCGACAGGTATGAGGCCCAACAGAAGTCTGATAATGGAAATGTTTCTGCGGAATCTAGCCACACTGTCTTCTTAACAGAGAACTACAGAAACGACCAGCTTATCCTGCGATTTTTGTCCTCTGTGATATATGGGGAGGAGGAGAAACTCGTCTGGAAAAGCGGCATCAGAAGTGAAACAGGGTCACTGCGTCTTCATTTCGTGCAAGGCATGGAACAACTTGGAGCAGGGACTTCTTTCTACAACAATGAAGAAGCCATGCAGGTTGGACAGGTCCTCTCGCAACTGAGAAGCAACTGGCCGGCCTCATGGGGAGCAATGGATTTGTCCAGGATTGTCGTGACATCAATGTATATGGATCAGGTGAGTTGTTTTGAACCTAACTTTTAATTCTATCAATAACATCAATCAAAACTGTCTTTGGATCAAAACACTATCATTAAAACTTGTAATTATATCAATTTCCTAACCAGCTGCATCTGATTGATTGAATGGAAGCATGCGAGTGTCACTTCAAAGCTGAACCTTGTCTCAGATCTCAGATCCGTGCTTATGCTTCTTTCAGGTTGAACGTATCCGAGCACATTTGCGAATGCTTGGAATGGGTTCAGTGAGAGTTCTGCAGATGGAAAACCTGCAAGGTAAAGTATATATGTTGTGCATTTTTCAATTCGTAAAATTTAACGTCCTTCATCAGCCGGGAATAGCTCAGAATACATGAAAAATAGTCATGCCCATGTCTAATTTGTGTAACTATCACTGTTTATTTTTCTCAGGTTGTGAATACGACATTGTGGTGCTCAGCACAGTGCACACTACAAGAATGACCCACGACCCTTCAAGTCACCTTGGCTTCCTATCGGACAAGAAGCTGGTCAACACAGCCATCAGCCGAGCAAAGTACTGTGTGATCGTTGTGGGGGACATAGAAGCTCTGTGCACGAGAGGAACCAACATCTTTCTGTGGTACACTTACCTGACCCTCGTCAGAAACAGTGGGGGGTTAATGGTGCAGAATCCTGATGATTTATTCAGTCACATTGAAACCAAGATGGCCGCCGCATTTGCCTCTCTGCCACCTGCAATCCAGAATGACTTGCCCGTCTTGGGTTCCAGAAAAGAGAAGAAAACGTTACCAGATGGCGCTCACGAAGATGACAGCTGTGATGAAGAGGAGTCCGTAGATGACAGCTGTGATGAAGAGGAGTCCGTAGATGACAGCTGTGATGAAGAGGAGTCCGTAGATGACAGCTGTGATGAAGAGGAGTCCGTAGATGACAGCTGTGATGAAGAGGAGTCAGTAGATGACAGCTGTGATGAAGAGGAGTCAGTAGATGACAGCTGTGATGAAGAAGAGTTAGTAAATGACAGCTGTGATGAAGAGGAGTCCGAGGATGACGAAAATTGTTCTGTTGAAGACCTCATAGCCAATGTCCAAAATGAGGTAGCTAGCATGCTTGCTGTTTTCGAACAAGGGAGAGGTGAGGAACTGTTGTTTCCACACGACACCACTGATTTCATACCAGAAAACAATCTGGAACAACTGACCAGAGTCAAGCTCCTGCCCTACATTGAATATGACCAGAGGGACGGAAAGACACAAATCAAATTTCCCGAAGCTGGCACAACAAGAATTTCTAATGGCAAGCAGACGTCCACCAGCAAAGAAGACCAACGAGCTGTAGCCCAACTTAATCAGAAAAACTTCCTTGCATATGAGCCAGATGATGTTGAGGAACGGGAGTACTTGGAAGGACTTTTGAGGAGTGAAGACAGCTGCGAAAGATGCCAATTGTACATGCGGTCTTTCAGCAACATCACTGCAGTGGTCCTAGACGGAGAAAGGAAGGGCAAGACGGTGATTATTCGCAACAGAAGACAATGCAAAAGAGCCCTGGATGGCGATGAGGTTGTTGTCAAATTGCAGAGACGCATTGAGGATGGTGAATTCCTGGATCCCATGGAGGGAAAAGTATTAGGGGTACTCTCCAAAGGCATGAAGATGCGCTATCGTGTCATATTGTGCAAAGTCAATGAAACAAACCCAAGCCTCATGATTCCTGTCTCGTCAAAACTGCCTCTAATTTTCAACTTGTCAAGGAAAGGCGAAGATAAAGTCAAGCACGGATACTTAGCCAAGTACAAAATGGGCAAGAGGAAAAATATCATCAAAGCAGAGCAAATTAAGATTGAAAATCAGTCCAGGCTGTACGTTGTCATGTACCTGAAGTGGGATGCTGGTCACTCATGTCCTCTAGGAATGGTTATTGGGGCTCTTCCAACTGGACACTCATTTGAAGTGTGTTATGCAATTCTGAAAAATATGCACTTTATTCCAGAGGCAATCAACAATTCATCAGACCTTGTCAAACGCTGTCACTCTGAATTCCCTACGAAATATTTTGAGAATAAAACATTCAGAGACAGACTTGACCTAAAGAAAAAGAGGATATTCACTGTTGATGATTCAAGCGCTCGGGATTTGGATGACGCTCTTCACATGGAAGCAAATGCAGATGGGACATTCACTGTTGGTGTCCACATTGCCGACGTGACACACTTTGTGAAACCGTTCACTGACGTCGACAAGGAAGCTTTTAAGAGAGGAACTTCTTACTACCCTCCAAACGAACAACCGATTCACATGTTGCCTAGTAATCTCAGCACAAAACTCTGCAGCTTGCTGCCAAATACAGACAGGCTTGCAGTCTCTGTGCTCTTCACTTTATCATCAGATGGTGAAGTGCTGTCTGTTCAAAGGCTACTGACCACAATACATTCTAGGCGTCGGTTTGATTACGAAGAAGTTGAGGAGATTCTTGATGATGATTCTTCTCGGGATGAAATGAGAGAAGATATTGTCTTGCTGTACAAGTTTGCGAAGATATTTGCCATGAGGAGAAAAGGTCGCATTGGGCACCTGGGTATTGAAGATGAGGAATCGCACAAGGCGCATATGATGATTGAGGAGTGGATGGTCAAGACCAACAGCCATATTGCCGAACACTTGCTGCAGAAGTTTCCTAACAAGATGCCACTGAGGAAACAGATGAAGCCATCCCAAGAGGAGTTGGAGGAATGGAAGGAGAAGTATGCTTCCGAAATCCCCTACTCCTTCTGTTTGCAGCAAATAGCAAATCTCCTCGAGAACCAGGATGTAAATCTCCTTGAGGACCAGGATGTTGTCCAAGCTCAGAACGATGGCTACGTGCACATATTTCGAGAGACCTGGAACAAACTTCTGAGGTATCACAATGAATTTCAGATTTTAGAGAAGATTGTCAGATCCGTCAACAACTTTCCAGATCAGTTGCGTGCTTTAAGGTCCTGGCATATGATCCAACAGAGGAGTATGTACCATTGCTCAGGCATGAGTGAAGATCATCTCTATTTCAACCTGGGAACAAGGGCATACACACACTTCACATCTCCAATCAGGAGGTACATCGACATCATTGTTCACCGACTGCTGAAAGCAGACATTGAAGGCAAGCCTGCTGGTTATGATTGTGAAGACATTGCAAAAATCTGCCATCATTGCTCTGGGGCCGAGAAGCAAGCAACTGACTTCAAGAGAGCCATGAAGCTGCTGGTTTCTGCTTGTGATCTCCAAGACTGGCCCAACGAGGTTCATGCTGTGATTGATGATGTCAATCTGGATGGATTTAAGCTGCTCATCCCAGCTTTCAGGAATCTGCCACGAGAGCTGAATTGGGTTCAGTTCGCTTGGCTTGATCTGAAGGAAGACCCAGAAATGTCTGCTGAAGGAGCTACCACAACGTTTGAGCAGAGGATCTATGACTGCAGGAAGGTCATTCAGCCACTAATAGATAACCTAGACTCAAAACAGTTAAAAGTTGCCATTCCTGGGACACTTTGGAGAAGCTTCATGGATGCAATAACACGTGGGAATAAGAATGAGGCTCTGTTGAAATTTGGTTCAATAAAAACTGTTGTTGAGGCTCAACCTGAAATCAGCTATGCAATGGATGTGTCGTCTGAACGTGCTGTTCTTCATAAAGCACCCCAGGAAGTCACCTTCAAGTGGGATGTTGACCGCGGCAATGTGTTGCGGGTTCAGCTTGTTGCAAAGCTGGACAATTACGTCTTGAAGCCTCAAGTTCAACTGATCAAGCTTACTCCTTCTTTCCAAATCTGCCTGGAGCATGCAAAGGAACCTGTTGGGTGCTTTGCTACAGAAGATATTCCACTCGATAGAGCAACTGTTAAGCAGTATATCGACTTCTGGCTGGGTCTCCTGAGCATGGAATCAGCTTACTCAGTGGTCAGGAACCATGCCGATCAGTCAGCCCACATACACAACGTCCAAGCCGAGTGGAAGAAGTGCAGAGATGGAGTTGTGCACGGGCGCCTCCGAATTCCCACTGCTTTCTGCAAGGAGAGATTTCTTCTGTTCTCAATCGACATCTTGTATGAAACCTCCAGCAAGAACGATGGTGGAGCGGACTGGGCAGATGCCACTCACAAGAGGGGCCAATGCAAGAGCAATGTCATCACCCAGTTCGGCTTCATGTGTGTCAAGTTCACCCACAAAACTGATGGCAAGAATATGATGACTTGGGTCGGTCACTGCCTCATCACTGACGTTAGAATCCATAAAGATGTGGTCATTATTCTCAAGCTGAACCAGTCATCCTACCCCTTCCCTGAGGAATTCTTGAACAATACCGAGATGACTCCTCCTTGTTCTGTGCTCTGGCTGGACAAACCCATTCCAGACGTGTGAGTCTCTTATATTTAACTAACAAAGTAGTTTGTATCTCATGCGGAATTTTCAAGCCAAATATGGTGATTCTTAAAGTTGGTCTAAATTAGCATATTCCTGTAATTTGTAATTTAGCTGTCAGGTTTTCAGTTAGGCCTACAATGTACCTATATTCTCTTTTCTTCAGCCGAGCAGAATCAGCTGTCATTGGCCTTGTTGACTGCACTAAGGATAGTCTAGCCATGATGATCTCACAGAGAAGAATCAGCCCGAGTAGAAGTATGTAGCACAGTTTTTTAATTATTTATCTTGAATCTTAACTCCTATAATCAAACATGTTTACTAAATGAGAATACTAAGACCAGCAAAGATTTGGTAATATATACTTCACAGTTGCAGTGGCCTTTATTCCTTTCCTTGTGCAAGATAGTCAGTGCATAGACACTGGAAGCGTGATTTGCACACAGTTGGTAGATGCCATTATTAGCAATGATATTTTATCTGATCTGCAAATGGAGATAATATTTATCAAATGAATTTGCAGATGAACCGAGATCCCATGACAGTGACATAAGGTATGAACAGTAAATTCTGTTCAGAGTTCTTGGTGGTACTTTTTAGAGGTTTTGCCCTCCAAGGTGAGTGAGAGCTCACCTCAGAATATCCATTGATGATTAAAAATATTGTATCTTGCAGCAAACCGTCAAGATCTAGGAATTGACATCAACGCAGGTCTGGAAGGGGTACTGCAGAGACCCAACGAAGAGCAGTCGAGGGCGGTGATGACTGCTCTGCACGATTTCAACAGATTTGTTCTCATTTGGGGTCCTCCAGGTATTCAAGCCTTTTATGAGCTTCTTCTTTTTAATCATTAAGTCATGTTTTCTTTGTTACCTTCAGCGAACGTAGTATTTAATTACCTGGGTAAGATGTTATCCTTCTGCCGGGTGGGCGGACGCGCGGCAGGCGGATATATTGTTTCTTGGCCAAAACTCAGCCCCTGTTGGATGTACATTGATTAAATATGGTACACATTCAGCCTGTATGGTATAGTTGTGCCTTTTGATGGTCTGATTGATGGACTATTGGAACTTTTTTAAATATTGATAAAACATGTAAAAAGTTATTATTTTTGCTTCCGGGCAAAGACTCAGCCCCTTTTGAAACATATTTGTAATGTTCTGAAATTTCAGGTACAGGAAAAAGTGTCACAGGCGTTCGGTTATCATACTTGTTTGCACAACAGAACCCTGCAGGGAAGCAGGTCATTTACTGTGGGCCGTCCAATAAGTCTGTCAATGTGGTCACAGGTAATGTTTTTTTTTAAATCTAGTTGAATGGATCAAGTCTCACAGTTTTTCACAGCTTGCCCTACGCATGGCTATCCACAGCTGTCCATTTTTGTTCTTTAGCATGGTTACACTGCCAACTCTATGGATAGAAAGTTAAAAGCTAGATTTTAAATGACGAGCCACTTTTAGAAATATGAACTGTATTCCGTTATTGTTTCAGCAAAACTGAAGCAACTAAAGGTGAAGGTTGTGAGGATCTTCAGTGAGCAGCTGGTCCACTTGGACTACCCCTTGCCCAACTTCCCTCGCAGTAAAATGACGGCTAAGCTGACAGCCGACGAGTCCCTGCAAGAACATAAGGATGTCGCTTTACACGAGTTGATCCGAAAACCGGACAGACCTTATGCGGAACGGATTGCTGATTACGACCAGCGATTCCAGGACCACCCAGAAGGTGTCGCTATGGAGGACATCCTGAAATACAAGAGGTTGCTTGGAAAGGCGTACCATGCTGAGCTGAGCAAGACACAAGTCATCCTCTGCACGTGTGGAAGCAGCGGCAACAACTTGTTCAAGAAAACATTCAACATGAACGTCGAGCAAGTATGTGCCATTATGTTTCTTTCAGTGAACTATTTGTTGATAGAAGTTTGTGTGAATGGTTGTCTGTTTTATGAATTTTTACAATTAAAATATGCTTCCCTTCTTGAGGATTGTCCAAACTTTATTAAAACTAGACTAGGTAGGTAGATATGTATATTTAATTTACTGTCTTTTTAATCACTAGTATGCCTTGTTTTACTGAATTTTTCTCTTTGTTTTTGCTCAACTCAAACCAGGTGATTGTGGACGAGTGTGGCATGTGTCGTGAGCCGGACACCATGATCCCAATATTGGCCTGCAACCCTGAGAAAGTGGTTCTAATTGGGGATCACAAGCAACTGCAGCCTGTGGTGAACTGCGGCAAGGCAAAGAAGGCTGGCTTGGATGTCTCCCTGTTTGAAGACTTTTCTAAGGGAGCTGTCATGCTGCAGGTCCAATACAGAATGGTAGGAGTCTCTTATTATAAATGTATTAATAAGGCAAAGAAAGCTGGCTTGGATGTCTCCCTGTTTGAAGACATGTCTTATAGAGCTGTCATGCTGCAGGTCCAATACAGAATGGTAGGAGTCTCTTATTATAAATTCATTAAAAAGGCAAAGAAGGCTGGCTTGGATGTCTCCCTGTTTGAGGACTTTTCCAAGGGAGCTGTCATGCTGCAGGTCCAATACAGAATGGTAGGAGTCTCTTATTATAAATGTATTAATAAGGCAAAGAAAGCTGGCTTGGATGTCTCCCTGTTTGAAGACATGTCTTATAGAGCTGTCATGCTGCAGGTCCAATACAGAATGGTAGGAGTCTCTTATTATAAATTTATTAAAAAGGCAAAGAAGGCTGGTTTGGAGGTCTCACTGTTTGAGGACTTTTCTAAGGGAGCTGTCATGCTGCAGGTCCAATACAGAATGGTAGGAGTCTCTTATTATAAATTCATTAAAAAGGCCAAGAAGGCTGGCTTGGATGTCTCCCTGTTTGAGGACTTTTCCAAGGGAGCTGTCATGCTGCAGGTCCAATACAGAATGGTAGGAGTCTCTTATTATAAATGTATTAAAAAGGCCAAGAAGGCCGGATTGGATGTCTCCCTCTTTGAGGACTTTTCCAAGGGAGCTGTCATGCTGCAGGTCCAATACAGAATGGTAGGAGTCTCTTATTATAAATGTATTAAAAAGGCCAAGAAGGCCGGATTGGATGTCTCCCTCTTTGAGGACTTTTCCAAGGGAGCTGTCATGCTGCAGGTCCAATACAGAATGGTAGGAGTCTCTTATTATAAATGTATTAAAAAGGCCAAGAAGGCCGGATTGGATGTCTCCCTCTTTGAGGACTTTTCCAAGGGAGCTGTCATGCTGCAGGTCCAATACAGAATGGTAGGAGTCTCTTATTATAAATGTATTAAAAAGGCCAAGAAGGCCGGATTGGATGTCTCCCTCTTTGAGGACTTTTCCAAGGGAGCTGTCATGCTGCAGGTCCAATACAGAATGGTAGGAGTCTCTTATTATAAATTCATTAAAAAGGCAAAGAAGGCTGGCTTGGATGTCTCCCTGTTTGAGGACTTTTCCAAGGGAGCTGTCATGCTGCAGGTCCAATACAGAATGGTAGGAGTCTCTTATTATAAATTCATTAAAAAGGCAAAGAAGGCTGGCTTGGATGTCTCCCTGTTTGAGGACTTTTCCAAGGGAGCTGTCATGCTGCAGGTCCAATACAGAATGGTAGGAGTCTCTTATTATAAATTCATTAAAAAGGCAAAGAAGGTTGGCTTGGATGTCTCCCTGTTTGAGGACTTTTCCAAGGGAGCTGTCATGCTGCAGGTCCAATACAGAATGGTAGGAGTCTCTTATTATAAATTCATTAAAAAGGCAAAGAAGGCTGGCTTGGATGTCTCCCTGTTTGAGGACTTTTCCAAGGGAGCTGTCATGCTGCAGGTCCAATACAGAATGGTAGGAGTCTCTTATTATAAATTCATTAAAAAGGCAAAGAAGGCTGGCTTGGATGTCTCCCTGTTTGAGGACTTTTCCAAGGGAGCTGTCATGCTGCAGGTCCAATACAGAATGGTAGGAGTCTCTTATTATAAATTCATTAAAAAGGCAAAGAAGGCTGGCTTGGATGTCTCCCTGTTTGAGGACTTTTCCAAGGGAGCTGTCATGCTGCAGGTCCAATACAGAATGGTAGGAGTCTCTTATTATAAATTCATTAAAAAGGCAAAGAAGGCTGGCTTGGATGTCTCCCTGTTTGAGGACTTTTCCAAGGGAGCTGTCATGCTGCAGGTCCAATACAGAATGGTAGGAGTCTCTTATTATAAATTCATTAAAAAGGCAAAGAAGGCTGGCTTGGATGTCTCCCTGTTTGAGGACTTTTCCAAGGGAGCTGTCATGCTGCAGGTCCAATACAGAATGGTAGGAGTCTCTTATTATAAATTCATTAAAAAGGCAAAGAAGGCTGGCTTGGATGTCTCCCTGTTTGAGGACTTTTCCAAGGGAGCTGTCATGCTGCAGGTCCAATACAGAATGGTAGGAGTCTCTTATTATAAATTCATTAAAAAGGCAAAGAAGGCTGGCTTGGATGTCTCCCTGTTTGAGGACTTTTCCAAGGGAGCTGTCATGCTGCAGGTCCAATACAGAATGGTAGGAGTCTCTTATAATAAATTCATTAAAAAGGCAAAGAAGGCTGGCTTGGATGTCTCCCTGTTTGAGGACTTTTCCAAGGGAGCTGTCATGCTGCAGGTCCAATACAGAATGGTAGGAGTCTCTTATTATAAATGTATTAATAAGGCAAAGAAAGCTGGCTTGGATGTCTCCCTGTTTGAAGACATGTCTTATAGAGCTGTCATGCTGCAGGTCCAATACAGAATGGTAGGAGTCTCTTATTATAAATTCATCAAAAAGGCAAGAAGGCTGGCTTGGATGTCTCCCTGTTTGAGGACTTTTCCAAGGGAGCTGTCATGCTGCAGGTCCAATACAGAATGGTAGGAGTCTCTTATTATAAATTCATTAAAAAGGCAAAGAAGGCTGGCTTGGATGTCTCCCTGTTTGAGGACTTTTCCAAGGGAGCTGTCATGCTGCAGGTCCAATACAGAATGGTAGGAGTCTCTTATTATAAATGTATTAAAAAGGCCAAGAAGGCCGGATTGGATGTCTCCCTCTTTGAGGACTTTTCCAAGGGAGCTGTCATGCTGCAGGTCCAATACAGAATGGTAGGAGTCTCTTATTATAAATGTATTAAAAAGGCCAAGAAGGCCGGATTGGATGTCTCCCTCTTTGAGGACTTTTCCAAGGGAGCTGTGATGCTGCAGGTCCAATACAGAATGGTAGGAGTCTCTTATTATAAATGTATTAAAAAGGCCAAGAAGGCCGGATTGGATGTCTCCCTCTTTGAGGACTTTTCCAAGGGAGCTGTCATGCTGCAGGTCCAATACAGAATGGTAGGAGTCTCTTATTATAAATGTATTAAAAAGGCCAAGAAGGCCGGATTGGATGTCTCCCTCTTTGAGGACTTTTCCAAGGGAGCTGTCATGCTGCAGGTCCAATACAGAATGGTAGGAGTCTCTTATTATAAATGTATTAAAAAGGCCAAGAAGGCCGGATTGGATGTCTCCCTCTTTGAGGACTTTTCCAAGGGAGCTGTCATGCTGCAGGTCCAATACAGAATGGTAGGAGTCTCTTATTATAAATGTATTAAAAAGGCCAAGAAGGCCGGATTGGATGTCTCCCTCTTTGAGGACTTTTCCAAGGGAGCTGTCATGCTGCAGGTCCAATACAGAATGGTAGGAGTCTCTTATTATAAATGTATTAAAAAGGCCAAGAAGGCCGGATTGGATGTCTCCCTCTTTGAGGACTTTTCCAAGGGAGCTGTCATGCTGCAGGTCCAATACAGAATGGTAGGAGTATCTTGTTATTTACTGGGTGAGGAGATAAGGTTGACAACTCACTGATAATGAGTAATTCTGTCCAGCTTGCTTAGGATAAGTAATGGTTTTAATTCATATGTTTGTTTTTATTGTCTCAAATGGAATTGACATGAAATTTCTCCTAATAATTATCTTCAAAACTGTCCTTGTAGTAATTAAATTTGATGTGGTCTCAGTTTGATGGTAGCTGTATAATTCTAGCTCCAGGACCGGTGGCAGGAGTACAAATAGGAATGAATAGGTAGTCATAAAACTGCAAGGTTTTTGGTTTTTTTAGTGGATGTACCCTTGTAAGAGTTTTTGATTCCTTAACCCTCGGACGGTTGATAGGAGAGACGTAGCTCTTCATTCTCTGGGTTATGAGTTAAACAAGTAGAGGTAATAATAATAATAATAATAATAATAATAAATACTTTATTAATCATATAACATGAAACTTGTGGTGTACAATCCAATGACAGAGACATTCATTCAAGACAACTTACACACATCAGTCATTCATCACAAAAACATTCATTCACAGAAATGTATAATAAATGATTAATGATTAAAGTTATTGCTCATTGAGCAGACGTACGCTTGATGGCACAAAGGACTTGGCATATCTTGCCGTTCTGGCCCTAATTGATCTAAATCTTCTGCCTGATGGTAAATTCTGATAATGGCTATGCAGTGGATGCATATTGTCACTCGTGATAACCTTACATCTTTGTACAACACATTTTTTGTAGATGTTCTCAAGACTTGTTACTTCGATACCAAATTTGCTGCAGTTTTTTACGATCCGTTCAAGTTTGTGCTTAGATGTTGCGCTGCAGTTACCATACCAACAGATAATCGAGAAAGCTATCACTGACTGTACAATAGATGTGTAAAAGAGATCTAGGATCTTATTATCTATTTTAAGTTTGCTAAGTTGTCTCACAAAGTACATTCTTGAATTTGCCTTTTTGTATACAGTATCAACATTGTCATTGAAAGTAAGTTGGTGATCGATTATTGTCCCGAGATACTTGTATTTGGTAACACACTCAACAAGTTCATCATTTATATACAGCGGTGGATGTTCATACACAGATCTTCTAAAATCGACAATCATCTCTTTTGTCTTCTTTACATTTAGCTCAAGGAAATTATTTACACACCATTCAGTGAAGAGTTCAACATTTTCTCTGTATAGTTTGTCATTATTTGTACATTTCGCAACTAATGTAATAGTATACAACCAAATTTAGGAGTATTGTAGTTATATCATCTAAGGACTCAACACAGGATGGCTAAAAATAAATGGCGTTTGTTTGAATCTGTCTGTATATCTACAATGTTCCAGCACTACATGATCCAAGAGTTCCCCTCCAGGATGTTCTACAATGGGAAACTGAGGTGTGGCCTGAAGAATGTGCAGTTGCAAAAGAGTCGGCCTTACAAGAATTTCTGGCCGGCAGGAGCCATCAAGCCAATTGCGTTCTGCCATTTGGTTGGCGAGGAAATAGTCCAGAGGGTGTCCACTGGGACCGCTGGGGCCAACTCGTGCTACAATCCAAATGAAATCAAGCAAGTGGTAAATGCGAAGATTTGTTCATAATTTTTATACGCATGGAGACGAGAATAATGTTATACAACCCTTAGTATAAATATAACCATTTCAGTAACAGATCTATATGATCCTGTCCTTGTGTTACTTTGTTTGTTGGCTCCATGGCATCATGGCAACCAACAGGGCTTGGTTGTTTAAGCCACAAGTTGCACAAATGAAGACTAAATGATATTTGAATCACAGATATAAATATCTTGCTGCTGACAGGATAAATAAAGGTAGGAAAGAGGGTATGGCATAGGCCAATATCCTGTATAGGTTTGCATACCCCCTGTGTGTTTCCGTCCCCTACTCTTCCTCTGTCTTTCATGCTGTGCAACATATAGAACTTTGATGACAGAATTATTGAGACTGCCCTAGTTACCTCATCTTGCTTGTTGAATTGTCTCCCAAATTTTGGCCAAATAATTAACTTTCTGTTTCAGATCAGGGTGATTCGAGGGCTCATCCGAGGCGGAGTCGAACAGAGCGAGATTGCCATCCTCACACCATACCGCTTGCAAATGTCTAAAATCAAAGACACGTTACAAGAAAAAAAGCTGAAGGAGGTCGGGGTCAACTCTATCACCAACAGTCAAGGTGACTAACTCTAGAGTTGTTCCATTTATAGTGTATTGATTATAATCCAAGAAGTAGGTAAAAAACAGTTATTGTCATACCTCTACATTTAAAACCGTGTTTTATATCCTAGCGTAAATCTTTTGTGCTGTAGGGAGTGAATGGCCATATGTGATTCTGTCCACCGTGCGATCCCTGCCACAAGATGACATTGAGGAAAACCCCTGGAACTACTGGTTACGTGACAAATTGGGATTCGTGGCAGATGAGCATCAAGTCAACGTGGCCATTACAAGGGCCAAGAGCGGCCTCGTCATCATTGGTAAGTTACAAGTCTAGGAGAGAAAAAGGTTATGGTCTTTGTTTCTGTTTGATGACACAAATTAATTAATATTGATGTATTTCAAGTCAAACAACAAATATTGATGCATTTCAAGTACAAACAACAAATATTGATGCATTTCAAGTACAAACACCAAATATTGATGCATTTCGAGTACAGACAAGAGATATTGTTGCATTTCAAGTACAGACAACAGATATTGATGCATTTTAAGTACAAACTACAAATATTGATGCATTTGTAAATTATAGCCTCATATGTTTTGCCATTCTTCAAGTACAAACAACAAATATTGATACATTTCAAGCACAAACAACAAAGATTGATGCTTTTCAAATATAAACAACAAACATTGATGCATTTTAAGTACAAACAACAAATATTGATGCATTTCAATGTACATGCAACAAATATAATTTTGATGCATTTCAAGTACAAACAACAAATTTTGATACATGCTTTTTTTCATTTGCAGGCAATCAGTACTTGTTGAAATGCTGTGCTGTTTGGAGCAAGTTACTGGACTTTTACAGAGAACACGAAGCTATCACAAATCCTTCAAATTTCCCGCCTGGCTTCCGATGAAATCAAATAAGATCAATGTTGCAGGTTTAAATTTCACTAAAAAAATGCAAATATAAATACTTTTCTTTATATTTCATTGTTCTGTGACATGTTCGATGGCTTAATATTTTTACTGCATGTTGCATTTTTATGTTTTACTGTATGACATTCCCTGGTGATATTACGATGTGTTTATTTTATTATCCTGAAGGGGACTATTTTGAGGTTTTTTTACTTTCTATAAATTCAAAGCCTATATATATACGTCTGTGACTTATTTTGTACTTATGCAATTGATGTTGTGTTCTGTAAATTGTCTTGCCGTGGAGCTTGTCATTTCAATATTATATTATTAATATTAATATTTTTTCCCAGGTTCATCAATATCTATGTACATCATGGACATGTAGTAATTTTAGGAATTCTTTACTTTGACTTTACATTTTTGATTACACAAATCCTGCAAATGCACTCTGTGGTGGAAGTGTAGCCTGTGCAGATTCTTTTGGTCTCTCTTTTATGGACCAATGATGGTAGGGCTATGATTTTACAATAATATTTTAATATATATATTTTTTTAATTATCCAATACATTTTTTGGGCTATTATATTTGACTATCATGTGCAATAACTGCCCAACTATGTTATTCACTGATCCCTTTTATACGCAATATATTCTTTTGGCATTCATTTCCCATTATCCTTGTATCACCTAAAGCTATATATAAATTATGCTTGGCAAACAAAGGTTTACAAATTCATATTGCGACCTCGTTATCCATGACATAGCTATGGAGGGGGAGGTATGAGTCACATACCCCCCCCCCCTCCCTTTATGGTCCAGTGTCCTCCTTCCATGAATATTATGCATGGCCGATGTAAAGATACGTTTATACAGCTGGCTTACTCCATGTGATCACCGTATTTCCTCCCCCCCCCCATCGGGGAATTTTTGGTATGCCCCTGACTGAGTCAAATGTGTGTTCAATGTTCATTCTTTTTTTTTTCTTTTTTTTTTTCTTTTAAATGTTGTGTGTCAAATATCATAAGGCAGCGAACATGATTATTAAAAGTTTTGGATTTATATTTTTGATATTATGTGTGTAATAGAGTTTCAAGATCGTCAAAATATATTCTGTATGAATTATATGAAATTAAACATGAAAGTACAATAAAATGTATTGTTTATCATTTTTCTCACTTCATAAATAGGCCAGAGGTGGCGGAACGCTTCGGAAAGTGGGAGGGGGGGGGCACCGGGGCAGCTTGTCTACGGTAATTTCAGAGAAAAAGGGGCATTTCATTTTTGGGCCCAAAAGAGGGGGGGGGGGTACTCCCCCCCCCCCCAACTACCTGCGCCGCCTATGAAATAGCCCATTGGAGTGGAAAGGAGGTGCCCTGTCGTCAAGTGTCTCTCCTTTTATTTTTAAACTGTCCGTATAGCGCATTTTATTACAAAATTATCTTCACAATTTCTTTTTTATGTCATATAATTATTATCAGCTATTATCATGATGTCTCTTTCTTTCTTTGCACACTTACCTCTTTTGGTGCTGACCATTGATCTCTATACATTGATCTCTATATAGAGATCAATGGTGCTGACCACTAGATGGAGCACCTATCGCGTGTTACGTGAGTGGTGCTGCCCTCTCGTGATAATTGAAATTTCTTCACCAAAGATTTCATTTTCGCTTCATTTTTGCGGAGAGGGCTCGAAGCAGAAGGGCCTTCCACTTGTGTGTCGGTCCTTGTCAAGTCAACTGGGTGAAGTTGGATGCTTCAAGGAGAAAGATGTCTGGTCCCGGACCTGGTGGCAGTAGTGGTGAATTTAGAATACCACCTCTATTGCAAACGTCAATTCTCAAGCATGAAGCTATTGTTTGTAAGTTGAATTTGGCAACATGCACATCACGTCATGAGGGGCGGATCCAGAAAATCATAATCATGACCTTAGACCAATTCTTCATATAGGACGTCCATGATCATGACAATGTCGCACCGGAGGGGGGGGGGGGGGGCGGGGGGGGTTACAGTACTGAAAATGTTCTGAAAGGGGTTTGAAAACCCCAACTGCCCGCCCCCCCCCCCCCAGGCCAAGGGCCGTAGTAAAATTTCAGGTGGTAGCCAGTGGTGTCAGTAGCTAACTCTTGAGTGCTTGGTCGCTCACTGGGCGACTACAGTTTGTCACGTCAAGCATTGGGACAGAAATTTAGCATTGTTTGTACAGTCCATGCAAATCAACAAAACGAGATAGGAGGTTTAGAAAATACAAAATTGGCAAGAATTAAGTTTCGGGAGGCACTGCAGTGCACTTTTGTGACGTCACTGCCCATTGCCTGCCAGATTGGCAGCAAAACAAATGTCAACATTTTGCAAAATTGGACTGCCATATCCATAAAATGGCAAATATAGGACAAAAACGGAACCAAAACATCGTGAAAATGTGATATTCATATTACAACAGAGCTGAGCTACGCATAGGTAGGTTTATTTCTCCTGTGGGGCTTGTGGTAGCTGAGATATCTGGCCAAACGTCTGTCCTCTGCTTGACGTGACAAACTATAAGTTTAGGAACTTGGTCGCCCAAACTAAATGTTGGTCGCCCATGTTTCAATGGTTGCTCCGATCTGCAGTTGCATCACACTGCATATACCCTACATGCAGATAATGATTTTCAGATCATGATATAATAATGACTGATTGTGATCTTAAAGCTTACATCCCAAGAAAGGAAAAAAGAAAAATCCACCAATATTCAAAGGCGGACTGGACTAATATACACAAATCCATGAATGACTTTAAAAACACTTTTGTAAATGAGGCAAATGCAAGATCGCCTGAGGAAAATTTTAACATTCTCAAAGAGACAATTGAACGAGTTGTAGAGAAATTCGTTCCTAGTAAAACAACTAGTTCAAGATACAAACCACCATGGTTAAACATACAAATTAGAAGAGCTTGCAGAAAGAAACAAAGGATGTACAACAAAGCAAAGAGGAGTAACTCAGGATGTGATTGGAAAGCGTATAAAGACCACAAACGTAGTGTCACACAAATGATAAGAGGAGCACGTACCCAGTACATTAATCAGATACTGGAGGAGGGATTAGTAAATAAAGACTGTAAACCATTCTGGAAATATATAAAATCTCTCAGACAGGACAGCATTGGAGTAGCCCCACTTAAACACCAAGGCAAACTATGCTCCAGTAGTAAGGATAAAGCGGAAATACTTAACAAACAATTTAAATCCGTATTTACGAAGGATAAGGATGACATCTATGCAGACTATAGACCCATAGGGCCAAGCTACAAACCCATTAGCCCACTTAAGATCGAATCACCGGGCATACTAAAACTTCTTAGGAGACTAAAAGTTAATAAAGCTTCAGGACCGGATAACTTAACATGCAGAATCTTAAAGGAACTTGCAGAAGAATTGGCACCGTGCTTGACCATCATATTTAACCAGTCACTAGATTTAGGGCAACTGCCCAAAGACTGGCGTTGTGCCAACATCACCCCCCTTTTCAAAAAGGGGAACCGCGACATAGCGGCAAATTATAGGCCTGTCTCACTGACAAGCATTGTATGCAAAATCATGGAACATGTAGTTTGCTCCCATATACGCAAACACTTAGATGACCTTGGAATATTATCCACCTACCAGCATGGATTTAGAAAAAGACATTCATGTGAGACACAATTAACACTAACGATGCACCACCTGAATAAGCTTTACGACAATAACATCCAGGTCGATATTGGAATATTAGACTTTTCGAAAGCTTTTGACGTTGTTCCTCACAGGAGAGTATTAAATAAATTGGATTTTTATGGTATAAATGGGAATATACATGCCTGGATATCGGCTTTCCTTCATAATCGTTCACAATCTGTTGTTGTGGATGGAATAACATCGTCACCAGTAAGTGTAGACTCAGGTGTTCCGCAAGGTACCCTAATGGGTCCACTAATATTCTTACTTCACATAAATGACCTACCGCAACATGTCACGTCAAACGTTCGCCTCTTTGCAGACGATTGCCTTTTATATAGGCCAATCCAATCTGCAGAGGACCAAACGAAGTTACAAGAGGACTTTGACGCGTTACAGCAGTGGGGTCGTATCTGGGGTATGAAGTTTAATGCATCAAAATGCAACATAATGACAATTAGCCGGAAGAAATCTCCACTTCACTCATTCTACAGTATTGGCGGAGAAATCCTTAAGGAAGTAGAAGACTGCAAATACCTGGGTATCACCATAAGTAAAAATTTATCTTGGAATAACCATATTGCCCACATGTCTAAAAAGGCTAATTCAACACTTGGATTTATTCGTAGAAATACGAAACATTGTCCACCTAAAACCAAAGAGTTGGCTTACAAATCTATGGTACGACCAACAGTGGAGTATTGTGCGAGTATATGGGACCCTTATACACAAAAGAACATTAAAATCATAGAAAATATTCAAAGAAGGGCTGCACGAATAGTTAAAAGCGATTTCAGACAAATGAGCAGTGTTACGGAAATGATGAAGGACCTTGAGTGGGAAAACTTACAAACCAGAAGGAGAGCTGCTCGTCTGGTATCCCTATTTAAAATCATAAAGGGACACGTTGAAGTGAAAAAGTCGGAGTTAGACATAGAATTTAACACCACACAAACGAGAAGGAATAATTCATATAAACTCAATACAATACGGGCTACCACAAATGTATTCAAAAACTCTTATGTTGTCAGATCGATACCAGATTGGAACACTCTAAATCAAAGTACTGTAGATAGTGAAACAGTACCAGCCTTCAAGGAGGCTCTTCACAAACATTGCCAATAGCACCGCACCTCTCCGCCAACACTTATACTCCAATGGAGGCCTGTTGGCTCAACATCCAGATCCAGATCCAGTCCAGATCCAGATCCAGATCCAGATGAAGGCACAATACCCACTGGCCAATATAATTGTAATCATGGGTTCGAATCCAGCTCTTGCCAGCTAACTTTGTTGGATGGCAGTTTCGATTATCCTTTGCCAAATTCTCCCGCATTAGTCTACAAAGTGTATGTCTACTTTTAGTACTTTATGTTATCTTGCCTCATTTTCCATGTCACAGCTAGGTCATCAAAATTATTCAGTGATTTTGCAGGCACTGCTATAGTTAATAATTCATGTAAGTTTTATAACTGCAGACAATGCTGTCACAACATTTATATTTTACATAGGTACAGTGCAATGTTGGCAACTTCTCAAGACACTGAATGAGGTTTAGAAGACAGCAAAGACACTCTATACAGTTTAGCAAATGAATGCTTGAACATTACATAGATATGATTTTACAACAAAGACATTCATTTCTGAGGTTTATTGCAAGTTCCACTTGTAATTTTAACCACTAAGGGAAATAAAATAGCATCTTGTGATTGGTCTCTTTCTCTACTTTAAAATGATACCAAAACGATTTCTGTGAAGCAGATACTCATCAAGTTATGCCTCTTTCTGTCTTGGTCGCCACTTGGGCGACCAAAAAGCAACTTTTGGTCGCCCAGACGGAAATATGGTCGCCTGGGGCGACCGGGCGAGTGTTTACTGACAACACTGGTGGTAGCCTATATGAAATTGGTCGATAGGAGTCCAGGGGCGTAGATCTTGGGGGGGGGGGGGATGGGGGGATGCATCCCCCCCCCAGGACGAGCCTGGGGGGGGGGATGATCATATGATTATCCGCCCCTAGAATCTCAAGTATAACAACTTTTAAAAAGAGTTGAAAATTATTAGTTTAATTTAATTGTTTTTTCCATTGGGCCTCGCACGAAATTGCGTTCGCCGAAGTCATCCCCCCTACAAAAATGAAAAATCTACGCCCCTGTAGGACGAAGAAAAGCTGAAATCTCAACATAATAATGTCAGTTTGTTGAGAAGTGTGGGGTGTGGGTAGTACTTGTAGTAAGTTCAATTTTTTTTTTTCAAAAGACCGATTTTGGTTCTCTGTCCAAGTAGCATTTAAGTTCATATTCCTCGGCCAAGTTTTGGTTTCTTGTTCCTCAAGAAAAAGATTGAAGAAAGAGTGAATTTTCATTTTTCACATATAATTTAACTATCTAACTTTGACCTGTCTTATTTTCCAGGTGATGCTAAAAATGATTTTGATCCGTCAGAAGCACGGCCTTTCATTGGAGAGGGAATCGAAGACTTCTTGGATGAAAAGTTTATTTTGACGACAAGTGTTTGTAAAAATTCTGCACGTTACCCAAACAGGTACGTCTCTCCGACATAGGGTTTCAAAATTGGCTTGCCCGGTATTAGAAGGCGGGAGGCTTGGTCTTGTGGTAGCGTGCTGGACTGCCAATCGCTGGTGCCGGGGTTCGAATCCAGCTCTTGCCTGGTCACCTGGGCCTGTGCTGGACGGCTGTTTCAGTCATCCTTCGCCTCATTGCTGTGTCCTCCTCCTGTCCTAATTAGCCTACCAGGTGCATATATATACAGGACGTAAAGCCCCAATCATCCATCCATGCCCGGTTATAGAAATGATGAAACCTACTGTTTCATAACACTCCTAAAAAATGAAAGCATTATCTAACCACAAATGTTCTGTACCCTCTACCCTGGAATGATAGCAAGTTTGCTCAATGTATTTTTGCGAAATCTCAAAATCTTTTCTTTATAAATTGTATTAAAAAGCACAGCCCTACATAAAATAATAAATTTTCTTTTTTATTCCTTCAGATTTTATCATCATTCTGCGCAATCACGGCCTCCACGCCTCCATTTGTATTGGCCAGTACTCTACATCGAACGACCTTTACGCGTGGTTTCTCCCAACGTCACCTCCAAGTGGATGTCAATAAGTAGCCTCGCCCAGGACAAGCTCTACCTGGTGCTGACGAGCGGAATTACCATCTGGCGCAAACTCCAATACGAACACAGGCACACTGACGGGGTTAAAAGAGACCATTCCTGTCGTTGGGTGTACCAGGAGGGCAGCCCTACTCAGGCTCACACCATTCTTCTCAAATACGGTAATATTTCTGCATCATATTGTTATGGAAAAATGAGAAGTCTTCCGACTTTTGAAAATATGTGCCAGTATATTGGCTGTAATATTATAACGAAAGACACAAAAATAGACAAGTTTGAAGGTTTATGCTTTGGATGATGGTTTTTAGAAAAACTCTTTAGTAGCTGCAGGGGGGGGGGGCAGATTTGTCTAGTGGTAGCGTGGTGGCCTGCCAATCGCTGGGTCCGGGTCATCTGAGCCTATGTTGGATGGCTGTTTCAATCATCCTTCGCCTCGATGCTCTGTCCTCCTCCTGTCCTATTTAGCCTTCCCACTTCCCAGTGCATAAATACAGGACGTAAAGCCCCAATCATCCATCCATCCATCTTTAGTAGCTGGTGTTGATGGGGCTTAAAATACAAATTCATTGCTCAGTTACTCGCCCACTGTTTTGCAACTGTGGTCTTTTCCTCGACTGGAATCAGAATGTGAAACCTGCCATTTGATTATTTATTGGGTTGCCGTTGTGTCAAGCAGGGCTGTGGCCTACGGGGGGGGGGGGACAGGGCAGCCACCCCTCCCTTAGAATTTGGCCAAATTATACATGCATTATATGTACAAATTTCACATTTTCTGTGGCTTTCGGGGTGCGCATGCCTCGAGAGTCCAGACTAGTCTCTACCTCCCCCTCGCCAGCCTATGGCCCTGTTGAATAATTCTATACTTTGAGTTAATCATTTTATTCTTGCTAGGCGGCTATACAGTATGCTGTGTTGTTATAACGATTGTTATTTTATGCTTTTGGGCCAATTTTATTGATTTGTTTCTTTTTCTGTGGCAGGTGAGAAAATGCCCTCTAACTCAAATAAAGGTATGTGAAATTATTATTATAATATTTATTTATAATTTGTAATAAATCCTATACAGTTTGAAATTTAGAACATGACAATATCAAATTATTTTGATTAGTGTCTGACATTTATAATGTTTGAGATATAAATTCAATTTATATGATATTAATAATATTCACTGTATAAATCACATCAAAATTGCATAATTATTATATTGGAAGTCAATAGTTACTAAATATTTGGTAGCTAAATGTTTTTTGTCAATTTCCATGTCCGAATTGGACAACATTTACTTGGTGCCAGTGCCACACAATAATAGATTGAAATGCGATATGCGATAAGTGTCCAGGGGTCCAGTGGTTCGAATCTGCCTCATTGCCGTGTCCTCCTCCTGTCTTAATTAGCCTACTAAGTGCCTAATTAGCCTACCAAGTGCATAAATACAGGAGGTAAAGCCCCAATCATCCATGCATGCGATAAGTCTCACATCTCGATGCCAATAAATCATACGATAAATTCCCAGACAACTTTGATCTAAAAATTTGTAAGTTTGCCCTTAAAATTAGAATTTTGTGAAAATATGTGGAATTTTTTGTCAAAAATAGTGAAAATTATTGAAATTGATATTATTTATTGGTGTACTGGTGTACTGGATATCTTGATAAACGATAAATTTGCAATTGTAGTGCAGCCTTACTTGGTGCTGCGATCTGTCAAGTGACTGAATTGTGATTTATTAACTTTGTAGATGTTTTGACTGTCTTGAGACGAGGACGCACGAGTGATGAAATGAGAAACACCCTCAAAACTCTAATGGAGATGAATGTTGGTGAGGACACGATGGCCGATCTGTGGGAGAGGGCGCTGACCTCCGGAATGAGTGAAGGGCCGGGTCGGCTGGCCGTGCACGGTCTCCTTGACGCCATCTCCGGTTTACGATATGGCGTCACGAGCGTTGATGGTCATGTTCGAATCCTAAGCGATTGTTCTTCGTCCTCAGATGAGTCTTTGTTGATTAAAAATACATCAGAAAAAAGATCACTCCATGGCAGCGACAGTGATTCTGATGAACCCCCCGGAAAACGCACGAAACGTACCAGACACAACCATGATTCGTCGTCCGAATCAGAAAGCGGAAGTTCGGACGACGTCCACCCTGGTGAGCAGAGGAAGAAAATCGATTCCAAGCGATCTGCAAATAATCGTTCTTTCGTGGATATGAAAGTGGTGTCGTACAGTTACGCTGATAAAACTGCTAAGTACTTGATATTAGTCAAGATTCACCCCAAGGGGACGTCAGTGGAGGAAGCCAAGCAGAAATTCATGAAGGAACTGATACATGTCCTGCAAGCCCAAAATGAAGTATTCGGCCTCTTCTTCAGTGCGAGCTACGTGTATCTATACAAGGCCAAGAGGACGGACAAGGACAAAGGGAAGGAGATCACCGTCTCGTTTCAGGAGTACCCCTTGTTCGAGACCCACACTGACGTCGCTTTCTACTTCAGCGTTTGCAAATTCCAGACTCTTGTCATGGATGTCTTCTCTTGCATTCTCGATGGATTAGCAAATATTAATTTCTTGACGTAAGGTTCGCATTTGAACCAAAGAAATTTGTAATTCCAAGTTCTTACAACATTTGAAATTGGACACCCTGGAAAAATCTCATTTATTTATGTTAAGCAGTGTGGGCAAGTTAGCGATATGTATATTAACTTAATCAAGTTAATGTGTTAACTTAGGTAAGACTTTGTAAGTTAAGAAGTAGCTTTGTAAGTTAAGTAGGTTATTACAAGTTAAAAGACAAGATCTGTTAACAAGATAAGTTAAGTTCGTTTATTAAACACATTTCAAAAATTTCATTAAGAATACGTCAGCCGTTAATTTATATGAGATTCCGGCTCTGTCTCAACCAGTTGTCAGACCAAGTCTCTCAGTATTTTGCTATTCAGTTATATCACAGATGAAGCATACGTGTAACTCTGTTGTTTAATTCAAATCTCTTTTTTACTTAAAATGTTGCCTTTTGCTGTATTAGTGTCCCTTTGATGTAAAATTGTTGTGTTTAAAAAGTTAATTGACCTAATTTTCATATACAATATTATACATTGATTTATAAGTTTTCATGTTAATTTGTTGAAAAAAACTTCTTTGTAGCTCAATCATTTTGTAAATCATTAGCTTTGTTATTATTTAACTGATCTATGAATGACTAATGTGTAAAATTCGTTATTACTAAAACATTTTACAACTTAGTGACTGGTTGACCATTGTAGATCATTAGCTTCTCTGCTTCGTTAATGTTGTTATTGATTGACCAATGTTAAAATGATTAGCCTATTATTTCATGCCCAACACTGTCATATGAGTTTTTTTAATTGCAAGACTTAATTATATTAATCATGAGTTCTGTATTACTTCTTGCGGCATTAAATTTTGAGGATTATAATTTAGTTTTCTTGAAATTTATTGAAATATTTTAATCAGAGCGCCGAAAGGACATTTGCAATTTGAAGCTACTTTACTTACCACTGCTTATTCCTCTGCCTTGACTACGGCTTTGTGGTATCATGCTTCTACAGTAGGTCTGGCTTTGTGGTATCATGCTTCTACAGTAGGTCTGGCTTCATGGTGTCATGCTTCCACAGTAGGTCTGGCTTCGTGGTATTGGTATCCTGCTTCTACAGTGAGTCTGGCTTCGTGGTATTATGCTTCTACAGTAGTTCTGGCTTTGTGGTATCATGCTTCCACAGTGGGTCTGGCTTCGTCGTATCATGCTTCTACATATGGTCTGGCTTCGTGGTATTATGCTTCTACAGTAGGTCTGGCTTCGTGGTATCATGCTTCTACAGTGGGTCTGGCTTTGTGGTATTATGCTTCTACAGTAGCTCTGTCTGTGTGGTATCATGCTTCTAAAGTAGGTCTGGCTTCGTGGTATCATGCTTCTACAGTGGGTCTGGCTTCGTGGTATTATGCTTCTACAGTAGGTCTGACTTTGTGGTATTATGCTTCTACAGTAGGTCTGGCTTTGTGGTATCATGCTTCTACAGTGGTTCTGGCTTTGTGGTATTATGCTTCTACAGTGGGTCTGGCTTTGTGGTATCATGCTTCTACAGTGGGTCTGGCTTTGTGGTATTATGCTTCTACAGTAGCTCTGTCTGCGTGGTATCATGCTTCTAAAGTAGGTCTGGCTTCGTGGTATTATGCTTCTACAGTGGGTCTGGCTTTGTGGTATTATGCTTCTACAGTGGGTCTGGCTTTGTGGTATCATGCTTCTACAGTGGGTCTGGCTTTGTGGTATTATGCTTCTACAGTAGCTCTGTCTGCATGGTATCATGCTTCTAAAGTAGGTCTGGCTTCGTGGTATTATGCTTCTACAGTAGGTGTGGCTTGTATTTGTATTTATTGAGTTCATGGCATACATATTCACAATGTTTCATGTTAATTCATCATTCAGTATAAATTAGTAGCAAATTAAGGGTAAAAGAAAGAAAATAAACACAATATCCTGGCCATAGGGAAAGCACAAAAGACTTTCGTCTGTATTCGTGCTTTGTGGTATTATGCTTCTACAGTAGCTTTGTCTTCGTGGTATCATGCTTCTACAGTAGGTCTGGCTTTGTGGTATCATGCTTCTACAGTAGGTCTGGCTTCGTGATAGCATGCTTCTACAGTAGGTCTGGCTTCGTGGTATTATGCATCTACAGTAGGTCTGGCTTTGTGGTATTATGCTTCTACAGTAAGTCTGGCTTTGTGGTATCACGCTTCTACATATGGTCTGGCTTTGTGGTATTATGCTTCTACAGTAGCTTTGTCTTCGTGGTATCATGCTTCTACAGTAGGTCTGGCTTTGTGGTATTATGCTTCTACAGTAAGTCTGGCTTTGTGGTATCACGCTTCTACATATGGTCTGGCTTTGTGGTATTATGCTTCTACAGTAGCTTTGTCTTCGTGGTATCATGCTTCTACAGTAGGTCTGGCTTTGTGGTATTATGCTTCTACTGTAAGTCTGGCTTTGTGGTATCATGCTTCTACATATGGTCTGGCTTTGTGGTATTATGCTTCTACAGTAGGTCTGGCTTCGTGGTATCACGCTTCTACATATGGTCTGGCTTTGTGGTATTATGCTTCTACAGTAGGTCTGGCTTCGTGGTATCACGCTTCTACATATGGTCTGGCTTCGTGGTATACAGTAGGTCTGGCTTCGTGGTATCACGCTTCTACATATGGTCTGGCTTTGTGGTATTATGCTTCTAAAGTAGCTCTGTCTTCGTGGTATCATGCTTCTACAGTAGGTCTGGCTTCGTGGTATTATGCTTCTACAGTAGGTCTGGCTTCATGATATCATGCTTCTACAGTAAGTCTGGCTTTGTGGTATCACGCTTCTACATATGGTCTGGCTTTGTGGTATTATGCTTCTACAGTAGGTCTGGCTTTGTGGTATCACGCTTCTACAGATGGTCTGGCTTCATGATGTCATGCTTCTACAGTATGTCTGGCTTCTTGGTATCACGCTTCTACAGATGGTCTGGCTTCATGGTATTATGCTTCTACAGTAGGTCTGGCTTTGTGGTATTATGCTTCTACAGTAGATCTGGCTTCGTGGTATCACGCTTCTACAGATGGTCTGGCTTCAATGTATTAAGCTACTACAGTAGGTCTGGCTTCTCGGTATCATGCTTCTACAGTCGGTCTGGCTTCATGGCTATCATGCTTCTGCAGTAGGTCTGGCTTTGTGGTATGCTTCTACAGTAGATCTGGCTTCGTGATACTACATGTTTTCACGGCATCGGATGAGAATTCATGCTTCCATGAGCAGTTTGGTTTAGGCTGTTTACCTTTGACCCAATGGAAAACATCACCTGTTTCATCAACTTACAGGTGGCACTGTATGTGTGGGTAATCCTTCCTTTTATAGTGTTTGTGACATTTATATTATTATAATATGTCTTCATTTTCCAAAGTGATGTGATAAAAGACGATATAATTATAATTAACCAAATTTATGATGTAGTGTATGTCATTGCGTTCTTTTCTAAGAAACGGTGTTCTTAAAATACTACGGCCCATTATATACAGATCTACAATGTAGGCCTATAATTCTATATGAATTGCAGGAAATATGGTATTACTGTATTACCCTGACTTCATGATATCGTGAAGAGGAGCAACAATTTTAACCTATTAAGTAATTGGTTATTATGAGGTATTGCATTATGTTCAACCCTAAATGGGAGGATTATTATATGGACCCAAGGCTAGAGTAATATCCTAATTAGATGGGGATAGGAGAGTGGGTTCAAACCTGATTTCAGTGATTTGCATATGGCCAACCTGAAATGGTAATTCGCGATGCACTGTGCAGAAAGCTTTATTTTATGCAGTTGTCATTGACTCTTCGAGACACTGGTCATAAACATCTTGCGCTCTGGATTCAGAGGAGCTCCAATATGGATGTATCTTCAACAACAGGCGCAGACATGCAAGACTCCTTCACAACAGATGCCAGTTATCCACCTTCAACGGAGATTTGGCAGGTTTCTGAAGACGATGAACAGATCGAGATGACTTTGAAGGAAGTGATTTCAAAGGCATTGCAGTTTGGTCTTGGGGCGATGATATTTCTCATAAATCTTCTGGTCGTGTTGGTCGTCAAGAGGTGGACGACCGTCAAGAACACGATGCGAGTGCTGTTCATGCACCTGGCAGTCGGACACTCGCTCTTCGGAGCAGCTGCATGCTTAAAAGTAATCATGGAGTTCCAGAGATTCAACTCTTCGTTGGCCTGTCGTGTTCCCCTCGCTCTTCTGTCCTGGTCAGGGTTCTGTTCCAGCTCTACAATTCTTCTCCTGGCCCTAAACGTCACTCGCTCAGCCGGGAACTTGCTAAACATCAACCACGATCAACAGACCTCGACGTTTGGCACTCACGTGGCCGCAGCGGTAGCCTGGCTCAGCTGGGGTTGTGTCGTCGCCTGGGGAATGATTGACGTCCAGGATGCCTCCAGGCTGTACCCGTGCCACTTCGCAACCGGCTACTACAAGAAGTCTTACCTCGTTTTCGTCAGCGTCGCCATTCTCACCCATGCCGTTTTCGTACTCGCCTGCCATGCCGCTACTTTCCTGATCACTTGGCATCAAATGAGACAGCTGGAGAGAAGGGTGGCTCCCAAAGGTCAAGGACAGGATGCTCCAGGACAGGCAGGTCAAGGACATAAAGCCCAAGGTCGCAAACATCAAGGACAAGAAGTTCAAAGATTGGAAGCCCAGGACCAGGAAATCCAAGGACAGAAGGAAGGTCAAGGATTTGAAGCTCAAGGACAGGGAGTTCAAGGACAGGGAGTTCAAGGACGGAGAGGTCAAGGACAGAGAGGTCAAGGACAGAAAGCTCTAGGATGTGAAGCTCAAGACCAGGAAGCCCAAGGACAGCAGGACGCTCAAGGACACAAAGCTCTAGCATGTGAAGTTCAAGGACAGAGAGCTCAAGGACAGGAAACTCAAGGACATGCATCTTCTCACACTTCATGTGTCGCAAAGTTGATGGTGTTGCAGAAGATGTTCAGAATGACACTCGTGGTTTGTTTCTTCCACGTGATAACTTCGCTCCCCTACATGATCGTGATTCTGGTCGACTGCGTTTCCACTTCCGTCTCATTTGACCCCGCCTTCCTCATGTTCCTCGTCCTGCTCACCGCGTCCAACTCCATCGCCAACATCTTCATCTATTCCGTTCGGAGCAAAGCTTTCCGCAAACATTTGGTCAACGTGCTACGTTGCAGGTCTCCGTCTGACTGAAAAGCCAGTCAGACACCAATCAGTGGCGATGAGGGGGACCATGCTGGCAAGACACTGACTGGGCTACTGTGACTGGGTTTACCACACATCCTGGTGAAAATTTGAATTGACATTCCACGCATTCAGTTTGTAAAAGTTTCATAAAATTATCTCAATTCAAAGCACAGTAAAAATTAATTCTTTCCCTTGCTGTGCAAAATGCAGATCTTGGAAGTGCCCTGTAGCTTTCAAAAATAAAGCTTTCGTGCAAATTTGTTTGCCCTTTTGATCTGTATGTCGCACAAATGGAACTGACACCCTGATTTTTTTGGTGTGATATGGGTAAGGATTTGTTTTTTTAAATACCTTGATCTGATAAACAAGACTATAGGCAAACAGGAAATGGTTGCACTTGACTGATTTTCTGCACAATGACACTTGTTTATAATAGGAATAAGACCACTTAATTGGATTTGGCCAAACAAAATTACCGTGCAAATTATGAACAAAAATTTAGGAGGATGTTTCTTTTTTTGTTCAGTGTATTTGCAATGCTAGAATAGAGTCATCTCTGACATCACAGTTCAACAGCACAGAAAAGAAGTTGAGATTCCACATAAGTATGACAAGGACTGTAACAAAGCCTGTACAAACTTAATAACTCATAACTTGACTAATAAATTTTGTAATAACTTGTTGCAAAGTGTGAGCAGGCTGGTTGTTATTATCGTTTTCATAGCTACGTGTTCTTTTGAAAACTTCGTTTTACAGTTAAACCGTGACATCATCGGGTATCTGTCAATTGATTGGTCTAATCTTCAATCTGTGACATATCAGTTCAGAGTTTGACATCACAGTTAATGACAAAGGAATTTAAAACTGTCAGGCAATGTTACGATTTGTGTACAACAGCAACAAACAACGCATGTCTAAGCTGACTGTTTCACCTTATTAATTGTTTTTCATACAAAATGTGTTACTGTTTTTCACAGGACACCAGTCATCAAAATTTCAAACAACATTTTTTGTTAGTGATTGCAACTCTCCTTTGAGGCTAAGTAGTCTGTTTGGTTCAGTTACAGCGCAGAGTAAAACTTTCATCATCCGTGTGTCACTGCACTTTGTCACTTTGTTGAAATCTGGGCTTGTAATAAACGAAATTATTTAACTTAATCTCTGACATCACAGTTTTGGAATGAAGCAAATTGCAAACTTGAAAAACACGTAGCTATGAAAACGATAATAATAAGGGGATGGCAAGGCGTCAATAAACTGTGTTGGTTTTTGAATTGATTACTGCTTCAACAACAAGCTACTCTTGACATTTTACAGAAATTGAGACCGATGCGCGCAGTGTCCAATTTTATCCAGTCTCCTGTCCATGTTGGCTACACTTTAATCACTTTAATCTGAAGCAAAGGATACCATTGACAAACTTTAGATTTTTCTATATTAAAGGGGAATGGTAACAAAACATAATAGAAGTTGTGCCCTCTGTTAAAGAATCATGATGATCATACTCTCATGACTAGGGGCGTTATACTTCAGCAAAGGTTCCCGGGCATGACAGGAGGGAATGTCCAAAGCTTTCTCTAACTTTGTTTAAAATTTAATATATTACTGAGTTCCTGCTGACAGTGAACTGCACAGCCGAGGCAGATTCTAAATAGTAAATGTCCTAATCCACATTTGACAGTTGGCACTGCCCGATTGTACTCTATGAAAACCAATCTTTTAATTCCTTGTCAAAATAGTTTAAAGCAGATTTTTCTAATTTCTATTTTTGTGGCACAAAAATCTTGCCTTTGCTTGTGGTGAGCCCTTAAGAGGGCACAATTTCTATCATTAGTCAGCATTCATTTTGGAATTCCTTAACATTGATGTGTGGATGGAGAATAGTTGACGTAACTCATGTTTATGTTTATGGCATATGTCAAAGTAGCTTGTTGGCAAAATTGTAATTGATCCAAATCAATTAATTTTATTAACTCATCACTTTATTGAAAATCAGTGACTGTTCACACTTCCGCCAAGAGTTATTACCAAACATGTTGATATGGTCAGTTATTAAGTTTGTGCAGGTTTCGTCCACTTGACAAGTTGTGGGACTGACCATGTAATTGCTGGAAGAACTTGGTATAAAAAGGGAATGTCTGAGGGACATGATCATCAGTTCCACTTCTGACAAAGCAAGTAAGTATCATATGATTTCTTTGACAATTGTTTATATGATGATAAGATTACCAAGAAGCTCTGCTTTTTTGCAATATCTAACAGCACTTTCGGATTTATTCATTTTTTTGTATTCACAGAATGAAAAGCCAATTGTTTGTCGTTGCCCTCGTCTGCCTTGTGGGCCTGGCCCTCAGCGATCTCATGACTTTCGAGGAGAAAAGAGCTGTTCTGGTAGGCCTTTTGTACTTAAATAAATTACTGCAATTTGATACATCTATCACACTGAGCAACTGTGCAAGTTCAATGGCAATGAGAATGAGAACTGAACTCGCAATGTAATTTATATACGAACTGTATGATATCCCTTCTATTCAGTTTCCATTAATAATAATAAATTGATCTTACATGTTTCTTTTTCTAGGAGAAGGACTTAGCTGAAGAGCAACAAGAGGTGAATTGCCTTCTGATATTTTATGATTGTAATTTCTATTGTGACTTATTTTACAATACAAAACTCGCAGTGAAACTAAAAATATTACTGACATCAAAACAAACAATGACCATACTTCATAGTTATTACTTTACTCACCAGGTGAAACGTGGTATGGATCTCCTCCACAGAGTGGCCAAGGACCTCAATGAAGAAGAACGTGGTACGTTTAACTAAAGATGATTTTACATCTATCGCTGATGTCAGATTGATTTTATTAATGTGAATCCTAACTGGAGTTCTGTCTTAAGATATTTCACATGCCTTTTACTAACCAGAATTATTTCTGAGGATATTTCATATTCCCTTTTAGTATTTGATTATCAAATCTTATTTTCCAGAAATTTTGGATGACTACATTTCTGGAGACCACAAAATTACCGGAAGTCTTTTTGATGGCAAACAGAGAGGTGAGGGTGCACTTCTTTTTCTGGGTCAAATTAATATTTTCCTTTGTAATTCTGTTTATGATCCAACTCCTTTGTATTTGCAGACAAGCGAAACTGTAACTGTGGATACAAGTGCAGATGTGATGGGGGCTGCTGCCGATGTCGTTGCAGGCCAAGGCTGGCTTCCAAGTGCTACAAGAGAGCATTCTGTGGCAAATAGAGCAAAATTAATGATGTGATTGGGATGATGATCGAATAAAGCATTTAGCATGAATTTGTTTGTATGTTTTCTGTGCAGGCCTAACATTTTTAACTGATTCATAGAGCATATGTATGTTACATGTATGTTAGGGTGGTCCAAAAACAATTTCTTCTAATTTCTCTAATTTGAATGTTGAATTCTGATCTTATATAGATAGAAGGTATTGCGTAAAAATTTCAGCAAAATCAATTAATATTTAGAGCTGGCACAAAGCCGTTGAAGTTTAACATGTGTTTGCCCATCAGCAGACCTCAAAATCATCGGTATTTGCAAATCTTGTAATAACGGCTAATTATTTTGATCAAATAACCTTTTTATTGTATGTCCAGGATGTCCAATCCAGTCCTGACATTCTTTTTGACTTACAAAGTTTCGTGGCTGGCAATCATAGATATTACATAGGTCAATTGTCAAGCATTTTTTCATTAAAAAAAGGCACATATTTCACTTACTATGAATAAAAAATAACCACCAGATATTACTTTGCGATGCCAATTTTATCATATATTATCTTATGTATACTAAAAATGCACAAAAAAATATTCACGTCTGAGAAAGATCTGGGAAATTTGCTGATTTTTCAGTCGTGCGAATTGGGAAGGAAATACACTGCAGTGAAAATACCAAAACAATAGGAAATTCAGACATTTATCATTTCATAAAATTGTCCCAAAACCCTGGAATCTGTAAAACATCGATGTCGAGCCTTTTGAAAAAGCATTTCTGCACAGTGACCTAAACATGGATGTGAGAACTCTGACTTTCATTGAACTGCGAATAGCTAACAAAAAATGCGATATTTAGTCTGGAAAAACCAGACTGCATGATTGATTGCAGAATTCTGACTTTCACCAAGACTTTATGAAGGCGTGTGAAGGCGAACATTACTTTCCTGGTTAATTAAAGATGGTCATCAACAAGTTCTCCCACCAGAGTTTAGTCACACTACAGATTGTTACTACCGAAAACACAACACGAAAGGACTTTCAATTTCAATTTCTTTATTCCAGATGTAAACAGGATACATGTATTCAAACAATAAAAATAACAAATTACATCTAGGGGCAGATGTTGGGTGGACATATTTTGCCCAATTATAATTAATACATAAATTGAGTAATACAAATAGGGAGAACATGAATAGCATGAACAATAATAATAGTTCTTTTTTTGATCCTGTATCTATTTGGTCCAAGGACATTTTCAGGGGGGGGGGGGTTGTGAAACTCTCACCCTTGAGCATTCTGAGAAATCCAAGATGGCGTCCAAAATGGCCGCCGGACCAGATATTGGTCATAAATTGGCTCATAATTCAGCTAGAATGATAAATAAAACATCAAAATAGGGGTTTTGAGGGTCAAGGATTCCAGAGATAGATAACTCTAACTCCTAAGAACGCAATTTCTAGCTTAAATGGCCTAAATTATGCATTAGAACCAAAAAAATTAGCGTGGAAAATCAAGATTAGGCATATGTGGCCAAAATGTGCTTAAAGAATAAGCAAAGTATCTATTACTGTGGCTTCCCCTGAATCTACTTGAAAAGTGCTTTAAAATGATTGGTGATATGTGGGTACATGTCAATTGCATCCAAAGTAATAACATGTCAAAACCCGTGAACAATATAAATAATGAAGCTGCAGAATTGGAGAAAGTTGCCTTTACATTTCAAGCCAAACAAAATGTCAAACAAACAAAGGTCGGTTAATGATTTTCTGGAGTATATGGATAAAAATGCACTAAGATAAAAACATCCTTAAAGTATGACTTTTGAGATATATGAGCGATGCACATTGCTCTTATAGGACCAGCTCTGCCTTCTTGTGAACTTCAGTCACTTTTGTTTCTTTCAGTGGGCCAGCCGATGTACATGATTCTGTGCTATTAGAGGTTTTCTTGTTAATGGAAGGTATCTATGCCAGTTAGATAGATAATAGGTTTGACCAAAGGATTAGGGTGGATACCGCTTCAGGATTTGAATTTTAGGGTTGATTTGTGGTCGTTGAGGTCAAAACCAAGACGATGGTGCCTTTTCAGCAAAATTAAAAATAAAATTAATCATATTACCCAAAGTGACAAAATTGTACATGCTTCGGCTAAAACTACGCCTCACAATACTTAATAAACTTCACTGTTATGATACTTATTATTGCACTTCACCCTAAATGATGTATTTACAAGGACAAAATGATTGCCGGGCGTACTCCAAAAAGCATCCTTTTTTTCCATTTCAAGTCTCCCCAAAAATTCTCTTGCCTAACGCTTGCTTAAAATTCTTTGTAAATAAGTATTTTCCTGGAGTAAGGCTATCTAAACCAATTAGTTAGTACGAGGGGTTTTCCAAAAGTTCTGTCCAACTTGTTATAAATTTTGATATATATATAATACACAGGCACATGAAATTAGGGTCAGGTTATATTGAGGAAATATGCAATTGATATGCAAAATATCAGATTCTAGAAATAAAAATAAATGATTTTTTTGTTGCCATGGAAACCTGAAGTAATGGAATGCGGCCCAGGTTTTGCAGGAATTTCTTACTGTTAACTCAACATCTGTCCATTGTAACTCGCTTCACATACAAAATCGAAGCATATCAATAACTATTTACAAATAGCAAGCAATGGCCTAATTGTGAAGAACTGAATAACGACAGAAACAATGATATTGAGAATAATTTAGTAACTTTTAAAACCATCCTTGATTCAATAGCTTCTGATTTCCATCAGATGAACAGCTTTAAGATTGGTGAATGAGATCAAAGACATCTATGAAATTCATATAATTTGCTTTCAAAATCTGACAGAGGGAGTAAAAATCTTCTTAAATATACATAGCAAATAGTCAGGGAGACAGTCCTATTGATCCTGTACAATAGGTGTGACATAGGGTATGATTACAGTTTTATTGCATATTATGATGGATGGGGCACCCCAGAACAAGAATCAGGTGGGTGCCGCTCCAGCACCCTTGGGCCTTCCATTCTAGCGGCCATTTTCCAAAATGGCCGCCAAAACCCTATTTTTGGCCATATATCCTCATATAATTGTCATAGGACCATGATTTTTGGGTCTAAACCTAGGTTTTCTGGTATAAGGAATTCAATGAAAGTGGTTTTGATTATGCCAGTTCAATATTCTGGTAGCCATTTTGGAAAATGGCCGCCAAAACCATATTTTTTGCCACATCTCCTGATATAACTGTCATACGACCATGATATTTGGGTCTAAACCTAGGTTTCCTGGAATGGGGAATTCAATGAAAGTTGTTTTGATGACATCAATGCAACAGTTTGTCCTTTAATGCAAGATGGCTACCATCAAAACTCAAATGTGGCATTACTTCTTGTAACATTCTCCCCTATCTGGTCAAATTTGGTCACTTTCGTTTCTTTTAGTGGACCAGCCAATATATATCATTCTTTACTGTTAGAGGCATTTCTTGTTAGTGGAAGGTACCTATGCCTATAAGATGGTTTTTTAAGACAAAAATCCAATATTAATAGTAGTATAAATGTCCGATGGGGTTTCTACAGTGGGCCTTTTTAAATTGAAGTTGACAGCAGAAAAACAATTCCTAGAAATTACCAGCTTAGTTCAGTTTAGTTATCTCAAGAAATATCAACAAATAATTAAGGTTCTAATTGAAGGCTGACACAAAAAGTTAGATGTCAGCTTTTATTTAGCTTCTTGGTTTCCTTTTCACTACAACTTGTCAACCCTCCAAAAGTTAAAGTAATGTTGCCGTCACTATTGAAAATGTCCTTAGAAACTCAGAATGTTGCCATGTATTTTCAGTTCCGTATCACTGATAAATTATTTCTAACCAAACAAAATTGATGTGGTTGGATAGCCCTTTATGTCAGCTTTCATTTGACACTTTCGTTTCCTTGTTGCTAGAACTGTCAATCGTGCAAGAGATACATAAATGTTGCTGTCAATGTCAAAAATCTCTGCGGAAACACAAAATCCTCTCTTGTATTTACAATTGCACCTATCTATATAACCGAATAAATCATTCCTAACAATTCAAAATGGATGTGGATGGATAGCCCTTGATATCAGCTTTCATTTGGCACCTTGGTTTCCTTGCTACTACAAGTGTTAATCTTCCAAAAGCTAAATGATTGTTGCTGTCATTACTGAAAAATATCCTCCGAAATGCAAAATTCTCCAATGTATTTTTAATTCCACACAGCGCTCCTGAATAAATTTCAAGATTAAAAAATTCAACAAGAAATCCGCCAATGCTGCATGAAAGTAGAAGGTCTAAGCTTCGTATCGATGCAAAAAGTAAAAAATTCCGTTGGGAAAATTTTGAGAAATTTAACTTTGAAAATTTTGGTTTATCACATACAAGCGAATGGTGATAAATAAGGCTTTTCTATGTAAAAGGTGTGCCTTATTTTACTAAAATAATGAGAATTGACTAGAAAACAGTGACATGTCACTTTAACTGCCATATAACACACAAACAAAACAATTATTTTGATTTACATAATGATTACATGGAATAACTTAAATCATATATTTGAGAGTGCTCACTGATTGTTAAGGAGTTATATAAATGCTTTTGTGACCATCTTGCTATGAAAACAAACAGCTTTGTTAAGGGTAATCTAGGAAAGAAGTTTCAGTGTCTGCTCTTTCAACCATAAAATAGGTTAATCAGGTTCTCTTGAGATTTTGTTGTGGTTAGATGGTCTTTCATCTTCTGGTTGAACGTTTTCTTGAATTTCTCCTTGTGGCATTTTTGTCTATCTCCTGTCTCAGAATTTACAGGTTTTGTGGGTTTAGATCAGGGTTTTGTTTTCTGTAGCTATCATGGATCATGCTGAGGCTAGAAAAAGGGTTTGTGTGGTATGTTATCGAAAGGCATCGAGATTGTTAAGTTCTAGTGATTCTGAAATAATTCAGAAATATGTGATTGAAAATTACAGTACTGATAATGCTGATTTTCCATCTGGTGTTTGTGGTTCGTGTCTGAGCCTTTTGTCAAAGCGGAGGAATGGTGACACAAGTGTAACATTTCCAGTTGTCACTTACGACAACCCTGGCACTCGAGTTCTGACAAGAGGCCAGTCGGAATGTCATTGTCGCATTTGCACAGTTGCGAAATTGAAAGGTGCACCTGCAAAATCCTTGCTAAAGAAAAGAGGCAGGCCTTCCTCTATGCCTGAGACTGCCAATAAATTATGTCCCAAATGCTTTACTTCTCTGTACCAAGGCTGCAGACATAGTCATGCACAATGCAACAGCAAAAAGCAAAAGCTATAGGTAACATATCATCAAATGTGCTGCATGATGACAAAACTAAGCAACAAGTTGCATCTCAAATCATTAAAGACATGAAAGTCGAAGGTAGTGACACTGTGCAGTCATGCACTTTGTCTAAACCAATCACAGTCAACTTGCAATCAAAAAGCAGAAAGGCAGATGACCAACTTTCTGTCCAAGAGATAATTTCTATGCAAATGAATGCAGATCTCAGTGACAGGCAGCTTTTTCAGGTTCTTAGAGATTTACGGTTGAAATTTGGTAGAAAAATCATTGAAAGCAATGTGAAGCCCATCTTGATCAAGCGCAAAACTATTTTTGATGATTTATTTACCAAAGAAATGACAACATTTGTTGACTCTAAGGGACATCCCCTTGAAAGACCATTTGTATTTTGCAATGACATGAAAGAATTTATCAGTCGCATTTTGATGCTAAGGGGGGATGATGAACTACGAAACGAGGACAAAATTGGATTTGATGATGGCAAGGGCTTTTTAAAACTTACACTTTCAGTGTATGACCCGGAGGACAGACTGCCATTAAAAGATTTGCCGACAACTCGTGCTACAAGATCTCTTGGTGTTTCTTCTGGACCCAAATACCTTAACTCCGGTGTTGACAAAATTTTTATGTTGGCTGCATCTCCCCAAACACCAGAAAACTATGAAAACTGTAAGCAGTTCCTCGATAAAGTGTTGAGCGACCAAGTGCATTTTCACTTCGCGGCAGACCTAAAAATGACTAACATCTGCCTGGGTCTGATGTCGCATGCCTCTCTTCATCCGTGCCCGTATTGTGAAGGCACGAAAAATGTGTTTGAAGAAGATGCTCCCCTCAGAACCCTTGAGACAATCTCAGGGAATTTCAATAAGTGGAAAGAAGAGAGTGGCAAAAAAGGAACGCTGAAACAGTATTACAACTGCTCTAATGAGCCTCTCTTCAAGGATATCTTTGACCAGTCCACCCCTGTCATGTCTATTGTGCCACCTCCTTCTCTTCATATAAAGTTAGGCATAGTGAACAAGTTGTTTGAAGAGCTAAAGAAACTCTTCCCAACTCTGGATGAATGGCCCAAAGGGCTATATATCCAACAAGAAAGCTATCATGGCAACACATTTGAAGGGAATGAGTGCAATAAACTCTTGGATAATCTCGACAGTCTAAAGCACATGCTACCTGAAGACCTTATGGGTTATTATGAGTGTTTTGTTGCTCTACGTGGTGCCATGGCTGCTTCTCTTGGCTTTACGATTGATGCCTCATACAAAGACAAGGTGTCAGAATTTGAACAATCTTACAGAAAATTGGGGATTTCAATTACCAGCAAGGTTCACATTTTCATTCGACATGTACCTCAGTTCATTGAGGAGTACAAGAAATCCCTAGCAAGTTTCTCTGAACAAGTAGTAGAGAACTGTCATGCAAAATTTGACAAAATTTTCAAAGGCTATCGCATCAAAAACATTACACATCCCAATTATCTAAAACGTCTTTATGGTGCAATGATGCATTTCAATTCCTATCATATCTAGACCTAATTTCCTATGGAGTTCAATGGCCCTGACCATCTAAAACCCATAAGAAGAATCAGTTGCAAGTTTGCAACACACTTTCTCCAGATAATCTACTTATAATTAGTAGGAAGGGGTTTTCAAAACTAACATTCACAAAATAAGATACAAATGTAAATAAGAAGTATATAAAGTAAGGTTTCTGTGTTTCAAAATCAATATTAAGTAGCTTTTAAGAGGATACTTTATGCTGGGTGATGGTGTGACAAACCAAATTTTTCAAAGTTGAATTTCTCAAAATTTTCCCAACGGAATTTTTTACTTTTTGCACCGATATGAAGCTTAGACCTTCTACTTTCATGCTGCATTGGCGGATTTCTTGTTGAATTTTTTTAATCTTGAAATTTATTCAGGAGCGCTGTGTCCACCTATCGTTATCACTATATAAATCATTCCTAACCAACCAAAATGGATGTGGTTGAATAGTCCTTTATGTCAGCTTTCATTTGACACCTTTGTTTCCTTGTTACTTCAACTGTCAATCTTGCAAGAGCTAAATAAATGTTGCTGTCAGTGTCAAAAATCTCCTCGGAAACACAAAATTCTCCCCTATATTTTCAATTCCACTTATCCATATCACCAAATAAATCATTCCTAAGCAATCAAAATGGATGTGGCTGAATAGCCCTTGATATAAGCTTTTATTTGGCACCTTGGTTTCCTTGTTACTGCAACTGTTAATTTTCCTAAAGCTAGTGAATGTTCCTGTCCTTATTGAAAATATCCTCAGAAACACGAAATCCTCCGGTGTATTTTTAATTCCACCCATCCTTATCACTAGATAAATCATTCCTAATGAACCAAAATGGATGTGAAGAGATAACCCTTGGTGTCAGCCTTCATTTGGCACCCAGTTTTCCTTGTTATGACCACTGTCAACCCTCCAAAAGCAAAATAAATGTTGCTGTCATTATCAAAAATATCCTCGGAAACGCAAAATTCTCCAATGCATTTTCAGTTCGACCTTTCCTTATCACTAGATAACTCACTCCTAACCAATCAGAATTGATGTGGATGGATTGCCCTTAATGGCAGCTTTCACTGGGCACCTTGGTTTCTCCTGCTATTACAACTGTCAATCTTCCAAGAGCCATATAAATGGGGTGCATATATTACATGGGAGGATTTTGTGTTTCCGAGGGGATTTTCGCCAAGTGACAGCAACATTTATTTTTCTTTTGGAGGGTTGAAAGTTGTAGTAACAAGAAAACCATGGTGCCAAATGAAAGCTGATATCAATGGCTATCCAACCACATCCATTTTTAATGGTTAGAAACGTTTATTTGGTAATACAGATAGGTGCAATTGTAAATACAGGAGAGGATTTTGTGTTTCCGAGGAGATTTTTGACGTTGACAGCAACATTTATTTAGCTCTTGCAAGATTGACAGTTACAGTAACAAGGAAACGAAGGTGTCAAATGAAAGCTGACATAAAGGGCTATCCAACCGCATCAATTTTGGCTGATGAGGAATGATTTTTTAATGATAAGGATAGGTGGAATTAAAAATACATGGGAGGATTTCGCATTTCCGAGGATATTTTCAATAATGACAGCAACATTAATTTAGCTTTTGGAAGATTAACAGTTGCAGTAACAAGGAAACCAAGGTGCCAAATAAAAGCTGATATCAAGGTCTATCCAACCACATCCATTTTGGTTGGTTAGGAATGATTTATTTGGTGATAAGGACAGATGAAATTAAAAATACATGGGAAAATTTCGTGTTTCTGAGGATATTTTCAATAATGACAGCTACATTCATTTAGCTTTTGGAAGATTAACGGTTATAGTAACAAGGAAACCAAGATGCCAAATGAAAGCTGACAATAAGGGCTATCCATCCACACCCATTTTGATTGGTTAGAAGAGAGTTATCTAGTGATAAGGATAAGTGAAACTGAAAATACATGGCAGGATTTTGAGTTTCCAAGGACATTTTCGATAGTGACGGCAACATTAATTTAGCTTTTGGAGGGTTGACAAGTTGTAGTTAAAAGGAAACCAAGAAGCTAAATAAAAGCTGACATCAAGCTCTTGGTGTCAGCCTTCATTTAGCACCTTAATTATTTGTTGATATTTCTTGAGATAACTAAACTGAACTAAACTAGTAACTTCTAGGAATTGTTTTTCTGCTGTCAACTTCAATTTAAAATGGCCTGCTATAAAAACCCCATCGGACATGTATACTCCTGTTAATATTAGCTGTTGTTTAAAAAAAAAATCTAATAGGCATTAGGTTCCTACCCTTAACAAGAAATGCCTCTGACAGTAAAGAATGATATATTGGCTGGTCCACTAAAAGAAACGAAGGTGACTGAAATCGACAAGATAGCAGAGAATGTTGCGAGAAGTAATGCCACATTTGAGTTTCGATGGCAGCCATATTGCATTAAGGAGAGGGTTAAAGGACAAACTATTGCATTGATGTCATAAAAACAACTTTCATTGAATTCCCTTTTCCAGAAAACCTAGGTTTAGACCCAAATATCATGGTCGTATGACAGTTATATCAGAAGATATGGCAAAAAATATGGTTTTGGCGGCCATTTTCCAAAATGGCTGCCAGAATATTGAACTGGCATAATCAAAACCACTTTCATTGAATTCCTTATACCAGAAAACCTAGGTTTAGACCCAAAAATCATGGTCCTATGACAATTATATGAGGATATATGGCCAAAAATAGGGTTCTGGCGGCCATTTTGCAAAATGGCCGCTAGAATGGAATGCCCAAGGGTGCCGGAGCGGCACCCACCTGATTCTTATTCTGGGGTGCCCCATCCATCACAATATGCAATAAAACTGTAATCATACCCTATGTCACACCTCCCCTCTGTGACTCCCTGACTAAAAAAGATGGTATGAGTAATAAAACCATCTGAACCTCAAATAAGCTTTTTTGGAAGAATAGAAGACACACCAGAGAATCCAAGAACCGGAAAAAAAGCATATCTCCGAAACTGTGCTCAACCTTGAAGACTTAGAGGCATGCTTTTCAAATGGATTGAAAGTATGAAGATACATAATATGTACCCAGTTGATCACTTAGACAAGTTGTGAAGTGATTATGCTTGTTTTTCACATGTTCCTAGTTGCAAATATCTTAAAATAATTAAATCTTTTGACAAGACATTTGTGTCACTGTCTGTTTTTATGCTCTGGGCCGCATTTCAAGACTTCTGGCTTCCATGGCAACAAAATCAACAATTTTTACCTTCAGCGAACAAAGTTCGAAGAAGGTATTGTTATCACTTTCAAGGGTGCCGGAAGAAAATGCGGGCGGCAGGGGCGGTCGGTCGAGAAAGGGCAAATCCAATTTGCAAGACAAAAATTTACTGAGCGGCAATGTCAATTTTGAATATATTCTTATAGATTTTAGCCTAAATTAACTGTAAATTAATAATACTTTTTTTGGAGATGACAAGGGCAACCTTGCCCCCCTTGCCCCTCCTGGCCAGGGGCAGCAGGGGCAATAGCCCCCCTGTTCCGGCACCCTTGATCACTTTGGTCAAAAGTTGTCCGTCCGCCGGGCAACCGGGCGGTCGGGCATCCGGGCGGTCGGGCATCCGGGCGGTCGGGCATCCGGGCGGTCGGGCATCCGGGCGGTCGGGCATCCGGGCGGTCGGGCATCCGGGCGGTCGGGCATCCGGGCGGTCGGGCATCCGGGCGGTCGGGCATCCGGGCGGTCGGGCATCCGGGCGGTCGGGCATCCGGGCGGTCGGGCATCCGGGCGGTCGGGCATCCGGGCGGTCGGGCATCCGGGCGGTCGGGCAATCCGGGCGGTCGGGCAATCCGGGCGGTCGGGCATCCGGGCGGTCGGGCATCCGGGCGGTCGGGCATCCGGGCGGTCGGGCATCCGGGCGGTCGGGCATCCGGGCGGTCGGGCATCCGGGCGGTCGGGCATCCGGGCGGCGGGTGGATAGATAGTTTCCGGGCCAGTTCTCAGCCCCTATTGAATGTATATGGATGAAATTTGGTACAGATGTAGCCAATATGGTCTAGTTGTGCCTTTTGATGGTTTGATTGATGGAACATTTGTCATTTTTGAAATATTGAGCAAAATATAAAAAAAATATTTTTTTCGTTTCCGGGCTAGGACTCAACCCCTATTGCATGCACGTGGATGAAATTTGGTACACATGTAGCCTGTATGGTCTTATTGTGCCTTTTGATGGTCTCATGGGTGGATATTTGGTACTTTTTTAAATATTGAGAAAAATGTAAAAAAATTATTTTTTTCATTTCCGGGCTAGAACTCAGCCTCTAATACATGTACATGGATGAAATTTTTTACACATGCCTCTACAGTCTAGTTGTGCCTTTTCATGGTTTGATTGATTGATATTCCATACTTTTTGGAATATTGAGAAAAATGTATTAATTTTTTTTTTTGCACCTACATGTAATAACTAACACTCCTGTTTGTGCTTTATTATTTCATTCGTGCAACTGCCAAAACTAGCATTCGTGGAGGTGTTACAGCTTTCAGTTTTAGGGCTAAAATTAGGTTAAGAGTTAGTTTTAGGCAAGTTCAGGGATGTAATGTTCGTTATTACCTGAACAAATTCGTAAAAGTCACTATTTGACACTTAAACGAATGCCAAATTGGTGTATATGTTCGTTTTTGCAGGTCCACAAATTTGTGCACATGCAAAATATTGAAAAAAATATACCTCGGCTTTGCCTATTGGGCTACATTCTGCATTATTCTATTTAACCTCTACGTAAAACGGAAAGTAGGGCACAAGACATGTTTTATATCATTCCACTCATACATTAAAAAAAAAACACCAGCCTCCAGCTAATGAGGAGCTTCGAAGTTTGCTTTTACATGATGAAGATTTTAATGGAAGATTTATTTGAATGATTTTACACTTGCGCACATGTAAAGAACTGTATAATAATCAGATCAGTCATCAGGTACATTGTGAAATAATGTTCAAGGGGCTGCTGATTCCAATTGTTTGTTGACTCATTGTCATCGCTTTATTGAAGAAATCAACACCTGTTCACACTTCCGCCAAAAGTTATTACAGACCAAGTTAATATGGTCAGTTATTAAGTTTGTACAGGTTGGGTCAGCTTGACAAGCCCTCTGGATTGACCATCTAATTGCATGAATAAGTTGGTATATAAAGGGAACGCCTGAAGGAAGTAGTTATCAGTTTCACTTCTGAGCAAGTAAGTAAGTATCACTTCTATTCCTTTAACAATTGTTTTTACTCATTTTTTAATGAAATTATTCAAATACATTCTTTTCCTACAATTTCAGTTATTGCAACATTAATTTATTTATTTCCTCGCAGGATGAAAAGCCAACTGTTCCTCGTTGCCCTTGTCTGCCTCATGAGCCTGGCCCTCAGCGATGACTCTGTTCTGGTATTGTACTTAAATTGATATTAGAGCTTCCTAGAACAAAATTCACATGAACAATAGGGATGGACACCGTTTGCCAAGTTTGATACGATACGTACCGTCGATACGTTTTTTCGGTTTTCGGTTCGTATCGCGATCCGCAAATTCGGCCCCGGATCCGCAATTTAGTGCATTTTTCTGAAAAATCCGCAAGGCAAACCATATTTTTGGTCCGGAATTCAGTGGGCTGCAACCTGGGCGAAGGTCCGTTAATGTTTTTTTCGCGATTTTTCGCATTTTTTGCTTAATAAAGTCGTTTTTGACTGTTTTACATGGAAATTAAGCATGTGGAGGGTAGAATTGGATCGAACCGAAACTATATTTCATCGACTTCGGTTATCAAACCGGCGGAAAAAACCCGTACAGTCGATATACCGTGAACCGGTGTCCATCCCTAATGAACAATATAACATTCAAGGTATTCTCATACTATTAGTAAAGACAAATCAATTCATCATTTTGTCCTTGTGTTTTCAGGTGAACGAATTAGCTGAAGAGCATGAACAGGTGAATTCCCTTCCTATATTTTTGTGAATGTATTTTTAATTTTAAATTGTGACTCATCTCATTCTGCAGCTGATATTAGAACATATAGTGACCGTACTTCATAATTACTGCTTTGCTTTCCAGGTGATACGTGGCATGGATCTTCTCGACAGAGTGGCCAAGGACCTTAGTGAAGAAGAGCGTGGTACGCATGATGTCGCAGATCGGCTTATATGTCAGATTGATGTTATCAAAATCAATTCTAACCTATTTTGCTTTGCTTGTGCTGACAAGTGTTTTGTCTGACAATATTCCTACACCTTTTACTAACCGGTGTTCCGTCGGAAGGTATTTGAATGCAAGCCTTCTACAAACCAGCTTTCCGGTTGAAGGAATTTTGATGCCTTTTACTAGCAAGTGTTCTATCTGAGAATATTTCATAATAATTTGGCCTTTTATTGACCATTTTTGTCTTCCGATCATCCTTTCCAGACCTTTTGGACGACTACATTTCTGGAGACCATAAAAATACCAGGAGTCTCTTTGATGGCAAACAGAGAGGTGAGCGTGCACATCCTTTTCACACTCAAATTAATTCATTTTTTTGCTTTTGTATATTCCTTTGTGATCCTAAATATCTTCTTTTTTTTTAGACAAGCGAGACTGTCATTGTGGCGCCCCCGCCGGACCGTGCAAGTGTAAAGGCAGCTGCTGCAGATGTCGTTGCAGGAGAAGGATGGCTTCAAAGTGCTACAAAAGAGCCTTCTGCGGCAAATAGAGCAAATGCCGTTATGGAGCTGATGATCTAATAAATACTTGAGCATGAATTTGTTTGTATGTTTTCTGTGCAGGCCTAACATTTCCAACTGATTCATAGTGCATATGTACCATTCATACCAAAAAGGAAATATAAGACTGGCGTTTTCATTTATTATTAACATTCACGTTTCTTCATGAAACTAGCTCAGTGATATGACTTATGTGCGGGTTGTGGACTGTGGAGGTCCATTTTGCTCTCAATTCTAAACTGAACCAAGTCAAAAACTCAAAACTATTTCCAGGGCTGTATTTTTCTGTATATCAGTCAGATGGGCTGTTGAGTTGATGCATATGTATAATCAGGTGTCTAATGACTCAGTTCTATAAAATTGTTAAATTCTGACCTTTGTATCCTCATCTGTGGCGAGGTTTATCACACTGGGATATGGTGACTGGACGGGGGTATTATGCACTTGAAAGAGCAAAGCTAATGATTTATTGTGAAAGCTTGAATAAAATGATGAAAAAGGCCACACAATTTGTTTCAGTTAGTGCCTCTTGTTCAAATGTTGTTGTTCGAGAAGTCAGGTCAGAGTTTGTCACACACAATGATATTGCAGTGAAATACTGCAACTATGGAAACAGGTCAAGCAATGACCTATACACATGCAACTCAGTGAAAAAGGCCTAGGGTCTGTCAAAAAGACCTCTAACAGCCTGTATGGCATCTGTAGGACAAATGACAGTACCATTTGAGCCCTTCTTATGCTTTTCTTTCCGGGCAGATGTGTTGTTGTGAGAACAGCAAAAGGAGGGCACAGAAAGTGTTGATGTTTACCTCTGCAGCTGACACACAGGTTGTTTGAAGTCTTTCAGATAAACTCCAATTGTTATTCACTCCATAGCTATTGTTTAGGCTGTTTGGGGACTTGTTTCCGTAGTTGCTTGTTCCATTGGAATATCATTGTGTGTGGAAAACTTTCACCTGACTTCGTAAAAAACAAATTTTTTAGCAAGTCAGGTGGCACTAAATGAAGTGAATTGTGTGGCCTTTTGCATCATTTTCTTCAAGCTTCAACATGAAATCATTAGATTTGCCCTATGGGGCGCCTAATACCCCTGCCCGCTCATCATACCCTAATGTGATAAACTTAGCAACAGACATGCAAAAAATTGTCAAACTTGTGTGATTTCATGCAACTGAGTCCTTTGACACCTGCTTGCATAGAAGGATACACTCAACAGCCCATATGAAGCATATATTATCATCTAGACAAATAAAGCCCTAGAAATAGTTGTGCGTTTTTTATTTGGTTCAGTTTATGTTCAGATAATTTCAAAAGCAAAGAATCTGAGTATAATGCAACTTGGCATGGATTTAAAGGATGTTATCAGGTTTTGAGTCCATCAGTGTGGTGGATTTTAAAGAGAAATTGGTTTCACAATGGGAACCAAACTCAAAGGAACTAGTCGCTGATATTATTCTAAAACTTTGTACAATGACGTTAAATGTTCTAGTCATAAATTGCATGACCTTCTTCCTAGTCAAAGAGACAGGCACTATGATTATCGTGATTTTAATCCTTTTAACTCTATTCAGTGCCATACAGATCGTTACTCAAAGTCTTTTTTTCCCTATTGTACAAAACGTTTTTAATTTCTTGTTTTTATGTATTTCCGATATTTTATTTTAATGTTATAAATTAATTTATTTTTATGATTTACTTTTTAAAGTTTTAAGGATTATATATATATGTATTCACAAATTGTACTCTATTTCAACTTATGTTGCAAAATTAATAAACCAATTCAATTCAATTCAATTCAATTAGTTGTGATGATGGAATTTCAAAAGTTTCTTGAATGACGCTGTTACATTCACTATGATTCATTTTTCCATTTGCCAATTCAAATCTATAACATAATTCACTATCTATCAAACTTTGTTGTTAATGGTTTAGCTCAGCCAATCCTTTTTCAATCACCACCAAATTTCCCATACAGCTCCTTGCTGTCATTCTCCCTTGAAATAAGGGCTGCTATCTTCCTGACACATCTATATTCTCTAAAATCTTTCTTTGTTTCATGCTTATCAACCTCATCTCAATAAACACACTTTACACTGTCATGTTCAATGACTTACACTAGGTGTCTCATGTGTACCTCATTTGCATAACCACACTGCTCCACCTGCCAGCATTTTCATACAACTACTATATCAAACTCCCAGGAAGTTGCCACAGCCTGCACAGATGTTTATAGTAGGCAGACGATTGCCAATGTGACTTACTCTATCTAGGCCCTATTGAAAAACCCAAAATTACAATTTTACAATACAGTTACTTATGTTATGTCAAAACAACTTCCAATGAACAATTACTTCTAGATAAGTTAGTTCAACTTCATTTATTGACCTTCAAATAAAAAATAGGCCAAGGCTATACATTTTTGTCACAAAATGATTCACTTCTAAAATTATGAACTTCTGTGGCAGATCAATTTTGTGAACTGTAACTTCTATTATGTCCTTCTACCAATCATAATTAGTCATAAATAACAATTGACAACGCAGAATGATTAGAATCACAATATTCCAATAACAGTTCCTCATAACTGAATAAATCACAGTACGCCTATATTTCATGCCAATACATATCCTTTCATTAAATAAATACGGCTCACATTCGACCATATTTCTAATAACTTACACACTTTCTATAGGCCTATAAATATAAATACAATTACAATTTACATAATCAACTTCTTCAAACCGCACCATTAAGCCTGTAACTTTCTCAACATAATATGCCTACTATCACACTAAAAAACAGTCATATTTACATGTATGTATTCATGGGCCCAAAAGTTGCGCCATGCACTCACAGTGCTCCCCCAACCTTCGCCACCTCTGCTGCATTCCTATATTATGTTAACGGGCATTCTAGTATATATTCATTTATTATTACACAAATTTACTATAAGAAAATTCTATTACTATGCACACATCATTTCTCGTGATCAGCTGTTCTGCACAACGTGTGATAAATCAATGTTGTATTAAGTGTTGGAGATGTTGATTGCACATGTATTGTTTAACATGAATTCCATGATGCATTCACAGTTTCCCTATAGGCCTACATGATGTGGGGCATCCTGCCAGTTTTGGTCAGTTAAATCTAACTCAGGAAATATGAAGATTTATTTTTATTTATTTTTATTTTTTCTCTAATATTTTCTTGATATAAAAATATCTGTTTACTCATCAAACCATTTCTTCCTTGTATATATTTTGTGTGTGTGTTATATATTTGTCTACTAGTAATAGGGTGCAACTTTAAATAGTTTATTAACTCTGTTGTGTCCCCTTCTTGTTGTTATTTGTAAAATAATTAGCATTTTGTAATTATCATGTAAAATGTATGTGTTCTGACAACAAGATAAATAAATATCTATCTATCTATCTATCTATCTATCTATCTATCTATCTATCTATCTATCTATCTATCTATCTATCTATCTATCTATATATATATCTATCTATCTATCTATCTATCTAAGATCTTCCTGAATTGTTTACCAAATTTTTGATGCTCATAAGGTTAGTACAATTTACTGGTTTTTTGTATAAAAGGTTCTTGTAAAATAATGTAAAACTCATGTGTGTAAATATCTTTGTATATATAAAATATGGTGTATATATTTAAAATCACATTAGCTTAAAAACTCATCCAATGTCATGTTAGTGTGTATTTGGTACTTAGACATTTGAGTTTGATGAACAATTGAACATAATAATTTAGTCAATGTTTGATGTACATTGCTCACACTTAAAAACGCACACTTCCAAAAAGGTTAAAAATAGAACTTCCTCTTAAAGTATCAAGATGAAAGTTTGAACACTTATAGTAGTTGCCATCAGGTATATTACAAATCTCTAAGTGCAGTACTTTTGTGTTGAATTAAATCGTCGTGGTTACTGTCAAAAATGCAAGTCACAAACTGCACTTTAACACAAAAAGCACCAATGGAAATTTTGGTTTTGTGGCACACTGGATAGGATTGATCTTATAAAATTTTCACTTGACAGGCACAGGACTTCCAAAAGCTGCTCCACGGAAGTTTTTGAAAAAAAAAGTTAATGATAAAGCAGATTTTTCTATTTAAAACTCAAAATGTACAACTCAGCATCAAGAAGTGATGCATGTGAACCAACACTGTTAAATTATGCGGCTTTTTCCTTACCCCGGGTGGAAACACATACATAGACAATCATTCCATATCAATAAATACTCTCATAAATCTGAATAAAACATCTTTTCTGAAGATTTTGACTAAAGTCTCCTGTAGGGAGTGGGTTAGCATTGACACTTAAATGTTATTAATTTCATCCTCTTTAATTGGAGTTTGGTCAAATATCCCTTTTTCCCCAACCCATCAAGCAATTAAAATTGTAAACTTTCCTCGCTTATCAAAAAATATTGTGGAAGGAACAGCTTAGTTGTTGAAATTAATGATCAGAGGATATTGAAATTTTGTGACTTGCGTTTTTGACAGTTACTGCCAAATTTGACACAGTAGATTTATAAAATCCAGATTTTTACTTAACTGCCAAGAGCCATCATCAAGAAGTTCTCTCCACAGGATTGTTGTTGCCTTCCGGATTGTTATAATGACCGACCAAACATGAATATTGAGAGATAATAATATGATTGAAACTGCTTGGAATTATTCTTTATTGTGTTCTTTCTCTGTCCTTTCAGTATGAATTTGTTGCAAATTGGTCTAATTTCAACCAAAATTTGTAAGCATACTGAGAAATATTGATATTTGTAGGTCTTAACCAAAATGTCAAGTATGATTGCAAAAACCAGTACGATGTGTTCCTCAAAATAATTAGCCATTGAAAAATGTTACAGATAACAACTGTGAAGCAAACACTTAAACGAGTTGGAGTGTAAGCATGGATTTTAATGTTGTATGTCTTCAGCATGAAAGTAGACTGAAGAACAAAAATAAGTTATCATCTCTTTGGGAGACTGTGACATGAAGTCCTGGAGGAAAAATAACTGGATGGCACATGAAAACAGTTTGTAATTCTGTATTTTTTCAACTAATCCGATCAAATAAGGTCTTGGCTAACCCATTCACAGATCTGTCAAAACAGGCCTTTTACATGGATGTCTCGCTGCCAGACCTGCTTACAGTGCTTTGCGACCCATCTCATAACTATATTGGCTCTCACTCTTGGGTTATGAGTACCTGGGATTTCAGCAGCTTGGCTGTGACGGTCTTGACATAGTCATGAAATGGTCACCTAGATTCTGATGGATGTTGTTCCTGTGTTGATCAAGGGTTTGGACTGCAGGTCTGCTTGGCTTTAGCAGGTCCTTCATTCAGCTTGTTAGACAAAACTTGGCCATGAGCTTGCTGATTGCTGGTTGGGAGCAGCCCCAATGATGTGCAACCTCATTCTGGGACATGCCAGCTGCCAGCATCCCAACTGCTGGGCCTCATTGCTCAATGGAGAGTCTACCCAATGGCAGTCTGTTGACATATCCCAACTCAGGAAAGATCAAGGAACCTTTCTGAGTGCTTTTTGTGCTGTAAAGGGCAACAGTTACTGATCGCAAGGATTAGCCTAATTACTGCATTTCATGACCTGTGCAGTGCAGAGGCAATGACCCTTGACAAGAATATGTAAACATGGCTAATTGTTACTGTTAATGTCCAGAACATGTGTTGTGTAGACATCAATTTAAGTATTTATAAGAAAATCACAATGGATTTGTTTTCTAATTATGATTCAAACTGACAGTAACAAAACCATGTATGGCAGATAACTGGCGAGTAGCTACTGCCAAGCAGAAATAGTCTACTACTAGCATTTACCCGTGATCTGGAGAAGTACCGTAATATGGGGTGAATAGGGACAAGGGGGTGAATAGGGACAGAACCAGAATAACTTTTATTTCTTCAAAAAACCATAACTTTCCCTTGACTTAGAAATGTGATTTTTGGCACATTTTTAGTGGGTATTGTACTTAATATTTTGATGGGTTTATATAATTTATGCCTGCAGGCAGGTAGGAGCTGCAGCTACTTAAACCTACGCCTGCAGAATTTAGATTTTCAGAAATTGGTCAAAACTTTCCTTCTGGCACAAAAAGTATAATAGCTACAGACACCAAACTTACAGGGCACTTTAAATATATAGTTATTAGCATCTCTACAGAATTTTACTAATGTAGTTAAATGGGCATATATTTTATTCAAAGAAAACCAAGCCACAGGCAATTTTAAGCTAATTTTTGGGTGTCAAGGGACAACAGTAATCATATAATAATCAAACTAGAACCCAAACCAGGGGTGGAGTAATATCAAAAACATCTTTGATATGGCAGTTAGGTAGTTGAAATTTTACTGAAACTGACATAAGTTCTAAATATAGGTTAAAAACCTTACAATTTGTGATAAACATGCATTTACAAGAAATCATGTGAATTCTTAAAGGGATGGGCATAAAACGAAAAGCAATTTTGACCCAGATCAGTTCCAAATAGTTTGAGATGACAAGAACAGTGGGCGAGATATGAAATTCTGCCTCTCTGGTCATGAGTTCAGATTCAGGTCCGCTGCAGAGTTCAAGAAAAAGCCAAAAAAAACCACCTAATTTTCATTTAAACTCATTTTCATGATTTTCTGGTCGAATTTTTCTAAATTACTTTCATCTACAGTAAATTTAGTCCAGAATCAGTTATCATTAGTAAAATTTGCAGAAACTGCATTTTTGAAATATTTTGGTAATTTATTCATTTTTTGAAATAATGCCTATTTACGGGAAGTAGATTTTCAGATTTATCCAATATAAATTTTTGGCATGTAAAACATGTTTTCTGATGTATATTCACAAATATCAACCATCTAGACAAGATAGGAAGTAGTGGTTGTGGAAATAAGAGTCTGTCCCTATTCACCCCAAAGTGAGGGGTGAATAGGGACAACGGTTTTCTGGGCCTAAATAATTGAAAATGTGAGATATCTTCAAAAGCCTCTAGGGATATTTAGGCCAGGCCATATTTTGACACTATATTTAGAATTCTGAGATGATTTTTACCCATGCTATGACAGAAAAATGCCCAATTTTGTCCCTATTCACCCCATATTAAGGTAATCTTGCCACACGTATATTTCCTCCAGTATCTGCTCTGTGCAATCTTTCTGTTCATGTTGAAGCATGGGATATTGTAGTGTAACACAAATGACAGTCAGGCAGGTATGTGCCTAGCTGAAAATGAGAAATTTCTGTCTATCTATCTATCTATCTATCTATCTATCTAGCTATCTAGCTATCGATCTATCTATACATCTATCTGTGTATCCGTCCATCTAGCTGTCTAACTGGCCGTCTAGCTGTCTGTCTAGCTGTCTATCTATCTCCTAATAAAGTTAATTTTAAAGGTCAAATCATAATTCCCCTCATATCTTTCTTTTTCAACCATTATTTGCATGGTTAATTGGGAATGGCAGGCCTTCACAGAAAACATACAATCAAATTCATGCTCAATGCTTTATTCGATCATCATCCCAATAACATCAAATGCTCTATTTGCCGCAGAAGGCTCTCTTGTAGCACTTGGAAGCCAGCCTTGGCCTGCAACGACATCGGCAGCAGCCCCCATCACATCTGCACTTGTATCCACAGTTACAGTTTCGCTTGTCTGCAAAAGAAAATGTCCAGGATGACAAAGAAAATACCAAATGAAAAAAATGAATTGATTTGAGCCAGAAAAGGACATGAGCCCTACCTCTTTGTTTATTGTCAAAGAGACTCCTGGTATTTTTATGGTCTCCAGAAATGTAGTCGTCCAAAAGATCTGGAAAGAAAGATTGGATAATCAAATACTAAAAGGGGATATCAAATATCCTCAGACAGAACCCTGGTAAGTTTGTAAAAGTCATATGAAATATTGTCAGACAGAATTCGGGAGCTTGAAAGGCATGTGAAATGTCTGAAGACAGAACGTTGGTTAGCATATAATTATATAGGTGTAAAATCATCTTTGGGTAAACGTACCACGTTCTTCTTCGTTAAGGTCCTTGGCCACTCTGTCGAGGAGATCCATGCCACGTATCACCTGGAAAGCAAAGCAGTAATTATGATGCACTGTATATTCTAATATTAACTGCAGAATGAGATGAGTCACAATTAAAAATTAAAAACACATTCACAAAAATATAGGAAGGGAATTCACCTGTTCATGCTCTTCAGCTAATTCGTTCACCTGAAAACAAAAGGACAAAATGATGAATTGATTTGTTTTTACTAATAGTATGAGAATACCATGAATGTTATATTGTTCATGTGAATTTTGTTCTAGGAAGCTCTAATATCAATTTAAGTACATTACCAGAACAGAGTCTTGGCTAAGGGCCAGGCTCATGAGGCAGACAAGGGCAACGAGGAACAGTTGGCTTTTCATCCTGCGAGGAAATAAATAAATAAATGTGGCAATAACTGAAATTGTAGGAAAAAAATGCCTTTGAATAATTTCATTAAACGAATGTGTATAAGCAATAGTTAAAGGAATAGAAGTGATACTTACTTGCTTACTCAGAAGTGAAACTGATAACTACTTACATCATTCGTTCCCTTTATATACCAAGTTATTCATGCAATTACATGGTCAATCCAGAGGGCTTGTCAAGCTGACCCAACCTGTACAAACTTAATAACTGACCATGTGAGCTTGGTCTGTAATAACTTTTGGCGGAAGTGTGAACAGGTGTTGATTTCTTCAATAAAGCGATGACAATGAGTCAACAAACTAAATTGGAATCAGCAGCCCCTTGGACATTATTTCACAATGTACCTAATGACTGATCTGATTTTTATACAGTGCTTCCCAGGAAACACTCCCAGGCAGGTCCGGCTTGGGTCCCAGTCGGGCTGCCAAGAGAGCCCCATTTCGGCAGCCCACCTGGGCCCAGCTGCGGGGTTGTCACAGGGACCCGCAGTGGCCCAGAGTGGGCTTGGGCCCAAGATGGGACCATATGAGGCCCCATGAAGGAAATATACATTGGGCCCCTGTTGGGCCAATGTGGGTCCCAGTTCAAATTGGTGTGGACTGAGAATGGGCTACACCCCGGTCTCAAGCATTGTATCATTTGGCACATATTGGCCCAAGGTGGGACCAAGATGGGGTCAAAGTGGGCCCAAGACAGACCCAAAGTGGGTCCCAGACGAAGATGCCGTTTGGGTCCAAGTTCGGTCCAAACTGGGCCCCAATTCAAGCTACCATGGGCACAGAATGGGATACACCCTGGCCTCAGATATTATGCCACATATGGCCAAAAATGGGCCCGAAGTGGGTCCCAGAACAAGCTACCCTGGGCTGAGAGTGGGCTACACACTGGCTTAGATATTGTGCCACATATGGGCCTAAGCTGGGCCCAAAATGGATCCCAGTCCAAGCTACCATTGACACAGAATGGGTTACATCCCAGCCTCAGATATTGTGCCATACAGGCCCAAGCCGGGCCCGAAGTGGGTCCCGTTTAAAACTACCAAGGGCACAGAATGGGCTACATACCGGCCTCAGATATTGTGCCACATATAGGCCCAAGTTTGACCCACTTCCAATGGCTGCAATCAGAATATAAGCAACTTTTTCAGCATTAGAAACACACACAGAACTTTTCATTTTCACTATTCAATAAAAATTTATATAATTTTTCATTCATAAAATTTAAAATTCACACGAAATATTTAGTAATAGACAGTAAATATTTACATTAATATTACATCAAGTAAAATTTTTCAGGAAAAAAATTCTCAAAGTGGAAATATGTAAGTAGCTAGATATACACACTTCCTATGAGCAAGTATTAACTTGAATCTGTTCTAGGCCCAATGGAAGTTAGGATGGCCCTCAAAAAAAGAAGTTTGAAATTTGTTCGGGCCAACCCCACAAAATGTACCTATTATGGAAAAATGGACTGTGCGAAGTTTCATTTAAATTGGTTAATATTTAGAGGTGCCCCCAGGGCTTTGAAATTTTTACATTTAAATCAATAATTGGCACTTTCACCGATCCGCGGTATTGTATAACTAAATCATTTCAAAATTTATACAACAGATTGATTGGGCTCATTGAACAGGGCTAAATGTGACCTTCATTTTGAATACCAACTTGGATGGTCTATGGCCGTTTTTCACCAGTCCCAAGACCCAGGTATTTGGTTATCCCATTGAAAATTGTTTAGTTTATGGATGACATCAAAGGATTCGACCTGGAAGCAATAAATCTAAACCAGACCTTGTGAAACATAGATTGCATAAATACCTGGCCATCACTTTTCTCAAAATATATATTTTATTTATTATTCATTGAATAACAAATGGTACATTGAGCAGGCTGGGGTACTGGGGTAATTTTACAATTTTTAATTACAAGTAACCCCGCAGCTAGAGTTTAGATTAGAATTACAGATCTGTAAGGAAGAGAGAAATTTGAAAGTAACAAGTTAGGTAGATAAATTTACATAAGGGGGACTGTTCCACAACATTTCATATTTTGAGTGATAGACTTTTCAAGAAAATTTAATATTCTCAACAATGGTTGGCGGGCTGAAATTATGAATATTGGTGTATAATATTAATTCATTGTAAATGGCTACACTGCCGAAGTAATGAGGTCATAATCCCTTTGGTTGGGATATAATAACCGTATCAATTTTTTGTAATCATTAAGGGCATTATCTATAGAAATAGTTTGTGGTCTGTGTCGCATTAGGGCGGTCCAAAAACAATTTCTTCTAAATTTCTCTAATTTGAAAGTTGAATTCTGATCTTATATCGATAGAAGGTATTGTGTAAACATTTCAGCAAAATCAATTAATATTTAGAGGTGGCACAAAGCCGTTGAAGTTTTACATGCATTTGCCCACCAGCAGACCTCTAAATCATCGGTATTTGCAAATCTTGTAATAACGGCAAATTATTTTGATCAAATAACCTTTTTTTGCTAGTCCAGGATGTCAAATCAAGTCCTGACATTCTTTTTTACTTACAAAGCTTCGTTGCTGGTAATCATAGATATTACATAGGTCAATTGTCAAGCATTTATTCCTTAAAAACAGGCACATATTTCACTTACTATGAATAAAAAATAAAAAATAGCCACCAGATATTACTTTGCGATGCATATATATACCAAAAATGCACAAAAAAATATTCACTTCTGAGAAAGATCTGGGAAATTGCCCAATTTTTCAGCTGTGCGAATGGGGAAATACATTATAAACTTCAAAGGCTTTGTGCCACCTCTAAATATTAACCGATTTGGCTGAAATTTTGTCCATTGTGCCACTGTAATCCATCAGATCGTTTAAAATAGAGTTGCCTAGCCTTCTTAAAGTTGTTCATTTTATTGCATATACAGGAAAGCCAGTTTACACCAGTTGCTTACAAAATAAAAGCCATATTAGAACGATATTGTGCTTACATGGAGCAATCTCCATTGGAATAGCATTGAGGCCAAAGAACCACATTTTTGCCCCCTTCCCAACTGAAGTCAAAAGTGTCCCACTCAGTTTCCATTCACACCGTGCATGGAATATAACTTGAAACTGACAATGAATCTTGATTTCAGATTTTTTTTTTTTTTTTTTTTGGTGCCACATGGACAAGTTTTTGTTTTGGTAAAATTGTACAAATAAATACTAAAGCGCACTGAACTTAGTATGTGGCCTCCAATGTTTTATATTCTTACTCAAAGTTGAAAAATTACAATTCTAAGATAAAATAAACCAATTTGAATTTATGTGATGCATGTTTGATATCAAACAGTGCATAAAAATGTGATAAACTGGTCAGAATGTTTATCTCACATATTCATCATAATGTGCTTGACTGATGATCATACCTGTCCTCCAATGTATTCAGAATGATCCCGTGGTAGTTTATTAGCAGTATTTGAGATAAATATTAGTAAATAATTCACTTTCCACAACTTCATGAAAACGTCTGAATATTTGTTGGTTCCTGAAATCAACAAAAGTGGCTCTTTTCATCAGATTTTGTGTCATATTGTAATAATTTTTTGTTGGACAGGTTACAGTTAATACCAAGGATGATTTCGATTGCGCGTTTCACCACATACTTTTTAATTACTTCAAAATATAAAGAAAACAGCAAGTGTCTGGATAATTGTTGGTCTGACTGTAGCTATGTTCTTGTAAGCAAACCTAACATTCTGGTGAACATTGAGCATGTGTGATCTAGAACTGCACCACTGAATCTGATCCCGGCATTTTCATTTCCTTCTTCAGACCTACAAAATTAATGTTCACTTTTCGCTGTGCTCTTGCAGTACTTTTATGCAGAAGGATATTTTACTAAATTCAGCAGATTTTAAACTCAGGTTCTAAAGTCCGGCTGAAATGAAAGACAAATTTATGACAAATTCATATTAACAAATTGAGAAACAACACAATAAAGAATATATTTAAAGGGGGTTTCACTCATGTTATTTTCAATTGATTATCAATGCAACATGGCCATTTGCCAATACATGTTGTTCTTTCTTTTAAAGTCCTTTCATGTTGGGTTTTCGATGGTAACAATATGTAGTGTGACTAAACTCTGGTGGGAGAACTTGTTGATGACCAGCTTTGATAAACCAGGAAAGTAATGATCTCACACGCCTTCATGAAGTCTTGGTGAAAGTCAGAATTCTGCAGATCAGACGTCAGGCAGTCTGGTTTTTCCAGACTAAATATCACATTTTTTGTTAGCTATTTGCAGCTCATTGAAAGTGAGTTCTCATATCCACGTTCAGGCCACTGTGCAGAATTGTTTTTCAAAAGACTCGACATAAATGTTTTACACAGATTCCAGCGTTTTGGGACAATTTTATGAAATGATAAATGTCTGATTTTCCTTTTGTTTTGGTATTTTCACTGCAGTTTGTTCTTGATACCTTTTGTTATGTGACATGAACCCACTGACCTAGTACCTATAGGCTAGTAGGTTGAGACTGAAGCTAGTAAGTTGTGTCTGAAGCTAGTAGGTTGTGTCTGAAGCTAGTAGATTGTGACTGAAGCTAGTAAGTTGTGTCTGAAGCTAGTGGATTGTGAATGAAGCTAGTAGGTTGTGACTGAGGCTAGTAGGTTGTGTCTGAAGCTAGTAGATTGTGACTGAAGCTAGTAAGTTGTGTCTGAAGCTAGTGGATTGTGAATGAAGCTAGTAGGTTGTGACTGAGGCTAGTAGGTTGTGACTGAAGCTAGCTGGTTGTGCCTGAAGCTAGTAGGTTGTGTCTGAAGCTAGTAGGTTATGTCTGAAGCTAGTAGGTTGTGTCTGAAGCGAGTAGGTTGTGTCTGAAGCTAGTAGGTTGTGTCTGAAGCTAGACTCAGACTCAGACTCAGACTCAGACCTTGTTTATTCCTTTACATAACCAAAAATAAACACTTACAGCTTTTACAATTATTTAACATTAATAATATGTATGTAAAGGGGAGACACCTCCAAGACAGTCTTCTGTCGCTACTGAGGTGCCCCCCGTTTTTAATGTTCATGTTAATGCCCTGCAGGTCCTGACAAACACGGTGCTCTAATTCAATAGCATTTCATTAAATAGTATGTAATATTTTTGAGAAATCGAGAGAATGAAATTTGAGTGATGTGGTCAAGATGATTTATGAAGGATGCCTATACACTGAGTACAAAAAAAACAACACAAAAATAGAGATTACAACAGGTTGTCAGTGGAGTGACAAATGTAGCAATCTCTGACAGAACAATGCATATTGTAATTGTAAATAATATCTGCTTTCACATATCTGGTAAAACCCTCCATACTATGTGTAAATATCTTTGACTTAATGTATTCAGGACAGTTGTTATAAATAACAGGGAGACGATACCTGATGCTTTTATTTGTAAAACTATGACGATTGAGGGGAATTGCAAAGTTTTGTGTATTTCTTGTAGAATAATTATGAATTTCAGAGTGCCTTGTAAACATCGACACTCTGAAATAGTACGGCAACATGCCATTTTCCAGCTTAAAGGCAAACTTGAGTTCCTGCAGCGCACACAGATCAGTTACTTTCAATAACTGTAGATTTTTAAAGATAGGCTCTGTATGGGAATTGTATTTAGAATTGGTAATAACTCTCACAGATTTCTTTTGCAATTTCATAATTTTATGTGCATGTGTTCCCCATACTAATATACCATAATTTAGATATGGTAAAATGAGGGAATTATAAAGAGTCAGCAAAATATCTAGTGGAAGATATTTTTTTAGCTTACACATTATGCCAATAGTTTTCGAAATTTTACGGGATATTGTGTTGATGTGGAATTTCCAGGATATATGTCTATCTAGCACTATTCCTAAGTAGTTAAAATGTTCGACAAATTCTATGGGAACTCCATTTATATTGATATTTATTGGATCTACTTTCCTTTGGGGTGAGTAAAATAACATTGCTTTAGTTTTGTCAGGATTCAAAGAAAGTTTGTTGAGTTTAAACCAGTTATTTATGTTATCTAGTTCTCCGTTTATGGCTTCTTCAGTTGTTTCTGTGGATAGGCTAAAGGTATTTAATGTTGCAGAGAGTGCGGAGTCATCAGCATATATAATAGGATGAAAATTTGTAGTGGCATTAACTAAATCATTTAGGTATATAATAAAAAGCAAAGGACCCAAGATTGAGCCTTGTGGTACACCTGTTTTTATGTTACAGTAATTGGAAGTAATTTCACCAAATTCTACATGTTGTTTTCTATTATTGAGATAGTCCTTTAATAATTCTAGAGAGTTGCCAGTAATACCATAATAGTTTAATTTGTGAAGCAGGATTTTGTGATCAAGAGTATCAAAGGCTTTGGATAGATCTAAATAAATATTTAAAGGAATTTCATTTTGGTCCATTTTGGTGACTATTTGATCTATTAGTTCAAGTGCTGCTAGTTCAGTTGAATGTTGGCTTCTAAACCCATACTGGCTATTGAAAAATAGATTGTTATTCATGAAGTGATTATATAACTGATTATATATTATTTTCTCAAAAATTTTAGATATACTTGGTAGAATGGATACCGGACGGTAATTATCGAGAATGGTATTATCATTTTTTTTATATATCGGTACAACTTTAGCTAATTTCAATTTGTCTGGAAAAGTACCAGTATGAAAGCATTGGTTGATAATAACTGTTATCGGTTTTGATAGTTCATGTTTAATTTCTTTGAGAAGTTTGTTAGATAGTCTGTCTACTCCACAACTCGATTTCGGCTTTAGTTTATCTATGGTATCTAGAACAGTTTTTTCATCGATATCATTAAATCTAAAATTTATTTCAGCTGGACTGGTCAGGTAGTCCTTAAAACATTTATTTTCAGGGGGAATAATAGATTGAGCTAACTTAGGTCCAATTTCAGTAAAATATTCATTAAATTTATTTGCTATTTCCATAGGATCACTGATTTCAATATTGTCTATTTGGAAATATTTTGGAAACTGACAAGTTTTGTCTGATCTATTAATAATTTGTTTAATAGTGATCCAAGTACTTTTAATGTCTTTCTTAAATTTTTCAAAGCATGAGTGATAGTAGTGTTTCTTAGCCAATCGAATGTTCTGTTTTAGAATGCGATTGTAAGTCTGAAGATTAACTTTATACGTATTATGCATTTCAGAGGAAGGATTCGTAGCTCTTAATTTACTATATAATTTGTCTCTAAATCTTATAGAACGTACAATGCCTTTTGTAATCCAAGGGTTCATCTTATGTTTGTGTTTATCGCATTTCACTAATCTGACAGGCATGTGATTGTTTAAAGCAGATTTAATTATATTATCTAGATAATCGTAGCTGCAATTTGGATCAGCATTAGAGGCAGCATCAAAATCATTTGTGCTACAATTTAGAGCAATTTCTTGCTTAAATTTAATTTTACTTTCAGGCGTATTTGTAAATATTTTAATATAACGTTTATTGTTTCGTACTGGTACTAAATGGTCCAATGTGACAAATATTGGCTGGTGGTCTGATATATTATAATTGAGAATACCTGCTGTCGATTCAGTTGTGGAATTGCTAGATGTTCTTAGAAATATATTATCAATAAGCGTAGCCGTTGACTCAGTCACTCTGGTTGGGAAAGTTATTTTGGGTATAAAACCATTAGATATCATAGTTTCAAAAAATTCCTTGGCATATGTTTTATCATTTATTTTTAACAGATCAATATTAAAGTCTCCCATCAACACAATATCCTTTGTTCTGTTCATTTCCACAAAAATTTCTTCCAAATTTTCATTAAATCTTTTGAAATTTTCGGCAGTATTTCTAGGAGGTCTATAAATGTTTCCAATAATTAAACTTTTCCTGGTAGTACCAATGTCAACAACAATCTCCACAAAGAGGCCATCATATATATTTTTATCAATATTTACATTCATTATCTTATACTCAATATTACCCTTGATGTACATGCAAACTCCACCATGTGCACTGCAGGAACTTTCAATGTGAACGAAATTGTATCCTTCAAGCTGCAAAAGAGAAACATCAAAACTTTGCTTCAGCCACGTTTCTTGAAGACATATTATAGTAGGTTGTGTCTGAAGCTAGCAGGTTGTGTCTGAAGCTAGTAGGTTGTGACTGAAGGACATTAAAGTGTCATTAAAGAAGTCTACGAAATTTTGTCACCACAACTTAAATCGGTGAACTGTCACTTTGATGCCCAGTTTGAGACCATTTTCGCTTCAAGATCCATCACACTGATGGACAAAAATGCTGATGAATCCTTTAAATCCATGCCAAGTTGCATTATTTTCTAATTCTTGCTTTTGAAGGTATCTGAATTTAAAATTTAGCGTAAAATGCATACAATAACATATGCTCTATGAATCAGTTAACAATGTTAGGCCTGCACAGAAAACATACAAACAAATTCATGCTCGATTCTTTATTCGATCATCATCCCAATCACATCATTAATTTTGTTCTATTTGCCACAGAGGGCTCTTGGGTAGCACTTGGAGCCCAGCCTTTTCCTGCAACGACATCGGCAGCAGCTGCCATGACATTTGCAAATGCTGCCACAGTCACAGCCTCGCTTGTCTGAAAAAAAAAAGAAGATATTTAGGATCACAAAGGAATATACGAAAGGAACAAATTTAGTAAATTTGAGCCAGAAAAAGAAGTGCACCCTCACCTCTCTGTTGGCCATCAAAGAGACTTCTGGTAATTTTGTGGTCTCCAGAAATGTAGTCATCCAAAATTTCTGGAAAATAAGATTTGATAATCAAATACTAAAAGGGAATATGAAATATCCTCAGACATAATTCTGGTTAGTAAAAGACATGTGAAATATCTTAAGACAGAACACCAGTTAGGATTCACATTAATAACATCAATCTGACATCAGCGATAGATGTAAAATCATCTTTAGTTAAACGTACCACGTTCTTCTTCGTTAAGGTCCTTGGCCACTCTGTGGAGGAGATCCATCCCACGTTTCACCTGAAGAAAAAGATAATAACTATGAAGTATGGTCACTGCATATTTTGATATCAGTAATATTTTTAGTTTCACTGTGAGTTTTGTATAGTAAAATAAGTCACATCAGAAATTAAAATCATAGAGTATCAGAAGGGAATTCACCTCTTGTTGCTCTTCAGCTAATTCCTTCTCCTGAAAAGAGAAACACGTATGATCAATTTATTATTAATGGAAACTGAATAGAAGAGATATCATACATGTTCAGTTCTCATTCTCATTGCAATTGAACTTGCACTGTTGCGCAGTGTGATACATGTATCAAATTGCAGTAATTTATTTAGGTGCAATAGGCCTACCAGAACAGCTCTTTTCTCCTCAGAAGTCATGAGTTCGCTGAGGGCCAGGCCCATGAGGCAGACAAGGGCAACGACAAACAATTGGCTTTTCATTCTGTGAAGACAAAAAAGTAATAAATCAGAAAGTGCTGTTAGATATTGCAAAAAAGCAGAGCTTCTTGGTAATCTTATCATCATATAAACAATTGTCAAAGAAATCATATGATACTTACTTGCTTTGTCAGAAGTGAAACTGATGATGATGTCCCTCAGACATTCCCTTTTTTATACCAAGTTCTTCAATCAATTACATGGTCAGTCCCACAACTTGTCAAGAGGACGAAACCTGTACAAACTTAATAACAGACCATATAAACATGTTTGGTAATAACTCTTGGCGGAAGTGTGAACAGGCACTGATTTTCAATAAAGTGATGAGTTTATAAAATAAATTGATTTGGATTATTATTGCCCACAAGCCACTCGGACATATTCCGTAAACAGAAACATGAGTAATCTCCACTATTCTTCATCCATAGTCCACACACAAATGTTAATTAAGAGATTTCCAACGAATGGTAACACATAATAGAAATTGTGCTCTCTCAAGAACTCGAGATCTCCACTCACAAGCAAAGGCACGATGCCTTCTTTTGCGCCACAAGTCATAAAAATAGAAATAGAAAATCTGCTTCAAACTGTTTGACAAGCAATTAAAGTATCGATTTTCAGTGAGAACATTAGGGCTACTGGGCCAGTGGCAATTGTGTGCAGGAACTGAGTAAAATATTTGAATGAAGAAACTTGTGGACAATTACCCTCTGTCATTCTCCGGAACCTTTGCTGCGGTATAACGTCCCTGTCATGAGCCTCTTATGATGATTCTTAATAGGGCACAACTTCAATTACATTTGTGTTACCATTCCCTTTAGTTAAGAACCTTTGTTGAGGTATAATGCCCCTAGTCTTGAGTCTCTTATGGTGATTTTTAAGAGGATACAACTTCAATTATATTTGTGCTACCTTTCCCTTTAGTTAAGAACCTTAGCTGAGGCATGATGTCCCTAGTCTTGAGTCTCTGATGATGATTTTTAATAGCACACAACTTCAATTATATGTGCTACCTTTCCCTTTAGTTAAGAACCTTTGTTGAGGTATAATGCCCCTAGTCTTGAGTCTCTGGTGATGATTTTTAAGAGGACACAACTTTAACTATATTTGTGCTACCTTCCCTTTAGTTAAGAACCTTTGCTGAGGTATAACGTCCCTAGTCTTGAGTCTCTGATGATGATTTTTAACAGGATACAACTTCAATTACATTTGTGTTACCTTTCCCTTTAGTTAAGAACCTTTGTTGAGGTATAATGCCCCTGGTCTTGAGTCTCTGATGATGATTTTTAATAGCACACAACTTTAATTACATTTGTGTTACCTTTCCCTTTAGTTAAGAACCTTTGTTGAGGTATAATGCCCCTGGTCTTGAGTCTCTGATGATGATTTTTAATAGCACACAACTTCAATTATATTTGTGTTACCTTTCCCTTTAGTAAAGAACCTTTGTTGAGGTATAATGCCCCTGGTCTTGAGTATCTGATGATGATTTTTAACAGGATACAACTTCAATTACATTTGTGTTACCTTTCCCTTTAGTTAAGAACCTTTGTTGAGGTATAATGCCCCTAGTCATGAGCCTCTGATACTGATTCCCAAGAGGGCTCAACTTCTATTACCCTTGTGTTACCATTCCCTTTAGTCAGGAACCTTCGCTGTAATATAGTACCCCCTGGGCCCTGGTAATGGGTCTCTGTTCATGATTCTTACTAGGACACACATTCTATAACATTTGTTTGATATGTAAAAAAGTGGACTGCTGCACTGTGAAAATGTCACTTCATTACTCATGATAGCCAATGAAGTGTCATCTTCACAAGACTTCACTACATTCAACATGGGAAGCATAGAGGCAGTTTAATTAGCTATTATCGGGAGAAGAAAATTTGATTTGTCATAACTTATTTTATAGTGAAAATCAGATGCATTTATCCATTGTATCCCTGGTTTCGACTTCAAGTGTACAAGGACAAGAGAATTAATGGATAAAATTGGACCCTGCTCATCTGTCTCAATTTCTGTAGGGTGTCAAGAGTAGCTTGTTGTTGAAGCAGTAATCAATCCAAAAACCAACAGTTTATTGACTCGTAGTCATCCCCTTATTAACAACCAGCCTGCTCACACTTTGCAACAAGTTATTACAAAATTTATTAGTCTGGTAAGTTATTAAGTTTATACAGGCTTTGTTAACTTGTCAGGTTTGATTGGCTGACCATGCGATTGCCTGGAGATTTCGGTATAAAAGGGGAAATTAGAAGGATTTGATCTTCAGCTACATTTCTGAGTTATGAACCTATTATCAACTATACTCTGAACTGAACACTAAGGTGGCACCATTTTGAGTGATATTACCAAAGGTTTTAAGATATTTTTTCATTAAAGTTTGTCTTTACTAATTGAGGTGGGACTTGTGTTAATTCAGAGCAGACCTGAAACTCGTGACTAGGGTGGTTCGAAAAACAACAATTTCACCAAAGAGGGCAAGACACCCGCTCATTTTGTTCCATTTGCCAAATGATGCACCCATGCAAAATTTTGGACTCCTAAGTTAAATAGAAGTGGGTGCTCACGGAGCCTGAAGTTTTAGCCAAAACAGCAAAAAATTGCTGCGGTACGCCCTTTCTAAGGCTCCTCCATTCACTTACGTGTCCCGATGGTTTCACATGCTGTTTTCTCTCTGACAGGTACGACCATAACAAAGCACAACTGTCAACAGATAGTCCTTATATCTCTTTGGCAATAATCAGGGGGTGCGGCAGGCAGTCGAATGCCTTGCTTAAGTCCATGAGTATTGCCCCTGCATGTTTCTGGTTTTCGATGGCTTTCTTCCAGCTTTCCACTAGGGCAAGTAAAACTTGTTCGCAGCTGTATAGCCCTTCCTATAAGCGCGGCAATGTTGGGATTGAGTATGTTGTCCAGGAACACCACAAGTTGGTCCAATATCAATTTCTCCAAGATCTTGGACATGGAGGGCAAGATGCTCACAGGACGATACTTAATTTAATTTTAATTTATTATTTCTTGTACGCATTACATTTACATCTCAATGCGTGTACAACAATCAACCATCACATTTATAAATAAATAACTTAGATAAATATCAATGATAAAACCCTGAGATAAAAACAATTGACTTAGATAAAAACAGTATCACAGAAAATTACATAAAAACAGTATCACAGCATATTACATCAACCAAAGTACGAAACAAAAAGATGAGTCTTCAATTTTGATTTGAAGTTATTAAATTCACTTAAATTTCTCAGTTCTGCTGGTAATTGATTCCAAAGAGCTGGAGCTCTAATGGAGAATGCCTTCTCCCCATACGTTTTCGTTTTAGGGGGTTGAGGTCTTTTTAAGGAAATAGAATTGTCACTTCGTAGACTCATATATGTTCTTGAATTAACAATAATTAACTCTTTCAAGTACAATGGTGCTGTTGTTAAGTGGATGCATTTAAAAACAATACATAATATTTTAAAATCAACCCTTATTTTGACTGGTAACCAGTGAAGATTGCGTAGGATTGGAGTTATACTTTCTCTACGACCAACTTTACAAACAATTCTCGCTGCGGAGTTTTGGATAGCTTGCAACTTCTTAAATTGAAAATCGTGAATACCTGATAACACACCATTACAGTAATCTAGTCTACACGAGACAAAGGCATGAATGAGTCTTTCTGTACTTGCCTGATCTAACAAGTGTCTGATTTTACTAATACGCCACAATGAGTAAGACGCATTTTTACATACATTGGCAATATGCTTATCCATTGTGCCTTGACAATCAAAATAGACACCCAGGTTACGTACTACCGAGGCAGCCTTAATATCTGAATCTCCTATTCTTATATGTTTAACATTGTCTTCAGGTCGTGAACGACAAAATTTTGACGAGAAACAGATGAACTCACTCTTACTGTCATTCAATGCAAGAAAGTTAATTTTCATCCACTGTCTAATTTCATCAACACAAGACTCTATTTTGACCCTGCTATCTGTACTGTTACATGTTATATAAATCTGCGTATCATCCGCAAAAATTACTGTCTTACAACCATGTTTAAGTATGATGTCTTCTACAGGTGTCACATAAAGTGAAAACAAAATCGGTCCCAAAACCGAACCTTGGGGTACCCCAAAGGTTAGTGGTCTCTCATTTGACACCATCGACCCCAGCGAAATTCTTTGAGTTCTACCACATAGAAAAGCTTCAATCCAACTGATTACATTTCCTCGAATATGAAATCTTGATCTAAGTCTTTGTAAAAGAACAGCATGGTCGATGGTGTCAAATGCAGCCGACAAATCAAGCAATATTAAAAATACATCTCTCTTGCTGTCAAGGGCTAGCATAATATCATTATGAACTTTCAGCAATGCTGTCTCCGTTCCATGACCTTGTCTGTACGCTGATTGAAATTTACCATACAATGAGTTAACGTTCAAATACTCATTTAACTGAACAAAGGCACATCTCTCCAGAAATTTATCTAAGAAAGAACAATTGGAAACTGGGCGATAGTTCTTTAATACATTTCTATCAAGGTCATGTTTCTTTATAAGTGGTCTTACAATAGCACTCTTACAATTATCTGGAAATGTTCCTAAATTAAACGATGTATTTACAATTGATGTTAATACAGGGGCCCATAAATCAATACAATCTTTGATAATTCGTGTAGGAGCAGGATCAAGTGAACATGATTTTGAGTTCATACTACAAACAAGTTTGGTAACACTCTCAACAGTCATCAATTCAAAAGCATCAAATATCATTTCAGATGGTAACAAATCTTCATCAAGAACTAGTCCACTCTCATTTTCATTCATTGCATCAAGATTTGATCGAATCTTAGAGATCTTATCAACAAAAAAGTTTGCAAACAATTCAGGTAATAATGCAGTGTCATAATCTGGTAAAGTATTCGCAACGAGTTTCTTGTTACCAGAGATCTCATCCACAATCTTAAATAAAGTTCTATCATTATTGGACTCTGTGATTTTTGCCTGATAAAATTTTGACTTGGCATTGTTCAGACTGATATTATACTGAGAAATGTTCCTATTATATATACGCTTTCATAAGTAAATTATCGTCCTTCTTGAAAAGTGGGACAACTTCAGCCAGCTTCGCATTTTGGGGAAAGGAATTCGTGTCTATGCACTTGTTTAAAGATGGTTGATAGATGCGTGCTGATGTGACTAGCAGCAGGTTTCAGCAGCTTCGGGGGTATGCTATCATACCCTGTTGATTTCCTAGTGTCCAATTCAGAATCAACTTCTCAATTGTCTGTGAATCTGTATGTCCCAGTTTAAAATTAAAATTCTTCAGGTCACTCTTGATGTTACAGTCCTTGTCATACTTACGTGGAATCTCAAGTTTTTTTTCTATGCTGTTGAACTGTGATGTCAGAGATGACTCTATTCTAGCATTGCAATATATGTAAATTAACTACAAGCTGTGATGTCATTTCAAACTGGGTCAGATTCCCCAACTTCTAGCCAATGTTGATCCTCCTGAACTGAGCGTCACAGTTTCAACACAGTGTCAGAGTAAGAGTTTTATCAGGGATAGCCCCTACAACTGCGTCATCACAGCTTGATAGCCAATGGGCTGACCGTAAACTACGCATCACAGTTCAAAAATTGATATATTGAAGGAAGCATTACATTTTTGATCCCAATTATTTATCACAGCAATCACCAGTCTAATCCTAAGAAATGACAGCTTTATGAGCATTCACAGTAGACTACTGTTATAATCCCCACAGAGTTGTTTGATAAATCTACAAACTTGCTAACTTACAACATTAAACTTTGATGGAAGTTGGTATAAACAGAAGGCTATGACAATTTGTTTGTAAACACATGGCTTATGTTATGTATATTTGTTCTGGCAGCCCATTGGCTGAGAGACTGTGATGTCAAACTTGCATGGGTTTTCCCAGACCCAATTTTAACTCTGACACTGAGGTGAAACTGTGATGCTCAGTTTGGTGGATTCGCATTGGTTAGAAGCTGGGGAATCTGACCCAGTTTGAAATGACATCACAGCTTGTAGTTAATTTACATATATTGCAATGCTAGAATAGAGTCATCTCTGACATCACAGTTCAACAGCATAGAAAAAAAACTTGAGATTCCACGTAAATATGACAAGGACTGTAATAACACTGGGATGATCTTTGAAATGATTCACACATTTTTTTCACAAATTGAATGTTTGTTTCCTCATCCTGATTTAAGTGGATGTCCCCTCCTATCTTGGAGGCGATGTTGACATAAAAATTATTTAACAGGCTAGCAACTTCTTCAGGTTTAGTTTCAATTCCTGTTTCAGAACGTCCCATGATGTAAGTTGAATTTGTAGAACCTTTGTTAGTCAAAAAAGCAGTGATGGAAATGAGGGGGAGCTCGGGGGAGCTCGGGGGAGCTGAGCTCCCTTGACCAAAAAACAGGGGGAGCTGTACGCTGCTACAGCTCCCCCAATAAGCAGTGGTAAAATTACAATCATCATGTTACTTTTTCAGTCCTCATGATATTTTTAGCCATGGTTATGCTCTGGTGGAATTCTTTCTCTTTAAAAATTTTGAACATAGAAATACATAGAACGGACATGAGGCTCTGGCAGATGAAGCAACCAAATCCACCATCTTGGAACTGCCCTGCATCCTGACACAATGGTACAGTGATGTCACCAATAACAGTGATGTCACTTATAACAATGGCATGACATCACATCATAATTAGTCTATTTTTTAATTTTGACGTCAAGTCTCAGGGCAGTTCCAATATGGCGGATTTGGTGACCTCATCTTGAGGTGGCTTCATACAGCCTCTTGTCCGTTCTATGTATTTCTATGATTTTGAATGACGAGCGGCTGCCACACGAGCCGAGAGCTCCCCCGACAAACATTTTCCATTTCCATCACTGCAAAAAAGGCTTTATCGTTTTCCAAAAGTCTTTGTTCTCTTGACCGCCATCACATTTATTCTTAAAATATTCCTTTATTGCGGCTTCTCTGATCTTAGTTGGTCAGTTTCTCTGAGTTCGATATTTTTCCCAGTTTGTATCATTTGGGCATCGTTTGAACTTTCTGTGCAGCCTTGCCTTGTCTCCCGGGGGGGGGGTACTCACTCTATAAGGGTGTATATAGAGGCGCCGCTGGATGGTTTAGGTTTTTTGGCCTTTTTTGATTAAAATGGTTTTGGTTTTTGGACAATTCTGATTAATTTGGTTCTGGTTTTCGCAACCCCAACATGTTTGGTACCGTTAGAATCGGCTTCAAAAGAGGATTAAAATGGTTTAAAAACCATGAAGATTAAATTGGTTTGCAAAAAATTTTAGTGAAGGATTAAAATGGTTTGTGGTTTTGGCGCAGTTTCCGGATTAAAATGGTTCTGGTTTTCAAAATTGCCGTGGCGCATCCGACATTGGAAAGGTATGTGGCAAGGAAGATAGATACATTGATAGATACATTGTAAATAGATAGATGGGTAGAAACCTAGAAACACGGCTAAAACACAGCAAGATCGACAGCTTGACATATTAGAGAAAGAAGGAAAACAATGAAACAGTCAAATGGATTAGATGGTTAATGGTTTCTTTGGTTTTCAAGAACTTGCAGTGTCATGAGTTATAGGAGCGCCCTTTAAAGTGCCTTGTGCACGTTATTTTTGGTAAGTACTTTTCTGAGCGATCGCAGAGAAGCTGCCTATTTCATAATGGCAGCATTGCAATACACTTCCGTATTTTGAAAATTGTCCCTAATCATTTTACCTAATGAAAGTATATAATGATTTCAGAACTATAGTAAACCACATGCGTAGGCCTACAATATATATTTATATACAGGGCTATATATATATACAGGGCAGTGAAATTCAAGCTTCAAATATTAATTAAGTATTAAGAATATGGCCACACAGCTTTATAAAAGTCAAGCAAGGCACCGCACCAGATTATATTGCCGAATTATTCAGTACTCAGCACTCAGGGTATGCAATGAGAGACAATCAAAGGCTGGTGTTACAGGAATTTAATACTGTCACATTTGGTAAGAATAGCTTCAGTTACTTGGGAGCTAAAATATGGAACAACATCCCAGTAACAATAAAAAAACAGCGTCTCACTGAGCACCTTCAAATCAGCACTCACAAGATGGCTACTGACATGTGAAGAGAGTTCTATAAGCTAATGAAAACATGGCTTGAATCATTATTAACAACTGTTTTTTACCTATCTTTTAGAATCAACGTGCAGTCACATGAACAAAATGAACGCCAGAGATCTGTACAATGAAGTCGTTAAATATCACATGGAATTTATCGACCATATGGAACTATTATGGACTATTACTATTACAAAGAAAGTGGGATGAAACACTTTGTTTTTCTAGATTTGGACTCTTAACTGAAAAGTGAACTTGACTTTCTAGATTTGGACTTTACATTTTACTTTTAAAGTTTAACCTTGTCATACACAAGTTTTCAACTTTTATACAACTGTATTTGATTGCATACGACGTAAAATAAAATCATACATACATACATACATATTTTCATTTTCTATATTTTAGTGAGCATACACAGAGCCTAACTAAGTGATAGGCCTATAGATGTCTCACTAGGCTAAAGACCAAACAAGTATCGCCACCTAGCGGCTGTCAACCAGAAATATTAGAGCTCTGAGTGAATAATCATATAAATATAATCATTAAGTTTACGCAAGGCTTTTATTCCAGATCTTGAAAGGAAAACTGGTAAACATTCACCATGGCAGGAATAGACCTTGGGACCTCTTTCTCACAGTTCCAAATCTCTTTGTGCAACCAGAGACAAGGCCCGGGGGGGGGGGGTACTTCGCGGACTTTTGCATACGGATGCTAGGGTGCATCAAATGCCCCTCATATTTTTCTATCACAACCAAACATGGTGTAGAATGTTCCTTTTGACTATTAGAAAATTCATGCAAATTTTCAGAAAGTTTGAGATAGCGCTAGGGGTACCACAAAGAGGCTGAAATAAACCAACAGAATGACATATCGCCAAATCGCGGTATTGAATATTTTTACCAATAACGGCTGTATCATAATAATTTTATCATATCTGAATTCCTCTCAGAAAGAGCTTTCAAATGAGTACCCACATTGCATATATTGTGTTATTTAAAGTGAACATGAAACCACAAGGGTATGGGACATGATTTATTTCGAAAAGCCAATGAATTATCTTTTTCCTGAATGTTGCAATCTGCCCAAATTTTTCAGACATTCACCTTCTTGTCCTTCCAGAATATCTGGCATTCAATTTATCCAATTGTGCAACATTTTTACGGATCCAGTACCTCTCCCCATGACTCCTTTATAACAGCACTAAAACTCCGAAATTATGACATTTTACGAGCCAGAACTGAGTAATTAATGTTTCTGAAAACAATATAACTAAAAAATCATTACATAGAAAGTCTTTCTTTGGAGATCATATTGAAAATAATTGTGTAGAAATCACAGATTCAAAGATAAGTGAATTTTAATGTGATGCAATTTCAGATTTAGCATTTCTTGACATATTTTATACTATCAGTACTAATTTCAATGTTTTTCATACATTATAATATTAGATATTTTCTAAAATGTCTATTAAATATGACTGAGCCAAGAAATTAGTCTGTCATTGATATAAAACGTCATAACAATGTTTCTGCCAAATATTAATATTACAACATAATATTAGTTAATTATGACGATGAATTTATAAGATAACCCATTGATGTTGCCATTCATTTGAAAGGTCTTTTTATGCTGATTTCAAAAATAACAACAACATGTTTCTGCACACAAATTTGAGAAAGTTATGGGAAACCGCGGATCAGCGGTACCTAATTTATGTGCTGGGAAAGATGGCCAGTGTGGTACCCCTAGCCATAGTACGATTTCACTTAAACTTCTCAGAAGTGTCTTTCCAATCAAAAGGCACAACTTCATTCATGTTTGATTATATTTTGAGAGAAAAAGGGCGTTTGATGCACCCTACTTTCCATCCAACCTACTACAACACATTGATGAAGCATGCAGAGGTGTTTTGTCCCAATTGCTGACCTCTTGTTGTTTTGACAAATTCGGAGTGTGGGAAACCCCCCTGAATGACATCACAGGACTCCCTCTTTCCAGTTTTTCAGGGATGGTTTTCCTGGGTCTCTGAAATGGTATTTAAACTATGTGCATGTCCCTGTAAAGTTGGTCAATCCATTCTTGGCTGATATAATGCAATGTGTGAAGCTTTGAAGTCAATTGGAGCTGTAATGTGCCCATAAATCGACCCACAAGATTCTTCAGGATTTCAATGACAATAGGGAGCTCTCTTAGCAGAGAGCGCCCTAAAAACTACTAAATTCACTTCAATGTGCCATGAGCATGTACCTCATAACATGTAATGAAGAATAGAACCACCTTTTTCAATTGAAAATTGACAGTAGTTGCCCCAAAGGATCTGCAAAGCAGATCAGCCAAGAAGAGAGAATACTTTATCTGGTGCAACAGTTGTAATAATTAATGCATATCATATTGGATGTCATTACATTCCCCGTCTTTTGGTATGCTGATTGCCCTTCTATGCCAATATAACTATCCAACTCCAAGCAATTTACTTGTGGAATTTCGCAAAAAAATCACATTTTGCCTCATATAACTTGGGAGTAGAGTAGCGCGGGGTATGCAGTCCCCGGCTAGGGTGGTCCAAAAACACTTTCTTCAGAATTTATCTTATTTGAATTTGCATTCTAATCTTATATGGATAGAAGGTATTGTGTAAAAATTTCAGCAAAATCAATTAATATTAAGAGGAGGCACAAAGCCGTTGAAGTTTAACATGCGATTACCCATCGGCAGACCTCAAAGTCGTCGGTATTGGCAAATCTTGCTGTAACAGCATATTATTTTGATCAAGTGACCATTTTTGTATTATGTCCAGAATACGCAATCCGGTCTTGATATTCTTTCTGACTTACAATGTTTCGTACAGGTCAGCATAGATATTACATAGGTTCATTATCAAGCCTTTTTTTCAAACAAATACGCAAATATTTCATTTACTATGAATAATAAATAAAAGATAACCCCCGGGTATTACTTTGCCATGCCAATTTTATCATACACTAAAAATCAGGAGAAAATATTCACTTCTTAGAAAGATCTGGGAAATTGGCCAATTTTTCAGTTGCGCGAATGAGGAATTACATTATAAACTTCGAGGGCTTTATGCCACCTCTAAATATTAACCGATTTGGCTGACATTTTGCATGTATTTGTTTTACTTATGTGGTCACCAGTTTCCACTTTCAAATTGGGGGTTTTTGAAGATTTGATTTTTCTCATTGAAATGTGGACCACCCTAAGCCCCCTTAACTTCAAGGTGCGATTTGACCTACTTTTTATGGTCGATTATTTGAATGCTTAAATGTAGTCAGGAAGGGATCACTTGACTCTACTTATAACTAGTGAAACAAAATAATTAATGTCTGCCAATATTAATAAAGGAGCTACGATAATTTTTGAAAAAAAAATTGAAAATGGCCTTTTTACCCCACCCATCGGACAAGATGCCCCCTATTATAATCCTATGGCAATTTTTTTTTGCGAGCACATTCAGCTTGAAGTTGTTTCTTGGGTTTTGTTATTGATTTTTAAGGCATTCTATTCACTTTTTTTAAATTTCAGAATTTTTCTGTTCATACACTGTACATCTATTTTTTCATATTTTTTGCCGTGTTTCAATTTCGGCCAAATTTTTTCTATTTTAATTCACTATTCTATCAGGATTTAAGGTAGAGTACACATTATTAAATGGTTCCTGAAGCAGCTTCGAGGCCCCAGTGAAGGGGGCCTCATACCCCATACCATGTGGGGCCTCTAGCCCAAGACCCACATATTTTGATTTGACCTCTATATTTTGAACTAAAATATAAAAAACATGGTCAAATCATATTTATGTGATGGTCATGAACTGAAGCAATGCAGATATCCATTGTACTTTTAAAAATTTCCAAAGTTATTTCTGACAACCACTTTCAAAGAATTAATCAAAGTTACATAAACCATGCACCTTTTTTTGCTTCTTTAATTAATTCTATGGTTTGGTGCTGTTTGCCCTGAAAATTTGTGACGTCACCTAAAAAGCCTATAGCTTCAATCCTATCAATAAGAAAAAGCACCAAAAAAATTTGTTGTTCTGTAGACCAGGCTCCATTACTTTAGACTGCGCCCAGTCAGTGGGAGCTGGCTTCACATGACTGGAAGCTCAAAATAAGCTGTCCAGAACCAGGTGTATTTTTAAAAGCCTAAAACCCCAACAGGTGAACAGCTAGTACAATACATATTGGAGAAGGTAAATATTGGAGAAGAATAAATCCCACCAGCTACAAGCTGTGACGAAAGATAATGGATAAGTGACAGGTAACCGATCGACCTCAAAAGTGTGGTGGCAGATAACTGAAAGGCTGCGAAGGTGTGGTGGCATACAACAGCTTGGCCACAAAGGTATGGTGGCAAAGAACTGATAGGCCATGAAAGTGTGGTGAAAGATAACTAGTAGGCCACAAAGGTGTAAAGGCAGATAACTGATAGGCCACAAAGGTATGGTAACAGAAAACTGATAGGCCGTGAAAGTGTAGTGGCAGATAACTGACAGGCCTCAAAGGTACGGTGGCAGATAACTGAAAGGCTGCAGAGGTGTGGTGAAAGATAACTAGTAGGCCACTAAGGCCACAAAGGCGTAAAGGCAGATAACTGATAGGCCACAAAGGTATGGTAACAGAAAACTGATAGGCCGTGAAAGTGTGGTGGCAGATAACTGACAGGCCACAAAGGTACGGTGGCAGAGAACTGAAAGGCTGCAGAGGTGTGGTGGCAGATAACTGATAGGCCATGAAAGTGTGGTGAAAGATAACTAGTAGGCCACTAAGGCCACAAAGGTGTAAAGGCAGGTATGGTAACAGATAACTGATAGCCCACATATGTGCGGTGGTAGATAACAGCTTGGGCACAAAACTCATCTATAGGATCGATTGAATGATGAGATCCTGGAAAGAAAAGGAAGAGGTATTGAATTTTCCAAGCCATAGGACCATGCATGGGCTTTCCCAGACGCCTGGACACATTATATATATATTACCACTTGGGCCCCATTCCACATTGTCATAATAGGGTTAACCAGCACTGTTAGCAAAAGTGATAATGATAATATAAAGATTGAAACTGGGAAAAGTTTTGTTCTTCTTTTTAATTAAAAGGAAATAATTGGTATTACAAGCTTATAATTCAGACTGGTTGGATTTATATATTAAGTTATGTGATATTGGCTCTCAAATCTCATGGGAGCACTCTGGGGGAGGGAACTCTGGTGAACGAGATAAGATTAATGGTTAGCCGACTTAATAATGGCTAGTTCTCACGGAGACGTAACAGAGGGTTTAAGCGACGGCGTTTCTTATATTTCCAGGAAAGGGCAAAGATTTGAGCATGTTCGCCGTCAATTTTGGCTTTACGGCGCGACAGGAACAGCATGCGCCGTTTTAAGAGGTCTTTCTACGCAATTCCTAGAAATTTGACGATGCAGGAAAAAAAGATTCAACCGGTTGAATCTTTGCGAGGAAAGAAGTGGTGAAGCAAGAAGAAGCGTAAAAAGAAATCAGTGCGCACCGCAGGTTTTTAAAGTTGCGACGCACAAAGAAGAGCTTCGACGCAGAAACAGCAGTGTAGCAGAAAGCTCTTGCTTCATGTCACATGTTTCAGACATGCGTCGCGGAAAGTCACATGTGCGACGCACGTGAGAGGGTGCGCGCCGCGTCTTATGGACCCCCAATGCAGCAGACAGAGTGGTGCCTGAGTGCATGCGTTGTTCTATTTTTAGCATCAACCCTTTGTCTGCGTGTCACCATCTTTTTGCGCAGCGGCTGGGGCAGCAGCAGCGAAGAAGGGGGGGGGCGAAGGAGGGGAAAAGAGGCGGTCCGCACCCTGCATATATATAGAGGGGGCCAGTTTAGAGCACCATACCCACTCAGACCTTCGACCAGAACACACCTAGAAACCATGACACTATCAACTGCTACATTTGCTGCTACTTTTGTTGCTACAATTGTACTTTTGCTGCTACAACATGGGACCAAAGAGGAAAAAGGGGACCGTCGTCACCAGGGCACCAACCAAGCTCAGCACCAGGTCTACACTTCACACTCCTGGAAGCACTCCTGCTGCAACTCCAGTGACAACTCCAGCTGCAACTCCTCTCCATGACCCTTCAGATGCTGCAGTGACTGCCTTCTTCACAACAGCCATGGCAGACATCTCTCTACCTGGGCTCTACACCTCCACTACAGCTGGCAGCCAGACGAAGACCACCACTTCAACCAGCAAAGCCACTGTCGTCAGCGAGACCATCTTCGAGGGCCGGCCAGAAGACAGCACAGACGAAGATTCATCAGTTGAATTGTTTGAAGAGGAAGGAGACAAGCCTGCTGACAAGCCTTCCAAGTCTGCTGACAAGCCTGCTACCAAGTCTGCGACAAGCCTGCTGCCAAGTCTGCTGACAAGCCTGCTGACAAGCCTCCCAAGTCTGCTGACAAGCCTGCTGCCAAGCCTGCTGACAAGCCTGCCACCAAGTCTTCCAAGGGTCTTCCAGAGCCTACTGCCAAGTCTACTCCAAAGAAGACTCCAAAGAAGACTCAGAAGACTCCGAAGAAGACTCCGAAGAAGACACAACAGAGCCAGCCTGTTGTTGCTCTTGAAGATGTCATGCATGACGACACCTTCGAGGAGGAAGACCACCATTCCTCTGCTGATGAGACCCCTGCAGCTGCTGAAGCCAAGTCCAAGGGCAAGAAGGGCAAAGGGAAGGCCCCCAAGAAGAACATCAAAGACAACATGGGCATCACATCTGACCAAGAAGACGACCTCATCAACTGGTTCAGAGAGCATCCTGTCCTGTACATGAAGGGCTGCAGAGGATACAAGGGCAACGAGAAGCTGTTGCTGGACACCGAAAAAGCCAAGGAGTTGTGGAATTGGTTGATTATTCTTGGTGTGTTGTCCACTTGGAGCAGCACCAAACAACATTTGTTTTCGCAAAGACACCTGGCTGTCACTTGGCTAAGTGTTTCAACTTTGGTCTTGTGACTGATGCAGGCTGTCATTCTGCTACAAACTCTCTGGGAGAGAGGAGCTTTTGCTCCTGGGTTTACATTGCACAAATACAAATAGGTGAGTGCACACTTTGTTAAATGGGACTTAAATATATTTTATAGTATTATTTTATCTAAATGCTTAGTCACATTTAATTAACAAATATAATCATTTCTTAGGTCTGGTTTTCCTGGTGTCCTATGTCCAGTGTTTGAGAATCGATATAACGCATTTCCAAATAGGTTGGTTTATTAATACATTTTACTTGTTTAATATTGAACATTGAATTAATATGGTACATCGAACACTTTACATTATGGAACTTATAGTTCTTTAAAGATAGTGTAATTATGAGTTGGCTAATGCACATGAAGTGCAGCAACAGTAGTTGTACATAGATATTAATTGTGGTTCATAAATTATATAACTTTGGTTTATAAATATATATCTGGGTGCTTGTACATAGTTAGTAAATATACTTGTACATAGTTGTGAATATATATTTATTGTCTCTAATTTGTATTGTTTACAGGAGTGTGGATTGATCGATCGATTATATCGAGTCCAATTGATTCGTTTTAAAAATAAATGGTTTTGAACCTGAGATCCCGTCTTTGTATTCGTTACACATGAGGGCACAAGGGCAACAAAGACAGTCCGCACCCACTACTCCAGACTCGTCAGGCCTGAAGCTTCAGGATCCGCCAGGAAGGAGACTCTCACAGACAGGGACCAGTACATCCTAGCCAACTGTCGGTTCCTGAAGGACTCCATCGTCCACAAGCCAGGCAAGGAGCTGTCCGCCATCTCTCAACTGTCTGCCAACCGACCAGCCTCAGACTCCGGGGACAGCTACAACCCTGAGGATTCCCTGCCAGCTTCCTATGACATGCAGGACCTGCCACCTGAACAGCCATCACAGGACAGACCTGACAGCCAGCAGTCCCAAGTCTTCCCTGGAGCGCCAAAGCCTGGAGCCGTTGCCAAGGGAACCAAGAGGAAGGCCCCAACAGATTAGACCCAGAAGCCGTTTATTTTCAGAAAACAGATGGCTTAAGCATTCTTTGAATGGCTAAGCCGGCTAGCCGTTTTTGATAATGGCTGCTTGCGGCTCACAGACGATGTGGCTTGAAATGGCTTAAAGCGACTAAGTCATCGTAAGATACGTAATTCAGTACTACAAGGCATCGTTACTGCACCTATACACTGTAAAAAGTTTACCGTGGTTTTCACGGTATTATACTGGCAGCAGAGTTGCCAGGATCATACCGTAAAATCACGGTACGGGAAAAGCCTACCGTGAAATAAAAAAAACAGCATTATACCGTAATTTCACGGTACCAGTGCTGTTAGGTTTTACAGAAGTGTACCGCAGTTTTCACAGTAAAGTTACATTTTTGGCCATGCATTACGGTATGGTTGGCCCTATTTTCCACGGAAAACTGGACTAAATTTTAGGGTAAAGTTATGTTTTTGTGCATGAACTACGGCAAAGTTACCAGGTATTTTACGGTAATCTGAACATATTTTTACGGTACTGAACTGCTATATTTTCAGCATAGATATAATTGATACTGTAAATACTGTTTATAAGACAATAAATTTAAACTTCATGAAATCAATTAGGCCTACTCTCAATCACAGGGTGGGCATACCCTATACATTTCTGGATTCAGACTACAACCATGGCCACAACTCCCAATGTTCTTTGTATAGTCATAATCCTTTCTGCCCGAATTTTTCAAATCTTCGCTATGTTAATTTAATGCTGGCAGTCTGCACTCTGTGATAGTTTACCGAAATATCACAAAAGCAAAAAAGCAATAGTCACTGCAATCTAAAGTTTTAACTTTAAAAGATTGGGTTTTTTTTTCACAAGGCTTCATCTGCAACAACTTCAATGTGCTTCTGAAATGCTTCATGCAATTTTACTTTTTGGCTGTTTTTATTAAATAGGCTACCATATGACAGGCATAAAATGGAAAGAACATTATGTTACTGATTATTGAAATTCATTCACTCAACTCAGTACTGACAGTAACTAGTATGGCTGATATTGATTCACAATTACGCATTAGGCAATATGCTCATGTTACACCCCATCCTCTTATTTTTCCATGGGGGGGGGGGCTATGGACTTTACCCCCGGGACAAGCTTTTTTCTTCGTTCGCGGTGCATCGATGAACAATTTTTTTCGCATGCGGACTCTCGACATGCTTTTTTATCAGAATTTCAACATTACGGTACCCTAGCTACAGGTGGAAACAAACTTCTTTTTTTTATTTCCATGTGCTGAACAAACTTTTTTTTAGTGTCAAGTGGGAAACAATCTTTTTTTTTTTCACCTTATATCCATAGCCCCCCCCCCCCCCCCCCCCAAAGATCATCTGGTCGGCCCCTAAGGGCACAAATGTGCCTTCAACAAGCCCTGATTTATGGCACACTAGCATGACACCCATGAAGAAATTGTTGGGAGGAAGGAATTATATATGGAAAACGTCACTTAAATTTCTGTGACTGCAATTACAAACACCAAGTAGTGAGTAGTGCAAGGAAGCTATTTCCAACTTTCATAACTAAACAATTAGTAGTTTGGCTGGAGTAGCATAAGGGGTCCATGAATTAATAGTATGATAAACATAATCAAATGCAAAAAAATAATGCTGTTTATTCTGACATTGCATTAAGCCAGAATGAATTCAAGAGTCAATAATATACAGATCTACAGCATGTTAGGCCCTATGACCGTATGGGTTTTCAATTTGCCTAATGCCTATGAGTATGACAGTGCATGCTGACTACTGTTGGGAATGGTGCCATAGTCAACATCAAGAATCATTCTATACTCCAGTTTGGCCTAGCCTCATCTCATTTTGATAATTTTTATACCATCGGAAGCGTCTTTTCGAGCCCTTTCCGTTGATACCAAATATGCCTATGTAACCTTAAAATAAACGGCTTACAAAATTAATGACGGCTTATGGCTTGAAATAGCTGTAAGATTTTTCAATTGGCTCAGCCAAAAGATGAAATTGGCTGGCGTGGCGGCTGCTGGCGGCGGCTTCGGGGACTACAACAGATGAATCCATGCACTCCGCCATGAATGTCATCGCAGGCAGCATGCACGCCATGTCCTCCGCCAAGAAGATCCTGAAAGGCTCTGGCTGCAAGTTGTGCCCCGACCACCAGGAGTTGCAAGCCGATGAGGAGTACTGGAGGATGAAGTGTCACGACCTCTACCACGTCGGATTTCACGCCAGCCCTGAAATCAGAAAGCGAATGGTGAGGGCCATTGCAGAGGCCGCCTTCTACTGGGACAAGGAGAGGGAGATGGATGAGGCCAGCCGCCAGTCAAGACCTCAGGAGCAGACCTTCCAGCCTCCTCATCCTCCTCAGCGCCTGCAGGCCACGTACACATCCTATGTTGACAAAAAAAAAGAGCTTGTGTTGACCGAAAAGAGCCAAAAAAGAGCAAAAAAAACGTTGACAATCCCTAAAAAAAAAAGTCCCCCAAAACAAAAGTCCGGTCCTGGCCTTCATTAAAAGTAACCACCTTCATAAAAGCAAGGTGCTAGTTCCCCCTTTCTTTGTCCAAAAACATACCAAGTGCAGCACTAGTACAAGTGCTGCATTCTTTGGCATAAACATATTTTTATTGCACTAGTACAAGTGCATGAATTTCTTTAAAATGTAATGCACTAGTACAAGTGCTTTGGTTTTAAAACTTGTGTTGGTTGCACTAGTACAAGTGCATCACTTTGTAATTTCACTTGTCTAGGGCAAGTGGCAGATAGATAGCTAGATAGATAGCTAGATAGATAGATAGATAGATAGATAGCTTGATAGATGTAACACAATGCTCCTTACATATATACACTGCAGCAAAAGAAAAGCAGTTGTCACTTTGCAGGGATTGGACTTGGATAGATAGATAGATAGCTCAATAGATAGCTAGATAGATAGCTAGATAGATAGATAGATAGATAGCTTGATAGATGGAACACATTGCTCGTTACATATATACACTGCAGCAAAAGAAAAGCAGTTGTCGTCACTTTGCAGGGATTGGACTTGGATAGATAGATAGATAGATAGATAGATAGATAGATAGATAGATAGATAGATAGATAGATAGATAGATAGCTAGATAGATAGATAGATAGATAGCTTGATAGCTTGATAGATGGAACACAATGCTCATTACATATATACACTGCAGCAAAAGAAAAGCAGTTGTCGTCACTTTGCTGGGATTGGACTTCGATAGATAGATAGATAGATAGATAGATAGATAGATAGATAGATGGATGGATGGAGGGATTGATTGATTGATTGATTTTTGGGCTTGTTTTGTCAACATAGGATGTGTACATGGCCAGCTCAATTGGGAGGATTTGGTGGCCCTTAAAAGGGCCTGGGGTTTGTTGTTTTGAATAGATAGTCTGCATCTTCTTCAGATTTTCTCCAACTGCCAAGGGACACTTCCTGCCGGACTGTTGACCCAGTCACGTAGGTAGTCTCGAGCAGCCTTGGCATCTCTGGAGGCATTTCCGTGTCGAAGTGGTTCTCCTAGGTCATGCAATTGACGGTCTCCCCTCCAAACTCCTTCAGTGACGTCATGTGTCTGTGGATCTTCTCTGTCCATCACTTCATTGTCACGGGCATGGTGGACGCCTACTCTGTCTCGCAGAATGTTGTGTAGAACACAAGCAGCCATTGTGATGTATGTCACTCTTGTAGGTCGGTGGGGCATGGTGGTCAGGAAGCATCTGAACCTGTGTGACAGCAGACCGAAGGCATTCTCCACCACTCTCCTGGCTCTTGAAATCCTGTAATTGTAGACTCTGGAAGCAATGTCAAGGTTCTTTCTTGGCACTGGTTTGACCAGCCATGTCTTCAGGGGAAATGCCTCGTCACCCACGATGTAATATGGGAAAGGATTGTCTTCTGTGCCAGGTAGAGGTTCTGGAGGTGGTAGGCCTAGATCTTCCTCGTCCAGGAGTTGTCGAAGTACTGTGTCCCTGAAGACGCCGCCATCAGATGCACTTCCTTGACAGCCAGCCTGCACATAGATGAACTTGTAGTCGGCATCAACGAGGGCCATCAGGACAATGGAATGAAATCCCTTGTAGTTGTAGAACAAGGAGCCTGCAGCCTTGGGACATCGGATTGCGACGTGCTTGCCATCCAGAGCTCCAATGCAGTTGGGCAAGTTCCATTTCGTCTCAAAAGCCTTGGCTATCTCCTTTTTTTTTTTTTTTTTTTTTTTTTTTGAATGACATGGTCTTTATTTGTCCCAAATAACATTTACAATCAAAAAAAAATATATGATATTGGAGGCCATCGAACCCAACAAAGAGTTATGTGAGGGCTCACCAAATTAAAATGGATGAAAATGAGATGAATGAGATGAGGGACGAGATCTTCAAATAAACTTTAAAAGAAATGCTCTCTGTTCTCGTATTATATAAAGACAAAAATTCCTTATTTGATGAAAGTCACAGGGTAATGGAAGGAAAACCTCCAAACAGCGTTTCACATCTTAGGACACAACCACAAACTCAAATCCCCAGAAAACACAGTTTTTTGATGAGAATCACAGGGTTCTGGAATTAATTCCAAACCGCCTTTCAGATGGTAGTAAATCTCTGAACCAAACCAAGTACAACCCAAATCAAACAAAAACAATCTTTCAAAGTCAGAAGGACAAAAAGCAGCAAAAATAAAGCGCAGAGACAATATTTGAGAAGAAATAATTCATACTCTTCTTTTCTTCTTTCTTACTTTTTTTTAAAGGTTGTCAATTGGATTATTTATAAGAAAACTCTTTAGATTCTGTTTAAATGTGTGGTAGCTGCTATTCCATACAATGGAATTCTTGAGTAAATTACTCAATTTCACTCCTGTATATCTTATGCGCCGTTGGGAAAGGGCTGTGTTGCACTGAGGTATTTTCAGTGTGAATTGACTCCTGGTCTGATATTCATGCTGCGGTAATTCAAAGAAGCTTTCAAATACACATGGCAGCATTCCTTTTCTATACTTAAAGACAATCTTTCAGGCTGTGTGGGTAGTGCCAGCTGTCTTTCGAAGGCATGAACGATGGCAAGGCAGACCTCAGGGATGAAGTTGCAGATGGTGTTGAGTGCCACACGGAAAGCATAAGCTAGGGACTTGTAGCTGTTTCCTGTTGCCATGTACCGCAGGGTGATAGCCAACTTCAGACCAGGTTCCAAAGCCCTCCTCATGTTGGTGTCTTGCTTAGTGATGAGTGGTCCAACAGCTTCCAGGATTTCAGCAAAGATGGCAGGGGGCATTCTAGTGTAGTTGTAGTAGCCGGACACGTCATTGACTTGCAGTTCAGGCAGCAGTTGATGGAAGTGACCATGTTGTTCCCTCTGCAGCAACCAGTTGCGAATCCACCACCTTTTCTGTCTCCTGGCCCTCCTCCTCCTGTGTCTCAAATAGACAGCTCCGATAGCAGCAGCAGCAGCACCAGCCACAACAATAATTTCTTCTTCATTCATCATGCATATGTTCAGTAGGCAGTCGTTGTGTTCTCATTGAAGGGCAATCAGCAAATGAAGCAAGGAGGTCCTCTGTGTTCCTTTTTATAATGACCAAAAGTGACTCCTGCAGCAGCGAAACACACTTTGCCGCAGCGCTGCAACAAGAGACCTTCCTCGATGCTTAAGAGACCTTCGTCGCTGCTTAAGGCAAGGACGACGAAGAAGGTCAGCATCGACGCGCCTGTAATGTCCTCGGCGCTGTATGAATGCATGTGCGACGATGAACCATCAAGGTACGCAGTAACAAGTACCTAAATGCGGCGTTGCATCGTTACAGTCGTCGGCGAGGCTGTCATTTTCAGCGGCGCATCTTACCTCGGGTGTACGCCGAAGGTTTCCTGATGCGTCGCAGGTCGCCAATTTCAGACGAAGCTGCCTCACAACCATCAGCGGCGTAAGAGGAAACAACATTGGGCGAAGTAAAAGCAGCCTCGCCGAATTCCAAAACAAAGTGCGACGAGTCTGTTTGGAACTGCGCTGAGGCAAGAGAGGCAGAACGCGGCAAAGAAAGCTTAAGCAGCACCGCGGACACCTCAAGACTCACCGCGGCTACAAACTTTAAGCGCCGCACATGACACTAATTGATTACGTAACGTGCCTCAACCAACGTTCTACGCCACAACTTTCCAAGAAATGACTTCTCTTGATGCGTTGCTCTCAAATCGCCGTCGTGAGAACCAGGCATTACCTGTAGGAAGGCTGACCGTAATCTTGTCGAGTGATACCAGAGTTTCCCTCCCCCCAGAGTGCTAACATGCCCGACCCTCCCAACCCTTTTTCACTCTGGAGGGATATGAATTACTAATATTGTTGTTATTATTTATATCAATATCACATAACTGTTTTCAAGTGTAGTGATTGCGCATGCGTCATTTATAGAGCGCCGTTTCCAGTAAAATGGTCAAAAGTGCTTGTGTGAGTTGGCTGTTACTTGTAAAAGTCTTTAACTGGTGGGTTTTTTTAGTTTTTGCAAATATGACACTTCCTGGTAACTTGTTCCAGAATTTTTGGTGCTGCAAAAGAGAAAGCCCTATTTTAAAATTTATTTTGGCTGTTTAAGACTGATTCTGTCAACAAAAGTTTGCTGTTGCTCCTTAGGTTATGGTCTCGGTTTGATTTCATTTGGACGAGTTTCAGGATGTATGCAATGGCCTTCACAGAAAACATACTAACAAATTCATGCTCAATGCTTTATTCAATCATCATCAGAATCACAATGCTTGATTTATTTGCCAAAGCAGATGAGTCTTTTGTAGCACTTTGAAGCCAGCCTTTTCCTGCAACGACATCTGCAACATTTACCAGAACATCTGCATTTGCTTCCACAGTCACAGTCACGCTTCTCTGCAAGCAAAATTGTCTTGGATAAAAAAGAGAATACTAAAGGAAACAATTTGATCAAAGTTTCAGCCAGAAAAAGATGTGCACCCTCACCTATTTCTTTACCCTCAAAGAGACGTCTGGTAACTTCATGGTCTCCAGAAACAAAGTTGTCCAAAACATCTGGAAAGAAAGATTTGATGATTTAGAAAAAGGTGTATTATATGACAACTGACAGAACACTGATTAATAAAGGCATGAAAAATATCCTCAAATAGAACACTGTTATAATTCAATCTGACATAAGGCAATCTACAAGGTCATCTTCAGGTGAACGTACCCCGTTCTTCTTCATTGAGGTCCTTGGCCACTCTCTGGAGAACAGCCATGCCACGTTTCACCTGGATAGTAAGGCAGTAGTTATGAAGTATTCAATGTATATTATAATTTAGTTATAAATTTGTTTAGTTTCACAGTCAATTTGGCAGGATAAAAATAACCAAAACATAAATTATAATCATCAAAACACAAGAAGGAAATTCACCTCATTTTCTTCCTCAGCGATTTCATTCATCTGGAAATAGAGACACTGAATGATGAATTGACTTGTTACCATTGGGTACATTTGAATACTAAGGATTTATGATAAGGCTAATGTGAATTGCATTGTGCAGAGCACTTCTCTTATCTTTACAGTCATCATCATTACTAAAACCTCCATGAATATTTCACTCACTACACTCTATGTTTTCAGGTAAAATGTCTGACTGCATTGTGTAACTTTTCCTTTGTACCAAAGCAGGAAACTGTAATTGATCTCAATTATTCATGTACCAGCAAATTTGTACTGTGTGATATCATACTGCATAAATGGATTGAACATTTGAATGTAAAATACCAGAGCAGCTCTTTTCTCCAGGAATGAGTCATCGCTGAGGGCCAGGCCCACAAAGCAGACGAGGGCAACGAGAAACAGTTGACTTTTCATCCTGCAACAAAATTAAAGAAACTGATCTTTTGACTGATTTGAGAATTACAAAACTCCAAACAATCATCAAAATGATGATAATGATAATAACTTGGTTGGTCGGAAGTGAAGCTGATGATCACATCCTTCAAATTTCGCCTTTTATACCAAATTTTCTATGCAATTAGCGGGTCATTCCATCAAATTTGACAAGTAGGCAAACCCATATAAATTTAATAGGCTGACATTATTTGCATGTTTTGCAATAATTGTTGGCGGAAGTGTGAACAGGAACTGATTTTCATTAAACTAAGTGAGAGCTGAGTTAATAAACTAAGTAGGTCTGTGTATTGATTTTCATTTCATATGCAGATCATATTGACTTTTGGCAAAGCGATAATCTTTTTCAACTTTCTTCACTGATCTGTCCATCTATACTTCTTCATGCATGCTATGCATCAGTGTTACATTTTCTTGGCAAGATATCGGTAAAACATAACTGTTAACTGAAAGAAATTATTCCTGTTGTGAACTCTCCATTGTGGACCACCCATGATCACATGTTCATGAGAAGAGGCAACTAAAGATTTGTTCCCTCATTTATTGTATCAAAATATGAGCATGTTCTGGCCTCTGGTTATGAGCCTATAACAGATTGTTCATTGCCTTTACCTGGTTATTAGGTTTCTAGACTGAAGATGCAAATTTTGGCTTTATCTTGTGAAGGATATTTCATTTAATAGTGGGTTTCAAATAAAATAAAAACCAAACTAGAATTTAAAATTGCAGACCAGTCTCCTAACATGACCAGGAACTAAAATGAATTAATACGTAGAACAATAAACTGACTGGAATCACGAAAGAGACTTTGTCCTGCTTCTCATTGATTTCAAATTGTAAATTTTGGCCGGACAGCACATACTATGAACCGCCGCTTTTACTTATAATATTAGTGCAATGTTTTGATATCTTTGTTTTCATGGTCGGTGGATAGAGAAATGTGCGTGCCCGTTTAAATTTCTTGTAAATGCCTGGACAGCCTGTGGGCGAAATGAAATCAATCCCAAATCCAATTAGTGCCGGTACTCACAGTCATCCATTATTATAAGTCAGTGCCCATTCTCACATCTGCGAAAGGTTATTACAAAGCATGTTTATATTGGGTGATAACTAATTTGCACAGACAGTACCCACTTGTCAAATTTGATGGAATGACCCTCTAATTGCATGATAAATTTTGTATAAAAGGCGAAATTGAAGGATGTGATCATCAGCTTCACTTCTGACCAAGCAAGTAAGTATCAGTCATCATCTCTTTTACAATAACATGTAGATTTGTTGCTATCAAAAATTGTTTGTTTTCTCTCATTTTGTCTGCAGGATGAAAAGCCAACTGTTTCTCGTTGCCCTCGTCTGCCTTGTGGGCCTGGCCCTCAGTGATGACACCCTCATGGAGAAAAGAGCCGCTCTGGTATTGTTTTTTTTAAATCCATTTCAGCTAAATTCAGTAGTGATGATGACTGTCTGACAAAGAGGACTGTTCTCATATTGAAAGTCAGAACAACAATATTTATTAATGGTGTTCTATTCCTAGAACCTATCAAACCAATACATCAATTCATAATTCTGTTTCTCCTTTTCCAGATGAATGAAATAGTTGAAGAGGAAAACGAGGTGAACTTCCTTCTTTTATTCTAATGATTTTGATTTTAATTTTAATTTATTTCATTCAGCAAAACTGACATTGGAACAAAACAAATATCAAGCATATTATGTTACAGTATACTATACAGTATACAGTGACTGTTCTTCATAATTACCAATTTACTCTCCAGGCGAAACGTGGCATGGCTGTTCTCCAGAGGGTGGCCAAGGACCTCAATGAAGAAGAACGTGGTACGTTCTGTTTGATGATATTTTTGCATGCCTTTTACTATAAAATTTTTGCCTGCAGATATATTTCGAATATGCCTCTTTTTCTAAACTTACTGATCATCAAGTCTTCCTTTTCAGATGTTTTGGATAACTTTATTTCTGGAGACCATGAAGTTACCAGACGTCTCTTTGAGGGTAAAGAAATAGGTGAGGGACTTAGGGTGCATGACTTTTCTGGTTGAAATTTTGATCAAATTTTATCCTTTGGTATTTTCCTTTGTTATCTTAAACATTTATTTGCAGAGAAGCGCGACTGTGACTGTGGTGACAAGTGCAGATGTTCTGGTAAATGCTGCAGATGTCGTTGCAGGAAAAGGCTGGCTTCAAAGTGCTACAAAAGACTCATCTGCTTTGGCAAATAAATCAAGCATTGTGATTCTGATGATGATTGAATAAAGCATTGAGCATGACTTAGTTTTTATGGTTTCTGTGAAGATAAAGACTGATATAGCACATATCTATATTTCTACACATACATAACACGAAGGTTATCATGTTGTCAAAGAAAGACAAGAGGGATAAACAGATGAGGCTCCAGCAATCAGTCAGAATGGAGTTTATGTTTGTAGGTTTTCACATCTCTTCAGAAGAAAAATGAAAGCATTGAGCATGACTTAGTTTTTTGTGTGTTCTGCAAAGGTCATTCTCAACTCACTCATACAGTGTGTAAGCCTTTAAGCATAAATATAATAAGCAGCTCCTCACTTTACAGTCCTTGTCATACTTACGTGGAATCTAAAGTTTTTTTTCTATGCTGTTGAACTGTGATGTCAGAGATGACTCTATTCTAGCATTGCAATATATGTAAATTAACTTCAACTGTGATGTCATTTCAAACTGGGTCAGATTCCCCAGCTTCTAGCCAATGTTGATCCTCCTGAACTGAGCGTCATAGTTTCAACACAGTGTCAGAGTAAGAGTTTTATCAGGGATAGACCCTACAACTACGTCATCACAGCTTGATAGCCAATGGGCTGACCGTAAACTACGTCATCACAGTTCAAACATTGATATATTGAAGGAAGCATTACATTTTTGATCCCAATGATTTATCACAGCAATCACCGGTCTAATCCTACCAAATGGCAGCTTTGTGAGCATTCACAGTAGACAACTGTTATAATCCTCACAGAGTTGTTTGATAAATCTACAAACTTGCTAACTTACAACTTTAAACTTTGATGGAAGTTGGTATAAACAGAAGGCTTTGACAATTTGTTTGTAAACACATGGCTTATGTTATGTATATTTGTTCTGGCAGCCCATTGGCTGAGAGGCTGTGATGTCAAACTTGCATGGGTTTTTCCCAGACCCAATTTTAACTCTGACACTGAGTTGAAACTGTGATGCTCAGTTTGGTGGATTCGCATTGGTTAGAAGCTGGGGAATCCGACCCAGTTTGAAATGACATCACAGCTTGTAGTTAATTTAAATATATTGCAATGCTAGAATAGAATCATCTCTGACATCACAGTTCAACAGCATAGAAAAAAACTTGAGATTCCGCGTAAGTATGACAAGGACTATAATAAATAAAATAAACAATTGTATGACAATGGTTCCAATAACACTGCTCTCCAGGTCTTGGAAGTCTTAGCTGTCATACCTCTGGAAAAGATACGTTTTCAAACTTATACAAAAAGGCTATTTGAGCCGTTGTATTGCTAACACTTTCTTATTGTTGTTTTATTTACTTTGAAAATGTAATTAGTTACTGATTAAAGATTGCAGGGTCTTTAAATAAAACATCACTCACTAATTACAGATTACTTTTCAAAAACGCACATCTATTCAAAGTGTCATTGATCACTTTCCAGCTTCTTGGTTGAACATCATTTAACTTGCTAAATTTGCCTTGAAACTTCAAAACTAAAGATCCTGAATGCTTGAAGTGAATCCATGTATTTTCCACACCTCGAGACAAACATATCTAATTTGAAAGTTGCAAAGTTAAATGAGCATGAGGGGATTAGGGAACCCACCATACCGTGTGTTTCATGATTTCAAATGGTCAACGAAGATATCCAACGAAATTTAAACTCAGAAGTTTGTCAATGAGGACAATTTTCAGTACCTATTCTTCTTCTTCTTCATTTAACGCTCAGATCACCTTATGGTGTATTTTCGAGTGTGCCGATTGCCGTATGATGGATCAGTGATGATAAGGCTGTGAGTCTGCTACATACCCTATTTGTTCAGGTATGTGCAGGGTCTTTCGTTTGCCCCAGTATAGAACACTGGGTACAACCCCCTCTGTTTTGTCACAGGTCTCATGGGACAGACCTAGTCAGGAGCTATTTATAGCACATAGATGCTCTTCGATGGTGCAGCTGCCCACTGTGGGGCTCGAACCCACTTATGATGCAAAAAGATGAAAAAAGATGTGACAAACAAATGTGATAAACACCAACTTGTCACAAAAGTATACCATAAACTCACAAAATGCAGTGGGAATGCGACCATACGACAATAATAACCACCTTCATTATTTTCACAGTTGTAACAGACTTGATTTGAAATTGTTTTTGGGCCAATTTGCATTGATTGTGAATTTGATTTTTTTTTTGCACTAAAAGTGACTTATAAAGCCATTTCAATTTTTTTAATGAAACTTTCTAGATTATCAAAAAGGATGTCAAACTGACAACCCTATAAAGTTACATCAAAATATCTTTTCTACAAGTTATATTCGAAGCTGTTTAAAAATGTGTGTTGCATATTATATTGGGTGAAGAACCCTGTAAATATGGTCACAAATATGATGAGAAAAATATAAAACACAGATAACGATTGGTTGTCACACTGAATGACTCAATGCAATTGACCTCAAGAAGAGTGTAACAGAGTATGATACAATGCAATCGTACTCATGAAGAGTGTAACAGAGTATGATACAATGCAATTGACCTCAAGAAGAGTGTAACAGAGTATGATACAATGCAATCGTACTCATGAAGAGTGTAACAGAGTATGATACAATGCAATTGACCTCAAGAAGAGTGTAACAGAGTATGATACAATGCAATTGTGCTCATGAAGAGTGTAACAGAGTATGATACAATGCAATTGACCTCAAGAAGAGTGTAACAGAGTATGATACAATGCAATCGTACTCATGAAGAGTGTAACAGAGTATGATACAATGCAATTGACCTCAAGAAGAGTGTAACAGAGTATGATACAATGCAATAGTACTCATGAAGAGTGTAACAGAGTATGATACAATGCAATCGTACTCATGAAGAGTGTAACAGAGTATGATACAATGCAATAGTACTCATGAAGAGTGTAACAGAGTATGATACAATGCAATCGTACTCATGAAGAGTGTAACAGAGTATGATACAATGCAATCGTACTCATGAAGAGTGTAACAGAGTATGATACAATGCAATTGACCTCAAGAAGAGTGTAACAGAGTATGATACAATGCAATCGTACTCATGAAGAGTGTAACAGAGTATGATACAATGCAATTGACCTCAAGAAGAGTGTAACAGAGTATGATACAATGCAATCGTACTCATGAAGAGTGTAACAGAGTATGATACAATGCAATTGACCTCAAGAAGAGTGTAACAGAGTATGATACAATGCAATCGTACTCATGAAGAGTGTAACAGAGTATGATACAATGAAATTGACCTCAAGAAGAGTGTAACAGAGTATGATACAATGCAATAGTACTCATGAAGAGTGTAACAGAGTATGATACAATGCAATCGTACTCATGAAGAGTGTAACAGAGTATGATACAATGCAATAGTACTCATGAAGAGTGTAACAGAGTATGATACAATGCAATCGTACTCATGAAGAGTGTAACAGTGTATGATACAATGCAATCGTACTCATGAAGAGTGTAACAGAGTATGATACAATGCAATCGTACTCATGAAGAGTATAACAGAGTATGATACAATGCAATCGTACTCATGAAGAGTGTAACAGAGTATGATACAATGCGATAGTACTCATGAAGAGTGTAACAGAGTATGATACAATGCAATCGTACTCGTGAAGAGTGTAACAGAGTACGATACAATGTGTGTGTGTGTGTGTTTGTGTTTTACGTCTCATCAGCACCTGATTGGGCTATTTAGAGACATACTTGGTTTGTGGTCATGTTGAGTTAGTCATCTCATCTTGGTTGGTGGCATCGAGATCTTTGAGGTGTCACTTTGACAGGTACATCCGCAATAATTTTCAATTCAAGAAGTTTCCTTGCCTGAGTGGCATTAATGGCTTGAACCAATAAATTACCGTCAGGTTGTCGATCGACTGAGTGTGGTTTTCCAAATTTCTTCAGCATTGTTGTGTAGCTAACAAATGGTGATACATCCTTCAGTCTTCCATCTTTGGACTTGATGTGAAATTTTAGACCAGTGGGGAGTTCTTTTTTGCTGTTGGTGAGTGTCGTTTTACTCTTGTCTTTGTGAGTTAGCAATCCAATTGTTGAGCTTTTTTGTTTTGTTGTCTTGGGTGGTGTCTTGTTATCTGGAGTAACATCTTTTTCCTTTGGTAGGTTGAGGGACTTCTCAGTCCCTTGGGTAACAGAAGAGAAAATTTGACGTTGTTGGATCATCTTCTTCGGTGATTCAGGGGAGTTCACAGGTTCTTCCTTGCTTGGCCGGTCTGGTGGTCGAGGCGGTGAAGGTGTTTTCATTAAGACATCTGTGAAGAGGTTCCTGTCCAGATGAATCTTTCTCTGTGGTGATGAATGAAGAGCTGGTCTTGGGTAATCTGCTTCTAGGCAAGGTTTGTCCGGGTCCTGTTCTACAAGGCGTTTGGCTTCGGGAAAGGATAGTTGTCTTTCAGTTCGTAGTTGTAGAATTTCTTTTTCCTTCTTGAAGACTTTGCAATTGTGGCTAAAGGCAGTATGGTTCCCTGAACAGTTGACACAATGTGAAAGTTTAAAGCAAGGTTTATCGTGTGTGTGTGCATGACCATGGTCACCACAATTGGCACAAATTGTTGGCCTGATGCATGTACGACTAAAATGGCCATACATTTGGCAGTTGAAACAGCGTTTTGGATGAGGAAAATATGGAGAGACTCTGCACCATTCAAAGGCTACAGGTACTTTCTTTGGTAATCTTTCATCTTTGAATGTTAGCAACAGTAACTCATAACCATTCTTGTGAGCAAGACGTTTGAATTTTGCGATGCCGTGTTTGTGAAACCAATTTGTAAGTTCATTGTCGGAGCAGGTCTTACTTTCTTTGGAGAAAATAATGCCTTTGCCTGATTTTTGAAAAGGCTCAATGACGACTTTGGTATTGGCTATCTCATGGGTGCCGGTCCATTTGTCTTGTTGGTCAGAGGTCGCAGGTTTAAGACAGAATGTGCCATTGGTTTGGCGTCTCAGGCTATCTGCAATTGTCGTGTCGCAAAGGTCTGCAATTTTTTCATAGATAGCAACAGATGATAGGTCTTCCAGTGATTGTGTGACACCTTTTATAACAAGCAAATTTTCAGTCTTTGACAGATGTGGGGGGCGGTCAGGGTCAGTCAAGTCATCCGGAGATGTCCTTGTCCATTGAGATCTTGGTAGTCCAGTCGCAAATTTTTCGATCTCAGCCTGGTTTCCCGCTGAGGGACGCGCACCTTGGTAACCCGGTTGACGTACGATCCGGTTTGGAATCATGGTAAATGACATGTTCATTGATATTCCCCTGTAAGGTAGGGGACACACCGTGCATGCGCACTGTCTCATGTTGGCCACTAAGGATAGAGGTCTTCACCTTAGTGTTACCACCCACCGCCACGAGGAGGCCCGAGACCTGCGGGGGCGAGTACTATACAATGCAATCGTACTCATGAAGAGTGTAACAGAGTATGATACAATGCAGTCGTACTCATGAAGAGTGTAACAGAGTAGACGGATTTTTGGGGCACCGCTTGAAGAGGGCATAGACTTGAAACTGTGCTGTTAACTTTAATGTATTAATCAGAATATACAGTTCAGATACTATTTAAAGAAAATATTCATCATATCACTCTGAATCTGGAGATAGCACTGAGATATTTCAAGCCAATTGGCTATCACCAGATCAGTGGAGGACCACCTGTCCACCGCAGATTGTAGGACGTCCTTAAAATGCAGGACTATTCTTCAAACTCAAAAGATGGATGGCTTTTGCTCTCTGTCCTATGATCAGCGCAATTGTAGTGCCTCACAATATTTCACTTTTCTCTTCACCCATACACTCAATAATAGACTGTCTAAACTTTAATTGAGATAGAAACAGCTGTATGGTTTGAGGTTTTTCCTCCAATTTCAGGCGATTTTCAAGTGGGGACATTGTCGGAGCCTGTCAGAAAAAATCGGACAGAAAAGTTATTTTAAGAGAATCGATTAAGTTGCAATCCTACCTTCATCTAAATATCATGCTTTGAGAAAGTCATGTTTGCCATAATTAATTTAAAAGATAGGTTTCAAAGATAACTAGTCTTAGGAAGAAATATGAGACAAACAGAAGTCCGTCAAAAGAAGTATAGTCATCCTTGGATTGTACTAATTTCATCAAAACTTATTAAATTGTTTATTTTTGAGAATCCTTCAAATTAAGTTCACAATTACTTTCTGTCAGAAATCAGAAAAATATTATGATGCATACATGGAATTGAACTTATTGCTTTCCAGAGTAAAAATTACATTCCAACCTTACTGTTTAAAAAGTTTTATGGCTGGCTTGCCACTTATATCGCCACAGTTAGACGAGATGTATGAGTATGTTTCAGAACTCTTGTCCTCCTTGACTAGTTATTTGCGAAGTGGGCGATATCATCCTGACCATACGGTCATAGATTGCCCTGATGTTTAATTTTTCTTCTTTAGAGCTGTGGATCGACCTGTGAACATTTAATTCATTCAGTGAGCCCCGGATTTTCTTCTTAAGAGATGTGAAAATCAACAATCACCGACTCCAATCTGAGTGATTGTATCAGTTCCCTCTTATAAATCTTATCTTTCTTCGGCAATATCCATGTTATGTTAAATTGTTTATAGACTAGTAATAAGTGCCTCTCCATATATATATGTGCACTACAAGTTTTTACCGTCATAGAAAACATACAAAAAATTCATGCTCAATGCTTTATTCAATCATCATCAGAACACACAACATTTGATTTATTTGCCAAAGCAGATGAGTCTTTTGTAGCACTTTGAAGCCAGCCTTTTCCTGCAACGACATCTGCAGCATTTACCGGAACATCTGCACTTGTCACCACAGTCACAGTCACGCTTCTCTGCAAATGAAATGTCTCGGATAAAAAAGGAAAATACCAAAGGAAAAATTTGATCAAAGTTTCAGCCAGAAAAGGATTTGCACCCTCACCTATTTCTTTACCCTCAAAGAGACGTCTTGTAACTTGATGGTCTCCAGAAACAAAGTCGTCCAAAACATCTGGAAAGAAAGATTTGATGATTTAGAAAAAGGCGTATTATATGACAACTGACAGAACACTGATTAATAAAGGCATGAAAAATATCCTCAAATAGAACACTGTTATAATTCAATCTGACATAAGGCAATCTACAAGGTCATCTTCATGGTGAACGTACCCCGTTCTTCTTCATTGAGGTCCTTGGCCACTCTCTGGAGAACAGCCATGCCACGTTTCACCTGGAGAGTACAGTAAAGCTTATGAAGTACAGTCAATGTATTATAATTCAAGTTACATATTTGTTTAGTTTCACAGTCAATTTGGCAGGATACAACTAACCAAAAAAGAATATAATAATTAAAATACAAGAAAAAAATTCACCTCATTTTCTTCTTCAGCGATTTCATTCATCTGCAAATAGAGACACAGAATGATGAATTGATTTGTTACCCAAGAGTTTGTGAATATCAAAAGTTTACCATAAGGCTAATGTGAATTGAATTGTGAGAGCACTTCTCTAATCTTGACAGTCATCATCATCACTAAAACCTCCAAGAACATTTCACTCAATACTGTGCTATTTCAGGTAAAATGTCTGACTGTATTGTGTAACTCTTTCTTTGTACCAAAGCAGGAAAAGGTAATTGATCTCAATTATTCATCTACTAGCAAATCTGTACTGTGTGATATCAAACTGCATTAATGGATTGAACATTTGAATGTAAAATACCAGAGCAGCTCTTTTCTCCAGGAGGGTGTCATCGCTGAGGGCCAGGCCCACAAGGCAGACGAGGGCAACGAGAAACAGTTGGCTTTTCATCCTGCAACAAAATTAACGAAACTGATCTTTTGACTGATTAGAGAATTACAAAACACCAAACAATCATCAAAGCAATGATAATGATTCTTACTTGATTGGTCAGAAGTGAAGCTGATGATCACTCCTTCAAATTTCTCCTTTTATACCAAATTTTCTATGCAATTAGCGGGTCATTCCATCAAATTTGACAAGTGGGCAAACCTATATAAATTTAATAGGCTGACATTATTTGCATGTTTCGCAATAACTGTTGGCGGAAGTGTGAACAGGAACTGATTTTCAATAAAGTGATGAGTAAGAGTTAATAAACTAAGTGAGAGCTGAGTTAATAAACTAAGTAGGTCTGTGGATTGATATAACTTTCTCCACTGATCTGTACATCTATACTTCTTGAATACAGGTCAACTAGTAACCATGCCAAGTGGTAACCAAACCAACTCGTAACCAATTTTGATTTTTCCGAACCAGGTAGTAACCATGGCATTTAGTAATCAATAGGCCATGGCCAAGTAGTAACCAAAAAAAGAAAGTTGTATACCAACTCGTAACCAGTGACTCTTGCCAACTGGTAACCAGGGAAAATCAGAATTTACCAACTCGCAACCAAATTGTAATTACCAGTATTTCAGCTAGTTTAGCATTGTAATTCTAAATATATAGAAATATAAAATTTATATTTGGATAATATATCTCTGAATAAACACGTATTATTATTTGTTTATAAAATTTACAGAGATTTCTTGTGTTAAAGTCTTATTTAGTTTTGGTTATGACTTGGTAGTTGGCAAGAATTTGGTGGTTACCAGTTGGTATGGTCATGAAATTAGTTCAAATGCATGGTTACGACTTGGTTACCCACAAAAAAAGGATGGTTACCAGTTGGTAGGGTTTTTGGTTACCAGTTGGTTGGTTACTAGTTGGTTGGTTACCAGTTGGTTTGGTTACCAGTTGGCATGGTTACTAGTTGACTTGATACCATACTTCTTCATGCATGCTACACATCAGTGTATTTATTTTTCCTGGCAAGATATTGGTAAAACATAAAAGTTTACCAGAAGAAATAATTATCATTCCTGTTGAGAACCCTCCATTGTGGACCACATACAATGACATGTTCATGAGAAGAGGCAAATAAAGATATATGTTCTGTTAATTACTGTATCAAAACATGCCCATGTTCTGGCCTCTGGTCATGAACCCATACCAGATTGTTCTTAGCACTTACTTGAGCATCAGGTTTCATGAAAGAAGATGTAAATGTTTGCTTTATCTCGTAAAGGATATTTCATTTAATAGTGGGTATCAAACAGGCTACAGCAGCCAGCTTCAGTTGCAAGCGTGAGCAAGCAGGCTACAACATTTCACTGCCGGTGCTCAGCAGCTGTATTTCACGTCCTCGCTCACATGAATTTCTGAGGCAGACCAGCTCAGTCTTGCTGTGTTCTGCTGAGCGTGGACCTGACAGGCAACAGTGCGAACCTGAAAGGCAGCAGTCCCACTCTGCCCTACAAAGGTAAAGTACAGTAACTGACACTCTGTACTTGACCTTTGTAGCCCCTACAGCTGAGAATTGAATTATAAAATTCCTAACTTTATTATGAAAATGTTGAGGACTACCTAAGGTTCAAGGGTTACTTTTGAATTTTTAAAATTTTTGGTTCCCACCTTTACGGTAGGGATGTACAATGATAAAGTACAGCAAAGGCAGTTACTGTACTTTACTTTTGTTGGGCAGCACTGCCTCCATTGCCAATTCGACTTGAATTTCGTCAGTCTGAAGCCTCGCTCGCACACCTGCTTGTACAGCAGACTGTGTTCAGTAAGGGTTTCAACTACAATAAACACGAAGCCAGAATTTTTAATTGCTATAGACCATACTTCTACCTTGACTATGAACCTAAATGAATTGAGACTTAGAAAAATAAACTGACTTGAATCACGAAAGAGACTTTGTCCTGCTTCTCATTGATTTCAAATTGTAAATTTTGGCTGGACAGCACATACTATGAACCAAAGCTTTTACTTATAATATTAGTGCAATGTTTTGACATCTTTGTTTTCATGGTCTGTGGATAGAGAAATACGCATGTATGTTTAAATTTCTTGTAAATGCCTGGACAGCCTGTGGGCGAAATAAAGTCAATCCCAAATCCAATTAGTGCCGGTACTCACAGTCATCCATTATTATAAGTCAGTGCCCATTCTCACATCTACGAAAAGTTGTTACAATACATGTTTATATAGGGTGATAATAAATTTGCACAGACAGTACCCACTTGTCAAATATGATGGAATGACCCTCTAATTGCATGATAAATTTTGTATAAAAGGCGAAATTGAAGGATGTGATCATCAGCTTCACTTCTGACCAAGCAAGTAAGTATCAGTCATCATCTCTTTTACAATAATGTGTAGGTTTGTTGCTATCAAAAACTGTTTGTTTTCTCTCATTTTGTCTGCAGGATGAAAAGCCAACTGTTTCTCGTTGCCCTCGTCTGCCTTGTGGGCCTGGCCCTCAGCGATGACACCCTCCTGGAGAAAAGAGCTGCTCTGGTATTGCTTTTTAAAATCCATTTCAAATAGTGACGACTGTCTGACAAAGAGTACTGCTCTCATATTGAAAGTCATAACAACAGTATTTATTCGTGGTATGCTATTTGAACCTATCGTACCAATGCATCAATTCATCATTCTGTGTCCCCTTTTCCAGATGAATGAAATCGCTGAAGAGGAACACGAGGTGAACTTCCATCTTTTACTCTAATGATTGTAATTTTGATTTTAATTTATTTCATTCAGAAACTGACAGTGTAACAAAACTAATATTAAGCATATTATGTCACAGTATACTGTACAGTGACTGTTCTTCATAATTACCAATTTACTCTCCAGGCGAAACGTGGTATGGATCTTCTCCAGAGAGTGACCAAGGACCTCAATGAGGAAGAACGTGGTACGTTCTGTTTGATGATATTTTCGCATGCCTTTTACAAAAAAATTTTTGCCTGCAGATATATTTCGAATATGCCTCTTTTTCTAAACTTACTGATCATCAAGTCTTTCTTTTCAGATGTTTTGGATAACTTTGTTTCTGGAGACCATGAAGTTACCAGACGTCTCTTTGAGGGTAAAGAAATAGGTGAGGGTGCATGACTTTTCTGGTTGAAATTTTGATCAAATTTTATCCTTTGGTATTTTCCTTTGTTATCTTAAACATTTATTTGCAGAGAAGCGTGACTGTGACTGTGGTGACAAGTGCAGATGTTCCGGTAAATGCTGCAGATGTCGTTGCAGGAAAAGGCTGGCTTCAAAGTGCTACAAAAGACTCATCTGCTTTGGCAAATAAATCAAGCATTGTGATTCTGATGATGATTGAATAAAGCATTGAGCATGACTTAGTTTTTATGGTTTCTGTGAAGATAAAGACTGGTGTAGCACATATCTATATTTCTACACATACATAACATGAAGGTAATCGTGTTGTCAAAGAAAGACAAAGGGACAAATAGATGAGACTCCTGCAATCACTCAGAATGGATAAGGTGTTTGTAGGTTTTCACATCTCTTTAGAAGAAAAATTAAAGCATTGAGCATGACTTAGTTATTTGTGTGTTCTGCGATGGTCAAACATTCTCAAATCACTCATACAGCGTGTAAGACTTTAAGTACAAACATAACAAGCAGCTCCTCACATTAATAAATAAAATACAATTGAGAATTTTACAATTATGGTTCCAGTAACACCGCTCTCCAGCCCTGGGAAGTCTTAGCTGTCATACCTCTGGAAAAGATGTTTTCAAACTTATACAAAAATTAAATAAAACATCACTCACTCACTCACTGATTACAGATTACATTTTAAAAAACGCACATCTATTCAAAGGTGTCATCACTTTTCAGCTTCTGGGTAGAACATCATCACTTTCCAGCTTCTGGGTAGAACATCATCGCTTTCCAGCTTCTGGGTAGAACATCATCACTTTCCAGCTTCTGGGTAGAACATCATCACTTTCCAGCTTCTGGGTAGAACATCATCACTTTCCAGCTTCTGGGTAGAACATCATCACTTTTCAGCTTCTGGGTAGAACATCATCACTTTCCAGCTTCTGGGTAGAACATCATCACTTTCCAGCTTCTGGGTAGAACATCATCACTTTCCAGCTTCTGGGTAGAACATCATCACTTTTCAGCTTCTGGGTAGAACATCATCACTTTTCAGCTTCTGGGTAGAACATCATCACTTTCCAGCTTCTGGGTAGAACATCATCACTTTTCAGCTTCTGGGTAGAACATCATCACTTTTCAGCTTCTGGGTAGAACATCATCACTTTCCAGCTTCTGGGTAGAACATCATCACTTTCCAGCTTCTGGGTAGAACATCATCACTTTCCAGCTTCTGGGTAGAACATCATCACTTTTCAGCTTCTGGGTAGAACATCATCACTTTCCAGCTTCTGGGTAGAACATCATCACTTTCCAGCTTCTGGGTAGAACATCATCACTTTCCAGCTTCTGGGTAGAACATCATCACTTTTCAGCTTCTGGGTAGAACATCATCACTTTTCAGCTTCTGGGTAGAACATCATCACTTTCCAGCTTCTGGGTAGAACATCATCACTTTTCAGCTTCTGGGTAGAACATCATCACTTTTCAGCTTCTGGGTAGAACATCATCACTTTCCAGCTTCTGGGTAGAACATCATCACTTTCCAGCTTCTGGGTAGAACATCATCACTTTCCAGCTTCTGGGTAGAACATCATCACTTTCCAGCTTCTGGGTAGAACATCATGTAACTTGCCAAATTTGCGTGATGCTTCTAAACTAAAAATCCTGAATGTTTGAGGTGAATCCATGTATTTTCCACAGATCGAGACAAGCTTCTGTCATGTCCCACCATGTCTAATTTGAAAGTTGCAAAGTTAAACGAGCATGAGGGGAGCACGCTAGCAATTGTGCAGTGTACGAATTACGTACGTAACTGCTACGCGCGAAACTCACAAAAGAGAGCCGATCCGTAGTACGTACGTACATTTTTCGTACAAATTTATAAAAATTTCACACAGGTATTTTTCAGTTACTTTGGCCATTTTAGTGCAATGTGGTTATCACAAATGGTTTAAGTTTAGACCTTACAATGGCCTATCTGAAAAATAACAAGCAAAAAAATCAAGTCAAAGCCCCCAAAACCAACTTAACACGTATAAAATCCATACGAAAATTTACGTATGTTTTACGTACGTAAATATTCTTACGTATTTTTTATGTGAAAACAACCAATTTACGTACGAAAAATGCAAGAAAGAGCTTCCTACGTTTTACATATGATGCAAAATTGGCCATGTAGGGAACCAACCATACATGTTTCATGATTTCAAATGGTCAACAAAGATGTCCAACGAGATTTAAACTGAGAAGTTTGTCGATGAGGACAATTTTCAATACGATGGAAAATGATGTGACAAACAAATGTGATAAACACCGCCTTGGAACAAAAGTATACCATAAACTCACAAAATGCAGCAAGAATGGACCATACGACCATACGACAATAAGAACCATTTTCACTTTTTGACTTGAAGTGAAATTATTTTTGGGACAATTTTCATTGATTGTGAATTTGATTTTTGAACATTTTGCATTAAAAGTGGCCTAATAAAGCCATTTCAATTTTTTGTCTTTATCAAACCTTCTAGACTATCAAAAAGGATGTCAACTGCGACCCTACAAAGTTACATAAAAATACCTTCATTACAAGTTAGATTTTAAGCTGTTTAAAAATGTGCCGGTGTCGCATATTATGTAGGGTGAAGAACCCTGTAAATATGGTCACAAAAATGATGAGAAAAACAGAAAAGACAGATGGTCCAGTGCCGTGAGTTGGTAAAATTTCAGTTTTGGGCCAACATGCACTTACATTTTAGGTCATATCTAAGCCCCATAAAGGAATTTATGCTGGTATGATGGATCGAATGATAGGCAAAAATATCTTCTTTGATGTAAATAGCAGCAATTGCATCCATATGTCACTGGTCTTGAGATAATGAGTGATCAATGATTGCAGTTAGGGAAATTTTTGGTGTCGCGCCTGGACACTGCATGAAAAATTTTTGCATACAACTTTCAAATACAGGAAAAGGGATGAATTTAGGATCAAAATTGTAATGCATTACTGTTCCCTGATTAGTTGGGCATCTTGTGAATCCAGAAAAATGGCAATTGGATGTTTCTATATTTTTTTAATACACCTTTTGTAATCCTCAGTTGGTGTGTCCCGGGTGAAGCTTAAAAGTGCAATGTGATTTTTGATGTCACGGATAAACCACTGATCGAAACATTTTAGGAAAATTCGATATACCAATGCATTGCTCATGACCTTGTCTGTCAGGAATATATCACTTTAAGTGGCTGAGGCTGTTGTGTCAGGAGCTGTGATGGCTTGAGTAAGACTGACAACAGCGCGACGCTCTTATATTCTGCAAACATTCTGTGGGACTTCTCTTGTTCGGGTACTTCCTGATGAAGGCTTGTTGCTGGAATTCTTGCATTCTTGGTATTATTGTCATGCTCATGAGCCTGGCTTTGTATTGGTGTATAGAATAGGGTAGAAAGTCCAACCCATAATGGCATTAGAGCCCTATATTTGAGACTGACAAAAAATGCGACGCTCTCACATTTTGAAATATTTATGAGGACCTTTCTTCTTTACACGCTTCTTGATGAAGGCTAGTGGAAGGAAAGTTACCTTTTCTGATATGATTTTGTTGCTCATGAGCCCAGGTTTCTATTGGTCTATAGAACGCGGTTGTAAATGTAACCTATCATGGTATTAGTGGCCTGTCTTTGTCACTGACAACAAATGTGGCACTCTCACACTTTGTAAAAATGTCTGTTCAGACATGTCTTGTTCAAATGCCTTGTGATAAAGACTCTTTGCTGGAATTTTCACTTGTTTGATATTGTGTTGTTACACTTGAGCTTGGCTTTCCATTGGTATATACAATATGGTTTTTAGTCAAACCTATTGTTAGATTCTATATGAATCTAATATATATAAATTTTTTTTTTTTTTCTTTCTTTCTCTCTCTTTGCTATAACTCACTAATTAAATTTAATGGTGTTGTCTACGTTTTCAATGTTTCATGTTTCCAAACTTTCCAATTGAGACAATACTTGTTGTGTGCCATTGTTTGACATAGTCACAGCTATTGTTTGTCATGGCTAGGCGTCGACATTGTGTGAAATACTTCCACTTGCAACTTGTAAAGCTTGAATAAGACATTTGAAGAGAAGACATCAAATTGCACACATGATACCTTTTTTATGTAGAGATACAATTGCCAAGAAGCCTCACATTATTGTAAGTAAATTATTTATTTATTATTTATTCACTTAACTGTACTTTATGTTATACTGTGTTTCTCACTTGTCAGATATTTATATAGATATGTGAAAGTTGCTCAATTACTTGGTTGTTTATTTGCACAATGTAATTGCCATGGATCTTGACCTATTTAAATAACTTCATGGCAGACATGTCATTGCAACTGTCCATACACTGTTTGAAGTTATTTCCTATTATTTGGTAAATGTGGCAAATGCCTAATACTTGTGTTTTGTATTTGTTTGTAGATTACCAGTAAATCAGAACTTTTCTGCGTCAATAAACGTGAGGACTAAAATACAACTCCATGAAATGTCATTTGTTCGTACTCTACATAACAGTAATAATAATGGCTGATCAACTGAAGGCGACACGCAAAATAAAGAAACGTTCGGTGACCAAGGAAATTAATGCTGCGGAAAGGTTTATGGCAGAAGACAACAAAGATCAAGTGAAAACCATATTTGACAAGATAAAGAAGAATTTTGTGGACTTTGAACATGCTCATGAAGAATATCATGCTTCCCTTAATGACGAATCTGAAGTTGATGAAAATGAAGAAGACTTTTATACAGTCCAGAAGTCCTATGTGCAGTCCATTACATCTATGAAGGCCTGGCTTGCTGGGGAGGGTGGAGCACACAAGGCATCTGAAGGCATTACTAGGAGTGAGCTCATTGCATTGCTTAATTTGCCAAGTGTGAAGTTGGATAACTTTGACGGCGACCCCCTTCAATACCACAATTTCTTCGCGGTGTTTGATGAACGGGTAGATAGTGTCACTACTGATAGTCGTATGAAACTAAGCAGACTACTACAGTATTGTGCTGGAAATGCAAAACGAGCCATTCGTGGCTGTTCACTTATTGTGACCACCAGCATGGCTGTGGTCACTTAGAAATCGTACGATTCAACGCACATTTTTGCGGAGGAATAGAACAAGATCCACTTGATGCCCAGTCATGAAACTTGCTGTATGTACCTAACTTTACACTCCTTACTCGCGGCTCTTAAGACCCAATGCAAAAAAAGGGTATTTGATGCACTTTGGTAATTCAGGGTTTTTTAGTGGCACAGTCTACCTTATTGTTTTTTTATTGGCAACTGGTGTGTTTTGAGACAGCCCCCAGACTTGTAGCTCTGCCATTGGTCTATATTTGATCAGACTCGATATGCATGACTGCCTTGGCTTATACTGAAGGCCAGTGCAGGGGGATGTCTCAAAAGGAGCCAAACTCTGTATTTCCAAATAGTCCAGGGGGATGTCTCAAAAGCAGCCAAACTCTGTATTTCCAAATAAAATAAGTGGGGGCACCCAGTGGGATAGCCATAGGGTGGGGGCACCCCTGTGGGTTACCCAAAGGGTGGGGGCACCCCTGTGGGTTACCCAAAGGGTGGGGGCACCCCTGTGGGTGTAATGTTGCCAATGGGTGTAATGTTGCCAATGGCGTAATGTTGCCAATGGGTGTAATGTTGCCAATGGGTGTAATGTTGCCATGGGGAGTAATGTTGCCAATGGGTGTAATGTTGCCAATGGGTGTAATGTTGCCAATGGTTTAATGTTGCCAATGGATGTAATGTTGCCAATGGGTGTAATGTTACCAATTGTGTGATGTTGCCAATGGGTGTAATGTTGCCAATGGGTGTAATGTTGCCAACGGGTGTAATGTTGCCAATGGGTGTAATGTTGCCAATGGCTGTGATGTTGACAATGGGTGTAATATTGACAATGGGTGTAATGTTGCCAATGGTGTAATGTTGCCAATGGGTGTAATGTTGCCAGTTGGTGTAATGTTGCCAGTGGTGCAATGTTGCCCATGGGTGTAATCTTGCCAATGGAGGTAATATTGCCATTGCTTGTAATGTTGCCATTGGGTGTAATGTTGCCAACGGGTGTAATGTTGCCAATGGTGTAATGTTGCCAATGGGTGTAATGTTGCCAGTGGGTGTAATGTTGCCAGTGGTGCAATGTTGCCAATGGGTGTAATGTTGCCAATGGAGGTAATGTTGCCAATGGGTGTAATTTTGCCAATAGGTGTAGTGTTGCCAATGGGTGTAATGTTTCCAATGGTGTAATGTTGCCATTGCGTGTAATGTTGCCATTGGGTGTAATGTTGCCAATGGGTGTAATGTTGCCATTGGGTGTAATGTTGCCATTGGGCGTAATGTTGCCATTGGGTGTAATTTTGCCATTGGGTGTAATGTTGCCAATGGGTGTAATGTTGCCAAGGGTGTAATGTTGCCAAGGGTGTAGTGTTGCCAAGGGTGTAATGTTGCCAATGTGTGTAACGTTGCCAATGGGTGTAATGTTGCCAATTGTGTGATGTTGCCTATGGGTGTAATGTTGCCAATGGGTGTAATGTTGCTAATGGGTGTAATGTTGCCAAGGGTGTAATTTTGCCAAGGGTGTAATGTTACCAATGGGTGTAATGTTGCCAATGGGTGTAATGTTGCCAATGGGTGTCATTTTGCGATGGGTGTGATGTTGTCAATTGTGTGGTGCTGCCCATAGGTGTAATGTTGCCAATGGGTGTAATGTTACCAAGGGGTGTACTGTTGCCATGGGTGTAATGTTGCCAATGGGTGTAATGTTGCCAATGGTGTAATGTTGCCCATTGTTGTAATGTTGCCAATGGGTGTAATGTTGCAAATGGGTGTAATGTTGCCAATGCGTGTAATGTTGCCAATGGGTGTAATGTTGCCAATGGATGTAATGTTGCCAATGGTGTAATGTTGCCAATGGGTGTAATGTTACCAATGAGTGTAATGTTGCCAATGGTGTAATGTTGCCAATGGGTGTAATACTGCCAATGGGTGTAATGTTGCCAATGGGTGTAATGTTGCCAATGGGTGTAACGTTGCCAATGGGTGTAACGTTGCCAATGGGTGTAATGTTGCCAATGGGTGTAATGTAACCAATGGTGTAATGTTGCCTGTGAGTCTAATGTTGCCAGTGGAGTTAATGTTGCCAATGGGTGTAATGTTGCCAATGGATGTAATGTTTACCAAGTGGTTGCACAGTATTTTAATGCGATGTCGTGCACTGGTAGCAGAGCTACGTTTGTGCATCTTATGCACTCCGTTTTTTTTTGGCCAATAATTTCTTGATCACATTTGATGAAACAAATTCTTTCTGAACAGTCTGGTCTTCAAACACATAATTTCTGATGTAAGGGGGTGACCATTTCATATCCAGGGAGGGGGAGGGCTTGGAATTTTTTTTTTAGTAAATAATTTCTTGCTCACTTCTGATGAAACAAATTCTTTCTGAACAGTCTGATCCTGAAATAAATCATTCCTGGTGGGGATACATTTAACAGCCTGGTGTTTCTAAGTTAGGGGCAACAATTTAATAATCAGGGGGACTTGGGGAGGATCTCAGCAGGAAATCTTTACTTATTTTTGTAAATCACTTCAATTATTTGGCCGACATCTTGTCCCTGTTGGACAGCAATCCATGGGCCAGACAATCCCTTGGCATATGCTGCATCTAGTTGTCACTGCTTAGCATAGAAAAACACATCATCTGGCATCTTTGGTATATTTGCACATGCTTGCACTTCATCATTATGAACAGTCAACATTTTGGAGCCACAAGACCAGCTTTTCAGAAACATAAACAGGTGAAGGGCCCTCTAGTGGCCAAAAATGTAACTATGACAGGTGAATTTGGAGATGGGCCCCCACTGAATTATATTGCACAACACAGCATCAGCCATCAGTGCCCTCTAGTGGTCATTTCTTGAACCACAGGCAAAGAGATCTTGCACTTGGTGACCCCAGACCAATTAAAGTTCAATGTCAAAGAAAGTCCTGATTGCATTTCTACATAATTATGGGATTTTCACTCAAAAACTCAATAAGGGATAGAATGAGTTATATTTTTGTCACTCAAATCTTGAGAAGCTTGACAAAAATGAATAACCAGAGGCCATGAAATACACTGTACATAGCATGTGGTGCAGTATATAGTGATCATCCACTTCTGTAATTTTTGAGATTAAGGAGATTTACAATTGTTAATGCCTTAGGAAAAAAAGCTCTAATCAATAGCCATAGACAAGGCTACTGACCAGTGTGCTGGTCATGCAGCCACTGAACCTTAAGAAAAGTCTGTGAACTTTGCACACGTGGTTGTGTTGGGGGTGTGGCCTAGTGAAGAAATGAGGCCTCTGATAGGCTAAGAGCTTTGGCTTTTCTGGGAAAGTTGGGTTGCTTGCTTTTGAGAAGGTCCCTCAAGTAAGGTCATGGGATCAGCTGAGTCAAAATATTGGGGGTCTTCTCAAAATATACATCTATTACTAGGCCTGCAGAATTAGTTGTGTAAACAGAATAAAAGATGCATTGAATGTGTGATTTCCACTGGCAATTGGTGACACAATGAGAGCTCACTTCGTGCATACAGGTATGTAAACATTCCTAATTAATCTGTGCAGTGTTCAGGAAGAATTTATGGCTTGCATATATACATGTATGCACAGTATGCATTATCATGGCTTCGGAAGGTGCATGCTGTAGGCCCAATCAACAATCAACACTTCAACAACAATAATCACAACATCTGGGCAGTTGAATAGGCCTATGAAACTATTATTACTCACTTACTTGTACAGGTTTAATTGTCCCTCTACAGAATTAATCAGCTGATCTGCTTGACATCAAATTGATGATGCAATACGGCTTCCCTTATCTATCTATCTATCTATCTATCTATCTATCTATCTATCTGTTTAGCTTTCTATCTGTCTATCTATCATCCTACTGTAAATTCAAGGACTCCTTCGTCTTAACCAGCCAGACAGGGGTGCCCATCGACAAAAACTTGCATGCTACCTTTTCTCATCCGCAAGAAGGACATCTATAGGCTGGGTTTTATGGTCAAAATTAAAATTTTAATATTTTTCCCCACTCTCACCCCCATTTCACGGGTATTATGCTAGTAAGCTATAATGTACATAAGCCCAAAGTGACTTTTGTTCAGGGGGGGGGGCTGGTAGGGTGTGTGGACACTGGACAGTGACCTTTCCCATACAAAAAGCCGGCCACAGAGACTTACCCCAGCAGCAGCTGGCAGAGAGGAAGGGGGGGGGGGGTTGTCAAGTGAGTTTTGATTAATATTATTTGTAGAAATTATTACATCTTTGGGTAGTCAGTATTAAAAATTTTATATGATCTGACTTGTAATTCTTCAGAGCATGGATTAAATAGCCTGGCCTGATTATCAAATTATATGTTCACTATACCTTGTTCCTCATGCCATGTAAACAAACTTATCAGTCTGAGCGCTCTGTCTCCCTTTAGATAAAAAATTTATAATCAAGAAAAAAGTGAAACAGAAACATTGAAATGGTCTTAAGAGGGGGGGGGGCAGTCCAATTTTGACACCTCATGTGTCAAAATGATTCATCTGGAAATTTATAGGCCTACATTTAAGATTTTTGCTTTGCACTGATGTAATGATGAGCAGGCAATCAACACTTGGAGCACAATATAATTTGCGCCAAAAAGTTGAGGGTCTTCTCAAAACATACATTTGCCTGTTACTATCCAAATTAATTTTGTATAGGCTTATTAAATCCCACTTTTATTTGCTTAGCTTTGCATGTGTTGTGTTAAATTGGAATTTGGCCTGCATCTTCCAAATATGACACTTATTGCTGTTTAGATAGTTCAGGAATAGGTTTGAATTGGAATATAGAAGTGTGGTGGCTTCAAAGAGGCAATTGAGTATGGCAATTACTGGCAATTACCAGTGCCTGGGACCAAGATAAACCCCTGGGAAACCCATCCGTGTGTGCGTAAAAAAATCGCTCCCTGTCTGATTTCGGAATTCCACGCAGGTGAACATGGACACGGAGTGGACCAAAGAATAGCATGTAGTGCAATTAATTGTTGTTCTATTTTTCACGCACACGGAGCATGCAACTCAGAGCACGCAGCACGGACAAATGGGTAGTCCCCTTTATGCATTACTGCACTGCAGCACGGCACTGAATTACAACAATGCATTACAGCACTGCATTACAGAACTGCATCACAACACTGCATTGTATTACCTGAGTTACCTCTCCTGCACCGCTTTGCATTACTGCAATGCATTACTGGATTGTATTACTGCACTGCACATAGCATTACAGCACTGCATCACTGCACTACCTTACAACAATGCATTATTGCACTGCATTACAACAATTCATCAATGTATTGCATTACGGCACTGCATTAACAGAGCACTGACCTGAGCGTTTTGTTGCAGTGCTACAATGTTTGATATATAGACGGAGCCATGGCAATCTGGTACCATATATACTCGAATAGAGGCTACAGGAATAAAGGCCCAGTGAATTAAGGCCCAACTTCAATTTGAATAAAACCATCTCAAACAGAGGCCCCCTCATATAAAGTACCATGTCAAGTAGAGGCCCCAATTGAATAGACTCAATTGGCTCCACTCTGATGAAGACTGCACTCAAAGAGAGACCCCCTCAAATACAAGCTCCCTTTTAATAGAGGCCCCACTTCCATACAGGTCCATTGAATAGAGCCCCTCCCCTCGAATAAAGGCCTCAAATACTGCACCCCTTGCATAAGGTCAAGTCCCAACTTGCATAGAGGCCCCCCCCGAATAAAGGCCCCACTAGAATAGAGGCCCATCTTGAATATATGCCCCCCCATTCAATAGAGGACCCCTTGAATATCAGCCTCTCTGAAATAAAAGACCCCCTTGAGAAGAGGTCCGTTTGAATAAAGGACCCCTCTTCATCTGAGACATAGATGGCAGTGAATATATATTACCACTATTATGCAACTGGCCACCACTGAAAAGGAAAACCACGGAAAACCACTGAAAACCACAGCATATGAACTTGGCTGGCATTGCCATTTACTGTTTTTGCTGTCAATTGCCTGTTTGAAGAAATAATGCGCTATATATATATAGTCCATCTGGTGGTCACATTAACATCGCTTGCGATTCTAGTTGATGGTGAGCAGGGCTATACTACAGCTAGAAGAATCCTGAAGAAGCGCTTTGGAAATGTGGATATAATTACCGATCGCATCCTCAAGAACCTAAAAGTTGGTGGCCCTATCAAGACAGCGGATGAAATTCAACAACTCTCTGATGATATCTGCAATTCGTATGCGACTCTCCACAAGATGAAAAGAATAAATGAGGTCAACACACAATCTTCAATAGTTGAGATCATCAGGCGAACGCCCCAATTTCTGCAAGACCGATGGAAAGAGTACGTATTTGACTATAAACGTTCTAATGACAAGTATCCCAATTTCAAAGAACTTATGGATTTCTTCCTTGAAGTTTCTGAGGAAGTAACTGATCCAATCTATGGCTACTCCATGGCGACTAGTAAGCCATCCACTGAAAACAAGTCAAAATATTCTGTATCTTCATTTGCAACTGCCATTGATCATGACCACAATGTAAAGCTACCTGCATGTGTTGCATGTGGAGAGAACCATCGTCTGTTTGACTGCATGAAGTTCAAGTCTATGAAGCCATCTAGGAGACAACAATTGGTAACTTCTTACAAACTTTGTGAACTTTGCCATCAATAAGTTTCTATATATTTAAGATATCACTATGAAACTATCATGGTATAATGGGCCTGTGTTTAAGGCTGACAAAAAGTGCAAAGCTTGCTTTCGGGCATTACCGGCTAATTACACCATAGAAGGTATGAGAAGGCAAAAAATGAAAAATCTGTTTTTTGTTTGTTTTAAGAATATTATTCAACAAAATGTGTGCAAGTTTCATAGTGATATCTTAAATATTCTTTGCTGCAGAGGTATTTGAAGAAACAAAGTTTCATTGTGAATAAACTGCATTTCAAGTTAGTATTTTCTTCACATTCATGTTTAAATTTACTAGCATAATGTGTCATAGACGTCACAAAAATGCATATACAACCTCAAATTTTTTGATTTGGAACCTAATAACACATAGGAAGCATATCAGTGATTATTGATTTTTTGGTCAATTTCACCAGAAGTCCCAAATTTTACCAACTTGTGGCATTGGTCCAGATAATGATTGGTTTTCACACTGAATGATACAATGCAATCGTACTAATGAAGAGTGTAACAGAGTAGACAGATTTTTGGGGCACCGTTTGCAGAGGGCGTAGACTTGAAACTGTGCTGTTAGCTGTAATGTATTAATCAGAATATACAGTTCAGATACTATTTAAAGAAAATATTCATCATATTACTCTGAATCTGGAGATAGCACTAAGATATTTCAAGCCAATTGGCTATCATCAGTTCAGTGGAGGACCACCTGTCCACCCCAGATTGTAGGAAGTCCTTAAAATGCAGGACTATTCTTCAAACTCAAAAGATGGATGGCTTTTGTTCTCTAGGACTCTATGATCAGTGAAATTGTAGTGCCTCACAATATTTCACTTTTCTCTTCACCCATATACTCAATCATAAGACTATCTAAACTTTAACTGAGATATAAACAATTGCATGGTTTGAGGTTTTTCCTCCAATTTAAGGCGATTTTCAAGTGGGGACATTGTCGGAGCCTGTCAGAAAAAATCGGACAGAAAAGTTATTTTAAGACGAATCGATTAAGTTGCAATCCTACCTTCATCTAAATATCATGCTTTGAGAAAGTCATGTTTGCCATAATTAATTTAAAAGATAGGTTTCAAAGATAACTAGTCTTAGGAAGAAATATGAGACAAACAGAAGTCCGTCAAAAGAAGTATAGTCATCCTTGGATTGTACTAATTTCATCAAAACTTATTAAATTGTTTATTTTTGAGAATCCTTCAAATTAAGTTCACAATTACTTTCTGTCAGAAATCAGAAAAATATTATGATGCATACATGGAATTGAACTTATTGCTTTCCAGAGTAATTATTACATTCCAACCTTACTGTTTAAAAAGTTTTATGGCTGGCTTGCCACTTATATCGCCACAGTTAGACGAGATGTATGAGTATGTTTCAGAACTCTTGTCCTCCTTGACTAGTTATTTGCGAAGTGGGCGATATCATCCTGACCATACGGTCATAGATTGCCCTGATGTTTAATTTTTCTTCTTTAGAGCTGTGGATCGACCTGTGAACATTTAATTCATTCAGTGAGCCCCAGATTTTCTTCTTAAGAGATGTGAAAATCAACAAACACCAACTCCAATCTGAGTGATTGTATCAGTTCCCTCTTATAAATCTTTCTTCGGCAATATCCATGTTATGTTAAATTGTTTATAGACTAGTAATAAGTGCCTCTCCATATATATATGTGCACTACAAGTTTTTACCGTCATAGAAAACATACAAAAAATTCATGCTCAATGCTTTATTCAATCATCATCAGAACACACAACATTTGATTTATTTGCCAAAGCAGATGAGTCTTTTGTAGCACTTTGAAGCCAGCCTTTTCCTGCAACGACATCTGCAGCATTTACCGGAACATCTGCACTTGTCACCACAGTCACAGTCACGCTTCTCTGCAAATGAAATGTCTCGGATAAAAAAGGAAAATACCAAAGGAAAAATTTGATCAAAGTTTCAGCCAGAAAAGGGTTTGCACCCTCACCTATTTCTTTACCCTCAAAGAGACGTCTTGTAACTTGATGGTCTCCAGAAACAAAGTCGTCCAAAACATCTGGAAAGAAAGATTTGATGATTTAGAAAAATGCGTATAAATGGCAGCTGAAAGACACTGATTACTAAAGGCATGAAAAATGTCCTCAGGCAGAACACAGGTTAGGATTCAATCCGACATAAGCCAATCTGCGAGGTCATCTTCAGATCAGGTAAACGTACCCCGTTCTTCTTCATTGAGGTCCTTGGCCACTCTCTGGAGAACAGCCATACCACGTTTCACCTGGAGAGTACAGTAAAGCTTATGAAGTACAGTCAATGTATTATAATTTAAGTTACAGATTTGTTTAGTTTCACAGTCAATTTGGCAGGATACAACTAACCAAAATATAAATTATAATCATTAAAATACAAGAAGGAAATTCACCTCGTTTTCTTCTTCAGCAATTCATTAATCTGGAAATAGAGACACAGAATGATGAATTGATTTGTTACCACAGAGTTTGTGAATACCAAAAGGCTAATGTGAATTGCACTGTGAGAGCACTTCTCTTGTCTCGGCAGTCATCATCAATCATTACTGAAACCTCCAAGAACATTTCACTCTACTGTGCGATTTCAGGTAAAATGTCTGACTGTATTGTGTAACTTTTTTTTTGAACCAAAGGAGGAAACTGTAATTGATCTCAATTATTCATGTACCAGCAAATTTGTACTGTGTGATATCAAACTGCATAAATGGATTGAACATTTCAAAGAACAATACCAGAGCAGCTCTTTTGTCCATGTCATCGCTGAGGGCCAGGCCCACAAGGCAGACGAGGGCAACGACAAACAGCTGGCTTTTCATCCTGCAACAAAATTAAAGAAACTGATCTTTTGACTGATTTGAGAATTACAAAACTCCAAACAATCATCAAAATCATGATAATGATACTTACTTGATTGGTCAGAAGTGAAGCTGGTAACCACATCCTTCAAATTTCGCCTTTTATACCAAATTTGTGAGGCAATTAGTGGGTCATTCCATCAAATTTGACAAGTGGGCAAGCCTATATAAATTTAAAAGGCTGATATTGTTTACATTTTCTGTAATAATTGTCGGCGGAAGTGTGAACAGGAACTGATTTTCAATAAAGTGATGAGTAAGAGTTAATAACTAAGTAAGAGCTGAGTTAATAAACTAAGTGGGTCTGTGGATTTATTTTCATTTCATATACAGATCATATTGACTTTTGGCAAAGCGATAATCATTTTCAACTTTCTTCACTGATCTGTCCATCTATACTTCTTCATGCATGCTATGCATCAGTGTTACATTTTCTTGGCAAGATATCGGTAAAACATAACTGTTAACTGAAAGAAATTATTCCTGTTGTGAACCCTCCATTGTGGACCACCCATGATCACGTGTTCATGAGAAGAGGCAAATAAAGATTTGTTCTCTCATTAACTATGTCAAAATACTGTACGTGCATGTTCTGGCCTTTGGTTATGAACTTATGAGTCTTCACCAGATTGTTCATTGCCTTTACATGTACCTGGTTGTCAGATTTCTAGACTTACGAGGCAAATTTTGGCTTTATCTTGTGAAGGATATTTCATTTAATACTGGGTTTCAAATAAAATAAACACTAAGCTAGAATTTAAAATTGCAGACCAGTCTCCTACCATGACTAGGAACTAAAATGAATTAAGACATAGAACAATAAACTGACTGGAATCAGGAAAGAGACTTTGACCTACTTCTCACTGATTTCAAATTGTAAATTTTGGCCGGACAGCACATAATATGAACCGGCGCTTTTACTTATAATATTAGTGCAATGTTTTGATATCTTTATTTTCATGGTCGGTGGATAGAGAAATGTGAGTTTCGGTTTAAATTTCTTGTAAACGCCTGGACAGCCTGTGGGCGAAATAAAATCAATCCCAAATCCAATTAGTGCCGATACTCAGAGTCATCCATTATTATAAGTCAGTGCCCATTCTCATATCTACGAAAAGTTATTACAATACATGTTTATATAGGGTGATAACTAATTTGCACAGACTGTACCCACTTGTCAAATTTGATGGAATGAGCCTCTAATTGCATGACAAATTTGGTATAAAAGGCGAAACTTGAAGGATGTGATCATCAGCTTCACCTCTGACCAAGCAAGTAAGTGTCAGTGGTCATCTCTTTAATAATTACTATCATTTTGGATGTTTGTAATTATCAAATCGGTCAAAAACAGTTTCCCTCTATTTTGTTGCAGGATGAAAAGCCAACTGTTTCTTGTTGCCCTTGTCTGCCTTGTGGGCCTGGCCCTCAGCGATGACATGGAGAAAAGAGCTACTTTGGTATTTTTCTTTCAATCCATTTCAGTAGTGATGATGACTGTCAGACAAAGAGTACTGCTCTCATAATGAAAAACACCACAACAGTATTTATTGGTATTTCTAGAACCTATAGTAGCAATACATCAATTCATCATTCTGTGTCCCCTTTTCCAGATGAATGAAATTGCTGAGGAGGAAAATGAGGTAAACTTCCTTCTTTTATTCTAATGATTTTGATTTTAATTTATTTCATTCAGCAAAACTGACATTGGAACAAAACAAATATCAAGCATATTATGTTACAGTATACTATTAGTCCGTGGGCCAGATATCGAAACCCTCCCCCCCCCTTGGGAATTTCGTAGACCCATATATTTTGAAAGATATATATCTTAAGTTACAAAATTTGCTTGTTGGTCAATCTTAGACCTCAACGATAACCAGCAGGAGCTATATGAGTGCGGGAAGGTTGAAAATAAATTTTCGCCAAACAGAATGCCGCTATTTTCAGAAAATATACTGTTATTCATACACTAATCCATGTATAGATGCTTAGATGGTACCATTTTGAAGGTATTTAATTCTTCTATCTATTTAGTGCAAAAATTGATTGATTAGGATATCTATTTTGGTCAACAGAATGGAAAACATGCGGCCATTACTCGAAATTAAAAAGAAAATTTCATTTTATTTCACAAAAGTTCCCCGTACGGGTCACTTGGGGTCAGAAGCATCCTGAAGTTTCTTTCACATCATTCTGTATATTCATAGCTTTAAAATGATGTATAACACAACCATGTAACTGCAACAATAGCTTACCTGCAGTCAATTATTCATTATTGCATTTATGTACGATTAAGTCAAATTTTCCGATATAGGGGATGAACGACATAGATTGCTGTGAATATATCTTCCAGGATTCTCTGTATCTTTATGAAAACAATTGTAGATATTTGTAATAGTCTATATTCTGTTAACTATGTTTTCAGGGGTTTTAAAACAGGTATTTTCATGTTTTTAACTTGGTTATGGCAGCCATATTGCAGATTGGCAACCAAACATATTTTCTTACAAACATGTCCGGGTGACCTACATTGATGGTTTTCAGGATAAACATAATTTTTCCTGAAATAAGAACTTAATCACAACTGGTTTTCCTTTTCTGAAAGGAAGACCAGTGCATTTACCCCTTGTTTATTCAAAATGGCAGCCTCAATCCCAGAAAAAATACATTTTTTCTGAATATCGGGTGCCAAACTTCATTATTTTTAACAAGAAATGCTTTATGCCACAAAATTGGCAAAAACTGCCTCAATAGTCATTTATATAACAAAATGTAGGTATCATTGAAACCACAAATTAGTAGGGTATATGATGCTATGTTGATTTACAAAAGAGGAGGGACTGAAATTTGACAGAAGGTCATTTTCTTTATCTTACCCCAACATTTTACTTAAAACAAAAGAAGATTTCCACACACATACAATCACTGTAATCAAAGGTAAATTCTATACAAAAGTGATGAATTCAGCCATGGTTAATAAAAGAAGAAATTGGTTATTTATTAAAAATATTTCTCATTTATAACAGGAATGCTCATAACAAGAGAGGCCCTTTTTCTTCCCTTACCCAGTTTTTCTTTTGCCAAAAATTATTTTTGCACAGAAATGGTAACAAAGATGTTAAATTAATTTTTTATTATTTTAAGTACAAACCATTATTTTTTTAAAGATAATATTGAGTATTACATGGTAATTTTTAATATATTTATCAGGCTACCTGGCACATATAATTTCATTTTGGACAAAGGGTCCGGACTTTCTAGCCAGACTTTGTAAAATTTGGACTATCGCAGATTTTTGGTAAAATTCAACAACTCCTCAACTATGAACTGGGTTAGAAGTGGTTTATAAAAATGATTAGGCATATTGAATTTAATATGGTAATTTTGTATATTTACCAGGCTATCTGGTACATATAGTTTCATTTTGGACCAAGGTTCTGGACACTCTAGTCAAGCTTTGTAAAATTTGGACTATCGCTGAATTTTGCTAAAATTCAACAACTCCTAAACTATGAACTGGCTTAAAAGTGGTTATGAAAATGACTAGGCATATTGAATTTTATATGGCAATTTAGGATATTTCCAAGGCTATCTGGCACATATAGTTTCATTTTGGACAAAGGGTCTGGACACTCTAGTCAAGCTTCGTAAAATTTGGACTATCGCAGAATTTTGCTAAAATTCTACAACTTCCAAAATATGAACTGGCTTAAAAGTGGTCATAAAAATGGCTAGGCATGTTTAATTTTATATGGCAATTTAGCTTATTTACCAGGCTATCTGGCACATAAAGTTTGATTTTGTACCAAGGTTCTGGATACTCCATCCACACTTTGTAAAATTTGGGCGATCGCAGATTTTTGCCAAAATTCAGCAGCTCCTCAACTATGAACTGACTTAAAAGTGGATATAAAAATGACTAGGCATATTTAATTTCATATGGTAATTTAGTATATTTACCATGCTTTCTGGCACATATAGTTTCATTTTGGACCAAGGTTCTGGACACACTAGTCAAGTTTCGTAAAATTTGGACTATCGCAGATTTTTGTTAAATTTCAACAACTTCCAAACTATGAGCTGGCTTAAAAGTGGTAATAAAAATGGCGAATCATATTGAATTCTATATGGTAATTTAGCTTATTTGCCAGGCTATCTGGCACAGATAGTTTCATTTTTGACCAAGGTTCTGGACACTCTCGTCAAGCTTCGTAAAATTCGGAAAATCATAGATTTTTGCTAAATTTCAACAACTTCCAAACTATGAACTGGCTTAAAAGTGGTCATAAAAATGGCTAATTATATTGAATTTTATATGGTAATTTAGCTTATTTGCCAGGCTATCTGGCACATATAGTTTCATTTTGGACCAAGGGTCTAGACACTCAAGCCACACTTCGTAAAATTTGGACTAGCGAAGATTTTTGCTAAAATGCAACAACTCCTTAACTATGAACTGGCTTAAAAGTGGTCATAAAAATGGCTAGGCAATAGGCATATTGAAATTTATATGGCAATTTAGTATATTTACCAGGCTATCTGGCACATATAGTTCTATTTTGGACCAAGGGTCTGGGCACACCAGCCACACTTTGTAAAATAAGGACTATCACAGATTTTTGCCAGATTTCAACAACTTCCTAACTATGAGCTGGCTTGAAAGTGGTCATAAAAATGGCCAGGCATATTGAATTCTATATGGTAATTTAGCTTATTTGCCAGGCTATCTGGCACAGATAGTTTCATTTTGGACCAAGGTTCTGGACACTCTAGTCAAGCTTTGTAAACTTTGGACAATCGTAGATTTTTGCTAAATTTCAACAACTTCCAAACTATGAACTGGCTATGGCTTGGGTGTCCAGACCCTCGGTCCAAAATGAAACAATACCCTTTCCATGTCCTTTATTTTAAAAAAATACTAAGTAATATATAGTAATTGTTTAGTGTATTAAAATAGATAGTATAACACCAAAGATCCTTGGTATTATTATATCGATGATTGAGGCAAAATAAATGGCCGCCATTTTGAAAAACGGGGTTAAACTGCACTTAACTTCCCAGGAGAGTATCAAAACCTGTCTTAATGAATTCCTGACCCATGAAAACATATATTTAGACCCAAAAATCATTGTTCTAGCCCAATTAGATCCAGAGATACGGGCGAAACGGTTAATTGGCGGCAATCTTGGAATTATCCATCATGGCCGCCAGTCGTTGAGGTTATATAATGACCAACAAGCAAAAATGTGTTCTCTGGAATATTAGCTTTCCGATGGTATGTGTCTTCAAAATTCCCAAGGGGGGGGGAGGGGGGGTTATGGTGGCCCGCGGACTATATACAGTATACAGTGACTGTTCTTCATACTAACCAATTTACTCTCCAGGTGAAACGTGGCATGGATCTTCTCCAGAGAGTGGCCAAGGACCTTAATGAGGAAGAACGTGGTATGTTCTGTTTGATGATATTTTTGCATGCCTTTTACTAAAAAATATTTTTCCTGCAGATATATTTCGAATATGCCCCTTTTTCTAAACTTATACTGATCATCAAATCTTTCTTTCCAGACCTTTTGGACAACTTTGTTTCTGGAGACCATGAAGTTACCAGACGTCTCTTTGAGGGTAAAGAAATAGGTGAGGGTGCATGACCTTTTCTGGTTGAAATTTTAATCAAATTTTATCCTTTGGTATTTTCCTTTGTTATCTTAAACATTTATTTGCAGAGAAGCGGGACTGTGACTGTGGTGACAAGTGCAGATGTTCTGGTAAATGCTGCAGATGTCGTTGCAGGAAAAGGCTGGCTTCAAAGTGCTACAAAAGACTCATCTGTTTCGGCAAATAAATCAAACATTGTGATTCTGATGATGATTGAATAAAGCATTGAACATGACTTAGTTTTTATGGCTTGTGTGGAGACTCATTTAGCACATATTCATATATACATAACATGAAGGTAATTGTGTTGTCAAAGAAAGACAAAGAGACAAATAGATGAGACTCCTGCAATCACTCAAAATGGAGTTGGTGTTTGTGGGTTTACACATCTCTTTAGGAGAAAAATTAAAACATTGAGCATCACTTGGTTTTTGTGTGTTCTGTGAAGGTCAAACATTCTAAAATCACACATACAGTGTGTAAGACTTTAAGTATAAACATAACAAGCAGCTCCTCACATTAATAAATGTAATAAAATTAAGAATTTCATGACAATTGTTCCAGTAACACTGTTCTCCAGTCCTGGGAAGTCTTAGCCTCTACTGTTTAATTTATTTCTTAATGATATTTTCTTTTCTGTAAAACATTGTGAGTTATTCAATTATGCAGACGATAACACTTTAAGCACAAGTAACTGTAATATAAATGAATTACTAGAAAATCTTTTGATTGACACAAATATAATGACTGAATGGTTTAGTAATAATTTCATGAAGTAGTAATAATTTCATGAAAGTCAACCCTGACAAGTTCCAGTTAATGTTAATGAAGCCTCAGGGTAGAAATGTGGAACTTCCTAGTAAAATAATAGTCCAAGATAATGTCATTAAGGCCAGCGAATGTGTACGACTGCTTGGAATCGATATTGACTGTAATTTAAATTTCCACAAACATGTAAAGATACTATGCAGTAAAGCTAGTAGACAACTGAAAGTTTTGTACAGATTCAAAAGTATTTTGTTCCCATGAGTCGCATCGCAATACATCCCAAAGATGGTCCAGTATGGATGACGTTGTAATCAACCGAAATGGATGTAGACTCTGCAATGAGCCAGGTCATAATGTGAACAGGTGCCATCATTCGAGGCCAGTCGTGTGCAATGAGTGCAATGGAAGAGGGCACAAGGCAAAACATCATCGTCAGCATCGTAGATAACTTCTAGGCCATGATTTGGAGGCCGCCGTGCAGATAAATGACTGTGAAAGTGACACTGATATGCCTCTGGGCAGCACTGACAATGAAAATGATGTTTTATATTGTGATGATTTTACTTCTGATTTTAGTGTAACATGTGATAATACAAATTGTTTAAATGTTTCTTCTGGCGAAGAGGTAGTTGATAATAAGCTCTTAAAGAGACTGTGTAATTTGTATCCTGAAATTTATGGTGCTATAAATACAGAATCATTTAAAAACTATGCTCAGTCATATGTGAAGTTGAATAATGATATAAGTGAAGCAAATGGATTAACATTAGGCCATCTCAATGTAAGAAGCTTACTTCCAAAAATTAACGAAGTTCAGTTTTTGGTTCATATTTCTGACTTAGACGTATTTTGTTTAAATGAATCGTGGTTGGATGATAGTGTGAATATCAGTGATGTGTCTATACCTGGTTACAACATTCATGTTAAACATAGAAATAGACATGGTGGAGGAATTGTTGTTTACATCAAGAGTGGAATTAGATGTGAAAGGAGGTTAGATCTGGAAATACCTGAAATAGAATGCATTTGGGTCCAACTACGTTTAAAAGGTCAAAATGTTCTTGTGTGTTCTATGTACAGACCACCAAGTGCTGATAATGTGTATTATGATAAAATGCTTGACACTTTGGAAAAAGCTTGTGCAGAAAATATTGTTACAGTACTTCTTGGTGACCTTAATTATAATTATGTTTTGGATGAATCTCTCCACCAAAATCCTTTGTATTTGATTGAAAGTCTAAATGGTATGTCACAGTTAGTGAATGATTATACGCGTGTAACTGTGCAATCAGCCACTTTAATAGATGTTGTGTTAAGTACCCATCCTATCTTACATCAGTTTACTAGAACATTTGAATGTAGTCTAAGTGATCATTACCTTGTTTACACAGCAATCGATATTCGAAAAGATCATGTTATAAATAGTCATAATGAAATTAGATTTAGATGTTATAAAAAGTTTGATCCTGTATCTTTCTGTAATGATATTACCAATTCTGATGTACTCAATAGTGTTGTTAATATACCTGATGTAGAAAATGCTTGGAATGTTTGGAAGTCAGAATTTCTTAAAATATGTGACCAGCATGCTCCAGTAAGAACACAGAGAGTCAAGGAGCGTTACAAGCCATGGGTTAACAAGGAAATTTTACAACTTATGTATAAGCGAGATTTTCTGCATAAGCAAGCTTGTAAATTTGCAGATAGTAATTATATGGATGAATATAGAAGTATCAAATCTGAAATTGAATGTAGGATAAAACAAAATAAGAAAGAATATTATGATAATCTGTACAATGGGGCTGTTTCGCAGCCCAAGATGTTGTGGAATGAACTCAAAAGACTTTCTGGAAAAGCAAGTAAAAATGTTACTGTTATAAATGATGCTCACTCTGCCTGTAATTTCAATGAATTTTTTTCTAATATTGGTCATACAACAACTCAACACTTACCTGTACCTGATGATGTCATGTGGCAAGGTCAGAGTAGTATTTATGAATTTAAATTTTCCGTTGTTGATGAAAGATCTATTGTAAAATTACTTAGTAAACTAGGGTCCAACAGTTCATTGGATATCCTAAATTTTGACTGTAAGCTGTTAAAATTAGCTGCAACATGTATAGCCCCTGCATTAACTCACTTATTCAATAAATCAATTCAATGTGCTTTTGTACCTAAGGACTGGAAATATTCTAGGGTTACTCCGATCTATAAAGGATCTGGAGATGTCAAAGATTGCTCTAATTATCGACCAATTTCTGTTATTAGTCACTTAGCCAAATTATTTGAGAAAGAGATTCAATGTCAATTATTAACTTATCTAGTATCACATGATTTTATTTCTTTAGACCAGTATGCTTATAAGAAATTTCATTCGACTTCAACCTGCCTTCATACTACCATAGATGAATGGCTAGAGAATATTCATGATAATTTTAAAACTGGTGTGGCTTTCATTGATATTTCAAAGTGTTTTGATACTATTAACCATAAACTCCTTGTATCTAAATTATGTAAATATGAATGTAAATGGTTTCAGTCTTATCTTAAAGATAGATGTCAGAGTGTTTATTATAACAATGAATTATCAGATGCTTTAAATGTTACCATTGGTGTTCCCCAGGGTTCCAATCTGGGACCCTTACTTTTTACTTTATTTGTTAACGACCTGCCTAATTTCATTGCTAATGGAAGAGTGTCTATGTATGCGGATGACACAATCATATATTGTAAGGGAAGTGATGTCATGGAAATTACTAATGATTTGAATGATTGTCTTGATAATGCAGCGAGGTGGTTCTCAGCTAATTGTCTTGCTCTTAATGCAAACAAAACCGTTTCCATGTTAGTCGAGTCTAATGTCAGCTCTAATGATCAAAATAACTTATTTTTAAAACTTGATAGTCATGTTGTCCAAAATGTTAATGTTACGAAGTATCTTGGTGTTTATGTGGATAAAAACCTTAAGTTTGAAAAACATACTAATGAAATTGTTAAAAATATTACTGGTAAACTTGCCTGGTTAGGCCGTTTACGACTTATATTACCAAGAAATCTACTAGAGGTTGTGTATAAAACATATGTTCTTCCACTATTTGATTATGCCTGCACTGTGTGGGGCTGTACTGATGCAAATGTCGTTACCATTCAAAGGCTTCAAAATAGGGCAGCCAGAATTATCTGTGGTTGTTTCGATATCATTAATGTTAGAGGTATTAGTTTAGTAAAGAAACTTAAATGGCAAAATATTCAGGAACGTATTAATTATTTTCTATGTATTCATATGTACAATTGCATTCATGGAAATGCACCGCCACATTTGGTAAATTCTATAGTTATGGCTTGTGATGTGCATGAAGTTAACACCAGATTAGCAAATACATTGAATGTTGTTATACCTGAATGTAAATTGCAACTATTTAAGAAGTCATTTTTATATAGAGCCTCCAATATATGGAATACTTTGCCAGAAGAACTAAAAAACTGTGATAGTCTTGATGTATTTAAATCCAAGACAAAGATTTATTTTAGCTAGATTTGTTTCTATGTTTTCTTGTATTTTACATTGTTGTATTTATTGTAATGGGCCGCCTGAAAAACGGTTTTTACCGAGTGTGTTTGTCCATGTAAAATATATTCAAAATAAAAAAAAATTAGGCCCAAAAGAAAAGCATATTATTTTACGATCTTTTATTTTGTCAACCTTTAATTTCTGCCCGATAGTATGGTCATTTTGTGGGCTAAGTAGTATAAGAAAAATTGAAAAGGTGCAAGAAAGGGCTCTCCGATTTTTAACAAATGATTCCAAAAGTAGTTATGATGAGTTGTTAATGAAGACAAATCAAACAACCATGCTTCTTTCACGTTTAAGAGTAATGGTAACAGAAGTTTATAAATGTCTACACAAATTGAATCCTAAGCCACTTAATGAATTGTTTACAGTAAAGGAAAGTGATTATAATCTGAGAGATCCCTGTCCTATTGTTATGCCTACTTTCAAGAAAGTTAAGTATGGAAAGAACTCTTTCACCTATTATGGATCACACTTGTGGAATAATTTACCATATGAATATAAAAACTGTGTGGATTACAAATGTTTCATAAATATGATTTCAAAGTGGGAAGGGCCGAAATGCTCGTGTAACCTGTGCTCAATTCAGACTGTGATATGAAGGATATGTATGTGATAATACAATTGTGATATACATATGGCTATGTATGATTTTAAGTATTTCACATGTACACTTTATCTATGTTTTTAATTCCATGCTTTATCAGTCTTTTATCCTTTTATCATCATTTCGATAATTTGTTTATTGTTTTATATTTGTTGATATTTGTCGCTTAATAGCTTTTAGCTAATGTTGTTTGTTTTCAATGCGACAGAAAATAAAGATTTATCTATCTATCTATCTATCTATCTAGCTGTCATACCTCTGCAAAAGATATGTTTTCAAACGTATACAAAAGGCTCTGAGAGCCACTTTATTGCTAACACTTGGTCAGTGTTGTTTTATTTACTTTGAAAAAGTAATTAGTCACTGATTAAAGATTGCAGGGTCTTTAAATAAATCATCACTCCAGGGCCGCATTAAGGTAGCAAGAGGCCCTAGGCTGAGCCTCAATGTGAGGCCCCTTGCTGGACCTGATTCGAGACCACCAATCACAGCAGAATGTCACCTGTGATTCCCATTTTCTGTTTGTGAGCTGAGAAATATCACCAAAGCAAACTTGCAGGCTCTTTTTAAAAATTTTCTTGAACGCCAATAAACTTGATTTTTGCTTGTACAAAAGTGTTCCTTACAAAATGGTAGCTAACCAGAAAGAAATCAGTCTCTGTACCGCCTCCAGTGCAGCCGAACCTGTTCTACTTGATTGACGCACATTTGCGAGGTCAATTTTCATGAGACTACAAAATATTGCACCTTTTTTACAATAATCATGAAAATATTGCAATAATCGTAAAAATATTTGCAGTGTAATAATCATGCATGTGTGTGCAATAATTCGGAAAAAATGTACATTTCTTCCAAAATGAAAGCACATATTTATCCAATTATTGCACAAATATTTCTGGGATATTCATAGAAAGTTCTACAATAGTCATAGATTCTAAATAAACTATTAAGATAATAGTACTAATTTGCACATGATAATGGCAGAAATATCTATTACATGGCTGTTATGAAAATGTCTACTTCTATTGCAGAAACCTATATGATTATTTTAAAAATGATTTTTCTGCCAATTGTATACAAATATGATTGTACAATTGATGTCAAAAGAGCTTAATATGAGACACCGGAATATATTATATATACTCTTAAAAAAGGTACTTCCAGGCTAAACGATCTAAATTGATCCATATTCATAAATTTTGGGCTATTTGGGGCCTCTTTGCAATTTGGCTCAAGCTGTCCTCTTGATTTTTGACTTTGTACAAATTAAACATTTTTTTCACCCTATGTGAGGCCCCCCTGAGGTCTGAGGCCCTAGGCTATAGCCTACTCAGCCTCATGGATAATCCAGGCCTGCATCACTCACTCACTGATTACAGTTTACTTTTGAAAAACGCACATCTATTCAAAGTGTCATCACTTTCCAGCTTCTGGGTAGAACATCATGTAACTTGCCAAATTTGCGTGATGCTTCTAAACTAAAAATCCTGAATGTTTGAGGTGAATCCATGTATTTTCCACAGATCGAGACAAGCTTCTGTCATGTCCCACCATGTCTAATTTGAAAGTTGCAAAGTTAAACGAGCATGAGGGGAGTACACTAGTAATTGTGCAGCGTACGAATTACATATGTAAATTCTACATGCAAAACTCAAACAAAAGAGCCGATCCGTAGTACGTACGTACATTTTCGTACAAATTTATAAAAAATTCACACAGGTATTTTTCAGTTACATTGGCAATTTTAGTGCAATGTGGTAATCACAAATGGTTTAAGTTTAGACCTTGCATTGGCCTATCTAAAAAAGAATCAGCAAAAAAATCAAGTCAAAGCCCCCAAAACCAACTTAACACGCATGAAATCCATACGAAAAAGTATGTATGTTTTACATACGTAAATTTTTGTACCGTACGTATTTGATACGTGAAAACAATCAATTTTCGTATGAAATATGCAAGAAAGAGTTTGAACGTTTTACGTATGCTGCATGCACAACTGGCCATGTAGGGAACCAACCATACATGTTTCATGATTTCAAATGATCAACAAAGATGTCCAACGAGATTTAAAGTCAGAAGTTTGTCAATGAGGACAATTTTCAATACTTCTAATGCGAAATGATGGAAAATGATGTGAGAAAGAAATGTGATAAACACCAACTTGGCACAAAAGGTTACCATAAACTCACAAAATGCAGTGAGAAGGCACCATACGACCATAAGAACCATTTTCATTTTTTCACAGAGTTGTGACAGACTTGAAGTGAAATTATTTTTGGGACAATTTGCATTGATTGTCAATTTGATTTTTGAACATAGTTGCACTAAAGGTGGCCTAATAAATCCATTTCAATTTTTTTTCTTTATGAAACTTTCTAGACTATCAAAATGCATGTCAACCGACGACGCTGTAAAGTTACATAAAAATATTTTCATTACGAGTTACATTCGAAGCTGTTTAAAAATGTGTGTAGCATATTATATTTGGTGAAGAACCCTGTAAATATGGTCACAAAAATGATAAGAAAAATAGAAAAGACAGATAACAATTGGTTGTCACACTGAATGATTCAATGCAATCGTACTCATGAAGAGTGTAACAGGGTAGACAGATTTTTGGGGTGCCGTTTCCAGAGGTCATAGACTTGAAACTGTGCTGTTAACTTTAATGTATTTAAAATCAGAAGATACAGTTCAGATACTATTTAAAGAAAATATTCATCACATTACTCTGAATCTGGAGATAGCAATGAGATATTTCAAGCCAATTGGCCATCACCAGATCAGCGGAGGACCACCGGTCCACCGCAGATTGTAGGACGTCCTTAAAACGCAGGACTGTTCTTCAAACTCAAAGGATGGATGGCTTTTGTTCTCTAGGACTCTATGATAAGTGAAATTGTGCCTCACAATATTTCACTTTTCTCTTCACCCATACACTCAATAATAGACTATCTAAACTTTAACTGAGATATAAACATTAAACAATTGCATGGTGTTGAGGTATATCCTCCAATTTAAGGCTGTTTTAAAGTAGCAACATTGTTGGAGCCTGTCAGAAAAAATTCTAACAGAAAAGATATTTTAAGAGAATCGATTAAGTTGCAATCCTACCTTCATCTAAATATCATGCCTTGAGAAAGTCATGTTTGCCATAATTAATTTAAAAGATAAAAATAACTGGTCTTAGGAAGCAATATGAGACAAACAGGAGTCCGTCAAAAGAAGTATAGTCATCCTTGGATTGTACTAATTTCATCAAAACTTATTAAATTGTTTATTTTTGAGAATACTTCAAATTAAGTACACAATAACTTTCTGTCAGAAATCAGCAAAATATCATGATTTATAGATGGAATTGAACTTATTGCTTTCCAGAGTAATTATTACATTCCAACCTTACTGTTTAAAAAGTTTTATGGCTGGCTTGCCACTTATATCGCCACAGTTAGACGAGATGTATGAGTATGTTTCAGAACTCTTGTCCTCCTTGACTAGTTATTTGCGAAGTGGGCGATATCATCCTGACCATACGGTCATAGATTGCCCTGATGTTTAATTTTTCTTCTTTAGAGCTGTGGATCGACCTGTGAACATTTAATTCATTCAGTGAGCCCCGGATTTTCTTCTTAAGAGATGTGAAAATCAACAAACACCAACTCCAATCTGAGTGATTGTATCAGTTCCCTCTTATAAATCTTTCTTTGGCAATATCCATGTTATGTTAAATTGTTTATAGACTAGTAATAAGTGCCTCTCCATATATATATGTGCACTACAAGTTTTTACCGTCATAGAAAACATACAAAAAATTCATGCTTAATGCTTTATTCAATCATCATCAGAACACACAACATTTGATTTATTTGCCAAAGCAGATGAGTCTTTTGTAGCACTTTGAAGCCAGCCTTTTCCTGCAACGACATCTGCAGCATTTACCGGAACATCTGCACTTGTCACCACAGTCACAGTCACGCTTCTCTGCAAATGAAATGTCTCGGATAAAAAAGGAAAATACCAAAGGAAAAATTTGATCAAAGTTTCAGCCAGAAAAGGATTTGCACCCTCACCTATTTCTTTACCCTCAAAGAGACGTCTTGTAACTTGATGGTCTCCAGAAACAAAGTCGTCCAAAACATCTGGAAAGAAAGATTTGATGATTTAGAAAAAGGCGTATTATATGACAACTGACAGAACACTGATTAATAAAGGCATGAAAAATATCCTCAAATAGAACACTGTTATAATTCAATCTGACATAAGGCAATCTACAAGGTCATCTTCATGGTGAACGTACCCCGTTCTTCTTCATTGAGGTCCTTGGCCACTCTCTGGAGAACAGCCATGCCACGTTTCACCTGGAGAGTACAGTAAAGCTTATGAAGTACAGTCAATGTATTATAATTCAAGTTACATATTTGTTTAGTTTCACAGTCAATTTGGCAGGATACAACTAACCAAAATAGAATATAATAATTAAAATACAAGAAAAAAATTCACCTCATTTTCTTCTTCAGCGATTTCATTCATCTGCAAATAGAGACACAGAATGATGAATTGATTTGTTACCCAAGAGTTTGTGAATATCAAAAGTTTACCATAAGGCTAATGTGAATTGAATTGTGAGAGCACTTCTCTAATCTTGACAGTCATCATCATCACTAAAACCTCCAAGAACATTTCACTCAATACTGTGCTATTTCAGGTAAAATGTCTGACTGTATTGTGTAACTCTTTCTTTGTACCAAAGCAGGAAAAGGTAATTGATCTCAATTATTCATCTACTAGCAAATCTGTACTGTGTGATATCAAACTGCATTAATGGATTGAACATTTGAATGTAAAATACCAGAGCAGCTCTTTTCTCCAGGAGGGTGTCATCACTGAGGGCCAGGCCCACAAGGCAGACGAGGGCAACGAGAAACAGTTGGCTTTTCATCCTGCAACAAAATTAACGAAACTGATCTTTTGACTGATTAGAGAATTACAAAACACCAAACAATCATCAAAGCAATGATAATGATTCTTACTTGATTGGTCAGAAGTGAAGCTGATGATCACTCCTTCAAATTTCTCCTTTTATACCAAATTTTCTATGCAATTAGCGGGTCATTCCATCAAATTTGACAAGTGGGCAAACCTATATAAATTTAATAGGCTGACATTATTTGCATGTTTCGCAATAACTGTTGGCGGAAGTGTGAACAGGAACTGATTTTCAATAAAGTGATGAGTAAGAGTTAATAAACTAAGTGAGAGCTGAGTTAATAAACTAAGTAGGTCTGTGGATTGATATAACTTTCCCCACTGATCTGTACATCTATACTTCTTGAATACAGGTCAACTAGTAACCATGCCAAGTGGTAACCAAACCAACTCGTAACCAATTTTGATTTTTCCGAACCAGGTAGTAACCATGGCATTTAGTAATCAATAGGCCATGGCCAAGTAGTAACCAAAAAAAGAAAGTTGTATACCAACTCGTAACCAGTGACTCTTGCCAACTGGTAACCAGGGAAAATCAGAATTTACCAACTCGCAACCAAATTATAATTACCAGTATTTCAGCTAGTTTAGCATTGTAATTCTAAATATATAGAAATATAAAATTTATATTTGGATAATATATCTCTGAATAAACACGTATTATTATTTGTTTATAAAATTTACAGAGATTTCTTGTGTTAAAGTCTTATTTAGTTTTGGTTATGACTTGGTAGTTGGCAAGAATTTGGTGGTTACCAGTTGGTATGGTCATGAAATTAGTTCAAATGCATGGTTACGACTTGGTTACCCACAAAAAAAGGATGGTTACCAGTTGGTAGGGTTTTTGGTTACCAGTTGGTTGGTTACTAGTTGGTTGGTTACCAGTTGGTTTGGTTACCAGTTGGCATGGTTACTAGTTGACTTGATACCATACTTCTTCATGCATGCTACACATCAGTGTATTTATTTTTCCTGGCAAGATATTGGTAAAACATAAAAGTTTACCAGAAGAAATAATTATCATTCCTGTTGAGAACCCTCCATTGTGGACCACATACAATGACATGTTCATGAGAAGAGGCAAATAAAGATATATGTTCTGTTAATTACTGTATCAAAACATGCCCATGTTCTGGCCTCTGGTCATGAACCCATACCAGATTGTTCTTAGCACTTACTTGAGCATCAGGTTTCATGAAAGAAGATGTAAATGTTTGCTTTATCTCGTAAAGGATATTTCATTTAATAGTGGGTATCAAACAGGCTACAGCAGCCAGCTTCAGTTGCAAGCGTGAGCAAGCAGGCTACAACATTTCACTGCCGGTGCTCAGCAGCTGTATTTCACGTCCTCGCTCACATGAATTTCTGAGGCAGACCAGCTCAGTCTTGCTGTGTTCTGCTGAGCGTGGACCTGACAGGCAACAGTGCGAACCTGAAAGGCAGCAGTCCCACTCTGCCCTACAAAGGTAAAGTACAGTAACTGACACTCTGTACTTGACCTTTGTAGCCCCTACAGCTGAGAATTGAATTATAAAATTCCTAACTTTATTATGAAAATGTTGAGGACTACCTAAGGTTCAAGGGTTACTTTTGAATTTTTAAAATTTTTGGTTCCCACCTTTACGGTAGGGATGTACAATGATAAAGTACAGCAAAGGCAGTTACTGTACTTTACTTTTGTTGGGCAGCACTGCCTCCATTGCCAATTCGACTTGAATTTCGTCAGTCTGAAGCCTCGCTCGCACACCTGCTTGTACAGCAGACTGTGTTCAGTAAGGGTTTCAACTACAATAAACACGAAGCCAGAATTTTTAATTGCTATAGACCATACTTCTACCTTGACTATGAACCTAAATGAATTGAGACTTAGAAAAATAAACTGACTTGAATCACGAAAGAGACTTTGTCCTGCTTCTCATTGATTTCAAATTGTAAATTTTGGCTGGACAGCACATACTATGAACCAAAGCTTTTACTTATAATATTAGTGCAATGTTTTGACATCTTTGTTTTCATGGTCTGTGGATAGAGAAATACGCATGTATGTTTAAATTTCTTGTAAATGCCTGGACAGCCTGTGGGCGAAATAAAGTCAATCCCAAATCCAATTAGTGCCGGTACTCACAGTCATCCATTATTATAAGTCAGTGCCCATTCTCACATCTACGAAAAGTTGTTACAATACATGTTTATATAGGGTGATAATAAATTTGCACAGACAGTACCCACTTGTCAAATTTGATGGAATGACCCTCTAATTGCATGATAAATTTTGTATAAAAGGCGAAATTGAAGGATGTGATCATCAGCTTCACTTCTGACCAAGCAAGTAAGTATCAGTCATCATCTCTTTTACAATAATGTGTAGGTTTGTTGCTATCAAAAACTGTTTGTTTTCTCTCATTTTGTCTGCAGGATGAAAAGCCAACTGTTTCTCGTTGCCCTCGTCTGCCTTGTGGGCCTGGCCCTCAGCGATGACACCCTCCTGGAGAAAAGAGCTGCTCTGGTATTGCTTTTTAAAATCCATTTCAAATAGTGACGACTGTCTGACAAAGAGTACTGCTCTCATATTGAAAGTCATAACAACAGTATTTATTCGTGGTATGCTATTTGAACCTATCGTACCAATGCATCAATTCATCATTCTGTGTCCTCTTTTCCAGATGAATGAAATCGCTGAAGAGGAACACGAGGTGAACTTCCATCTTTTACTCTAATGATTGTAATTTTGATTTTAATTTATTTCATTCAGAAACTGACAGTGTAACAAAACTAATATTAAGCATATTATGTCACAGTATACTGTACAGTGACTGTTCTTCATAATTACCAATTTACTCTCCAGGCGAAACGTGGTATGGATCTTCTCCAGAGAGTGACCAAGGACCTCAATGAGGAAGAACGTGGTACGTTCTGTTTGATGATATTTTCGCAAGCCTTTTACTAAAACATTTTTGCCTGCAGATATATTTCGAATATGCCTCTTTTTCTAAACTTACTGATCATCAAGTCTTTCTTTTCAGATGTTTTGGATAACTTTGTTTCTGGAGACCATGAAGTTACCAGACGTCTCTTTGAGGGTAAAGAAATAGGTGAGGGTGCATGACTTTTCTGGTTGAAATTTTGATCAAATTTTATCCTTTGGTATTTTCCTTTGTTATCTTAAACATTTATTTGCAGAGAAGCGTGACTGTGACTGTGGTGACAAGTGCAGATGTTCCGGTAAATGCTGCAGATGTCGTTGCAGGAAAAGGCTGGCTTCAAAGTGCTACAAAAGACTCATCTGCTTTGGCAAATAAATCAAGCATTGTGATTCTGATGATGATTGAATAAAGCATTGAGCATGACTTAGTTTTTATGGTTTCTGTGAAGATAAAGACTGGTGTAGCACATATCTATATTTCTACACATACATAACATGAAGGTAATCGTGTTGTCAAAGAAAGACAAAGGGACAAATAGATGAGACTCCTGCAATCACTCAGAATGGATAAGGTGTTTGAAGGTTTTCACATCTCTTTAGAAGAAAAATTAAAGCATTGAGCATGACTTAGTTATTTGTGTGTTCTGCGATGGTCAAACATTCTCAAATCACTCATACAGTGTGTAAGACTTTAAGTACAAACATAACAAGCAGCTCCTCACATTAATAAATAAAATACAATTGAGAATTTTACAATTATGGTTCCAGTAACATCGCTCTCCAGCCCTGGGAAGTCTTAGCTGTCATACCTCTGGAAAAGATGTTTTCAAACTTATACAAAAATTAAATAAAACATCACTCACTCACTCACTGATTACAGATTACATTTTAAAAAACGCACATTTATTCAAAGGTGTCATCACTTTCCAGCTTCTGGGTAGAACATCATCACTTTCCAGCTTCTGGGTAGAACATCATCACTTTCCAGCTTCTGGGTAGAACATCATCACTTTCCAGCTTCTGGGTAGAACATCATCACTTTCCAGCTTCTGGGTAGAACATCATCACTTTCCAGCTTCTGGGTAGAACATCATCACTTTTCAGCTTCTGGGTAGAACATCATCACTTTCCAGCTTCTGGGTAGAACATCATCACTTTTCAGCTTCTGGGTAGAACATCATCACTTTCCAGCTTCTGGGTAGAACATCATCACTTTTCAGCTTCTGGGTAGAACATCATCACTTTTCAGCTTCTGGGTAGAACATCATCACTTTCCAGCTTCTGGGTAGAACATCATCACTTTTCAGCTTCTGGGTAGAACATCATCACTTTTCAGCTTCTGGGTAGAACATCATCACTTTTCAGCTTCTGGGTAGAACATCATCACTTTTCAGCTTCTGGGTAGAACATCATCACTTTTCAGCTTCTGGGTAGAACATCATCACTTTTCAGCTTCTGGGTAGAACATCATCACTTTTCGGCTTCTGGGTAGAACATCATCACTTTTCAGCTTCTGGGTAGAACATCATCACTTTTCAGCTTCTGGGTAGAACATCATCACTTTTCAGCTTCTGGGTAGAACATCATCACTTTTCAGCTTCTGGGTAGAACATCATCACTTTTCAGCTTCTGGGTAGAACATCATCACTTTTCAGCTTCTGGGTAGAACATCATCACTTTTCGGCTTCTGGGTAGAACATCATCACTTTTCAGCTTCTGGGTAGAACATAATGTAACTTGCCAAATTTGCGTGATGCTTCTAAACTAAAAATCCTGAATGTTTGAGGTGAATCCATGTATTTTCCACAGATCGAGACAAGCTTCTGTCATGTCCCACCATGTCTAATTTGAAAGTTGCAAAGTTAAACGAGCATGAGGGGAGCACGCTAGCAATTGTGCAGTGTACGAATTACGTACGTAACTGCTACGCGCGAAACTCACAAAAGAGAGCCGATCCGTAGTACGTACGTACATTTTTCGTACAAATTTATAAAAATTTCACACAGGTATTTTTCAGTTACTTTGGCCATTTTAGTGCAATGTGGTTATCACAAATGGTTTAAGTTTAGACCTTACAATGGCCTATCTGAAAAATAACAAGCAAAAAAATCAAGTCAAAGCCCCCAAAACCAACTTAACACGTATAAAATCCATACGAAAATGTACGTATGTTTTACGTACGTAAATATTCTTACGTATTTCATATGTGAAAACAACCAATTTACGTACGAGAAATGCAAGAAAGAGCTTCCTACGTTTTACATATGATGCAAAATTGGCCATGTAGGGAACCAACCATACATGTTTCATGATTTCAAATGGTCAACAAAGATGTCCAACGAGATTTAAACTGAGAAGTTTGTCGATGAGGACAATTTTCAATACGATGGAAAATGATGTGACAAACAAATGTGATAAACACCGCCTTGGAACAAAAGTATACCATAAACTCACAAAATGCAGCAAGAATGGACCATACGACCATACGACAATAAGAACCATTTTCACTTTTTGACTTGAAGTGAAATTATTTTTGGGACAATTTTCATTGATTGTGAATTTGATTTTTGAACATTTTGCATTAAAAGTGGCCTAATAAAGCCATTTCAATTTTTTGTCTTTATCAAACCTTCTAGACTATCAAAAAGGATGTCAACTGCGACCCTACAAAGTTACATAAAAATACCTTCATTACAAGTTAGATTTTAAGCTGTTTAAAAATGTGCCGGTGTCGCATATTATGTAGGGTGAAGAACCCTGTAAATATGGTCACAAAAATGATGAGAAAAACAGAAAAGACAGATAATGATTGGTTTTCACACTGAATGATACAATGCAATCGTACTAATGAAGAGTGTAACAGAGTAGACAGATTTTTGGGGCACCGTTTGCAGAGGGCGTAGACTTGAAACTGTGCTGTTAGCTGTAATGTATTTAAAATCAGAAGATACAGTTCAGATACTATTTAAAGAAAATATTCATCACATTACTCTGAATCTGGAGATAGCAATGAGATATTTCAAGCCAATTGGCTATCATCAGTTCAGTGGAGGACCACCTGTCCACCGCAGATTGTAGGACGTCCTTAAAATGCAGGACTGTTCTTCAAACTCAAAAGATGGATGGCTTTTGTTCTCTAGGACTCTATGATAAGTGAAATTGTAGTGTCTCACAATATTTCACTTTTCTCTTCACCCATACACTCAATAATAGACTGTCTAAACTTTAATTGAGATAGAAACAGCTGTATGGTTTGAGGTTTTTCCTCCAATTTAAGGCGATTTTCAAGTGGGGACATTGTCGGAGCCTGTCAGAAAAAATTCTAACAGAAAAGTTATTTTAAGAGAATCGATTAAGTTGCAATCCTACCTTCATCTAAATATCATGCTTTGAGAAAGTCATGTTTGCCATAATTAATTTAAAAGATAGGTTTCAAAGATAACTAGTCTTAGGAAGAAATATGAGACAAACAGAAGTCCGTCAAAAGAAGTATAGTCATCCTTGGATTGTACTAATTTCATCAAAACTTATTAAATTGTTTATTTTTGAGAATCCTTCAAATTAAGTACACAATTACTTTCTGTCAGAAATCAGAAAAATATTATGATGCATACATGGAATTGAACTTATTGCTTTCCAGAGTAATTATTACATTCCAACCTTACTGTTTAAAAAGTTTTATGGCTGGCTTGCCACTTATATCGCCACAGTTAGACGAGATGTATGAGTATGTTTCAGAACTCTTGTCCTCCTTGACTAGTTATTTGCGAAGTGGGCGATATCATCCTGACCATACGGTCATAGATTGCCCTGATGTTTAATTTTTCTTCTTTAGAGCTGTGGATCGACCTGTGAACATTTAATTCATTCAGTGAGCCCCGGATTTTCTTCTTAAGAGATGTGAAAATCAACAAACACCAACTCCAATCTGAGTGATTGTATCAGTTCCCTCTTATAAATCTTTCTTTGGCAATATCCATGTTATGTTAAATTGTTTATAGACTAGTAATAAGTGCCTCTCCATATATATATGTGCACTACAAGTTTTTACCGTCATAGAAAACATACAAAAAATTCATGCTCAATGCTTTATTCAATCATCATCAGAACACACAACATTTGATTTATTTGCCAAAGCAGATGAGTCTTTTGTAGCACTTTGAAGCCAGCCTTTTCCTGCAACGACATCTGCAGCATTTACCGGAACATCTGCACTTGTCACCACAGTCACAGTCACGCTTCTCTGCAAATGAAATGTCTCGGATAAAAAAGGAAAATACCAAAGGAAAAATTTGATCAAAGTTTCAGCCAGAAAAGGATTTGCACCCTCACCTATTTCTTTACCCTCAAAGAGACGTCTTGTAACTTGATGGTCTCCAGAAACAAAGTCGTCCAAAACATCTGGAAAGAAAGATTTGATGATTTAGAAAAAGGCGTATTATATGACAACTGACAGAACACTGATTAATAAAGGCATGAAAAACATCCTGGTTAGGATTCAATCTGACATAAGGCAATCTCCAAGGTAATTTTCAGATCAGGTAAACGTACCACGTTCTTCTTCATTGAGGTCCTTGGCCACTCTCTGGAGAACAGCCATACCACGTTTCACCTGGAGAGCACAGTAATGATTATGAAGTACAGTCAATGTATTATAATTCAAGTTACAGATTTGTTTAGTTTCACAGTCAATTTGGCATGATACAACTAACCAAAATATAAATTATAATTATTAAAATACAAGAAGGAAATTCACCTCGTTTTCTTCTTCAGCGATTTCATTCATCTGGAAATAGAGACACTGAATGATGAATTGATTTGTTACCACAGACTTTGTGAATACCAAAGGTTTACCATTTATAAGGCTTATATGAATTGTATTGTGAGAGCACTTCTGTTGTCTTGGCAGTCATCATCATTACTGAAACCTCCAAGAACACTTCACTCACTACTGTGCGATTTCAGGTAAAATGTCTGACTGTATTGTGTAACTTTTCCTTTGTACCAAAGCAGGAAAATCTGATGAGTAATAGATCTCAATTATTCATCTACTAGCGAATTTGTACTGTGTGATATCAAACTGCATTTATGGATTTAAAAGAAAAATACCAGAGCAGCTCTTTTCTCCAGGAGGCTGTCATCGCTGCGGGCCAGGCCCACAAGGCAGACGAGGGCAGCGAGAAACAGTTGGCTTTTCATCCTGCAACAAAATTAAAGAAAACTGATCTTTTGACTGATTAGAGAATTACAAAACACCAAACAATCATCAAAGCAATGATAATGATTCTTACTTGATTTGTCAGAAGTGAAGCTGATGATCACATCCTTCAAATTTCGCCTTTTTATACCAAATTTTCTATGCAATTAGCGGGTCATTCCATCAAATTTGACAAGTGGGCAAACGTATATAAATTTAATAGGCTGACATTATTTGCATGTTTTGCAATAACTGTCGGCGGAAGTGTGAACAGGAACTGATTTTCAATAAAGTGATGAGTAAGAGTTAATGAACTAAGTAAGAGCTGAGTTAACAAACTAAGTAGGTCTGTGGATTGATTTTCATTTCATATACGGATCATATTGACTTTTGGCAAAGCGATAATCATTTTCAACTTTCTTCACTGATCTGTCCATCTATACTTCATCATGCATGCTATGCATCAGTGTTACATTTTCTTGGCAAGATATCGGTAAAACATAACTGTTAACTGAAAGAAATTAATCCTGTTGTGAACCCTCCATTGTGGACCACCCATGATCACGTGTTCATGAGAAGAGGCAAATAAAGATTTGTTCTCTCATTTACTATCATGTCAAAATACTGTATGTGCATGTTTTGGCATTTGATTGTGAACTTATGAGTCTTTACCAGATTGTTCATTGCCTTTACCTGGTTGTCAGATTTCTAGACTTAAGAGGCAAATTTTGGCTTTATCTTGCGAAGGATATTTCATTTAATACTGGGTTTCAAATAAAATAAACACTAAGCTAGAATTTAAAATTGCAGATCAGTCCCTTACCATGACTATAGTCAAGTCATTTTTTTCTGGCAGTAAGTTTTTGGCTGATAATTAAAAACATACCTTACTCTTGACAAAAATAATTGTCTCCTCCTGTTCCTGACACCTTGACCAAACAGTTTCAGAAACATTAGGAAGTATTGGCATGTTGCAGCTATAGTTTTGAGGTAATCCCATTGGAATAACATTGCTGTCAACACAGCTCAAGAAGCCATTTTCTTCTATTGCTGCTGTTGTGACGTCACCATTGTTTCAGTGATGTCATAGAGCCAACAATGCTGATGACGTCACAACAGAAGGCTAAAAATAGCTCAAAATGTGCTGAAGAGCAGCAGCAATTTAGCATTGTAAGTGCCTGCATGATGGAGCTGGGGGATCATAGGACATCAATTTATCCAAATCATGCTTGGTCATGGGATGATCACCCTAATAAGCCAAAAATTTAATCTCAGACTTAATCATGGATTGTTTCACTGGCTAAAAACTTACTGCCAAAATAAAATGTCTTGACTTTAGGAACTAAAATGAATTAAGACATAGAACAATAAACTGACTGGAATCAGGAAAGATACTTTGACCTGCTTTCAAATTGTAAATGTTGGCCGGACAGCACATAATATGAACTGGCGCTTTTACTCATAATATTAGTGTACTGTTTTGATATCTTTGTTTTCATGGTCTGTGGAAAGAGAAATGTGCGTGTCTGTTTAAATTTCTTGTAAATGCCTGGACAGCCTGTGGGCGAAATAAAATCAATCCCAAATCCAATTAGTGTAAAGATACTTTGACCTGCTTTCAAATTGTAAATTTCGGCCGGACAGCACATAATATGAACTGGCGCTTTTACTTATAATATTAGTGTACTGTTTTGATATCTTTGTTTTCATGGTCTGTGGATAGAGAAATGTGCGTGTCTGTTTAAATTTCTTGTAAATGCCTGGACAGCCTGTGGGCGAAATAAAATCAATCCCAAATCCAATTAGTGCCGGTACTCAGAGTCATCCATTATCATAAGTCAGTGCCCATTCTCAGATCTACAAAGAGTTATTACAAAACATGTTTATATTGGGTGATAACTAATTTGCACAGACAGTACCCACTTGTCAAATTTGATGGAATGACCCTCTAATTGCATGATAAATTTAGTATAAAAGGCGAAATTGAAGGATGTGATCATCAGCTTCACTTCTGACCAAGCAAGTAAGTATCAGTAGTCATCTCTTTTACAATAACGTGTAGGTTTGTTGCTATCAAAAACTGTTTGTTTTCTCTCATTTTGTCTGCAGGATGAATAGCCAACTGTGTCTCGTTGCCCTCGTCAGCCTTGTGGGCCTGGCCCTCAGTGATGACAGCTTTCTGGAGAAAAGAGCTGCTCTGGTATTTTTCTTTCAATCCATTTCAGTAGTGATGACTGTCTGACAAAGAGGACAGCTCTCATATTGAAAGTCATAACAACAGTATTTATTTGTGGTATTTCTAGAACCTATAGTAGCAATACATCAATTCATGATTCTGTGTCCTCTTTTCCAGATGAACGAAATAGCTGAAGAGGAAAACGAGGTGAACTTCCATCTTTTATTCTAATGATTGTGATTTTGATTTTAATTTATTTCATTCAGCAAAACTGACAGTGTAACAAAACTAATATTAAGCATATTATGTCACAGTATACTGTACAGTGACTGTTCTTCATAATTACCAATTTACTCTCCAGGCGAAACGTGGTATGGATCTTCTCCAGAGAGTGACCAAGGACCTCAATGAGGAAGAACGTGGTACATTCTGTTTGATGATATTTTCGCATGCCTTTTACAAAAAAATTTTTGCCTGCAGATATATTTCGAATATGCCTCTTTTTCTAAACTTACTGATCATCAAGTCTTTCTTTTCAGATGTTTTGGATAACTTTGTTTCTGGAGACCATGAAGTTACCAGACGTCTCTTTGAGGGTAAAGAAATAGGTGAGGGTGCATGACTTTTCTGGTTGAAATTTTGATCAAATTTTATCCTTTGGTATTTTCCTTTGTTATCTTAAACATTTATTTGCAGAGAAGCGTGACTGTGACTGTGGTGACAAGTGCAGATGTTCCGGTAAATGCTGCAGATGTCGTTGCAGGAAAAGGCTGGCTTCAAAGTGCTACAAAAGACTCATCTGCTTTGGCAAATAAATCAAGCATTGTGATTTTGATGATGATTGAATAAAGCATTGAGCATGACTTAGTTTTTATGGTTTCTGTGAAGATAAAGACTGGTGTAGCACATATCTATATTTCTACACATACATAACACGAAGGTTATCATGTTGTCAAAGAAAGACAAAGAGACAAATAGATGAGACTCCTGCAATCACTCAGAATGGATAAGGTGTTTGTAGGTTTTCACATCTCTTTAGAAGAAAAATTAAAGCATTGAGCATGACTTAGTTATTTGTGTGTTCTGCGCTGGTCAAACATTCTCAAATCACTCATACAGTGTGTAAGACTTTAAGTACAAACATAACAAGCAGCTCCTCACATTAATAAATAAAATACAATTGAGAATTTTACAATTATGGTTCCAGTAACACCGCTCTCCAGCCCTGGGAAGTCTTAGCTGTCATACCTCTGGAAAAGATGTTTTCAAACTTATACAAAAATTAAATAAAACATCACTCACTCAGTCACTGATTACAGATTACATTTGAAAAACGCACATCTATTCAAAGGTGTCATCACTTTTCAGCTTCTGGGTAGAACATCATCACTTTTCAGCTTCTGGGTAGAACATCATCACTTTTCAGCTTCTGGGTAGAACATCATCACTTTTCAGCTTCTGGGTAGAACATAATGTAACTTGCCAAATTTGCGTTATACTTCTAAACTAAAAATCCTGAATGTTTGAGGTGAATCCATGTATTTTCCACAGATCGAGACAAGCTTCTGTCATGTCCCACCATATCTAATTTGAAAGTTGCAAAGTTAAACAAGCATGAGGGGAGCACGCTAGCAATTGTGCAGTGTACGACTTACGGACGTAACTTCTACGCGCGAAACTCACAAAAGACACAACACAGCTTTTGTGACTCACATAGGTGATACTGCCATCAGTCCCACTTCAACGGACAAGAATCTTGGTGTCACATTTGACCAACATTTTACAATGGAGTATCACATTAACATGGTTTGTCGGCAGTCATACTACCAGCTTCGAAATATTGCATCGATCCGTCATTATCTCACAACATCAGCAGTGAAGACTCTCGTGCAAGCTTGTGTTGTATCAAGAATTGATTACGCAAATGGACTACTTTATGGTGTTTCTCTGAAGTCAACCAATCGTTTACAACGAGTGAAAAATATGGCAGCAAGAGTAATCACCAAAACTAAACGATCATGCCACATCACTCCTGTTTTGAAGGAGCTCCATTGGTTGCCAGTTAAGCAAAGAGTCCAATTTAAGATTTTGATCATGACATACAAGGCGCTCCATGTCCTTGCGCCATGCTACATAACAGACTTGGTAACTGTGCGTCAACAAACACGATCCCTTCGTTCTTCTGGAGAATTATACCTGACTGTACAAAGATCAAGACTGCACTCATGGGACGATCGAACATTCCAATACACTGCTGCTAAAGAGTGGAATCTGTTGCCAAAGTTCCTCAGAGACTGTCAAACAATTACTTTATTTAAAAGACATTTAAAAACCCACCTATTTAAAATTGCTTTTAATATTTAATGTTTACTATATACTGGATTTTACAAACATTTATATTTTATTGTCATATTTTACATTTTATCCTTGTTCCATGTGAAGCGCCTTAGAGCAGGTTTTATTCTGAATAAGGCGCTATAGAAATCCTTGTATAATAATAATAATAAAAGAGAGCCGATCCGTAGTACGTATGCACATTTTCGTACGAATTTATAAAAATTTCACACAGGTATTTTTCAGTTACTTTGGCCATTTTAGTGCAATGTGGTTATCACAAATGGTTTAAGTTTAGACCTTACAATGGCCTATCTGAAAAATGATAAGCAAAAAAATCAGGTCAAAGCCCCCAAAACCAACTTAACATGTATAAAATCCATACGAAAATTTACATATGTTTCACGTACGTAAATTTTCTTACGTATTTCATATGTGAAAACAACCAATTTACGTACGAAAAATGCAAGAAAGAGCTTGTTTGTTTTACATATGATGCAAAATTGGCCATGTTGGGAACCAACCATACATGTTTCATGATTTCAAATGGTCAACAAAGATGTCCAACGAGATTTAAAGTCAAAAGTTTGTCAATGAGGACAATTTTCAATACTTCTAATGCAAAATGATGGAAAATGATGAGATAAACAAATGTGATAAACACCAACTTGGCACAAAAGTATACCATAAACTCACAAAATGCAGCAAGAATGCACCATACGACAATAAGAACCATTTTCATTTTTTCACAGAGTTGTGACAGACTTGAAGTGAAATTATTTTTGGGACAATTTGCATTGATTGTCAATTTGATTTTTGAACATAGTTGCACTAAAGGTGGCCTAATAAATCCATTTCAATTTTTTTTCTTTATGAAACTTTCTAGACTATCAAAATGCATGTCAACCGACGACGCTGTAAAGTTACATAAAAATATTTTCATTACGAGTTACATTCGAAGCTGTTTAAAAATGTGTGTAGCATATTATATTTGGTGAAGAACCCTGTAAATATGGTCACAAAAATGATAAGAAAAATAGAAAAGACAGATAACAATTGGTTGTCACACTGAATGATTCAATGCAATCGTACTCATGAAGAGTGTAACAGAGTAGACAGATTTTTGGGGCACCGTTTGCAGAGGGCGTAGACTTGAAACTGTGCTGTTAGCTGTAATGTATTAATCAGAATATACAGTTCAGATACTATTTAAAGAAAATATTCATCACATTACTCTGAATCTGGAGATAGCACTGAGATATTTCAAGCCAATTGGCCATCACCAGATCAGCGGAGGACCACATGTCCACCCCAGATTGTAGGACGTCCTTAAAACGCAGGACTATTCTTCAAACTCAAAAGATGGATGGCTTTTGTTCTCTGTCCTTCTATGATCAGCGCAATTGTAGTGCCTCACAATATTTCACTTTTCTCTTCTCCCATACACTCAATAATAGACTATCTAAACTTTAATTGAGATAGAAACAGCTGTATGGTTTGAGGTTTTTCCTCCAATTTAAGGCGATTTTCAAGTGGGGACATTGTCGGAGCCTGTCAGAAAAAATTCTAACAGAAAAGTTATTTTAAGAGAATCGATTAAGTTGCAATCCTACCTTCATCTAAATATCATGCTTTGAGAAAGTCATGTTTGCCATAATTAATTTAAAAGATAGGTTTCAAAAATAACTAGTCTTAGGAAGCAATATGAGACAAACAGGAGTCCGTCAAAAGAAGTATAGTCATCCTTGGATTGTACTAATGTCATCAAACTTATTAAATTGTTTATTTTGGAGAATCCTTCAAATTAAGTACACAATAACTTTCTGTCAAGAAATCAGCAAAATATTATGATGCATACATGGAATTGAACTTCTTGCTTTCCAGAGTAATTATTACATTCCAACCTTACTGTTTAAAAAGTTTTATGGCTGGTTTGCCACTGATATCGCCACAGTTAGGCGAGGTGTATGAGTATGTTTCAGAACTCTTGTCCCCCTTGACTAGCTATTTGCGAAGTGGGCGATATTATCCTGACCATATGGTCAAAGACTGAGCTGATGCTACTTTTTCTTCTTTAAGAGTTGTAGATCGACCTGTGAACATTTAATTCATTCAGTGAGCCCCGGATTTTCTTCTTAAGAGATGTGAAAATCAACAAACACCAACTCCAATCTGAGTGATTGTATCAGTTTTCCCCTCTTATAAATCTTACTTTGACAACATCCATGTTATGTTAAATTGTTTATAGACAAGTTGTAAGTGCCTCTCCATATATATATGTGCACTACAAGTTTTTACCGTCATAGAAAACATACAAAATATTCATGCTCAATGCTTTATTCAATCATCATCAGAACACACAACATTTGATTTATTTGCCAATGCAGATGAGTCTTTTGTAGCACTTTGAAGCTAGCCTTTTCCTGCAGCGACATCTGCAGCATTTACCGGAACATCTGCACTTGTCACCACAGTCACAGTCACGCTTCTCTGCAAATAAATGTTTAAAATAACAAAGGAAAATACAAAAAAGCAAAAATTGATTAAAATTTCAGCCAGAAAAGGATGTGCACCCTCACCTATTTCTTTTCCCTCAAAGAGACGTCTGGTAACTTCATGGTCTCCAGATACAAAGTTGTCCAAAACATCTGGAAAGAAAGATTTTCATGATCAAAAAGACTAGTAAAAGGTGTATGAAACCAGAAGACTGGTTAGGATTCAATCTGACATAAGGCAACCCGCAAAATCTTCTTCAGGTAAACGTACCACGTTCTTCTTCATCAAGGTCCTTGGCCACTCTCTGGAGAAGATCCATTCCACGTTTCACCTGGAAAATACAGTAATGGCCATGAAGTAAGGTCCCTGTATATTATAGTAACATTATGTTTTGTTCCATTACTAACTTAATGAATAAGATATACCACAATTATATAAATTAGAGTCATTAGAACAAAAGAAGGAAATTCACCTCATTTTCTTCTTCAGCGATTTCATTCATCTGGAAACAGAGACAGAGAATGACAAATTGAATTTTTGTTACTCTAAGATCTGTGAATACCATAAATATAATATTACTGTTGACATGAATTATATTTTATGGGCTATCCTCTTTATCAGGTCGTCCTCTTTACCGTAAAGTCATCATCACTACAAAAATATCACGCAGACAAACCTAGTGTATAATGCTGCACACCAACACCAAGCAAGTGCCCTGCACTCCCCTGTAGTCTTAAGTGTCTCATTTTTTAGGTATTTGGGGATTAACGTAAATTTATGAGTGCATTGTAAAACTTATCTGACACCAAAACAGGAAAATCCAGTTAGAAATTAATCTCTACAAAGCAACCTTTTTCTTTTATATTCAAAATATTCTCTCACTACTGTGTTGTGTGATCTCAAACTGCATAAAGGGATTTAGTAAATTACCAGAGCAGCTCTTTTCTCCAGGAGGCTGTCATCGCTGAGGGCCAGGCCCACAAGGCAGACGAGGGCAACGAGAAACAGTTGGCTTTTCATCCTGCAACAAAAGTAATGAAAACTATTTTTGAGAGATTTGATAATTTAAAAAACCTCCAAATCATTGTCAAAGAGGTGATAACTGATACTTACTTGATTTGTCAGAATTGAGACTGATAATCACATCTTTCAAATTTCCCCTTTTATACAAAATTGCCATGCAATTAGACATTCAATTTATCAACTTTTGACAAACTGGCAATGCCTGTGCAAATTTACCCAATATGAACATATTTTGTTTAACTTTGGGTAGACATGTGAATGGGCACTGACTTATAACAATTGATAACTGCGAGTTAGCACACTAACTTGATTTTGGATTAATTTTAATTTCGCCCACATGCTGTGCAGGCATTTTCAAGAAATTTTAACTCACAAACACATCTCTCCATTCACTCGACCACTGAAACAAAGATATCAAAACAATGCGTCAACATTTCACTTAAAAGTACCATTTCTTACTATGTGAAGTCTGGCAAAAATACACCCTTTACGATTCCAGTCAGATTATCATTCTATGTCTAACATGACTCATTTCAGTTCATAGTCATGGTAGGAGTATGGTTGGCGCCAATTAAAAACCTCGAACTAATATCATCATTTTATTTGAAACTCACCATTGAATGAATTATCCTTTACAAGATAAAACCTAAATAGAAACCTGTAAGTGCTATGAAAAATCTGGTATGGGCTCATGACCAGAGGCCAGAACATGGGCATCTTTTGATACAGTAACAAATCTTTATTTGCCTCTTCTCATGAACATGTCATCACGGATGCTCCACAATGGAGGGTTCTATACAGGAACATTTTCTTTCAGTAAACTGTTGTTTTATCTTGCCAATAACAATGAAATACATATAAATGTGTAGCTTGCATGTTGTGGTGTAGATGGACAGATCTGTGAAGAAAGTGGAAATTGCTTGTCTGTTTGAAGGTTACCTGCATGTGAAATAAAAATCAATCCTCAGACCTACTCAGTTTATTAACTCAGCTCTTATTTACTTTATTAACTCTTGCTCATCACTTTATTGCAAATCAGTTCCTGTTCACACTTCCGCCAACAGTTATTACAGAAAATGTAAACAATGTCAGCCTATTAAGTTATAAATATAGTTTGCCAACTTGTCAAATTTAATGGAATGACCCACTAAATGCAGGATAACTTTAGTATAAAAGGGGAAATTTGAAGGATGTGGTTATATCAGCTTCACTTCTGCCCAAGCAAGTAAGTGTCAGTTATCATAATCTTTAACAATGATTTGGAGGTTTGTTAAATTATCAAATCTCTCAAAAACAGTTTTCTTTAATTTTGTTGCAGGATGAAAAGCCAACTGTTTCTCGTTGCCCTCGTGTGCCTTGTCGGTCTGGCCCTTGGTGATGACATGGACAAAAGAGCTGCTCTGGTATTTTACTTTCAATCCATTAATGCGGTCTTAAAAGTTAGCCAGAAATTTTTGTTAGGAAGATGAAAATGTCCAAAAGTTTCTTTCTTGTGACCCTTACCTTGAAACACCAAAGTGGTGGATGAAATTTTGTTAGAAGTTTCAGCAGGGGGGTGGGGGGCCGCCAAGGGGGGGAGGGATGATGATGACTATCGTGCAAAGAGAAGTGCTCTTTACAATTCAATTCACATTAGACCAATCATGAATTCTTGGGATTCGCATACCCTATTGTAAAGAATCAATTCTTAATTTTGTGTCTCTGTTTCCAGATGAATGAAATAGCTGAAGAAGAAAATGAGGTGAATTTCCTTCTTTTATTCTAATGATTGTGATTTCTCTTGCGAGTTTATTATTAAGCAAAATTGAAATGAAACAAATATTGCTAATATTATGTCATACAGCGATGGTAATTCTTAAATATCACATACTCTCTAGGTGAAACGTGGAATGGCAGTTCTCCAGAGAGTGGCCAAGGACCTCAATGAGGAAGAACGTGGTGAGTTTATCTTAAGATGATTTTACAGATCAGCTAATGTCGAACAACGTCATTGATACGTTTCCTATAACTTGAGTTCTGTCCGCAGATATTTTGTATGCCTTTTACTGACCTTGCTGATCCTAAAATCTTTCTTTCCAGATCTTTTGGATAACTTTGTTTCTGGCGACCATCAAGTTACCAGACGTCTCTTTGAGGGTAAAGAAATAGGTCAGTGTGCTCGTCCTTTAGTGGCTTAAACTTTAATAAAATTTTTGCCTTTCGTATTTTCCTTTGTTAATCACAACTTTTTTTTTTGCAGAAAAGCGAAACTGTGATTGTGGTGACAAGTGCAGATGTTCCGGAAAATGCTGCAGATGTCGTTGCAGGAAAAGGCTAGCTTCAAAGTGCTACAAAAGACTCATCTGCATTGGCAAATAAATCAAACATTGTGATTCGGATGATGATTGAATAAAGCATTGAGCATCAATTTGTTCATATGTTTCATCTGAAGGTCAAAAAATGTCTTACTCACTCATAAGTACACGTATTCATTCAAACACTTTGAAATACAAACATTTATAAAACGAAGAAACAATGGTATATAACACATTATAAAAACTCTAGCATATCACAGATGTATGCATGCATAATATCGAACAACGTTGTGTCGAAGATGTAACCCTGTCACTGGTGACTTCATATCTGAACACTTAGAGCAAATTCTGCCATCCGTAAGCACTTTATGAAGATCCTGTTCGTAGATTTCTCCAGTGCCTTCAATATTATCCAGGCTCATGTGATGATAAATAAACTGTGTGATATGAAGATCCGTCCAACACTCATCCTGTGGATTAATGAATTTCTCACTTGTAGACCACAATATGTAAAATTCCTTGGTATAAAATCTGACCTGTTGTATACTTTCACTGGTGCCCCACAAGGCTGTGTCTTATAACCGATGCTGTTTACGCTGCATACTAGCAATTGTAGAACTGTCTACAACCAATGTCAACTGTTTAAATATACACTATCAGTCATGCACTGCAATGCAGGCACGAAATTCGTGGTGAGCCTTCCACAATGATAGAGCTCAGGGCAGCCATAGTACGGCGCCCATGGGCAGAGACTAGAGGAACATATATGCGGATGATACAGCTCTTATCGGAAGGTGTGTAAATGATGACTGGTCACATCTTCATAAAGTTGTAAGATTCACTGATTGGTGCGACAAAAACTATCTGGAGTTAAAAAGACAAAAGAAATTGTAGTAGATTGTAGCAAATCAGCTGTGGTTTATAGACCTTTCTACATAGCAAATGAAATTGTAGAAAGTATAAGAGAAAACAATACTTGGAAACTATAATTGATAACAACCTCACATTTAACAACAATGTTGACGCCGTTTACAAAAAAGTTCAATCTAGGACATACTTCGTTAGACAGCTGAGTAAGTTATATAGTCTGGGGTCCAACCAGGAAAAAGGTGCATATTTAAAAAGTTTTTGCCCCCGATTTTTATATAAAGAAATTTGGTGTCGTTGGATAGGTAACAAGTTGAGCTTTCAGAATCTGCTAGGTGTCGCTCTGAGACCATTCGCATAAGGTTGCTATGGCAACCTAAACATAATAAAAGTGGTTATTTTAGTATTTCTTCAATATTTTGCAAAATATTGAATAACAGGACAACTTTTAATGCTACATTGCCCAAATTTTGGAAATATTTTCAGATTTGGGAGTTTTTTATGACTACTTGGTTGTTTTGACAATAAATTTTAAAAACCTTCCATTTTTGGGTGAAAATAACCTTCAAATACCCCTTTTTCCACTATGTACTATATTTCAAACTTTGCAGCTCAACCATATATTATTATATATTCAATTTTTGTTGTGCATTAGAATGCCCTGGAAGTGGGCTACATATTTGCCATATAATAGCCAAGCCACGCCTTTGCATTTCTGTTGCCATGGCAACATAACATTATAATTCAAAATTCAAAATGTCCAACTCAAAAGCATGAAATGTGACATAACTCAAAGACTAGGGCGCCTATCCTCATGAAATTTGGCAAATTTATGTAATAATCAATTGTCCATCAGGTAATATAACAATCTGAAAAATTTATTTTTAAGAAGTTTCATTTTTAGGTGAAATAGACCCGTAAATACCTTTTTTTTTCCACAATTTACTATATTTCAAACACTGCCGATCAAACAAATTTTGATTTTATATTAAATTTTTATTTTGCATTAGGATGCCCTGAGAAAAGGCTGAACATCTGATATATAATGGCCAAGCCAAGCTGTTGCATTTCTGTTGCCAAGGCAACATAACATTATAATTCAGAATTCAAAAGGTCCAACTCTAAAGTACAAAATGTGACATAACGCGTAGACAAGTGTATATATCCTCATGAAATTTGGCAAAAGTGTGTAATAATGAATAGTCCTTCCATGGGCACAACATTCAGGTGACTGTCATTTAAAAAACATTCTATTTTGGGGTAAATATTACCCATGGATACCCTTTTTGAAAGAATATTTTATACTTCAAACCCTGTTGTTCAGCTATTGAATCATGTATATATCAAATCTATTTTGAGATACACATTGCCCTGAAAGTGGGCTATATATTTGACATACATTGGTTGAGCAAAGAAATTGCATTTCTGTTGCCATGGCAACAAAACAATATATTTGGAAGTTCAAAATTTCAAACTATTAAGCATCAAATATGGCATAACTCAAAGGCTGGTTCATGGATCTTCATGAGATAAGGCAAGAATATGTAAAAATGAATAATTCAACAGTTTATACACAATTTCTTTCACTTTCACGTGAAAACATTCCATTATTGTGTGAATTAGACCCAAATTTTTTTTTTTTCTAACATGTGACATTTCAAACTCATCCAATCAACAATATTTCATATAATATCAAATTTGATTTTAGAATCTGAGTGCCTGAAAGTTGGCTATAAATTTGACATTTAAGATTCAAGCAAATCCAGTATGTTGCCATAGCAACCAAATACATTTCAAAATAAACAATAGTTGTTAAACAGAAGCTTGCCATAACTCAAAGACTTCTGCAAATATCCACTTGAAATTTGGCATGAATGTAATTAACCATTACAATCATGTAGAGCTAACAAATCAGTTAACTAAACATTTGGATAACTGTCATTAGATTAGCAAAAACATTATATTTTGGGTGAATGAGACACATAAATACCGTAAAGTATAAACAATTATAAATGTGGCAGAGGCCTGGATCCTCATATTAATGTTCATTCAACATTGCAGAGCCTTTTCTTTAAAGCTGGTAACTGCTTCCATGTTCTGGTAGCTGCTTCCATGTTCTGGTAACTGCTTCCATGTTTTACAGAGATTTCAGATTTCTGGCACAATTTAATAAAAATTATGTTAATTGTGCTTGGGTTTTACCAATGCAGTTTGCTGCATGTGCCTTTTTTGTTATGCTTGAACTTCTTACTTTGTAGAATGTGTCTGAAGGACATGTACATGATTTTCAAATTGATCTCTAAAATCCATAAGATAGCATTCTGTTAGTCCTGGCCACGTTGCATTAATCTGACTTTTGCTATTGAAAATATTTTCACATTTAAGTTTGGTGCAGATGTTGAGGTCACATCCGTCTTTGTCCAGCCAAATCTGTATGCACGGAGGAGGTGGGTCACACTGCTCCCCTCCAATGTATGCCCAGAAGGTCACAAGCTAAAAGCGGTTGCAACAAGTTGAAACAAATATAAGAGCTCTCAATAACCAAGGAAACACAATCTGATAAGGAAGTTTCTTATTTGGACCTTTTCATTACAATCCAGGATAACCAATTCCACACTAAATTATATGACAAAAGGGATGACTTCAATTTCAAGATTGTCAACTATCCATATCCTGTTGCATCTAATATTACAGAAAAGCCAGATCATGGTGTCTATGCTTCTTGCGTCATCAGTTTTGCCAGGGCTTGTGATCATTACAGTGATTTCTCAGTGAGGCACATTTTCATTATGTGATTCTCTCCTCAGGCAGGGATATAAATATAGGTTTTTATGCAAGCAACTTTGCAGCTTTTACAAAAAATAAAAAAACATTGTTTATAAAATATGCAAAGTCCATCGAAGAGATTAAAGATCAAATTCCTCTTCCGGTGATGGCATGTCGTACTGGTTGTTTTGTGACATTCAGGTCTCTCTCCAGAAACTCTAGTTCTTAGATTTCCATTTCAAGGTCTTGTGTGGGAGGAAATGGAAGGTTGGACGTCCTTAAAGGCCCTAACATCACATGTGAGTCTTACGTCTCACACCACCTTACACCTGACTCTGGTTGGTTTGGTTTACTTCCTCTGCCCTTTGCCAGGTCAGGTTCTGTGATCTCAACACTCTGTAATGCACCAGACAATTTGTTTTCTTTTCTCTTGTAACTTAATATGCAATATAACTTGCATCTCAGGGACCACTGTACTTCTTATTGAAAATCCTAATGACAAGGTCATGCATATCTAGGAGTCTTGAGTGTGGGGGAGGTGGAGAAATGCATTGTCAGCACAAGAGTGGTACTTGGGATTCACACAATTTTGGGGAGGGGGGGCGGAGGGGCATGCAGATATATTTAGTACTGTGTGTGTTGATATATTACACTTTTTTCTTGGGCGCACCTGACAGATTGGGTGGCATATGCCCCCTCTTTGTTATGCCGCTGTTGAGTTACATGTTAATGGGGTCCGAATGGTTCAAGGAAGAAGTACGTCCACCAAACCAGCTTTGAATGAAGATGCAGTGCTGACTACTCTCTGCAATCATCTTTCCATACCAAACTAACTATTGCTCAACAAGTGCTATCATCTGTGACTTGAGCTGGATAATGACTTCAAAGAAAGCCATTTGACATGGCTGAAAACTTTGCTGAGCAAATATTTTGCTCCCGGTAGACTATAATTACTTCAAATAAAAAAAATAGGCAAGTTGAATTATGGAGTTTGTAACACAATGCACTTGGATTGCCCATAAAAGTGTAGTGCTGTATCAATTAGGATTATTATAAAAGAAAGGGATAGGAACAAACCTACCTCCACCCACTCTTGACCATAAGCAATAAACAGACTGACAACATGGATGAAAACAACCCTTAACAAGGGAAATTTGCAAAGAGAAGGTTGGCTCAACACTGTTGTTGAGAAGTGGCTCGATTCTTGAAGCACCAGCTTAATTGGAAAAGTGGCCTGAAATATAATATGAGGACCCAGTCTTCTGATTGTTTATACATTATGTCATTTATGTGTCTCATGCACCCCAAAACCGAATGTTTTTTGCCAATGACAGTCATTCCAATGTTTAATTATCTGATTGTTGGTCAGAATGATACCATTATGTAGGCCCTGCTTGCAAAATTTCAAACAGATATTTCCTAAGCTTCAAACTATGCCAGGTTTCTGTTAAACACTTGTTTATTTTGAAATACATTGGGTTGCCATGGCTTTGCTTGACTCTTGAATGTCAAATTTATAGCCAACTTTCAAGCGTTCTGATTCTGAAAACAAAATTGATATTATATGAAGTATGGTTGATTGGAAGAGCTTGCAATTTCTTATAAGACATATTAGGTCATTATAAAACATTTGATTTTTTTGGTCTAATTCACCCAGTATTGGAATGTTTTCATATGACAGTTATAGAAATTATGTGTAAACTGTTGAATTATACATTTTTGCATATTCTTGCCAAATCTCATGAAGATCCATGAAACAGCTTTTACGTTATGCCATATTTGATGCTTAATAGTTTGAAGTTTTGAATTTTCAAATATATTGTTTTGTTGCCATGGCAACAGAAATGCAATTTCTTTGCTCAACCGATATATGTCAAATATATAGCCCACTTTCAGGGCAATGTGAATCTCAAAATAGATTTGATATATACATGATACAATAGCTGAACAACAGGGTTTGAAGTATAAAATGTTCTTTCAAAAAGGGTATCTATGAATAATATTTACCCCAAAATAGAATGTTTTTTAAATGACAGTCACCTGAATGTTTTGCGCATGGAAGGGCTATTCATTATTACACACTTTTGCCAAATTTCATGAGGATATATACACTGGTCTTCGTGTTATGTCACATTTTGTACTTTAGAGTTGGACCTTTTGAATTCTGAATTATAATGTTATGTTGTCTTGGCAACAGAAATGCAACAGCTTGGCTTGGCCATTATATATCAGATGTTCAGCCTTTTCTCAGGGCATCCTAATGCAAAATAAAAATTTAATATAAAATCAAAATTTGTTTGATCGGCAGTGTTGGAAATATAGTAAATTGTGGAAAAAAGGGGTATTTACGGGTTTATTTCACCTAAAAATGGAACTTTTTAAAAAGAAAGTTTTCAGATTGTTATATTACCTGATGGACAATTGATTATTAAATAAATTTGCCAAATTTCATGAGGATAGGCGCCCTAGTCTTTGAGTTATGTCAAATTTCATGCTTTCAAGTTGGACATTTTGAATTTTGAATTATAATGTTATGTTGCCGTGGCAACAGAAATGCAAAGGCTTGGCTTGGCTATTATATGGCAAATGTGTAGCCCACTTCCAGGGTATTCTAATGCACAACAAAAATTGAATATATAATAATATATGGTTGAGCTGCAAAGTTTGAAACATAGCACATGGTGGAAAAAGGGGTATTTGAAGGTTATTTTCACCTAAAAATGGAAGGTTTTTAAAATTTATTGTCAAAACAACCAAGTAGTCATAAAAAACTCCCAAATCTGAAAATATTTCCAAAATTTGGGCAATGTAGCATTAAAAGTTGTCCTGTTATTCAATATTTTGCAAAATATTGAAGAAATACTAAAATAACCACTTTTATTATGTTTCGGTTGCCATAGCAACCTTATGCGAATGGTCTCAGAGCGACACCTAGCAGATTCTGAAAGTTTAACTCGTTACCTATCCAATGACACCAAATTTCTTTATATAAAAATCGGGGGCAAACTTTTTCCCAATTTGGGATGTGGACCCCAGACTAATACGTTGACAATACAATAATGGAAATGTAAGCTAAATGTTGACAATACAATAATGGAAATGTTCTATTCATCTGTTGTACAATCTGTCTGTTCCTTTCAATAGTACGCTGGTTTGGAAACAGTAGGAGAGACCGGGGCACGTTGGACCTCGGGGCATGTTGGACCATCCTGAATATATTTTTTTTAAACATGCAGAGTATCCAAATCCCCAAGGAAGAGACCTTTTAGCCAAAATATTTCATCGGCATTGAAGGAAAAGTGTGAGTTCCCTTTCTGGTTTCCTGATTTTCGGCATAAAAAGGGACAGTTTCTGAGTCTCGATTGCTAGGTCACCCTTCTTGAAATATGGGGGATCTACAAACAAGTCTCATCAACTGAAACTATCACAACTTACATAAGTAAAGTTTGATATAAGTTTCCCAAGTTCACATTAAAGCTTGTCAGTGAGGCAAACACAATTTTCCAAACTTAATTTTCTCCACAACTATACAAGGTAGATCGTTTCGGTTTGGCATTAGGGTATTTATAGTAAACGTTCAGAAGTCATTCAGTAAAACCCTGAATCAACTAATACAGGAGACGAAACACCACAAAGAGAGATCTGACACCAATAATTTTTACGACTAAATATCTGAAAATGGCATCAAATGTAGCCCATGCTCCTGGAGAGCACCTCTTCTTTGGTGTGCCATGTATGTCGCTCTACCCCTCATTAAGCTATACCCCTCTAATTGCTAGTTTTTTTTACCCCCTCAATCCTTACAAGGATCTAACTTTTTGAGGGGTTGGTACCTTTTTGCATTTTTTAATATAAACAAATGGCAGTCTTTTTCCCCTGAAAATGTGACACTTTTTGGCTGAGTCATCAAATATTGCATCACAAAAGTGAAAAAAACTTGACATATTAACATGATTAAACTTCAAATTTGGCTAGTTTAAGTGAAGTATCAATTTTATTTAGTTCCAAAGTGTTCCAAATACCTAAAAATGCAGTTAGAAATATAATCAATTTTTGCGCAAATTTAATTGTGATTGAATCCCCTAAAAATACATTTAAAGTGATATTAAACCAATGAAAATTTGCAAGTGGGATCATATTAAAGTCTTATCTACAGGTAAACTTCAAGGTGAAAAGATTTTTCATATATTTAGAGAAGTTCTTGATTAAGAGCCAAAAAATTAAAAGGGAACCAAGGTGCCCCAGTCTGCCCACTGCTGAGTCACATCAAAAAATCAGCAGAGTGATCAAAACATGTAAACAACAAATTCATGAACAGACTTCTCAGTGTACCCATAAGGTACTGTAATTTGAAATTTCTCTGATAACTCTGTTCATGAATTTGTTGTTGCATGGAAACAATCAGTTAGATGATTATGTAATTTGCCTTACAGAACTCACACTAGGTGATATCTGTTGAGTGGGAGACACCTGGTGTCCTGGATCTAATTTACAGCCTTCTTTTGCATGTCGATGTGTAAACTATGAAAGAGCGTCTAATATTAAAATCAGATATTTTTTCTAATCAGTAGCTATCAGTGTTTTTTCTGACTGACAGGTCAGTCTAATGCTGAGGCAGGCGCACACAGTGAGGCTGCAGACTGGCATCTAACCTTAACCCTAACCCTAACCCCACTCTACATAAAATTATGTCTGGACACGTCCCAAGAGCAGCAGAAACACTATCGCATTTTTAACTTCTTCAGCTTCACTGAAATTAAAGTTAATTAATTACCATGGCATAAAAGGGTTCATCTTTAATTTGAACCATTTTTATCTTAAATTGCCTAAATTTGTCAATCATAAGTCAACTTACCAATCATTGAATCTGTATGTATTTTATCGACAAGACATGTCCAGGACGGTACATACTAACACCAGAGGGAGTATCAGTCCATTGGCATTGTGCTGACAAAGTGACATACATACATGTACAGTTGTGGAAAAATTGTAAAGCTTAAAATTCTGCACACAAGGGGTTTTTACTCAAGATTCAGACTCATTCAGTGGTGTGAGAAGAAAAATGTCACTTTCAAGTCATTCATCTAATCAATTGCCATTCTCAGACAACACAAACTTCAACATGTTTTCAAGCTCAGGAGCTACACTCAGTTAAAATGTCACCGTGACCAAAGTATATATACAGCTCGAACAAGCATGGAGGGTAAAAAGTGAGTCAGGATTGACTTGAATTTCCTGACAAATAATTTATAACTTTCTATGGCTTCTTTGGATGACCTCCTCGGAAATTCAGCTGCTTTATTTTGCAGAGACAATCAATGATGCTAAATGCAAGAAGGGGGGATCCATAAAATTTTGGTGGGGGGGGGGTCTGTCAGGTTAATATCGCATCGCGGAAGGTATAACCTGCAACATAGCCCAATATGATTAGTATGTTTTTTTTTTAAATTTCATATGCGAGGCTGCCAATCGCTGGGTCCAGGGTTCGAATCCAGCTCTTGCAGGATCAACTGGGCCTATGTTGGACAGCTGTTTCAATCATCCTTTGCCTCATTGCTGTGCCCTCCTCCAGTACTAACAAGAGCAGGTACTCCATATTCCACACGCTCTACACATAAAACACATCTACCTGTAGTCCTGTACCCACCAAAATCCCTTATAATGCCAAATATTTCCACCAGGGGCACAATCAAGCATACGTGCATGTGGAGAAACTTGTGGGTGGACTTTCCTTTACAAAATAAACAAGGCACGGCAGCTGCAACCCAGCTAGCAAAATGAAAATGTGTTAGGGATGTTTTGTTTGTTTGTTTGTGTTTTACGCCTCTGCAGCACCTTAGTGGGCTATATCGAGGCAGGCGATCGCCGTATGATGATGAGATGAAAAGACTGTGAGTCTGGCACATACCCTATTAATTCAGGGATGTCCAGGGTCTTTCAGTTGCCCCAGCATAGAATACTAGATACAACCCGCCTCCATTTAATGTCCCATGGGCTCGCACTAAAGTGAGTTCCCGGGGTGAGATTTGAACCCATACCCTCAAAGCCAGTTGACAAGCGCACTTACCAATTAGGCCACGGGGGAACTGTATTTGGGATGTAGAAATGGTTATGATATTTATTGATTTAAGGTAACATTTGACAAGTTTAGGGGGGGGGGGTCATTGAATCTTTGGAAAGGATGAGCATTGCGCATGGTGTGGTGTGTGAAGAACGCCATGAAATGGAGACTCAAACTAGATCCCACCATTGCATAGTGTCAGAGATTATTAGCTTACCAAGTGCATAAATACAGGACATAAAGCCCCAACCATTCATCCATCCATCCATCCAGAGTGAGCAGCTGTATCATTTCTGGCATTTTATCAAGTAGTACTTAACAGGGCCAGCAAATGATTATTTTCGGCCAATCCAGCGATGGGTGAATACCCTGGTTCACGTTCCATGTGTCTTCAATTTTCTTCATGATAATTTTATTTCAAGTCCATTATAGTTTAAAATTTATCAATTACGTTGCTCACATGATTATACTAAAAACAGGTTATAAAAATGTGTGCAAAGTAAATTCATCAATACCCTGTTGAAACAACAATCCACATCATCAAAGGCCTATGATTCAATATCCATTTGTAGTTCTCCATGCTTCGTAACTAAATAACTTAATATTTCAGCCGATGAGGCCCTCATCAGTTTATTCAGGCACATTCAATGCGACATTGGCTTGTCAAAATGTGATCAATTGCTACTGAAATTGCATTTTCCTTATAAAGGACATAAACATATTAGCAACACTTTTGGACTGGAGCACCTCAACAGTACAAGTAAGTCCTTTTTCTTTAACCTAGACTCTTAAATATGTCTATATGGAACCTTTAAGGATTCTATAAGCTGGTATAGATAAAGAACTCCAAAAGGTGTATTACTTAACTTTTAACAAGGTTCCAACAGGAAACAAAAACAACACTTACATAATCCAGGTGAACTGAACTCCAACAATGGAACCCCTTGCTTTCAAGTTGGGAGCATAGAGTTCCATCATAGAGCCTTACAACCAGTTTTGAACCTTTTCAATTCAGTTGAACCCTTTACAAATTTTTTTCGGCCGTTGGTTCTGTGTAGGCGCAGCTACATTTTTCACACCAAATATGAGAAGCAGGCTGTGAACTAATCAGGAATTTATTTTGAATAAACAACTGATGCTGAGCAAGTATTTCTTGACAGGCTTACTGTCTTAAAAGATATTGTTCAGTACATTCTCAACATTTGCCATATCTTAAATCAATTTTCTGAAGCAATCACCAAATATCTTCTACTTAAAGAAATAGATAGTGATACCTGAAACTGGTTCTGTAAAGATTTAATTCAGCTAACTGAAATACAAAGATCTGTCAGAAATATTGGTCAAAACTTTCTGCACATCCCTCGTAAGCATAGCTTCAAAATCTACCTACCATCTTTAAATACATTTTGAAGGGATAAACATTTTTAAAAAATCGTTAACGTGGCAACATAGGCAGACACAAATAACTGACATAATTACTAGTTAGTAGCACATGGTGTCAAAATCTTCACCAAAAATATATATTTTCATAGAAATAAAACATAAGGCAATATTTTCATAAATATGTGAATTCTTTTTCAGTTTCAGCATGAGGACAGGTCTAATCTTCTTCACTTTCGCATTCTCCATGGGCCTGGCCCTCGGCGATGACTCAGTCAACCAACTGGATGAACAAGAGAAGAAGGCCATTTTGGTTTGTCATATTTTTAAAATTCATTTACTAAATTAATATTTTATTTTATATCAAGGGGCATACAACGTATAACACAATGTTCATGGTTGTGGAGGGTTTGACGGTTCGTTTGTTGTCACGTAAAAATGTATGGTAGAAATTACGTTGCCTTGATGTAAACACAAGGTTGAGATTTTTTCATAATGTTTTGACAATGTTGCCACAACGCTGCATGCTCACATCATATCTTGAGGTTGCTTCACAACATTGTGGATAGTGTCATTTCTACCATATAATTCAATGTAATTTATAACATAGCTCTCTTGATCACACAAAAATAAGTGAAAAAAATCATGCAGCATTTTTTTTAAATTATCTGGGTATTTTACAGGAGAAGGAGCTGAGGGAAGAGCAGCGGACGATTGAAAAAGGCCTCCGGGTCCTCAATAAGCTTGCTGAGGGCCTCAATGAAGAAGACCAAGGTAGGCTGAATTTTTGATTGAATATATTCTTTAAACGTAGACAATCAGTCACTTATCTTTCCATTTTAACTCCATAAAAACAAATGATTTGATCATGACAAATCAATCAGTGTAGATTTCCTATACGAACTGATATTGAACAATATGCCAATATTATGTCAGGCCCCTGGATTATCAGATATGTTCTTAATTGCAACAAGTACAGTACAAACCAAAATAAGGTAAGAAGATTTTCTATCAGAAGTCCCCTGTTTACCTATTTTGCCCTCTTTTCTCCTCTCCACCCAAAATCTCCTTACAAATCACTTTGATTCCTTACAACAACCTTATCCCACATTAAGAACTGTATTTAAACAGCTACCAATGTAACTGCAATTAGCAGAGGTGCAAAATATCAAGTAAATCAAACACAATGGGGGTGATTGATTTTAAATTGGTGTTGTTTATTAGCCTGAAACTGATCACAGCCTTTTTTACTGGGGAACGGGCAGGTTTGGTGTCATATAGGCTTAATTGAAATCATTTCGCAGCTGAAATGGTTGACCAAACATCAACCTTAAATTATCACATCAAGTTTAAAAACAAAGAAAATAGCGAATTTCAATTTCTTCTTCTTTTTTCCAGACGCTTTAGACGATTTCCTGGCCGACGGCTGCAACATCCAGGAAAAGATCGCCAAGTTCCGAGAAGGCGGAAAATACAAGGAAAAGGAAAACGGAAAATGCAGTGGAAAAGGAAAATGTGAAGGGTCCAGCAAGGAAAATCATGGAAAAGACAAATACAAGAAGGAGAAAAATAAGGGGAAGAAGGAGAAAAATAAGGGGAAGGAGGATAAAAATAAGGGGAAGGAGGATAAAAATAAGGGGAAGGAGGATAAAAATAAGGGGAAGGAGGATAAAAATAAGGGGAAAAAGGAGAGGAAAGGGAAAAAGGAGGGGAAAGGGAAAAAGAAGGCAAAGGGAAAAGGAAAAAACTGAATAAATATTTTTTGACTGATGTGTGAAAAGGTCTTTTGCAATAAACAATATCAATCAAAACGTTTTTCTTTTTCTTATTCTAGAAAAGAAAGGGATGAAATCATTCCGACTACAATCATTTTATGTTGTAGGTGGCCGCCACGTTGGTAATCACAAAATTGGAGTCCATAACTTTATTAGTTTTGCACAGCAAGTATAATCTATACATAATATTGATGAAAATTATTAAGTCTTAGTGATCATTTAGATCAACAAACTCATCCAAATTGGCCAGGAACTGGCTTTTCTTTTTCTTTTTTTACAATTCAATATATTAAACTTCATAAATTCTTAAAGAATAAGTAAAAGCATTTCGTGATTGCTAACATGAAAGGTTGATGTCTGACCAATAAATAACCTGCGTATCAGGCTATTAGCACATTTCAAAAGCTCATTGTATGGCCTTTAAATTCACCTGAAAGACAACTTAAAGGCATGGCCCACTGGAAGCCCTAACATGCCAGCCGCACCAATGCACCGCGAGCACTGGTTACCCAATATATTCACATGAAAATATCATGTTGACCACATTTGCAATCGTGTCAATTTTGCACTCTACTGACCTGAGGATCGCGCCAGGCAATTGTAACAAACAGTCAATGCCAAACAGTACTAACCACGATAATCCAGTCTGCTATTGTATAAAGAGGGCCGTTAAAACACTGTCAGAACAAAAGAAAATGTGGCAGAGCAAGTGAATGTTTACTCAATATTTATGTGATAATCCTGTCCGCAGGGTGTGGAACCACTCCAGGACCTCTTTGGCTTTTCCCCATTGTCTTGAAAATATTTTTGAACAGGATTGGTGGATGGCTTCGGATTGTTGTCTTGCTGTAGTGACTTGTTTAATCACGTTCCTAACTTCCATACTGAATCATGTCAGTTCTCTTCAAAAAATGTTTGAAAGCCAGCAGCATTAGAGCTCTTTCTTCAGTCTTGACTAATTTTCCAGTGTTCAAATAGCCACAATGCATCAGAAGTGCACCGTCCTGGTTCACCTTGAGAATGGTAGCATCTTCCTTGCATACCTGACTGACTTGCCTGCAAACAGAGCGGGGGTGATTATGAGACAAACATGGCTGCAATATACCGAAGCAGTTTTAGTGAGTCCCAAGCCATCTGCCAAAATGTTTTTGGATGGATGAGACTTAGCTGAGATGAACATTATATAATTAAATTTATTTGCATTGTGTTTGGAAGGAGGTTGATCAGACAACGAAAAGAAGACCATTGCTAAATTGAACCAGGGTGATCCACTGTCAAAGCTTTGCTGCTGTTTCAGTTCGTATGGAACCGGCGACATTGGCAAGACAACAAATGTATTAGGTCACTGATTTCCATAAAATATTGGAAGAAAACCTACATAGAACAGTGTCAGGGTGAAGAATGTGATAAAAATAGATGCCGCGACAGGACAATAATCCGAAACCATCCACCAATCCTGTTCAAAAATATTTCCAGGACAATTTTGAAAAGGTCCTGGAATGGTTAACACCTTCCAGACAGGAATGTTATTTTCAAATTAAGGGTTTATCCGAGATGGACCATGCCCTATCAGAGACCAACAATGAAGGTGGAGTAACATAAATTTTGTGATGCAGAATGGACACTGTTTGGATCCACCAATCGATTGAAGGACGTCACTCTCCCAGAAGTAAAAATTGCAGATGAGCCAGTTGAACATGTCCAAACATATAAGTACTTGGGACTGTATTTTGATGCCCGGCTTGACTGGAAATCTCACACTCAATATCTCGAGAAGAAGATAAGACAACAATTGGGTGTTCTTAAACGACTACGTCCACTGATAGACCAAGCTACTTCTCTTCTTCTATTTAACACCCTCATCCTACCCATTATTGACTATTGTGACACTGTCTACCTGAACTGTCCTGTTAGCAGTCTAAATCGTATCCAGAGACTCATGCTCAGAGGTGGTAGGATCATACTCGATGTACCTTTTGATCACCCATCTGATTCTGTTCTGAAGAAACTAAACTGGCTGACTTTACATGAGAGACTCTATCTACATACCTGTTGTTTGATGTACAAATGCATAAATTTAACCTGTCCGGTGTACATGTCAAATAAGTTTGAACAGATTGATCATGTGTATAATACAAGAAATTCATTAAATCTCAAAGTACCAAAATGTAAAACCAACAAAGGACAGTCTGCTTTCGCATGTAAAGGGGCGAAAGCCTGGAACTCACTACCTGCTGTGATAAGATCCTGCTCTAGTCTTGACTCTTTTAAGCATAATATTTTGAAGTTTATTTTATCTAATAGAACCTGATGCCTCTTTTGTTTTTACCAGTTTTATCATTATACATTATGTTTTTAATTGTTTACATTTATTCTGATTTACTTTTAAATTATATACACCTGTTATAGCTCAGGGCTCCATCGTAAAACAGTTTGTAACTGAATTGGGCTACCCTGATTAAATAAAGGTGATTTTGACTTTGACTTTTGACTTTGACCGAAATCACTGTAAACTTTTGAAAATGCAATAAAATGCAATTTTAAAATTGAAAATATCAAGGAATTTCATTGCTATTGTGGCAAATGTGCAACATATTGGGGACTCACACACCGTCTCATGGGAAGTTGGGAACCTCTCTCGTAAGACATCTCAAAGGCGGCCAGAACTATCCACTCAGAATAATAATTATACTAAACCTAAAAGACAAAATTAAATTTAGACCTATATACAGGGGATTTCCACTGTAAACGGGGAAATCTGCATTATTTAAGATAAACGTTAGCGTATCACAAAAAATCAATGGTTACATGAGCAAGTTCGGTCAAAGATATTGACCGGGTAATTGGACAACCGTTTTCCACTTCATAAAAATGTCTTTCTCTTAAGCCTGAACACACAGTGAATCACAGATCATCATCAGTGGCGGATTCAGACAGAGCACTCAAGGGGGAGGGGGTAGCTGGGCATCATTTTGACATTTGCGGGCATGGGTTGCTCCATATTCTCTTCAAAATGTTATTTCCATCTCGGTGGTCTAGGAAGGGCCTGCCCCCCCCCCCTCTGGATCCGCCACTGATCATACAAGTACCAATTGTTTGTAAAAAAAATCACTACTGTGAGTGAATTAATTTGGGTTTTCATTTGTTCAGCCTCTGGGTGAGATGTTTTCACTTGTCAAGATTTATAGATTGACTCACCAAGCATTGGCAAGCAGTCATTTGAGATGACCTAATATAAGAGGAAAGCAGAAAGCTCACCAAGCAATCTCACGCCAAGACTGAAGAGCTATCCAACATTGTTCAACACAGAAGGTAAGTGACTATCTGTTCTTGTAAAATCAGTCCTACTCACACTGCAACAGGTCTGGAACATTGTTTAATACAATTACAATTTCATATACACTCTTAACGCTAAAGTTTCTTGATGGAATATAAAAAGAACCCACAGCCAAAAAAAGGTTTTACCTTTTTTAAGGGTTCAATCACAGGCAGTGTTCACATGCTTTGCCCTTATTCTGTTATATTATACCAAGGTGTATTGCTCAAGCTCCCCCTATTGGAAAATGACAGTCGTCGTGTGCGGTCATATTTGCGGAAGTTGCCATAAATAGTATTCTTGGGATATCCCATGGCCACCAGGCCTGTTTTGTGGTGGCTGGGAAACAGGCTATAGTATGCTCACCAAATGGGCAGACTGAGGTTCCAATTTAATCAAGAGATGGCTCTGTGGTCTCCTAAATTCTGATTGGCTGTCAAAGGGAATTCCCTTGTGATGTATGCTGATATGGGTGCACACATAGGTAAGATTGGCCAAACAAGGTTTAATGCGAGTCTAAATGCAGTGTAGTGGGTGAAAATCATCTCTAAGTGTAGCTGAGAGACTATTATCTCACAGAACCAACAAGAATATTGTGAAAGGCTGCTCCTTGAGCAATTTTAATCAATTTTCTATATTTGCACTCCACCAGGTGGCACTTGAGCCATACACCTTCCTCTCTACCTCTACAACTGCTAAGCCATTGTGATCATTCCGCCTGTGGTTCAATTGGGTTGAAAAGGTTCAATACTTGGTGGGAAGGCCCTATGAATGATAGGACCCCATGCTCCCAACTTGTGAGAAAGGGGTTCCATCGTGGGAGTTAAGAGCAGCTGGATTATCTAAATGTTGTTTGTTTGCCGTTGGAACCTTTTTAAAAGTTGAGTAGTGAACCTTTTAGGGTTCCTTATCGGTACCAGCTTATAGAACCCTTAAAGGTTCCATATAAAACCTTTTTGTTAAAAAGTGTAAGGTCATTATTTTGCAACAGAAGTTTATAGCCACTAGTTTTCTTGCTTGAGTTGTGCTACACCATGCAGTTGTGAAATCCATTTTTAGTCCAGAAGCCAATTCTCAAAAGAGGCTTAGAAAAAGTTTCAGTAAACACCCCTGAGCAGATTTAGTTTGACACTTGATGATGTTAGGGTACCCCAGCCTGCATATGGCCAGGGTGGGTTTACTCATCTGCTGTGGTGCATAACCCGGTAATGAGGCCATACGTCCAGTTACGGACAAAATTTATTGAAAATTCCAAATATTGAGTTTTAAGGGCCTAATAGTGACTGAATCAAACTGAAATTGGTTCAGATGTATGCAGAATAATTGGTTGCATGTTACTAAACTGAAAAATGTTACATAGTTTCTTTATTTAGTGATTTATAAGGAATTTATAGTCATTTTTCATGGAAAATTCACTTCATTTTCAGCCGGGCATAATTACAAATCTCTCCAGAACTTCAGTTCTAATGCAGATATCAACATGGTGTAAACTGCAAAAACTGCCCCTTATTCTCAGCTTGCCAATGGTGTCACATTCATGGCCCTGTGATAGATACTTTTTCTGCTATTAGACTTTAAAGTGACAAAAGTTACCCTACCCCCCTTATTTTCGAATTTATCACATATTCGTAGATTAGCAGAAAATTTGATCCTCAGCTTCTTTGTAACAAATGAATGGCCTAGGTATGTAAATGCCCTGTTTACAGAGACTACAGGTGAACACAGTGACCATGTATATATTGTTAATCAATAAGATATCATATTTTTATACCAATTTCCTTTGTTTTACGAACGAATTTAAGTATTAGTCGAAGAAATTAGTGCAATGCAAGCTATCACCACAATTTCTACATTATATTGGTCCACAACTGTTAAAAATATATGCCCACATTTGTATATGTATATGGTAGGCCTATTTGATGAAGTTCAACAAGTCACTCTTACTAAAACTTTGAAACTTCACAAAAGTCTTAAAACTCTTATATCTGAGAAATAAACGACTTGCGATGTCAAAGCATTTTTCATGATAAAGAAGGTCAAGAACTAACATAATTTTGCATATAGCTCTTCAAGATTAAGAATGGAACATTTTGATTAAGAAATCAATGGATCACCTTTGGGCCTAATGATAACTTACAGAGAAGAGCAAGCCAGGAAGGATGACCATTGACCACTACAATGTCATGGCTCTGCATTTGCAAAACTCATGTCACTCCTTGTTTTAGTACAGCTGGTCATCAGAATTATATAGGCTATTTCTAAAATATGGTTTCATGAACACAGTAGGCCTGTGGTTCTTTTGAAATTGATTTGATTTCAGCTTTATGAAGAAAATTGGTTGATGTCTGTTGTGGATTTACTGCCTTGAAGTGCTGTCATAAAAGTTTCCATAGCGTCAGTCGTATTTAGAATTAACACCTTTTGGCTACCCCTGAATCACTTCCTATCTTTACCTACTTGAAACTACCCTTTAAAATTACATTGAAATCTAATTTAAGCAACACATATTCATACTCTATCAACCCCATTGTGTTTGATTTCTTTGATATTGTGGCCCTTTGCTAATTGCAATTGCATTGGTAGCTGTCTTAATAGAGTTTTTAATATGTTGGCTAAGGTTGTTGTAAGGAGTCAAAGACAGAACTTTGTAAGGAGATTTGGGGTTGAGAGGAGAAAGGAGGTCACAACTGGTTAACAGAGGACTTCTGACAGAAAATGTTCTTACTTTATTTTGGGTTGTACTGTACATATGGACTGGGGTGCTGCCCAGCTTTTGTGAAATGGGGCTGATATTTTTGTATCTACCTGTGCCCAAGACTTCAGTCTTCAGCTACAAATCTGATTTTGTGCTGGAGCAGATATTGTATAAACTTCTCTATTGTTCTTGTTGCACATGGGCATGCAATAAAAAGCAGGGGTAAGCCTCTTGATGGGGCGACAGAGGATCTTCAGGGTCTTCAACTGTTGGGTGACCTGACATTCTACAATTTGATGCATAATTGAACTCACAATACCACTCAGATCCAATTGTTGCACACGAAGCTGTATAGGTCAGACTTGTTTCTTGACTTCGACATGATTTTCCTGCTGTTTGGGCAATGGGTGTTGTTGTTTGCAATCATGATTTCAGGGCCAATAGTGGGGTTGGGTTTATTCTGGCATGTTTATGTGATTTTATGGACAGCTTTGCTTGAAATCTGTCAAAACATAAAAATAAATGAAACAAAATGTTATTTGTCGCAAAAGTTTGTGGTCAAAGATGCTGAAAGTTGATGTCCTGATAATGCCATGCAGGCCCTGAAATCAGAATTGAGGCTGAAGATTGGTGTCAAGGACAGAGGTAGATGCATTATAAGCTGATATCACCAGTTGGACTAGGTCACTTGTGGGACAATGGAGAAGTAACTCTACACATGATTGATGCAATTTATGACTGCACCTTAAGATAGCCTGTCAAAGAAATAAATACAATTTTTGTCATCATCTCTTTAGTCAAGAGCAAGCCAGAAATCACATGCTGCCCCAGATGAAAGATGCAGCTTAAAAATAATACACATTTCCATTCCTATTTGCCGAAAAAGGTTTAACAACCTTTGCATGGGAACTCGGTAATATGCCAATGTTCTAATTTTGTCCTATTGAACTTAATTAAATACGATTTGATTTGACTATAGTCCAGTTGTCAAAGGATGTTTGCATGAGAATGGGACTTTTGACACCCTTGTTCCTTGACTTATAACTAACTGCTGAAGCTACACCAAGTGAATTGCTTGCTTTTATCAGATGTGGATGCTCCACCAACTGAACTGAAGAATTGTAACAGCAGAAAGCATGATCTTTTTTGGCTTGAGGCATACAACTGCCTAAACAATTACGACTAACCAATACATTTTTGTTACAGAGCGATAACGGCAACAGCCACTGTTACTCTGAGGAATATTAATTGATGATGTTCAATCTTGGTTTTTTGCTCTTATTTGCATTTCTGCATTTTCCACAGCCAAATTAACCTCAGCATTTGCTGTTATTTGTGTTGTCTTCTGAAGAATGTATTTTCTGTCGTCACTGTGACCATGAAGTCATTTTCTAGTAATGTTTATAACACAAATATCTGGCCATGCATGACTTTGCATGTGTAATGTTGTCATTTTTGTTTTGCAAAAGTGATCATTAGAACAATTAGGCAATGTACTGGTTTTTCAATATACACTATGGGCCTGTATGTCTGCCAGAGATATGATTTAAAGGAATTTAAGAGACATGTATGATACACTGTATATATACTCAGTTTATTTCTTGCAAAAACATTGTGTGCTCTTTGGTCAAGTTTATCACAGCCATACCTGGATACTAGACATTTTAAAATAGATATCTTGCAGGGTCTATGGGTCATAGATTATATGGCATCAAATTAGATGTTCAACACTGAAAGATGGCGTAACTTAAGTAACAAATATTGGGGCATTGGGTTGGACAGTTAATTATCTACCAAAGCAAAGTTTGAAAGTAGGCTCAGCCGCTAAAGAACCTTCCTGTAAATACATTGATATGTAACCAATTATTATATAAAATATTTTGACTCATATTTATAATAAAGAAAACCTGAAGTCAAAACATATACACAAGTTTGCAACATGTATCTTCAACCTGATCAACTTGTACTGAAATACAAAATTTACTGAAATACAAAATTTAGAGAAAACATGTTATATCCCATCTTTGAGCTATGAAAAAAAAACACTATAGGCCAACTTGGCTTTTATGAATGCTGAAGAACTTGGGGAGGTAAAGGTAATGTTGATCTGAAGATTACCAAATACACAGGTAGACAAGCTCCCAGAAAGTCAAGTAAATGTGCCCCTTTCACCTGGTTGCATGAGACGTTTGCAAGCCTTCAAAAGTTAATTGTGATTTGTGGAACTTAATAACTATCAGATACCATATAAATGTGTGTACAGATTTTTTAACATTTGTTGACCAATCTGATATTGAAATTGTGGTGATATCTTAAATTTTATTAATTTCATTGACATGATATTCAAATCCGTTCGTAAAACAAAGGAAATTGGTATAAAAATGGCCATAAAAACATGACATCTTATTAATTAACAATATATACATAGTGACTGTGTTCACCTGTAGTCTCTGTAAACAGGGCATTTACATACCTAGGCAATTCATTTGTTACAAAGAAGCTGAGGATCAAATTTTCTGCTAATCTACGAATATGTGATAAATTCGAAAATAAGGGGGGTAGGGTAACTTTTATCACTTTAAAGTCTAATAGCAGAAAAAGTATCAATCACAGGGCCATAAATGTGACATCATTGGCAAGCTGAGAATAAGGGGCAGTTTTTGCAGTTTACACCATGTTGATATCTGCATTAGAACTGAAGTTCTGGAGAGATTTGTAATTATGCCCGGCTGAAAATGAAGTGAATTTTCCATGAAAAATGACTATAAATTCCTTATAAATCACTAAATAAAGAAACTATGTAACATTTTTCAATTTAGTATCATGCAACCAATTATTCTGCATATATCTGAACCAATTTCAGTTTGATTCAGTCACTATTAGGCCCTCAAAACTCAATATTTGGAATTTTCAATAAATTTTGTCCGTAACTGGACGTATGGCCTCATTACCGGGTTATGCACCACAGCAGATGAGTAAACCCACCCTGGCCATATGCAGGCTGGGGTGCCCTAACATCATCAAGTGTCAAACTAAATCTGCTCAGGGGTGTTTACTGGATGTCACATTTCTGGGTTTGGCTTCTGGACTATTTAGGTGATTGGAGAATAACGATGAGAAGACTGGGATTCTGGCACATGCTCTGAGAGATGTCCAGGGTCTTTTTACTAGCCATTCAGTAGAGAATATTGGGCAAGTAAAAGATCCCTCTCATGGGGTAAATGTCTAACATGTTGAGGACTCCCTCTCTCTCCCCCCTCATCAATCAATCTCATGAGTGCCCTGAACTGGGCTTAGAGGGCTGCACTTACCATATCTATCTATCTATCTATCTACCATAAAATGATAGTGTAATTGCTGCTAACTGGTGTTTCAGATAAATCACGAACGCAATATAACCTAGAACATGAAGACCCAACTGGTTTGCCTGTCTTTAATCTGCCTGGCACTCAGCCACTCTTTGAGATATGATGAGCTGGACGAAAAGGAGAAACGAGCCATTATGGTAGGTCAGAACTTAGCGAACTTAAAATACAGTTGGTTCAAGGTCTTTCTCAGGTCATCTGGAGTGTAGACTATCCCGCCTCCCCAAAAACAAAAATCATGAACACCATAAATTCAGGCAAAGAGGCTGAAAATTCGGGCTGAAGATCAATAAAATAAAATACATCTTTTTCGAAAATCAATCATTAATATGGCTCAAATTTGTAATGGTATAAAATCTGCATCACAAAATTAGGGCAAATGTCACTCGCTCCCCATATGTAGCGTGGTATTCTCTGGCCGACGTGAAGATGTTGCAGATCCTGGAGATAAATATATTCATTGATTCTTTTTCTTTCAGATGAAGGAAATGCTTGAGGAAGAAAAAGAGGTACTCATTTAACTATTTAAATTTCTGAACAGTAGATTAAGAGGGTGACCATTTGAGTTTTACTCGTCAAGATTTTTATTTTGGAAAAGCCCGTTTTTATCACAGAGCAGGCTACACACAAAAAATTTCAAATAATGCTCTTCCTGAGAAAATTCAGTGTTAATAAATTTATCTGCTAGAAACGAATTATTTCAAGACTGCAGGAAAATAACTTTTGTCACTGGAGCAAGAAATCGTTCTGTTTTTAAATCTCCAACTGCTGCCCCCCCCCAAAAAAAAACTATTCAAAATATCCAGTTATTTGCCCTCAACAATTAATAAACATTCTAATCCTTCAGCTGCACGAGGGCGTCGCCGTTCTCCAGAAAATTTCCGAGGGCCTCAGCGATGAAGACCGAAGTACGTACAAATAAAATCATGCAACCATTCAGCCAATCAAAAAATTTCTGAAAATCTAATCCCATCCCCTATGCCATAGACTCTTAATGGATGTAACAGAAGAGTTTAACTCTCTTTTCAGGAATCCTGGACAGCTACCTGACAAAGTACTGCAGAGTTCCCACAGGGTCCTTGCACAAGCGCAGCAAGAGAGACAGCAAGAGAGACACTGGTAAATGTTCATATAATTTATCTCATTCAGCATTAAAAGTCATACAACAGAGTTTTTAAAAGTATTCTCCCATTAAGTTTTGAACTTCTGCCAAAAAAAAAATCGACAGAACTGGTGCTCTTCAGAAATTTTGCAGAACTAACACGGTTTGCAATGTGGGGATTCAGCAGAAGACCTTATTCCGGCAGAAGTACATAATTCTGGCAGAAATTTTTCCCGAATTTCATGCAGAATTTAGACACTCAAAAAAAGGGGAAAAAAATTAAGCAGCACAGAGTGGTTCCAACACAGAAACGCCAGTCGCGGATGTTCAAAGGAGAAGAAGAAGGCCATGCAGTTTCTTTATAACCTTTTCCATCACAGAAGGGTACCAAAAGTTACTGGTCGAAAGTTAAAAACCTAAAGAAAATGTAGAGTAAATTTGATTGACATTGGTGAGAGTGACCTCCAGAGTGCTAACAAGCTTTGCATAAAATTCTTGGGTAAGAGAAACAGTGGAAGTGCTCAGTGCATACAGAAAAGTCTTTCGGTTACTAAACGCTATCTCTAACAACTTTTCCAGAAGAGCCCGAAAAGCCAGGGAGCTGCAATTGCGGAGAGTCGTGCAAATGCGAAGGGCCTTGCTGCGAATGCAACTGCACGGCCGAGCCCCCAAAGTGCCAGGAGAGGTACCTCTGTTCCGTGTTCGTCAAGCACCCCAACTCCACCGGGTGGTGCCCCCTGGCGATGCTCAATTGGATCAACATTGCCGCATTAAATGTTCAATTCGGAAAAGCCGAAGAGGCCCCGCCACTTCCGGAGTTACCAGTGACGCCGTTGGGACGAATGATGAAGAAGATGAACCGCTACAAGACCAAGGGAAGAGACTGAACTGTGAACAGATCAATATTTTAAAGATCATGCTAATAAAATCAACTGCCCACAAAACGCTTCTGTCTTTTGTTGTATATTCTATTTTTTTTTTTATTAGTCAGCAGCACTTAACTTTATCAACTACACAAGGTATCTCTGGCGTCACTGCACCTTTTCTCCCAATCTCTTCCACATTTCTTTCCTTTTTCCCCCCGACACCAACATGAGCTACCTTTGGAACTTCTAACCATCTCCTCAACACCTCACCATTTTATTACACTTTCAGGTTGTGCAACCTATCTCTGTTGCTTCCCGACCTCTTTATGGGCTTTTCTTGTTCTACATAATATTAATTTACTTAATATGGCACATTTATTTATAAGAAGAGCCATTACACTTTACCGAAAGGGCAAAACTGGGATTTAAATAATACAATGTATATATATAAGATCGGGAATGAAACAAAAATTAACCCAAATAGTAGAGTTGTATTCACTGTCGTTCAGGCGTTAAAATTGCATGTAGTCTGTACAGTAGCTATGTACAATTGAGCAAAACCAAAAAATATATATTGATTATGCGAGACGGTCCCCTAAGACTGCAAAATTTAGAAACCTCTAAGGACTCAATTTGGACTACATTACTACGAACCATTGAATCACTGAAAACAAATTGGCACTTCAAATTTCGAACTAGAACTTATTTCTAACCTCAACAACTAAGTCACACAACATCTTTCAAACTGGAGGAACATGTCGCTTCAACATTTTAAAGACACGGAACACTTAAATCACATATTAGCTTCAATTCAAACAAAACAGAAAAGGCCTGGATGATATTCACATACTGTACTGACCAAGTATTTTCCCAGAACCATGTTCTTTTTCCAACACTTTTGATGAGAGTCACATGCCACAGCATACAACGATGGATGTGGGCATTTTAATAACATACTATCAATTAGGTCTTTCAATCAGCATTTAAAATTTATCTAAAGATAGGCCTAAATAGACAGAAGGCAAACAAAAAATTCCATAAAAAATAAATTTTATTGCAACCAACAAGTTGTAATTGCATAACTTCATTTGATCAAGTTTAAGTCAAAATTTCAATGATTGAAATAGCATAGCACCTACAGGAAGATATAATGATCACAGCTACTTGAGCAGATAATAATAAAAATAATTCCTAATTAGTATTTGTATAAATAGCAAATAATTATTTCATATTTTTCGGAAGACCATCTTTGTTGATGAGGGAGTCTGAGTCTGCCAAGACTTGGGGCCCTGGACCAACCTGAAAACATAAAGCGTTTAACAGACATCTATGACACTGACAGTTAAATTTCAAGTATTTGGAAAACCAAGTCACGACAAGTCCATGGAACTGCACACTTTAAAACCATCTCTATACTATTAAAATGATGGCATCCAGGATTTATCTCAAGTTATACTTAATGCCCGACCTTCTAATTAGCTCTGCATCTTCCTGAGCTATGTAAGGCGGAAACTCTCCCCTTTTCAGGTCCATCCAACTCTTTCATGGGTCCTAATTGATGTCAATTCCGTTTTTTGCGTAGCAGACAATTCAACAGCTCTGCCATTCATTCCTTTCATAACATGTACAATGCATTGTGTCGCCCTCTGTCGTTTTTGTCTTGCTGCACCTTTGTCACACAACCATCAATTGGTACCACAGATAGACATTTCATTTTCATTGCTCCATCCTTTAGCTACGGGTAGGCCTACTCTTTACACTCACTTTTAGCCCCCACAACCAAAAAACCTTTTCCCAAAGCTCTTTCAAATTTTTAGCAACATCAATTAATCAATCATTATCAATCATTGAGACAATCAATCAATAAATCAATGAATCTATAAATCGATACACCTATGATATCTACAGTATCCCCAGTAAATGAGTACACCCTAGTGGTAATTAACACAATGGTAATTAACTCTGAAAATGCTAGAAGAGGATGACTGAGAACTTGGTATTGAGTTTTACTTAGGCAGCATGTGGGGTTACATGTAGCCCTAATATAATATGAGTACAATGATTGTTTCAAAATTTGCAAAATGTACTCAAATTTGCACAAACGTCAACAGGATTAACTTGAGAGACTGAGAGGGCATACCTTTGTGTGTATGACGTATTGCACAGAATCAGGGCTAGGAGACAACGGCACACTGTCCACTAAATCCTGTGAAAATAAATACAATTCATCTTGATCAATAAACGGTCCATAATTAATTTCACTGACACATTATCATATAAATTTTACGGCTATAATCTGACAAAGCAACAGATTCAAGAGAAGAATTTTATCCAATCCAGTTCTATCACCTTAGGAATGCTAATTTCTTCAATATGAGGCCCGCGGACAAATTCCTCACTGCCCGAGGCGGAGGGGAAGAATTTCTTGACGAGGTTGAAGACGAGGGGAACGTTGTCCTCTAAGAGGTAGAGGCAGGCGTTGGGCCCTGCGTCGTAAGTATAGGCAACCTTCAAGAAAAGAGATAAATTGTTTGAAAAAGCATTAGGCAGGCATATTACTTACAAGTGTAAGCGCAATAATGGGGTACAGAAAATGTTGTGACGTGTGAACAGTTTCCACTGGTGAGTTTGCCCCTATAAATTTATTGAGCATTTAGGCCGTCTCATAGTTTATGGCATCTTGGAAATATTTGACAAAAAAAAAAAGGTTTCAAAATTTATTATTCACAATTCAAAGACTTCTTTAACTCAAATCAATTTTATGTATTCATCATCAGTTTATGTATTTTACGAAACTGCTGTCCAGTACAGGCCCAGGTGACGCGCCAAGAGCTGGTTTCGAACTCTGGACCCAGCGATTAGCAGCCTAGCACGCTACAACTAGACCAACCCTCCCTCCCGCTCCACCCAAAAGAGGAGAGAAAGTTGTCTCTTGCTATGACATAAATAAATCAAGTCACATAACATCAATCCCACCTTGTTCTCCGAATAGTATTTGTTAATTGCGTGCACCAAGCGTTGGATGTCTCGAGAAGTATCCGTCATGTAAGAGATAGGAGGGAAAGTGTCCAGGCACGTGGCGTGCATTTGGTTCGAGTCCTGTAAAGAAGTTTTAACAGATTTTACATCTAACATTTTATAATATTATTTTAAGGCCAGATATAATCATTTTTAGCTTCACAGATTGACCAACCCAACAGATTTTCTGCCTATTAAAAATAAATCGAGCTTATCCACAATTTTTATTAAATTGACATTGTAAAAAATTTATATTATAGGCCTAGCTTTTTTTGCTATCCTACCGAAGGCCCTGGAAAAAGCGTCTCTAGAAGATCTGAGAACCTAAAAATCAATTTTGTTTGGCCTAATTAATATAATCAAGGAAATGAGGTGAATTCCATTGCAAGGAACGGACTAATCAACAATATTTTTTCAATAGGCCTATTTATAATTTTTTGCCCGTACCTTCATGGTGACGTCAGCAAACGCCTGGAAGTCCTTGTTCTTGACGGCGGTCGTCATCTGGTCCATCATATCGGGAACTAATTGTTCCGCTCGGTGCTTCAACAGTTTGCTCGTTTTCACCGAGGTCTGCATCCCGTCCGTGGATCCAACATGCTTTTTCTTGGCACTCACCTGCGAGAAATAAATATCTATAATTTCATTAGGCCACACATAATTGATTCTTAGCTTCGCGGACCCGCCGACACAGTAGTTTTCCTTCATATGGAAAAAAAAAATTTTTTTTTTTTCACTTTTTTTTTTTGTCCTACCGACCGACCCTAGAAAAAGGGCCTTGAGACGAATCCGAGAAGCTAAAGATCAATTATGTGTGGCCTCATTATATTAGATATTGACTATTTGAGAATTCAAGCAAAGCAAGAAGAGGTGAACCCAATAGAGGAACTATCGTATTTGAGCAAATAAAGGCCAGGGTACCGATCATAATATAATGTAAAGGCTATTTTTTATAGCGTGATAATATGACAGACTTACAGTACAAAACAATGCTCAACTGTTGTGATACCGATTCTCTGATTCTCAATGTTTCTGAACTGATTTAAGAAATCTAATATAAAAGAGACAAAACAAAAATACTTATAACTGTGTAAACTTAATCCCGACCTTTGGAAGTTCATATCTTTAATTAATCATTGCACAAAGGTCTATATTTTCTCACCAAGTAAGCTGAAGAAGCCCATGAGAGATGGGAGAAAGCTCCTTGGTGAGAAAAATATAGACCTTTGTGCAATGATTAATTACAGATAAAAACTACTTATATTTAGAATAAAAGAGAATTTTATTCATCAATTGTATAAAGCATTTTAAAAGCTGAAAAGATGGAAGAAATCTTTGAAGGATTTTTAAAATGCAAGAGTTAACGTAACACGCACCACGAGAATAAGGACCCTCATCTCCGGCCAGAACGTCTCTGGGGCGACCTGCACCGCCAGTGAGTCCGACCCGTCCTCCTCCTTCCCCTTCTCCCAAGCAACGAAACCTCCGTACACCGAGCGACACGCGCTTCCTGAACCTTGTCTGAAAAACATTTCAAAAAGAGTTTTGTTTGTTTGTTTGTGTTTTACGTCCCTTCCGCAGATTCAGCACCAGCTTCAAAAAGAGATTTCGCAATATCATCACACATGCTTCAGCTCATCAATATTAAATCAGTGAATCATTTATTGGATTTTCAATCAAATCAGGGAGTTAAAAAATATAGAATATGCCTTTGATGTAGCAATTTTTAGTTATATCGTTAATTGCATTTACCAAGGATTCAATACACATAACACAATTAGCAGAAATGATCACTTTGTTCACTTTTTCATCTTTAACATTAAACAATTTTAATTGATTTAAAAAAATGGGTATTATCATTTAAAAGACAAAAAATTTAATAAGCATGTTCTTTAATTTACCTGGCTATTTCCGAGATGTCTCCTTCCACTCCGTAAAGTTTCGCTAATGTGAAAACTGAAAATATAAATTTTAGCAATATCAGTTAAAAGCGTATCTTTGACAGACTTCCTCAATTTAACTAAGGCCCAACCGGATCAAGCACGTGAGAAGAGGAAGTTTGAGGAACTGCAAAGTAATATCCAAAAAAAATCCAATGGACAGTCTGCAGATTAGAGGGAGCTGATTAGAGAGGTTATGAGAGTCGCATTACACCAACACAGAATTAAAAATGATTTTCATAGTAATAGATCTAGAGAAGTAAATTATAAATGCTGTATTCTGCCTCACCTAAACAAGCGAGGCCTGCAGCTGAAGAGGCCAACCCAGCAGCTGTGGGGAAGTTGTTCTCGGAGCAGATGTGGACGGACCAGTTGAGCAGTTCGTTCTGCTCGTTGGTGTCGGACGAACGCCTTTTTCTTGCTCTTCTGCGAACTATGAAAAAATCAATATAATAATTGATATGAGAATACAACGGCTAGCGGATCTAATATTTGCCATAATCTTCTTAAAACTGCCAATCTTAATTGCAGATTTTCATTACTTACTTTCTTTCAACACATTTTGGAGTCTAGGAGTATTCACAGGTTGTTCTCTGTAATATAAGTAATTGGGGGAGTCAATCATAAAATTATTATCACAAACAAAATGCATGCTATACACTGTATTTATCAAAGACAAAGTATATTTAAAAAACACAGCAGTTTCTCCACTCACACGCCATTCAGCCACATGCGGTCCTTTTCAAATTTACTGCACGTTGCTATTGTCGTTTTGGCACAAAGCTGAAAAGAAAATGACACATATTTAAAGCAAAAGCACTTTATTTACATTTCAATTATGCCCTAGAAGACTGAAGAAACCTTTCATTACGAGTACTGAATCTACTGACGAAAAATCCACACAAGAATCCGCGGATTCAAAGCCTGGCTCAAGTGGCAGTGATGACGGCAAAATATGTGGCAGTGATGATGGCAAAATATGTAGCAATGCTGGTGAAATAGTTAAGTCTACTTTTTTGGAAATGGCAGAGAAAGGTGGTTCTGAATTGCGGCAAGTGAAGTGCTGTTATTGTGGTTGTTCCATGAACAAAGTTATATCCAAATAACCACGAAAAGAATGTGCAGGATTTTTTTAAATCTTGAAGTCGCCCAATTTCCTCCTTTGAAAATAATGGCAAAATTGAAAAAAATAATTTAGTTTTTTTTAATCTAGGAAAACAATTTTTCTTCTTTTTTTTAATTTAGGAAAAAAAATTTTAAATCTTGGAGCAAAATATGTTTAAATTTTGAAAAACAGAAGTTGCCCGATTTCCTCTTTTTGAAAGAAAAAAAAATTAGTGTAATTGAAAAAAAGTTGAATTTTTTTTTTTTTCAAATCTTGGAAAAAAATTTTTTGGAAAAACAAAACATTTTTGAAATTGAAAAGAAAAAGGAATTTCCATACATCTAGCTACCCTAACAAACCAATAAAACACAAAAACAGATATATTGAACCTGTAGTTATTGAACAGTAGAGTTGACAGACAATATTTTCAGACCATTACTCCTGAATTAGCCTGGCGAGCCAGGCTAATAAAATATACTGTAGGAAGTGTTGACCTAAGTAATGCAAGTGTTGGGTGCCTCGAGGACAACTTTGACAGCCTGGGTCTTAATTGGCCTCCACTCATACTAATACTCACATCTTTAATTATGATTGCTCAATATATTTTTAATTTAAATTCACATGTTAATTGCACTTGGCATTTTAGCCATGACACTCAGAAAGTTAGCAAACAGTGTCTCACACATCATGTCACCCTGAGATTTGAGTCATATATCTTTGAAAATCAAAGTTCTAATTGATTAATCCAGGTTTATCGAATTAACTTATCTCACCTGGTCTTGATCCAAAGTTGCACTCAGTGATGAGTTGATAGGAAGGATCAGTTTTTCATCTCTTTTGCCCCCTGAAAGCCAAAAATTACAAAATATACAAGGAGAAGGTGCCCCACCCACAAATCTGTCAAAGAAGTTCCAACTTTCTAAGAGCATTTCTGAAGAAATCTTCAATGAAAATAGAGTTGCAATGCCACCCTGACCTTGCCCCCATACTCACAGTACTTGATGACAGCTATGTTGACCGGGGCAGTGCATGTAACCACCTTCATCTTGAGATTTCTCCTTTACTGCTCAATGCAGTTGCTCAAATGTCAAAAGTGAAAGTGACAGTTCACCTCACATGGCCTGATCAAAACACACATGCAACGAGCTCTCTGATTGGTCCCTCAACATTGGGCCATCCCATTTTGCTAATTAGACACTTGACCGACAAATATCTAATCAAAAACCAGTCACAAACTCAGATTATGTTATTTGTTTGCCATCGCAGGTGCTGTTATGGTGATTTGAGTAAAAGAAAGCCATATAACTGAGAAAACAATCAAGCCAATCAGCGATCGTTTTACACATTTTCGTGAACGTCAGCAGTGTACACAAACAACATGGCTGCGCCCTTGGAAATGCACATGTGAAATTGACAGCTAGGAAAATAAGATGGCACTGACAACCAGAACGGTTTTATTCTGTAATGCACTGAGGTGTTGCAATCAGGTGGGTGTCAAGGACAGTGTCATGTCGAGAATGGGTCTTTAAAATACCTGAATGACCACTGACATTTGATTCCCAGAGATTCCTATGCTTTAGTTGACATGTGAAATGTCAAAACTGACAGCTGTCAAATTCGTGCATGTATTGGATTTGACATGCCATTGCCTGACATCACAATAATAGATATTGTTTCTGCTGGCATTGCACTGTGGCAGGCCCTAGACACCATAAAACAATAAAAATACCTTTCTGTGAACTTGCATAAATTGACCATAAAATTATTTTGTGACACATTTCAGATCCCAAGAATACGGCAACTGTCATCTTTATCAGCCGAGCGCAACACAGAAAGAGCTGAATCAGAACAAGACGGGAAGGAAGACAGGAAGGAATCACATCCGAAATCTAGATCAAAACAGAAGTCAAAATGGCGGTTCACAAGCGAGGTGGAAGAAGCTGCTTCAAGCGACAAACCTCCGCCTTTTATGCTGGGGTTCGGTAAAGCATCCACCCTGAGCATTCCATCTCATTTAGAGGCCGCAATTAGCGAAGTCCAAGAGAGTGAGTAACAACATCAGTGATACAACTTACAAGTGTGCAAAACTAAACTACAACATTTAACTGCATAAGATAATATGATAGCGACATTTGCATCTGTTTGTGATGTCTGTCACTGAAAACTGAGTTAAATTGATTGAAAAGTGTTTTTTTTTCCAAACAGAATACACAAAGGGACAGCACAAAAACATGAGAGAGAAAGCCAAGCATTTTATCAACCAACTCGTCTGCAGAAAGCGGCCGATGGAACAAGATGAAATTGCGCACCACAGCGCCACCTTGCGAGAGCATTTGCTAAATAAAGGTGAGGGTAATTATTAATTGGTCAAGTGGAAAGCATGGCGGATTCTTACGGTGTAATGGTGTAATTATGTTTTAACTTTGTTGCTTTGCTGTAACTTGTGTGCTTGTGTAAGGGGGTGACCGCAAAGCAACAAAGTTCAAACATAATTACACCGTTACACCGTAAGAATCAGCCATGGCATGAGAACTAGAGCTCAATGAATGTTTTTAAAAGTTCTAAAAACCATCTATGTATCTACTACCTACAACCCAGGAATATTAAATTTTCCTCCACTATTTTCAGAGCTGTCAAAGCTGCAAGCGAAAGGAGTTGAACCGAGTGAGGAGGATATGGAAATCATGAACAAGAGGATCAGAGAGAAGGTCGTGCACGCTCTGAGGAAGCACGTGTACCACCAGAAGGCTGTGCCGTGAGTCATTCCTCATTTTAACATAATATACATATGTAATTTTGTAGTCCAATTAGGCCACACATAATTGATTTTTAGCTTCTTGAATGGACCAACCCAACGGATTTTCCGCCTATGGACAAAAAAATTGCACTTACAATTTTTATTGATTTGAGATAACACCTCTTTTTCCTTTCCTACCGACCAACCTTAGAAAAAGTGCCTCTGGAAGATCCGAAAAGCTAAAGATCAATTATGTCAGGCCTCAGAATCATAGGAACATGCAGGTCTACCAGAGCTTTGATTTGACTAATTATGAAAATTTCCCTCGCAGATATGACGGCCAGCAAGCACTCATGTACATGGACGGCCTCATGCGGTCAAATTTCCAACATTTGACGACAATTTTCAGAGAGGTAAGAAACGAGGTAGCTGAGCCTCAAATTATGGAATTATTTTTGACATGGCTGATATTGCTATAGGTAGGCAAAAGACCTGAAAGTCACAATAGAAACAGAGTTATTTTAAAACTTGCAGAGAACCTAATTGAAAAAAAAAACTATTTTTCAACATGTGCGTAATGATTGTCTTTATACTTTATAGATCAAACTACGAGAGCCAACCTACGTGCCGAGAACAATGCTGGACTATGGCTCCGGATTGGCCAGTGCTATGTGGTGGGTTGAAACTACAATCACAATGATCAAAATCATTTCATCTGATTTTTGACCACACCAGGGTGCTTCAATGACAGCTATATGTCATGTTCTAACTTGTTGTTGTTTCAGGGCTGCTAATTCAGTTTGGCCCTCGAGTATTTATGAATTCCTGAACGTGGACCAATCTGGTGACATGCACACTCTCGCTCAACTTCTGTTGCAAGGTGCGTTACTTCCTGATCTAAATTTATAGATGAAAAGAAAGATGGATAGATATACTTTTGCATCTGCAACTTTTTTATTCTTATCTTTGCAGGAGGGCAAGAGGAAGGAGAACCGTACTTCAAGCAAGTCTACTTCAGAAGATTCATGCCGGCTGCTCCTGGCGTAAGTTGATGTCATTTACCTGCTTGTGTAATATCGAAAGGAGGAGGCCCCCTGACCGGGAGTTAAACCTGGGCCGGCTGCAAGGGAGACCACTAGACCAAGGAGTCACTCTGTGGTCTAAGGGTCAGAATCATCAACTTGGTACTTGTCGGTCATTTTCCTGCCTTTTCATGACCGGAATATCTTAGACCTACCCTTTTATGGACCTACTCCATTCAAACTAATATTGGACTTTTAAAATCATACATCACAATGCTGTTTATCCATGCTTTCTTTTTCCACAGAGACGCTACAGCCTAGCAGTTTGTGATCTGACCCTCTTAGATCTTCCGGACATGAACTGTCGGCTGGATGCTTTGTTCAACCTCTGGACAAAGACAGAAGATTTCCTGATCATCACAGAGTTCGGAACTCAGGCAGGATTCCAAACAATTTTAGAAGCAAGACAGTTCCTGTTGGAAGTAGGTCCCATAGATTTCATATTATTTCATTTTTCTGCCAAAACTTAAATATTCATGCCTCAAATATACCATGGAGAATTTTGGAGATAACTAACCTAGCGCCTTGCTTGAGCCGAGAATAGGCCAACCTATTGCATGCAGCTCTTTAGCTTTGAATGTAGGCCAATCAGCTTTTGCTGTGATGAATGTTTCATTTAAATAATTTAGAATAGTCCAGAAACAAAACATTTTTTCTTTTTGCAGCTTCATCGGAACGACAAACTGCAGGATGCCAAGCAACTGGAGGGACACGTTTTCGCACCAGTAAGTGGCTTCAATCAGATCTTTGATTTCCAACTCCTCTCTCGTCCTGCTGTCCCAATTGGCCTACTGAAGCATTAACATTTATTTTCCATTTCCATTGCAGTGTCCTCATAACGGAGCATGTCCTAAACTGAATGCCGCCGCTATTTGCAAGGTGAGTTGCAGATTTCGGCTTGATATCAACAATCAAGTGCTATTAATTCTACTTTCCCGAATGCTTCACATAAATTGACCTCTAGAATTGACAGGATGAAGGAAGCATGTGTCGTGCAATTCAACATGTCAATCATGACAAGATAGTTGTTTTTGGTTGCCCCCTTAAGACATGACAAGCTAGTGGATTGCTCACCTAGAGGCCTCATTATTCTCAGTCTCAGAACAATTGTGCGTAATTGTTTTGGCTGGACCAGATCACTTGCTGGCTGCTAATATATCCGGCTAGATTCCAAACCAATTGAAATCATATCATTGCCCAATCAGCCAAATTACTGTAAAATAACTTAAAGCACAACTTAGAGGAGTATATTCCCAAGAAGTCCATTATCTGAGCACAACTCAGTCCAACTGGCAACTAATACATCATATTTGGACTCTTTTCCTTTCAGTTCACACAATCTCCACACCCTGGTCCCAGGACGTGCTACTTGGTGCTGCGCAAAGGTCCCAGAAATTCAGGTGAGAACATGTATATGTTGGAACCAAGAGGTCTTTAATAGTTACATTATGTACCGATTTAATAATCACTTCTTGCTTCTTATTACTAATTAGGGTTAGATTGCTTGAGTCAAACGCATAGATTGCAAACATTTTAGAAAGCTATATTTTGACTTTAAGAGTTGCAAGTAGGGCCTCAAGGAATCTACCCTATAAGACAAAAGATGAACGCTCAGATATATGTTATTAACATCACTGTATTAACAAGAACAGAACAGTGAAATTGTAACAAGTGCAGAACAGTTAGTTTAAACATTAAATTGGCACAAAGGCATATTAACATATAATGTCATGTTTATAATTTATCAACCCATTGATGAACAAAACTTCGAACTGCATAAATTCTTAATAACTGAATATTAATACTCACTGGCTAATTGTCTTGTGATTGCAGAAAAAAGCTTTCCTCGTATTGTAAAAGGCCCACATGAGTCCCAGAATACATTCTCCATGGATTTGTGCTGCCCTGATGGTCAAATCAAGAATGCGGCAGTTGCTAAGAAGACCACTGACAAGTAAGATGGATTCAGTAATTTGCAGTTGCAGTGCTTTTTCCTACATCCAAAATTCCATCAGCCACAATCGGCGCAAAGGCCAATTTTGAGTAGAATGCATCAAAGATAGGGCAAAATATGCAATTTTCATTCACATGGAAGGAGCACAGCAAATGCTATTATGGCTAATGGCAAGGAAAATTCAATGTCCTTAATTCTAGACATTAGTAACATTACACAGAAGGGTTAACCATAAAAAAATTTCATCTCGTTGCTACTATTTTCAGGAAAATCTTCAATCACATGAAGAAGTACAGACACGGAGACGTAATACCATTACAAGAAACGACTGAAGATAATACTTGAGATCGATTTTAACCTGTAGCACATTGTTTTATCAAATTAATAAATGACTTGTCTTGTTAACCAAGCTCTGAGTTAATTGTGTCCTAGATTTGTTTAAATAAATTCACTCTGACACTGAAAAAAATTCAAAATGTGAAGTTACATATCAAAGGTAGTTGAGATCAAAAAAGAGCATTGATTGGCAAACCAACTTTTAAAAGTACATTTGCAGAAGTCTTTTTACTGGGCAATCCCAGTGACTACAGTCTGATCTTGAATTTCTAGATCATGCCCTTGATGTTGGGCTCCTGGATCTTGAGCAGAGGTCGTTGACCTTTCCTGCTGCTGCGTCAGGTGCCTCAGGAGTGCCTGGATATCGGGGAAGATCTGGGCGTCGTCTTGGTCCTCCGAGTCTCCCTCTGAACATTCCGCAGACGGCAACATGGTCAGAATAACACTGTTCTCCTCAGTGCCACCGTACGTTATGCTTTCTATCACTGCTGACGCTTCTGCCTCCGCCATTTCCGTCATCATATCTCCCGTGTTCAAGTCTCGATTGAAGTCTTTTGTCAATTTCTGCAATCTGTCAGCAGTATCGCAGTTGGAGTCTGACTGGACTGGTTTGGCTGATCTCTGTTTTGGTTCACGAACTGGAATTGCACAAGCGCCCTCTGGTATGTCTTTAGGGTCGCTGGTTTTGTCGTAAATCCCACAATAACTCGTCAGCATCTTCCCTATTTCTGCTGCGTCCATCTTATGCACTCCTATGAGATGACTCTTGAAATCTCGGCTTGTGTTGGTGCCGTATTCGCACATCTTGCACGGGTAGACAGGGAGGCCGACGTGCTTTTTAGTACCCTGGATGTGTTTGTGCAGGTTATCCAGGGATGAGCACTTGAACGGGCAGTAATGACAACTGAACGGTTTGGCTCCAATATGGATTCTCATGTGGCGTCGCAGGTGGGCGCCCGTGGTGGCTTTGTAGTCGCAGTACTCGCAAGTGAACCTCCGCTGTCCCGTGTGGGATTTCATGTGCTCTAATAACCCTCCCTTCCTCTTGGATGCAAACCCACATAAATTGCACAAGAAGTTCTTGGTCGTCTCATGCGTGCGCATATGCACTCGTAAGTCATACTTGTACTTGGTCGTGTAAAAGCATCCAGGCACCGTGCATTTGAAGGAGCTGATGTGCGTTAATTGATGTTTGTAGAGGAGACGACCGCTCGGGAACTTCTCACCACATTGTTTGCAGACAGCCAAGACTTCAGGTGACATACTATGTTTCTCGTTCACATGCTCCTTCAGCTGCCCTTTGCTCGTGAACGAGCGATCGCACTTGTCGCACGGATGACTCTTGGTCTGCAAGTGAGCGTGGATGTGCTGCCGTAAGCTATTAGCACTCGCCAAGTTCTTAGGGCAGTAGGGGCAAGGGAACAACTTTACCCCCTCGTGGCGTCGTAGATGAGTGTAGATGCGAGATCTCTGCGTCCACTGGGAGCACTCGGGACACTGCACCTTCTGAATCGGAGGCAAGCTCTTGATTGATTCGATGAACGCAAGATGCTTGCTACTGATCCCCGGGACTATCCCTGTAGGCTCTTCTTTGGCCAGTTCCTTCTCTGACACGGGTTGGAGGTGGCTCAGTTCGTGAAAGTTGAAACTCTCCTCCGTTCTGCTAATCTTCCCACACTTCTGACAACCAAATTTATGCTTCTTCGCTTTCGCTATCTTCGAGTGCTTCACCGTCTGGTTGTGTCTCTGCAACTCCTTTTCGTTGGTGAATTTCTCTTGGCATGAAGTGCACTCGAGCAGAGACCCTGACACGTGTTGAGCGTAATAATGTGGCCGTAACGCCGAGTATATCTTAGCAGTAAAAGTACAGTGGCGACACCTGAACCTCTTCCCCTTCTTCTTCTTCTGTTGGATATTCCCCCGATTGGCTTCCTTCTGACCAAGTGGAGGTAGAACGATGGCTGTATGTTCCAGATGAGAGATGGTCAGTTGATGCACCCCGAGGGAGTACCGGTCAGCGAAGGCAACATCGCACCAGTCACATCTGCAAACAGAAGAGTCTCACAATCAGGCATTCATGCAGTACCTTATACAAGTCTTGTAGAAAGTAAGACAAAAAGATTGATCTATCTTCAATTATATATATATATATATACGTTTTTATTGACATAAAAGCAAGGTCACATTTGACCAAAATGTCAGATACAAAAAGTAAACATGGTACAGGTAAAAACAAGAACAAGTTCTAGTACTAACACACTAATACCTAATACTACATCTACTAATAATAACTATTTATAATAATATCACATTATCTTTATATATATACAAGAGAGCATCATCATATCAATCACAGTCTATTAAATAGAGAGGCTATAAAATTTCAGAGTTTTAACAACAGATTCAGGGCTGCGTCTGATCACTTAATTTATCAATCAAGTTAAGGGTCGATCTGATTCTCCTGCTCAAAAGATGATCGAATATACACATTTTTGGCCCGGAGCAAAAAATTAATTTCTAAGATGATAATTAAATTTCCTTAGTTCACTTTAGGTTTGTTCTCATCACTTCCAGTACCCACAATTCCCTTCAATATCATACCCATCCAACAATAGGCCTGCACGTAATGTCACAAAAAAAATTTAATATTTAATTAATGTAGCTAAGTGGTAATACCTGAAAGGCTTTTCCTTGGTGTGTTTGCGTCTCATGTGGATGGTCATCCCGTAGAGAGTGGAGAATCTTTTTCCGCAGTAAGAACAATTTGGCTCCTTCTTCTCTCTCTTCCTGTCCTTAGGCTGATGAGGGTTCCCCGTGCAGCTCTTGAGGTGCATTTTCAATCTGTGAAAGAAAAGAACTGATTCAGTTTTGGTTAAAGCAAAATTTTGATAACTATAGACATCCAGTAGGTGTAGCATTCAGATAACTTTAGCTGACAGAACGTTTGATCATTATTGGTTGCCATTCCCACTGTGACCAATAATTTATTTCTTGATTACAAAACAATTTCTGATAGTGAATATTTTGAAGCATGTCAATAACCAATAAATAAGTTGAATGCAAAACAATAGTCAATTAACGTGGCTGGAAAAGTATGGAATTTGGGCATGTCATTGCCTGAAAATTTCTAAATCTTATGGGAAATTTTTGGAAAAGTTTTCCAGGACTTGGAAGTTGTCGCTTGATTCATAAACAATCGTAAGGAACTTTGTCATACTTTTAAAAATCAAATTGCCTCAAAATTCAATTTTTTTCTAGCCCTGGCCAATAAATAATGTATTGTAAATATATCACGCAATTTATCAAACCCACCTGGAAGCGGACTGCACGATGATGGAGCAACTTGGACAGGGGATCTTCGACCGTGACTCTTTGACCACACACGGCCGGCCAGATGCCTCACACAGCTGGTCGTGGCTTTCCGTTTTCAAGTGGTTCGTCAGTTCCTCATTGCTGCGACACACAAACTTGCATCTGACGCACAGAAGGGGACCTATATAAAATGGATTTTAATAGTGTTATCAAGAATATGAATAACAGAAATAAGGACAAATATCTCTTAATTGCAACGCCCAAAATTAATAGTTTTAGTTAGTTGGCAATGAGCTCACTTTCAGACAATTAGCAGCCAAAATAAATAATAACCCCATAGAAAGTAGGAACAGTGAAATTGATAATTGAAACTCTAACATCACTAGAAATGTTAACAACAAATCAGCAATGGCATTTAGAGCTTGGCAATCAGGATAATACATCTCAGAAACACAAAGTCCTAAAGACCGTAGCTACTATTATTGTTAAAGCTGCGTTTGCATTACAGATATTAAGTCAGCCCCACTCACCAATCAAAGCATCAGCCCTCTCTTTGTGTTCAGTGGTCGCAAGATGCTGAAGCAGAACTTCCTTGCTCGTTCCGAAGAAGCTGCAGACGAGACATTGGACCCGGCTCTGGCGCAAGAGAAGTACTTGTACACTGAAAAGGAAAAGGGGAGAAGTTTAATAAGAAAGAATATAGAAAAACATCACAATAGCTGTAACTTCCTTGAATTACTTTAGAATAATTGAGCTTCAATGGTTCTTTTGGAGAGAAGACCATCAGTGGTCTCTTCAGGCTCTCCTTATGGTTAATTTTTCAATGTAAAATATAAGTGAGCACAGAAATCACCCAGAGCGAGGTTTCTCCTCAGCTGACCACCGTAAAAGATCAATAAACGAAATAAATTGGAGAAAATCAACTAATCTTAATTACTTACGATTCATCCAGGAGCATTATCTTGGGACAGACGCTTGCCCTCTGTAGATGGGAGTTGGTGGCTAGATGGCGAGCGAACAGATATTTGGAGGGAAACGTCTTGCAGCAGATGGTGCAGTCCACTTCCTGGCTTTTGACGAGGGTCGTTTTGTCTTGTTTTAATGAATCTACGGATTCTTGTACTTGCCGACCATTGTTTACACCTTCATCTAGTCGTTTGTCATTTTCTTTGTTTTGTTTCTCTGCATTAGTTTCTTGTGGTGGCTGTCTGACAGATTGAGGATATTTGGAGTCATATGTATGGTCCAATGCAGTTGACGTTTCAGTCTCCTTCCCTGCGATTCTAAGTCCTCCATTATCTTGGGTTTCATCTTGAAGTGTCTCTGATGAATCCTTCTTTTCACCTTGAGTCGTGCAACGCTTTAGGTGATCTCTACTCTACAAAAGTTAGTGTAAGAGTGACAACATTTCAATTTCTGTTTTTATTCCACATCACCAAAGTCTGATCTATACATCTATATATTTCCATGAATTGTAACTCAGTATTGCATAACATGGAACGAAAAACAAGCATTACCTATACTAACATTACAGGATAAATGGCAAAGAACTTATTTAAAATAAGCAACAAAATAATCATTGATTAAGATGTGTCAGAACCTCGCACACTAACCTTGATGTGCCTGATGAAGTGCCCCTGGGATGAAAGTTTGATGTTACACGTTCTGCAGATGAAGTCCAGCGGGACGACCTCGTCCTCCCCCTCACTTCCCTCCTCCCTCATCTCGGGCGGAAGGTCTTCCTGCGACTTGTGCATTTGCCTCTTGGTGGCCTCCTCTCGCTCCAGGGCTAGCTTGCTTGCTTGTTCTGCGAAAAATAACACAACATTTTACAGGTCAGGTGATCCTACGCAATCTACTTCATAAGTACGAAATTCACTCGGCAAATATGTTGGGGATCTTGTGCATGCTTCTAAGCTTTGGATCTCTATAATTCATACAACTAATATTATTTGGACAATTTTTGAGATAGTGAGATCTCCCCCCCCCCCTAGTACTTCAAGTTTTTTGCATCCTTTCCAAGCAAACTTACCCGCAGACATCCCTTCACTTTCTCCCTATATTAATATTTATAAATAATATGAAAGCAAACTTCCTTTTTATGTTAACTTTAACTCCTTTTTGTCATATTATATTATCTTACCTGACTTCTCCATTTCATGGAAGACCGGGTTGTACGGCTTGGCCTTCTTTGCTCGTTTTGCTGCAATTCCCTTTTCAAGCCAGAGTTTTCTGAATTTCCCCCTATCCCTCAGCCTTTCTCCGCGCGTCCACTTGACTTCCCTCTCGGACGGATCTGGTTCTCTTGCCCTCTTCATCGCCTTCAGCTTGGCACTCATGCGCTTGCCTCTGGACCTAGGATGAAATACATTGTAATGCTTTATGAATTATCATGTTTATGGTGATGATGAAAACAAGAGTTCTCTAATAAAAAGACAAATTTACTTAAAATACTCTTCCAACCTCAGGAAAACTGCTTTTTATCAGCACAATACAGCATTAATTACATCAGATATAAACAACAAATGGACTCACTTGACAGATGGCTTTCCTGCCTTAGCCTTACGCATGGCGTCTAGTTTTCCGCTTGGCTTCCACTTTCCCCCTGAGGTCGAGGGTTGAGCAGTAGAATGACTCTGTTGTCCGGTTGGAGTTTGTCCTCCAACTCCCCCTCCTGGCATGATCTTCCCTCTCTTCTTACCCACAGGTCCTTGCCCTGGTCGCCATTTTCCAGGATGGTGGGGTGCGCTTCCTTTTGGCTTTCTCACCTCTGGGACATTCAGGTCGGTCACTGGGTCATCCAAATCAGACGTCCACAGGTCATCAGCATCCGAGGGAAGGAAGTCCTCGGTGTCACTGTTGAACGCAAGGTCATTGAGAATACTAGCAATACGAAGCGCCTTCTGGTGGTCAAGACGATCATCGCCCTCGCCTTGTTGGCCTCTGTCCCCGACCCATCGACTTTGAAGCTCAAGTGACGAGAAGAAGTCAACGAGATTTGAGCTCTGGTTGATTCCGACTGCGGCACACACGTCATCGATCTGATCTGCTCCAGGTTGGGGAGATCCAAAATACATAGCACCATGATTGGATTTCGGTAAATTTGAACTGCTACCCATCACATTGTCTGGTGCAAATTGAGTCTGTTGTTCTGGGCCCGAAACAGGTAAGATACCAGGAGTAGTCCCGTCAAAAGAGTGAATGACCCCAGTCGGACCAAGAGATCCTAGATTCTCAGCCGCTGGTTGACTGTACGAGTGAATCATGCTTTGTCTCTGGGGGGAGAACGGAAGATCAAGGACATAATCGCGCTCGAAGGATTGCACCATCTTGCTGGTCAGACTCCCGTCCATCGTGAGGTCTCCCGCTTGATCTCCGGTCTGTTCACTTCTTTGGAATAAATCCTTCACATGTCCAGGGGCCATTGGGAATCCCCCTCCTTGCAGGTTGCTCGGCGCTGCCTTGGTAACTTGGCTGTCTCGCTTCTGATCTGAATGAGTCACACTTTTCAACTGCACTGAGGAAGCCTCAAAATTTTGATGAAACGTCTCTCTCGCAATCTCATATCCGCAGATCGCAGGGGAGTTCCCTTGCACACCACCAGGGTCAAAGAGAGCTCCACTCGGACTTGGAGTCACATGGCAGTTCAAGAGCTCACCACTCTTGACCGCTGCAGCAACATTTTCTTGGCAGGTTGATTCCCCAGAAGACATTCTGAAATAGGAAATTATTGATAAACAGGATTGGATGGATCAGATGATTTGGGACTCCACAGGCCTAAGTCAAGTCATGTAAACCTTATTTTAGACCAAAGATCCATATGATATATATGTAAGTTTACAAAAAAGTCAATAATTTAAAATTCATGCATCTGTAACTTAAATTTCATGCATCTGTTCCTATTAATTCATGCATTGTGACTTTCATCATGCATCAGATAGTAGCTCATAGTGCATGGAGCCTTAACCCCAACAGATTCGATAGGCCCCACACGCACACGACAATATTTCCCACAATTTGGCACAAAGCTGTAATTTTTGCAAAGCTGGTACACGCCGCACGGATTTCATGTTTCAGAAATGCCGTATCTTTTGTCCATTCAGTCTGCAGCAGTCAGCGCATCCTTCCAGCCTCCAAGCCGCTCCCCTGCTTTTCCCATGGGTCCTAAAACGTAATAGACACACTATGATACAGATTTGACATCTTCTTACGTGGATTATGATGAAAAACCGCTGTTATTTCTTGCAAACCATCATTCGAGGATCTGCATCTCGGGGTTTGCACCGAAAAGACACTAGAGGGCGCCGCCTGCGATGATGCACCACGCCACCTATCCGCACGTGAACAATGCGCGGCAGCAACCTGCTGGGAGAGTATCCAGACTTACAGGCTTCCTTGCTCTTCAAAGTGGGTTCAAGTGTTGCAGTGATTATGTTTGTAAGTTGAAGTCCACAAAAAGCTGCAGGATGAACTCATTTTTTCACAGATGATGCGCGGAAGGTGAACATGCAGGGGACTAATATTTTTATTTGCGTTTGTCTGCTTGTCCGTCTATCCGTACGTCTGTCTATCTTCAAGACAGAGCAAAAACCACAGCACAATATTTCATGAAACTCAACAAGATTCACCATCAAAAAAAGCTGATACGATTTTGGTGAAGATATGTGTCGCAGATACAGCACAACATTTGAGTGAATGACCTGTATGGTTTAAAAAAAATACATTCAGATATATATATGTGGCAAGCATAAGACACAGCCATTAATAGCATTTGAAGTAGCAACTGTGGGTAACGGGGGCATATGTAGAAATGATTTCGGGAGATGAAGCAGCATAGACAGGAACAATACCCCTAAATAAAATATGCCACTGCTCTAGAGTTGCAAACTATAAATTTTTTAGCCTGTGGCTTCCTGCTTCTTTGGCTACTTCTGCAGCAGATGGGATGATCAATAAATTTATTGGTATTAAGATGGTTATTTAAAGCAATTTTTTTTATCCGAGGCCACAGAAATATCACCCCCTTTCCCCTTTTCTGCAGGCAGGACTTAGCAATTGAATGAATTCTACCTCCTCTTTTCTGCTGAGTCAAATCCTCTTAGGCAACAAAAAATTATTATTATTGATTGGGGAAGGGGGGCTGACGATTTTCTTGGCTGGAGGGTAGGGGGTTTATTATATTCATGGAGATGCTGTATTTTTTTGCATTGTATATACTTTCAGTCATGCACTGCAACAATACATAATTTTTGCTATCCTGCATAAATTGCACATGATGTCCAGTGATATATATTAAAAAAAAAGCTGTGGTGTAATGTAATGACAACTTATGATTTCAAAGTGACAAACAAGTACAACAGTTAGTGTAAATGCAACTGACAGCTCTAATCAGAGCTATGTCATCAGCTGAAAACAATTTATTATATACATCAGATCTATATTTAATGCAACATGTACAGTCCAACTTATCCAAGGCAGGTTATCATAACGCCCTCTAGTATTAATGTACATCATACAGTACATGCAACCGAGGATGGGAATTGGCACACTGCCAAGATATAAATATATAAATGGTCATAATATGGATCATTCCCCACATTGCCACCAGCAGCCCACTTCCCCATAGCCCAAGAGCCCTGGGTGCACTCAACCATGTCAGCATGTCACTGACTCACTGGTAGTCACTGCATACACTCCAAATCAATGCACACTGTTCATATACATCCCAACATGCACTCATGATGGCCTACACAGGCCTGTTCAGGTTGTCCTGATGTTTTTGTTGACATATACTGATCTAACTGACCCACATAGATATACTGCCAACCTTGGAACATAGTTTTATATCAAAGACCAAGGACATGCATTGTGAATAACAGGTGAGTGACTATGTTTTATATAAAATCTGTAATGTCCCACTCAGAAATGCATATACTTTTAGTATAATATATCTATAATCTCATAAATATGTATAGGTCTGGGCTCTTTATTGGTTGTTTATCAGCTGTTTATGGGGCCACATTGTTAATGTATTAAAACAGTAAATCAGATCAGTCCTAAAACCACATGTTTGAAGTCTACATCACCATTGGCATACTTCTACTTCATATTTTGTTTTGGTGTTGTGTGCAACACGGTTTTAACAAGCATGATAATGTTTATCATGTTTATAGGACATTAATTTAAATAGGGAAACTCAAAATGTGAGTCAGCAATGTTCCTGAGGTTCAAAATTATATTTATAATTTTTCAGTCTGGTACCATTGGTAAGTAAGTATAATCATTGTCTACAAACAGTATAATTTAGTACAAATATGTGCGTACAAAGTGTATAATCATTCGAGAATCCAGACAGGCAGTTAACTTTTTTCTCTTAAATTAGCAGACACCTTATCAGATCTAAGGATAGAAAAACTCAAAATTAGTGGCCTGTAGAGACAAGCAGGAACGAATGTGCCTGAAACGTGTTTTAGTCGTCTTATTTCAGCTAAAAATCATCACCGTGAAGGTGACCACCTAACTATGATTACGTTCTACATGTTTGATTCATCATAATCATCTTGATAATATTGCAGAACTTATTAGGCGCAGTTTACATCCAGGAAATTTAATGAAGCGGCAGTCCAGAGCTTGCCATCCACTTCATGAAATATTGTTTGAATTATTTTATAGCTAATATGTTATATTTCCTTGTAACAGAATATATTTTCACTGGTTCATGAAACACAAAAAGGGATGCATAACTTTTAACTAGAACGACAATTTGATAGACACTAAGATGACTGAGCTAGTACTGCAACATGAAATAGAGATGTTCATTCCTGAATACAGTAAAAATTTTCTTTTGCAGTTCCCGTTCGGAGCCATAATCCAAGATGGCCGCCCTGCTTCTCTCCTCTTTGTTGCTGCTGACGCTTGTTGTTCGTCCATCTTCTGCTTCTTGCTCACCCGCCCTGGAGGAGAAACTCGCAACATACAACTGCACTTGCGTTCAGGACAATGAAACGGGCAGTCATGTGATAGCAAGTTGCCTCAACGCCAGCCTTGTTTCAGTTCCTCCGGACCTGCCAACCACACCGCCCTTCGATGGGCTCCACCTGGAGGGCAATTCTATAAACTACTTGAAGAATATTCCTTACCCAAACGTCAGAAGAGTCATCTTATCCAACAACAGCATCAAGTGTCACTCTGATGACGTATTCTCCAACTTTACCGAAGTAGAATCCCTAGTCCTGTCTAAGAACGCCTTCCGTTTGGAACCCAACATGTTCCGTGGAATGAAATCGCTCAAGATGTTAACCTTAGATGATAATCCCTTGTACGAACTTGAAAATTTAACCTTCAGCGGAAATGCCACACCTGTCCTCAAACACCTCAGCATCTCAAATTGTCGTCTCTCCCAATCAGCTCCCTTCGCGTTCCATAAGCTGCAACAGTTGGAAGTCCTCGACGCATCCCATAATAGGCTCTCTGCCCCAATCATCCTGAATGAGGCTCCCTCCCTCCACACGCTGAACCTCAGCTACAACTGGATTGATGACCTTTCTGCGCTGCCCTCGACTGGTGTTGAACAGGTTTGTTTTTACCCATATTACCAAGTAGAGTTCTCACTAGGGGCTTGGTGTGGCACTGCTATACTGTGTCTATAAATAGCAACTACCCTGCACACCCTCTGTGATCCCAGCTGTGTGCAACATCCCAACACCTTGGCCTTTGGATAAAGGTTGCAATCTTTAGCTGATTCGTCTAAGGTGTTTGCTGTTAACAGAACATGTGACAATACCTTTTAAAGCACAAAATCAACATGGCTGACAATTCATCGACATTACAAGTTTACAAGTTTATTAAGCAATAGCATTTCAGTATACACTGTTATTTTCAGCTATGCTGTAACATGAAATATAAATGATAACAAAAATAAAGAACATGAGAAATGATAAAATGCAAGAGTCCATAAAATCGAGTTTAGATAAAAAACAGTCTTTGGAAATTTAAAATCGATTTTGAAGGTTAAAAAAGTCTTTGTAATTTAAAATCGAGATAACACAAATTAAAATTTGTCTGTCCGTAAAATAATAAATTTGGAGGCTTTCTTCCTGAAAGTTTCAATGTTTCTGGCTTCCCGGATTTCTGTCGGAAGGCCATTCCACAACCTGGCACCGGACACTGTTAATGAATTTCTGTGGCCACGTGTAATAAATAGGTTTTTGGACGTCGAGGCCTGGGTTTGGTGGTCATGAATTTCACTTGCATAAGTGAAATTTTCCCTGAGATAGGGAGGGGCGATACCGTTGATAATTCGCCACATTAGGATAAGCTTATTGTACTCCAGTCGTTGCTTGACGCTCATCCATTTTATGCTATTAAGCATATCCTCGATGTGCGCCCTAGGACCTTGACGTAAAATGATCCTGAGAGCTCTGTTCTGGAGTCTTTGTAGCCGAACTAATCCCTGTTTTGAAGCACAATCCCACACAGTGGAGCAATAATCCAGATTCGGAAGTATCAGAGAGTTATAAAGCATCTTGCGTGTCTGTATTGGAAGACACGTTGAACTTCTCTTTAATAAGACATTGTCAGATGTTGCGGTCTAAATGACCTAGTTTTTAGTTCAGACCTCACTGTAATCTCTTAAAGATTAAAGCTCCCTAGGAGATTACGACATTACCTCTTTGTCAAAGTTATAATGCTCTTTTACTGAAACCCAAGCTCATCATCCTGACATTTCTAAGTTCTCTGATTCTCTTTGGCTACTTTCAGGTGGTCATCCTTCACCTTGACCACAACAGGCTGACCAGTATCTCTGCCTCAGTCTTCCAGGGTCTCTCCAAACTGAAGGTTGTGGCTTTGTCCTACAACCAGTTGGCTGAAATCCACCCCGCTACCTTTGACAATCTTCTGTGAGTATTCTGAATTACATGTACTGCCATAAATTTTCATTTCCGAGGCTCTAGATGGGGGAGTATGGGAGGCCTCATGACAGGATACACCCCCCAAACCCTCTCATAAACTCGGCACCCTCAACTTAACCTCTTTTACCCTCAACTTACCCCTTTTCACTTCCGCCACCCTCAACTAAACTCAACTAAACTCAACTTACCTCAACTAAACTCGCCTCCCCTCAACTAAACTCGCCTCCCCTCAACTAAACTCTGCTCCCCTCAAGTAAACTCGGCTGCCCTCAAGTAAACTCGCCTCCCCTCGACTAAACCACAGGCGGAATGATCACAATGGCTTAGCAGTTCTAGAGATAGAGAGGAAGGTGTATGGCTCAAGTGCCGCCTGGTGGAGTGCAAATATAGAAAATTGATTAAAATTGCTCAAGGAGCAGCCTTTCACAACATTCTTGTTGGTTCTGTGAGATAATAGTCTCTCAGCTACACTTAGAGATGATTTTCACCCACTACACTGCATTTAGACTCGCATTAAACCTTGTTTGGCCAATCTTACCTGTGTGTGCACCCTGGCACCCATATCAGCATACATCACAAGGGAATTCCTTTTGACAGCCAATCAGAATTTAGGAGACCACAGAGCCATCTCTTGATTAAATTGGAACCTCAGTCTGCCCTTTGGTGAGCATACTATAGCCCGTTTCCAAGCCACCACAAAACAGGCCTGGTGGCGATGGGATATCCCAAGAATACTCTTTATGGCAACTTCCGCAAATATGTCCACACACGACGACTGTCATTTTCCCGTAGGGGGAGCTTGAGCAATACACCTGGTGTAATATAACAGAATAAGGCAAAGCATGTGAACACTGCCAGTGACTAAACTCACATCCCCTCGCCTCCCCTCAAATGAACTCGCCTCCCCTCAACCAAATTCGCCATCCCTCAACTACCCTCAGTTACCCCATGATAAAACAGTGGTAACCCCAGGGGGTTGAGGGTGTATCCTGCCATGAGGCCTTATGGGGGACAGGGAATTCTTAAGAAAAGTGGCCAAGGGACATGGAGGACATAAACCTCTGTCCCGGGAAACTTAAATTAGAAAAATTACAAAGCGACTGGAAATCCAAAGTAGGGTGGCCAAGCGACAGAGGGACACAAAACCCCATGTAGAGCCTCATTTCCAGAATCACTGGAATGGAAGGAAAGGTGCAAGGCTGGAATGATCAATAAAGGATGACGGATGTGTCTCATCCTATTATTGTTTATCTTCAGGTAATGTCTATTTTATGTCAAAGTATCTATTTTTTCTTTTCATCAGAAATTTGAACACAATCTACCTGGACCACAATGAACTTAAAACCTTCCAATTGAATGATGAGCATCTGACGTCACTTCATCAGTTGCAGGTCCACCACAACAGGTGGCACTGTGGTTGTGAAATTGGCTGGATGAGGGACCATGACAAAGTCAAGGAGTTTAATCCACCGGAGCAAATGCTGTAAGACTTTAATTCCATGTTTATTTAGTTTGACACTTAGTGGTGGGGTTAAACTTAAAACATTGGTACTGATAGAGGTCACCCAACCTGCCTTTATAACCCTAACCCCAACCCTAACCCTAACCCCATCCCTAACTATTCAACAATGCCAATCCCAGTTATCCCACCATCTCCACTATCATTTTCCCATCCTATGTAACCAACCATCTGTACATTCCAATTTTTCCTAACGATCTCAAACCTGCTTTCTGGACCCCACTGTCTGCATACTTATCATCTGTAGGCTACCTGAACCCCAATATTCCAAATCTGTACCAAACTTCTCCACTACACATCTGTTTATCACTCTCTGTACCCTACAATCTCCACTCCAAAATCTGTACCCTACTGTCAGTACCCCCAACACCTCCTCCCCTTTATCTCTACCTCATGGTATCCACCCAACAATCTGTACCCCTACAATCTCCACCCCACAATCTGTACTCCACAATATCTGCCCCACATTCTGTATCCCAATATCTGTACCCACAATCTGTAGCTCATTTTCTCCACCCCTCCCCCCAAACCCCACAATTTTCACTCTGCAGTTTTCAATCCACAATTTCCTCTCCATAATCTGTACCCCTCAATCTTTACCCTGCCATCTCCTTCCTACAATTTTTCCCATAGTCCGTGACCTGTGATATTTACCCCTAATCTGTTGCACAATCACCACTAAATAATCTCCACCCCACCTTCTCTACCCACAAACTGTCTCACAATCTCGACCCTACAATCTCAACCCCGCATTCCGTATCCTATAATCTCTGTCTAATAATCTGCTCAACAGTCTCCATCCCACAATAATCTGTGCCTCGCAAACTGTACCATCAATCTGTGACAGACGATCTTCACCCCACAATCTCCACCCTGCTATCCGTACCCTACCATCTGTTCCCCATTATCAGTACCCCACAACTGTATGCCAATACCAATACCCTACATTCTGTAACCCTCAATGTCCAACCCATGGTATGTACCCTACAATCTCTTTCCGATAATCTATATCCCACGATTTCCATCCCGTAATCAGTACCCTAGGTCTGTACCCCAAACATGTCCACCCTCATATCTCTTCCCCACAATCTCCACCCACAATCAGTACCAACCATTTCAACCCCTCATCGCCCTCAATCTACAATCTGTACTCTGCCCTCTCCCCAAAGTCTTTACCTCACAACCTGTGCTCTAGAATATCTACCCCACACCCTGTACCCAAAAATCTCCATCCTACTTCCTGTACCCCAACACCTCTATCACACAATTTCTGCCCCATAATCAGTATCCCTTGATCTGTGTCATGCTACCTCCTCTTCATACAAGTCAGATTGCAGGTTGGACATTGTGGGGTATTGGTCATGGGGTACAGATCCAGGGGCATACAGATCCAGGGGCATACAGATCCAGGGGCATACAGATCCAGGGGCATACAGATCCAGGGGCATACAGATCCAGGGGCATACAGATCCAGGGGCATACACACAGACATTATGGCCTTCCATCTCCACCCCACACTCTGTACCCCAATATATATGTGCCCCATAAACTTCATTCCTCAATCTGAACCCCACTATCTCTACCCAGCATATCTGCCTGACAATCTCAGTACCACAATCTCTACCCCTCAATCTGTCCCATAAGCTGTACTCCATGATCTGTGTCCCAACATCTGTAACCCAAGCACAGTCTCGCCATCTCCATTGCATACCCCACAATCTCAACCCCACAATCTTTATCACACAATTTTCACCCGATCAGTAACCCATAATCCGTACCCGATAGTCTGTGCCCCACAATCTCCAACCCGCCATTTCTATAATCTGTATCCCATAATAAATATTCCCATCTTCTCCACTCCCTAAATCTTGACCCTGCAATTTTGATTGTTAACCCTATCATCTCCACCTCATAATCTGCACCCCAATATCGGCTGCCTAATAACTGTTCCACGAAATCTGTACCCAATATCTGAACCCCACCCTAATTTTTGACCCATCTCTACCCACTATCTCCACCTCACAATTTTTTGATCCAATATCTGTACCCCACAATATCCAGCCAGCCTGTACCTGACAATTTCAAGGCCGCAAACCCCAAAACACAATCTGTCCTATAATCTGTACACCCTGAACTATGTCCCACAATCTGTACCCCACAAAATGTCTCTCCACCCTGCAATCTGTACCCAACAATATGCACCCCACAATCTGTACCCTATGATCTGTTTTCCACAATCACCACCCTACCATCTCTACCCAACAATCTCCACTGAATAATCTGCACTGCATAATCTGTACCTCACATTCTGTATGCCATGACCTCCACCCCACCATCTATGTTTTCCCACAATCTCTACCCTTCCATCTAACCCTAACCCTAACCCTAATCCTAACCCTTCCATCTCCTCCCATTGTTTTCCTTCCTTATCTGTACCCCCAATTTGTCCCTCAATTGCCACAGGTAGAGATTGTAGGGAACAGATTATAGGGAGGAGTTTATCGGTATGCATTCTGGGGTATGCATTGCAGGGTATGCTTTGCGGGGTATGCATTGTGAGGCACAGATTTGAGGGTGATGAATCACCACTGGTGATGTAGGGGATAGAGACAGTAGGGTACAGATTATGGGGTGCAGATTAAGGGGTACAGATTGTGGGGGAGAAATAGTGTTGTACAGATTGAGGGGTTTAGAGTTTTGGGAGGAGATTTTAGTTCAGACTTTGGGGGGCAGGTTATAGGGTACTTTGACTTGACTGTGGCCCACAATCTCCACCCCGTAATATGTACTCTGTAAGCATGGTAAGGTCTGTACCCCCAACATGTCCACCCTCACGTACCTCTGCCCCACAATATGCACCATACAATCTTTACCTACAATCCCAACCCCTTAATCCCCACCCCCAAAACCTGTACCCAGCAATCTCCTCCCCAAAGTCCTTACCCACAATCTGTACCCAAAATCTCCACCCCACTTTCTGTACCCCAACACTGCTACCCCACAATCTCCAACTGTAATCTGTACCCCTCAATCTGTATCCAGCAATCTCTTCCCCCGTAATTTGTACCCAACAATCAATACCCCAAAATCAATACCCCACAAATTAGCAATGAAAATTTCTTGAAAGTTAAGTCACTTCTGTGCCCTTTATGTCTGTGAGAGCCCATGCCCTTTGTGTGGTCTCTGCATGTTCCCAATACCTCACTCTTACATCCACACATATCAGCTCTGTCACACTGTATTGAGGTATACAGTGTTTTGGGATAAAAATTATGGGGAGGTGATGGCTCGATACAGATCGAGGCGCACAGATTATGGGTAAGAGATAGTAGGGTACAGATTGTTTAATGAATTTTGTGGGGTGGAGATTGTGGGGTACAGGGTATTTTGGATATTGTGGGGCAGAGATTGTGGGGGAGGAGATTGTGGGGTGGAGATTATTGGGTGGATATTGTGGGGTGGAGATTGTGGGTTGGAAATTGTGGGAAGGAGATTGTGGGGAGGAGATTGTGAGGAGGAGGTTTGTGGGGAGATTGTGGGGAGGAGATTGTGGGAAGGAGATTGTGGGAAGCAGATTGTGGGGTGGAGATTAAGGGGAGGAGGTTTGTGGGGAGGAGATTGCAGGGAGGAGATTGTGGGGAGGAGATTATGGGGAGGAGGTTTGTGGGGAGATTGTGGGGTGGAGATTGTGGGATGGAGATTGTGGGGAGGAGATTGTGGGGAGGAGATAGATTTTGGGGGAGATTGTGTGGAGGAGATTGTGGGGTGAAGATTGTGGGGAGGAGATTTTGGGAGGAGATTGTGGGGAGGAGATTGTGGATGAGATTGTGGGGAGGAGATTCCAGGGAGGAAATTGCAGGGAGGAAATTGTGAGCAGGAGATTGTGGGGAGGAGACTGTGGGGTGGAGATTGTGGGATGGAGATTGTGGTGAGGAAATTTGGGAGAGGAGGTTAGTGGGGAGGATATTTTGGGTAGGATATTTTGGATGGAGATTGGTAGAGGAGATTGTTGGGAGGAGATTGTGGGGAGGAGATTATGGGAGGAGATTGTGGGGAGGAAATTGTGGGGAGGGGATTGTGGGGAGGAGATTGCAGGGAGGAAATTGTGGGAAGGAGATTGTGGGGAGGAGATTGTGGGGAGGAGGTTTGAGGGGAGGAGGTTTGTTGGGAGGAGATTGTGGGGATGGAGATTGTGGGGAGGAGGTTTGTGTGGAGGAGGTTTGTGGGGTGGAGATTGTGGGATGGAGACTGTGGGAGGGAGATTGTGGGGAGGAGATTGTGGGATGGATATTATGGGAGGAGATTGTGGGATGGAGATTGTGGGGAGGAGGTTTGTGGGGTGGAGATTGTGGGATGGAGATTGTGGGATGGAGATTGTGGGAGGAGATTATGGGGAGGAGATTGTGGGATGGAGATTGTGGGATGGAGATTGTGGGAGGAGATTGTGGGAGGAGATTGTGGGAGGAGATTGTGTGGAAGAGATTGTGGGGTGAAGATTGTGGGGAGGAGATTGTGGGAGGAGATTGTGGGAGGAGATTGCAGGGAGGAAATTGCAGGGAGGAAATTGTGAGCAGGAGATTGTGGGGAGTGGACTGTGGGGTGGAGATTGTGGGAAGGAGATGGTGGGGAGGAAATTTTTGGTAGGATATTTTGGATGGAGATTGGTGGAGGAGATTGTGGGGAGGAAATTGTGGGGAGGGGATTGAGGGGAGGAGATTAAGGGGAGGAGATTGTAGGGAGGAGGTTTGTGGGGAGGAGGTTTGTGGGGAGGAGATTGTGGGGAGGAGGTTGCAGGGAGGAAATTGTGGGAAGGAGATTTTTGGGAGGAGATTGTGTGGGGAGGAGGTTTGTGGGGTGGAGATTGTGGGATGGAGATTGTGGGAGGAGATTGTGGGAGGAGATTGTGGGGAGGAAATTTGGGGGAGGAGATTGTTGGGAGGATATTTTGGGTAGGATATTTTGTATGGAGATTGGCAGAGAAGATTGTGGGGAGGAGGTTTGTGGGATGGAGATTGTTAGGGTGGAGATTTTTGGGGGGATTGTGGCGGGATGGTTGGGTGGAGATTGTGGGGAGGAGATTGTAGGGTACAGATTGTGGGTCTAAAGTGCTGAAAGCCACCTGCCTACTCATGCACTTCAAGTTAACTGAAATATATACATTTTTGTAAATTTTGTAAATGTTGCTTACTTTTTCTTCAGATGTGACAGCCCATACAGTGTCCATGGCCAGTCCTTGTTTGAAGTTGACATTCACAAATTCGACTGCCCAGGGATGCACCATGGGTTACACAACAATGCAATTGCCCTGGCCCTGGGAATCGTAGTCTCTGTGATAATCATGGTGGCCCTGTCCTTTCTCATCTACCGGTTTATTCTGAAACAGAAGAAATCACGAGGGAATGTCGCGAATTACCAAGAGGTCGATTGGGGTCAGTCCGAGGACCGCTATGAGGATCGCTTGAACAACCATTTGTGATAAAAAGAGAAAACATTTTTTACGTTTTTACCGTAGCATGATTAATTGTATATATTTTTTAATGAACATCGACTGAGACTATTAAATTGTGATATGAAAGGGGTTTTTATACTGGGTGGTTATTGGAGTGGGAGAATTCAAGAGATAATTCAGGACTGTTCAACAATCACATCACTGATGGAACTGTGCAATGTACAACTCCATGAAGAAAATGGCTGCCAATTCTATGCAATGCATAATAGACATGGATGCAATCATGCGGGCTCATACATGTCCTTTTTCTGATGATATTAAAACAGATTTATTTGAAGGGATAGCCATTCAAACAACTTGGATATTTAAAATTGCCTTCATCCCTGCTCCGCGTAGGCCTACGATGATAGAAATAATTGTATCAAATGTATTATCACTGCTGAATTCCATATGTTGTAACATTGAGATTAAGGTTAAAATCTTTTTTTAATTAATGTTTGTTGTGAACGACAATGCCATGGAATGACCTGATGGCCAGCCTGGGGATTGAGCCCGGGTCCCTCCTTCGTGAGGCGAGTGCTCTACCAACTGAGCTAACTGGGCTCACACTTATGCCAATGACTATCAAAGTAGACTCATAAAAAATCTCTTGTTGGTGTCATATATTACTTTGTATGCTGTCGATTGACCAGAAACTATAAATTAATATAAGGGACCGTTCAGAATTTATGACTGGGGGGGGGGGGGTGGGAGTTTTGGCCGAGGAGGTACTAACTTTTCACACGTGTTTCAAGGGGGGAGGGGGGGGTATTAATTTTTGACAACACTTCCAGGGGGGGGGGGGGGTAAGAAATTTTAACAAAGAAAATATGTTAAAAAACACGCAAGTTCCAGCAAAACTCCCCCCCCCCCCCCCGGTCATAAATTTTGAACGGTCCCTAAAGGAGCATCACTGTTAATTAGATTGTTAAATTTGCAAAGTGGCCTTCCAAATTTTTATCTTTTATAGCCTGTAGGTATTGAGGAGTAGTCAGTTTGTTGTTATTGTATTTGAAAATAAAAGAAGAAAAGAAATACATATTGATATGTATTCTGTAAATGTCTCAATTCTGAAATAAATTAACCTTAAAACCTTATATTGGTTTTTATTGTGATTTTATAATATACACAAAAATTACCAAAATCACTATCAGATTTTATTTTAATACCGATGTTCTTGCATCCTGGACAAGCCCCCAATTTTCCCGGACGAGCCCCCAATTTCGGTTGTAATTTAGAATCGCTGAAAATCATTCCTTGATTACATAAGCATTGCCATCTGAATTTCTGTAAAATTCTTATTTTGAGAGACTGTGTGAAGGTTATCATGGACATACCAGAGCAAATCAATGGTTTCCAAGACACCATTTGTATATATGAAATCCAGATCATGAATTTAGGCAAATATTGCTGGCCCTGAAAAAAAGGTCCGATTGTGGCATGCCAATATAAGTATGGATCGGTAGGTTTTGCATTTTGACAAGGTTTTGAGACATTGGTTGCATGGTAGTTTTCATTTGAGTGCAAGTCTTAGATAATTATATATAAGCACAGACTCTGTGATATAAGAAAACAAGAATTTTACTCTTTGTTGAGAATTAAAAATTACTTTTTGGTCATGTGAAAATGTAAAAATGTTTTACAATTTGGATCGTCCATACTTTACAAATAAATTCAGATCACACTGCAATGGGCTGAGCTGAAAAATGTGTGCATGCCATGGCCACTGATATTCTGGAAGCTTCTGGATATTGCTGAATGCCGATCGAGGGTTTGCTGCCGCGCAGTCTTTACTTTCTAGCTTTCAGCCCTCTGGCGGCAGTTTCGTCTCCTCCGTGTGTGAAGAGTTCTTCCTGTTGGATGTAAACACGAAAGTTGCACTTTGTGGACGATGAACTTTGTTGAGGCAGAGTCACGGGACTGGGTGCAATTAATTAACTTGGGGGATGTGAATGAAGCTAAGGGCTAAGCCCGTGTTGTTGTCTGATCCTACTTTGATGAGACGGCTGGATCTCAGCTGAAGAATGGATCTTGAAGGGGACGACTCGCCCCTCTTTTTGCCAGACAGGGAGAATATACCGACCCTGCTACCAGCATCCTCCACAATCAACGAAGGGGGAAGTCCAGGGGATGAGGGCAGCACTGGAGGGGAAGGGGTTGTGCAGGAGACAGGTAACAAAAGTGTGAATTTGTCGCCGAGTTGACTTGTCGCCTAATATTTTAAAAAAGTTGTCTTGACTCTTGTCCAGCAAATAACCGTACCTTTCGCCCAGATGACTTTAGATTTACAATTGTCAACATGAAAAATTATAGGCCGAATAAATTATAAATTTCGATTCTGCCGTTTTCAGGTTCCTCCTGGTATGCCTCCGTCTTCATTGTGGTCAACGCCGCCCTGGGAGCGGGTCTCCTCAACTTCCCCGCCGCTTTCGACAAGTCAGGGGGTCTTGGCGTTGCAATTACTGTTCAGGCGGTAAGTTGTTAAGATTTAATTAACAAAATGAATGGCATGGTTTCACCGGGCCTCCAGTCAGGGTACGGTTGACCTGTCGCCCTTCCCCTAAAGCAATTCACGATGAATTGTAATTCTTTGACATTTGACTAAGATAAACTTTTTGATTCATTCAATTTCATTCATTGCTGTCCCTTTTTGCTGTCTTGTTCCATGACTCGTCATGTCACCTAGTTTACTTGCACCCTAGTTGACTTGTCGCCTTGCAACATTGTTGACTTGCGGCCTAGTTGACTTGTCGCATGGTTGACTTGTCGCCTGCTTGACATGTAGCCTGGTTGACTTGTCTCCTTGTAGCCTAGTTCACTTGTAGCCTAATTGACTTGTCTACTTGTTGACTTGTCACCTGGTTGTCTTGTAGCCTAGTTGACTTGTCGCATAGTTGACTTGTCGCCTAGTTGATTTGTAGCCTAATTGACTTGTCTACTTGTTGACTTGTCACCTGGTTGTCTTGTAGCGTAGTTGACGTGTCATCTAGTTGACTTGTCGCCTATGTTATTTGTCGCCTAGTTGACTTGTAGCATACTAGACTTGTCTCATAGAACTTTGAATTGTGTACCCATCAAATCAAATTAAATCATTATATTTACTGTCATGTCGGATTGAAAAGTACAAAGTAGACAACATTAGTTAAAGACTAATCGACCGGACATGCACAGGGAAACTGTACACACATGCTGGCCTGTCCTAATTAGTCTACCAGAGTGAGTGAATACTGGGCATAAAGCCCCAATCATCATGGTTGTCCATCCTTTTGATTAGATCATAACCAGTACCAACTGACACTACTATCAACATTCTCTCTTGCAGATTCTCATGGTGTTCATAGTTGGCGCCCTTCTGATTTTGGCCTACTGCTCGGACTTCCACAAGAGCGCCACCTACCAGGACGTAGTGCAATCAATGTGCGGGAGACGGGCGCAGGCCGCTTGTTCCTCGTGCATCGCAATTTACAGTTTTGGATGTTGTGTCACTTTCTTCATCATCACTGGCGACCAGTGGGACAAATGTGAGTCATTTGTATTTATTTTGTTTCAATCTTTATGAATTGAGAGTGTGATGTTAAATGTTATTGTCCTTTTATATTACTTCATTAAAAAATCTATGTCACACATTTTCTGATTAAAAAAAATTAATGCAATGCATGGCATTCATGCGTAAAAAAAGGTGTAGTTGATCGACACACTGAAAAATGGGAATTTTATGTATATATATTTGAAAAATATAGTAAAAATATATTTTATTATTTTATAATGCAGACATGGAACTGTTTGCATGTTATTTAAGTTCCTGACAAACTATCATTGTGAATGAAATGTAAACTAGTTATAACATCTTCTTTCAGTTTTCACATTCCTTTACGGGACAGAGTTCTGCCATCACTGGTACATGAATCGCAAGTTCACAATCACAGTCAGTGCTATTCTCGTCGTTTTACCACTCTGCTATCCCAAGAGAATCGACTTTCTCAAATACGCCAGGTGAGCAGTGTGAGGTTTAACATGCCCATGAATATCTACAATGATGTTTTTGATTGGATTTCATGTTTGTAGTTGCCCTTTGATTATTAAAATTCAATAATGTATAACCTTGATTTGTCTGTGTTGTACCTCGTTCTTGGAAATTTATTATCCTTTAATTTAAATTATTATCTGCTAATAAACTGATAAAAGCTAGGTTGATTTTTACCGTTCCAAAATAGGCTGTCTATTGCCCTGATTTGCAGGGTTACCTGTTTGAGGACGATTTTAGTGTGACTGATAGTTCTAAACCGATTTTTTCCAGCATTGCTCAATATCAGAAAATAGCTTAAAATTAAATCTGAACATACAGTTTTAAAAGGACATTTCCATTTAATTTCTTCAAACCGTAATATATTTTAGCATGATAATTAATAGTCTGTTTTGATTAATATCCATACAACTATATTATTTTGCAGCACTGCAGGTGTGGTGGCTGTCCTTTATTGTGTAGCTCTTGTCACTGTCAAGTATTTCATTGGACCGATTAATCCTGGGACTATAAAGACACGGTAAGTATATATGACCAACTCCGAGGGCTACTTCATTTGTAGTTTTCAATGTCTAATTTTGTAATGTCATTCAGTGAATTGATTTTAAAATCAATTCTTTACGTTTCTTTCAGTCCAGACGATTGGACCGATGTTTTTATTGTGGTTCCTGACATTTGCTTTGCTTATCAGGTAGGTGGCATTGTGCTAGTCTTACAGATTTTATGACAAATGCTGACAAAAAATTCTGTAATATTCCTTTCATTTGTAAATTGTGTAGATCTATCTATTATCACTTGTTTTCTAATTGCAATTTTTCGTATTAATTTTGACGCAGAATTTAGACTTAATTGTTTTGTTACACAACCAAATCAACAATTAATTTTAAGTAAACTTGCACCTTATAAAATCATTTTGAAATCCTTAGTCAGGGCTATTCCATTTAAAAACCTGGGGGGCGTGGTCAGGTTAATTTATTTTTCGTGTAATGGATGTAGTGATCGGCAGAAATTCGCTTCAGATGTATGGTGGGATGCAAAAGAAATCGCTTTAGATGTATGGGGGGGCATTATCGCTCCATGAAGGCTTACGCATTGTAATAATAAAATATTTACTTGATGCATGTGGGATGAGTAAAAAATGTGCATTTAATGCACGGGGGGGTCGAAAATAATTCACTTTAGGTGCATGGGGGGTCAAAAATGTAACCTGACCACCCCACCCCCAGGTTTTTAAATGGAATAGCCCTCAATACAATACATTGTACAATACAACATTTACAATGGAATTTATGATAGGATTTTTTGAGATGTATGAGACAAAATTGACAATATTCAAAATAATCTCATTGGTGGTCCATGTTGTAGTGGCTTCTTAGCCTTAACAAGGGTCTCCTGAGTCCTGACACCTGTATTTATCTGAAATACTTTAGTATTTTAAAACTTATTGTTGAATAAAGTTCTCTGTCTGTCTAGTTCTATACTATATTGAGGTATTCCCCTTGCCTTGCAGTGCCACATCAGCTGTGTCCCTGTCTACGCTTGTCTCAAGAAGAGGACCCAGTCAGAATTCCTCAAAACTGTCTTGGTGGCGTTGGCAGTTTGTGTGTTTGCCTACACGGGAACTGCCTCTTTTGGATACTTGACGTTTGGCTCCAAAGTAGCAGAGGATATTCTCTCGTCGTATGACCCCACTTCGGACGTCCTGGTGGCGGTTGTTCTCATCGCTGCCAAGATGTACACCACGTACCCCATTCTACTCTTCGTTGGCAGGTACTACAAATTAACAAAAATTTTGTGTTTCGTGACCATTATAACATTCTTCAATTCAATTTTATGTAAACGTTTTCTTAAAAATCTTGCATCTCAGTTGTTTGCCCTACTCTGTTAAATTTCTTTTATAGACACTTTTATTTATTTATTTGATTGACATGTTTTGTGCTTCATTAAAGTTAACTCAATCTTTAATTAGAATTAGAACATGCCCAATACACAAATATGTTTGACCTTGTATAATTCGGTTTCACTCAACTGTGTGTGATGTATTGAAAAGATTGTTGTAAATATTTCAAAATGTGGTTGAATGACAGACACTGTCAGTGTGTGATTATTTGTGGGAATTCTTCATCAGAATCACAATAAATTGCATTAGGTAATTTCATTCAACCTTTTCTTGCACAGAGCTGCCCTTGAGAGCATTTGGCGAAACTTGCGCCGACTCTCGGAGGAACAGGTCGCATTTGGTGAGAAGCAGAGGCGTTACATAACCACAACAATTTGGTTCATTCTTTCCCTCATCCTCGCCGTTCTCGTCCCTGACATTGGAGCCGTCATCTCTGCCTTGGGAGGACTGGCTGCTCTCTTCATTTTCATATTTCCAGGTAAATTGATTGTGCAATAATATATCGAGTTTGATACCTGTAGATCCTATTCAGCTATCATCTATTTTGCATTGTCCTTCTTCTTTCTTCTTCTTTAGTGGAATATCCTCCTTTTGGTAGGAGCACACCTGTGGAAGCCAGGTCCTAATTAGCTAACTAACTTGTAGAACCAAGTGCATAAATACAGGACTTTAAGCCTCCGTCATCCATCAATTTTGTATTGTTGACCTAATTCAGGAACATGTCTGCCTAAATTTTAAGTTTCTTTGCAAAAAATTGTTGGGTAGACCACTCACAGTATCAATTAGCAGCCTGCCACGAAGGGTCTTGACCGATTATCACGGTGATCTAAAATGAGACAATTTAGTAATTTGTATAAATCAGAAATTCAGAATTAAAGATGTGTAGGCCCATAGAAAATTTATATATTTTTTTGATTTTTTTGAAAATTTATATTTTTGGTACTGATAAGACTTAAAAAGTTAATTTTTTTTATAATACTAAAAATAACTAATAAAAAAAAACCTTTATGTTCCAGGCATGTGTCTGCTCCAGGTTCTGCTGCAGGGTCACGTCAACCCCCTGGTCTACAAGTGGAAATATCGGACACTTTACGTCCTCGCCTGCTCTTACATTGTGATTGGGGCTTTTCTTTTCGGAGTCACTTCCACTCAGTCTGTTTGGGATGACGTCCAATCTACTCCTTTGAAACCCGCAGTGTGTGGTTACCAATTAGGAAAATACAAACTGACATTCCCAAAACATTATTGATCTTATTAACTGAGTATCATTTATGCCAAATTGTGATGAAGATATTATGATATTTTGAACAGTTTATTTTTCCATGTCAATGAAAATTTTACTGTTCAGCTGTTGCAGAGTTTAGGGCTGCACGATAATATATAGGCTGAGATGCGATGTGCGATAACTATGTCTCATATCGCGATGTCAATAAATTGTGCGATAAATTTACAAGCAAGAGATTTACCCGTAAACTAGCAAACTGTAGTAAAAAGTAGGGCTATCACGATTACAGAATTTCAAAATCGATTAATCTGTGGCCTAAAATCGAATCGTAATCAATTAATCGCCGTTTTCCCGCCATTCTAGAGAGCAAGGGAAGTTCTATGTCTTTTTATATCATGGTCTTGAAGCAAAGCCCAGAGGCTAAGATGTCCCATTGAAAATATTAATTGCAATTAGGACTTCACACTTCATTCACACCTATAAACTTCAATCAGGTACAACCAATCCACTTGACCAATCCAGTTGCACATCACTCTTGACAACTGGAAATTGAATGTCATACAGTGTCTTTAAGGTACAAATATATAAATAACAGATTAATCGATTTTGCAAAGTGGAATCGATTTTTAAGTAAAATCTAGTCGGCGGTGATTAATCGGTAAATCGCGAGAGCCCTAGTAAAAAGTTGAATTTTGTGAGAATAAACTGCCATTTTTGGGCAAAAATACAGGAAAATTTTAAAATTTATTTGTCGACCCTTTGTTCGATAACATTATCGCGCTACTTGATATCGCGATAACGATAAATTTGCAATTAATCGTGCAGCCCTAGTAGAGTTGATATTAAATTTTGTCTGCAACTCAAACTCAGGTATGCACATTTACCAGAGAAATCTGAACTTTTAGAATGATTTGTTAGTGTAAATTATTGCATAAATTTGTTGATTTGCGTGATTCGCAATCATGTTCAGATGTTGTGTGATGATCTAATGATTGAAATATTTGTTGAGGCTGTACACCGTGTACGCCATGAGACTGAGAGTTTCAAACTCATTTTATATTGTACACCATTGATATTATTTCATATAAGTAGCCTATATTTTTAATGTATATTTACATTATTCTTTTTAAATAAAATAAATATAACATGAAGAATTGGCTGAATTGCTTTAAGAAATTTTTGTTAACTTCTTGTTCCTGGCGACCTCTGGTGTCAATTGCAGCGGAAGGATTCGTAAAAAGTGCGTTGGCCCTGCAAAGTAGTCCCTAAATTGTTGGCAATGAATACTCTTTAAGAGTGGTGGTATTTCAATATTCTTGAGATATGTAAAATGGTGAGGTAAAATGAATCGGCTTCAGTCTTTACTACAGGGAAAGATGGTTTTCTACAAAAGCACTAAATTGCATTTTTGGAAGTAGTCCGAAGCAGAGTTATATTTGTAACAATCCGCTGCCGCCATTATGAAGTCAGAATGGGTAACTTTTGAGAGAAACTTTCGAGTTGTTGTTTTCGGTCGGAGGAGATAGTCATGGGTCGGTCGTAGGAGGCCAAAGTGATTTAAGGAAGGCCAAGCGTCCGTTTGTGAGTTTACAGAACTTAAAGTGTGATTTGGTCAGAGTTGAAAGCGATTGAAGTGGCGAGGGTGATCGGAGGAGCAGTCGGCTCAGTGAAATCGGAGATGATCGAGTGCGGGGGCAGCAGGTAGCTCTGATCCCCAGGGACTGACGGAGATCTGTCGGCCGTTGTCTAATTACTCGTTGGCTGCCTACCTCCCCTTGCCAATCTCCAGGTGCATGTGACACAGACGGACCGACGAGAGAGATAGACAGGCGGCCCCGTGGCCCCAATGTCAGGCTCCGAGCCAGCCAGGGGGGTGCGAAGATTCACCTTTTCGGCAATTGCAGACCGCGGGGGCAACCCCCCTCGAGTGGTGGTCAACAGGGGTATCCCAGTTTCAGGGGCCGGTCAGCCCAAGAAGAACTTCTCAGTCAGCCACTCCGGTGCCCCGTTAGCCCAGTCCATTGATCCCCAAGCTGCCAACTCAAAAACTGGCTCGACGTTCTCGAGCCCGCGATCCAGCATTGGTAGCTATGACTCGCATGGTTCTAGTCCTAGAACCAGCCTCACTAATCCATCGGATTACCCCCGACAGGGCAGCCCCCACTCCAACATGACCAGTCCCCGCTCCAGCGTCAGCCCAATGGACTCCAAGCACTCGAGCCCCAGGGCCAGCCTGGTGGGAGGGGGCAATGTATTGATTTATGATAAATACCCGAGCGCCAGGACCGTGCCAATCCCTGTGGACCACCACTTCACAGGCGATCACATCATTGACGCTGGGCTGCCACAAGGTGCCAGGACTGCTGCTCTCTTTGACCGCTTTAATGAAGCAGCACCCCCACCCCCTTACGATGGGCGATTCAAGACGGGACTGACCGTGCAGCATGTAGGGGGTGCCGGTGGCTCAGGACCAGGAGGACATACGTTTCGTCTGCAGAGGGCTGGACAAGCGGGCCCTGGATTTGGAGATTTACGATTGAGCCACGGCAAACCCCTCAGTGTGAACATCTCCGTCACGGGTAGTCCCACTGCGCTTGCATCCTTGCCCATCACCGTGACAACAATGCCGGGGCAGGCGGGATCACCCGGGATGCAACGTCCCATGGCGTTGAAGGCGCTCTCCCCCTCCCGTCTGCCTGGCCTGTTCTACGAGACTGTCACTGCCCCCACGAAACAGACACAGGCTGAGATGGAGCGCAAATTAGCCGCTCTTACGAGGGACCTTGAGAATGGCATGCGGATGTCGTCTCCTTCCCCCTCCTCATCCAGAAAGAGCAGTCTGGATGGGTCCGGGATGAAACCTCCGCCTCCGTACCACGGCCCCCACAACACGGAACCGGCCACCTTCACCCCCCCTTCCACTGCGACCTCTCCTACTGGGTCACAGTCGTCTTCCGTGGGGGCCAAGAACCAACTCCCCATCCAGGTGACCCCCCAGACGGACGCGGCCAAGAAGGTGGAAGCCCTTACCCTGGAGCTGGAGAGTCAGATGGATAAGCACCCCCCTGGGGAGTACTTTGGTGAGTTGAGGTGCTAATTGGCTGATGATATTTTGCTAATTTTGATTGTCATTGATGTTTGCATTGCATTATGTGATGATTGTTACTAATTGCATTTTCACCTCGTTGAATGATAATTACTGGACAAGTGATGTACACAAATTGATTTTCTTTCTTTCAAGAATGTATGTTTTAAATAATTTTTGATATCCTCTGGGACTGGGTATTGGGTAACGTCAATTAAAGTTTTAAGTAGGGATTGTTAAACATTTCATACTCAAACTTTCAAAGCCTCGAAGTAACCTCATTGATGTTCTTGTAATGACATTGGTTTGCCTGGATTCACTGGTTTCTCTTCTGCTCTTCGTCGACATCATTTATACACTGGCATTGGCATTGCCTGGATTCTTAGAAGCGACATATTTCCTTTGTATAGAAGAATCGAAAGCATTTGGAGGAGATTATATCAGAGATCTCTATCTCAAAGTCGCTTCAAGGAAAACTCGGCTACTTATCACCTTGCATCATGCCTGGCTAACGTTGAGAGTAGCTGTTTCACTTTGTCACAATAATTTAGTTATCTTATTACATGAATTTATATCTGGTCTGCTGTAACGTTATCCAGGACAAGGATTCTGTCCTATCTAGTGATATCTAATCTTGAGTCATCTCTCTTTCGCATAACTCATCTTCAACCAAATATTTCTGTTGAAGGCTGGTCACGTTTTGATTAAAGAGGAACTGTTTTTTCATTATCATAGATCATATAAAATAGATTATAGAGAAATCAGTCTTTACTCTTACACTATGATCTGTATCAAATCTGAGTTTCATCGTCATCATGATAGTGCTTCTTCATCTGGGATATAATATCATAGACATACTGAGACAAAGGCTCAGGAATGTTGTGCCTGGTTATCACCTGGTTGTTGACCCGAGTTGTATCATAACTTCTCAGTCATCAGTGTACTAAATACAAGTCTGAAGGATATTATTAAAAATCTGCTGTGACTTTCTTTGTCCAGTGATCGTACAGGGTGGGTAAGGGAAATCTGGAATGATCTTTAAGTTACTGTATAGCGCGAACAGATTAACGGAATGTTATGAAACCAACAACACAACACACAGTGGTTAATCACCCACAAATCAGGTCAATCTTGCAACACTGGGACAAGAAATGGCGACCCAGGAGCAGAAAAGGAAAAGGGTGGCAGATCTCCTGTCTGCCCAAGTGAAGCCTCGGACCATTTCTGACATTGTTGGTGTGTCACTGAGCACTGTATATGCCATCAAACAATCCGTAGTCAGTGAGAAAGGGTTGCAGAGGAAGCCCGGCAGCTGTGGGCAGACAAAGAGGACCTCGAATTTTGTAATTGCCCTCCATACTCAAGATTTCTGGCCATCCTCAAACCCAGACCTTAACCCTCAGGACTCCGCAACCTGGGGCGTTTTGGAGAAGGCCACCAATAGAAACCCTCACCCTAATGTTGACTCTTTGAAAGAAGCCATATAGAGAGAGTGGGGCAAGATGTCAGCTGACGTTGTGACAAACAGTTGTAAAAGTTTTTGAAAGCGTGTTGAGGCTGTGATTGCAGAAAATGGTTGTTACATTGATTAAAATGTTCTCTATTGTCTAAACTTGCTCATTTGCAAAAATCAGTGTTCTGTGTTCAGTGGAAATGGTTGAAAATAAATAAGTTCTGCATCTGTCACAATTTTCCAGTTTTCTCTTACCCACCCTGTATTTGTCCAATTGTGTTGAGATATAATTTATAAAATCAAGTTTTTTTGTACCAATTTCTAGTCTAATGCAGGTCTGATAGTGTATATTATACTATTTGGATCCAAGTATTTTACCTGCTTTGTTAATGAGTCCATTGAGTTGGCCTGAGAAGGTGACTCAGAGTCAGTCACCCTGTTGAGGCCATTGTTTGGATCACCAATAGTTTGGGGGGGGGGGGGGTCTGGAACCTGTAAGGGGGGGGGGCGGTTATTAGCTTGGCATGTGGCACTGTTTCCTTTTACTCAAATTAGGGGTTCCTTGTGCATGTTGTGGTTCCCGTTTAGCACCCAGTGTATTACTTGGAATTGCAATGCTATTGTCTGAGTGTGTCTCTCTTGGTCTCAGAACAGTCTGGACAGCTCAGCCCTGCTTCAATGGACAGTCTTCGACTTGTGTGTGTCCTTCATGTGTAGACTGTCCTTGGAATTCCCCCAAGGTATTGCCAATTAGGGAGCTGGTTGACGGTGGTCTTCTCTAATTGGCTTCCCCTCGATGTATCCTCAGGCTGCCCTGAGCTGCAGTTGTACGACATACTAAAATGTACAATGCTACTATGACCAAACTGAAACTGATCAATGTTAGTCTTTAAATTGTGAGGCATTACTGGAGTGGCATTTGACATTGGTTTCTAGACAGTGGCATGTTCGGACTGCAGTACTATCCCTGTGCTGCTGTGAGTTCTAATGCATTGCTGGTGGAACAATGTCGAATTGATTTCTCTTTCCTGCTGTGATTTGAGAATCTAGAACCCTGGCATTTTCGCATTGGTATTTTGTAGTTGTAGCACAGCTGCTGTCTACATCGCCATATAATCACAATGATCAAAGTGATGTTCGTGTAACTGTAAGACTGTTTCTTTAGTTTGACATTTAACTTTTCATTTCTAGACATTGCTAGCGATTGTCGAGTACTAGCACTATGCTGCTATGTTAGACCATTTAAACTCTCAAACTGGTGTTCTGTAATAACTGGTATCATATACAGTGTATATTTACTGTGTGACTGTATTTCAGTTTAGCATTGTTTAGAGTCCAAACTAGTGTTCAACTCCAAACGTGTTCTTGGGATTCCCACAGCTTCAACTGTCATCAGTCAGGGAAATTACCAGCATGTGATGACAATTGCATTTCCAGCTAATTCCTAGCCCTGACAGGATGATTGAGTGTGTGGGGTTGATCAATTAGGTCTCAGAAGAAAGTCTGATCTCTTTGCAGCCATCCTCACCACACAGCAGCATGTCAGTTGCGGGACTTAATTCTATCCAATTTCACGAAATACTGCAAAGTCATCAGCAGCTGATGACAATTTCCTAATTTCTCTGGAGCCTTCGGGTTCTTTTCATCATTACGTAATGGATAGGTCTGCCAAAATTCATAGAGTTAGTTGACACTGTGATACAACTTTATACCAAATTTGGAAGTGATAGTTGCAGTAGTTCTTTTTAAATAGCCAGTCAAAGATGATTTTGAGCACTGCCAAAGTCATGGCTGGGCCATGACACTTTGAGAGTGTCATGCGAGGGTGATGACAGTGCTAGGGTGATTGTCATGTGGGGCTGAGGACATTGATTGTCATCAGCTGGTGATAATTTCCCTGACTGGTCATGAGGAGCATATTAATGTCATGTACTCATGTACAGCTATCATGGCTATGGCAGAGAGGTCTATAAACGTAAATGACTGTAATAGCATGGAGGAATACATAGCACAGCATTCTGGTAATGGTCCATTGGTATGTTCAACTATGTTGGTCTTGGTGGACTATACATCAGGCTATTCATCACGGTCGCAGTTGAATGGCTGGCCTGCTCTGCTGCATACTTGTGATGTTGCTGATTTGCTTGTTTAAAACTGGGCCACAATTGGCCCACAAACAACAACTGAACATGCTGAAATGGCAGGCAGAAAATATAGCTGACTCACAAACGCTCAGGCTCAGCTGAGAATTGCTTGTACATTGCTTATAAATGTGCAACAAATATACAAGCAGATGATCAATGATTGAGCTTTTAATATATCGGTTATCAAATTATCAAACATTTCCGCAGTATTCAGCAATATCCATGGCTGTCCTGAAAGATACACTTTATTGCACTCAATTATTATATCATTAGCATTAGCCCATTTGCAACATGTTGAACATGATTTTTTTTTTCGGTGATCAATGTGGTAAATGCATTGTAGGTTGGTTACTTTCTAATTACTATTATAAATTTATAACTTATTGACATGCTCACATGTACATGAGTGTTTGAAATGAATGTTGATATGCCGCACACTTCTGTCATTAAACTTAGCACATCATAGGCTGAATTAGTCACAAGTTGCAAACTGTCTTTTGTCATCCCATATTTCATGTAAATGTTGATATTGTAACTAATATTGTACAGTTGTCTATAAATAGCCCTGGTCAGTGAGTGATGACATCGCTCTATCATCATTGGGTCATTGACTTGTATGTTGACATCATTGACATGTTCTTGGATGGCATAATCATCAAGCATATCAACATCATGTCATCAACAGCATGATCACTGCCCAGCATGTCATCTTCATGTCACAAACAACTGTTTGCTTACATGTATTTTGTCTGTGACCTCAATTATCATGAAGTGAGTCATGTTACATACAACATGGCCACACATGTTGCTGACACATTGGCTGGTCTTTTACTCATTTACTGTAATGACCGACACTGACCACACTGACCTGGCAGGGCATCTGATTGAATGAGCTACAATTAATGGTCATTCTTAAATGATTCTAGGAATCAAAACAGCTCATAAAAGCACATCTGTGTGCGAGTGAGAACCAATTAGTGTTTTATAGACTCTCAACAGTTAATTTAATTGGAGTCGTTGTGAATTGATTGTTAATTAGTAAATAATGAATCAAACTCATCAGCTGCTCATGACAATGTTGACGTTGTTGTTCACATGTTCATTATACACAAGACTCATAAGCTACTATCAAAAGAGTCTCAAGTGCTGGACATCCAATAGATTCAATCATTATCCAATTTCAAGTTATAATCGTAGTTTTTGCATTAAGTGTCCTGTGGTATTAATTACAAGTGGTACTGGTGATTGGGAAATTGGACCTAAATGTTCTTGTTTCAGAAATTAAATCAGAATTGTATCAATCTCTGGTAATAGTCTAGTGGTTTCTTAGGCGTGTAGAGCTGTATGACATCGTCAATTCAATGTGTATTAAAATTGGAATGCTATACATGTGATAAATGAAATGTTGTATTATAAATTGCAAATTAATGCAGATTGGTTTATAATTCTGTGGTATATATATTCAATACACTTTATGTCCTGACTGTCTACCAACATTAGTCATTGAAATCACTCTTTTGTGGGCAAATTGTGGCAGTGAGTCATTGAATGCTATGGTTCAATGATGGCTGCTATCTTACAGCTCAACTTCACGAAGCAGACACACTTTTAAAACTTCAACAAAAATCTGGGATGTTCCAAAATGAAAGTTATAAAGCAATTTAAATGTTGTTAATTGATTCCTGAAACTATTGACCAAGTTGTTTTCCACATTAACCAATAAGCCTTTTCACACATTGTTGGTAGATTTTCCTATCTAAGAAGTAAAATAGACAAGAAAACACATTTGGGGTCATGAGAAAAAGGTTATTTGGTCAATAGTTTTAGGGCTCTTTAACCCTCTTTAAATTGTTTCCTACCTTCCTTTATGACACTTCCAAGATTTTGTTGTAGTTTTAAAAGTGTGTCTGCTTCGTGAAGATGAGCTGTATGAGGTTTTTCTCTGTAAATGACTAATTCTGATCAGCTGCTGATAGGGCACTATGATTATCATTCATTACTGCCTAATAGGAGAATATTCAGGCTAATAATCAGGTTGTTTCTATCAGGGAATCTCAATTAGGGAATTAGGGTGTTGATGACAGTGGTGTTGAAATAGCCAAGTAGCCGGAGGCGGACTGTTAATAGCTGTTGCGGAGTTTTGCGTTAATTTATTGTGACATCAATTATTTGTGATGATTTGTCAATTTCAACAATTTGCAAGTTGATTCTTGTTTCGTCACGTCATCAGTTGATTGTTTGATTAGCTGTTTGAATGACACAATATTATAATTTAATGAACTTATGATCAGAAAATTCAATTAAAAATTGATGATAAACTGGTGGTAAATCATATTTCTTTTCAATATTGCATGAAAAATTGATGTAGGAGATTATAGCATAACCTCGAAGTAAATCAATGATTGGGGACAGTGTTTAGCAAACTTTTTTGGGGTATGAATCATGCCTTGAAATAACTTGCTATCTCAAAATATGCAATGATTTCATTGGTGATTCACTGAGTCACAGCCTGGTTGGCAATATTGTGCTTCACATGCTTTTCTTTGGGGGCTAAGCTTCAAGCCTTCGACTTGGTTGTATTCAATTGTATTCTGTCATATTGTGCACCGAGTACCACAGACATGCTTCGTATTATCTGATTGTGGTGATTATTGCACGGTGTGCTTTATTATTCGGCCTTACTCCATGTACTCCCTGGCATTATTCTTTGGCATTACTCTTTGGCATTATTCCCTGGCATTATTCCAGAGGAAGGTGATTAGCTCTACTATTGCTTTTCATTGCTTGCTGTGAGTGGGGGTTTTCCAGAGAACCATTGACCCCCATCGAGGTCAAGCGAAGAATGTAGGTCCCTTGGGGTAAAACCACTGACCCGTGACTGCCCTGGATGGTGTCGCGCTTGGCTGGGCACGGTAGCATTGCTGGGATCTAGGGGACAGGGTTCTATTGGACAGGGTTATGCCCTTATCTATGTTATAACTATATTATCACAATCTTCATAGATCAAGTAGGTAGAGCGTCAGATCAATTGGTCAACCAGCGAAATCTCCAGTTGTAAACATAATATTGGATTGTTTTGGAGTATTTTCAACTACTTTCAACTATTTTGTGGTCGAGACTCTGCTTGTCACCCTGGAGCATTGAGGACACTGTGTTCACCAAATGATCAAGTTTGATTTGTGTATAAAACAAGCAAACATGTGTATTGACTCAAGCCGCACTGCAATCAATGGATTATATTATAAGTTATAACATAAATTGTGTGGGACAGTTCAACTTAACATATTGATCGGACTATGTATGCGTATGGCTTTTATCGAAGTGTATTTTCAATAATATTATCATGCATGTGTTGAACAGTGTTGAACTGGTTGTGATATGTTGTATGTTCAAGTGCTATTCAACCGTTTAACCAGTTGCTAACTGGGATATGAATCATATGATATATCAATCATGGCATTTCTGCTGTCTTCTCAGGACTGCATAAGTAGTGAGTAACTCTGCCACCAAGAGCCTTGGATCTTAAACTAGCTGTGGGAGGAACTGTGTTGAGTTGTGCATCCTATAAATACTCGAGAGTCAGCTCTACTCTCAGTCAGCTCTCTTCTGAACAGTGCTGAGTCCCCAGTCTGTGCTTGCTGGAGAGCTCTGTGAATTTGCTTCTGCATTCTCCTTGGACAGCCTCCCTGAAAGCTCTCCCTGGTAGCTCTCACTGGAAGATCTCCCTGAGTGCTCTCCCTGGAAGCTGTCCCTGGACAACCTCCCTGCTGTCGCTGGAAGCTCTCACTTGTAGCTGTCACTGGAAGCTCTTCCTGGAAGCTCTCACTGAAAGCTTTCCAGGGAAGCTCTGCCTGAAAGTTCTCCCCTGATCATATTGTGGAAGCTCTCCCTGGAAGCTCTCACTGGTAGCTCTCCTGATAGCTCTCACTGGTAGCTCTCACTGGAAGCTCTCACTGGTAGCTCTCCCCGGAGCATGTGGAGACTCTTCCAGGAGTCGCTGCAGTCAGATTAGCATTGAACTGCAGGGAGGCCATGCTCGTGGCATGCTGGATCAGCAGCTGATTGGTGTGGTTGCTGCAACTAGTCTGCAAGTGCTGCAGGGCCTACTGCCTAGCATGAGCAATGAGCATAGCAGGCTGCTCATAGGGTCTCATCATCTGCTCCTAGTAGAGCCTCCAACTATCATAGGCCCAGCAAAAGGGCTGTGGTCTGATGATTTCAGAACCCTGTTGAACACAGTTGCAGTGTTGCATAGAGGGAGGCTGTAGCAGGGAGGCTGCGTTTGCCCAGCTGGTGTAGCAGTGAAATATGATGGGCCCTTATCAGCTGATAGCAGCTTAGCACTACTTGCCCAGGGACAATGCAATGCCTTCATATCTCTGATATCAGTGAATCAGTAGCAAGGTCCAATGATATTGATATTATGCTCTAAAATATGCTCTATTCGTGCAAAATATATCTCAATAAAATCCTGTACTTGTGTTGTAGATCTATCTGATTTGCTCTATGATATTACTAAATAGCTCAATAGTCAATATTGACCCTAGATATCTCAGTAGATATCTTGTCGATATAATTAGCCATATTATCGGAATGATTATGATATTATCTCCTCGTTCTCCCATTGAACTCTGTTCGTTGCTCTAACATTCTTGCTCGACGTGACCTAGATTTTGTGCCCAATACAAAGCTCAGTATCGCTTTAGAGTATATAAATATCTTGCTGATCTGATTTGGTGAATATTATCAATTTATCTGATCAAACTGACGATAATCTCCCATTGAACTCTGTGTTCATTGCTCTAAAACATTCCTGTTCAATGTGACCTAAATCTTGTGCTGAACTGCATTGCTCAATATCGCTTTACAGGTTTAGATATATTGATGAATATTGTGTTGATTTGATTTGGTGAATGTTATCAATTTATCAGATCAAAATGACGATAATCTCCAGTTCATACTCCTGTTGAACTGTTGTGTTCATTCCTCTAACATTCTTGCTGACCTAGATTATATGCTCCACTGTCAAACTGTGTCTACTAGTAGTCTTGTGTCTCTCTCACAGTTGCCTGTCTACCTAAATATTTGCCAGTCACACAGCCTTCACAGTTCACACGGTTCACACTCAGCCGGTGTTTATGGGAATATCTCCTTATTTGGCAATTAGCGAGTGCTGTTAATTGGGGCGGAATGTCGCAGGAATTTTAGGAATACCTCGGAACAAAGAGACGTCTTTAGTCCATACTGAAGACGTTACAACTTCGAACAAGAAGTTCAACTTCACAAAACCATTGGATTCTCCAACTTCATGTGTATATGCAATCTAGGTCTGTGGACTGTGGAGAGGACGCAGCAGTGACAAAACATAACAGTACATGTGTGACAGCAATCCTGCACTCTGGAATTTGCTCCCCATATTTTTTGCAATAGTTTGGCTCCTTGCCAGCTGAAATAGAACGTGAGCAGATGACACTCCACAATTTGCAAGATCTACAAGAGCTTTGAGGACTAAGAAATTTGAGTATATCTACTGAGGACATATATACAATAATAATAATCACAGTGACTGTTGTTTTGAAGGATTAATTGCCACAATTTACCGTCATTGAAATATGGAAGGAAACGATACTTCAGATGATCATTAAGGATATTGAATGACAGCTCTTTCTTGTCCTATTGATACTGCATGAACAAGACAATGCACAGACCGTAGATCCAAGTTGCGAAGACATCTACCAAGTCTGCAAAGCTTTCGCTGCACTGAACATGCTGAAGGACAGTTGCTGCCAACTGTATGTCTCCAGATAAATGTGTATTCTGTAATATAAAAGCCACAGAAGGATATTGCACTATTTCTTGCAAGGCCATTGCTGTTCGGATTGACATTGACTGCCATTAGTCGAGATGGGCTGGCAGGACGACCTCGGCAAACTGACAATGCACCGAAGGTCCTTCGGAAGCAAAAAGGAGTTGAAGGACATAGCAAATGCGAGGCCGAGAGAGAAGGGAAGGGGAGAGAGGGGGAGGGGAGAGAGGGGGTCATTCCGACCAAGGGCTAGTTCTCTGACGGAAGCAGCTAGTAAAGGAAAAGACAATGGCCCCTGGGAGTTGAGGCAGGACCCTGGATTAATGCACCCTGGATTGACCATGACCTTGGGAAGGAGGTCGTTTAAAGGTCAGGGTCATTCCGTAGACTGGTACGGTGGCTCTCCCCAGGAGAGAGAGTCCAATAACCCGCTAGACTGGTACTCTTTCGTAGGCAAGGGGACAACTGGTTCAGGGCCGTGGTCAAGCGCTACGGCTGCCCCCAAGAGATGGACAAGGCAAGCAGGTAGGAGGCAAACCAGTGATGTAACATCAGTGCGGTGAAAATGTAACATCAATGAGGTTAGAATATAACATGACTACATCAATGAGGTGAAAATGCAATATCAATGAGGTGAATTGTAATTTCAATGAGAAATGAAACATCATTGCTCAAGGTGCAAATGAAACAACAATGAATTGATGTTGTGGAACTGTCACATCAATGAGTGTAAAATGAATGCCAGATATGTTTGTGAAGTGCAAAGCTTTACGATATGTTCAATTAACGGATAAATTGTAATAGCCAAGTATTAATAAATATCCTCTCTATTTTCCGTTACAGGACAATGCTACCAGTGTGGGGAGAAAGTGACGGGGGCCGGAGACGCTTGTCAGGCAATGGGCAATTTATACCACACCAACTGCTTCGTGTGCTGCTCCTGTGGTAAGCGGGGCTGCTTAATCTCATCATAAATTATTGTTGTATTGTGACATGTTCAAATTGTTCATGTGTTTTGACTTTTGAACTATTGTGCTCTATTCTCAGTTTCTGACTAAATGTTTGATGTATCTAAAAAGCCCAATCTGGTGCTGACGAGAGGTAAAACACCAACCAACTCACTGACTAAAATTAGTATAAAAAGCATTCCTAAACAGCTGAACTAATAGATGTTTTTATTTCTAGTCAACAGCTAGTCAATTTGTGCTGCTGAACGATAATATAAATGCTTTGAATTTTTCAGGACAGCACTATCAAGTATGTAAAGTAAAAAATTGCTGCTTGCCGAGTTGTATCTAATGTCATCTTGTTTCCTTGCAGGTCGAACTTTGAGAGGGAAAGCATTTTACAACGTCCATGGGAAAGTTTATTGCGAAGAAGATTATTTGGTGAGTGAAGAGTTAAAAAATGAAATTGTGGCAAAGTATCTGAAATATTTGTTGATTCTTCATCGTTAATGTGTATTTGCAAATTTGCAAGTAAAAATTTGTAATGCATATTGTAGATGGTAGAAACTCGCATTGCTTTGCTATCCTTGTTTATCATGCTTATTTATCATTCAGAAAATCGATTTAGTAACACACAGTCAGGCCAAAAAAAGTGATTAATCTGGATGTTTGCGTTATGTTTGACGCAGGTATGTGCTGTGTGTTCTGGTATGGGAGTTTTTTCACCTGAGACATGTGAAATTGTTATTATGTTGTTGCTAGTTGGATATATACTTTTTGTGGAAAAGTATGTTAGTGTGTAGAACTCCGTACAATAACTACAATTAACTTGTTATTTTGCTATTTGTTAAGCTGAGATGTTCGTCACTGGCCTACTTCAGGTGATGCACATTACTCAACACTTTCCAAGCAATGATAGTGCTCATATGTGAAGAACGGGCTTAGAGGCCTGCACACACCATATCTATCTATCTATGTATCTATCTGTCTATCTATCTATCTACCTATCTGCCTATCTATCTGTCTATCTATCTATCTATATATCTATCAATCTATCTATCAAGCCTTTGGCCCTTTGCAGCAGGTTTTCTTGCTGTGTATTTATGCAGTAGTATTGATAATTTGCTTGTGGATGTTGAAATGTCGATGCGGTTGATCTAGTCCTGTCCTAGTTGTGAATGATGTATTCCTTCGTCCTATGCTGGTTCATTTATTGGCTCCTGTCCAGAATAGCAGCCCATGACTCGGGCAATGGCTGGTGCAGCATGACTAGTGTATTGTGCCCATGTACCCGTGCTTTTCTTTTTGTCCTCCTGTTTCCATTTCTCCGGTATTAAGAAGTGTATTGTATTTGGAAATGTGCAGGAATTTCAAAATTGTGGTCTGTGCCATTTCTCAGCTGTTCTGTGGTCTCTGCTTCATTGTCCTCTTAGCTGGTTAGGAACTTTGGGTTCACTCTAATTATGAAGTCATGAACTCAAGATTCGAGTCTCAAATTTGTTTGGTTAACTCCATATCCTCTGCAGCAGTACAATCTATAGTAAAAGTACTGAATTAGGGAATGACATCAACGCAGCTCAACGCTTCAAACATTTCATTAACCGAATGAAATTCTTGAGATTTATATTGAACTCCTGCCATGAGGTCAGCTTGAAGGGCCCCCAAAGCAGGAACTGCACTAAGTCATGTGACCAGCGCCTTGTCATGTGACCAGCAGTTACCCTTTGTGACATTGCTTCCTTATAAGGTCAATTAGGTCATCAGTTTCCTTATTTGATCAACAGGAAGAAGGTCTCAGAACTTTTTAAAAAGGATGTAGACCAGGGTAAGGTTTGGGTCTTTTGTCAGGTTAGTGTGAAGGTCATGATTTGCACAGGACGTCCTTCAATACAAAATTCTTATGGAGTATTTTCAAGAAGTCCGGCAACTCTTATGCTTTGTGTGTAGAGGATCCAAAAAGTTCCTTTTGGGGTAAAAACTTACTAAAAGGAAAATTGCTGCTATTAAGTGTCCCATGTGGAAGTGAATGGAAAGCTTGACTGGCGAACATGACTGGGCCATTGTTAGGTCTCGCTGTTTCATAATAGGTCTATACATCATGTTCTTATAGATTGAAAAATAAATGGTCGTTGTTCCTTTTGTTTGTAAATATGTACAAAAATATATTATGGGCACAATAATCGTCAGCTGGTGGACTGGAAATGACACATTTTGACTGAAAGTTAGATTCATGTGCCCTTCTGTCAAATCATGTATGTTAGATAACATTACTACAGGAATCTAGCTGCATACAATAGCAGAGTGCTTCCTCTATGCTCCTGAATAGAGTGACAGTTTCTAGGTCAGTGATGTCAACATTTTCAATGTCTATTGTGTTCCTCAGTCCTCACAAATCTTTTGTGTCCTGTCGAAATGCGTCAGTGCATTTCTTGAGGTGTTCCAAATAGTTCTGTGATTTCCACAAGGGGGCTCTGTCTACCGCTTGCAACTGACTAGAAGACTTGTTTAGAGAGATACATGTCTCTTTTCATGCTCTGTCTTGGTTTAGCATGTCTAGAGCTTTGGTACATTATATTTATTATGTAATTGGGATATGATATTGTTTTAACGTCTTCTCACGTTTTCTCTTGCAGTATTCTGGCTTCCAGCAAACGGCTGAAAAATGTGCGGTCTGTGGGCACCTCATAATGGAAATGGTGAGAGAGATTTTGTGATACTACTTAAAAGTCTACTTTGCTAATTGCTGACTTGCTGTACTGCTCACTGTACAGTTATGACTGAATATTAAATTTTGAAACATTTGAAAATGCAGGTAAATCTGAGAGAGAGAGAAAAAAAATGGGAGTTTCAGCTTGTTACATCGGTGTATTTTCAGTGTGAATTGGTATATAATATAGAAAGAAACTACTTTATCTTTCATCTGTACCCGAAGTTACAAGATCCTTCTTTGCCTAACTTTCAATTCATGGATAATTTAGGGAACATTGCGTCCATGTAGTATGTGTGACACCCATCTTTTTGCTGCCCAATTAACAGTCCTGTTATCCCCCTCAGATCCTGCAAGCCATGGGCAAGTCTTACCACCCGGGCTGCTTCCGCTGTTCTTACTGCAACGAGTGCTTGGACGGAGTGCCCTTCACGATCGATGTCGAGAACAAGATCTACTGCGTGGCAGACTACCACAGGTAGGTGGCGCTAAATGTGCAATATTGGATGTGCGGCATCATGTGCCATGTGCAATTCATGCGCACACTGATATATTAAGATAACGACCGGAAATTAATGGGACTAGCATAATCCATGTGAAATATGAATGAAATGCTAAGAAAATTTTGTCTGAAAGTTGGCTGAAGTGTGTCATACACAGGTGCCACCTAGAGAGTAATGACTTAATGAAATGACATTTTGCTCAACTGAGTGTGTGCATGTAGAAATACGAGTAGGTTACTGTCATACAGTTATAATAGCATACATTTTGGACACCAAACCATGCCTAGGACCTATAGGGAATACGAGAAAGTCACTTGCAAGTTTTAATAACTTGGTAATCAGCATCCTCCCCACGCAAGCCCTGCTAAAATGGACAGGGCTTTCTGCTATTTCCAACCTCTTCTGTGATTGGCTGCTTATTTAGGTCATAAGCATTTTGCAGGCAGATTTAGTCCGATTATGGACACTTAGAGGATTACTGGCAACTAAGAAAAACAGTGTAAAACAAGCAAACTTTCAAACAGTTTCATTTCAGAACTGTGAAAATACATAATTCAATGGAATTTTCGGAACTGTGATAGCACCTTTCAACAATACACAATTTCTCCATTTGATAGATAGATAGATAGATATGGTAAGTGCAGCCCTCTAAGCCCAGTTCTGGGCGCTCACGAGGGTTGATTGATTAGATGGAAGAGAGAGCGGGAGTCCTCAACATGTTACACATTTACCCCATGTGAGGGATCTTTTACTTGCCCAGCATAGACACTGATACAAGGGGCCGCCAATTTAACGTCTCATCCGAACGACATCCAGCTGGGATTTTGCTCATGAAGGTACACTGAAAATTTTTGGGTTCCCCACCCGGGGTTTGAACCCATGCAGGCAAAGACCTTCAGCGGAGCAGGCGGGAACCTTAACCACTTGGCCACCCAGCTGCATTTGTAACTGTGTGAAACAGAAGCAACAATTTCAAACTGTGATGTAGCAGTCCATGATTGGCTGAGCCAAAACTGGGTCAGTTAATTAAGTATTCATGAATTAGCAAAGGTTATGGGCCATTTTGTCATGGTATGACTTGGGATGATGGGCAATCAGTAGTTTGGCTGTGAAAGACGTAGGGGTTCATGAATTTATAGTAAGAAGTAAGTAAGATTTATACAGTAAGATACAACCTCAGCAGTGTTGTGAATCACTTACTGTTTTCTGGTGATTTGTCGTAACTTTTGAGATGAAAATTATTGGGACATCCAAAGACAAATGAAAGTTAAAATTATATCACCACCAAGGAATTCATGGTGATGTGCGATTGCATAAAATCTAAAAAAAATATTTTATGAAAAAATTTGCTGAACTGTCATTGTTTTTTCATTATTTACAGAGTTTATGCTCCGAAATGTGCAGCTTGTGGGCAAGCGATCACCCCTGTCGATGTAAGTTGAGCTAAGTTTATTTTGGTCGATATTCATATCTGCTTAAAATTCAAAGGTTTAAATTATAGCACAAGTTCATGTATAGTTTATGATTCAGCATTACAGCCAAGATCCAAGTGTTAATCAATAAGAAAACAAGTAGATCTTTTCGAGAAGCATCTGCTTTTGTCTACGGATATCTTGTGATTGATTGAATACAACGTTAAATAAAATTTTACCTGCCTACCAATCTTTGAATATGCGTGAAAAGTCTGCAATTAAGTGAACATGATGGGTAGTTGATTGAGTGTGGAATGACAAAAGCTGCCTTGAAGATTTAAACGTTAAACTCGGACTGACACAGCGAAAAATCAAAATAGAATATCATTTAATTAGATTAGATGTGTAACATTGTGTTGCGATGTCTCACGGTCTTGATTTTGCTTGCAGGGTACGGAGGAGACAGTGCGTGTTGTTTCGATGGACAAGGACTTTCACGTAGATTGTTATCACTGTGAGGTATAATTCCTACTTTGTGTTTCTCCCTGCATGCATTTCTCCCTGTTGTGGCGCCCTCTGATGGTTGTTTTCTTTTTGCTTTTTGCAGGATTGCGGAATCCAGCTGACGGACGAACCAGACAAACGGTGCTACCCTCTGGAGGACCACCTCCTCTGCCACGGATGCCACGTTGCTCGCCTCGGACTGTCGGACGACTCCGCTTTACCCTCGCCCCAGCTCAGTGCGCCCCCTTTCAACCTCATGGTGAACCACGCGGGCGGGGAGTCCCACCCTGTGTCCGCTTCCGGCCAGTTCCAGGCCAACTCCACTAACTCTAACGGAATCCACAAGGGGGCAGCAGCTGCCAATCACCTCAGTAGTGACGAGGGCAGTTACCCGTCCTCCTCTGCAGGGAGTTCGTACCCAGGACCCACGCCTGCCTCCCCCGACCGCTACCAGATCACGGACTTATAGTGCAGACCTCTCCCTCCCTTCCTGTGATTCAATTCGCCATTCTACCCCAAAAAGAACTTTCTGCTGCACCAGCTCCCCCTAGCAACAGCTCCCCCTAGCAACAAGGCTTGTACATGTCATTTGAGGTTTTATCTGAATTTGTGATATTCAATCATTTCGTGTGTCTCTCATTTTAATTACTTCTTGTGTAATGGTGGTATTAAATTTCTTTCTTTTTTTTCATTCTGTTTAATTAATTTAAATCTTGCGATTAATGGGGAAATCTGCTTTGAGGTTCATATTGAACATGAGGGTTGTCGATCATTTTGGAATTCAGCTATGTAAAGAGTTGAGATCTACTTGCATACCCAGTGATATTACCATTTATGTTTTTTTTGCGCTTTTAAAATATCTCATTTTCGATGGAACAATTTCTTGTATCAAGTTGTTTGACTAACAGATTTGTTTTGTACATAACCTTGAACCAAAGATTGCTTTCGTGAAGGAGGACCTTTTTCAACAGGGAATTATTAATTTGAGTGACTTTAGCTTTGTGGACTGGAGCTCAGCATGTGATCTCAGTGAGAGTCTGAAACGACTTCTTTTGCTGCCATATTATATTACTGAATAACATTACTGAATAATTTACTGAATAATATTGCTGAATATTACTTTGCATCACTTCTTGAAGAGGAAGTGAGTAAATTAAGTTGTATTTTATGCAGAAATCTGTACACATGAGATTACTAAGGACTAACGCGAGCTTTTAAGAATTGTACAAAATCATTAACAACGTAATTCTGAATGTCTCTTCAAGATGTGTAGCGTTGGAATGAAGTTTGATGGACACATTGAACAGTGTACAGTGACAGTTGTTGTTTCTATTTATTGTACATTTGCTAACTAACTGGTGCGGAATCCCCCTATTGGCCCCTAACCCCTGAGTGTCCTATAAGTAACAAGTGATATTGCTTAATTGGCAGTTAATTGCCATCTAATTGGCGGTTAATTGCCATCAAACTGACAGTTGATTAACTGGCGTTGTGAGTGGGCTTACGTGAGTGAATGGACGGTGTGAATCGATGAGGGATTTAATTGTTTTCTTTGTTTAAAACTGACTGAATTGTTTATCAACTTGGTGATAAAATCTTCTGCTGGATGGAAGAAGAACAAACCAATTAAATTCTAAAGGAATCCAAAAGAATCTGAAAAGAATCTATGGAATGTTTAACATAAGTAAAACTTTCAAAATATATTCTTTGTTTGAGTGAAACTGAAGTAAATTATTTAAGTCGTATTAAATCTGAAGAAACTGAGCAAATGAAATATTTATACGAGTCGGTTATCAAATGAAAGAACAAGTTCAACTTAAAAAGACTTTGTTGTTGAGTTTTGAAAAATGTGCTAAGCAAAGAATGAAAGATTCTAGACGTTAGAAAATTGTTATAATATATTCATTGAGCGTTCTTTGCAAACTTGTGTATGCTGTATTATATTGTTCAGTTGAATAAACAATATTTCCGTAAAGTGTCTTATTTGTACTCTCGCATGTTGATTGTGTTCCTAGCTGTGAGCAAGGGTTTGATTGTGGCATTGGAACTCCTTAGGCCTGCCAAATCAAATGCTGGAACAGGTCTACAGATCACTTATACAACAAGCTTCACAGCTGCTTCTTGAAAATATTAACTATGGATGCAGGCTAATCTCTTTAGTTTGATTGGACTTGATAATGGTCATCAATACTGAAGAAAATGTCTCTTTTAGCTCAGGCAAAGGTTGTAGCCCTGAACAGTCTGGAAAAAATTGTGGTCTTGGAAAAAATTGTGGTCATAGAAGAAATTGTGGTCATGGGAAAGCAGTAGGCCCAAAATTGTCAAGAGTCAAGGAAAATTAAATTTGGCTTTTAATTTGTGCTAAATCTTTACGTAGTTTCGTGGTTATGGCACTTTCGGTTGACTGGATGCCAGTGGATGGAAATCGGTCATTGTGTCGTGAATCTGTCAAGGTGCATCTCGACCATAATGAGTATGTTTAATTTCTTTTTCTGAATCTGCTTCGAATGAGCTGCAACAACTTCCGGTGAGGGATATGGAACACGTTGACGTTAGGACGTGTTATCTTTTAAAAAAAGCTTTAAAAAAAAAGTCGTTCAAACATTGATGTGTATTTGATTGTCAATTTTACAAATTTAGTCTTTAAATTAAAAATAATTGAAAGATCCTGTGCAATATAATAACAATATTGCACCAAACGTCATGGGGTTATGAATATTGTTGACTGCCAAGCTGTTGTTCTGTTGTGAATGCAGTGCATGCACATACTGTACAGGGCATTAACCTATTTCATATTGAGCTGAGGTGTTTCTGCCAAGCTGACCTTAATCTGGAATCACGTGTAGAGAGAGAGGACTGGATGCCTGTGATTGGCTGAACCCATGACCTCTGACCTGGGTTGGCCAGAATCTCTGCCATCTGATTGGTCGGTGGCGCTACGTCAAATGTAGGTCAAGGACGTTCATCGACAAACATTGAACGTGTGTTTCGTGATTGCAAGAAAAAGGCAGAAAAGCTCAAGACAAGAGACAGTTGACAGCTGAGCAGACGCGAGAACTTCTAAAAGGGAAGACAGAGAATACGGTGCAGCATGTACGGCGTCCGGAGTTGGGTGGGCAGCGCTGCCAGAGGCGGCCAAGTGCAGATGGGAGCAGTGAGAACCTGTTGGTCTCCAAAGAAAGGGCTGGCCACGAGCAGTGATGATGCAAGTGGCAGTGGTCAGAATGACGGCAGGTCAGTTGACAGGTCAGTTGACTCTCATGACAGCAGTGTGGACTATTATGACGGTCGTCAGCACGAATTCTCAGCCTCTCGGTCAAGGGATATATTGGACTACGGTTATGAACACAGCGCTGGAACTGGTTCAAATGAGGTACACTCAAATGGGACAGGGTCATACGCTGCCCAGGGGGTTGCAGAAATGTCCTGCAGGGGAGAGCAGCAGAGCGACAGCGACAGGGCGGACATTCTCTCTCACAATGGATCCACCGCCGTCTCCCTCAACAGCTGCATGCAGTCGAACGTACCTGAGCCCTTTAACCCCCAGGGCCGCAACCCCACTCACGTCAACATGCCAGGCGGAGGGATCCTCCGTTCCCAGAAGTACGTTTACGGAGACATACACCGCACTCACCCCAGTCGACAGTTCTCCACCTCCTCTGCTCGTTATGCAATGGCCCAACCGGCTACTAATGACTTTGACGTTCCGTGTCCCCAAGGGGTGCAAGGCGATGACTGTGTTCGCTTCAAGATCTGGTATGAGAATTGTCGAAGATTGAATCTGCCAAATTGCGATGAACAAATTGAGAGCATCAAGTCGGGGAGGAAGACCCTGGCGCAGGTGTTTACTGAACAAGACTCTTTGATTCGAGAAGTGGTTGAGAATTTCGAGAAGAGGTTTGAGGGAGACAGTGTGCAGGCTGCGCAAGACGACATCAATACGAACACAATGACAGAAATAGAAGCAATGCAAGGGCTGCAGGACGTCCCTACGCGCCTGCGGGACGCTTCCATCGAACAAATCGTCCGCTCTCAGCTGCCCTCGCCCCAGGGCATCCAAGGAGAGGACTGCGAACGTTTCGGCGTCTGGCTCAAGAACTGCTCTCGCTTCGGAACGGGCCACTGCCAGGAGCAACTGAGCCACTTGCGATCAGGACGCAAGACCCTTTCTCAGATCTTCCAAGAGCAAGACCGTCTGCTGGAGAATGCAGCTCAGAGACGCCACTACTCCACTGGTCCTGGTTCCTCTGGTCCTGGTTCCAACCCGGGCGGTGCTTCTAACCCTGGTCCTGCCGGGACTCCTTCCGAATCTTCGGAGCAGGAGGTTAGTGGGGCTAAACTCACTCAGAGACAGAAACTGCAAAGAGCAGTCAAGCAGTACGGGGCTACCGTGGTTGTCTTCCACGTTGGCATTTCCCTTATGTCCCTAGGGGGATTCTATGTGGCCGTGTCTAGGTAAGAAGGGTCTCCGAGTGGCGAGTGCAGTTAAGAATGTTTCCCTAAAAGAAGTTACACTTATTTTCAAGGTCCGCCTTCAGCACAGGCCACACAATCATTCTGACACCAACTCACATTCCCACAGCCAATATTATATCAAACAATATAAGACTGGTGGGTGTCAGAGTGATTGTGTGGCCTGCGGCCTTTAGCTTCAGCTTAATTGAATCTAACCAAACCTGTACACAGCTGTAGAAAAGCGGGGCACAGAAATGCATTTGGGTTAAGAAATGCTTAGACTGTAGCTTAGTAAACTCTGTCAGTAGATTTAATTAAGGATGTTAAGATGTGCAAAAAGCAGTGCAGTAGTCTCTTTTGTCTCCCATTTTGGCTCATCTATGACCTAATTTATTAACACCGATTAACCACCTTGCACAATAAATATTTTAGTCAGGGTACGCACTTATGCACTCTATTAATTTTGTTGTCCAGTTCATGTATATCGTGTATATGGCTGCATGTATTATAAATGCCTTCGTGATAAGGCACTGTAAAAATTAACTTCCCTTGTTCTGGATTGATAATAACCATGAACGTGATTTTAAAATCACAGAAGATGACTTTTCTATAAATCTGCAAGTCATTTGGTCATGTATAGAATTTTGTTGAATGTTAAATAAGGCCAACTTATCACATGTATCACAGAGTTATCAGCATTAATAGGAATGATATGCGTATTATGTGTGTCAGTTGTCTAACTTGTCTTTCATCTGATAGCGTAATAACTACAAATCGTTCAAACTTGCTGATTCACGATGAGTTTGTGCAAATTGTCTAAGTGTAACCATGATAAAACAATGGGCCAGAAATGTTATATCATTGTTCTAGTAATTGTAGTAATATGGGACGAGTCAAAATCTGGGGCTGATTCTAGAGCTTGGATAAGATGCCTCTAGCAGCCGCAGTAAATGTCCTATTTAATTGAATGAAAATTTGAATCCTTACAAAAGTGCATGGTTGGCCTTTCACCTTCTTCATTTCAACATATTCAAGTTATTTGGCTTCTCGGGTCATCCGGTTTATTTGCAAAAGTCTTCCCTGAGCAAATATTTTCCAGCTCTGAATGCTATACAAACAAGCTGACAGGCAATTTCAGTTCGGTGTTTATCATACATGTGTGTATTCCTCAGTGAATTTAGATTTAATCATTTAGGGCAGACCTAGGACATAGTAGAGTTAATGCATGTGTGTTCAATGCCCTTTCTGCTGTGTGTTATAAGTTAATATCAATTAGATCTTTTAATATGTTTTAAAATCTTAAAATTTGGCCAATCGGGAATAATACTAAACTGAAATGCCCGTGGGATCCCATTCATGCGTTAATCAATTTTGTAGGCCAATGTACCTGCTGTACAACTGTTGAATGTATTTAAGTTATCTGTGTCATAGGTTGAAATATAAGACATATTAGATGGTACAAAAACTGGTGCAAAGTCATGGTTAACATTGTTGGACGGTATCCCATTGATTTGTAACACTTAATATGCCAAATATAGAATGATTTTGCAATTTCTAACAATAGTATTGATCACATCAGACATTACTTAATTGTGTGCACTGCTACTGCATTTTAATCCATCTAATGTAACACGGTAAAAGCACTGCAAAATGCTAATTAGTAATTGGTAATTAACAATTGATAGATATTTATTTGATTTGTTTGTGATTTTAAAATATTCTAAATTAGGGAATTATAATGCAGGTCTTTGGAGTCATAAGTCACTGCAGTGCTGGCTAAGATTTGACTCCAGAGACTAACCACTTTGCAAATTAAAAAATGTTGTATGACTTTGGATCCCTCCCAAAACCGTGTAACCCCAAACTCCTACTCCAAAGCCCTGTATAGTTCTCAGGAATAACAGTAAATTGGTATATTTCTTTGAATAGTTTATTTAAATTGACTCTAATATGGTTTCATCATTTATTTCAGTGGAATTGATATGGTGGGCATCCTGGCCAATCTGGGCCTCGGAGAATCAATCCGCGAATCTCGTCTTGCGACCGGGGCATCAACGTTTGTGGTTGCGTATGCTGTTCATAAAGTGTTCGCTCCCGTGAGGATTGCCATCACGCTAACTTCAACCCCTTTCATCGTACGCTACTTGCGCTCTGTAGGCGTCCTCAAGGCTCCCAAGTTATAGCCAATGTTATTGTATTGTTATAGGCTATTATATAATATTATGTGTATATATAGACTATTGTCAAAACATTATATTGTATCATAATGTTTACATGTGAGTACCAACATGACAAAGGAGTCCTGAGGCCAAACAAATTGAAACAATTAAAAATCATTGAATGCTGTTATCGCTCGGCAAGGCAGCTCCGCTGTCCAGCTTAACTGCTACTAAATGTGAAATTGAAAGTACATGTAACGTCTATTTATTTTTCTTCGGGTTTGCTCAAGATTCGGAAGATTTTCAGAATTGAAAAAAAAATGTATGATGTTGCTAGAACATTTTCTCATATGTATTTTTTGCTTCAAACCTCCAAGTTGTATATCTAATTTTTGAAAGCCAATCAAGTCTGAATTTTGTAACTAGATTTTGTCTTCAAATAAAATCTTGAAGCATTTAACACATTTCCTGAAATTTTGGGCCAGAGTTGTTCAGAACTGCATTTACCATTTTCCTTTGATATTTAGTGGAGTTATTCAAAGGTATTCTGCTATCCGGCGTCTTGGTGCAAGCATTTATGCGTGTGACAAAATTAATATTCAGACTTGGGCTTTTTTTTGTCATGTTGCTGTCCATGTGATTAATGTGTAGGGTGTATATATATATGAGACTTTGGTTATATATTTTTGTATAAACAAATGTGTCATACTATGTATGATGCTGTTGAATGAATGTCGGGTGGGGAATATAGCTATACAGCTTCAAAGATATAAAATGCTCAAAAATTTTCAAATATTTATATTTCTGAATTATAAAACTGAATTCTTCCAATGATTGTAATGAGAACTACATACACAATGCTATAAAATGGTGTACCAGTATATAAATAGATAGATATATATCTAATCCATAGGTAACTTGGACTACGGAATTCAAAGTGCTTTTAAAATTTCTCCTGGACTGTGGGATCATTATTTATTTATAATATGATCTATATTTCAAAATGCATTTATCAGTGACAGCCTTTCCAATGCAAGTTGTATTTTATCAAATATAGGAATTCATAGAAATGACACATTTCAAAGCAGCATTTATTCATTGCTTGTGAGCCTTCATGCTCAAATAAATTTGTTGAGGAGATCTATTTGGAATTTTGTGTTATTTCTGTAAATCCGCTTTTGGGAAGCAATATTCCGGAATGTTGCAAAATAATGATTGCAGTGAAAAACACTGGTCCTAATGGTCTGGACAGTTTCTAGATTGGAAGCTATTGAAAAATTCTAATCTTATTCATCAAGAATGGCATTCATTGTTGTTGGTCTTTTATTGGACAAAACCGTTCCATTTGAGGTCTTTTGGTTTTAACTTTAGTCCCTGTCTCATTCTGCTAGTCCCTGTCTCATTCTGCTAATGAATTAATAGGTGGATGATCTTTGATAATGATGGAAAAACTACTTTTGTCCAGTTATTTATGGGTTGGTGGTGGCGCTGCAGTGCCCGGACGGTGACAGTGCCCCCTGGGCTAGAAATGACGTCACGAGGGAATCCCTTCTCTGCCATTTTGGGGGAATCCCTTTTGCACACATGCAGAGTTGTGCACTTGTATTATGAGAAATGGCATGACACGCTGGATGGTGGGCCTGTTTCTGGTTGTCTTGTCATTAGAAGCAATCATGGCATCCTACAGAATACGAAGTCCGATGCTGAGGATGGTTTACAACCGAATGGTGGAGGAGGCCAAGGACAAACAGTGCGACCACTCAATGGTGACAAACAAGTTACTTGGCCACGTCCTAACTTAGTTATTGATCTGCCTTGTTTTATTAAAGTTTTAGGTCAATGACTTCACTGTAAAATGTCTGCTACTAATAGAAATAAATTATGCTCTTGGTGTTGGGTTTGGAATTGGTGCAGCTAGTAATAGCTAAGAATAATTAAGTAAGAAAAAACTTCACTAATTACATTTAATTGGTTACGCCTGAGTAAATGGGGTCCTATTGGCATTATCACTGTATTGTGTTTTGTGTCAGTGTATTATTTTTTTACATTCCATTACATTTTCTCCCTGCAGTGGTATGCCGTGAACACTTCCAACTTGTCTGAAGACCTTGCGTCGCGTTTTGTTCAGAGTCACGAAGATGAAGAAACGTCAGAATTCCTGAAGACTTGTTACGACAAAGCTGATTGGGTGTTCACGCAAATGACGCACATGGTACTCAAGTCCATGCTCAGCTGGTTCATGAACCAGACCTCCATCAATGGGTAAGGCAGCTACAAATCTAGATGCAGTATCATTTTGAAGAAAGTAATGCTGCGACATGGGCGAGCAAAGAAATCTCGGGGCCCCCCAGCTCCCCCCTCCCCAGCTCCTCCCTCCCCAGCTCCCCCCTCCCCAGCTCCCCCCTCCCCAGCTCCCCCCCCCAGACATCCCAGTCTGAATCCGCGACTGAGATGAAGTCTTGTTCTTAAAATAAAAGAAATTACAGCCTTAACAATTATTTGGAGTCGTTAACTATATTCCCCACCTGAAAAAATTCCAGCTTGTGATATTGCATCTCCATGGCATGATGAACTTACACTTTCAATATTTTAAAGACAAGTGAGAACCACATACTGATCTAGGACGTTATCGTTTAGATATAATTTGGGATGAGTAAATTGATGGTCGAAGTGTTAAATATTGTGGGGTTTGGTACATTAATTGGAATTTTAATAGAGGATAAAATCCGATATTATTTACTCACTAGAGATTATCATGATTATCTTATTTCCAGAATATTGAGACGAGGTTCGATGTTTGTTTATTCCAAGCGGCAGTTTCAGTCTCTCATGGGCATCGATGAACACTGGAAGACGGGCTCTTTGCTTGACCTGGGTATGTTGATCATTTAATTTTGCGGTAACCAGTCAGGGAAATTACCAGCATATGAGGACAATTGCAATTCCAGCCAAGTCCTGGCCCTGACAGGATGATTGAGTGTGTGGGGTTGATCAGTTGGGTATCAGAAGAAAGTCTGATCTCTTTGCAGCCATCCTCACCACACAGCAGCATGTCAGTTGCGGGACTTAATTCTATCCAATTTCACAAAATACTGCAAAGTCATCAGCAGCTGATGACAATTTCCTAATTTCTCTGGAGCCTTCGGGTTCTTTTCCTCATTATGTAATGGATAGGTCTGCCAAAATTCATAGAGTTAGTTGACACTGTGATACAACTTTATACCAAGTTTGGAAGTGATAGTTGCAGTAGTTCTTTTTAAATAGCCAGTCAAAGATGATTTTGAGCACTGCCAAAGTCATGGCTAGGCCATGACACTGTGAGAGTGTCATGGGAGGGTGATGACTGTGCTAGGGTGGTTGTCATGTGGGGCTGAGGACATTGATTGTCATCAGCTGGTGATAATTTCCCTGACTGGTAACTGAAAAAATAACTTCCTTCTGGTCGCTGCTATATCTTGGCAAAAGTTTTAGAACTTTATTATTAAATTGTTTTCTGAAATAGAATTTCTTGGTAATTCGTAAATTGAACGATTTAATCTAAACATACCCTTATCATTAATTCTGTCTGTTGATATAACTGTATGAACTCAGTGTTCCAGCTAGGATTTGATTCGGGCATACAATTTTCTAGAAATGAGGGCACTTAAAAAAAAAATTTTTTTTTTCCAATTTTTTTTTTTTTGGGCATGGCGGACGTGGGTCGGGCATGACGCGGCGCCATGCTCAAATGGCCTAGCTGGAACACTGGAACTTAATCCTGTTAGATCTGTCTGTATTTCTATGGTCTGATGATTCTGATACATACTCTGATCTCTCTGTTGATGTTTTTTTCCCAACAGGAGCTGGGGATGGTCGTGTGACTGAGAAGATGGCGTCTCATTTTGAGCAAGTTTATGCAACGGAAGCTTCTAGGCCAATGGTGTGGAGATTGCAGGAGCTTGGCTACAGGTTTGTCTATATAAAATGTAGTGTTTGATCAATTGTACTTCATTGTTGCAATTTCTAGAATAGTGAATTTGATATTTATCCGTAGTGACTCTTCCTTCTAATTTTGCTGACGTTTATTAAATCTTTATCTGAGTTTGTTTAACTGGCCCAAGTTCATCATACCAGTAAAGCTCCAAAGAATTTTTATGGTAGATATTATGAATGTTCAACATATTAATTTAGCTGATACCCGTTTAGGCAAGGGTGGCTGATCATCTATTCTGATTTATTTTGCAATCTTCCAAATTGAAATCCTAAATGTCTCGGTCTTCTGCCACTTACATTTTTTTGTTTTTTTTCACCATTCACCTTCAACTTATTTTTATTTGCAGCGTTTTAGACGTAGCTGAGTGGGCGGACGGCAGTCGCAAGTACAACGTCATCAGTTGCCTTAATCTCTTGGACCGTTGCGAACGCCCTGTGTCTTTGCTGCATGACATGAAACGCTCCCTCCAACCGGAAAACGGCAGAATTATTGTTGCCGTGGTGATCCCCTTCCGTCCTTACGTGGAGTTTGGTGAGTGCGACGGAGTGTCTACATGATAATGTTATTGATCTTGTTACAAAAAATGTTTGTAAATAGAAAAAAATTCCCTTCCAAAATCTGGATATCTTGGAAGGTTGAAAAGAAACGGAGAATCAGAGACTCGGCTATTAATCCTCGATCCCTCGTGCTAGATTAGATAAATTTGTTATTAAAAAATCTGGATATTATGGAAGATAGGAAAGAAACCAAGAATCAGGGACACTGCATTTAATCCTCATGTCAGACCAGACAAATTCTTTATTGCTAAAAGTTATCAGTGCTGATTATCTTGTATTTCATTGTCAGATCTAGAGCGACCGGTCTTAACAAAATTTTAAAATGTCTTTTCCCAAGAGGGATAAACTCGGATATTAATCGTCTTGTTACTAAGTTGTTAGATTACATGAATTCATTATTACTTTACTTGAGTGCCGATTATCTTTTTAATGGCTTTTACTGATAACTCAAAATGTCTTTTCCAGGTGGGATAGACCACAAGCCTTTTGAATACCTTCATATCAACGGCACGTCCTTCGAGGAGCAGGTCCAGAGTTTTGCGTTCAACGTCCTCGCTCCTGCCGGCCTCCAGGTGGAGTCGTTCACTCGCCTGCCTTATCTGTGCGAGGGCGACCTCAGTCGCTCGTTCTACATCCTGGACGATGTCGTGTTCGTGTTGAAGCCGTCTTGATGATGTTTCATGCAGTAGGATTATCATCAATCATCCAATTATCATCATCACTCTAGGAAAGCATTCTATAGGAATATTATTTCTCAAATTCTCATCAACTGTCGATTGTTGACTGCTAGATTAAATCTAGTAGATTTGCTCGATGTCGTCGTGACATTCCATGCATCTAAAATTTTCGTCTGGGGTTATTCTACGCAGTGCCACTGTCTGAAGATGGTTCGGTTCATCACATTTTAGTCACACATATTTGTCCTTTAATTTGTGTTAATTCAGCAAAATGCCAGCATCAGAGCAATACACATACATGACATGTAAATACCTGTACCTGAATTGGATTTATATGACAAATACCTACAAATAACAATGATATAAGACGCTATGTCATTTAAAAGCATTGATGGAATGCGTAATTATTGAATTTTAGTTGTTTCCACAAAAATTTTTGTAAACTTGACAACTAAATTGAAACTAAGGGGGCATTTTGTCATGGATTTATGCTGAGATAAAGCCTTTGAACAGGCTGAGAAAGAGATATAATTGCCGTAATTGAGTCAAATGAGTTGAATGAACTGTGATCTGTAAGTTAGATTTGTGACAAATGCTTGTTACTATGGTAATGAATTAATTTATGACCTACTAATTTAAAATTTAAAGCTTGACTTTATTTATTTATTTAACTTATGACAAGTTGTTGAAATTCAGAATGTTCACCTGATCGTTTTTAAAGAATTATTGAGCTATAAATTTTGTGATGTGTTCATGTTTATAATTTGGCATTAGTCTTGAGTTCTAGCTTCAAAAGTCCAAACATAGTAAATCACATTGTAAAGTATACATGTGATTTACTAGGTTTTGCCTTTGGACGCTAGAGTTATACCTCCTATGGCTATTAAAATTTCAGTCCAGAAAACGAGTTAAGACTTTGCAGCTAACTTGATAATGCAACTAAAGTTTGCCTTGTGTAAATGTTATGAACGAATTTTAACTGATATCCAATTCTTCCACTGAGAGTTATTTCAGCTGTTGAACTGCTGTGCTCTTCGAGTTTCTGTTTATTGAATTGTTTGACTATTTAATGATTTTAATGATAAAATATTGTGATATTTGTTAAAATGAGATGCGTATATTTCAATAAATATATCAAGATTTGCGATATTCATAAATTGGTACTTTATTGTTCGATAGGAGTTACATTTAATATATATATGTAAGTTTTATAATTATGTGAAAGTGTTCTAAGTTGTGATGAAAATTTAGTTGCTGATTCTCACTAGGCTGCTAGTTGGGGCATTATCCTACTTTAGCCCCCTTAAGGGTTTAAACATTTTATAGGTATTTCCATAGATATTGATCAACAAAAACTGAAACTGAAAAATAGCTCAATTATGTTTCCAGTCTGTATATCACAGAATAAATACTGTAAAAGTGTGAAGGAGATCATTACCAAGAATACTCACAGTTATATGTTTCTTAAAACATTCAAACTGAAGTGTGATATATTGCAAAATACTCTCTTATATATACTCCCACTTTAGCCCCCTTTCCCATTGACTCTACCATTGAAAAGGGGGCTAATGTAGGAGTATATATAGACACTAGGATATAGCAAAAACTGTCTTATTATATTCCTGCTTTAGCCCCCTTTTCCATTGACAGTACCATTGAAAAGGGGGCTAAAGCAGGAGTATATATAGACAGTTGGATATAGCAAAAACTGTCTTATTATACTCCTGCTTTAGCCCCCTTTTCCATTGGCAGTACCATTGAAAAGGGGGCTAAAGCAGGAGCATATATAGACAGTAAGATATAGCAAAAACTGTCTTATTATACTCCTGCTTTAGCCCCCTTTTCCATTGACAGTACCATTGAAAAGGGGGCTAAAGCAGGAGTATATATAGACAGAATTATGCTATATTTTGGTGGTATTTCTACTGTATAAGCGTCATTGTGTTTATACACAATATGGCTTTTATACAGTTATTGTAACAATGAAAAAACTTGTCTCTTTTTTGGTGGTATTTCTACTGTATAAGCATCATTGTGTTTATACAAAAGATGGCGTTTATACAGTCAATGTAACGAAGAAAAAAATACTGTCTTATATATACTCCTGCTTTAGCCCCCTTTTCCATTGACAAAACCATTGAAAAGGGGGCTAAAGCAGGAGTATATATAAGACAGTATTTTATATATCCTACTGTCTTATATATACTCCTGCTTTAGCCCCCTTTTCAATGGTACTGTCAATGGAAAAGGGGGCTAAAGCAGGAGTATAATAAGACAGTTTTTACCCTCGGCAATGTATACATTGCCGACGGGTATTGTAGTTACTTTGGGAAAATTTGTCCGTCCGGCGGGCGGGCGGGCGGGCGGGCGGGCGGGCGGACGGGCGGGCGGGCGTCCGGATAACGGGCGTCCCACTTGTGTATTGGGAGTAATGCCAAAACTATGGAATGTATACTTTTTATTTTTGGGACATTATTATATCTTTTATCCTAGTTGTACCTATTAGAGGTTTAATCCACATGAGATTAATACTTTTCTCACAATTATTGAAAAATGTGAAAAAATATTTTTTTGTGTATTGGGTGTCAAGCCAAAACTATGGCATGCATATTCATCATTTTTGGGTAAATATTGTATCTTTTATCCCAGTTGAGCCTTTCATAGGTCTAATCCCCATGACATTAATACTTTTCTCACAATCATTGAAAAATGTGAAAAATTGTTTATTTTTTGTTTCTGTGACAGAGCTAAAAAACTGCAGTACTTTTGACACTGAAATTGGCATATTGTATGTATTAAATACCCAAGATGTGTTTTTTGTGGGTCTAAATGCTCTGAGAAAGTTGAACGGACGACAATTTACCAAAAATATGAAAAAATACTATTATTTTAAACTTGTATAATTCAGTCAATTTTGAAGTTAAATCTATGAAATTTTCAACTTAGATGTCTAACTTATGCCTCTTTAAACATCTCTAATCAGTTGGAATGTTGGTCCTATGAATTTTTATAAAAACCCAAAAATTCGAAAAAATGCCAATTTTCCAATATTTCTGCATGAAAAGCCAAATGGTAATGGGTAAGTTAGTTAACTTTAGGTCTTATTGTAGTTAGACACACTATTGACTAATATTCACAGCCATTGCATGAGTTGTTGCAATTTTTTCCATTGAAATGTATGATTGAAAAAAGGCAGAAAATCATTAAAATGTCTATTTACTCTCCATTTCCTTCTGATGTCATACCAGTCGTTGACATTTTTTTTGTCAAAATAAACCTGACATGTTTCACATCATCATCATGCTGATTTTGAACAATATGAAAACTTTTATTGGCAGCATAGGTCAATATTAACAAAATTAGATAAATATTAAGGATTTTCAGATAATCATATATCAGTAAATATTGGCCCTGGTCAATCAAATTTGCCACAATTATGTCTAAATTTGACTTTTTCTACCTCTCCTCATGAAATATTATATGACACTAAATCTTTTTAAAACTGCCAATTATTATAACTTTATGGTTAATATCTAAACTCAGTGATGTAAATTTTTAGAAGATGAATAAATGTCAGCCCCTTTTATTTAGTTGTTTGCATGAAAATTAAATGTGATTGAATCAGACAGATTGGCTTTTGTTGAATGGAGCACTGGAGAAGTCTTGATTATGTAATGTTATGTCACAGGGTAATTGTCTTCCCTGCTAATCCTTTGACAAGAAATCTTAAACTCTCAATTGTAAAGTTCTTAATGGTTTAAATCTAACATCAGTTATGTACATTTTAACATATAAAGTACTGTCAGCTTACTTTTATCTTGGTCTTTAATGAAAAACATATAAGACAGACTGGCAATAAGACCGCTATGTATATATAGAGGGTTATCAAAGAAAATTACTTGGCATGCAAATCCAATTTCTGCAAATTTCAGTGTGTAATTTTACATTTCAAGACATTATTGGATAAATCTGTCTTTTAATTCATTTTAAAACTCACTCCAATTGTATTTTTAGCATTTTAAAGAAATATTGTTTAGGGGGTAAAAGTGTCATCAGTGGAAGGGGTCCAGTTTTTTTGTGAATGGGCCTGGAGACAGTATGTCTGTGCTTCATTGTACCCCTCCCCTCCAGCCATTCATGTTATGTAACATTGTGTCACTAATCCTGTCCAGTGACCAAAGCTGGGAACAAAGGAGCACAAAAGCAGTGCACAGCACCCTCAACTTTTTAACAAATTTTCTTTTTTCTTAGCTATATGTCCAAACTGCATTGACACCAACTTAGTAGTCTTATATTGAACAAATAAAGAAATTTCCAATTCTAATAAAATATTTAGGCCAACTAGAAGCTGAGATATGACTTTTTGTAGCCCATACAGGCTGTACACAGAGTTGGGACATCTTTCTCTTGTTTTGTTTTTCTTTACAGCTATTGTTATTCTCCAAAGTTTGACCAGCATTTAACCTTTGTATTAACTAGCAACTTGCTTAGTCTTAAAAGATATATATATACTGGCATAAACCTTGTTTTAGTGTTACTATTTACAATGGTTTTGGTTGGAGACATCTTATCTATAATTTATGTTTTTAGACCCATATTCCATATTTGTAATTTATGATAAGAATAGCTAAGACTAGATAGACTAGATAGATAGATAGATAGATAGATAGATAGATAGATAGATAGATAGATAGATAGATAGATGGATAGATAGATAGATATATAGATAGATAGATAGATAGATAGATAGGTAGATTGATAGATAGATAGATAGATAGATAGAAAGATAGAAAGATAGAAAGATAGAAGGATAGAGATAGATAGATAGATAGATCGATAGATAGATAGATAGATAGATAGATAGATAGATAGATAGATAGATAGATAGATAGATAGATAGGTAGATAGATAGATAGATAGATAGACACATGTAGATAGATAGATATATATATAGATAGATAGATAGATTGATAGATGCATACATAGATGGATAGATTATTAGAGTAATTTTAATCCTGTACAATTTCTAAAGCTTTACAATGATTCAAGATTCCTATACATGGATATATCACAAAATCCAATCATCAACTGGAATTATTCTATTTTCTCAATTTAATCTCTTTTTACAAAAAGCACAAAATAAGCCATAGGCCTACTTGCCTGAATCACATGATCCAGATTTCATTTTGACTAGAAGATATATCATTTCAAGTTTAATCTCTTGGTAACCATTGACTTTCAGTGATGTTTCATTGGACCCCCCCCCCCTCATCACAGTGGCACACTTCTGAGGTGTGTGAAGTATGCCACCCTCCATTCTTTTGTCAGGTTACATAATGGCATTGCATAAGGTGATTAAAAGATTGGGGTACAGCAGACAATAGCCAATTGATATGGGTGTTTAGCAGCTGAGGAGGGGGACTAAGGAAGCCCCTTTAACCCCTTTAAGGGGAATGTCTGCAAGGATAATGTAATTTAACTGAAATTGTTACAACATCCAACAATTTACATGGCTACATTCTAAAATGGATCCAGGATCAAGATGATGTAGAACTGAAGTCAATGACACTGTTTGATTAGATATAAGATTTACAGACAGAAATTTATTGAACTGATAGATATCTAATTTTTGTTCAAACAATAGCTACCCTTATTGCAATTCAGTTTTATGCAGTTTAAATGAAATAGTAATTTTATCTTTTCTGCAGGAATTATGACACATCTTAATAGAAAAACTGATAGTTGGATTGATCAAACTACCAAAAATCTATCTATCTATCTATCTATCTATCTATCTATCTATCTATCTATCTATCTATCTATCTATCTATCTATCTATCTATCCATCTATCTATCTATCTATCTAAACAGTCCCCTACATGTCCTGATCGTTTTCTGACTGTCTTTATCTCAGTTGTTGTCCATTTCTAGCTGTCTTTTTAATGGTCATTACCTGTCTATTGTGCACTGCATTGCTTTATTTTCCTGTCTGTCACCACTGTATATTACATTCAGACAAAAATAAGTTTGATAAAAAACCAACTTTCTAAAATGGTAGTGGAAGAGGGGACGAATTACTGTGGGTAATCCATGCCGGATAATATTGTTCTTAATATTGTCACCGAAACCAGTCATCTTCTTGACTTCATTTTTTTAAAATTTTATTTCTCAAATTGCTCGTTCACAAAAAGGCACAGATTTTGCCACAGGCCACCAATAGGCATAGTGGAATACTTGCCTGAATTTCATTATCCAGATTATACCAAATTATACCACTTCAACAGTACAATGTAACGTCTTGCTAATTGCTAACCATTGATTTTCAGTTCATTTGATCTTGTGCCACACTTTTTGACTCCTTGCCCAAATTTTAACTGTTTCCCCTCTTTTTCTGGGGGGGACCCATCCTGCAAGCTGATTGCATGTGGATTTTGAATTCCCGCCAATACAAAATGGCAGACAGGAAACATTTATATTATTTTGCTCACAGCTCTTGGCCATTCAATGAAAGTTTTTCAACGGGAATTTCATGTTCATGAGGATATTAGAGTACCCAGTGGGGTCCTGCCTCAATGTATCCCACTGTCTGGAGAATAGCCGCTGAGTAGCCGAGGGTATGCTGCCGCGCAGCCTATGTTTTGATAAATAGTTAGACATTTATTTCTTTGTTACATTGACTGTATAAGCGTCATCTTGTGTATAAACACAATGACGCTTATACAGTAAAAATTACCACCACTATTTCCCATGAAAAAAGGGCCTAAATGTTTAGACCCCTGAGGGGGCTAAAGTAGGATAATGCCCTAGTTGGCAGTAGCCAGTCTAGGACCAACCGCAGATCGAAGCACGTGTTTAGAACGAGGGACGCCCTTAGAAGGAGGGATGCCTGTCTTTCCTTGTCAACAATGCTATGTTCTGGAATGACCTCAGAGGAAATTCCCTCCTATTCCTTATTAGGAGATTTTTGAAGGTTTTCCCTGGGCCACCATCATAGAGTGACATCATATAGCCTCATTTTCATTCAGGGTTTCCCCTTTAATTAAGCAGTTCCCACCAAAACTTGACTTTTTGGAGGGAAGCAAAATTTTGCTCTGATATTAATGTACATTTTGCATGGGATAGACTTACTTGGCACAAGTGGAGATTCATTCAATCAAAAGCAGCAATGCTTTTCTTACTGAGGACTGCTTCACACCAATTTCCTATGTGCCAATATTGCACAAAATCAGTTTTAAAAAAACTCTTTCTGACCACTTTGCAGCATCCCTAGATCCAAGGATGGTCATACTGCAATCAAGGGATGCTCCATAATTCTGGGCAGCAGTCTTACTTGAATTGTGTGGATTTATAAGTTTTTGTCAAGGAATTAAGTTACAATTGAAAATTATAGTACAGGATTTCATTTGTTATCTTATTGAGGGTATTAACAATGTTCTGAGGTGAGTGTTAAGAATCCATTTATTTTGTTTAAATTTTGACTGTTCAACTGTCAGTTGACTTCCTTCAAAGGACAGCCATCCCTCGAAGGAGGTATGCTAAGAGAAACACTAAAAGTTTCTTCATACTTCAGGCTATAAATCTAGATTGGCACATAGAATTGACAGACAACTTGGCCAATTACCTCCTGAATAGTTGTTCTTCAAAATCATCCTTGTTTTTGGTGTGCCAAATTCGTGTTTTTCTAATAAATAGTAATTTTGTAGAGTGTGACATGAAGAGCATCCACTTTAATATGGCTGTAAAATATGTTTAGTGACTTTTTCAGCCATGCAAGAGTTTCAGTGTATTGCCACAGTTGTTAACTTTGACTAGACACCTGAATGAGTGTCTGAAAAGCTGTAGTCAGCTAATAATTAGTCATAACTGAACAGATTCACAAAGACATCACTCAGTAGAATTGGAAGGACAGGCATCCTTCGTTTTAGGAACCATCCTTCGTTCTAAACACGTGCTTCGATCCGCGGTTGGTCCTTGACTGGTAGCAGCTTGTTTGGAACAGAAGCACACTCTGGTGGCAAGGGGAGTAGTTTTATCCACAATCAAAACATATCCGTAAGGACCATAACATCCATCCATAACATCCATATCCATCACATAACCTCACATCTTTATGTCTTTGTTGTTAATCTATTTCTCTTCCATTCCTGTCTCAATCATCACCAAACTTGGCATATAGATGAAAATCCATCTAGCATTTTATGATCATCAATAGTACTTTTGTCATTTTGCCTTCATGGTGCTACACAGCTACAGCAACTATCACTATATGTTACATTAGCATCAAATCTACAAACCATCACTTCTTTGTTCACCTTTTCAAACTTATATCTCATTGTGTTATCTCGATTTATCCAACGGGCATTCTAGTCAGTGGCCTTAATAATTTTTTTTTGTGACCCCATGACCTAGTTAGAGCTCACTGAGGGCCACATCAATTGGACTCACCAAGGACACTTTAAAACATCAGAATAGCAGCTCTGTATAGTGTAGTGCTGGGGTTAGCTAGCTGCTCTCCTTGTACTCTGTGCATTTCTATTCAACTCCAGTGTGTTGGCATTTGGTCTAGTTTGTCAAGAGTTGCACTGTCACAGATTAGAAATGCATCGGTTCCCGTTTGCAATTGATCCAAATGATTGCGAAGAGCAAGTCGGACAAATCTTGGCTGTCCTTAAACCGAAATGGAAGAGAGATGAAGTCAAGAGGAAGGTGTGTACAGTATTTTAGAATTGACATATATACTCTAGTCTTTAAACTGTCTTTTATCATGGAAGTTGGTGCTTGTTATTATGTAATTACAATGTTTTGTAAACAGCATTCTGTGGTAACTCTGTTGGATGGCAGTTTCTATCATTCCTCACCTCACTGCCATGGTCACCTCCTGTCTTAATTAGCTCTGCTACAAGATTAGCATAGCTTTTGTTGATCTTGGCAGATCAGTGGACTAGTGCAAAAATTTGCCGGTAGGGGAGCTGATATTTAACTGGGATGAGAGGCCAGTCTTGCAAAGGGACCAGTTACAGATAGATAGATAGATAGAAAGATAGATAGATAGATAAGGGGTTGCCCACCAAAGTGTGGGGGCCACCCCCGGGATAGGGTTGGGGTTACCCCTAGGAGGCACCAAGGGGATACCCCAAGAGGGCATCTCTACTCATTGCAAGGGGGTTACCCCCGGGGGTGCCCCCACCCTTGGGCTATCCCCCAGGGGTGCCCCCACCCTTGGGCTATCCCCCAGGGGTGCCCCCACCCTTGGGCTATCCCCCGGGGATGCCCCCAACCCCACCCTTAGGGTATCACACGGGGATGCCCCCACCCTTCGGGTACCCCACTGGGTTGCCCCCAAACTAGGGGCAGCCACGAGGGATGCCCCCACCCTTGGGGGATGCACCCACCCTTGGGGTATCCCACGGGGTGGGTGCCACCCCCCGGGGATATCCCAAGGGTGGGGCATGCCCCCAAACTAGGGGCAGCCCCGAGATACCCCAAGGGTGGGGCCCCACCCTTGGGGTATCTTTGGGGTGCCCCCACTCTTGGAATGTTCCTGGGGTGCCCTAATCCTTTGGGTATTCCCGGGGGTGGGCGCCACCCTTGGGGTTATCTTCGGGGTGCCCCCACACTTGGGGTATCCCCGTGGGTGCTCCTATCGTTGGGGTATCCCGGGGGGGGGGGCACCCCCCACCCTTGCAGTATCCCCAGTGGTTGCCCCCTGGGGGAGGGGGGCACCAAGCGGTATATTAAGACAATATTGCAGTCAAAGACAATGTTGCAGTCAATAAATCTTTTCCTACTCTAGTTAAATAGCTTTAAATCAACCTAATTTTTCCTGAATTAATAAATGTTTATTTCTTTCAGAATTTCTCTGAGGGCTTCATGAATGTGCTACTGTGCTTCCACCTGGTGTCAGACCCCAAACTTCAAGATGCAGTGATTTTACGGATTGCTTGCAACGTAGATGATCCCAAGCGTGAGTGCCAGTGCCAAACACTTCCAGTTTTTCAAGTCGTTATAATCAATGTGTAAACGATGCTGGTATATGCATGGAGCTCTCAAGACCCTAGGGACACAAAAGTTTGAGTTATTTTGGAAATACTCAAATGTTCAGAGTTTGGAATTTCCAAATTAACAGGTATTTGATCTATATCTAATCAATTATTCCATGGAAAGAAAATATTAGTAGAACAGAGGATGAGAGCTACAACTGTGCATGAACAGTAAGAACATGGCTTAATGATGGTTTGTCATTTGTTTAATTGTAGGTCTGTTGGGCGCCACGAAGGAAGAGATAATCGTCGCATCCCAGGTGGCGCAGGCGAGCGGATCAGGGGCGCCCGTTTTGGCGTTGTTCAAGAACGGTCTTGTGACGAAATGTCTTCCGGGGAAAGCGGCCACGAGGAGCCACTTGAGGGAGGAGAGGCTCATCAGGTAAATTGGCTTTTTAATGGAGATGTGCACACATCTCCATTTATGCAGTCACAATGACAAAATGGACAGTTTTGGCGGGAAATTTGAAATTTGAGCATTTTCAGAATGTCTTTTGGGCCCTGTCTTGGCTATTTTGTTTGGAGATGTTCGGGTCAAGAGATGTGGATAACTTGACTATAGAGCATGCATCTGGCATAGGAATGAATACCAGGCATGTTGTAATTATGACGTGTTTTCCTTTTATATGTTGCTTGGATCCACTGGGGGCGGCTGCACACATTGTTTTATGGCCACTGTGCCTAAACTATAGCACTTGTATACATGATATTTGGCAAATGAATGGGCCTTACAGAATATATGTGCATTTTGTTGTTCATATTTAAGCAATTGGTAGACTTTTTATAAAATATTGAAAATTACAAAAATAATAAAAATTTTCGTTTCCAAAGCAAAACTCTGAAACAGTTTCACCTATGGGCATGGAATTCCACCACCATATGCATTAAATACTCTTAATTTTCCTTTTGGGGGTCTAAATTTATGCTCTTACAAAAATTAATAACAGTAAATTCAGCAAAATTGTGAAAAATGTTATTTTTTGGATGCTCCATGATTCTGTGAATTTTGGAGTTGCACTGCGGAAATTATGCATTTAGATGTCTAAATTATACCTCTTTAAATGACTAAACACATTTGAAGGGCCAATCTTGTGAAATTTTCATAAAAACGAAAAAACTGAGAAAAAATGAGGATTTCTGATATTTTTCTCAAATTTTGGTTTCTCAAAAATTAATGGTAAACAATAAATTGGTAAACTTCAACAAATATTTACTGAATCATATTAGGACTTTTTTTGTTGCCTCATATCTATATAGTTTAGTGTGAAATATTGTGTTTGAGCTCCCGTTTTTTCAGAGCCCATTGGATTTTGATGGTTGTCAGTAACCGTTGTATCCAGTGTTTCATATTGAGAATACTCCAAGAAACTGGCCTGCCTTGGGTAGGCCTCCTGGGCCAAAGCATTCAGTTCTGGCTAATACTGAGACAACTAATTCTATTAGTGGATTAGACTATGCCTAAGATTCCCAGTCTTCTCATCTAATTTCATATGATAATCACCAAAATGAATGTGCAGCTACTTCCACTAAAAGGATGTTGAGCTTCCTGGCAGATCACACCTGTTTCCATGCATCATTTTAAAGCTCTTTCAAAGTTCATTAATGAAAATGAATTCTTTTTTCCATATCACCTATGCCACATTTTGCGGCTTGAAATGGATTATTTTTAAAATATTGAAATTTTGGCACACAATTTAAACAACCACTCCGGGAAAGTCTTTTTCAGGGGATATGAAGTAAGACACTACACCATCTCCATTTTGAACCCCTGGGTTCTTGTTTTGGTTTTGATTAAGTTGGAATCATTGTGTCAGCCCAGCTGGAATCTACTCTTCGTAGATGGCTGTGTGTAAATATTTTACGATCAGCAGTAATTCTCTTTGCCAATCTAACTTTTAGGCATTGGTAGCGTGGTTCGACCATGACTTGCATAACTCTTGATGTGTGTTTTTCTCATTCTAACTTTGCCTTCTTTCGACATCATTGAAATTTTGAAATTTAAGTTATAATTACAGACTGTACCTGTCCCTCTGATCAAAAGCCCCACCCTTGTGGAGAGAGATTGGTTAAGAGTACCTCAGAGATGTTTACACCCCAGTAAACTAGAGGTGTTATAGCACATGACTGGCATGCTCACCATGCTGTTGACACTGCCCTTAAAGCCCGTTACGTTTGGTGTTCTTGAAGTAGGTTTTAAAATCAAGACATGGGTTCAAATCTCACCGCCAACCTACAATCCAAGGCAATATAAAGTGAGAAAACAAATAACCACCTATTAGTCCGGAGGCTAATTTGGAAAGGAAGATCCCCAGTGAGACCTGCTGTCGCCTCTGGGTAGAAGCAAACAACTATTTTTTTTTGGAGGGAAGGGATCTTTAGGAGAAATGTTAGGGGGGTGTCATCTTGAAATATTCATAGGCCGCCAATAATTAGCGTTAACGAGGAAAACATCTTTTTGCTGAATAACTCAAAAACTGTTAGGTTTAGACCCAATATTTGTATGAAACATGAATATAAACTTGGGTACTGCGGAGATGTTGACACCATTCCCAACTCTCCATCTCTTAATTGTTCTCAAGATATGTGTAGATTCCTCATCTCTGGCAGGAGCATAGATAGATAGATAGATAGATAGATAGATAGATAGATAGATAGATAGATAGATAGATAGATAGATAGATACATAGATAGATAGATAGATAAATAGAGAGATAGATTGATAGATAGATAGAAAAAAGATTTTGCAAAATGAAACCGGGCCACTCAACTGAGGGGCCACTTACACAATCTTGACAGATGACAAAATTATCCTTTTTTTCGTGAGCAATTATCCAGGCGTTCCAATGTGCAACTACACTCAAAAAGATAATGCCAAATGCTTTTTTTTTTCTTTTCTAAGAAAAAGTGAATTTGATCTGAATCCTGATAAAGGTTACAACAACACATTTAAAAATAACCCATTAAATTTTGGCAAAATATGTTGCTATCAAGTGACTTCACTGAAGTCATTGACCTCCATTAATTCTCTATTCATACTTCCATGAAATTCACTTTTTTAAATACCGTATTTTCTGTATTAAAAGCACATCCTTTAATAAAAGCCCACCCCCTTCATAAAGCACCAATTTTAATCAAAATTCCATCAAAATATGACTTTGTCGAAAGTTTTTAATGCAAGAAATTACTAATTGCCCATCTCATCATTGCATCTGCCCACTGGGCGTTTAATACAAACAATAGGGTAGTGCAAAGCCGAAAACATTTGTTGTAGGATACATGTGTAGGCTTAACAGGAGTTATAGTCGAAGAATGACGAGTACTTACATTCAGCTGTTTGTAGCATCAATGACCTCACAGGCCCTATCCATTGCATTTAAATGAACTGTCAATTTGTCATTGGGTAACTTTTGACCTCATTGATATGTGCTGTGACTCGGTAGGTGACTTGTTTTGATAGCATGGATAGCATAGGATATTACCACATGATCTGCCTCTGAGTCACATACAATAATATGGCATGGATAGGGATATGACCTCACAAGAAACATTTCAGTGCAAATATGTAAGCACTTTTCATTCATTGACTGTAACACTCCAGGAGAAGGCAGACTGTACCTGTCCCTCTGATCAAAAGCCTCCTCCATCGGTGGAGGGACAGTCAGAAATGGGAGGTCGGCTCAAACAAAATTAAAATCGGTATGCCTGCCCAAGCCAAGTCCAGACTGATGGAACGAATGTGAACCTTAAACAGGAGGGTCTTGGCAGGAGTTATCAAAATCACAAGTCAAACATTTCGTCACAAAAGTGCTCTCTTAAAATCGCTGTAAACAGGCTGTTATTATGTCTAAAAACTCATAATGATGTGAAGTTGTGTGTCCGATGTGTATCCCCCATGTAGCATGATAAAATTTTGAGGTATTGCTTATAATAGATGAAAGGTGGTGACTTCATTAAACACTGTGTAGAGGTACAGGTATAGATGGCACCACATGTGGCATAAATGAAACAAAACTGTCTATGGTCGTCTGCTAATATTTAAAACTTATAACTGCCTCACACAAGTGGCTACAGTCTGTTTGTCAAAATAGAGTGAATAGTTGGATACTATGTATTATTATAAGGTGTCCCAGTGGACTCATTTTCTATCTCCCCCCTCCCGTATGATTCTAATTCATGCTGAATTCTTCTAGACTGCAAACTGCATTTGCAACTCATCCTAGGGAGCATACTGTGTTTCATTAGAGGGATCATCCAATTAATAACTTTTAATTGTTGAGAAATAAATAAGGGGATGGCGAAAGTACTTACTCTAGGGAGCATACTGTATTTCATAAGAGGGAGCATCCAGTTATTTAAATAATTCTAATTGTTTTGGTGTTAAATAAGGGGATGGGGAAAGGAAGCAGTCTGGTTCCAGACTAATGTAATTAGGTGTTAATGCATCAATATTTTATACTCCTCCCACTGCTTTAATAGTAGCTCTTTGTTTGTTCTTTTCTCAGCCAGACAGCCCGCCTCCTTGCTCGTCTTCACTACGTGGACCTGGATAAGCTAGAACTGGTGAACTCGGAAGGAAAAACTGTCCATATAGAAAAGAAAGTTCGCCTCTTTGACGATTGTTATTACATCTTAGAGGGCCTACCTGACGCAGGACAAGCGACGGACCTCTACCCAAAGTAGGTTGACTGACGAGTCAAAAAGAATCTATTTTGCGAGCAGAGATACTTTTGTGCATCTCATGCACTCCATTCTTGTTATTGCCTTGCTTTTGATGTTGTTTCTAGCTGTTGGCCTGTTTCAGAGAATGTCAATGTACATATTTATATTATATTTATTTTATAAGTTTGGGTTTGACCCGACTTCCCATAATGTCATCTCAAACTGGCGGTTAAAAATGAATTGCAACTAGATTGGTTAATTGGATTGGTTAATTGGATTGGTTAATTGGATTTGCTGTACCTGATTGGGAAAATGAAGTGTTGGATGTGGCAATTAGCATTTTCAATGGAATATCTGGGGATTGCCCACCTGAGACTCACTTACAATCCTGTATAAGGGCACAGAACTCTTACTTATGTCTAGAATGACAGGAAACTGCGATTAAATATATTGTGTCATATTTTTTATCTACCTCCCTGGATTTATATTATCATTAGGATTTCCGTTCTATTTTAGGTGGAAGATTAATCAATATCATAATTGTGTAATTGTGATATTGCGATAGTAAATAATAATGTTGATGTCAATTTGTCTATTTCTGTCATTTTCAGGGATGAATATTTCTCCAAAGAGAACCTGCGCAAAGAGATCAAATTTGCGGAAGACTTCATCAACGGTTTGGGATTCAATGTCATCTATTCACACAACGACTTCCATTGCAAGAATCTGGTGTACGATCAAGATAACGGTGGGTGTTATGAATGTTTTAGACTCTTTCAGGGTGCCCACTCCTCCTATATTTCCTATAATTCCTATATTTTTTAAGGCCTCCTATAATTTCCTATATTTTTGGATAAATTCCTATAAATTCCTATATTTTTCAAGTTTTCAAGATATTTCGCGCGTATATGCACGTTTTTGTCCACGATAAAAACCTTAAGAGTCTTTTCCCCACTGATATATGAATTTTTAGACGTGATTTTGTCCGCGACATGAAGTTTGCGGCTTATGATGGAAGCAATCCTGTGATTTGCCGATGGTTTCGCTGTCAAATATTTCCTAAATTGTCTCATTAAAATAGGCGAAAACCTCCTATATTTTCCTATATTTTACGGTGAAAAATTCCTATATTCCTATAATATTTTGTGCGATGTTCGGTGGGCACCCTGCTCTTTGTATTTTAGTGATGCAGACCGGACCACCTTGGACCGCTCCGGTCCGCGGTCCAGCCCTGGACTGCCAAAATACCGGACCACCTACAAAAAACCGGTCCAGTGCTGGACCGGACCGGTAAAGTGCCGGTCCGGACCGGTCCAGTGATTTTTCATGTCATGAAGAGTATCGCATGAATTTTGTCATATCTAAAAATGAAATTTATGACCACCCTCTAAAAGGTGGTCCGGTCTGCATCATTATTGTATTTGCTTTGAAAATTCATATTTGGTGATGTTGGAAGTTTTATGGAAATCCTGATGATTATGTAACTCCTGGGAGGTACCGTAGAACGTGGTAAAGCTTGACCCACTTAATGGAAGAACTGCAAACTTTCCTCACTGACACAGGTACCTTTGGCAAAGTTGCCTACGTAGTACGTGTCAATGAGGAAAAGTAGGCATTTCTGCCATTAGGTGGGTCAAAATAGCTTGCCAACTTTACCCGGATTGCCAACTTTACCCCGCTTTACGGTAGCAAGAACAATATGATACAATACATTTAAAAAAGGAAGATATTTCTTTATTATTCACTATCTGGGGTTCTTTTGTTGCTGCCTAATGGTTGATTGATTTGTTGATTGATGAAATGCTTGGTTAATTGAATGATTGGTTGGTTGAGTGATTGCTTCGGTCTTTGGTTGATTATTTGATTGACTGATTTGTTGGTTGTCTAATTGGTTGGTTGATTGATGATTAGTTGATTGACTGATTCATTCATTGATTGATTGACTCTTTTTCTCATTCAGATGAAATGATGATCATTGACTTTGACATCAGCGGATTCAACCACGAAGGGTTTGACATTGGAGCTCTTTTGGAAGACAAGGAATATGCGAGTTATTTGGGTGAGCTTTTTTGTCACAATTAAGACTTGATTTACTTGGGGAATTTAAGATGCTCTAAGAATGGGATTTTGTTAAATATCTTGAATAGATACCTTTTAAATTGTTATCAATGACGTGCCTGTGTATATAAGCCTCCGAGAAAAGAGGACGCTAGATGGCGAATGGGAATTGATCAGTGAATAGAAAACCAAATTGTGATTCAAAGTGTTCAGGGTTAATGAGTCAAATAAGTCAACTCAAAATCTGTTTCTTTTTATTATGACATTTCTTTTAGGTTTTTGTGGCTCGGATGATCCCCCAGATATGACAGACGATGAGCTGCGTCTCTGGGCGAAATATTATCTACAAGAAAAAGCCAAGCTGAAGGGGCTGGGGGAGGAATCTGTGAGTGAGAAAGAAATTGACATCTTTGCCCTGAAGTGCAGGATTTCCACTGCCGTAAGTTTAATACTTTATGTTGTAATTTAACTAATTGAAATAAAATTGAAACACATTGTCAATCCTGTAGATGGGAATCGTCTTTTGAAGTTATTCATGCTGGCAAGGTTATAAATTGAACATTTATACTTAATTATTTCTGTTTACCACTTAAGGCCAAACATAGTATATATATATCATTTATTTCGCATCAAAAAAGATAATTGATCTTTAGCTTCTCTGATCTTCTTGAGCTACTTTCTCTAGGGTTGGTCTTCAAGACAAAAAAAAGCTGGTGTGATATATCTCAAATTTTGGTAATGTCAAATTGATGAAAAATTAGGTTAAGCTCCATTTTTGTCCCGTAGGCAGAGAACCTGTTGGGTCGGTTGATCATGAGAAGCTAAAAATTGAAAATGTCTGGCCTAAACTTGCATGATGATTTTCCCAATGTTATCCAATGTCAGTGGCAGGAAAACAAAAAAATCTGTCCATGTTTTGATTCTTGTCCGTTGCAGTACTTCCACCTGATGTCGATGATGTGGGCGCTGAGCAACCACAATAACCCCCAGATGAAAGCCACAGACACATTCTCCATTGTGGAGTGAGTCTCTACTTTTGAAATTTGAAAGATTATTGTTAATTCACTCAGCTGGAGGCTGAGTGCTTGTGGGACCCTTTGCTGTGAACAAAATAATGCAAAATGCCGATCCAGGCAGTTCCAGTGTTTTTCCGTTTGGGGGACATGAATGACAAGTAAGGGAGTTCCCCATACAGGGAATCCCTGGCAGGCACCCCTGGGGATATCCCAATTGGCCAAGGTTGGGGGCACACCTGGGGGATACCCTAAGGGTGGGGTGTCCCCGGAAGGTGGCCCCACCCTTTGGGTATCACCGGGGGTACCCCACCTTTGGGGTATCCCCGGGGGTTGCCCCAACCTTTTGGGTATCCCCGGGGGTTGCCCCAACCTTTTGGGTATCCCGAGGAAGTGCCCCCACCCTTGGGGTATCCCCAGGGGCTGACCCACCCTTGGGGTGTCCCCAAGGGGTGCCCCCACCCTTCAGGGTATCCCCAGGGGGTGGCCCCACCCTTTGGGTATCCCCAGGGTTGGCCCCACCCTTGGGGTATCCCCGGGTGCACCCCCACCCTTGGGGTATCCCCGGGGGTACCCCCACCCTTTGGGTATCGTGGGGGGTACCCCCACACTTTGGGTATCCCCGGGGGATACCCCCACCCTTTGGGTATCCCGGGGGGGGGCCAACCCTGGGTATACCCTAAGGGTGGGGGCGAACCCCTGGGGATACCCCAAGTATTGGGCCACCCCCTGGGGATACCCCAAGGGTGGGGGCACCAGCCGGTGCTGGGATATACCAAGCTTCCCTTCAGCTGAGTGTGCGCATTACATGCACCATCTAGTTGATCACCTGTTGGCCTGACTGCTCGTGAAGTCGATTGGGTTTTTGTCATTCAATTAACACACAGATTTTTTAAACTCATCAGTGTGTTACATTTAATTTATTGGAGACCAAAAGTAAAATTAATTCCTCCAGAGCCAGCTTGGCTCTGGAGGTCTGCACCTCAACGCAACTTGATCCGTCAGACTTCATCTCCTGCTTTCGGCGACATGACATATAAAGATTTACTCTATTTTCTCCTCCACCTCAACACACATGGCATCCTAAAGGGTCAGAGTGATGTGGCAGATAGATTAGAGATAGATCTATCTGTAGCGACTGTAAATAGATGTCGTCAATGCCGAGAATAGTCAGAAATTGAAATTTTCTGATGTGTTTTGACCGAACCACAATGGCTACCCCTGCCTGTCCCTAACCCAAAATTGGAATGCGGCAATGTGATTGGTCGGCACAGACCGACAGCAGAGCCTGTGTATAGCTGACAGGTTCCCGCCGAAATGAAGCTATCTGATTGGTCGAAGTCGTCTGGCTGCTTCAAGTTACATAGACACTAGGTGGCAGTACCATCCTGAAGCAGAAAATAATTCCAGGTGTGGCAGCACTGGTTGTTTACTTATAAATGTTTGATACCATAGAAATACATAGAATGGACATGAGGTTCTGCCAGATGAAGCAACCAAATCCACCATCTTGGAACTGCACTAATAATAGTGACGTCACTAGTAACAATGGCATCACGTCACTTCACAATCAGCCAAACCGAAGATTATGTACCCAAGATGTGACGCCACCATTGGGCTCCATGGGAATCCTTATAATGAGACGTCACCTGGGGAGTGGGCGCGACACTACTATACATGCTCAGCTTCATAACGTCACGCTTGCTTTCACACTGGCTCACAAAGCTGGCAGCAGTAGGCCCACATAGAGGTCAACAATTAGGACAATACTTACAGCAAAACATGATTTTAATGTCCAACAAAAAGTTATACTTTGCATCATATATTATCAGTCCGTAAAAGGTGTGACAATAACAGAAAGATCAGGTAATTTTTAAGTCTCAAAAAGCTAACAAGAAAATCTCTACTGAAAAAAGGAGTAAGCCTTGAGATAAACGGACTGGTTAACATACAGTTCAATCAATATCAGAAAATATATTTAGGTACCCTTATTATGGCCCAAGAGGGCAGGAACAATTTATTCATGTCGCTATAACTGGGCAAAAAAGTATTCATAAAAAACAGAACTCGTACCCCCCCCCCCCAAAGATCTAATGGTTGCCCTTCCCCTAGTAGGCCTGAATTTAAAAAAAAAAAGGCCTGTGGAGTGGGCAATATGAAGAATAAAGAATGAGAAAGATACATACATTTGGAAATCCATCATTACCAAGGTATAAAAAAGTTAAAGTTACAACTTTCAAACTTTTTGAATTTATGATCACAAGTTTACTGCAGCCTTTTGTTCTGTACAGTGACAGTGTACATCCACTTAACTTGATGATCTTCGCAAAGCCTGGGTATGTTTCGTAACACTGGCGCGATCCATTGATTAGGTACAGAACTCTAATCGTTTTGTCTAATCCCAGGCTGATTAAACAGTATTATGGACCTCGGAAAAACCTGGGCCCATCGCATTGTACAGGCCTACAAAATGTCGGAGGTTCCCGGAAAAAGTTTATTTGTGCGCTACCAGGGCCGTAACTAGGATTTTGGGAGAGGGGGAGGCACAATGAGGCAGGGAGTCTGGGCGCCGCTTTAGGCCACCAGAAGCCAACGGTATCCAGAGGGCTGGAGATTCTTTCTGTGCAATATGGAACTCTAATTCCAGCATGGAAGGCAAGGCTGAACTTTGAACTTTTATTTGTATCAAATGAATACATACACACATATTAACATAAGTCACAGCGGGGCCAATATTTTTTAGAACATGCCTTTATCATGGAATGGAATAAATTCGACTCATGACTAATTATCTGATAATCCACATCAAATTCTAAAAACCTCTAACTTATAAGTTTTGTCTCTGTCTCCATCGGCTACCCTGCCTCCTTCTCAACTCTTGCCTAGCCTATACATTTTTGACATTTCCACTCTGCCACATAGGCCAGTCCGCCCCTGGCCAGGGCCAACCCAACTATCCAGCTCTGGAGGTGCACATTCCATGTGCTTTTCTAGTTTATCTATTGCCTTCATAAAAAATTTTGAACTATAAATTTTCGTTGATGATGAATTTGAAGCATTCCTGAATCTAGTTTCTCTCTTTCCAGAGTGGCCAAAATTGATCGTAAGCTTTATGAAGAAGGAAAAACGAAATTTGCGGAACGTGTCGAGAAATTGAATAAACTTCAAGAGTCCTGAAGACTTAGAAGGAATTAAAGACTTTAAAAGATTGAAAATACAGAACTCAAGTTGCAAGACTTTTATTCTCAGGTATTATTATCGAGTTTGTTCTAATTGTCATAGAATGAAAATGAAATGTTCACATATTTTTCTGTTTTTGAAATTTGAGATGAAGGCGACAGACACATTTTTACGTCAGATGATCTTAGGTGTAAAATACAAGCCACAAAGGGAAATTCTAAGGCGATGTTCAAACTTCTAAACTCTCGCCTCAACAGAAAACAAGATCTGCCTCTTCCCCATCACACAAGTGATACAGAACTAGCGAATGACTTCAACAAATTCTTTGATGAGAAGATCAAAATCATCAGATCTAAATTAGATTCAGGAATGAAGAACACAACTGATGAATCTCAAACCAACCTCAGTCACAATTTACATCAGTTTAAGGCCCTATCAGAACAAGAAGTTAAGAAACTTATCACTGAAATGCCTGTCAAACACTGCCAACTTGATCCAATGCCAACATGGCTACTGCGCTTGAATGTGTTGATGAATTTCTGCCAATCACAACGAAAATTGTTAATATGTCTTTAACACTTGGAGAAATGCCCCTCGAACTGAAGCATGCACTTGTCAAACCACTTTTGAAGAAAGAGGGACTTGAACTGATCAAAAAGAATTATCGTCCAGTCTCAAACCTTTCTTTTCTGAGTAAAATCATTGAGAGCGCTGTAATCAAACAGTATGTTGAACACCTCACTCAGAACAATCTTGAGGACGAAAAACAATCAGCCTACAAGCAATTTCATAGCACTGAAACCCTCTTGACAAAAATCCATAATGACATTATGCTTAATATGAGCAACGGTGAGGTGACAATGCTGGTATTGTTGGACTTGTCTGCTGCATTCGACACAATTGATCATGGCATATTGCTAGAGAGACTATGCAACAGGTATGGTGTACACAGTGCAGCCTTGAGATGGTTCAAATCTTACATTTCTGAAAGATCACAGTCTGTGATAATAAATGACAAAACATCAAGCAAACTTCCACTCAATTTTGGGGTTCCTCAAGGTTCCAAACTTGGACCTATCTTATTTAACTCCTATGTTGCTCCTGTCAGTGAAGTAGCACGAAGAAATCAAGTTCATGATCAGAAGTACGCTGATGATGAGCAACTCATCCTTTCATTTAAACCAACCTTTTTGGGTGAACAACATGCAACAGAGAAAATGGAAAATTGCATTGCAGAAATCCGAAATTTCTTGCATGACAACAAGCTTTGCAATAATGGAGATAAAACTGAACTTCTTCTGATTGGAGCACCAAACCAATTGAAGAAACTTCAAATGACATCTATCAATGTAGACTCCACAGGAAAAAGCAAAATAACTGGTACAGCAAGATATGTCACATTATGTCTAATTACAACATAACGATAAATGAAAATATGACTTCTGATCAAAGAGTAGCTTCTGCTAAACTGGCAATGTACATGGCAGAACAAGATAAAATACTGTCGGGTATAAATGATAGCTCCCTATATCCTAAATTAAGAACATACAAAGAATTTAAGACTGATTTTAGATTAGAACCTTACTTAACTCAAAACACTAATAAAAAGATTTACACAAAAATTGCTAGGTTCAGGTGTAGTTCCCATAGCCTAAAAATTGAGACTGGCAGACATGAACGCCCAGTAATACCAGCTGAAAGTAGAATCTGTGAAAAATGCACCTCAAATGAAGTTGAAGATGAACTGCACTGTCTCATAACCTGTCAATCCCACAACAGTCAACGTTCCAATCTCTTTCAAGCTGTGGTTAGCATATTGCCCAACTTTAACAATCTTAACCAAAAAGACAAATTTGTAACCATTATGAGATCCAGGGATCCAGTCATCCTAAAAGCCCTTGGCAATTTCCTAAATCAAGTAATCTAAACCGAAAAACTTGCTTAAAGAATATATAAATATTTTTTTAAAACCAACACGTATAAATTAATGAATAATATAGAGAAAATAGCAACTTACACTTTAACGTTAATGCCAAAATAAATAAAAAAACAAAAACTTAGCATTCAATTTTAAAAGATAGAATGAACAAGCACAGCTGAACACACTGAGCCCCAAAGAGATGTCACTTAAGCATTGCAATGTATATTTAATGTATGATCTGTTATATGCAGTATGTTTTCATTAATGTTAAAAATTGTTTGTTCAGTCAATTATTTAGTAAATGTGCCAAATAGTCATAGATATGTTTCTGTACTTTGTAGACATTATTAGTATGTGGTTTTATACTATCAGTATTACTGTATATATTTATATGCTATCACCTATCTCGCAAAGCTGGGACCGTGTAATATTCAACTAATTTCAAAGCTTATTCTCTATAAATAATGTTTCTAACGATTCATCTCATTTTACAAACATTTCATGTGTATTTATCTAAATTAGGGACATGATTAATGAATCTCTAGAATGGACTCTCAAAGACTCTTGAACATTGCCGAATTGCATAAAACATACCATTATTTTAAGTAAACCCGTATTCTATACACCAATATTTGTAGTCTGTAGCTGTAGTTCTATTTTCTGCTTCATATATATTGAAAGACACATGTATCACTGTTTGATATCCAGTTGTCAATAAAATCTATATATATATAATGTTGAAATCAAGACTGCCAACCATGTCCGCAACCTAGGCGTGCTCTTTGACAAAAATATGACCATGGAGAAGCAGATCAACAAAATGTGTCGTAGCGCATATTTCAATTTGAGAAACTTATCGAAACTCCGAAAAAACCTAGACAAGGAAATAGTTAAAACTGCTGTCAATGCACTTGTCACCCCTCATTTGGACTACGGAAATGGGCTGTTGTATGGCACTGCCACCCGATTGTTAAATAAACTTCAGGTTGCTCAAAACTCGGCAGTTCGATTAATTGAGAGATTGAAAAAACATGACAGTGTCAGCAATAGTAGGAAGCAACTGCACTGGTTACCAATCACAGCAAGAATCCAATTCAAATTGATGACGACTACATGGAAGGCAATCAACAATCAGGCACCGAAATACATTCAAAATCTTCTTCAAGTGAAATCACAACATGCAACAAAAATAAGTTTGAGGATCGGGCATTTTCCTATGCAGCACCAAAACTCTGGAACAGTTTGCCTGAAGAAGTTAGAAATGCAAAAACCTTGGAAAGCTTCAAGAAGAAACTAAAAACCCATTTGTTTCAGAATTCCTATAAGTGATTTAATCTGAAAAGCGCTGATGAGCAGTTTACTGAAATTAGCACTATATAAATCCATATTATTATTATATTATTATATTATTATTACGTGGTTTGCCTCGTGTAAATATTATGACTGGATTTTGACTGATATCCAATTCTTCCGCTGAGAATTATTTCAGCTGTTGAACTGCTGTGCTCTTCGAGTTTCTGTTCACTGAAGTGTGATATTTGTTAAAATGAGATGCATGGATTTCAATAAATGTATCAACTTTTAAGATAATCGGTACTTTATTGTTCGATAGCAGCTTAACATTTAATATACACGTTTGTAAGTTTTATTATGTGAAAATGGTGACAAAAATTTAGTTGCTGATTCTTAGTAGGCAGCTAGGTGGCAGTAGCAGCTTGTTTGGAGCAGAAGCACACTCTGGTGGCAAGGGGAGTAGTTGTATCAACAAACATAATTATCTATTTCATGTATTTGCGATAAGCTGCACATGTACTGCTGTCACTTAAGTGGTGGTCAACATACACTGACCTTGCAACAGTAGTTGTTATGATTGAAATGTTCTGTGCATATAGGCATTTTTGATATGCAAAAAGAGATATTTGCACATAATGTCCTTGCACCCACTGTGACCCAGTAACCTCATAACCCAGTTAGAGCTCACTGAGGGCCACTGCAGCAGCCCAACTCAGCTAGGACACACTGTCATTTTCATCACAATAGCAGCTGTGTGTATAGTGTGGTACTGGGTTAGTTAGCTACTCTTCCTGTGCTGTTTGCATTGCTATTCAACTGTAGTGTGTTGGAATTTCTGCGTTTGTCCTAGTTTATCACGAGTTGCCGTCTCTGATTAGAAATGCATCGGTTCCCGTTTGCAATTGATCCAAATAACTGCGAAGAGCAAGTTGGACAAATCTTGGCTGTCCTTAAACCGAAATGGAAGAGAGATGAAGTCAAGAGGAAGGTGTGTGCAGTATTTTAGAATTAACAGATAATTACACCCTATAGTCTATTAATTGTTGAAGTTGTGTATTATTATAAATTTACAATATTTCGTAAACAGCATTCTGTAGTAACTATGTTGGATGGCAGTTTCAATCATCCTTCACCTCACTGCAATGTTCTCCTCCTGTCCTAATTAGCCTACCAAGTGCATAAATACAGGACATAATGCTTAAAAAAGACAATACTGCAATCAAAGACAATATTTCAGTCAAAGGCTATATTGCAGTCATTGTATCTTTTCGTACTTAGTTAAATACCTTTAAATCAACTTAAGTTTTCCTGAAGTAATAATTGTTTAATCTTTTCAGAATTTCTCGGAGGGCTACATGAATGTGCTACTGTGCTTCCACCTAGCGTCAGACCCTAAACTTCAGGATGCGGTGATTTTCAGGATTGCATACGACGTGGATGACCCCAAACGTGAGTACCAGGCACTTTCAGTTTTTCAAGTCGGTAGATAATCAATATGTGAATGATGTAACTATATTAGGGTGGCCGAAAAAAAAAAATTTCTTAAATTCATATCGCATACCCCTTCATTTTCTGCGAAATGGTAAAATAAACACGCTGTTAAAATTTAAGAAAGATCCTTCAAGTCTAAGTGGTCCCCCAAAGCCACTCAGTTTCTGCCCAATATTTTCGAAAAATGTCCTTTTGCGTAATCGCGGTTATAAATATCTCGCTTATTATTTGACATACAATGATGATATTTATACCATTGATCTCAGGAGAAATTTAGCTTCAATTTGAGTACCAATAAGCTATACTTACAATGACATTTGAGCTTGCAGGATTTCAGAAAACTCAAAATTTCATGTTGTCAAGCTAAACCGCTGAAATAATTTATCTAAATTTTCAAATTTTGCAAAATTGAATCCTACTTTAAAATAAGGCATACTTCTATGATATTAAAAATAAAAAATATAATGCATAACCATGAATGACCAAAATAAGGCACATCTCAAAAAACTTCAAAGCTGTATTAAAGCCAATCTTAGTTTTTCGAATTTTTTGGAAAAATGTTAGTTTTCAGTATGGCACAAGGGAATAATACAAGGAAAGCATTTGATGTTTTGAAAAATGAGGGGCAGACAATAATCCTCAGGGGGCATTGTCTGTCAAGTGTTTGGTGATAAGGCTTTATATCCTGCATTACTGTACCAAGCTTACTTGGAAAGGCAGGGACCGGACAACATGTTTTTTCCTCAAATTGCCAGGAAGATCATAATGGCCCATATTTATAAAGATGGTGAGTATAAATTTGAAGAAGAGATGCAGCATCTGGACAATAATCCTTAGGTTTTATAGAATTATTAATAGTTTGGCTGGATTTGTGAGAAAGACAACTCTAAAGTGATTGCCAACTTGATTATTTTCTGCCACAAACGACTGTGCACCGAATGTTTTTTAATGGTGTTGTGAAATTTAAGATGTGAAGATTAAATATCAGTATGGCTCTAAGACTTAAAAGTATGATCCTAAGTATGTAATTGGCTTTCAGAATCATGAAAATCAACCTTCCTTGAAATTTGGTGGCGTCTGAAAATGGCAATGTGTAAAAAATTTATATATATATATTTTTTTTTTTGAACTTTATATATATTTTATTATAAATATTTACATGGATTATGATTTGTTGAATACAGGACATTGTTGAAGCTAAAAACCAATTACAAGACTTCATAATAATCAATGAATGCAGTGATGGCAATGTATACTAACCCCCGGGGGGGGGGGTACTTCGCGGACTTTTGCATACGGATGCGCCACGGCAATTTTGAAAACCAGAACCATTTTAATCCGGAAAATACGCCAAAACCAAAAACCATTTTAATCCTTCAATAAAATTTTTGGCAACCAATTTAATCTTCATGGTTATTTAACCTTTTTAATTCCCTTTTCAAGCCGATTCTAACGATACCAAACATGTTGGGGTTGCAAAAACCAGAACCAAATTAATCAGAATTGTCAAAAAACCAAAACCATTTTAATCCAAAAAGGCCAAAAAACCAATACCATCCAGCGGCGCCTCTATATACACCCTCTCTTAGTGAGTAACCCCCCCGGGTACTAAACATGATCATTATTTTTTCCTAGTGTTCACCCGGTCACTGTGTGAGCAAGCTGACCGGCCGATGTTATAAATTTACTGGTCAGCCGATGTTATTTACCACCTAGGGGATACGCCAATAGCCAACAATGCAAGAGCAATTTCTTCCCTGTCCTTGGCGTTCAAAATACACAATGGCTTGGTGAGTTGCACCAATGTCTTTGCACCTGGTGTCTTGGGCACGTCTCCAAGCTTCATTAGCTTTTCATCACGATCACATCCATAATACGCAAGAAAAACGATCTTGTAGCCAACGACACCAATGCCAATTGCCTTCTCAGACGGATTCTCCTGCTGCAGAGCTATAACCGATCCAAGTAATTGTGAGAAAAATGCTTTAATGGTCTCCTTTGTGCTCGGGTGTAATGTTGTACCACTCCAAGATGAAAAGAAAACTCTTTTTTTTTTTCGAGGGATTTCATGACTGTCATCACCAGATGACATTTCCGTTGACCTGCCAGCAATTGGCGAGGCTTGTGGGACTGGTGAGGTAGGTTGATCACCACTGTCCGAAGCGCTCCTTGGTGAGGCGGAGTGATCACCATTGTCCGAAGCACTTCCTGGTGATTTTGAAATTAAGTCATCTTCACTTTCGTAGACAACTTGTATGACATCTTCATGAGGTTCATTAGACGGCCCAGGAGCAGGATCACCTTGGTTTTCATTTTCAGTATCACCTTGGTTTTCATTTTCAGTATCATCTTGCCTTTCATGCCTTCCCTTGTCTTTCTTTTCCTTGGCTTCCTTTTCCTTGGCTAGTCTTTCGGCCTTCTTTTTCTCGTTTTTTTCTTTAAATTGCTCCGCAAGTTCTGGGTCCAAACTCGCAGACTTCGCCTCCAAAGGCATCCATATATCTTTTGGCTGATCATGCATGAGGTTCAGTTTTATTGACTTCAATAGCAAATCTGGGTTGCATGTTGAATTTCCAAGACGCAAACGGGCATTTCTCCCATCATTGATATCAATGGAAAAGCAAATCATCAATGCAGCGAACATGTCCACATATTTAGTTTCCATCGTTTCTGTCACATCCTTCTTGAGAAGGTCAATCAGCTGTGTCAACCATCGTACAATGTTACTAGTTAATTGGTTGAACCAATAACATTCAATTTGTGATACAGCTAGTGGCGGAGGCATGACATTATTCCCACCATAAACCCACTTGTTCTGAGCCGATTCCACCGCTAGTAACAACCAGTCTCTGCGATTTTGAAGGGTATCAGCAAATTCATGATCTGGTACATTAACAGTAGTCAATACTTCACCAAACTTTTTCCATAGGGTAGAGGTGAGTTGTGAATTACGCCATCTTTCGAAAGCTTCTTTGTTTTGCATAAACATACAATCCTTCAAAAGTTCCTCCACTAACACTTGCCGCCTGTCAACTTTGAAATGCGTTCTAACTGCGGTGTCGTTGAACTGGCCGTTCCAGCTGTGAGAAGCAGCACCATCAAGTTGTCCCATCAATTCAGGCAAGTTGTTTATCCTTTGAAGGACCTCTTCTGTGTGGAGAGCTTTTTCTATATCGATAATGACGGTGTCTTGAGAACAATCTCTATGTTGACAGTTGCTCATGCTGGAGGCTGGGCTTGGCCTTGGAACAGAAATGTCTGTGTTGTCCGAGCACCATATAGATATACTAGACCTCAAACCACAGGCTAACTGTATTTGCAGCAACGCAACCAACCGCAACGCAACTGCTCAAACACATGGGATCTTCCTGCATGAACACTGCCCAAGAGTGCAACCCACACTCAAAAGCCACCTGGTGGAAAATACAAAACTCATCAGGAGTGGATCCAGGGAGACTTGCAAAAGGGGGGGGGGGAGGGAGACTTGCAAAAGGGGGGGGGGAGGGAGACTTGCAAAAAGGGGGGGAGGGTGACTTGCAAAAACGGGGGGTGGAGGGGCTCAATGTTAGAGGTACTTTGGCAATGATCCAGAGTCCTTGGTCCTTTTCTAAGCTAATATGTAAATGGCACTGCACTTCAAAGTTTTAGGACTTTAATACAGTGTTACCATAACTTTTATTTTTATTTCATATTCAATGTATAAAGGCAGTTATGCAACTGTTTCAAAAAATAGACAGATATGTAGAAAGACACATAATTATCGCCCATGCTATGCTATGCATAGTTATCGCCCATGCTATGCTATGCATAGGGCGATTATGCTTTAGTGCTAAAATCTACTGAAGGGGTGAAATTACCAATGCTGTGGCCTCAACCAGCCCACTCTGGAAGTTCTTATCATATCCATAACACATTGATACCATTGTAGATGTGCACAACGGTTCGTATTTTCAGTTTAATTCAATATTAGAAAATTTACTATTATCAGTTTTAGAGGCTATCAAGGTCCAGAAAGCCTGCATTGTGGTGGCCATTTTCCCTTCCACAGGGTGAGTTTTAGTACACAGAATGGCCACTGCAAGCAGCTCATCAGATACATTACACAAGAGGGCAGCACCTGCAAGTCCTTTGCCACTTCCTCCCTTTGCACCACATTCTATTTCTGGGAAACTCAGCAATTCCTGCATCTCAGTAAAGTTCATGCATCTGTCCAACTAATTATACAGGTAGCACGGGCTTATATTGTATCTAATTCATATTATTCTATTCTCTTCCCTCCAATCTACGGGCAACTTACTATATATTATACTAGAAAAGCCCGCGACAGTAATTATTAATTGTGGGTGTATGATGTCCTGAAATGTTCCTTCATAAATGAAAGAACAGCTGCGTTAAGAAATACTGAGAAAGTATTTATTGGAAGGCTATAGCCAAAAAGAAGGTATACACGTGAGGCAGAAAGTATTTATTTGAAGACTTCAGAAATGGAAGAAGGCCTGCTAAGAAATACCCAGAAAGTATTTATTTGAAGACTATAGGGGGAATGAATTAATTTGACGAAATAATTTCTTTATGAAGACTATACCCAGTAAGAAGTGAGTATATTATAATCATTTTATGTGACCATCAGTGAGGGAAAATGATTTGAAGAAAGAAAAATAAACAACCCCCCCCCCCAACCTTGGCCTTGAGATTAAAGGCGGGCCCCCCCCCCCCCCAAAGAAAAGCAATATTAATGTAAAGGTGGCGTGGAAATGGGTTGTATTTTTGGTGTATTGTTGTGAAGATTCAAGAAATTGAGCAGGAAGTGCTATATAGGCCTATATATATAACATAGGATTTCTGTAGTTGAATGTCAGAGTGAATTTATTAATAGGCTAGACAGTTGAAAGATGCAGGGAGGTGTGAAAGTGCAGACTGGAAGCATAATCACGAAGCAATGGCTTACATGGTATCTATATGCTAGGATGTAGTGAGTGTGCACTCTCTGGATCGTTTTGGCGGGAAGGGGGACGGTGGCGGCACCCTGAAAAGGTGAGCAGTAGAGGAACTACAATACACAACATGCGAGCCAAGGGTTGAATCGAAGGGGAAGTTTGAGAAGGAGGGTGGTGGAATGGGGGCTGACGGAAAAGGGATGCGAAAAATAGGAAGAAAGAGGTACAGTAGGGGTGGAGAGAAGGGCAGGAGTTGACTTGCAGGCAGAAAGAAAAGGTGAGCTGGGATGACGTCATGCCACGTAATGCCACGTGCGGTAGTGTAATATGATGTTAGATAAATCTGTTTTATATTTATGTAAATAAAATACTGGTTATAATATACACTCATGTAAACAAAAGACAGACATATAGATAGATAGATAGATAGATAGATAGATAGATAGATAGATAGATAGATAGATGCATGGATAGACGGATTGGCAGACAGATAGGATAGATGGATAGGATATACAGTAGGATAGGATAGATGGATAGTATAAACGGATAGGATAAACAGACAGGATAGATAGATAGATAGATGGAGGAATGGATTGACAGATGGATTGATGGATATATGGGACAGACGGACAGGATAGACAGATGGGATAAACAGATAGGATAAACGGATAGGATAAACAGATGGGATAAACAGGTAGGATAAACAGATGGGATAAACAGGTAGGATAAACGGCATAAACGGATAGGATATACGGACGGGATAAACGGATGGGATAAACGAACGGGATAAACGGATAGGATAAACGGATAGGATAAATAGAAACGTAGATTGATAGATAGACGGATGGATAGACAGATTGACAGACGGATAGGATAGATGGATAGGATAGATGGATAGGATAGATGGCTGGGATTAACAGATAGGATAGATGGATAGTATAAACGGATAGGATAAACAGACAGGATAGTTAGATAGATAGATGGAGGAATGGATTGACGGATGGCTTAATGGATAGATGGGTTGACAGACGGATAGGATAGACGGATAGAATAAACGGATAGGATAAACAGATAGGATAAACAGATAGGATAAACAGGTAGTTTAAACGGGATAAACGGATAGGATAAACAGATGGGATTAACGGATGGGATAAACGGATAGGATAAACGGATAGGATAAATAGAAACGTAGATTGATAGATAGACGGATGGATAGACAGATTGACAGACGGATAGGATAGATGGATAGGATAGATGGCTGGGATTAACAGATAGGATAGATGGATAGTATAAACGGATAGGATAAACAGACAGGATAGATAGATAGATAGATGGAGGAATGGATTGACGGATGGCTTAATGGATAGATGGGTTGACAGACGGATAGGATAGACGGATAGAATAAACGGATAGGATAAACAGATAGGATAAACAGGTAGGATAAACAGGTAGGATAAACGGGATAAACGGATGGGATAAACGGATGGGATAAACGGATGGGATAAACAAATGGGATAAACAAATGGGATAAACGGATAGGATAAATGGATAGGATACATGGATAGGATAAACGGATAGGATAAATGGGATAAATGGGATAACAGATAGGATAAATGGATAGGATAAATGGATAGGATAAACGGATAGGATAACGGGTAGGGTAAACGGGTAGGATAAACGGATAGGATAAACGGATATGCTAAACGGATAGGATAAACAGATAGGATAACAGATAGGATAAATGGATAGGATAAACAGATAAGATAAACGGATAGGATAAACAGATAGGATAAACAGGATAAATGGGATGAACCAATGCTTATGGGGTACTGGATAAACGGATAGGATAAACGGATAGGATAAATGGATAGGATAAACGGATAGAATAACAGATAGGATTAATGGATAGGATAAACGGGATAAACAGGATAACGGGTAGGATAAACCGATAGGATAAACGGATGGGATAAATGGATAGGATAAACGGATGGGATAAAGGGATAGGATAAACAGATAGGATAAACGGATAGGATAAATGGATAGGATAAACGGAATAAATGGGATAAACGGGATAACGGATAGGATAAATGGATATGTTAAACGGATAGGGTCAACAGATAGGGTAATGGATAGGATAAATGGATAGGATAAATGGATAGGATAAATGGATAGGATAAACTGATAGGATAAACGGATAGGATAAACGGATAGGATAAACAGATAGGATAAACAAATAGGATAAATAGATAAGATAAACAGGATAAATGGGATGAACCAGTGCTTATGGGGTACTGGATAAACGGATAGGATAAACGGATAGGGTAAACAGATAGGATAAATAGATAGGATAAAAGGATAGGATAAACGGGATAAACAGGATAACAGGTAGGATACACGGATAGGATAAACGGATAGGATAAACAGATATGATAAACGGAGAGGATAAAGGGATAGGATAAATGGATAGGATAAAAGAACGGGATAAAAGAATGGGATAAACTGGCTAACGGATAGGATGAACACAGGATAAAACATGCGGGGCATGGGCGATGCTGTGCCATTATATGTGCTTGTTATGTAGAATAATAGAGAGATAAAAGATACAATAGATGCAATGTAGATAAATAGACAGATAGATAGATAGATATTAAATAGATAAATAGGCCTAATATTGGTAGACTGATCAATAATCATCTCAATGGTAAAAGGCAAACAATACTGAAGGCTGCCAAATTTTAGTCTAGGTTAGATTGTTGACATTAATTACATAATAGCATAATAGTAATAAAAAACAATAACATGATTTGCATGTATATTAATTGCTCACTGTTACATAATCATCAGTTTAATATGATGATGCCAAAGCATAGAGAGACCAAAGGAGACTGAATTGTCAGTTTGTTTTTAACAATAAACATTCAATTTAGGCCACACATAATTGATTCTTAGCTTCGCAGACCCGCCGACACAATAGATTTACTGCCGATGGAAAAAAATATTGAAAAAAAAAATTATTTTTTTTTGACATAATAATTTTTTTTTTTTTCCTACCGACCGACCCTAGAAAAAGGGCCTTGAGAGGAATCCGAGAAGCTAAAGATCAATTATGTGCGGCCTTATGAAACGGTGATTCTACTATAGATTCTCATGTTATATAGTGGAGTGACAATGACAACTTCTATGCACCTGCAGTTCTTATTTTCAACACATTATGAGCAAAATCTGCATCTAATTTTTGAGGACAGGTTACATTTCATAAATGTAATCTGCTCAGTATTTACAGCAGATTCAAGATGTATTGAGTGTCTGAAAAAGGTAAATATAATGAATCTGATTGGTAGAGGCATTGAATGACATGGCAAAATTCTGATTTTAATACCATAACCTGATAACAACTTACTATAAAGCCTGTGACTTTTTAAAACTGGTTATCTTATGATTCTTATCAACTTACTAATCAAACTGTAGGCCTATGTGAACAGTGAGAAAACTGGCCAAGGAAACTCACACTAAATGAATTTGCTGTAGCCTGTAGTCTATATATATTGGATATCACTATATCTGTGACGGACTCCTCACCATCCATGTAATATCAGATTCACAAATTACTTCAACCAATTTAAAAAAAAATAATAATATGCACTGATTTGAAAATGCTTACATGTATCAAGCGCTTTTGAATTGTGGACTGAACTGAAGAAGAAATAAAAATACACTCCAACCTCACCTTACGACCACCTCTCTATTGCGGGCACCTCGCAATTACGGACATACAAGCCTGGAACCAAATATTTTCTCCATATTTTATGCTTAATGAATGAAACCTCTCTAATGCGGGCACCTCGTTATTACGGCCACCTCGCGAATCCGGACACTTTCTAGGGTACAAGAAGGCCATTAATTCAGCTAAATTTAATTGCAATATATACAGTGTAGATTTGTGTGTCTCTCCAGCAAGGCTACCACACCATGAAAACCTGTCAATATTCTCTCTTCAACAGGTAATTGTTCCTTATGTACTTTATTCTTAGTAGGAATTTTAATTCAGCTAAATTTGACAATATAGACCAATGATTTCAGTGATTTCGCTTGACAACATGAAATTTCGAGTTTTCTCGAAATCCTGCCAGCTTCAAAATTATCATAGATATAGCTTCCTGGTACTCAAATTGAAGCTAATTTTCTCCTGAGATCAATGGTATAAATATTGTCATTGTATGTCCAATAATAAGCGAGATTTTTAAAACCGCGATTTCGCAAAAATGAATTATTTGTAAATTTTGGCTTGAAACCGAGTGGCTTTGGGGGACCACTTAGACTCGAAGGATCTTTCTAAAATTTTAACAGAGTGCTCATTTTACCTTTTCGCATAAAATGAAGGGTTATGCGAAATGAATTTCAGAAATTGGTCTTTTTTCTGGCCACCCTAAACTATATGCATGGAGCTCTCAAGAGACACTGGTGTTTGATTTTAGAGAGAATTTGGAAATTCAAAGTTTCAAATGCTCCGTGTTTTGAATTATAAATCTACAGGCCTATTTATTTGTTACCTGTATAACTTAATCCTAACCCAATAAACATATTTATTACATGACCACTATGCTAGAGCGATGCTGATTGCCCTAAATCAGTCACATGACGACATCATAAAAACTCATATTGCATGGTTCGGGTGCAATATGAGATTTTTCCAAAAAAAAATTTTTTTACAATTTTTTTTTTTTCAGATTTTTTCATATTGCATGGTTAGAGTGCAATATGAGTTTTTATATAAAAAAAAAAAAATTCAAAAAAATTTTTTTTTTCATTTTTGTTTTTTGACTGAAAAAAAAAAAATTTCCGAAAAAATTTTTTTTTTCGGAATGGAACATTATATTGGAAGCATAGTGGTCATGTAATAAAACAAATACGGCACTTATTATCGTGCAATATGAAAATTTATTTGCACTCGTAAATTCATATTGAACTCGGGCTGCGCCCTCGTTCAATATGAATTTCCTCGTGCAAATAAATTTTCATATTGCACTCATATCATGCCGTATTTGTATAATATTACTAGTTTAATTTAGGAGGTTGCAATCACCTTAAAATACTATGCGTGATGTGGAACAATAAAATAAATCTAAATCTGTGGAAAGCAAATATTAGTAGAACAGAGGTTGAGAACTGCAATTGTGCATGAACATGCCTTTGAAAGTAGTTCATCGTGTGTTTAACTGCAGGTCTCTTGGGCGCCACGAAGGAAGAGATAATAGTCGCATCCCAGGTGGCGCAAGCGAGCGGATCAGGGGCGCCCGTTTTGGCGTTGTTCAAGAATGGTCTTGTGACGAAATGTCTTCCGGGGAAAGCGGCCACGAGGAGTCACTTGAGGGAGGAGAGGCTCATCAGGTAAATTGGCTTTTTTTGGTTTTGAACAAGTTGGAATTATTGTGTTAGCCCAGCTGGAATCTACTCTTCGTAGATGGTTGGAATTATTGTGTTAGCCCAGCTGGAATCTACTCTTCGTAGATTATTGTGTTAGCCCAGCTGGAATCTACTCTTCATAGATTATTGTGTTAGCCCAGCTGGAATCTACTCTTCATAGATTATTGTGTAAGCCCAGCTGGAATCTACTCTTCGTAGATTATTGTGTAAGCCCAGCTGGAATCTACTCTTCGTAGATTATTGTGTAAGCCCAGCTGGAATCTACTCTTCGTAGATTATTGTGTTAGCCCAGCTGGAATCTACTCTTCGTAGATTATTGTGTTAGCCCAGCTGGAATCTACTCTTCGTAGATTATTGTGTTAGCCCAGCTGGAATCTACTCTTCGTAGATTATTGTGTTAGCCCAGCTGGAATCTACTCTTCATAGATTATTTTGTTAGCCCAGCTGGAATCTACTCTTCGTAGATTATTGTGTTAGCCCAGCTGGAATCTACTCTTCGTAGATTATTGTGTTAGCCCAGCTGGAATCTACTCTTCATAGATTATTGTGTTAGCCCAGCTGGAATCTACTCTTCGTAGATTATTGTGTAAGCCCAGCTGGAATCTACTCTTCATAGATTATTGTGTTAGCCCAGCTGGAATCTACTCTTCATAGATTATTGTGTAAGCCCAGCTGGAATCTACTCTTCATAGATGGCTTTGTGGAATTATTGTGTTAGCCCAGCTGGAATCTACTCTTCGTAGATTATTGTGTTAGCCCAGCTGGAATCTACTCTTCATAGATTATTGTGTTAGCCCAGCTGGAATCTACTCTTCATAGATGGCTTTGTGGAATTATTGTGTTAGCCCAGCTGGAATCTACTCTTCATAGATTATTGTGTTAGCCCAGCTGGAATCTACTCTTCGTAGATTATTGTGTTAGCCCAGCTGGAATCTACTCTTCATAGATTATTGTGTTAGCCCAGCTGGAATCTACTCTTCATAGATGGCTTTGTGGAATTATTGTGTTAGCCCAGCTGGAATCTACTCTTCGTAGATGGCTTTGTGGAATTATTGTGTTAGCCCAGCTGGAATCTACTCTTCGTAGATTATTGTGTAAGCCCAGCTGGAATCTACTCTTCGTAGATTATTGTGTTAGCCCAGCTGGAATCTACTCTTCATAGATGGCTTTGTGGAATTATTGTGTTAGCCCAGCTGGAATCTACTCTTCGTAGATTATTGTGTTAGCCCAGCTGGAATCTACTCTTCATAGATGGCTTTGTGTAAATATTTTACCATCAGCAGTAATTCTCTTTGCCAATCCAACTTGTAGGCATTGGTAGCATGGTTCGACATTGACTTGCATAACTCTTGATTTGTGTTTTTCTCCGTCAGTCAGCATTGCCATCTTTCAACATCATTTAAATTTTGAAATTAAAGTTATAATCAGATGTTATTGAATCAATATTTTATACTGCTCCCACAGCTTTAATAGTAGCTCTTTGTTTGTTCTTTTCTCAGCCAGACAGCCCGCCTCCTTGCTCGTCTTCACTACATGGACCTGGATAAATTGGAGCTAGTGAACTCGGAGGGAAAAACTGTCCATATAGAAAAGAAATTTCGCCTCTTTGACGATTGTTATTACATCTTGGATAGGCTGCCCGATGCAGGTGAAGCAACAGACCTCTACCCAAAGTAGGTTAACTTGCTGACTGAGCTGTTCACTAATCTTTCAAGGCTTTTGGAATTGGGTGAAGGTTATGTTGACGCTTTTCCGAGGAAGGATTTACCGCCATATTTAGGCCTATTTAAGCTGGTCGCAACTTTATGTCACTTATCGTCAACTAAGCAATTTGAGCTTCATTATCATAGGATTTTTAGTAATTTTTTACCAAGTTCCTGACTCCCTGTAAGAGGCTACTCTCCCGCTAATAGCTGCTTGCATTTTGTTGTACATTTGCAGACTCATGGGTATCCTAATGCCATAAGCAACAAGTGTCCTTGTAAAACTATGTGTCCCCCGGGTAATAACTGAGAGATAGAAAACTCATTAAGCTTAGGCTGAGATTGGTGAGCTACCTTTGATGCCCTGTGCTGTTGTAGCATCAAAGATAGAAATATTTTTGATCTTAAAAAATATTTTGCATTTAATTGGAACACCTAGTTTGCCTTCTTTTGTTCTTTTCAGGGATGAATTTTTCTCCAAGGAGAACCTGCGCAAAGAGATCAAATTTGCGGAAGATTTCATCAACGGTTTAGGGTTCAACGTCATCTATTCCCACAACGACTTCCATTCCAAGAATCTGGTGTACGATCAAGATAACGGTTGGTATTAATGGAATGTTTTGGACTCTCTTTGAAAATTTGTATTCGCCGATGGCCCGATGGTAAAAGTGTTATGGAAATCTTTGTGACGATCTGATATAATTTCAGAGAGGTTGTTCAAAGATATGAAACAATAAATTTAAAAAAAATTATTTATTATGCATCAGTATCTAGGGTTCTTAGTTGCTGTCCAGTGGCCATTGATTGATTGATTAGTTTGTTGAATGATTGATTGACAGATGATTAATTGATCCAGTAGTTGATTTGAATGTTTGGTTGATTGAATAGTTGGTTGATGATTGCTATATTTATCAATTAATTGATTGATTGAATAATTGATGGAATGATTGATTCTTTGATTTATTGGTTGGTTGATTGGTTAGGTTTTGATTGGTTGGTTGATGAATATTTGATCGATTGATTGATTGACTCTTTTTTTCCTTCAGATGAAATGATGATGATTGACTTTGACATTAGTGGATTCAACCACGAAGGGTTTGACATTGGAGCTCTTTTGGAAGACAAGGAATATTCGAGTTATTTGGGTGAGCTTTTCTTTTGTAAGCCTAAATTCACCTGGAGAACTTAAGATGCTCTAAGAATGGGACTTTGTTAAATATCTTGAAACTTTAAATTGTTGTCTATAACTTGCTTGTGTATATATATATTGTAAGCCTCTAAATAGCAGTAACTAGTGCTGATAGCTACAGTGGGTTAAACTCTTGAGTCACTCACTTGTTTGTGTACAATGTATATATATCCCTGCCGGGTATAAGATGCAAAAATCATGGGTGACATGCTCACTCCTGCAACAGCTAAAAACTCCTCCCCGAGCAATGCCACTCACCTAAACTGTCCACCTATCCTTATTGCTCTATCCTCTCCTTCTGATAACAGCAAATAACAGTGAAACAGCTCCCTTATTTATGTTTTCTGCCTCTACTGTTTTTCCCCACCAGGGGTGCATGCATCTCCATCGTAGTTCCGCTATTGCTCACGTTTAGGACTGGCGCCACCATCTGCCTTCCCGCCAAAAAGATGCATTTGTAACTTCACTTCCTCTACAACCACTCTTTACTTATCTTACAATTATTACCCAAATGCTATTTCAAATGGTCAGCATGCAACACGGGGCCAGATGCCCATGCAGGTAGAGGAGGGGGGGGGGGGTTAATTATTCCCCATTATAGTCCTGCCGCAAATAATGGGTAAATCTAGTTATATATATTTTCCAAAAAGTTTGTCTACTACAAGTATTTTAGGAAATGAGAATTATTTTGAGGTAATCTACTTTCACTCTGCTTAGTGTTACAAGGATGGAAAAAGGACACGAAATGACAAATAGGAATCGATCAGTGAATAAAAAACCAAATGACGCCAGGAGTAGAAAAAATATTGTGATTCAAAGTGTTCAGAGGAAATGAGTCAAATGAGTTGACTTATAATCTGTTTCTTGTAGGTATTTGTGGCCCGCATGATCCCCCAGATATGACAGACGATGAGTTGCGTCTCTGGGCGAAATATTACCTGCAAGAAAAAGCCGAACTGAAGGGGCTGGGGGAGGAATCCGTCAGCGAGAAGGAAATAGACATCTTTGCCCTGAAGTGCAGGATTTCCGCTCCTGTGAGTTACCTACTGTTGTAATTTAATTAAAATAAAATTGAAACACCTTTTCAGTCCTGTAGAAGAGAAGTCTTCAAAGTCACTCAAGTTGGCAAGCTTATAAATTGTTTGTTCCTGCTTTTAAAAAAGTTGACGTTTATCACTTAGACTTGCAGGATGATTTTCCCAGTTTTCTTCATGTCAGTAGCGAAAATAATTTATTTTTTATTCAAAACTTTATTCCAGACAACAAATGTCCATAAAAACAAAAACATAGCACATAATTAGACATCGCCAGAAGATACTACAGAGACGTTGTTACACATACAACTGGGTCCTCTAGTGTTTCCGTATTCTATATGTATACTATACTGGTCGATATCAAATAGTTGTCTCTCCATCTTATTCTTCTCTGTTGCAGTATTTCCACCTGATGACGATCATGTGGGCGCTTGGTAACCACGACAACCCAGAGATGAAGGCCACGGACACATTCTCCATTGTGGAGTGAGTCTGTGACTTTTGAAATTTTAAAAGATTATTTATACATGTTTATTGATCACCTGTTGGTGTAGCTGCTTGTGAAGTTGATTGGTTTTTTGTCAATCAATTTACAGACAAATTTTTTAAACTCCTGGGTGTATTAGGCCTACATTTAATTTATTGGAGACAAAAAAGTAAAGTAAACATTTATTTATTTATTAAAACATTTTTTAAACTTTAAAATTGCATTGACATGACAGGGAAATTACCATTATCTTTGTATTTAATTGAACTTTTCAGCTCGGTTTTGTGTGTATTCATATTTGTTTTCCTGTACAACTGCAAATGTAGAAGAGAGAACATTCCTGAATCTATTTTATCTTTTTCCAGAGTGGCCAAAATTGCTCGAAAGCTTTATGAAGAAGGAAAAACGAAATTTGCGGAACGTGTTGAGAAATTGAATAAACTTCAACAAGAGTCCTGAAGACTAAGAAGGAATTAAAGACTTTAAAAAACTGAAAATACAGCGCAGCGCTCAAGTTGCAAAACTTTTTTTCTCAGGTATATTATCGAGTCTGTTCTAATTGTCATATATGAAAATAAAATTTTTAGGTATTTTATCTGTGCATTGATTATTTTTTCGATCCTGATTTATATCACGTTTCCACAAAGTTTCCAGGATGGAAAAAAAAGTTTTACTGTTCAATGTGTCTCTCATAATGGTCTCCCCAAGCTAGTAATGTGGTGAAGTTGTCTTGTGAATTCATGAGTGAAAAACAGGTAGAGAGCTGCAAAAATGCTTGAAAAAAAAAAATTCTGTTAAATATTGGCAAGTTATGAAAACTGAGTACTGAGTCACAATTATTTTTTTGACAAAATTACCATGATTTTTCATTCACTTTTATAACTTCTTTCGGCTCTTAATTAAAATTAAATGCAATGAATTTGGGCCATGTTGGCAAAACTACACTCTGAGTCTACTCTGAGTGGTTCGCCTACCTAGAGGCGGAACCTACAGGAAGAAGAAGAAGAAGGCAATAGTCAGCTGCGGAGCTCCGTAGGGTACCAAAGATGTGCACAAGCAGTTTTCAGTTGAATTAATTGGACTTCTAAGTCATTCAATTGTACACAAGGTTTTGACAGACCCCAGAGTCTGATTTCAGATTCATTGGGAAGGTAGCAAAAATCTGTGGGCACAGGTGGCGCACACAGCACCTTGCTCACTGCAGTGCCCTCTGGTAGCTTTTTCCTTGTCGAGTAAGCGGCTTCTTCTTCTTCTTCTTCTTCTTCTGCTGCGTGCTTGTATACCCCGGGTCGCCGGGTAGCATCACTCTGAAATAGACAATACCATTGGTTACCCATTGTGTTGTTATGTCAGAGGAGCTGCACTGTTAAAGTTTAGGTAGTCGTTTCTGTCAGTTATTTTCACTTTCTTTTCTTTTATGTCTCTGTCCGTATATTTTCTTGTTTATATTTGTCATTTATTTTAAGTTTATTTTATTGCGTGTTTCGTAATTGTTTAGTTGTTTTGTTTTATTTATTTATTTTTTTTTCCAGTTTTTTTTTTTTTTTTTCTGTACTTTTAACTCCCTTCAAGTTTTTTGATAATTTTGCCTATGTTCTCAGCTGTTTTTTCTAGTATGTGTCTTGATCGGCTGAAGATATTCATTTCGTTTATTGTAAGGTTACATTTTTTTACTTCTGGGCAATTTTCCAGTATATGAGTTTGGGTTTCGTCGGTCAGTCTGCATAGCCGGCATGTGTTGTCTGTGTATTTGTTTCTGTAGTTATTTTTTACGTCTATCATTCGGCATCTGGTTTTGAATATGATACTAGTATTTTCCCTTGTTAGGGTATCTGTGTAGGTTGCTTTTTCGTTCATTAGGTATCCCGTTGTTAGGTGTTCTATTTTGCTTTTTCCCCGGGCATTGGTAAATAGTATATTTCTAAATTTTCTGTGTATTGCCTTTCTTATGTGTTTTTTGGCTTGTCCTTGGGTCATTGTGTTTAGCCTTTCGAGATCAATCCTATATTTTCGGGCAGTCATTTTTATATTTTTCATCCAGTCAGTTTGGTCTTCTTCCTGTGTTAGGAATTTAGTTAGGCTGGTTGGGTTTTTCATAATGCGGTAGTACATATTTATTTTCTTTTTATCTATGATTCTCTCTACGTCCAGTAGGTTAGTCTCAATATATAACGTCTCTCGGGGGGTGCTTTGTGGTGTCATTAGTATCCTTTTAATTATGTCATCTAGGATTTTGTTTAGAGTCAGCATTTCACTCTTCGTTGGTATCCATGTTTCACTGGCATATGTAATGACAGGTATTATGCATGTTTCTAGAAGTTTCCACACCATTTGCATTTGTATGTTTCTAAATGTCTTATCGTGTAGCAGGTTCAGGATTGTCTGGTAGGCTGCTTCAGTTTTCCCTTTTATAGTTGTTATGTGGTCCTTTAGGTTTAGTTTTTCATTCATGGTTAGGCCTAGGTATTTGTAGTGGTCTATATATTCAATTTCCATGGTGCCAAGGTATACCTTTTTATATGGTCTTTGATTCTTGGCGTCGTATCCTATTTTCAGAAGTTTCGATTTTTCCTTTCCAACACAAGCAACGACCAAGAAGAGCTGCAAGAAAACTTCGTTCTGTAAGTAGAAATATTGAATAACAAGACCTAAACGCATCAAAAACAACAACGAGAAACGAAGTACTACATCTAAACTATACGAAAAACCACCAAGACGGCAAGACGGCGGCGAAACAAAACTAATAAACGAAAAATGGACACGACGGCTGGGGCCAAAATGGCCGACCCACGCCTGAACGAACCCAAAGAAGACAACAACACGAAAACCCTAAACGAATACGACAACAAGGTAATGGAAATAGATGATACTATGCTAAACGAAACCGAAAATGAAACTAAACGAAACGAATCACTAAACGAAAACCCAAACGAAAGAAGCACCCCCCAGAAGATGTTGACAACAACCAACCAAAATGAAAACAAGAACGATACTGATGAAGAAGCAGACGATGATCTCCTAAATACCAGCACTGACACAATCAACGTGAACCTAATAACCAAGGAAATGGAAAACCTTCTAGACGAGGTAAGAAATACTAGCTGTAAGACAACATTGGAAAAGGATAGCAACGATACTGAAATATATAAACGAAATGATGACACAATTACTTCTGAAAGCGACAAACAAAATAGTAATACTGAAACGAACAATTTTTCACAATACCTGAATGCAACAGACGCCAGCAATGCCCAGATAAATAAAGAAGCTAACACAACTAAAATTGTATTACAGGAAGACGAAAATGTACGAAGATCAGCACGGCAACAGGCACGTAGCCCACCAGACTTCCTGAGACTGGCCCGAGGGTCAACATCCCCCAAGAAAAAAAATCGACGAGGCAAATTAGGACCCGACAACACTGAACGAATTGGTGAACTAAAGAAACAAGTACAAGCGAAAAATGAACTATTGAAAGACAAAGAAGACGAAATCAGTGAACTTAAAATACGCCTTGCCGATGTAAACGAACGTGTGGAGGAAGACGAAACGAAAATGTACGAATACTCGGAAGAAATAAAAAAACTTAGAAACGACATCGAACAACAAAAGAAAATGAACGAGCAGAATTCAGCTAAAAAAGACCTACAGCCTGACCAACAACAGAGAATCAATGAACTGAAAAAACTTAACAAGGCGTTGAACGACCAAAATAACACTTTAATGGCAACCAACACAGAGATGAGAGACATCAACGAAAAATTGAGGGAAAAGATAAGCACACAGAAGCGAAATGAAGAGAGTAACAAAGACTATAAAGCAGAGAAAGAACAATTGACTATCCAACTATTCGAAAAAGACCAGGAACTAAAAAGGGAGAAGATGAACTCAGCGGGGATCGAAGAAAAGATAAATGACAAATGGGAAACAGATTACAGACGACTAAATGACAGATACAGACAGGAGACCAAAGAGATGGAACAAGCGATAAACCAACTCAGAGACGCAAACCGGATTAAGGACATAGAAATAGAGGAACTTACACTAGCCAATGAGGAATACAGAGAATATGTAGACGAAGTCAGACAACTCAACTCGGTACAAGAAACGATAATACAGAACTTAAGAGAAGACCGAAAAAGACATCACAGAGAAAGTGAATCATCAAATAGTGACCAGAAACAAAAGAAGCAAAAACTACAAGAGAAGGAAACGAAAGGGAGAAAGGAAAACAGAACCGAGACGCAACCAATAGAAGTCCAAACAGACAAGACATCACGGAAACGCAGCTATGCTGAAGAGGTAGAGCGCAAAGAGCACGAGACGAACCGAAACGAACATAACACGAAACGAAAAGACGAAGGAGCGAAACTAGACGACACAACACGAAGAAATGACCATAAAAAGCGCAAAGAAGACGACCCCAAACGCACAGATACCTCGCCTGACACTGATAAAGAAACAGACAAAGAAAAGAAGAACCTTAACAGCACAAAGGAAAAACTGCCAAAGCGAACAGAACTACCCAAGACGGACAACGAAACAGACGACGAAGACAATATAAAAGTGAAAATGCCCAGCTACGAAAGATCAAGAATAATGATAATCACCGACATCAGCAAGAACAGACTACTACAGCAACTTAAACAAACAACGAAAGACAAGACGTACTACAACCTCGACATTGAAACTAATATTGAATCGCTGGAACGTATAACGAAAGACCGCGGGACTATCGAAAAAATTGAAGAAGCCGACCAAGTCATTATACTAAGCGGAATGAAGGATATACGAAGAGGGGCAACGGGACGAGACTTATGTAAACGATTGGAATCAATCTCGAGGGACTTAGGACGCCTAACGCTAACCCAGATCAGAATCTGTCAACTACCACCAACCGAAGGAACAACAGCACTGGCACGAGAAACTAACTCATTCAACGAAACCCTAAAAGAAAGAAGCGGATACCATATAAACCTGGACAGAATATGGAGACTGAAAATGGTACAAGCGTTAGAGGAAAACAGAACTTCGATCACTGACCTAGGTATGGAGAGGATAGCAAAGGACATTGATACGCAGGCACTACCGGGCAACTTCGCACTACAACAAAGGAAAAAAACAATCACAATCAGGAGACAAGACACTGCACACATAATTGGAAGAGAAGGAAATAACATCAAGCACTTACAACGCACCTACCGAGTCCAGATGTCGATAAGAGAAAATGAAAATGATGCCACAGTGATCATCAAGGCCCATCCCGACCGAACGGAACAAGCTATAGAAGAGATACGATACCAGCTGTTCAACAGACTAGACCGGCAAGAGAGAAGATCAAGAGACAGTAGCCCGTACTAAAACAAAGAAAACCGACACTATACCGAACACTAAACGAAACACGAAACGGAAACCAACAGAAAACCCCAGAAGAAAGATGAACATGGACATGAATGAATTGCTACCAAATAACGAAAAAGAACACACAGATGGAGATGGACGAACCAGGAGAAACACGAATAACAATGGTAAGAAAAAAGCAAGACGTAGCATTAAGAAAAGTTCTACCAAATATGTGAAAATATGGTACAATAATATTAACGGTTTAACTTCTAAACTCCCCAGCCTACAAAGTATACTAGACATAGATACTCCACATGTTGTAATAATAGTTGAAACAAAAACTAAGAAATGCCCTAAGATAAGAGGTTACACATGGATAAAAGAAGTAAAACCAAACAATGCCGGAGGGGTGGCAATAGCTGCCAGAAATGATATCGCCAATTACGCCAACGATATAGATGTTGAAAAAGACGAAGAAATGGAAATAGCATGGATAAGAATCAAAACAAAAATGGGAAACTTGCACATAGGTGGCTATTATGGAAAACAAGAAGGCGCAAGAAAAGAAGAAGTAGAACACGAATACTCCCAGCTGAACACACAAATATTGAGACTAAAGAGGGAAGGCCAAGTTGTATTAGCCGGAGACTTTAATGCGAAACTGAAAATAGAATCACCGGAGGTACAGCAACAAGAAAGCCGGAATGGAAGCATACTAACACGAACTATGCATGTAACAGGACTAGAAGCTATAAACACAAACCCACAAACAACTAGATGGACACGAGTTAACCGGAACAAAACAACAGAAAAATCAGTGATTGATTATATGCTGACCAACCCTGGAATGAAAAGTAGCATGACAGAAATATCGATTGATGAGGATGGAAACCACCGACCGAAAGGGAGAAACGAAACTGACCACAACACAATCATAGCTAAGTTCAAAATAGAGGCAAATAAAAGAGAACCCAAAACAGCTAGATGGAGCATTACGGAGGATACTGACTGGTACAGATATAACCGAGAACTAACGGACGAAAATATTGACACTTATGAACACATGACACACGCCATAACTAAAACCTTAAGTAAAGTAGCAAAGAAAAGACTAGTAAGAAGTGACAAAAACAAACCGGGACCAATGGCCAAAAGACAAAACAAAATCATGAAGGAAGAAAAGAGAAAATTCGACAAAGAATGCAAACAGAATGGACCCGAAAAACACCAGCTATACGACAACTATATCAATGAGAGGAAGAAACTAAGGAACCTATTAGAAAAAGAAGAAAAGGAAAGACTAACTAGCGTCACGAAGAAACTCATCAAAGACGGAGGAGTTAAGTCCCCATACTTTTGGAAGCTACGGAACCAACTCAACGGAACAAAACAACCTCACTATGACCTCATAACCGAAAATGACGAAAAGATACATGACCCTGAGGAAGCCAAGAAAGAAATAGCAAAGTACTACAGAAAACTGTACAAGCCACGGCCTGAAGTGAATGGATATGAAAGATGGACACAAACTATAAATGACCAATACGAAACACTAAGGAAAGAAATGAAAAACCTACCCACCACGGAACCAATAAACAAAAAAGAAATGAGAAAAGCGATAAAAAAGATGAAGGACAAGAAAACACCGGGACCTGATGACATACCAAACGAAGCAATCAAAAACATGAACAATCGAAACACCGAAAAAATGAGAGAAATATTTAACCAAATACTAAAAAAAGACAACATCCCTAAGGAATGGGCAAAAAGCTATATCACTAGACTCTACAAAGGAAAGGGGACAAAAGGAAAATGCTCGTCAGAAAGAGGGATAACACTTAGCAGTAACATAGGTAAACTGTTCGAAAGAATAATCAACGAAAGGATAATTGAAAAGATAAATATAACAGATGAACAGGCTGGTGGCAGAAAGGCAGTGTCCGCATTGGGCACTCGCCCGGTCGCCAAACCCGACCTCAAAAGGGACTGGGCGAGTAGCCTATTGCTTGCAGTGGTCCAGGCTGGCGAGTAGCTTCTTGCAGACCTATTAGCGCCAATAACTACTTGCGTCATTTGCGAGCATAGACAAAGCAATTAGCAAGGCTTTTGAAGTCTTAAGGGGTCAGGATGGACCTGGATGGCAATCTAATCATCTGATTGCAATTCAGACTGTTTTGGCTTTCTTGTGACACCTTCTGAAGATAACTTTTACCCCTTTCTGTGAAATGCTATTGATATGACCTGTCAAAGCTGACACTGGCAGCTGAAGTGCAATTCAATTGATTAGGCCTAGCTCTCAATGTACAATTGCCCATGCCTTGATTATACTTCACTATCATGTATATTAATGGAACAAATGGTCCCACACTAAAAACATAGAATCAAAAGAAACTGGTAAACCATTCAAAACCATGACTTTTATTTTCTCAGCCTTAGTGATCAATTTGTGAAAGAAAGATTTTTTTTTTTGGCAGAGAAGCTTGATTGACCAGAGCTATAATAAAGCACATCAAGCTAATTAATTAATTGTTTAGGAATTTTAAGGAAACAAATTGATAAATTCCATCTTTAAAAATATGACGGATATAATATGGACCAGCAAGAATATGCCCGGACCAGTAGGTCATCAGAGCTACTGGTCCGTCTGGACCACTAGCAAATTCAGTGAAGCGCAGACACTGCAGAAAGGGGAGAGCAACCACAGATCATATAAATGTACTGAAATCCATAATCAGAAAGAATAAAAAGCTGAAAAAACCAACCTATGTAGTATTCCTAGATGTAACCAAAGCCTATGACAAAGCGTGGTTAAAAGCAATAATGTATGTATTACACAAAGAAGGACTAAAAGATAGAATATGGGACATAACCGATAAACTAAACAACAACCTGGAAGCACAAGTGATAACCCAGTTTGGTCTGACTGAAACCATACACATCGAGGACAGTATTCGACAAGGAGGAGTACTATCGGTTATACAATACGCACTACTGATGGACGAGATATCTAAACAAAACAAGACCCATAACATTGGCCAAAAGATACCAGGAACGGACAATTGGATTAACACCCTACTATGGATGGATGATGTAGCTCTGATAACAAACAACCTAGACCACCTAGAGAAACTATTAGCAAACACAGAACACATAGCGAACAAATACCACATAAGCTTTGGAAAGGAAAAATCGAAACTTCTGAAAATAGGATACGACGCCAAGAATCAAAGACCATATAAAAAGGTATACCTTGGCACCATGGAAATTGAATATATAGACCACTACAAATACCTAGGCCTAACCATGAATGAAAAACTAAACCTAAAGGACCACATAACAACTATAAAAGGGAAAACTGAAGCAGCCTACCAGACAATCCTGAACCTGCTACACGATAAGACATTTAGAAACATACAAATGCAAATGGTGTGGAAACTTCTAGAAACATGCATAATACCTGTCATTACATATGCCAGTGAAACATGGATACCAACGAAGAGTGAAATGCTGACTCTAAACAAAATCCTAGATGACATAATTAAAAGGATACTAATGACACCACAAAGCACCCCCCGAGAGACGTTATATATTGAGACTAACCTACTGGACGTAGAGAGAATCATAGATAAAAAGAAAATAAATATGTACTACCGCATTATGAAAAACCCAACCAGCCTAACTAAATTCCTAACACAGGAAGAAGACCAAACTGACTGGATGAAAAATATAAAAATGACTGCCCGAAAATATAGGATTGATCTCGAAAGGCTAAACACAATGACCCAAGGACAAGCCAAAAAACACATAAGAAAGGCAATACACAGAAAATTTAGAAATATACTATTTACCAATGCCCGGGGAAAAAGCAAAATAGAACACCTAACAACGGGATACCTAATGAACGAAAAAGCAACCTACACAGATACCCTAACAAGGGAAAATACTAGTATCATATTCAAAACCAGATGCCGAATGATAGACGTAAAAAATAACTACAGAAACAAATACACAGACAACACATGCCGGCTATGCAGACTGACCGACGAAACCCAAACTCATATACTGGAAAATTGCCCAGAAGTAAAAAAATGTAACCTTACAATAAACGAAATGAATATCTTCAGCCGATCAAGACACATACTAGAAAAAACAGCTGAGAACATAGGCAAAATTATCAAAAAACTTGAAGGGAGTTAAAAGTACAGAAAAAAAAAAAAAAACTGGAAAAAAAAATAAATAAATAAAACAAAACAACTAAACAATTACGAAACACGCAATAAAATAAACTTAAAATAAATGACAAATATAAACAAGAAAATATACGGACAGAGACATAAAAGAAAAGAAAGTGAAAATAACTGACAGAAACGACTACCTAAACTTTAACAGTGCAGCTCCTCTGACATAACAACACAATGGGTAACCAATGGTATTGTCTATTTCAGAGTGATGCTACCCGGCGACCCGGGGTATACAAGCACGCAGCAGAAGAAGAAGAAGAAGACTGGCCAACGACATGATTTTGTAAACTTCCTCAACAAGGATCCATGGCAAAAGGTGAACTTGTGAAAAGTTTTTGTTGTCTAAATAAGTTCAGAAAGCTGTTAGTGTGTTGTCTTTTGCAGATGTACATGCAAGATTGTGTAGGGAACAACATCACAGACTTGTCACTTTCACAAGAGAGTTGTGAGTGAAGTTGTGGGGTTTTGAGAGGCTCTGTTCTGGCTGAGCTGAGGGCATGTCATTTTGTCCATAGGCGGATTTCAAGAGAGAGAGGGGGAGGGGGTCAGGGGGCCCTTGCATCTGGGCAAATGAAATTATCAATGCAAACCCCATGTGCAAAATCAAGGTCAAACAAGTTATTTGCAAGAGCCGAAGAAGGGAGTATTTTGAGGGGTGAGGGGATAGTTCCGTCTGCCTGTGAGTTTGTCATTTGACACATTGCCACGGTTGAAGCTCTTGTTGCCTCCAGCGGGCCAGGGCCGCCATGCTGCTCCATATGCTTATTTCTGGCGTACGGTACACCTATGAACTGTATGCAGTGGCGTCAGTGTAGGTGGTGGGGCATTTTTGGCCAAAGTATACATGTTTCTGAATCATAAAAATTATAATTTTCCCCCTGACATCTTCCACGCAGGAGTGACCACTGTTTGCCCCTCCACTTTAAAATGAAACTGACGCCCCTGCACGGGGGAGGGGGTTATTTCAGGACCCCCTCTGAGACCTTATCAAAAATGTATTTGAGGTGTCACAAGAGCATTTGGGGGGTCAAAACCCCCTTAACCCCCCCCCCCTTATTTCGACCACCGCATGACCCTGGTCCTTCTGAATTGTATTGATCATGTTGATTGCCAGATGCGAGACACAATGCTGTATATTTTTTAGCAAACTTCATTGTGCTCTCTGAATTATAAGGGTCATAAATTATCTTAAAAAGAAAAATCTATGTTAACCTCTTGACAAAATTGCTTGAGTACTTCCTGAACACTCACTAAATCAGCTTATCTATAAATCACACCACATAATATATTAGGGCTCTATTCTATATTTAGACTTTGTGATGTAATAGTCCTACCACAAATTGATTCACTGGTCTGGGCTGGTTTGATAAAAGAAAACAATTGAAGTCTTTGTGACTTGTGTGTATAGCAAAATTTTTAAAAATTATTCTTTGTAATATTCAAGATTTATAAGGAGGTAAGGGGGTCATGTCTGAATAAAAATTAACCTTCCTTGGATGTCAGGGGGGGGGGGGTCTGTGCTGTTCTTTGAATCACTGCTGTGATGTATGATGTTGACACAATGTTTTATTTCTATGAAATGATGTTGCATTACACATTCATCATGCTACTGATTAAATATCCCCTGATGTGTTAAAAAAAACATGGGAAAGGAACAGCAGTCGATCTCATCTCATTCGCCGCATTATCTGGCAAATTGGCAATCCAACCCCCTTCAGGCAGTTTCTAGACACACCTGACTATCGCTTTCTATCTTTCTTTTTTTAGAATTAAGTGTCATGTTGTAACATCAATAGAGACACTTGTTATCTCTTGAGTTGAATATCTTCGTTTCAAATTGTCACAGAGATAATGAGAGTGGCATTTTGCATTCGGGGATATCATACAAAGGTCAAAGTTCAACTGAATACAATGGATCTCCCGAGTCAGATGATGATGATGTCACTATTGCATAATACATGGTTGAATACATGAAATGAAGTCAAGAGTGTTTCAGACATTCAACAGAAACTTTTAAGGGAACATTTAAAGAGAGATGTTTGTTGTTGCATTGAATGGAAACCCTTTACTCTGCAGCTCTGTTCCACTTATATGATGTATTTTGTTTGCTTTGCAGACTCAGCCCACTGCAGTCTGCAGTGTACTGCAAACAGATATTGAAGAATGAAGAATGTGAAATAAGCAGAGGATATCTGGGATATCAAGGATGTCAGGATAAATAGGACAATATTATATTTTTATACTATATGGGACACTGATGCCATGTGGACGCCTAGTGCAAGACTGGGAGGTCATTCATTGAGGCAACTTACCATGCTGAAGGAGAAGCAGGAGGAGCAAGAAAAGCAGGTCTGTGGATCTTGGGTCACTTGAGACAAATGCCATCGACTCATACAATATATCTCTAATTGAGTGGATGACCTTGAGAGTGTCAGGTCAGTTGACCGCTTGGTTTTATCATGACTGAGGGAAACGAGCAAGATGGAGTAGGCGAGAAGGAGGAGGGGGAGAAGGTGGAGGAGAAAGAGGAGGAGGAGGAGGAGAGGAAGGAAGAGGAGGATGGGAAATTAAGGGAGTCAAAGGAGGAGGAGAAGATGTTGAAAGATAACGAGAATCAAGAGGAAAAGGTCGGAAATGACGTTAAAGACAATGACAAAGCGGCTGTCCAGTCAGATGATGATCAAAAGGAAAAGGCTGTGATAATCGCATCGGAGGGTAAACAGGCGTTCGAGAGCAAGGCCCTGGATGGCGGCTGGGGTTGGTTCATAGTGTTGGGGTGTGCCCTCATGCATCTGTTGATCGGAGGACTGAACCGCTCGTACGGAGTCATGTACATGGAACTGCGACAGAGGTTCGGAAGTTCAGCGGCCGTCACTGCTTGGATCGGAGGGGCCGGTGTGGCCATCAGGATGGGTCTGAGTGAGTTATTTCATTAATTGCTTTTAATATTGCTTTTAATCAGTCTGGTGAAAATGAGAACTGCATGCTGCTGCCACCTGGCACAAAAGTTTATTTTCTATGCTACAGCATTGCTGTCCCAAGAAATAGTACCAGTTTCATGGCACCTTCAAAAAATTTCTATTCAACATTGATGTATACCAGAGTCAGACTCGGCAATCACATTCTCTAAGGAAGTAGACAAGGCCATCAGCACACTCAGAAACAGCCCCGGTGTCTTCCAGACAAAATTGTGTGTCTTCCTCTGGTCGAAAGTAGGTGGACGCTCGCAGGAGCTCGCTGAATAGCACACTAGTCACTAGGTGGCAACACAAGACAGCATATGTTCTGATCTGTGGCAATGCAAGAGCACTCCACTTGTAGACAGGCTTGTAATGATATTGTTATATGTTATTTAATATTATGATATCATTCAGGTAGGACAAGTGACAGCCTCAATGATTTGTTTTTAATAAATTGCATTTAATTTATCATAGTCATTGATTGATATTTGAGTCACCAGAGGTATAAGGAGACACTCGGCCAGTCATCCAATGTGATAAGGAGTACTTGATCTAATTTTGACTACTCAATGATTGTATATTAATATAATAAACATACTTACATTTAGGCACAGGCCCCTTAAGAACAACTGTCCTGGAAGTTCAAAAGTTAGAATGCTGAAGTTGTACTTGACGCAATTGATAATAAGATTACGAAAAATGAATGAAGTTAATGAAAGCTGATTACAGATATTGATAGGATGATTGATGACTTAAGTTTTTTACGCCTATTGGGTGTTCAGTGAACAAGGGTGGATCCAAGATTTTTCACTGGGCAGATATGGTAGTTACTCAGTAGCCTGTCTGTAGGAAATCGCAATATTCCAAATAACACTATGTTTTTTAAAAATAAACTCTTATCTTTCCCGTTCTAGGTCCAGTTGCAACAGCGCTCTGCAGCCGCTTCTCCGTCCGCTCCGTGATGTTGGTTGGGGGCGTCATTCTGTGGGTGGCCATGATCATCTGTGCTTTTACCCCTAACACGGAGTTTATGTTCTTCAGCTACAGTTTCCTAACAGGTAATCATTGTGAGGTATAAAATTAGTAGTTGAAATTACCTTTTCTTGCTGGATTTCGGAGCAAGAATTATTTGTGAGTTCAATTTGTTGAGAAATCCGATTGCTCCAAAATCAAGTTACTCGAGATACTTTTCCCTGAGGCCATCCTATTTTTAGACAGCAACAGGATAACATGTCTTAAGCCGTTGGACAACAATTCGGGGGGGGGGGGAGGGTCAGTCTAGTGGTAGCGTGCTAGACTGCCAATCGCTGGGTCCAGGGTTCGAATCCAGCTCTTGCCGGGTCACCTGGGCCTATGTTGGACGGCTGTTTAAATCATCCTTCACCTCATTGCCGTGTCCTCCTCCTGTCCTAATTAGCCTACCAAGTGCATAAACACAGGACGTAAAGCCCCAATCATCCATCCATCCAGGACAACAATTCTGTATTCCTCAAATCCTCAGTGCAACTCCGTTCCAACAATGATAACTAGATTGAGTCACAAATGTCATATTGGATGTGGATTTAATTAACATTGATTTGTTTGGCATTGATTTGGTTGCAGGCATAGGAGGCACAATGGTATACACCCCACCGATTGTTCTGGTCGGCCAGTATTTCCATCGACTGCGAGGGATTGCCGTGGCCTTGGGTTCCTGTGGCTCCGGCCTGGGCATGTTCATCTTTCCCCCTTTGATTGCTTTTCTCTTCGAGACGTTCAGCTACTCCGGGGCGTGTCTCATCTTGGCAGCTGTTATGTTGAACTGTTGCGTCAGTGGCGCTCTGATGCGTCCTCTCGACCAAAATCACAAAAAAAGGCATAAGACTCCATCTTCCAAATCGAAAGACGGCTCCTTGAAAGATGGCAAGAAGGAGTTTGACTCGCAAAAGTTGAAGAAGCAATACCTGGACACATCCCTGATGAAAAACCCCGTCTTCCTGGCGTTTGCTCTTTCCCAGGGGTTCATCACGATGTCGTACTTCGCGGCACAGATGCTCTTGTCCGATTTCGCCAAAGTCAAAGGGTCCTCTCTGCAGGAGTCAGTGCGTCTCCTCTCCTACCTGGGAGTGTCGGACGCCATCGGACGTTTGTCCGGGGGGTTCATCTTCGACATGCCCCTCGTCCGACCACACAGGAGGTTGGTCTACAACGTCTATATCTTCATCTCAGGTTGGTTGTGTAGCTCTTTCACAGGAAGATGGTGTTATACCTTACAGTAATGATTTTGAGTGTTCGTACAAGCACGTACGTGTTGTTGTCAATCCCATGTTGCAATCTGCGGATTCTTGTTTTAAAATTTTAAAATTCGATCAATGTTCATACAAATGGAAAATTGAATAAAAATCTGCTTATTTAAAAATGTTTGCAAATTACTAACACAAGCGCTTCTTAGCGGTTTACTGGAAAAATTCAATAAAATTCATTTGAGTTGCTCAGGGTCAACAAGCGTATTAACTGAGAATGTTCCTCCTTGATTGCAGCGGCCACGTGCTTCCTGTGGGCGGCGTCTGTCTCCTACGTGATGATCGTGGTCGTCAGCGTGATCCACGGTCTCTTCAACGGTCAAGTGGTCAGTCAGCGTTCAGTGATTGCAGCTGACCTGTTGGGGGCTGAGAGACTCCCGAGCACATTCGGACTTACAGTGGCTGTCCAGGGCATTGGCCTCATGGTGGGGCCTTTCTTCGCAGGTTGGTACCTTGTTGATCAATTATACTTCAATGGCACAATACAACCAATGGCCTACCATGTGTACTATTGCACCCCATGGGCAGGGAGACATTGCGGCATTGCCCAAGTGCTCGGTTGATGCCATGGGAAGGGGGGAGGGGATTGGAACCTGCAGTCATGTGCATGCAGACTAGCACCTGGCTGCGGTTCTATAAATATATTGCAACATCGTGATACATTTGTTAATACTGAGTTCACTTCTCCTGAAAAAACAGTCTTATGGGATTAAATTGGGCTAATTAATTGACATCTGAATGCCATTTACTATCTTATTGACTAAACCAGAAATTGGTTTGTAATAGACTTAATTATTAATAATTATATATAATGGTTAAGGTGGTTAGTTGAGGATCCAATCATTAATACTATGCAGACAAATCCAGTTGAACTGAGCTAGCTGCCTGCAGCTTACAATGATGCTGTATCACTGATCTGGTAATAGATGTGTCGTGTGTCTGTTGTCTTTTAATATATATGTAAATATTCTTCCTCAGGTCTGATCAAGGATCGCTTGGGCAGCTACGTTGGCTCCTATCTCTTCTGCGGCGTGAGCACTCTTCTCTCAGGGTTCATTTTCATGATGGGGACGGTTGGAAAGACGTGTCGTCGCAGGGAGTTGAAAGACAGGACTATTGGGTTGTCAGCCTGATTACGATTTATGTTTTAAAACTGTGTTACTTGACAGTTGTGGATTTATGGAAAATTTATTGCTGTTTCTTGTTAAATTGATACCCGTAGCTGAGACAGTTGCCAAGCAACAGTCCGGTTTGTTACTGTTGCTATGAGACAGTTACGGTTGCCAAGCAACTGTCAATTTCTATGAAACAGTTGTGGTTGCCATGCAACAGTGAGCTACAGTTGCTATAAACAATATAGTTGCCAAGCAACTCAACGGCTTTTGTTCCGGAAGTCTGTGATGTGAATTAGAATCCGTGCCAAAGTTGAACGTGGATAGATACTGTTTAATCCGTCTTATGCAAGCGCTGTAATCAAAAACTGCAAACACTCTCCAGTGGAATGTGCTATGGATCCATCAATGTAATTAAGAATTTAAGATTATCGCAAATCAGGATGATTAACTTCTATAGCAATTGCACATTGGCAAATTAACATGACTCAATTGTGACTGTGAAGCTCAAACATGAAATGAATCAATCAAGTGAAAATACTTTATTTCAAGCACATTGGATATCACATGACTTAGTGTATATATATTTTGAAAAAAGTGTAGACATAAAATCTATAGATCTATACACGTATATGTTATGAATATGTTATGTACATACAGAGTGTATAATAAATTGTTAACAATATTTAAAAATATCCAACAATTGTAAAGTCTTTAAAGTGTGTGGGAAATGTTGTTTGCTCAGACTTTGCTGCTTGAAGTTCACTGGTCACATGTCGTATAGCAATCAATTATGCATTTACAAATTAGAAAATGACTTTTGTGATAACGCATTATAATTATGATGAATTGATCATTCATTAGTCAAGCCACTCGAGTACATTGCTTAAATGAAATTATGCAAACAACACCGATTGCCCGTCAAAGGGGTAAGACTCACAAGATAGTCAATAAAAGCAGTTCAAGTGATCAAATAGCATCAAAGGCTGTGGTGGTATTGCAATTACGCAAAATACTAGTTAAGTCCTACTCTCTTGAATTCCCAAGTTTCCTACCCCCGCGGACATTGCATTGCTGCTCATTCACTGTACTTGCTGTATTTGGAATATATTTTGTTACTTGAGATACGCCTTTGCTTCAAGATTGAAGGCACAATTAGGTCAGACATTGGCCGGGCCTGTCCTGCCCAAATGGAAGACCTTGAATTAGTTTTGTTTTGGTTGAAAGATTGGCCACCCACTTCGAAACTAATGGAGGCGTCAGACATCTAGAATGACGTGCGTTGGTAAGCGGCCAATCAGAATGAGAGGGAGTCCTGTACACTGTAACTGACCAATAAGAGAGAGGTATTCAAATTCAAAACGGCAAGTGTTTCCTGCACGTTTCCACTGTTAGCAGCATGGTGGCGTTAGCGGGCACAGAGCGCAACAGGCAAGGGGTGAACCCTCGAAAGAACCTCTTCCAACCTCCCTCCTCCCGATACAACTTCACGGCACAGTCTATGATGTTCTTGAAACGTCTCTGCGACTTGTTGCTGTCGTCCGACATCATGGCGGACTTGATGACGTCCGTGGGGTACGTCGTGACCCAGTACATGAACCCAGCTATACCTCCCGCTAGGAACACCCCTCCGAAAGAGACGTCATTCACGCTGCCGCCCTCTGGTGTGAGGTAGTTGCGAATAAATTCAAAGAAGCCTGAAAGTAAAAAGTCGATCCGTTAATTTTGAAAATAGAGAGACAGAGTGAGAGACGTTTTTTATTTTGACGAAAACAAATATTACAAGCAAATTTTTTTTTTGGCTATAAATAATTAGATTGCGGTCAAGGAGGCAGGAACTAAGTAACTTTCGTAACGCTGTCAATGCTTCCCCCTTTTGGTTAATTCATTAATTGATATATATATTGTATCATCATGCAAGCATGTTTGAGACCAGTGGTGGGCAAGTTAACAAAAAATGTTAACTATGTTAACAGTTAAAAAGTTAATCAATTCCTTAGCTAAGTTAAAGTTAATAAGTTAAAATTTCGGCCAAGTTAACTGAAGTTAAGTTAATGTTATTTTACTTTGATAAAAATAACCAACATATCTTTGAAAATACTTTCTGCAACTGTTTTCTATCAATAGGGCAATAACAAAATTAATCTTTGATAACACTAATCGCCAGGTGGCGATCATGGCTCTTGACTTATATCTCCTAAATATATCTCTTAGAAAATTACTAAAAGAGCTGACAAATCTAGGATACATTTTGAACATTTATTCGAGTGACCTCCAGTGCATCTACAGTTCAATGTCTCACCAAAGTAAGATGCGAGAGCGGGAGTGTTCCTCATAATCGTAGCCCCCACTCCTTGGTACGCCCCCTTCAGGCCGTGCTCCTTCATGATTATGTGACCAGCGTTGAACACGTTGCGATACTGCACCTTCTCGCCCGACTTGGCTCGCATGATCTGGATCTGCATCTTCGTTTTGAACTGGAAATTTTGAAAAGTATACTAAATTGTAATGGGAGTAATTCCCAGCTAAATGATTGGAAATTAAATTGGGAGAAAAAATTACTGAAAAAAAAAAGTGTTGGGGAAATAAAATGAAAAAAAATTTTGAGAAAAGTTAATAATTTGAGGAAAAAAGGTTAAATTTTGAAAAAGAAATATTTGGAAAAAAAAATGTTTGGGGGGGGGATGTTAATTAAAAAACATAGGCAGACAGACAACATTTTTCCAAATTGATAACAATACCTTCTTTGAACTTTGTCGCTGAAGGTAAAAAAACTCCTATTGCACTCTTACCATACAATATGAGTTTTTATAATGTCGTCACATGACAGATTTTGGACAACCAGCGTCACTCTAGTATAGTGGTCATGTATTAAAACAATATCTGTGATCTGTAGATGTTTTACTAAATGAGAATTGCATTTTAAATTAGCAATTAACACGGAACGGCCTCTCACCAGGTCAATTGGTCCCTCCACAAAAGCTGTGATGACGCCCGTGAATGCTCCACACATGAAATACTCGGGAATGGTCAGGCGTTTGCCTTGTCTCTCTGATCCTGCTACCCATGCTGAAATCTGAAAACAAAAGATAAAGTAATTTTTGAAAATTCAAAAAGTGCTGTGTACTATCTACGGTAGCTTACAATATTGCGCTCATGATGAGACTCCTAAAAGATTTAAATATTCTTACTTACAAAATGTTTGACCTAATTAAATGTCTGTTGCTGCCCATGACCTAATTACACCCATTTTGCTACTCATGTGACCTGCATGCACTCTCACTGGTGCTTCTAAATTCTAATCGTCAGTTCAGTCTCCTAATCTAGGATACATTATATTTGTCCAGGCCTATAAACTGTAACGCAGGATCTCAGCTGTTGCTTACCTGACTTGCCTGAAACTCTGCCAGACATTCTTAATATATGTCTCCTTTGTTTTGCCATCATCAAAAGTATGATTTGACTGTTTTCTCTCCTTGAATAACACTTATTATGAAATAGCAAGTGAACCAAAGGACACTAATGTCAGACATGCTGCTATTGAACCTCACTTTGGAAAAGTCCCAGCTCCCTGGCAACGTCACATGACACAGCCAGGAGTCCAGATATATGCAACGTCACCAACCCCACGAGCGCTTGAATAAGGGGCCGACCAGATGATCTTTGGGGGGGGGGGAGGGCTATGGATATTTGGTGAAAAAAAAAAGATTGTTTGCCACTTGACACTGAAAAAAAAGTTTATTTCCAACTGTAGCTAGGGCGAAAAAATTGTTCGTCGACGCACCGCAAACGAAAAAAAAAGTTCGCCTCGGGGGCAAAGTCCATAGCCCCCCCCAACTATCATCTGGTCGTCCCCTAAACCAAAGATTGAATAAACTTACAATGTCATGACAGCTCTGCTATTTTAATTTAGGTGTTTAGCAATAGAGTGTATTTATCGAGCACATATGGTAAGCCAATGCCATTGCGTAACACACACCCTCTTATTAAGTGGTAGAAGGCCTGATTCTCCCCAGTGGGTGCGAGGCACCTCAGAGAGAAGGTGGTGGTAAAGTTATATTCAACACAAATTTTCTAATTAAAATTACTGCACTTGCCCAGAAATATGAATTCCCTGTCACTTGGATTTATTTTCCTTGACTATTTATTACCCGTTGCCTGTAGCACTTGACTGTTTGACTGCATGCAGGCACATAATTATTGTGTCAACAGTCAATTTGAGTGAAAGCATTCGATTTTACTTGTGGCTTATTAAATATTTTGTGCCACGCAAAACCTTGTGTCACATATTTTAAATATATGCTCTATATGTTTGTGGCCCACCAAAAATATAATATTCAGCTGTATTCAATTAGTGAACTGCAGTTCATAAATTTATACCAGTTCCAGATCATACATATTGTTGAAGTGGGGGGGGAGGTGAGTTGGGGCAAGAGGGGGGGGGGCTGAAAAGATGGGCCAAAATTAGAGGGACCAACATGTAGGGGAGGAGGAGGGATAGGGGGCAAGATGAGGGAGTCAGCATAATTATAGGAGGGCAATGTCGGGGGAGGGGGGGGCACAATGAGGGAGTGAAAAGTGTATATTAAAACACATCATCTTCAACTGCAAATTAAAAAGTTACATAGAATCATTGTATCTTATAACTAGCCTTTTTATAGCTCCCCTGTTGAACCTCACTTTAGGAATAAACCAAGCTCCATGATCTTATGATAAGGTCACATGAACCAGCAAATTGTGCAGTCCAATTCCAAGAAACTGGCCTGCCCCTGGGTATGTGAAGCGAGCTCTCAGGAGATCATTTAAAGCAGACTTATTCCTACATTCAAAATAAAATTACAACAACCATAGACAGAGGTTAGACACAATGTTGGAAGTCCATTTTCATTATATAACCTCTCTACCCGTCGTAAGACGGGTACGCTGCTAGTCACTTCACAAGTTTCTAATTGGGTTACGTCAACTTAAAAATATTACCTGATAGTAAGAGGTGAATAGCGTGGCTCTGAAGAACATCTGGCCAACAATGGGAGACCCTGGAAAAAAAGAGAAGTAATTCACATGAAACTTAATTGTTCTACCAGAGCACTTAACAAACTTATGACATATATACATCCTGAATTCCTGATAATAAGACTGTACATAGTTTTGACAATGTTTAAGCAGCGAACAGCTGTTACAGTTTTTATGATGTTCCCCATTTAATTGAAAAAAAAGACAATTTATTAAAAATAAATTTTATTTCAGAGTGTTTTTCACATTGTTCCACATGTGCACAGCGGACAGCTACAGAACATGCAGAAGTGAACCATAAATTATTATAATCAGCTGATAATTTTAACTTCTGTGTTACTTTCTTTGCCAGCATGATTCAGCAAATGCCACAGTTACTATCTTTATAGCATGTTTACATTGTAAGTGTCAAGGATGCACATTTACTTTGTTGTTATAAATTAAGCCTCCACTTTTCCACCATGTACTTATAAAAATTTAGCTTCAAGCCTATATTTATTTCAACTGAAGGCTACAGTGCAGCGATTCATTGAACCAGCACATATATAAATGCCTGTTAACAGGGTTACTAGTGACTTACTACAGCATCATTTATAGGCCATTATATTGTCCCTGGGTCATTGTCACTTCACATTAGTGAGCCAAACTGTAGTAGACCTACTCTGTAGGGAAATTTTAAATAGGTCTACAGGGGCAGATCCAAGAATTTGGAAAGAAGTCCAGTTTGGTGCCGACCAGATGATACCTTGGGGGGGGGGGGCTGTGGATTTTTCATGAAAAACGTTTGTTCAGCACCTGTCACAAAAAAGAGTCAGCTTTGGCTCGGTGTTATGTTAAAATTGTAATAAAAAGTTTGTCACCCAAGTATGCCGGAAAAAAAGTTTTCGTTGCTTTGTGTGCGCAAAAATCCCTGTTTGAAATCCATATTCCCGGCGTCCGAAGTGGCAGTGGTGAGCTTTCCTTACTGAGCGGCATTGGTTTATTCAAGATTTTAAACTTGCATGCATATTACATTTTATGATAGGGATCCGGAGCCATGGACCCCGCTGCCCCGCCCCCTCTGGATGCATGGATCTGTGACCCCCTGAAAATGTTACCAAATCTAAATGAATGATCTGTCATGTAGGGTACTGACCGACTCCCTTGTAGAGGCCTCCTATCCCTTCCCATTTGAGTGTCTTGACGAAGCAGTCGACTAGTCCCTTGTAGACAGGGTTGTGGATGGGCTGGGTCTGCAGTCTCACTTTCAGGGTGTCAAAGGGGTGGCCCACCAGACACACAGCTATCCCCCCAGCTGTCCCTGCTATGCTGTTCTTCAGAGTCCTCAGTAAAAACGACTCGTCCGCCATCGTTCAGTTGTAGTACTCCCTCTGTCTCACATGGCTTATCTATTGCCTTACTGACCTCGAAACTTACATTTTTTGTTTCATTCAAGTTGAACTTTCATGAGCTGCTAGCAGACGCCGGAAGTAGCAGACAGCTGATCGGAGGGACTAAAGCGCCTGCTGCACTTGTCGTTTGACAAAATGTAACAGATCAAAGCAACTCATCAATGAATTATTAAAACCAATAAAAATTCTTTGTCAGTAGGTTAGCGTAATTAAGTGTATCAATGTCCAATGGTTGCAGGCTGGAGTCAACTTTTTCATGGGCTTGGAGTGAGGAGTTTTAGTCCAGCCGAAACATGGCAGACGATGCAAAATCGTCTTTGAAAATGTTCCAAAATGCAGAAAGCTTCGAAAGATGACAAGAAAGTGAAGAAACTGCTGAAATACCTGCGTAAAGACAGGTTCAAGAAGTTCAAGTCGTATGTGGACAGGCATGGGATAGTTTTGAGAGAAGTGAGGAGCGAAAATGGAGAGAATTTACTTCATGAGGCTTGCAGGGCTGGCAAGGGATACTTTCTCAGGTCTGGTTTCACTGTTCAGTGATTACAATATGTTAAAGTCTGGTTATGGTTCTTCATCACTTTTAGAAATTCAATTTCACTTTAATATCGCCAGATGCCCAGATCATTACAACTCGGCGTACGATGCCGTATCCTTGAATAGACCCAACCGACCCCTGATAATCAATTCGCAGCGGCACATGGTCAGTGATCACTTCTATAGCCTGGGCAGGATAACACCTACAACTGCAGTCAAGACTCCTAATTGAGCATCTTGTAATTTCTCAATTTGTCCTATTTTCAGGTACTTCTTGGAGAAAGGGGTGGACCCAATGTTTGCCAATGAAAAGGGAGAAGTTCCGCTGCACGTGGCCTATCAGAAGGTTCTGTTCTCCGGACAGACAGGAGGTAGAGTTCTGATTGGATTTGATGGATTATGCAATACTTACCTTTTAATTCTAAATACATGCTTTAAAAAAATAAAACCAGGATTTTCCAGTCTGTGGTTGATTAGATTATCTAGAGTGTGATTATCACTGGTTATATTACAATCTTTTCAGCCCTAGATGACCTTGTGAGACCCCTCCTGCGCAAGTGTGTGGCTGCGGCTGAAGTAGAGGACCAAAGGGGGCGCAGACCCACGGACTACATGCGCCAGTTTCAGGAAAAATTGGCCAGGGATGAGGTGAGCTTTGACATATATTGAGAGGATTGTTGTGGTGGGAAAAGGGGTAAATTTACATGTCGATTTTCGAGGATAGATAGGAAAGTGCAAAAGATATTTAGACTTGACCACTTTAGGAAGGAAACAGCATAGACATTTTTGTAAATCAGTGTCACATGTCTTTTATTATGTTAATACTAAATGAGTAAATCCTTGTACTATACGTAGGCCTACCTCATTGCCATGTCCTCCTCCTGACCTTGTTAGCCTGAGTGCATAAATACAGGACATAAAGCCCCTAATCAATCATACAGCCTTTTATTATATGTATGTATCTAAAGTTGCAAATTGTTACAGGGAGAGGAAGATGACTCTTCATCAGAAGAAGAAGAAAGATTCCAGAAGAAGGAAGAAAGAGAAAAAGAAGAAGAAGAAGAGATGTGGAGGAGGAAGCTGATGGAGGAAATGGACGACGAGTACGATCAGGAAATCGGGAATTATGACAAAGGTGTGTATTCTGTAGGAAATTGTAAACTTGGAAAATATAGATTTCTTTTTCCATATTTTGATTCTTGGTATATTAGTGCATTACCAAATGCAATTTTATGATTCAAGAGCGATATTTTCTGCACAATTGAAATTTTAAAAAGTCTTAAATAAATGAGTCCAATTTAAAATAATCATACATTTTTGGTGAAAATAATCATTAATCAAATTTTATCTAATTATTTTGTAGACTTCGTGGAGCCTGACAAGGAACCGGACACATTTGACAACTGGGCCGAGAGCATCCACAGGGAGAGGAGGGCAAAGAGGGAGAGAAGTTACTTTGCATTTGAAGAAGAAATTGCCAAGAAGAGGAAGAAGAAGAAGAAAGAAGAAGAAGAAGAACAGAGGAAGAAGCTGAAGGAGATGGAGGAAGAACACAGGAGGTACCAGGAGAGGGCCAAGAATAAGCACAAGGTAACATTGTCATTGACAGATACTTCATTAATTTGTGATGCATATAATTACAATTGTGAAATATTTTGTCTCTGTGTGCTAATCAATGTGATGGGCTGATAGCTCAATTCGTTTAAGATTTGCTTGCCAAAGATTTTACTATGAAGTTAGCAGATTCAAGGGGGCAGGTAGGGTTGGTCTAGTGACAGCATGCTGGTCCAGGGTTCAAATCCAGCTCTTGCTGGGTCACCTGGTCCTATGTTGGACGGCTGTTTCAATTGTCCTTCGCCTCATGGCCATGTCATACTCCTGTCCTAATTAGCCTATCAAGTGCATGAATACAGGACAAAAAGCCCCAATCATCCTTCCATCATTTACAAACGAGCATGATTGTTGCTGACTGTAAATTCCTGGAACATTACTTTGCATTTACAAAAGTTTGTCTCTGCCTACTTAATACCAAATTATTCTTTGCCAATAGCTCAACATGTTATGACGCTTTTTTATAACACAAGATTCACTTTTTTTTTAAATTAACATTGATTCTATTGGTCTATTTGACTAATTACTTATTCCAATATCTTTTCCAGGAGAGATTACTGAAGCACAAGAAGCGATACACGGAGAGAATCAAGGAATTTTTTGCGGCCAAGGAGGACAGAGGGGAGATCGGGTACTCCGACGTCCCCTGGCCGCATTTTAAGTCAGAGAGGCCGAAGGCCGACAAATCTAAGGGCGACAAGTCGAAGGGAGGTGACAGTGCTGAAAGTATGAAGGAGTTCCTACTGTGTGACGTAGATATGAAAGATGAGGCTGCCGTCAAGAAATGTTTAAAGGAGCAGCAGGTCGTGTGGCACCCGGACAGATTCAGCCAAAAATGCGGCCGCTATTTGCGGGAGGAGGATACAGAGAGGATCATGGGAAGGGTCAATTCGATATCTCAACAACTGAACGCTCTTCTCACTGACATAACGTGATGTTTCTCTATCTTAGACAATGTTATTACTTCAATTACTTGTACATATATTGTTGACCTTTTTAGCTCGTCTGTTTTCTTTGAAAACGAAGAGCTATTGTCGTCACTCGGTCGTCGGCGTCGTTGTCGTTGGCGTTGTCGTTGTCCCGGTTAAGGTTTGTGTAAGTGTCCATTTGTTACCTTAGTATTTCACTTAGACTTATGAAATTTGGTACAGGTATTGGCCTTTGGGTATGGATCAGGGAAATATTGAGAAATCCGAGATGGCCACCATTTCATGGCGGCCATCTTGGCAGCCATCTTTCTTCATTCTTCAACTGGCCACTATGGCCTTAATTTTTCGCTTAGAGTTATGAAATTCGGTACAGATATTGGCCTATGGGTATGGATCAGGAACATATTGAGTAATCCAAGATGGCCACCATTTCGTGGCGACCATTTTGGCAGCCATCTTTCTTCATTCTTCAACTGCCCACTGTGCCCTTAATATTTTGCTTAGAGTTATGAAATTTGGTACAGATATCGCCCTGTGGGTATGGATTAGGAACTTATTGAGAAATCCAAGATGGCAACCGTTTCGTGACGGCCATTTTGGCAGCCATCTTTCTTCATTCTTCAACTGCCACTGTGCCCTTAATATTTCGCTTAGAGTGATGAAATTTGGTACAGGTATTGGCCTGTAGGTAGGGATTGGGAACATGTCGAGAAATCCAAGATGGCAGCCATTTCGTGGCGACCATTTTGGCAGCCATCTTTCTTCGTTCTTCAACTGCCCACTGTGCCCTTAATATTTCGTTTAGAGTTATGCAATGTGGTACAGGTATTGACCTGTGAGTATGGATTGGGAAATTGCCGATAAATCGAAGATGGTGGCCATTTTGTGGCGGCCATTTTTGCAGCCATCTTCCTTTCATACTTCAACTGCCACTGTGCCCTTGATATTTTGCTTAGAGTTATGCAATATGGAAATTTGGCCTGTGCGTATGATTGGGAACATGTTGATAAATCCAAGATGGTGGCCATTTTGTGTCAGCCATTTAGGCTGCGATCTTTCTGCATTCTTCAACTGCCCCATGTGACCTTAGTATTTCGCTTAGAGTTATGAAATTTGGTACCAGTATTTGCCTCTGGGTGTGGATTGGCAATAAAATTAGATAGAGTTATTAGCCTGTGGGTGATTATCAGGCACACATTGATAGATTTCACGTTAACAGACGAGCGTTGAAACCGCTTGCGGTTCTGGTTAATGAATGTTTTATAAAAATCTTAAAACCTCATCATGGAATAGTGTTGTTGAAATCTGGTTGTGTTATTTATCAAAGAGTCTCCATCAACGCCGGAGCTTGTGAATTTCATCAGAGGGTGCTTTTCTTTTACATAATGTTTTTTTAGTTCCTGAAATTGTTCTAACTCGAGAGTCTGGCTCTCCTAACAAATATTTAGTGAGTTCTCCATTGCAGGAGAAGCACTCCATTGCTGGTTTCTTCATTTGTGTGTGGTGGTGTCACTGATTCACTTTCATCTTCAACTTGTTTAATGAATTAATTTCGTTATGATTTCATATCTTTCTTGCTATATATTTTATGAAAGAGTCTCCACTGATCTCTGAGCTTGTGAATTTCATCGATTCGAAAGTGTTTCATTAAGAAAAATAAATTCTCAAATAGGCTGAGCTGGTGCAAAATTTCATTGTCACTGTGCGAGTATTTGACGACATTGGTTATGTTGTAGGGGACAACCCAGGGTGGTGTATTCGGAGAGACTGTGCTTTTTTAATCTGACACTAAATAAAGGTGAGAATAGGAGCTAGTGCCAATAAAGGGGCTAGAACTTTAGTAAATATGCTGGGGGCTGAAGAAAGGCTGAAAGGAAGGAGCTCATATTGGTACAACTGGCCTGCCAGGCTGCCAGCCTGAACCTGAGCAACTTCCTGTGAGAGGGTGTTACGAGGGGCGTTCAGAAAGTTTTGACCAATTTTTCTGAGAGATGCTTATATTTGAGCAAGAGTCTTTAAATTTTCAGAAATACATCTTGAGGTATCAAGGAAACAAATGGCCAAGCTGCTTTGAGACACAATATATTTAAATTGTTATTTTGTTGCCATGGAAACGGTAAGACTGAACCAAGCGCAGCTCATTTTTCTAGTGAACTTAGCATTGTGTTTTCCCTGAAATCTTTCAAATTATGTTAAAAAGGACTGCAAACCTGTGCAGGGCCTAATGGCAATTGTGATTGTAACTTTATGATGTCACAATGTTGTGCCAATCCATTGTTTAGCCGTTTACACCTGATTTTTGCACTGTAAAGAGTGATTTTCAATGAGCATTTTACGTGGACCCGAAACACTATCAGAGAGCTTCAATTAAATCGTGTTTTCTCACAGGAAAGAATGGTACGCCAACCCAGGATCTCATTAGGACAGCATTTCTAGATACCTTGATGATGATTTAGCACCATGTGACTGTTGTTTATTCTCTAATCTAAAAGATGAGCTGAGAGGTGAAAGATATGCTACAAATCATGACTTTTGACATGCAATTTTGAGAGCTTTTCTAAGTTAAGACTTTGAAATTTGCTTCACTGCATGGATTGAAAGGATGCAAAAATTTGTTTCATGCCACAGAGAGTACTTTGAAAAATTGTGAAGCTGCTGGTGAACATCTATGTTCACAATTAATTGTGTATATGCAATAAATTTTATGGCGATTTACACGGCTAAATTGCTGAGTTTTATATGAAAAAATAAGCTGCGCTGCCTACCCCCAAGGTGTGGTTTCCATGGCAACAGAAAAGTAAGTTAAACATTGGCCACGGATGTAATATTTTCAGAATCAATGGCAATACACCTGAATTTTGTCCTGTGAAATTTTGATTCAAGTACATCAAGGAGAAAGGCCTGCTACAAAAATTGGTCAGAACTTCCTGAACACCCCTCGTAGGTATAACCACGAGACTTGAAGAATAGTTAGAAATATTTATTCTTCCAATAATTCTTCCAAGACATGAACATCAACGTCATCAGTCATGGCGCGAATCCAAACTAACTATACAACACATGGCACTACAATCACTAATCTTGATTAAAGCCCCACCTGGTGGTCCTGACAGAGGATGCAAAGGGATGTGTAGACATGCATTCTTCAGGTCTATGGAATCCATCTTGGAAGTGACTGCGCTATATGCTGATTTAGTGGCCTGAGATTTAGAATTGGACATAATTTGTTGGCCCCTAGCTTTGGAACGACAAAAAACATGCAATAGAAAACCCTTGACTTCCTTTGGGGGTTGCAAATTTTACTGCGTCTTTCTCTAAAACTTCAGTGGTGTCGTCACTTAAAACCGACAGTTTTCTGCCTGTGGCCACTGTGTCTCTCAACCCAGATTGAAACTATTTAGTTCTTGCCTCACAATTGAAGCTGTCGGTCCACTAACGTTTCTGTGAAAGGATGCACTCCTTTTTTACCCTGGGTTCCCACAGGGTAATTTTATCTAAAAAACCAGTCGGAGAGATTTTTGGAAAAAAGTTTTCCCGGCGTTAATACAGGTGTGGATGTGGTCAAGTGGGCCGTTTTGTGTTCATATAGAACTGAACTAAAATGCGTTGTGGAATTCGGGATAGTTTGTTGTGATTTTTTTTTTTTAAATTAAAAAAAATCCTTTTTTTTTTTCAATTTTTTTTTTTTAATAGTTTGTGTCGTGGATCATTTGAGTCTTGAGGGGCTGTTTTCAAGCTGACCTTGCATTATAATATCGCCCACACGACGATCTTCCATGCGTTTCAAGGAAGGCCAATAATGCATTTGGCAATTGCTTTTTGCAGTGCATCTATTCTCAGAAGCCGTCTAACAATGCAAATTGCAAACCTGCAAGTTCTAAAGCCTTTCTTCACCCTCAGTTTACCAAATTGCCATTGAGAAAGCGCTTGAAGTCAATCTGACAGGTGTCAAAGCTGATAGCATTCTGCAGTGCAGTGCTACTTTGATCTTGTATCCATGGATCTTATGCTTAATTGCTAATTCCCAACAGAACCCAGGGTTTGAATCCTCGGATTCTTGTTGTAAGGTGGCGCTGCAAAGCTCCATATTTTGAAGCTGCCAATAATTTGGCAGCCATTTCCTTCCTAACATTAGCACCTTTGGGCACATTTACATGGTTGTCATTTACTGCATCAACTTCTAGATTAGGAGGGGCAGGCCTATCACCTATATTGGAGAAAGGCGAATACTGTCCAAAATCTGTGGGGAAGTCCTTCCCAGTCTTTGCAATCAGCTGCTGCAGACCATGGAGGGCCTCTTGGTGCTGGAGAAGGACCTTTTTGAGAAGGACCTTTTTGAGAAGGACCTTTTTGGGAAGGACCTTTTTGAGAAGGACCTTTTTGAGATGGACCTTTTTGAGAAGGACCCTTTTTGAGAAGGACCCTTTTTGAGAAGGTCCTTTTTGAGAAGGACCTTTCGGAGAAGGACCTTTCTGAGAAGGACCTTTCTGAGAAGGACCTTTTTGAGAAGGACCTTTTTGGGAAGGACCCTTTTTGAGAAGGACCCTTTTTGAGAAGGACCCTTTTTGAGAAGGACCTTTTTGAGAAGGACCTTTTTGAGAAGGACCCTTTTTGAGAAGGACCCTTTTTGAGAAGGACCTTTTTGAGAAGGACCCTTTTTGAGAAGGACCTTTTTGAGAAGGACCTTTTTGAGAAGGACCTTTGTGCAAACAAAGTGTTTGCTGTTGTCAGCATGAAAGTTCGGTGACAGATATGAAATGCTGGCCTGTACACTCACATTCACATCATCTAAACCTACTGACAACTTACTATTCACACTATACCACAGAAGTCCCTTCTGCTTTACTTTGAACCTGGTGCCACACGGCTTGCACAGGCTGTCCGCCATGTTGGTGTGGTCTAGTGAGGCCGCACATAATTGATTCTTAGCTTCGCGGACCCGCCGACACAGTAGATTTCCTGCCGATGGAAAAAAAAATTTGAAAAAAAATATAAAATATTTTTTTTGACATTATGAATTTTTTTTTTTCACCTTTTTTTTTTTTGTCCTACCGACCGACCCTAGAAAAAGTGCCTTGAGACGAATCCGAGAAGCTAAAGATCAATTATGTGTGGCCTGAATGTGGGTCACGAAGCTTGGCCGACTGGTGCTGATGGGGCGTAAAACACAAACTCACTCACGCACCCACTTGCCTCTGGTAGGCGAGCTTGTGGAACCATCACTGGGTCTTTTCACATTTGTAGGAGCCTTTCTTCTGAGAATGAGAACCATTCATCATTAATTGTTGTTGAAAATATAATTAATGACATCTTTCACCCTAGCTGGTGACATGCAAGGCTGCCAATCTCTGGGTCTAGGGCAGTTTCACAGTTATGTGTAGGTATGGCCCATCCAAAAATTGTGCCTCTAGATAGCCCAACCTGGTGCTGATGGGGCTTAAAACACAAACTCACTCTGATTTAACAGAGCAATTGGCTCCATTGGTTTCTAAAGTCTGGATCATTCTACCAACTGCTCTTTTCTTTGCAGTGATCAAATGATGTATTACAACGCGATCTCCCACTATAGCCTCGACACACACAAGGAACCATTTGTCCACCCATTCGGAAAATCCAAATTCTTCTCAAGTTTCACTCTTGCATCAATTTTGATGCAGATACTGGGGGGGAGGGTTGGTCAAGTGTGCTAAGGTGTCAATGCTGGGTGAGCCTGGGTCCAGGGTTCGAATCCAGCTCTTGCCAGTGTCAATAACCGTTTGCCTCATTGCCATGTCCTCCTCCAGTCCTAGTTAGCCTACCAAGTGCATAAATACAGGAGGTAAAGCCCCATTCATTCATCTGTCCATCCTTTATGGCATGCATATTGAACGCATGCATCACATTCAGGGTGGTGTCATTACAAAAATGGAGGAATCTGGAAACATTGGAGATGTCCTCCCTTATCGTGGTCAAGCTATAGTCGGCCTCCTGTATAACGAAATAAATTCTTTGTTATATTTTCTTTGTTGAAGCTCTCCTTTAACTTCACGTCGTTCAGACATCTGTAGTTCTGTTTTAACTTGTCGGTACGATTACTGGCCAATTTCGTGCCTTGGTTAGGGAGCATTTTTGCAAGATATCACATGTAAAGTAGACACTTGACTTATACAATTAGCTCATTTGACTACAATGTTGACAAAGAAATTTCAAATAAAATTACCTTGCCAAACAGTGCCCAAACCAAAATATGTTTGCTGCAAAAAAAATAAAGGATAAGTAGATATATTAGCTATGTAGAGAAGTGCCTTTTTCAGACACATGAAAGACCAATGAAACAAAAAAAAATCTCCTATGAAAAAATATGTTGTTCTTGAGGCAATGGCCCTGTCCAATGTATTCAAGTGGGTGTAATGGCTCTCTGCCACGCCTTTGCTGTGTGGAAGTCTTCACGTCGTACTGCATCAATTCCTGCCCTTGGGTCCATTACTATTGTAGTCTTCGCCATCCGCAATTTGGTTGGATCGAAATCCATCTATAAAACAAAAAATATGCCATAATGAACATAATCCACATGGTGCTATCATTTGTGCACATAGCTAAAAATATATGAGAAAAACTCAAGCTTGAGGATGGTTTGAAGCTTCTGCTTCACATTTCTGTATTTCTTGCCTGTGCGAGACAGAAACACATGCTCATCCATCCCTTCATCAGCCATGATTGCAGATCTTACATAATATCTTAAGTAAATCTTAAACGCAAAGAATTCTGGCTCATTCAGGATGATAGTCGCATCATACTGTTCAGCTGGAAAAAAAAATAATAATAAAGTGGTCAAGATTGATGCTACTTTCAACAGGTAGGCCTCAGTTTTAGACTAGGATATATACCTGTCTTATGGTCATCCATCGTGATACAAAAGAAGCCGTTCCGGAAAACGAAACTCCCCAAGTTTTCGCCAACGTGGCTCATAAGAAGATTCTGTTAAGAAACAGAGTAGTCAATTAGCACATATTAGGGCAATCAGAACATCAATCAATTTCAATCCTTAATGAGACTTGGAACAGGTTACAATACTTACGGTGATTATTCCAGGCCTCTGCGAATTCCGTTCCAAAATGGCCGCCGCCATGATGGCTGTTGCCTTAGCAACCTCGTTGAGGGAGAGGTCCCTCTTCTTGTAGATCTTAAATCCATCAATCAGCTGTTTGACGGCATTTGTTGTGTCTGTGATTGACAAAATTATAAATTTTTTTATATTTTTGAGACATTTGATTTATAATGAAAATTTGTCAAAAGGAAATAGTTGGAGAATTAGCAACCTATTTAAAATCAATTACCATTTATACTGGGCATGGCCCCCTTTTTCTGTAATTGGCTGGATATAGCCTTCTTTGATCGTCTTGACTTCTGACGCTGAAGTCGGCGTGATAGTGGCTTGAAGGCATTCTCGTCCACCGCCGAGATGGAATGCAGACATTCCTGTTGCCGTTCGCAGTCAATACGAACAAAGACGTCCTTGATAAGTACAGAAATCAAAACAAGTGTTACTTTTAGAACCTAGTCGACTAGTTGAACATTTAATTTCAAAGGAATCTTTGAAGCTGACTTTACAATTCGGTGAGAATAATACTAACTTATTGAATGCAAATGTTTCAGGATGTGGCTAGAAGAAGTCTCCTCAAAAAACTCTTTTGCCACAACATATGCTTTTATGGCATGCGCATTAAAGGCACGCTTGACATCGAGGACGGTCGGGTTACAAAAGTGGAGGAATCGCGAGACATTCGAGATGTCTTCCCTGATTGTCGTGAAGCTGTTGTCGGCCTCCTGCATAAAGAAAAATGTTCTTTGTTATATTTCAAGCCAGGAGGAATTGAGTTGTAGAAATGATTGTGCCATTATTATAACGACTGTGATGTCACACTGACATCCCCTGGTGTCGAAACAGGTCAAATTGTCCACAGGGCTCATTATTCAACTTCTAAATAGCCCACACTGGTGCTGATGGGGCGTAAAACACAAACAAACACATTATTCAATTGTTTGGTGATACATGTTTCCTGACAATTGGTGCAATTAATGTGATAAACTTACAGTCAACCAAAAACTCTCGATCTCCCGGAGCTTGGGATGATCTTTGCTGAAGCTCTCCTTTAACTTCACGTCGCTCTGACGTCTGTAGTGCTGTTTTAGCTTTTGGGCCATTCCAAGCCAAATGGACCAAAATCAAGAAATTTTCCCACATCATGTTTTCCGATTTTGATGAAATTTTAACCTGATATACATGTGTATGTTTAATGAGCATGTGCGAAATATATCTGATATATTCCACATATTTTGCTTGTGACAGCATTTTGAAAATGTTGGGCTTTCAACAAAAAATTAAGTTTTCATCTTTTGATATCTTTGAAAAAGGCTGGTGAAGGTTCATTTTTCAAGATATCGCCACAAAACTAGGCATATATCATAGTGAGATATAGAGCATAATATACCCTGAATATAATGTAGATGATGCTTTCCATCTGTTCGCACCAGCCTGTTAAAATTGGTTCATTTTTTGCGAAATTTGGGTAAATTGTGGGTTTTTGGAATTTTTTCACTCAGAAACCAAGCTTCCAATAATCCTGAAACTTTGCATGAATTGAGGCAGTATCGAGTGCTAATGGTACGAATTTATTCATATTTCTAACTCCAATACTTTTTATGCACATGAAGAAAATATCAGGATGATTCGTAAAATTGACTAATTTCAAGTGCAAAAATGGCCATGTGGGACAGGTGATAGAAACTTGAAATTTGTTTTTTAAGCAGTTTATGAGATCATCTCGTATTTCTGTAAAAATAGTGGATGCATTATTCTTCATTTTTCTAGAATTAATTTTTTAGTAATTTGGAGAAAAGGCTTATTTACACTATGTCGGAGCCTTCCAAGAGCAGGTGGAACTCAAAATAAAGTGAACTTTTTTTTCAAGGTGCCTCAAATTGCCTTCTGAACATAACAAATCAGTTTTGTTTAGAATCACCAGGAATTTTTTTTGTCCAGTTCTTTTCGTGTGAAATCATGTCAGATTCTCATGACTACAATGGAATGCATTACTTTATGGGTCATTCTCAAATTTCGGGACAATTTGCGTCACTGTAGCTCCCTGACATTAATATGAATGCAATAAATATCTGAAGAGTCACTCTGCATCTGTTATTCATATTTCTACTTAGAACCACTGCATTTGGAGCAAAAAGTCATTCATTAGACTTTTTTTAATGCATTATGTCGAGAAATCCGTGCAAAATCAATGGTTTTTCCCTGTCACTGGACCTGACATGACAAAATCAAGTGTTCATTTTCCTCCTAATATACCATTATTTTCAAAGTTTCTTTGCACGATTCATGGGAATATAGACTTGAATTTATATTTAGTTCATATTCAATTTTTTTTGGTATAATTTCATTGATTAAATTGATACAATAGTCATGTCACTAATTTATGTCAATTTTTTTGTCCCCTCCGTTACTTGCCATGGCTCTGTTCGTTATTGTTTTTTATGAGCTATTTTCACTGAATATCATCAGACGCATGTGCGCCATAGTACCACTGGCTTGCAGACTTCATAAAACATGTATTCAATAAATTACGACATAATGTTCATAAAAAATGTTTTTGGTCCCACTAAAATGTCCCCTCCGTTTCCTTCATTTCCAAGCTTACCAATGATCATTTTACAAAGCGATTTCATGCATATGTTGCTGAGGGTGGCAGGTTTTAATATTCTGCAATTATTTTGTCTAATCTCCAAAATAAAAAGCAGTAATGAGCGAAAAGCAAAAAATTGTTCCCCTCCGTTACCGTCCACTCCGTTACCAGATCATGAGCAAGAAATCGACATTTGGACCAAAAAATCTACTGATACGAGATGAAATACTTCTGAAAATAATAGTTACATCAATCTTTTATCATTTTTCCTATTGTTGCTGTTCCTACAGTTGGTTTTTTAACATCAAAATTCCCCTCCGTTACCACATTGTCCCCTCCGTTACAGGACAATTTTCCTATACCAGTTGTCCCGAAATTTGAGAATGGCCCTTATACCCATAAGGGGGTTCCTGGGGTATATATACCCACATACTTTATAAATTATAAAGCCACATTTGCTAAATTCTGGTCATCTGTCACTAGATGTTATTTCCAAAACTGAAATTAATGTCAGCGCACATGAATTTTACATATTTTTCATCATATTGTGATATTTTTTAAAAATATTGATAAACGAAGATACCTTCTCATAATTAAAATCGTTAAAAGGCAACTGTATTAACTAATCTCATTTACAAAATCTGTCACAAAAGTTCACTCAACATAATTTTTTTACTATTTCCTTTTGTGAGAAACCAATATACCTCTTCAAAGTTTGGAATTATAAAATTTGTCCAACTGAGGTACTTTCAGAAATATTCAGCTCTTTATCTAAGGTTCCACCATGTCTTGGAAGGCTCCTACATACTATATATAGTATAAATAAGGTTTTTCTTCGAAATTATAAAATTTAATTATAGAAAAATGAAGAATAATGCATCTACAATTTTTGCAGAAACACTAGATGATCTCATAAACTGCTTAAATATTGAATTTCAAGTTTCTATCACCTGTCCCACATGGCCATTTTTGCACTTGAAATTAGTCAATTTTAGAAATCGTCCTGAGATTTTCTTCATGTGCATAAAAAGTATTTGAGTTAGAAATATGAATAAATTCGTACCATTAGCACTCGATACTGCCTCAATTCATGCAAAGTTTCAGGTTTATTGAAAGCTTGTAGTACACGGCCTTATGGTACAAAAAAGGGGGTAGCGGTATTTTTTGAAATGTACAACAATGCTATACTTTTCGGAATCCTTGGGTGTTGTGCTATCTTTTTTTGGTGGATGCCAATTTTTTCCATGGTTACCAAAGGTGAAATCTGTTGCCATAGCAACCAAGGTCAATTTTTTAAAAAAATTGACAAATCTTCATATTTCAAGATAATTATAGGCAACGGCCAATATCAGAATATCAGGGTTAATACTTCCTTGAAAGGGACTTTTTATGGTCAGGTGACCTATGAGGTCAAGGGTCGTTGTTATGGTAACAAATGTGAGCAAATGTCAAAATTAAAGGTTTTTTAATCTCAGTTGAATTTTACGGACCTGGCATTGCCCAGGTTATCATCAAATTTAACAATCAGTGGAGTCATTAGTGGAACCAGTATGTGTACTGTTTCTATACATATGCACATTACATTGGTGGCCATGGAAACCAGGTAAGAAGCTAAACTTCAAAGTCATGTCTGCTCAGTAACGTCTAAATTTGCTAATTGGGCAACTTTGATATCACCAATGTACTATTTTATCAAACCTAGGGTGAGATATTTTTAAAGTTTTGCATTTATTTATGTTTCAAAAATATTTTTTTAGCCTAAAGTTGGAATTGTCACATCCTGCTTCTTGTCTGTGGTTGCCATGGCAACCGTTTTTATATGTTGTGTTATTTTGGTAAAAATCTCCAAATTTCACCTCAAATATATATAAGAAATTGTCTTTTTCATATGAAAAAATATTCTTGGATAAAAAGGGGTATAGTAGAGGAACGTGCCATAGGTTCCGTGACCAATTTCTCCGACTCAATTTTTCGATGCAAATTCTGTTAGATGGGTTCAAAATAAGAAAATTTAGCGAGGGTACCCCTCTCAAAAGTTCGGGCTAACTCCACCAGCGGCCATTTTCCAAAAATGGCCGCCAAAATTCAAAATTGGCCATAATTCCACTTCTATTTGGCCTAGAGATTCAAATTTTGGGTCAAAATATTGGTTTTAAGGGTCAAGAAACTCAATAAACATAATCCTAAAGGTGTCTGCCCAACCTTAGTGGTCATAATCCAATATGGCAGCCAAAATGGCTGACGAAAATGGGTAACTCTCAATTCCTGTATCATAAGCTCAAAATATGGAGTTGGACCTTCATACAATATGTTAACATACCTCAGAGAAGTCAAATATTGTGATTAATGATTTGTGTATTCCACCCCTATGGTACCATATCCAATATGGCCACCAAAATGGCCATTAAAAATGCCCTAAATCTCACTTTTATCATAACGAAGCCAATATTTGGTCTTTTATTTTGGTGAAAACATCAATATATGTACTTTAATTGTCCAAAACAACTGACTCATAACAATTCATAAGATTTACACACAAATCTGTTCTAGTAATCTAATATGGCTGCCAAAATGGCTGCTCCAATTACTAGAAATATCACAATTTTACATAAATAATTGGTCTACATCGGTAATCTTGGCATTAATATAAATGTTTTAATTGCCAAAGAGTTCTGTTATCAGTATTTGACAAGTGAACACACAACCCTATGGTTAGAAATCCAATAAGGCTGCCAAAAGGCCTCCCAGTAGGTTCAAATGTGAATTTTTATCATTATTATCACGTTTATTTGTAGTAATGTGGGACTTTCTATGAATTTCATTTAAATTATCAATATACAGATTGTTAGCACTTAATTTATTGGCAAAATTTAAGGCTTCTGCCACAGTTAAATGCAACTGGAAAGTCCATTTGCAATAAAGATTACTTTTTTAATAGCAATTAAAAGGGTCATTTCATCAGTTGAATAACATCTACCTTTGCCACCTTTGCATGTAGTCTCAGAATGCATCCCCGAAGCACTGCTGATCAGATACTGACCTCTGATCCATCTGTCAGGTAGTAGTCTGCCTGTACTTAACATAGGCTGTATTATTGTATTTATAAGAATTTGTTGTATTTTTGGTCTGTGGGTGTTAGGCCATGAAGTGTCTTGTAGTAAAAGTTTACTGCAAAACTATTATGGAGTAATACTAATTTCACTCATGGGGAATTGGAGAATGTAATATCAACCTTACTGAATGATGAGAACCGAATATTATGTCCTCCACATAAACCAACAAAGAATGAGATTCCTATAGTTCAGTTATGAATAGATATGTCAGGTATCTTGGAATCACCACATACAAACAAAACTTCACTAATATATATATAACCAACCTGCATGCCACGAATCCTCCTTTAATTATTGCTGCTAATGGCCAATTTGAAGTGAAATTCTTATTAGCAAGTTGCCCTAAAAATTGGAATATTTAGCTAAATGTACTACTGACGCTGGTATTGTCAAATATTGGCAACATAGCAGTTGCAAAGACACTCCTACCTGAATATTTTAATGGCAAATTAAATCAAAATATTAATATATTAAGGCAAATACGAAAGTTCAAATTATGGAAGGAAAATCTCTTTTATGTACAATCTTGTACCAAACTGAGAGAAAAATCTGTAAATTATCAAAATATATAAATTCCCGGACTTGACTTCGGCTACTTGGAGCCTGTTAGTGTAAAAGCATTGTAAAACAGGAAAATAAAACGGCACATTAGGACACACATTGCAACCATCATCTACTGACAACATATTACATGCATCTTTTACAATGATATAATTGGCTGCTTAAATATATTATCAAGGGGCCGTAACTACAGCAAAGCCAACAACCTATACCATTTCCAATTACGACAAGCTACAGTTTCTTATCCAATCAGGTTTCAGATGTAACCATTGCTGAATGGTCATTGAAAGAATCATGTTAACAATATCCTAAAATGTTTCCTGTTTTACAATGATTTACAAACAGCTATTATTAACTGGGAGCCAAATCAGAGAATTTGAATTTGATGTTAATTTCAACTGTTTTGTCTCTCCAATTGGTACAGCAGTCACATGTCCAGAAAAGTGATCTTCCTCCCAAACTTGAACTTTTTAACTGTGGTATTTGCCTCACATATTAAGTTGGAGTGTATTGGGATTTGAAACTTTGGCATTACCATTCTTTGACAGTAGAAGCCTCAATAATTTGTTATAATCTTTCACTTTAAATTGTCAATGATTATAAAAAGATGTTTTTACAACCCACAAATTGATGATTTGTTTGTATGCTGTGACAGAATTAGACCTCCAGGAATCTCTTCATTCTTTGTTGGTTTATGTGGAGGAAGTATTCAGTTCTCAAAATGCAGTAAGGTTGATATTACATTCTCAAATTCCCTATGAGTGATATTACTGTTACTTAATAGTTTTACAGTGACTTTTACTACAAGACACTTCATAGCGTAGCACCCACAGACCAAAAATACAACAGATTGTTATAAATACAATAATACAGCCTATGTTAAGTACAGGCGGACTACTACCTGACAAATGACACAGAGGTCAGTAGCTGATCAGCCGTGCTTCAGGGATGCATTCTAAGACCGCAAAGGTAGATGTTATTCAACTGATGAAACGATCCTTTCAATTGCTATTAAATACGTAATCTTTATTGCAAATGGGCAGTCCAATTGCATTTAACAATGACAGAAGCTTCAAATGTTGCCAATCAATTAAGTGCGAACAATCTGTATATTAACAAGGAAATTGATAGACCATTTCACATTGATATTTAGTAAACATGACAATAATAAATTGTGATAAAAATTCACATTTGAACCTTCTTGGGAGGCCTTTTGGCAGCATAATTGGATCTCCAACCATAGGGTAGTGTGTTCATTTGTCAAATACTGATAACAGAACTCTTTGGCAATTAAAAACATTTATATTAATGCCAAGATTACCGATATAGACCAATTATTTATGTAAAATTGTGTTATATTTTGAGTAATTTGGGCTGCCATTTTGGCAGTCATATTGGATTATTAGAACAGATTTGTGTGTAAATCTTATAAATTGTTATTAGCCAGTTGTTTTGGACAATTATAGTACATATATTGATGTTTTCACCAAAATAAAAGACCAAATATTGGCTTCGTTATGATAAAAGTGAGATTTAGGGCATTTTTAATGGCCATTTTGGTGGCCATATTGGATATGGTACCATAGGGGTTGAATACACAAATCATTAATCACAATATTTGACTTCTCTGAGGTATGTTAACATATTGTATGAAGGTCCAACTCCATATTTTGAGCTTATGATACAGGAATTGAGAGTTACCCATTTTCGTCAGCCATTTTGGCTGCCATATTGGATTATGACCACTAAGGTTGGGCAGACACCTTTAGGAATATGTTTATTGAGTTTCTTGACCCTTAAAACCTATATTTTGACCCAAAATTTGTATCTCTAGGCCAAATAGAAGTGGAATTATGGCCAATTTTGAATTTCGGCGGCCATTTTGGAAAATGGCCGCTGGTGGAGTTAGCCCGAACTTTTGAGAGGGGTACCCTCGCTAAATTTTCTTATTTTGAACCCATCTAACAGAATTTGCATCGAAAAATTGAGTCGGAGAAATTGGTCACGGAACCTATGGCACGTTCCTCTACTAGTATATGTGATCACATGACCACAACAGTTAGAGATCCAGGTCATTTTGAAAGTGAGGTTCAAAGATAAGAAATGCATTGTAACATTGGCGGCGAAGTAATAAAATAACAAGTTTTTGCCCGTAGGTCACCATCATTATTTTGGTAGCAATGGCTGTTAATTCTATTTTGTAGATATATCAGTTTCCATATTATTTAATTATTGAAATATTTGTTGCCATGGTAACCAGACTGAATGCATATGAGAGACCAATAAGAGGAAATAAAAGGCCAAGGATCATTATTCAGCCCTAGTGAAATATTCTGCCACTATTTCTGTGTTTTTAGGGTCAAACATCTTTTTTAAGCTGAACAGTGAATTAAATTATTTCCTGTTTCTTTAGGATTAAGCAAGTCTGTTATCATCAAGACAACATAGCATTTAATCAAGATCACTAGTTGGAAGTTACTGAACAAGAAGTCAATCAAAACAGCGTTCAATGTGAGAATCACCCATCACCTTTACTACAGCAATGTAATCTGGCTCAAAATGAAACATACCAGTAATGGTTTGGCCTGACAGCAATGGACTGTCTTACCAAGGGTTCTTTCAATCTATTGACAGACAAACTCAAAGTTGCCCAAAACTTAGACCAGCAGCCTTCCCAAAACTCAGCTGTTCGACTGACTGAAGGACTAAAAAAGAGGTCAAATTTGTGGACAAAGGAAAGAAGTATCCCAATTCAAACTCATGACTGCTATTTGGAAAACTGTGAATGGTCTAGCACATCAGTACCTCAAAATGATGAATGAACTCATGAATACCAAACCAAAAAAGATCAAAAGGCAGTAAGGAAAGTATGGTAAAGAACAGAGCATTTTTAAAACCAGCATCATTGCTGTGGCACAGCCTTCCAGAAAGTGTAAGGATTTTAAAAATAATTGATATAAGAAACGGTCAAGACATACCTGTCAATTCAATACATTACTATTATGCATGCTTAATGTGAACTTACCTCATCGCCAATGCTATTTGTACTTTACTGTTGTTACAAAAGGAATAGAAAAATATTCATGATAGGACTATACAATGCATACATTAATGTTATGAAGGAGACACTTTCCCCCAAAAATATTGAAACATTTCCTGTCACAATAAATAAAGCCACTGTTCACTGAAACTTTCAGCTAGTAACCGGCATTATTGGATATTATGAGTCTTGTGTACGCTACTGGAGCACTATAGCAGCTGTGGTTATGATTTTTGGAGCTAATTGAAGATTGTTAGATTTAGTTTTGACATCAAATTTCTTCATTGACATGGCATTCAGAGTGTCTTAATTCGACAAATTTGGAGTCCTTAAAAAGTTGGAACAGTGACAAAATGGCACCCCCAATTTTTTTAACCAGCAAACCCAAATTACCATTAACCAGATTTTCATGTTTCCCAAGTGCTCAACTTCAACAAGAAATTACACATATTCACCAGTTATAGAAATTGTTTTATATTTTTAATTTTCCTGAAAAAGAATTTTAGCCCAAAAAAAAAACTTGTTTAATTTGAACTGATTTTTGTAAGTTGTATTAATGTGCCAGATCAGTCAATCTATCCATTTCTTAATAGACCAATTGAGCCTCTCAAATGCATACCATGGCATTGGCAACCAATTACCCAGTACATTGTTGTGAATAAAAAATACAACACTGATGATATATAAATAAAAGTAAGAAGAACAGTCTCACTCTTCTCAAATATTCTAGAACAGATGACCCTTTTCAGGTGATATCCCAACCAATGTTATGTTATTCTCTGTGACTCACATGCAGTACATGAGGCTCAGTTTATATCCTATACTCTCAATGCTATCAGAACAAGCAATCTACTGAATTACTCAATGACAAATTGACATCTCATGTCAATGCAATGAATAGGGCCTGTTGTGAGGTCATTGATGGCCACAAACAGCTGAATATAAGTAATGTACTCATAATTCTTCGAATGTAACAATCATCACCTGCCCTTTTTTTCTTAATTAGCATCATTGTCTTAATATTTTCTTTTGTATATCAGTGACAATGAGCCTCATTTTTAAACTGAACATTCTCTCTGATTTATGAAGTAACATTCAAGGCAACAGGATATCATGGCATGGATAATTTTCCTTGGACAATAAGTTCTTTAATTTAAAGTACAGGCCCTTGTCAGCTTCTTTTTTGGTAAAACTTTGAGATTTGTTTATTTTTATCTAAAATATGAGGCTCTTCTAATCTGTTGTCATGGTTACCATGGTGAGGAACTGGAAGAATCTCAACATTTAAAAAAATAAAAGTAGAACTGAATATCATAAATAAGTGACAGAAAAGTTTGAGAATTATCTTATCTTAGGCAACCCAATATGTCACATTTGTCAATTAAACTATACCTGGTTGTTCTGGCTATAACCTGGTTACCATGGCTACCATATTGTACATCTATTGAAAGAGTAGACATACTGTTGTAGCATATTTATGCACAAATTGTTGATGAAATTGATTAGAATCTGCCAGTATGATGTTTGTAAATTTTAGTTTATGCAAATTAAATCCTTGTATTTGTCTCAAGTGCATTCAGTTCGGTTACCAAGGCAACCAATATTTTTTGAAAATCAGAAATTCTGGAAACTGATATATCTAGAAAATAAAATTAAGAGCCATTGCAACCAAACTAATGATGGTGACCTACTTACAATAACTTGTCATGTTTTTACTTTTTATGTCATTGTAATAACACATTTCTTACCTTTGAGCCTCACTTTCAAGATCACCTGGATCTCTAATTGATGAGGTCATGTGATCACATATACCCATTTTTATCCTAGAATATTTTTTCATACAAAACAGACAGTTTCTTATACACATTTAAGGTGAAATTTGGAGATTTTTACCAAAATAACACAACATATAAATACGGTTGCCATGGAAACCACAGACAAGAAGCAGGAGGAGACAATTCCAACTTTAGGCCAAAAAAATATTTCAGTAACCTAAATAAATGCAAAACTTAAAAAATATCTCAACCCCAGGTGTGATAAAATAGTACATTGGTGACATCAAAGTTGCCCAATTAGTCAATTTAGACGTTACTGAGCAGACATGACTTTGAAGTTTTGCTTCTTACCTGGTTTCCATGGCCACCACTGTAATGTGCATATGTATAGAAACAGTACACATACTGGTTCCACTAATGACTCCAATGATTGTTGAAATTGATGGTAACTTGGGCAATGCAAGGTCCGTAAAGTTCAGCTGAGATTAAAAAACCTTGAATTTTGACCTTTGGTCGCATTTGTTACCATGACAACGACCCTGGATGTCAAAGGTCACTTGACCAAAAAAATCCAATTTTGTGCATTTATTAATCCTGATACTTAGATTCTGGTTCTGGACCATGGTTTTAATAAAATATGAAAATTCTTAAATTTTTAGAAAAACTGACCTTGGTTGCTATGGTAACAAATTCCTGTTTTGGTTGCCATGGGAAAAATTGGCATCCAGCAAAAAATGTTACTACAACTCCTCAGGTTTCCAAAAAGTACAAGATTGTTAGGCTTTTCAAAAAATACCGCTAAATGACATAAGGCCGTGTACTATTGGTTTCTGAGTGAAAAAATTCCAAAAACCCACAATTTACCCGAATTTCGCAAAAATGAACCAAATTTAACAGGCTGATGCGAACAGATGGAAAGCATCATCTGTATTAGCTTTGGCCAGCAGCATTTTATATATATCTGAGCTTGATCTATGTACAATTTTATCACAATATCTTGAAAAACGTAGCTTCGGCAGCTTTTTAAAATGACTTGACAAGTTGAAAATAAAAATTTTAGTTTGCAGACCTTAATTTTGAAAGTGCTATTAAATTCAGAATACTTGGAATACAGGGAAAATATTTTGCATGGCTTCACAAAACACGTACATGTAGCTTGTGTAATAATTTCATTACAATCTGAAACCATGATGTGGGAGACATTGGTCCATTTGGCATGGAATGGCCCTTTTCCGTCCGATTATTGGCCAATTTGGTGCCTTGGTTAGGGAGCATCTGTGGAAGATATCAAATGTAAGGTAAACACTTATACAATTAGCTCATTTGACTACAATGTTGACAAAGAAATTTCAAATAAAATTACCTTGCCAAACAGTGGCCAAACCAAAATATGTTTGCTGCAAAAAAAATAAAGGATAAGTAGATATATTAGCCATGTAGAGAAGTGCCTTTTTCAGACACATGGAAGACCAATGAAACAAAAAAAAAAAATGTTGTTCTTGAGGCAATGGCCCTGTCCATTTTGTTCAAGTGGGTGTAATGGCTCTCTGCCTTTGCTGTGGCAGAGAGTTGTGTGGAAATCTTCACGTCGTAATGCATCAATTCCTGCCCTTGGGTCCATTACTATGGTAGTCTTGGCCATGCGCAATTTGGTTGGATCGAAATCAATCTATGAAACAAAAAATATGCCATAATGAACATAATCCACATGGTGCTATCATTTGTGCACATAGCTAAAAATATATGAGAAAAACTCAACCTTGAGGATGGTTTGAAGCTTCTGCTTCACATTTCTGTATTTCTTGCCTGTGCGAGACAGAAACACATGATCCTCCATCCCCTCATCCGCCACGATTGAAGATCTCACAAATTTCATGCAGATTTTGAATGCCCAGAATTCTGCCTCATTCAGGAGGATAGTGGCATCGTACTGCTCAGCTGAAAAAAAATAATAAAGTGGTCAAGATTGATGCTACTTTCAACAGGTAGGCTCCAGCTTTAGACTAGGATATATACCTGTCTTATGGTCATCCATCGTGATACAATAGAAGCCGTTCCGGAAAACGAAGCTCCCCAAGTTTTCGCCAACGTGGCTCATAAGAAGATTCTGTTAAGAAACAGAGTAGTCAATTAGCACATATTAGGGCAATCAGAACATCAATCAATTTCAATCCTTAATGAGACTTGGAACAGGTTACAATACTTACTGTGATTACTCCAGGCCTCTGCGAATTCCGTTCCAAAATGGCTGCCGCCATGATGGCTGTTGCCTTAGCAACCTCGTTGAGGGAGAGGTCCCTCTTCTTGTAAATTTCATATCCGGCAATGAGCTCTTTGACTGCATTTGTTGTGTCTGTGATTGACAAAATTATAATTTTTTATATTTTTGAGATATTTGATTTACAACCTATTTAAAATCAATTACCATTTATACTGGGCATGGCCCCCTTTCTCTGCAGCTGGCTGGATATGGCCTTCTTTGACCTTCGTGCCTTCTGACACTGAAGGCGGCGGTATAGTGGCTTGAAGGCACTCTCCTCCACCGCTGCCTTCAGGCCACCGAGATGGAATGCCTACATTCCTGATGCTGTTCGCATGGTTAGGGAACACAGTCGTCCTTGATAAGTACAGAAATCAAAACAAGTGCTACTTTTAGAACTAGTCGACTAGTTTAACATTTAATTTCAAAGGAATCTTTGAAGCTGACTTAATAAATTGGTGAGAATAATAATAACTTATTGATTGATTGTATGTGTTTGAGTATGTGGCGGGATGATGTTTCCTCAAAGTACTCCTTAGCCACAACATACGCCTTTATGGCTTGCGTATTGAACGCATGCATTACATTTAGGATGGTGTCGTTACAATAATGGAGGAATCTCGAAACATTGGAGATGTCATCTCTAATTTTTGCCAAGCTGTTGTCAGCCTCCTGTATAAAGAAATATATTCTTTGTTATATTTCAAGCCAGGATGAATTGAGTTATAGAAATTATTGTGCCATTATTATTATTATAACACTGACGTCCGGTGTCGAAACAGGTCAAATTGTCCACAGGGTTCATTATTCAACTTCTAAATAGCCCACACTGGTGCTGATGGGGCATAAAACACAAACAAACAAACTCATTATTCAATTGTTTGGTGATACATGTATCCTGACAATTGGTGCGATTAATGAGATAAACTTACAGTCATCCTGAAACTTTCGATCTCCCGGAGCTTGGGATGATCTTTGTTGAAGCTCTCCTTTAACTTCACGTCGCTCTGACGTCTGTAGTTCTGTTTTAACTTGTCGGTACAATTACTGGCCAATTTCGTGCCTTGGTTAGGGAGCATCTGTGGAAGATATCATAAATATGTTTGCTGTAAAAAAAAAAGGATAAGTAGATATATTAGCCATTTAGAGAAGTGCCTTTTCAGACACATGAAAAATCTATGAAACAAAAAAAAATCTCCTATGAAAAAATATGTTGTTCTTGAGACAATGGCCCTGTCCAATGTATTCAAGTGGGTGTAATGGCTCTCTGCCACCTTTGCTGTGGCAGAGAGCTGTGTGGAAGTCTTCACGTCGTACTGCATCAATTCCTGCCCTTGGGTCCATTACTATGGTAGTCTTCGCCATTCACAATTTGGTTGGATCGAAATCCATCTATAAAACAAAAAATATGCCATAATGAACATAATCCACATTGTGCTATCATTTGTGTACATAGCTAAAAATATATGAGAAAAACTCAACCTTGAGGATGGTTTGATGCTTCTGCTTCACATTTCTGTATTTCTTGCCAGTACGCAAAAGAAACACATGATCCTCCATCCCCTCATCCGCCACGATTGATGATCTCACAAATTTCATGTAAATTTTGAATGCCCAGAATTCTGCCTTATTCAGGAGGATAGTGGCATCGTACTGCTCAGCTGAAAATAAAATAAAGTGGTCAAGATTGATGCTACTTTCAACAGGTAGGCCTCAGTTTTAGACTAGGATATATACCTGTCTTATGGTCATCCATCGTGATACAATAGAAGCCGTTCCGGAAAACGAAGCTCCCCAAGTTTTCGCCAACGTGGCTCATAAGAAGATTCTGTTAAGAAACAGAGTAGTCAATCATCACATATTAGGGCAATGAGAACATCAATCAATTTCAATCCTTAATGAGACTTGGAACAGCTTACAATACTTACTGTGATTACTCCAGGCCTCTGTGAATTCCGTTCCAAAATGGCTGCCGCCATGATGGCTGTTGCCTTAGCAACCTCGTTGAGGGAGAGGTCGCCTCTGCGAATTCCATTCCAAAATGGCCGCCGCCATGATGGCTGTTGCCTTAGCAACCTCGTTGAGGGAGAGGTCCCTCTTCTTGTAGATCTTAAATCCATCAATCAGCTCTTTGACTGCATTTGTTGTGTCTGCGATTGACAAAATTATAATTTTTTTATATTTGTGAGACATTTGATTTATAATGAAAATTTGTCAATAGGAAATAGTTGGAGATTTAGCAACCTATTTAAAATCAATAACCATTTATACTGGGCATGGCCCCCTTCTTCTGCAATTGGCTGGATATAGCCTTCTTCGATCTTCTTTTCTTCTGACGCTGAAGGCAGCCTGACAGTGGCTTGAAGGCACTCTCCTCCACCGCCGCCTTCAGGCCACCAAGATGGAATGCCGACATTCCTGATGCTGTTCGCGGGCAATATGAACACAGTCGTCCTTGATAAGTACAGAAATCAAAACAAGCGTTACTTTTAGAACTAGTCGACTAGTTGAACATTTAATTTCTAAGGAATCTTTGAAGCTGACTTTATAATTTGGTGAGAATAATACTAACTTATTGATTGCAGGTGTTTGAGTATGTGGCTAGAAGACGTGTCCTCAAAATATTCTTTTGCCACAACATATGCTTTTATGGCATGCATATTAAATGCATGCATGACATCCAGGTTGGTGTTGTTGCAGTAGTGCAGGAATGGAGAGACATTGGAGATGTCCTCCCTTATCGTTGCCAAGCTGTTGTCGGCCTCCTGTATAAAGAAAAATGTTCTTTGTTATATTTTAAGCCAGGATGAATTAAGTTATAGAAATTATTGTTGTGCCATTATTATAACACTGACGTCCCCGGTGTCGAAACAGGTCAAATTGTCCACAGGGCTCATTATTCAACTGTTTGGTGATACATGTATCCTGACAATTGGTGCGATTAATGGGATAAACTTACAGTCAACCAAAAACTCTCGATCTCCCGGAGCTTGGGATGATCTTTGTTGAAGCTCTCCTTTAGCTTCACGTCGCTCTGACGTCTGTAGTTCTGTTTTAACTTGTCGGTACGATTACTGGCCAATTTCGTGCCTTGGTTAGGGAGCATTTGTGCAAGATATCACATGTAAAGTAGACACTTGTCTTATACAATTAGCTCATTTGACTACAATGTTGACAAAGAAATTTCAAATAAAATTACCTTGCCAAACAGTGGCCAAACCAAAATATGTTTGCTGCAAAAAAAATAAAGGATAAGTAGATATATTAGCCATGTAGAGAAGTGCCTTTTTCAGACACATGAAAGACCAATGAAACAAAAAAAAAATTTCCTATGTAAAAATATGTTGTTCTTGAGGCAATGGCCCTGTCCAATGTATTCAAGTGGGTGTAATGCCTCTCTGCCACCTTTGCTGTGGCAGAGAGCTGTGTGAAAGTCTTCACGTCTTATGGCATCCACACCCGCCCTCAGATCCATTACTATGGTAGTCTTGGCCATGCGCAATTTGGTTGGATCGAAATCCATCTATAAAACAAAAAATATGCCATAATGAACATAATCCACATTGTGCTATCATTTGTGTACATAGCTAAAAATATATGAGAAAAACTCAACCTTGAGGATGGTCTGAAGCTTCTGCTTCACATTTCTGTATTTCTTGCCTGTGCGAGACAGAAACACATGATCCTCCATCCCCTCATCCGCCACGATTGAAGATCTCACAAATTTCATGTAAATTATAGAATGCCCAGAATTCTGCCTCATTCAGGAGGATAGTGGCATCGTACTGCTCAGCTGAAAAAAAAAAAAATAAAGTGGTCAAGATTGATGCCTGAAGGTAGGCCTCAGTTTTAGAGTAGGATATATACCTGTTTTATGGTCATCCATTGTGACGCAAAAGAAGCTGTTGCGGAAAATGAAATTCCCCAGGTTTTCGCCAACGTGGCTCATAAGAAACAGAGTAGTCAATTATCACATATTAGGGCAATCAGAACATCAATCAATTTCAATCCTTAATGAGACTTGGAACAGGTTACAATACTTACGGTGATTATTCCAGGCCTCTGCGAATTCCGTTCCAAAATGGCTGCCGCCATGATGGCTGTTGCCTTAGCAACCTCGTTGAGGGAGAGGTCCCTCTTCTTGTAGATCTTAAATCCATCAATCAGCTGTTTGACTGCATTTGTTGTGTCTGCGATTGACTAAATTATAAATTTTTTATATTTGTGAGACATTTGATTTATAATGAAAATTTGTCAATAGGAAATAGTTGGAGAACTAGCAACCTATTTAAAATCAATTACCATTTATACTGAGCATGGCCCCATTTTTCTGTAATTGGCTCGTTATAGCCTTCTTTGATCTTTTTGACTTCTGACGCTGATAGTGGCTTGAAGGCATTCTCCTCCAACGCCGCCTTCAGGCCACCAAGATGAAATGCTGCCATTCCTGTTGCCGTTCGCATGGTTAGGGAACACAGTCGTCCTTGATAAGTACAGAAATCAAAACCAGTGTTACTCTTAGAACTAGTCGACTAGTTGAACATTTAATTTCAAAGGAACCTTTGAAGCTGACTTTATAATTTGGTGAGAATAATACTAACTTATTGATTGCAGGTGTTTTAATATTAAATTAGAATTAGACTTCTAGCTATTGAGATGTATAAGGTTGTATTATACTAACTTATTGAATGTAAGTGTTTGAGGATGTGGCTGGAAGATGTTTCCTCAAAGTATTCCTTCGCTACTACATAGGCCTTAATGACATGCGTGTTAAACGCATCCATCACATTCAATGTCTTGTCGTTGCAATAATGGAGGAATCTCGAAACATTGGAGATGTCCTCCCTTATCGTGGTCAAGCTGTTGTCGGCCTCCTGCATAAAGAAAAATGTTCTTTGTTATATATCAAGCCAGGATGAATTGAGTTATAGAAATGATTGTGGCGCTATTATAACACTGACGTCCCCGTTGTCGAAACGGGTCAAATTGTCCACAGGGTTCATTATTCAAGTTCTAAATAGCCCACACTGGTGCTGATGGGGCGTAAAACACAAACAAACAAACTCATTATTTAATTGTTTGGTGATACATGTATCTTGACAATTTGTGCAATTAATGTGATAAACTTACAGTCAACCAAAAATTCTCGATCTCCTGGAGCTTTGGATGATCTTTGCTGAAGCTCTCCTTTAACTTCACATCGCTCCGACGCCTATAGTGCTGTTTCAGCTTGTCGGTACGATTACTGGCCAATTTCGTGCCTTGGTGGGGGAGCATTTGTGCAAGATATCACATGTAAAGTAAACACTTGACTTATACAATTAGCTCATTTGACTACAATGTTGACAAAGAAAATTCAAATAAAATTACCTTGCCAAACTGGCCTAACCAAAATATGTTTGCTGCAAAAAAATAAAGGATATGTAGATATATTAGCTATGTAGAGAAGTGGCTTTTTCAGACACATGAAAGACCAATGAAACAAAAAAAACATCTATGAAAAAATATGTTGTTCTTGAGGCAATGGCCCTGTCCAATGTATTCAAGTGGGTGTAATGCCTCTCTGCCACGCCTTTGCTGTGGCAGAGAGCTGTGTGGAAGTCTTCACGTCTTATGGCATCCACACCCGCCCTCAGATCCATTACTATGGTAGTCTTGGCCATGCGCAATTTGGTTGGATCGAAATCCATCTATAAAACAAAAAATATGCCATAATGAACATAATCCACATTGTGCTATCATTTGTGTACATAGCTAAAAATATATGAGAAAAACTCAACCTTGAGGATGGTTTGAAGCTTCTGCTTCACATTTCTGTATTTCTTGCCTGTGCGAGACAGAAACACATGATCCTCCATCCCCTCATCCGCCACGATTGAAGATCTCACAAATTTCATGTAAATTTTGAATACCCAGAATTCTGCCTCATTCAGGAGGATAGTGGCATCATACTGCTCAGCTGAAAAAAATAAATAAATAAAGTGGTCAAGATTGATGCTACTTTCAACAGGTAGGCCTCAGTTTTAGACTAATAATTTGGTGAGAATAATACTAACTTATAGATTGCAGTTGTTTTAGAATGTGCCTGGATGATGTTTCCTTGAACACTCCTTAGCCACAACATATGCCTTTATGGCATGCGTATTAAACGCATGCATCACATTCAATGTCTTGTCGTCGCAATAATGGAGGAATCTCGAGATATTGGAGATGTCCTCCCTTCTTGTGGTGAAGCTGTTGTCGGCCTCCTGCATAAAGAAAAATATTGTTTGTTATATTTCAAGCCAGGAGGAATTGGGTTATAGAAATGATTGTGCCATTATTATAACGACTGTGATGTCACACTGACGTCTCCTGGTGTCAAAATAAGTCAAATTATCCACAGGGCTCATTATTCCACTTCTAAATAGCCCACACTGGTGCTGATGGGGCGTAAAACACAAACAAACAAACAAATTCATTATTCAACTGTTCGGTGATACATGTATCCTGACAATTGGTGCAATTAATGTGATAAACTTACAGTCATCCCAAAACTCTCGATCTCCCGGAGCTTGGGATGATCTTTGTTGAAGCTCTCCTTTAACTTCACGTCGCTCTGACGTCTGTAGTGCTGTTTTAACTTGTCGGTACGATTACTGGCCAATTTCGTGCCTTGGTTAGGGAGCATCTGTGGAAGATATCAAATGTAAGGTAAACACTTGACTTATACAATTAGCTCATTTGACTACAATGTTGACAAAGAAATTTCAAATAAAATGTCCTTGCCAAACAGTGGCCAAAATATGTTTGCTGCAAAAAAAATAAAGGATAAGTAGATATATTAGCTATGTAGAGAAGTGCCTTTTTCAGACACATGAAAGACCAATGAAACAAAAAAAAATCTCCTATGAAAAAATATGTTGTTCTTGAGGCAATGGCCCTGTCCAATGTATTCAAGTGGGTGTAATGGCTCTCTGCCACGCCTTTTCTGTGGCAGAGAGCTGTGTGGAAGTCTTCACGTCGTACTGCAGCAATTCCTGCCCTTGGGTCAATTACTATTGTAGTCTTCGCCATTCGCAATTTGGTTGGATCGAAATCCATCGATAAAACAAAAAAAGTGCCATAATGAACATAAACCACATTGTGCTATCATTTGTGTACATAGCTAAAAATATATGAGAAAAACTCAACCTTGAGGATGGTTTGAAGTTTCTGCTTCACATTTCTGTATTTCTTGCCTGTGCGAGACAGAAACACATGATCCTCCATCCCCTCATCCGCCACAATTGAAGATCTCACAAATTGTATTTAATTTTGAATGCCCAGAATTCTGCCTCATTCAGGAGGATAGTGGCATCGTACTGCTCAGCTGAAAATAAAATAAAGTGGTCAAGATTGATGCTACTTTCAACAGGTAGGCCTTAGTTTTAGACTAGGATATATACCTGTCTTATGGTCATCCATTGTGACGCAAAAGAAGCTGTTGCGGAAAATGAAGCTCCCCAAGTTTTCGCCAACGTGGCTCATAAGAAGGTTCTGTTAAGAAACAGAGTAGTCAATCATCACATTTTAGGGCAATCAGAATATCAATCAATTTCAATCCTTAATGAGACTTGGAACAGGTTACCACACTTACAGTGATTACTCCAGGCCTCTGGGAATTCCTTTCCAAAATGGCTGCCGCCATGATGGCTGTTGCCTTCGCAACCTCGGTGAGGGAAGGTCCCTCTTCTTGTAAATTTCATATCCGGCAATGAGCTCTTTGACTGCATTTGTTGTGTCTGTGATTGACAAAATTATACATTTGTTATATTTTTGAGACATTTGATTTATAATGAAAATTTGTCAGAAGGAAATAGTTGGAGAATTAGCAACCTATTCAAAATCAATTACCATTTATACTGGGCATGGCCCCCTTTTTCTGCAACTGGCTCGATATAGCCTCCTTTGATCGTCTTGACTTCTGACGCTGAAGGTGGCGTGATAGTGGCTTGAAGGCATTCTCCCCCACCGCCGCCTTCAGGCCACCAAGATGAAATGCCGACATTCCTGATGCTGTTCGCATGGTTAGGGAACACAGTCGTCCCTGATAAATACAGAAATCAAAACAAGTGTTACTTTTAGAACTAGTCGACTAGTTGAACATTTAATTTCAAAGGAATCTTTGAAGCTGACTTGTCATTACAAAAATGGAGGAATCTCGAAACATTGGAGATGTCCTCCCTTATCGTTGCCAAGCTGTTGTCAGCCTCCTGCATAAAGAAAAATGTTCTTCGTTATGTTATCCACATTGTGCTATCATTTGTGTATATAGCTAAAAATATATGAGAAAAACTCAACCTTGAGGATGGTCTGAAGTTTCTGCTGTACATTCGTGTATTGCTTGCCAGTACGCGAAAGAAAAACATGCTCATCCATCCCCTCATCAGCCATGATTGAAGATCTTACAAATTTTATGTAAATTTTGAATGCCCAGAATTCTGCCTCATTCAGGAGGATAGTGGCATCGTACTGCTCAGCTGAAAATAAAATAAAGTGGTCAAGATTGATGCTACTTTCAACAGGTAGGCCTCAGTTTTAGACTAGGATATATACCTTTCTTATGGTCATCCATCGTGATACAAAAGAAGCCGTTCCGGAAAACGAAGCTCCCCAAGTTTTCGCCAACGTGGCTCATAAGAAGGTTCTGTTAAGAAACAGAGTAGTCAATTATCACATATTAGGGCAATGAGAACATCAATCAATTTCAATCCTTAATGAGACTTGGAACAGGTTACAATACTTACGGTGATTATTCCAGGCCTCTGGGAATTCCTTTCCAAAATGGCTGCCGCCGTGATGGCTGTTGCCATAGCAACCTCGTTGAGGGAGAGGTCCCTCTTCTTGTAGATCTTAAATCCATCAATCAGCTGTTTGACTGCATTTGTTGTGTCTGCGATTGACAAAATTATAAATTTTTTATATTTTTGAGACATTTGATTTATAATGAAAATTTGTCAAAAGGAAATAGTTGGAGAATTGGCAACCTATTTAAAATCAATTACCATTTATACTGGGCATGACCCCCTTTCTCGGCAATTGGTTGGATATGGCCTTTTTCAATCTTCTTGTCTTCTGACGCTGAAGGCGGCGTGATAGTGGCTTGAAGGCACTCTCCTCCACCGCCGCCTTCAGGCCACCAAGATGAAATGCTGCCATTCCTGTTGTAGTGCTCATCGTTAGGGAACACAGTCGTCCTTGATAAGTACAGAAATCTAAACAAGTGTTACTTTTAGAACTAGTCGAGTAGTTGAACATTTAATTTCAGAGAAATCTTTGAAGCTGACTTTATAATTTGGTGAGAATAATACTAACTTATTGATTGCAGGTGTTTGAGGATGTGGCTGGAAGAAGTCTCCTCGAAAAACTCTTTTGCCACAACATACGCTTTTATGGCATGCGCATTAAAGGCATGCATGACATCCAGGATGGTATTGTTGCAAAAGTGAAGGAAGCGGGAGACATTCGAGATGTCCTCCCTTATTGTGGTGAAGCTGTTGTCGGCCTCCTGCATAAAGAAAAATGTTCTTTGTTATATTTTAAGCCTGGATGAATTAAGTTGTAGAAATGATTGTGCCATTATTATAACGACTGTGATGTCACACTGACATCCCCTAATGTCAAAACAGGTCACGTGGGTGTATGTAGGATGGCAGTTTCAATCATCCTCTGCCTCATTGCCATTTCCTCCTCCTTTCCTAATTAGCCTATTAAGTGCATGAATGACGGACGTAAAACCCAATTCATCCATCTGTCCATCCATGATGCAGATATATACTATCTGGCAGTCTTCCACTGTGGTACAACTTTAGGCTTTGCTGGTCAACTTCAGAAATTGGGCATCCACTGGAATCTTTGTCGATAGCAAGGAACTTAGCATCTCACCTGTCACTTTTTTAAGGAAGAGTTCGTCCCATCTATCTCGATCTTTCCAAAGAGAAACAATGACCACAACATCAGGATTTTTCACATCCAGCTTTTCTTCATCATCCTTGCTGATGATTGAGGCAGCCCTTTCCTTCCCCACATTGCCACCTTTGGGCACATTAACGTGATTAACTGCATTAATTTCTAGATTAGGAGGGGCATGCCTATCACCATTATTGGAGAAAGGCTAGTACTGTCCAAAATCTGTGGGGAAGTCTTTCCCAGTCTTTGCAATCAGCTGCTGCAGACTCAATATCGCCTTCTTTGATCTTCGTGTCTTCTGACGCTGAAGGCGGCGTGACAGTGGCTTGAAGGCACTCTCCTCCACCGCCGCCTTCAGGCCACCAAGATGAAATGCTGCCATTCCTGTTGCAGTCCTCATAGTTAGGGAACACAGTCGTCCTTGATAAGTACAGAAATCAAAACAAGTGTTACTTTTAGAACTAGTCGACCAGTTGAACATTTAATTTCAAAGGAATCTTTAAAAAGCTGACTTTATAATTTGGTGAGAATAATACTAACTTATTGAATGCAAGTGTTTGAGGATGTGGCCAGAAGACGTGTCCTCAAAATACTCTTTTGCCACAACATACGCTTTTATGGCATGCGTATTAAACGCATGCATGACATCCAGGTTGGTGTTGTTGCAGTAGTGCAGGATTCGAGAGACATTGGAGATGTCCTCCCTTATCGTGGTCAAGCTGTTGTCGGCCTCCTGTATAACGAAAAATATTCTTTGTTATATTTTCTTTGTTGAAGCTCTCCTTTAACTTCACGTCGCTCCGACATCTGTAGTTCTGTTTTAACTTGTCGGTACGATTACTGGCCAATTTCGTGCCTTGGTTAGGGAGCATTTGTGCGAGATATCACATGTAAAGTAGACACTTGACTTATACAATTAGCTCATTTGACTACAATGTTGACAAAGAAATTTCAAATAAAATTACCTTGCCAAACAGTGGCCAAACCAAAATATGTTTGCTGCAAAAAAAAGGATAAGCAGATATATTAGCCATGTAGAGAAGTGGCTTTTTCAGACACATGAAAGACCAATGAAACAAAAAAAACATCTATGAAAAAATATGTTGTTCTTGAGGCAATGGCCCTGTCCAATGTATTCAAGTGGGTGTAATGCCTCTCTGCCACGCCTTTGCTGTGGCAGAGAGCTGTGTGGAAGTCTTCACGTCTTATGGCATCCACACCCGCCCTCAGATCCATTACTATGGTAGTCTTGGCCATGCGCAATTTGGTTGGATCGAAATCAGTCTATAAAACAAAAAATATGGCATAACGAACATAATCCACATTGTGCTATCATTTGTGTATATAGCTAAAAATAAATGAGAAAAACTCAACCTTGAGGATGGTTTGAAGCTTCTGCTTCACATTTCTGTATTTCTTGCCTGTGCGAGACAGAAACACATGATCCTCCATCCCCTCATCCACCACGATTGAAGATCTCACAAACTTCATGTAAATTTTGAATGCCCAGAATTCTGCCTCATTCAGGAGGATAGTGGCATCATACTGCTCAGCTGAAAAAAAATAAAGTGGTCAAGATTGATGCTACTTTCAACAGGTAGGCCTTAGTTTTAGACTAGGATATATACCTGTTTTACGGTCTTCCATTGTGACGCAAAAGAAGCTGTTGCGGAAAATGAAACTCCCCAGGTTTTCGCCAACGTGGCTCATTAGAAGGTTCTGTTAAGAAACAGAGTAGTAAATTATCACATATTAGGGCAATCAGAACATCAATCAATTTCAATCCTTAATGAGACTTGGAACAGGTTACAATACTTACGGTGACTGCTCCAGGCCTCTGCGAATTCCGTTCCAAAATGGCTGCCGCCATAATGGCTGTTGCCTTTGAAATCTCATTGGGGGAGAGGTCCCTCTTCTTGTAGGTCTTAAAACCATCGATCAACTGTTTCACTGCATTTGTGTCTGCGATTGACAAAATTATAAATTTTTTATATTTTTGAGACATTTGATTTATAATGAAAATTTGTCAAAAGGAAATAGTTGGAGAATTAGCAACCTATTTAAAATCAATTACCATTTATACTGGGCATGGCTCCCTTTCTCTGCAGCTGGCTGGATACGGCCTTCTTTGATCTTCGTGTCTTCTGACGCTGAAGGCGGCGTGACAGTGGCTTGAAGGCACTCTCCTGCACCGCCGCCTTCAGGCCACCAAGATGAAATGCTGCCATTCCTGTTGCAGTCCTCATAGTTAGGGAACACAGTCGTCCTTGATAAGTACAGAAATCAAAACAAGTGTTACTTTTTGAACCAGTCGACCAGTTGAACATTTAATTTCAAAGGAATCTTTGAAGCTGACTTTATAATTTGGTGAGAATAATACTAACTTATTGATTGTATGTGTTAGAGGATGTGGCTGGATGATGTTTCCTCAAAGTATTCCTTAGCCACAACATATGCTTTTATGGCATGCGTATTAAACGCATGCATTACATTCAGGGTGGTGTCATTACAAAAATGGAGGAATCTCGAAACATTGGAGATGTCCTCCCTTATCGTGGTCAAGCTATAGTCGGCCTCCTGTATAACGAAAAATATTCTTTGTTATATTTTAAGCCAGGATGAATTAAGTTATAGAAATGATTGTGCCATTATTATAACACTGACGTCCCCGTTGTCGAAACAGGTCAAATTGTCCACAGGGTTCATTATTCAACTTCTAAATAGCCCACACTGGTGCTGATGGGGCGTAAAACACAAACAAACAAACTCGTTATTCAATTGTTTGGTGATGCATGTATCCTAACACTTGGTGCAATTAATGTGATAAACTTACAGTCAACCAAAAACTCTCGATCTCCCGGAGCTTGGGATGATCTTTGCTGAAGCTCTCCTTTAGCTTCACATCGCTCCGACGCCTGTAGTGCTGTTTCAGCTTTTCGGTCCGATTACTGGCCAATTTCGTGCCTTGGTTAGGGAGCATCTGTGGAAGATATCAAATGTAAGGTAAACACTTGACTTAAGATTTAAAAGATAGTACACTGCTGACATTTTAGGAAATTCCTTCTGTGAATAAGATTGGTTGGTTCATACTCCAAGTTGTTCTTGAGACAATGGCCCTGTCCAATGTATTCAAGTGTATTCACGCCTTTGCTGTGGCTGAGAGCTGTGTGGAAGTCTTCACATCGTACTGCATCAATTCCTGCCCTTGGGTCCATTACTATTGTAGTCTTCGCCATGCGCAATTTGGTTGGATCGAAATCCATCTATAAAACAAAAAATATGCCATAATGAACATAATCCACATTGTGCTATCATTTGTGTACATAGCTAAAAATATATGAGAAAAACTCAACCTTGAGGATGGTTTGAAGCTTCTGCTTCACATTTCTGTATTTCTTGCCTGTGCGAGACAGAAACACATGATCCTCCATCCCCTCATCCGCCACGATTGAAGATCTCACAAATTTCATGTAAATTTTGAATGCCCAGAATTCTGCCTCATTCAGGAGGATAGTGGCATCGTACTGTTCAGCTGAAAAAAAAAAAGTAGTCAAGATTGATGCTACTTTCAACAGGTAGGCCTTAGTTTTAAACTTATGGTCATCCATCTTGATACAAAAGAAGCCGTTCCGGAAAACGAAGCTCCCCAAGTTTTCGCCAACATGGCTCATAAGAAGGTTCTGTTAAGAAACAGAGTAGTCAATTATCACATATTAGGGCAATCAGAACATCAATCAATTTCAATCCTTAATGAGACTTGGAACAGGTTACAATACTTAGTGATTACTCCAGGCCTCTGGGAATTCCGTTCCAAAATGGCTGCCGCCATGATGGCTGTTGCCTTAGCAACCTCGTTGAGGGAGAGGTCCCTCTTCTTGTAAATCTCATATCCGGCAATGAGCTCTTTGACTGCATTTGTTGTGTCTGTGATTGACAAAATTATAAATTTTTTATATTTTTGAGACATTTGATTTATAATGAATATTTGTCAAAAAGGAAATAGTTGGAGAATTAGCAACCTATTTAAAATCAATTACCATTTATACTGGGCATGGCCCCCTTTTTCTGTAATTGGCTGGATATAGCCTTCTTGGCTCGCCTGGATTTCTGACGCTGTAAGCGGCGTGATAGTGGCTTGAAGGCACTCTCCTCCACCGCCACCTTCAGGCCACCAAGATGGAATGCCGACATTCCTGATGCTGTTCGCATGGTTAGGGAACACAGTCGTCTTATTGAATGTAAGTGTTTGAGGATGTGGCTGGATGATGTTTCCTCGAAGTATTCCTTTGCCACAACATGTGCCTTTATGCCATGCGTATTAAACGCATGCATTACATCCAGGGTGGTGTTGTTAGAGTAATGCAGGAATCGAGAGACATTGGAGATGTCCTCCCTTATCGTGGTCAAGCTTTTGCATAAAGAAAAATGTTCTTTGTTATATTTCAAGCCAGGATGAATTGAGTTATAGAAATGATTGTGCTATTATTATAACATTGACGTCCGGTGTCAAAACAGGTCAAATTGTCCACAGGGCTCATTATTCCACTTCTAAATAGCCCACACTGGTGCTGATGGGGCGTAAAACACAAACAAACAAACTCATTATTCAATTGTTTGGTGATACATGTATCCTGGCAATTGGCGCAATTAATGTGATAAACTTACAGTCAACCAAAAACTCTCGATCTCCCGGAGCTTGGGATGATATTTGCTGCAGCTCTCCTTTAGCTTCACATAGCTCCGACGCCTGTAGTGCTGTTTTAGCTTGTCGGTACGATTACTGGCCAATTTGGTGCCTTGGTTAGGGAGCATCTGTGGAAGATATCAAATGTAAGGTAAACACTTGACTTAAGTTTTAAAAGATAGTACACTGCTGACATTTTAGGAAATTCCTTCTGTGAATAAGATTGGTTGATACATACTCAATAAGGCCTGGCTTAAAGTTGTTCTTGAGACTATGGCCCTGACCATTGAGCTCAAGTGCGTGTAATGGCTCTCTGCCACACCTTTGCTGTGGCAGAGAGCTGTGTGGAAGTCTTCACGTCTTATGGCATCAATGCCCGCCCTCGGGTCAATTACTATGGTAGTCTTGGCCATGCGCAATTTGGTTGGATCGAAATCCATCTATAAAACAAAAAATATGCCATAATGAACATAATCCACATTGTGCTATCATTTGTGTGTATAGCTAAAAATATATGAGAAAAACTCAACCTTGAGGATGGTCTGAAGCTTCTGCTTCACATTTCTGTATTTCTTGCCTGTGCGAGACAGAAACACATGATCCTCCATCCCCTCATCTGCCACGATTGATGATCTCACAAATTTCATGTAAATTTTGAATGCCCAGAATTCTGCCTCATTCAGGAGGATAGTGGCATCGTACTGCTCAGCTGAAAAAAAATAAAAATAAAGTGGTCAAGATTGATGCTACTTTCAACAGGTAGGCCTCAGTTTTAGACTAGGATATATACCTGTCTTATGGTCATCCATCGTTATACAATAGAAGCCATTCCGGAAAAGGAAGCTCTCCAAGTTCTCGCCAACGTGGCTCATAAGAAGGTTCTGTTAAGAAACAGAGTAGTCAATTATCACATATTAGGGCAATCAGAACGTTAATCAATTTCAATCCTTAATGAGACAGGTTACAATACTAACTGTGATTATTCCAGGCCTCTGGGAATTCCTTTCCAAAATGGCTGCCGCCATGATGGCTGTTGCCTTAGCAACCTCGTTGAGGGAGAGGTCCCTCTTCTTGTAGATCTGAAATCCATCGATCAGCTGTTTGACTGCATTTGTTGTGTCTGCGATTGACAAAATTATAAATTATTTATATTTGTGAGACATTTGATTTATAATGAAAATTTGTCAAAAGGAAATAGTTGGAGAACTAGCAACCTATTTAAAATCAATTACCATTTATACTGGGCATGGCCCCCTTTCTCTGAAGCTGGCTGGATATGGCCTTCTTTGACCTTCGTGTCTTCTGACGCTGAAGGCGGCGTGAAAGTGGCTTGAAGGCACTCTCCTCCACCGCCACCTTCAGGCCACCGAGTTGGAATGCCGACATTCCTGATGCCGTTCGCAAACAATACGAACACAGTCGTCCTTGATAAGTACAGAAATCAAAACAAGTGTTACTTTTAGAACTAGTCGACCAGTTGAACATTTAATTTCAAATGAATCTTTGAAGCTGACTTTATAATTTGGTGAGAATAATACTAACTTATTGAATGCAAGTGTTTGAGGATGTGGCTAGAAGACGTGTCCTCAAAATATTCTTTTGCCACAACATATGCCTTTATGGCATGCGCATTAAAGGCATGCATGACATCGAGGACGGTAGGGTTGCAAAAGTGAAGGAAGCGGGAGACATTCGAGATGTCCTCCCTTATCGTGGTGAAGCTGTTGTCAGCCTCCTGCATAAAGAAAATGTTCTTTGTTATATTTCGAGCCAGGATGAATTGAGTTATAGAAATGATTGTGCCATTATTGCTGTGACGTCACACTGACAAAACAGGTCACCTGGGTGTGTGTTGGATGGCAGTTTCAATCATCCTTTGCCTCATTGCCATTTCCTCCTCCTGTCCTAATAAGCCTACCAAGTGCATGAATACAGGACATAAAACCCCATTCATCTATCTGTCTGTCCCTGATGCAGATACTATCTAGCAGTCATTCTCTGCGGTACAACATCGGTCTTTGCAGGTCAACTACAAAAATTGGGCGTCCACTGGAATCTTTGTCAATGGCAAGGAATTGAACATCTCTCTCTCCTGTCACTTTCTTAAGGAAGAGTTCGTCCCATCTATCTCGATCTTTCCGAAGAGAAACAATGACCACAACATCAGGATTTTTCACATCCAGCTTTTCTTCATCATCCTTGCTGATGATTGAGGCAGCCCTTTCCTTCCCCACATTGCCACCTTTGGGCACATGAACATGATTGACTGCATCAATTTCTGGATTAGGAGGGGCAGGCCTATCACCATTATTGGAGAAAGGCTAGTACTGTCCAAAATCTGTGGGGAACTCCTTCCCAGTCTTAGCAATCAGCTGCTGCAGGTTCGATATCGCCTTCTTGTCTGGTCTGGACTTCTGACGCTGTAAGTGGCGCGATAGTGGCTTGAAGGCATTCTCCTCCACCGCCGCCTTCAGTCCGCCGAGATGGAATGCTGACATTCCTGATGCTGTTCGCGTGGTTAGGGAACACAGTCGTCTTATTGAATGTAAGTGTTTGAGGATGTGGCTGGATCATGTTTCCTCGAAGTATTCCTTTGCCACAACACACGCCTTTATGGCATGCGTATTAAACGCATGCATGACATCCAGGATGGTAGGGTTACAAAAGTGAAGGAATCGCGAGACATTGGAGATGTCCTCCCTTATTGTCGTGAAGTTGTTGTCAGCCTCCTGCATAAAGAAAAATGTTCTTTGTTATATTTCAAGCCAGGAGGAATTGAGTTACTGAAAATGATTGTGCCATTATTATAACGACTTTGATGTCACACTGGCGTCCCCTGGTGTCAAAACAGATCAAATTGTCCACAGGGCTCATTATTCAACTGTTAGGTGATACATGTATCATAATTAATTACATTAAATTGTTTCAATCATCCTTGCCTCATTGCTGTGTCATCTTCCTGTCCTAATTGACCTACCAAGTGTATAAATACAGGATATAAATCCCCAATCATCCATCAATCCATTCACCTGCCTGTTAGAAGGCACGAAAGATGCAAATTCTCAAAATGTGTTTCCTAGTCCAGAGTATATCTTGGAGATTGCTCTAAAAAATGTCTACAGGTGGCAAGGGACCTGGAGAGATGGGATTTCCATTTTCGGATTAATATCTTGAGTTGTCTACTTCATTTGTGATACAATCATTCTGCAAATTTCAGTTCAACAGTAAAGATTGATTCTTGGCTCCTTTGGCTTCCAAAGTCTGGATCATTCTGCCGACTGCTCTTTTCTATGCAGTGATCAATACAAAGGACATTGTGCTACACAATCTCCCTTTACGGCCTTTACACACACAACAGTTACTCTGCCTGTCCTAATTAGCCCATCAAGTGCATAAACACAGGACCTAAAGCCCCAATCATCCATTCATCCAGCCTCGTCTGCGGGAATTGTGGCTTTGTCAAGCCAGACAACTGTAACATGAATTGCTCCTCTGTGTTGATATTCATATCGCCACGACAACTGGTTCGCTTTGCCAATAGGACCATTTTCGTGTAGGACCTCCTCCTTAAGAAGTTTGAAGCATTCGTGATATGCAATTCAAACTTCTGCGGAATTGTTGACGCAAGGCACAACTTCATTCTTAACGTTGCCCCTAAATAGCCCCCACTGGTGCTAATGGGGCGTAAAACACAAACTCGCTTGCCTTCATTCTTAAAAATGGTAGGTCATCCATTTCAATCACTTGATTTCATGTTCCAGGCCCTAATTTATTAAGATTTGCAGTTCAGGCCAGCTGTCATTCTGTGTGAATGTGATAAAGAAGTCTGGCTTATGAAAGTTGTTGCTCGTGGCAAGAATGTCCAAACACTTGCTTCTTAAAAAGACCAAAGAACCTGGAATGGAAGTAGGAATATCCATTCCATAGCTTTCGTATGTATTGTCAGCGACAATTTGGGACTTCTCTTTTTCTCTCAGGACTGACTCCTTGTCTGTCCTTCGAGCCATTTGACACGTTTTTCTCCGGAATAATTGAACAGTCTCTTCTTTGTCATACTGTCCACCCAAAAGAAAATCCAGTCGGGATGATTCCTCCATCGTCCATCCAGGTGCAGAAGCCTCATCTTACAGTAGTCGGACATATCGAGGCCACCGTCTGGATTCCAAGTTGGAATTTCCCACGGCCTCTTCCCAAAGGGAACAATTCCGGCCAGGCTTTCGCCTCAAGGTATTTGTCACCATATTTGAAATTTTAGGGATTGACGGTTTTAAGATTGATATTCCGTTTTGTGTGTTGAATACCTGTGACATCACTACAAGGCTACAGCATTGTCGATTCCTCTTTTCCTGCATTCAACTTAATCGTTCAAGGGAATCATAAGGACCACATTTTCTTTCTGCAATCATTCCTGAACAGGCTCCTTCGCATCTTTTAAATCGATCGCAGTTACAATGCATGAACTGCTAGAATCATATCTGAAAAGTGTTGCGAAGCGTCCCAGGATTATTCTATATAATGGATTGTACTCTCGAGGAAGAGAGTCAAGTCAGTGGTAGCGTGCCGGAAAGATTCCTTTAGGAATAGCTTGCGCTTCGCGCTGCTAATAATAATAATTCCCCTTGTGAGAACTAAAATATGTTTGATTTCTGCCTGGCTCGACCTGCCATCTTTCTATAAATATCGTCCCGTGTCCCCAAATAAGGTGCTACAGAGGTGTTACAGTCTGTCACTTTGATATAGAAAAATGGGACCAGTTCATTGTGAAAAAAATGCACTTTTTGACTCATGATAGCCAATCGAGTACCATCTTCTCTACTTTCAACATTGGAGATATAGAGGCTGCTTGATTAGTCATGATCAAGAGAAGCCATTTGACTTGTCATAAGTGATTTTAGAGTGAAAATCAGATGCATAATCCTTTTGTTTGGCTGTCAACAACAAGCAGGATAAGTCTCCTTAAATTAACATTGGAAGTATTGTGTATGATCATGACAAATCATCAGCATGATGACACATGAAGTGCCATTTTCACGGTGCTACAGTCCACCCTTGTTCCATATCAAAGTGACAGACTGTAAACCCATAACTTTCTGCTAATTTAATACATTCATTCTGACTTGATAGCTTTGCTTATTCAGATTGAATGTTATTAATCATATGTTCAAATGTTGTCATGGCAATTAGATGCAAGTGTCATGACTCTTGCAGTCAATTGTTATCAAACCATTTGCTTAAATGATTTAACATGCAGGTGATCTGTTGTCACATAATACTGTCAATTTGGGATGTGCAATTCAGTTAATTATGTCCACACCCATATATTTTAATGAGCTGATGAATACTGGGTGTCATTTATCCCCCCCCCCCAAGGTACATGACTCGAACAGGAAGAGATGTTAATTGACTTTTATTGGAAAGATTGAAATTGTTTTTTTGTTTTTTTAAATCCCCTAAATATGACCCTTGCTATGCCTAAGATAAGTGTATACTTAATAGGTTTACCCTCAAGACCATCTATCTATCTATCTATCTATCTATCTATCTATCTATCTATTTATCTATCTATCTATCTATCTATCTATCTATCTATCTATCTATCTATCTGCTGATATTTGATTGTATGTAATGCATATTGATGTTATTGGACAAGAAACATTAAAGTGGACATATTTCCAGATGCTAAATCATCAGGCAATTTAGGTCTAATAATAACATTTAAATGAGGTCCTCACATTCAACAAACATGTGAAATTGGAGGCCATAAATCGATGATGTCTTGAATAGCTCTTAAAGTATATATTTGCTTGAAATTGCAGGGGTGACACCCCCATTACAAGCTATAGTGCATGTTTTTGAAAGGCCTCCTTATGTAAGGGGTAAACCTAACTTGAATTGAAGACCCAAAATAACATGGAATGCTTGAAGGTACACAATTAGTGCAGCCAGCATTCAAGGCTAACACTTTCAACAGGTATGAATAAAGTAGGCTATGAATATTCATGAGATTCATTGTAGATTTGGTTGGGTGGGGGCCCTGGGGGGGGGGGGGGTAGAAGATCAAGGATCAATGATTCCTTTGATGATCATTAAAGCACCTGACGGTGAAACTGTTTTTGACCCCCCCCCCCTCTGTATATATCTTTGAAGCTCCGCCACTGGTAGGCCAATTTTCAATGGTAGCTTTGGCAGTGGCTTTCTGGCTGATTGCTGATATATAGTAGTTTGGCCTTAAGATTGCCCCTTTAGGCTAGACAGCTAGGGCAGTCTAAATTCACCCAGCATAGACCTGTTGGGTGTTGGGGTTTATTTAAGGTTATGAAGCCTTTACTGCACACAGTTCATTAATATACTGTCACTTGCTGCATTGGAACTCATTGGCATGGAGGTGTATACCATTATCATTAGTAACTGATCATTTTATGAGCTCCGAGAAATGCCCAGTGCCAGGGCTTGATTAGATCCGTGTTGCCAGGCCATTATTGATTGGGTATTGGTTGATTGTGGATTAGCAGTGGTCATTTAATTCCTGGAATCGCAAACACAAGGTTACCAGGCCAATACACTGACCACTTGACCAGTACTCTGACCAGTACTCTGACCAGTGGAGTGCAAGCAACTGGTGAGAGTTGGATACAACGTTTGTTAACTTATGTTTTCCATTGCCACACCTGTAGGAAGGAGAGCTTCAATTGGAGAGTCATCTGCAAGTGCAGGTGCCACACCTTCTGAGGTGTCAGAATATTGTCAGTTGCTTGTGTGACACTTGAATTTGAAGCAGCAACATGATGTTCCGCTTGATCATCTTAGGACTTATGGTGTCCACCGCTTTCGCCACAGATGCAAAGACCCATTTCAGTCTGACTTATTCGACGAGCAGCATACAATACGTCAAGGACGGATCTACTTATGTGGTATATTACAACGCCACATGCTCGTTGGCTAATTTAAGAGCATACGACGCTGGAATCGACTCATGGACGGTGGAGTTTACGACGGCAGACGACAGCTTGGCAGATATCCCCACTGGCAGTACGTCGCCTACGGTCGTGACGCTCTGTTCGTCGTCGAATCCCGTCAACGACTCCGACGGGACCCTCCACGATGCGAGCGTTACCGTAAGAGGGCGCTTCGTGGGCATCACTACAATGAAAGCCGTCCTGAAACCCACATCCGGATCGAGCAAATCCGAAGAAACTTTAGATGGGACGGTGGAAGTACAAGTAATACGTAACGTAACGAGCGTCGGCAAGATCCTTGGCAACATCATCCTAGCCCTCATGGTCCTCAACAATTTCTGGTGGGGGACGCAGTTTGATTTTGAAGAAGGAAAGAAATGTCTGAAATGTCCCATTGCCATCTTCCTGGCCCTCTTCCTGCAGTACATCTTCATGCCAAGCGTGAGTTATTTCATTCAATTCAAATGTTTTATCTTGAGTTATTTGAGTCAATCCAAATGCCTTGTGGGAGTTATCTATTTCCTCTTCATGCATTATGTGAGTTATTTCATTCAATTAAAATGCCTTCCGTGAATTACTTTATTCAATTCAAATGCCTTCTTTGAGCTACTTTATTCAATTCAAATGTCTTCTGTGAATCACTTCATTCAATTCAAACGTTTTCGGTGAGTTATTTGAATCAATTCAAATGCCTTCTGTGAGTCACTTTATTCAATTCATATTTCTTCTGTGAGCTACTTTATTCAATTCAAATGCCTTATGTGAGTTACTTCATTCAATTCAAATGTCTTCTGTGAGTTATTTGATTCAATTCAAATGTCTTCCATGAGTTACTTTATTCAATTCAAATGCCTTCTTTGAGTTATTTGAATCAATTCAAATGCCTTATGTGAGTTATCTATTTCATCTTCATGCCTTGTGTGAGTTATTTAACTCATTCGATCCAAATGCCTTCTGTGAGTAAATTGAATTTAACTAAACAAAGGACAGAACAGAGTTGTTTGCTTTGTTTAGTTCAATTCAATTCAATTGCAACGTGGGAGTAATTGTGCACAATTCAATTCAGTTGAAATTACTTTAGCAAGTTATTTGCGGTGTTCAGTTTAACTCAATTTAATTGGTTAGTGCGAGTTATCTTCTCAGTGTAATTGAGCTGACTTATGTGAGTTGTTTGCTTCATCCGATTCGAAAACTTCAAGTGAGTTGTCCCACCAAGGGGCTTGTGCATTTATTTCCGTGTTTCAGTCAGTCTGTCTGCCGCATTGTCCGTCTGTTGATCCATCATTCTGCTTACCATTTGTGACTCTGATCATTCTGTTTGTTTGAATGGTCTATAGAGTGAAGACTATTACACCATCTGTGCTGAAATTTTGTTTGATTTTTACCATTACCATATATGGAAAATTGCACATTTTAATGCAGATCCAAAGCTGACCCATAAATTGTGATTTAAACTAGAAAAGTTAAAAAAAAAACTAGTTTAAGTTTAATTGCAATCAACTCTGTTCCAATGAATATTTTTAACTCTTTAAGACCAGTTACTGTCTGGAGCCCTATCTAAATCTAAATCTCTCAAAGAAAACTTATTGCAATATAGCAAGATTCAGAGTAAGCTCTCATAATTTGAAAATTGAAACGGGCAGACATAATATTACAAAAACCCCAATAGACCAAAGAAAATGTGATAAATGTGACACAGGTGAAGTAGAGGATGAAATCCACAGCCTTCTAACCTGCAATAATAACACTGTCCCAAGGTATGAGCTTTTATGTAAAGTTAGAAGCTTAATTCCTAACTTTAATAATCTCGATAAAACCCAACAATTAATTTTGATTCTGTCGGACAAAAGGCCTGAAATCATACAAGCAGTAGGTTCCTACCTTAATGAAGTTATGAAGTGATAAAAAGTTGTAGGGAATAATCAGGACAAATCTCAATAGTAGTATTTAGTTTTAAGCCTCTCTATCAGTCGAACCAATAAGCTCATATGCTCCATATATGTGGGTTCCAACTGACTGCCTCAATGGCCCTCGTAGCCCGGACTTTCATTGCTTGGACTCGTAGCGGTTGCCGCTGTTCGTCTTTGCCTGCTCGATGGCCATTACACCCATGAAAACAAACTGACTTGTGACATTTTCTTGTGACTGTGCGTCACACCTCTGAACTGTATGCTGTAATTGGACTCTTGAATTTTTGAAATTTTTAAATGACATTTTACTTTACTTTGCGAACTGGGACCGACGTGAAATAACTAAGATTGGACTTAATATAATATAATATTAATTTTCTGTAGATGTAGAGTAGCTGTCGATTTCATTGTTTTTCATTTTTCTTATGACACATGTATCTTTTTGATATGCAGATTGTCAAATAAAACTTTATATTAATATTCTGATCTCCAGGTGCTGCAAACAATTATGACTTGTTTGCAAACAAAATCAGAATCTCCGAACTTCTGCCTCAGCTGTATTGTATATATTTCTCTTATATGATAATGAGTGACATGAAGTGATTTACCTGATGTTGATATGGGTAATTGACAGGTAACTAGCGGCCAGTTGCACCTGTTATTCTACTCCCCTTGATGTATACACCTTGTGCATGCGCATTGCACTGATAGTATAGTGCTAAAACAAGAATGCTATGGTACATATGAAATTACAAGAAAAGAGACACAATATAACAAATTGTGTACTCATAACTGATTAAGATTTACAACCATCTTAAAAACATTTCAGCTTACAAGTGATAATGGCCCGTGACTTTTGGCTGCCATCAAGTTAGCAGCATATAAACAAGATCTGTGTTTTTGTGATCCTGCATCTCACAAAAACATAGATCTTGTTTTGAAATCTGTGCAACTGATACATTGTATACTTTGTATGTTGGCTTAGATACATTGGCTTGCATTTGGAGGTTGATGTCAGACAACTTTTTCAATGGGCAAGTGTGATGTCATGCTCTGGGCTTGATGTTGCTCATGGAGCAACTGACCAATCCCTGGCCTATCTTGTCTTTGTCCTAAGCAAATCGTAGTTTTCCTGTTCTTTGAGTTGGGTAACTCACATTCCATTATGTTATTTGCTGCACATCTCCAAGAAGTCATTTATCTGCTTTTCTCCTTCGCATTGCATCTGGCATTGTGATAATAATGCAAACAAACATGCTTCTCTACCCATGAAAGATAGAGGTGACATAATGAAGGGCAATAAAAAGTGCCAGGATTTGGTATGGCTTTACACTTTGTACAATTGATGTCAAATAACCAGAACTTGCTCTGAAGAAAGAGCCGGCAGGACAGTGATTGGCCGTTCTCCATGCATGACATGAAGTCAAGAGCATGACATCGCACTTACCCAAACTGACATCACACTTATCCATAACTGGGAGCATGACATCACACTTGCCCATTGTAAAAACTAGTGACATCAAGCTACAAAATTATTTCAAAAGCATTTACATCAGAAGTCGGAATAAGAAATGGCTGATCACCTTATGCCTTTTGTGCTATTTGAAAACATGACATACTCTACAGTGCTGCTTATCAGTAAGTGAAACGGGTGATACTTGGGCATTGGGTCAATGCTAAACGTCCTCAACCAAACTGCTTGTGGGGCATAAGATGTATTCTCATCTGATGAGATGAATATTTTGGATAATTATTGACATGAAGGAGGAGATTTGAGGTGAATGGGACATGAATAGCTGCCAATTTTCTCTTGCCCTACAAAACGTTTCATATGGGTCAAAATCTCTGATAAGTAAGTGAACCCCCCCCCCCTCCCCTTTAGCATTAGGCTACTTAACAAAGACTTTGACCCTGAGTAAAGCAAAGAAAATTGGCAGCCATTCTTGTCAGACATACCTAAAATATCCTCTTTTATGATGCGACATGTTTTTATCTCACCCACATGCAGTTTTGGTTGGGGATGTTTAGCATTGACCCAATTTGACCTGAATGGTAAAACTTCACACATTTCACTTACTTACAAACAGCGCTGTACTCAACCACTTTTGAATCCATTCTTTTGTCTTCTGCTTCTATACAGTCATAAATTGCATGAAAATTATTATATTTGACACAATGTTACCATGCAAGGATTACTGTACAGTGCACATAGTTCTATGTCCTTTAACATTCCTCTTGTTTACATTGCAGTGGTCGTATGCAGTGGGGTCCATGTTCCACCAACCTGACGGCACCCTCCTCGCCTTCCTGGGAGTAGCGGCCGCCCATAGCAGTGGCCCCATCCACTTCCTCGTGATGCTCACTTACGGGAACTTGTCCCTCTCTCTGCTCATCAACGCATTCAGCGTCACTCTCTCATTCGGTTAGTAAATTCTTATTCGCAAAGCCATAAAATCTAGATCCGTTACATTTTAAAAGTATTAAGTGAGTGAAATGTACATAGTGTATTAGTATGGTTTGTTGTGACCTTCATGAAGTGTCTGTAATGTATAGAAAATATAGCAATTTGAACATCACAGTGTTCTTGTTAATAAGTACTATGCTTTAGTTGAATCGATAAATACGATTTACTTCACGTAAAAATTTTCGATGATGGCAACATCCTTTAGCCTATAATATGTTTTGGAAGATTTGACCATTTGGAGAGATGACGCTTGAAACACAATTTAAACCTCCAGATGCCCAACTGGAGTATCATTTTATATTCAATACGATATTACTTGAATTAGGATTGTCATTAACCCATTTTCCTGTTGGTTACAGCTGCGTACCCCTGGTGGATGCTGACGGTTGGCGAGACCTTCCATTCTCCCCTCTCGTTGCCATGGGAGACAATAGGCAAGAACTGGGGGGTGTTCGTCTGCCCTTTGTTGGGAGGAATGTTGCTGCAGTACCTCGTTCCCAAATGCAAGATGCCAATCTCCAAGATCCTCTTCCCGACCAACGCCATGCAACTCATCCTCTCCCTCGTGACCGGCATCGTCACCAACTATTACCAGTTCAGGTTCTTCAACGCGACCAATGTCTTCAACGGGATGCTTGTACCCTACGGTACTTTAGGTAGGTCACCTTTTATTGTTCTGACAAGACGAGGCTTCAAGTGTTTTTGGCTCTTGCAAATTCCACAAGGAGTGGTCTCTGGCCCAAGCCTAATAATCCTGTTGTTGTCACTATTATAATTCAAAGGTACAATACACTGACTGTTCCTGCTAAACTCATCTGGGAAGAAAATAGGTCACTCTTTGAACTTGGCCAATCAGAGAGGTCCTTAGACATGTGACCTTTGCAACAACTTCTCTGATTTGTCGATTCCAAGTCTGACCTACTTTTCCTTTGAATATACTCTTGACAAGTAAAGAACGGACTATGTTAGGCTTTGGCCTGTGGAATGGTGTTGAATAACAAGAAGTAAAGTAGAAAGTTTGATTGCCTTCCTCCCCAATAAGGTGTTGATGAGACGTAAAACACAAACTCACTCACTCATTGTCTTCCTCTTGCAGCCACTGCGATGTGTCTAGCAGCTGGATTCAAATACAAGAAGCCGGAGATCCTGTCGATTGGTTTCACGACTCCCCTGAAGGACGCTGGTCTCATCATCCCTGTGATGCACCACGCCTACCACGGCCCCTTCGCCGACCTCTACATTGCTCCCGTGCTTATTTCTGCTTTTGTTACCCCCTACGTCATCATCCCTTACGTGCTCTACATCAGATGCTACAAGGAGAAGTGTCGCAAGGCGTGCTTGAAGAAGAAGGAGGGAGATACGGATACGGAAGCAGCCAACGGAGACGTCAATGGAGACGCCAAGGGGCCGAAGGAGTCCGATGACAACAAAGTAGTTCCTGCAAACGGCAATGCTGCGGGGTCGGATAACAAAGCTTTTGAGAAGACTGAACTCTAGAGTGATAATAGAAAAGAAATAGTTATTATGGCATGTTCAAAGCAACAAAAACGACAGGTGGCGCCCTGTAGAGGAAAGTGGCGCCACTCCTAGTATTATTATGGCATGTTCTGTAAATCTACATGTTTCAAGTTTTATTGGACCAAATGTTCGACCAAATGTACAAATGGCAGGCTGACACCTGAAAGGTGTATTGCAAACATGCCGGTTTATGGTACTTGATGTTGTCAAAAGTAAGCTCACTGCAATTTTGAAAGACCTTTAAAATGAAATAGCAGGCTTCTCCAAGATTGACATTGCAATTTGCAACCGGAGCCAAAGCTGAGAAAGGACCTTATGAGATTTAGAAATTGCCAGAAGTATTGTCAAGGTAGCCTCCTCCATATTGTCTTTGTTAATTGCAAACCAAACTGGTACCAAAGAGTTAACATGCTCAGTAAATTTAGTTAGGTGGTCAACAGCTTCAGGATATTGCAGTAGTGGTTAACGCTGGTTGTAGATACAGTGTGTAGAAAAGTCATCCAGTATTGCGAATTCATCAGAGAGCCATTATTACAGTACGGCGGGTATATGCTCCCAGACCGGTTTGTTTTCTGATAAAGATTTCAAAAAATAGATAAAGAAAATTATTGATAGTCGGAATTGCAATTACAAACAAGAAACACAAGCAGGAACTGCTTTTTACCGACAAGTAATATATACAGTATGTACAAGTATAAAATACAGTGTTTGATATATGATATTTTTACATATTATTACAATTTTTGTTGTTTCATTATACATGTATGAAATTATGTATTAGATGAATGCTCATAAACTTCTCGGGGTTAAAATCATGCTATGCGTATATTAAATATTGAACTCAGGGATTATGTGCTGTTACTCAGTATCAGGGCACTCATGATATACTTATACATTTTTTATTAATGAGTATTTACATTTTAATTTCAACTTACAGATTGATAACAGCTGTTATTGGCAGGGTTTTTGTATAGATGTGATGTCTCTTTTATATTGTTTTTATTATACATAATGACATGATTAGATTATAGTATGATTTTTTTGAGTCAAAATTGTGTGAAGACTCAACATTGTGGCTGGGAGCATGCTACCTTGTACGTGACAACTTCAAGTTGGCTTCAATTACTTCAATTGATGATGTGGATGTCAACTTTTAATGAATAAACATTGCTCATATATATACATAAAAGTCATTTTAAGAATAATTCAGGATTGCTACAACGTACAAGGGTTTATAATTCTGTGATTGATGACTGAGTGGAGTCAGGGTGTAGTGATGAGCGCCTTGAGTGTTAAGACTGAAATTTACTAATTAACTATTGTCAGATTATTTTTTGTGGGTGGTCTGTTATTTCTTGTGGTAAGTATGCTATTGTCACATATAATTATACATTTGTCAAGTGATTAAATGCTGTAACTTTGTGTAATTTTGTTTAAAAAGAGCATTTTGTTGTGCTGTAATTGTTGATCTAAGTTTAGGAAAACGACTTTCAAGTAGTCTATTTACATTTGCTAATTATATGTGACCTTAAGGGCATTTTAAGGCCATGGTTAAGTTAGGCATTCCACTGTCAAAAGACCCAAAAGGGGACTAACTTAAGCTTGAACCTATTGTTATTTTAACCTGAATATAGACTAGTTTTGTCTGGGGTCACTTTAATTTCTTTGAATGACCCAGCTTTAGTAAATTTAAAGTTTTCTTTTTTTTTTGTTGTGAAGAGGAATTGATACATGGCCTTGGTCCACAATGTGCTTGATAAGCTGATATGTATATTTTAAGAATGTTCATTACCTTAGAATTGATTTGTCGTTTGTGAATGAAAATATCAACTTTACATTTTACTCCAGGATACACTTGCGTAATTTTTGTAATACAGGGTACAAATTGAGATTTTGAGAACATTTAATCTTGCCATTAATTTACAATTGTACATAATATTATATTGAATTTTGAAATGCTAAAACTGTTTAATTTGTTGTGACTTTTTTGTAATATAAATGTTGTTTATTTACAATGTGGCCTTTGTTTTTTTTTTTGAAAGATGTATAGCTGTTAAGACAAGGTGGGAGATATAAATTAGATTTTTAAAAAGCTGACGAGCAAGGCATTTTATAATGTTTGCATTGAAAATGCAATCATTAGCCTTATAGCCTCATCAGTTGCGCATGACCATCATCAATATCTTGTGTATCTTTAAAATAAGGCGGTGAAGAGCTCAAGTCCTTGCTCATTGATTCATGACAAGTGTGGAATGATGAAGTCACTGATTAGACTAAGAAAATAAATTGATAAATTGATCTCAGTAAATAATACACACATAGCCTACTGACTTGAAACATATTTATACTGTATGTTACCAGTGTTTTCAGTGACCCATAGAGATATTGCGGCATGCATTGATTCTTTGGATTCTTGTTATCTTAGGGGGCCACCATTTAATCTCAAGGGGCTTGGAGTTTTTTTGAAATAAATACTCCTGCTCAGTTTTGGTGAAATAGATAAATCCTTTCTGTGCAGCCTTGAAATAAATCATTTCTGGTGGGGTTTTTTCTTAAGAAGGTGATCTTGTTTCAGGAATGAATATTTTGGGACTTTGCGCGCTTGAAATAAATCATTATGGCCACTGTTACCTTGAAATAATTAATTTCCTGCTGAGGAAAACGCCAAGCCCCCCTGATTATTAACTGGTCGCACTGTTATAACGTGGATTAAACCTGACACTCTGAGGGGTGTTTTATTGACATAAATCATTTCATGGCCAGTTTTTTTTCCACTAACCCGATAAGAAGATAAGTTATAGGAGTTAACCACTTTAGAATAACCCGTGTTAAGAGAGGTTTTCTGAGAGCATCAAGGATTTTGCCAATATATTGGAAAGTGGGGGTCGGTGGATTTGAATGAAATTTGGTGGAGATGTTACCACAACTGATCGAAGAAAAACCTGATTATCAGTTTTCATTTTTATACATCTGCCTTTCCAGGAGAGCCCTTTAAACAAAATGGCCGACAATCGCCTTTTGGACCAATTTTTGATGTTTTCAGTTCAAGAATACAGTGCATATTTGAGGATATCCTGCTCTTTTTTTATAGATACCATGGCCACAATGTAAACTAGGTTCACTTTCTACATTCATAAATAACATTTTTACCAGGTTTTACATTTCTCCTGTAAATAGGCATTTCTGTATACCCCACTTAGTGCGGCTGTATTTTCTCGACTTCCGCAAATTTGGAAATGTGTTGAAATTGAAAATAGATATCCTCAAATTGCCAATCTGAACACGCCTACCCTGATATTCCATTATAAGTGGCTAAAACTACAGCTGTTAGTTGACAAATTGCATTAAAAAAATCACGGTTATTCTCATAAGTTTTTTTTTTAGAGCCTCGGCAAATAAGCATCTTTTTAAAAAAATCAAAAAACGTTAAAAACACCCTAAGAAACATGTGAATAGCAAAGCCATCCCTACCTTTTCAGTAAATTTGAATACATAGCCTTAAACAACAGCATATGAGACATATATTGCATTAAAAATATCATGGTCAGCCTTTTAGAGTTTTTCTATCCAGCCCCATCAAATAGGCATTCTTTTTATTTCTTGAAAATGGTGCAAAAATGCCGAAAATCGAGAAAACCACTGTAAGCTACTCCCATATGGAAAGCCTTCCCCTTATTTCTCAAAGAAGTCAGATATACCACCTTTAAAAAGATAATCAAATACATGAATTTCATTAAAAAAATCGCGGTTAGCCCAATATGCTGTTTCTACACACCCTCAACAAATAGGCATTCTTTTGATTTGTTCAAAACGTTGTGAAAAAGGCAAAATCAAGAAAATTGCTCTGAGTTACGCCCATAGAGCAGCTTTCCCCCTAATTAACTAGGAAAGCCAGTCATACAACCTTAAAATGAATCATCTAATACATATGTTTCACTAATAAAATAAAATTTATTCCTATTTAAATTTTCCACAGAACCTCGGAAAATAAGCATACTTTCAAAAAAGTGAAGAAAAGTGAATATCACCCTGAGAAACATGTGAATAGCACTTTTAACCCCATATTTTCGGTAAAGTTGAATACATAACCTAAAAGAGCACCATCTAAGACATGTATTTCATTAAAAAAATCATGGTTACCCTATTAGGGTTTTTCTATCCAGGCTTAGCAAATAGGCGTTCTTTTTGATTTCTTCAAAATGGTGCAAAAACGCCAAAAATCGAGAAAACCGCTGTTTGTTGCTCCCAAATAGGAAGCCTTCCTCTAATTTCTCAGTGAAGTCAGATATACAGGCTTAAAGGACATAATCTAATACATGTATTTCACGGAGAAAATCACAATTAGCCGAATAGGTTTTTTCTACACAGCCTTAGCAAATAGGCATTCTTTTGACTTTCAAAATATCGCGAAAAATGCAAAAATCAAGAAAATTATTTACACCAGTATACCAGTCCTTTTCATAATTTCTCAGTAAAGCCAGTTATACAACCCTAAAAAATGCCATCTAAAACATGCATTTTACCAATAAAATCAGTTATTCTAACTTGCTTTTTATACAGACCCCGTATTTTCTCTGTAATGCCAGATGTAAAGCTGTAATGAACACTATCTAATGCACAATTTTCATTTAAATAAGAAGGTTAGTTCTGCAGGTTTCTCTCCAGGGCTTTCCTGTGAATTTTAGTATTATTTTATGTATATACAAAATGATATGAAAAGGCAAAATTGCTCCTAGTAACACCTGCATTGCAAGTCTCTCCCTGATTGCTCTAATGTTGCACCAGTATTGTAGTGTTCCTCCTCATTTCTGTATAAAGTCAGTTACACAACATTGAATAACTCCATGTGATGCAGATACACGTACATGAATCTCTCAAATGACAATTCACATTTGGGGCCATTATGATCCAGAAAGCTGAATTGTGTTTTTGTCTTAATTAATTAAATGGAAGTATAGCTTGAAAACCTTTTGTTTCTTTTTGAAACACCACCTCTAGTAAAATATCAAAGGTACAAAGGTGTTGGTAGGTTTACATTGAACACATTTAAAAACAACTTGTTTCCTCTTTCTCTCTTTCGTCTTTCTTCCTCTTTTCCCCATCTCTTGTTTTCTTTCCTTCTTTTCTTCCTTCCATTTCTTTCTTCCTTCCAGTCTTACCATATCCTTTCTGTATTGATTTCTTCTTTTTCCCTTCCTTTCTTCATTTCTTTGATTATTTAGTGGTCTATTATTTCAAACACCTCAGTATGAAAATACTCAGCGGTGTTTACAATTTAATATATTATTATTTAAAAAGTGTGATACACAGGGAATTATGTATGAATTTAAAATAATCATTTTCATGATAGTCTAGTGGCTGTTTGTGATTGCCACATTCACAGTTTCTAACATAATGTGTGTTTCTTTCATTCCTTCTATACTATACCATGTCTAGAATGTTAGATAAAATTTATATTAGGTGCTTAAAGTTTATACAGAATGATCCTGAATTCAATCTTGATTCTGATATATTGCTAGAAAGATCAGGTTGTGACAGTTTAACTTTATGGAGACTAAAAAAGATTGCTGTATTTATGTATAAGTGTTATCATGATTTATCACCAGAATATTTGAATAGGCTTGCTGTGCCGAAAGTTACTAGTCATAATCTGCGTGATAGTCATATTGTATCTTTGAAGAGATTTAATACTATGCAGTATGGTTACCGATCATTATCGTACTCTGGCTGTAAATTGTGGAATTCCATTCCCCATTCATGGAAAAATGTAAGCACCGTCTCAGAATTTATTGCTCGTTTAAGTGATTGGAAATGTTACAAGGCTGACTGCTACTTATGTAGCAAACATGTATGTCATAGATGATCTCTAAATGTTAAATTTTGTTTGTTTTATTATATTTTGTTATTTTGTTTTTACTCGGTGACCAGCTTTTAGCTGATGTTTTTTGTTTTATATTGTACCGAGACTAAATAAAGTTTATTCTTATTCTTATTCTTATTCTTATTCTTATTCTTTTCTTCTTTAAATCCTCTTGCTCTTCATTTTTTCCTTGCTTCTTATCTTCTTTAGTTCCCTTCTTTAGTTCCCTTCTTTTCTTCCTTCTTTTCTTCCTTCTTTTCTTCCTTCTTTTCTTCCTTCTTTTCTTCCTTCTTTTCTTCCTTCTTTTCTTCCTTCTTTGCTTTCTTCCTTCTTCCCTTCTTCCTCTCATCCCTCGCCCTCTGATTTTTTTTTTGCATTGCATACTTTTTCTTCATGCATTCTTTCCTTCCTTCTTCGCCGCTTTCTTTCCTTTTTTAAGATTATTTCTCTCCTTTGTACCTTCCTATCTTCCGGTATACCTTCCTTCATACCTTAAATTGTTTTGATCTTCCCTAGTGTCTTTGTTTCATCCGTTTTTAGCTCGTCTGTTTTCTTTGAAAACGAAGAGCTATTGTCGTCACTCGATCGGCGTCCTCGTTGTCCCGGTTAAAGTTTTTGTAAGTGTCCGTTTGTGACCTTAGTTTTCCACTTAGAGTTATGAAATTTGGTACAGGTATGGGGCTATGGGTATGGATCAGGAATGTGTCGAGAAATCCAAGATGGCTGCCATTTTGTGGCGGCCATTTTGGCAGCCATCTTTCTTCATTCTTGAACTGCCCATTGTGACCTTAATATTTCACTTAGAGTTATGAAATTTGGTACAGGTATGGGCCTCTGGGTATGAATCGGGAACATGTAAAGAAATCCAAGGTGGCGGCAATCTTGTGGCGGCCATTTTGGCAGCCATCTTTTTTTAATCTTGAACTGTCCATTTGTGACCTTAGTTTTCCACTTAGAGTTATGAAATTTGGCACAGGTATGGGGCTATGGGTATGGATCGGGAATATGTTGAGAAATCCAAGATGGTTGCCATTTTGTGGCGGCCATTTTGGCAACCGTCTTTCTTCATTCTTGAACTGCCCATTGTGACCTTAATATTTCACTTAGAGTTATGAAATTTGGTACAGGTATGGGCCTCTGGGTATGGATCGGGAACATGTCAAGATATCCAAGATGGCGGCCATTTTGTGGCGGCCATTTGGCAGCCATCTTTTTTCATTCTTGAACTGCCCATTGTGACCTTAAAATTTCACTTACAGTTATGAAATTTGGTACAACTATTGGCCTGTGGGTATGGATCAGGAACATGTTGAGAAATCCAAGATGGTGGCCATTTTGGCAGCCATCTTTCTTCATTTCTTGAACTGCCCATAGTGAACTCAATATTTCGCTTAGAGTTATGAAATTTGGTACAGGTATGGGCCTGTGGGTATCAATTGGGAACATGTTGAGAAATCCAAGATGGCAGCCATTTTGTGGTGGCCATTTTGGCAGCCATCTTTCTTCATTTTTGAACAGCCCATCGTGACCTTAATATTTCACTTACAGTTATGAAATTTGGTACAGGTATTGGCCTTTGGGTATGGATCAGGAACATGTCAAGAAATCCAAGATGGTGGCCATTTTGACATCCATTTCTTGAACTGCCCATTGTGAACTCAATATTTCGATTAGAGTTATGAAATTTGGTACACGTATGGGTCTGTGGGTGTCGATCGGCACATGTTGAGAAATCCAAGATGGCGGCCATTTTGTGGCGGCCATTTTACCAGCCATCTTTCTTCATTCTTGACCTGCCCATTGTAACCTTAAAATATCGCTTAGGGTTATGAAATTAGGTATTGGCCTGTGGGTGATAATCTGGCACACATTGATAGATTTCACATTAACAGACGAGCGTTGAAACCGCTTGCGGTTCTGGTTCAATATTTCATTTACTTTCTTCCTAGATTGTCCTTACTTTCTGTCTTACTTTCTGTCTTCCTTTCTGTCTTCCTTTCTGTATGTCTTCCTTTCTGTCTGTCTTCCGTTTTTCCTGCCTTCCTTTTTTCCTGGCCTCCTTTGTAGTTTTCTCTCTGCCTTTCTGTTTTCCTTTCTTCCTGCCTTAATTGCTGTCTCTCTTCCTTAATTCCTTTTTGTCTTTGTGACTTCTTACACCATGAATACACATCATCTTTCAGTGGTGAACATTTGGAAAAGTGTTTTGTATTGAGTAACGGCAAAATTTATTTTTATAGTCCATCCAAAAACAACAACAAAATGGTGGGAGACTGGGGTCTATTCATACAACATTCATTTTAAGCAAGATAGAAAGCTCGCCAGGTGCATACCACCAGTATTTATCAACTGGTTTTTCATCATTCTTCACACAGTTTGACTATTCTTGCTTATCTATATTTCAAAAAATCGTTCCCCGAATAGACCAGGGGCCTTGCTATAACAGTTTTGAGCTATGCGAATGGGACAAACATGGCAATGTTGTCACAATGTTGTCACAATGTTGTCACAATGTTGTCACCAAGTTGTCACCACATTGTCATGATGTTGCTAAATTTTAGATGTGTCCACTGTCGTATAACAGACTTGACTGAGCAATTAATGGGAGACTTGCTGTATGAATAACTTCAACTGATGTTCCATATTTTCGCCCTTTTTGCACTATTTTGGAGAAATCAAAAGAACGTGTAGAAAGAGCCTATGTGATCAATCATGATTCCTTAGTGAAAAACACCTATGTTGTTCTTTAAGGCTGTATCATTTACTTAAGTAAGGAAATAGGGGATGTAAGGGTGCAACTTTGAGTGCTTTTCTGGATTTTTGCCATTTTTACAGCATTTTGGAGAAGTTAAAAGACTAAGATGAAAAACAATGCCTCTTTGCTAAGGCTCTGTATATAAAAGACCATTGAGGCTATCCATGTTTTTGTATGAACAATTTGTATTAGACTGTGTTCTTTTAAGTTATAAATTTATATTTGACATTACTGAGAATTTAGGGGTAGTTTTGCCATTCACATGTTTCTTAGATTGATTTTAACTGTGTTTTTTTTTTTACTTTTTCGAAAGTATGCTTAATTGGCGAGGCTCTTAAGAAAAATATATATGAATAAGAATGATTTTATTTGTAAAATGTATGTATTAGATGGCATTCTTAAAGGTAGTATGAATGGCTTTTTTGATAAGATATGGAAAGGACGGGCATGCTGACCAGTGCAAAAAATTTCTCAATTTTGCCTTTTTTTGCAATATTTTTAACAAATCAAAAGAATGTCTATTTGCTAAAGCTGTGTAGAAAAAACCTATTCGGCTAATTGTGATTTTGTCAGCGAAATACATGTGTTAGATTGCGTTCTTTAAGCCTGTATATCTGACTTCACTGAGAAATTAGAGGAAGGCTTCCTAGTATATGGGAGCAACAAACAGCGGTTTTCTCGATTTTTGGCGTTTTTGCACCATTTAGAAGAAATCAAAAAGAACGCCTATTTGCTGAGCTTGGATAGAAAAACCCTAATAGGGTAACCATGATTTTTTTAATGAAATACATGTCTTAGATGGTGCTCTTTTAAGTTATGTATTCAACTTTACCGAAAATATGGGGTTAAAAGTGCTATTCACATGTTTTTCAGGGTGATATTCACTTTTCTTCACTTTTTTGAAAGTATGCTTATTTTCCGAGGTTCTGTGGAAAATTTAAATAGGAATAAATTTTATTTTATTAGTGAAACATATGTATTAGATGATTTATTTTAAGGTTGTATGACTGGCTTTCCTAGTTAATTAGGGGGAAAGCTACTCTATGGGCGTAACTCAGAGCAATTTTCTTGATTTTGCCTTTTTCACAACGTTCTGAACAAATCAAAAGAATGCCTATTTGCTGAGGCTGTGTAGAAAAAGCTTATTGGGCTAACCGCAATTTTTTTAATGAAATACTTGTATTAGATTATGTTCTTAAAGGTGGTATATCTGACTTCTTTGAGAAATAAGGGGAAGGCTTTCCATATGGGAGTAGCTTACAGTGGTTTTCTCGATTTTCGGCATTTTTGCACCATTTTCAAGAAATAAAAAGAATGCCTATTTGCTGGGGCTGGATAGAAAAACTCTAAAAGGCTAACCATGATATTTTTAATGAAATATATGTCTCATATGCTGTTGTTTAAGGCTATGTATTCAAATTTACTGAAAAGGTACGGATAGTTTTGCTATTCACATGTTTCTTAGGGTGTTTTTAACGTTTTTTGATTTTTTTAAAAAGATGCTTATTTGCCGAGGCTCTAAAAAAAAAACTTATGAGAATAACCGTGATTTTTTTAATGCAATTTGTCAACTAACAGCTGTAGTTTTAGCCACTTATAATGGACTATCAGGGTAGGCGTGTTCAGACTGGCAATTTGAGGATATCTATTTTCAATTTCAGCACATTTCCAAATTTGCAAAAGTCGAGAAAATACTGCCGCACTAAGTGGGGTATACAGAAATGCCTATTTACAGGAGAAATGTAAAACCTGGCAAAAATGTTATTTATGAATGTAGAAAGTGAACCTAGTTTACATTGTGGCCATGGCATCTACAAAAAAAGAGCAGGATATCCTCAAATATGCACAATATTCTTGAACTGAAAACGTCAAAAATTGGTCAAAAAGGCGATTGTCAGCCATTTTGTTTAAAGGGCTCTCCTGGAAAGGCAAATTTATAAAAATGAAAACTGATGGTCAGGTTTTTCTTCGATCAGTTGTGGTAACATCTCCACCAAATTTCGTTTAAATCCGCTGACCCCCACTTTCCACCAAATCCTTGATGCTCTCAGAAAACCTCTCTTAAACGTTCATACAATCGGCCATTGGTGGAAATGAAGCTGTAACTAACTACACCCTGGATTCCTGGGAGTTTAATATCATGAGTTGATTAATTTGCGTACTGCTCGTCAGTAGTGGCTGCTTCGCATTTTTCTTCCTCAAAAGTAATGTTCTCGGGTTGAAATCCCGCCCAACGAACTCAATTTAGTCAGAGCCTAAGAAACATTTTAATGAATGTTAGAGGGTTTCTAGATCAAGATCATCTAGTATTCTATCCTAGTTCAACAAAACTGGACAAGACTCACCAGAAATTGCATGGGCAGCTCACACTGTAAAATTTGAATTTTGAGTCAGCTTAAATGATTGAGTGAGATGGTTGCACAATTCCTTTGAGCTGACATAGCTTGTTGTTATCAGTTATGACAACAGAAAGATTATCATAACTCAAAACAAAAAGCTATGTTAGGTCAAACAAATTGTGCAACCATCTCACTCAATCATTTGAGCTGACTTAAAATTTCAAATTTTACAGTGCACATGACAAGAAATAGGGCTTTGCGGTTACAGTTCAATGATTTCAAGGCACTTTTTCAAATCCAGGGACGTCAGTAGATTAATTTATCATTTGTTGTCAGGTGAATGATTATACTTTTTTGAGTGTCCTTGTCAAGATTTCTGTCTTCCAGATCCAACCTCCCAGGCCTAGGCTCCTAAGAGAGGGGTACCTCATGACAGTGTGTTATTATAATGCCCATATATCAATGTAAGGTTTTTATTGCACATCTTTTGTGACACCAAGATTCTTTTTTATGCAACTGGGAGAAAAAAAAATATATATATATGTTATGCTGCCAGCTGGGTTGCCAGCTTATTAACCCAAGCGTCATTCAGCACCTCCCAGCCAGCTTATATGAATAAATTTTTTCCCAGCCAGCCGCCTCAACTGCTTTCTCATTACCTGACTGCAAATTTCATCGGTTGAATGTCAAAAATTGACTGCCAGCTGACAACTTTGATACAAAGGGCCGCCAATTTAATGTCTCATCCGAACGACATCCAGCTCATAAAGGTGAACTAATAATTTTGGGTTCCCAGCTGGGCTTCCATGCAGACAAAGACCTTCAGCGGAGCAGGCAGACACCTTAATCACTCTGCCACCCGACTGCATCCCAAAAAGCTTTGTTTATGATTGTCTGCCTTCTACCAACTATAGGGGATTTCAATCCATGAGTTTTGTGAAATTTTTGTCTTCAGTTTGTGACAGTATACCATGGAAAATGTCACGATGCACCGAAGAAGAAAATATGGAACCAGAACCAAGTCCTAGAACTATGATATTCTATCTAGGACACACCATTCACTTGAGGTGAAAGATAGAAAAAAGACCATGAAATATGAATACTGCCCTTTATATACCGATTCAATTAGGACACAAAAGTGAATAGATGACATATATGAAATTCAATGCAATACTTCAATAGTTATAAGTTTCTGAACATGCCTAACAAGGCAAAAGGCCACTAATTGGCAATTAGCCAAAATCTCTTTGAAATACAGTTACATTGAATTGCGTAAGCGTGGAGGATTTCTATGTATACATGTGACAAGCAAAAAAGAAAATATAAATTAGAAAGAGAAAAGGCTATTGTTAGTCAAATGAAATTCGTCAGACTCTTCAGTTGTCGAATGCAATTTAGCCCAATAAGGGGATATAATGAGACAAAAAACTCCTCACTTCAGAGTTGTTGTTTTTTTTGGTCAGCAGTTTCAATCAACCTTCGCCTCATCGCTGTGTCTTCTTCTTGTCCTTATTAGCCTTCCACAGTGTACATGCGCATGACCTAAAGCCCCAATCATCCATCTAAATATCGTGAGTAATTTACTTTCTTTCAAAATATATTGGTTTCCTACGAGAAATTGACAAACACATTTGACATTATTAAATATGTGTATCGAGCCTTTTTCTAGGATATTGTCCTGACTTCCAAGTGTACATTCACACGCCCTCCAAATTCACAAATATTTGATTTAAAAAAATTCTGACTATTCTCCCAGGCTTCCAAGATGACTATGCTGAAATTATTATAAGATCTACATCAATATCTGTACTTTTCCTGGGTCATCTTACTTAAATTATAAATTATCTTTTTTATGGCAATCTTTTCTTCAGATGCCCCCGCAAGTCTCGTGCCCCTAGTAAAATTTAGTTTAAAGCTGGTGATCAAGACATTTTAAAATAAAGGTTTGCATTGACTAAACCCCGCAGGGTCTCAGGCCTCCTCGTGGCAGTGGGTGGTAACACTAAGGTGAAGACTCCTGTCCTTAATGGCCAACATGAGACAGTGTGCTGCAGGGGTGCCGGAAGGAGACATGGGCGGCAGGGGGGGTCTGTCCAACAAGGGCAAATCTAATTAGTGCAACAAAAATTAAATTTAGGGGCAATAATAATTTTGAAGATATATTAATAATTGTTTGCCTAAATTCACTGTAAATTAAGGTCTAATAATGTTTTTTCTTTGAGATGAAAAGGGCAACCTTGCCCCCCTGCTCCTCCTGCCCTCCTGTTCCGGCACCCTTATTTGCTTGCATGGTGTGTCCCCTACCTTACAGGCGAATATCAATGGTTATGTCACGTGCCGGTAACAAAGGTGCGTGTCCCTCAGTGGGTAACCAGACTGAGGTCGAAAAGTTAGCGACTGGAATACCAAGATTTCATAGGACAAAGACTAAACCCCACTCACGCCAGGAAATTATGGGAATTGAAAAAGGGCACTAATGTACCTGTGACCGTGAGTTTGTGAAATTTTTATCTTCAAGTTTGAGAATATGTCTCTAAATAGCCCACTCAGGTGCTGATGAGATGTAAAACTCAAATACACACACACACACTTTTCTTCAGATTTTTCTTTTTGCTGAACAGTTCATCAGTAGTTTCTGAATCAGCATTTAAGTCCACCCATGCATAGATTGGTGGATGATTGTGGTTTTGCGTCCTTGTATTTGTGCAAACCAAATATAATTATATATATTCTAATTAGGACAGGAGGAGCACACAGCAATGATGCGACTGATGATTGAAACTGCTGTCCAACATATAGGTCCAGGTGATTCCTGGTACACGTCCGAGTTAGGTCAGACATTTTAATTTTTATCTTTGTGAACCCATCAGATTTTCTGCGTGAAGAAAAAAGTTGAGCTTACCCACAATTTGTATCAAGGTGATATAAAAATTGAGATTACAGCTTTTTTCTTCGTCCCACCAACCGACCGGGAAAAGTACCTTGAGAAACTAAAGATTAATTTTGTCTGTCCTTAGAATTAAAACAAGGACTCAGCGACCGTTTCATTGGGAACCCAGAGTGCCTCAAACCAAGCTAAAATTTAAATCTTTTTCAAACGATGAAAATCATTACAAACTTCAATGCAAAATTCCTCTTCAGGAAGCACTGTTTGTCTGTATGCTGTACTCTCTCCGATACATGCAAGTTTTAAGCAGGTTCCTCGTTAGTACTGTGGCACATTATTCTACAGCTGTGTTCGCACTTCATCAGCTAATGGCATGAGTGAAGTGCATATGGAAATTTTAAAAGGTCAGATTAAGAATAAAAAGTTTGCAGTGCTTCAAACATGACATAGCAAAACGTTTCTCCCATACAAATACTAAAGGTTCACATTTCTTTTGGATGGAGTGCACATAATGATGTATGGCTTGTATGCATGTGCCGCTTATGCCATATGCTTGAAGGGGGCAATGATGCATGTTAATAAAATACTTATAAATCCCCTTGGCTGAACCGACCTTCAATGTGTTAGCCCTGGGTTTGCAAATGATGGTCTCTTGAGCGATTTGGGATGTTTTGCACTGACATGGAAAGCGAAAACTAGTGAAGAGACCCTGATGGAATAAGGGCGTACACTTTCTGCCTGTTTTGTGCTTCCTTGAAACCTTTTTTGGAGTAGGCATACTAATTTGTTACAATTTTAATATCATTGCAAAATATTAAGATCCATTTTCACAATGTTGCGATTGGCCATCATAGGATTATTGATCTCTACCACGTTTTCTGCGGATCCTAAGATAGACTTGAGTCTCTCGTTTTCTACCCAGAGCGTACGATACGTTTTCGAAGGAAGGGACTTTGTGGTTAATTACAATGCAACGTGCAGATTGGCCAACCTGTGGTCTGTCGATGATGACATAGACAAGTGGACATTGGAATTCGCCACTGTGGATACCAGTCTGGCAGAAGTGTCGGCCGGGAGTCCTTCTCCTACTTTAGAACAACTTTGCACCTCAACCTCCCCGATCAACGACTCCATGGGGAATGCTCACAGCGCAAGTGTCACCATCAGGGGGCGCTTTTTTGGCGTTACGATGTTGAAAGCGAACTTGAGACCCAATTCCGGCTCCAAGAAGTCGCCGATTATGTTGACAGAGCAAGTGGAAGTTCAGGTTATTCGCACTCCGAATGGAATTGCTATGATTCTCAGTTATGTGATCCTCGCTTTGAGTGTTCTCAATAACTTCTGGTGGGGCACGCAGATGGAATTCAGTGAAGCTAAAAAATTACTAAGAAAACCTTCTGCTATACTACTTGCTCTGGGTCTGCAGTTCGTCTTCATGCCCTCAGTAAGTAAAGTACTTATTCTAGCCTTGCAGTGACAGACTGAATGATAGTTTTGACATTATTCATGCACAAGTATCTTTTGAGTGGATTGTATATCTATTCAAACAGCCCCTTTTGCTCCCTCTTTAATAGGTTTGTAAATATTTGAAAAGACCTGGACCTAATTGAGATGAAAATTACAAAATAATGAAGAATAGTTTTGGTATGGTATGTCTGAGAAAAGTGGCTGCAATCTTTTTTTGGTGCACTTGAGTTTGTGATTGGCAAAAATCTCAATATGTAAGTCAGTGAAACCCAAGGCCAATATAATTTTTTCAATTGGGAGCGGGGGAGGGCACACAGAACGATGCAGTAGTAGTTTCAAGCCTATCTGAGTTCCTCTTGCTTGGCCGCTTTGCAGCATGACTATCACCAGGTGGCTCCCTGTCAGTATCTAAATTTAGCAGTCAAGCATTGCCATGCGGTGGAATCAAACCCTGGACCTCAAAATTGCAAGGATAGCATCAAACCACCCAGGCACCGAGACGCATGACATTCCAGTGGGAAAAAATGTCACACCAATGTGCATCATATCACTGTGGAATCTTTAATTGAGATTTAAGAGCCATACAGGACTTTGGGGCAAGTGAAGTAACTTGATTATGCGCATTTAAGAACTGTAGCAGAAGGTGAAATGTTCTGTTGAGGCCTCCATCTCCTGCCTTGCCTGATATCTATCAGCTTATCAATAAAGTGGCCAATCAGAGACTTGCATCATGACAAGTAAAATGAGGTTTCCAGTTGCAGGCCAGCATAAAAATCCTGCAGAACAATGTACAATGTCCTTGCCACTCATCTTTGCATCTTGCATAAGGGGGAGCTAAAGTGTTAATTTTATTGAGAATGACAATTATCTATGTAGAGGGGACGCTTTTACTTATATGTATATATGAATATTTTAACCGTATGTGACTGTTTGTACAGCACAGAAAATTAGCAGCCATTTGTACACATGCATAATATATAAAATATGATCTTGATTATACGATAGGTCCTCATCTCATCAGATGGGAATCCATGTTCCAATGAGCAGTTTGTTTGGGGATATTTAGAAATGACCAAAGGGAAAACATCACCCGTATCTGTAAATTATCTTATGCAACATTCTGCGTTATTTTTCAGTGGGCGTATGCAGTTGGAGGCATGTTTCACCTCGTCCATGGAACGCAACTTGCCCACCTGGCGTTGGCAGCTTCCCACATCGGAGGTCCCGTGCATTTCCTGATTGGAGCAGTCCAAGGAAACCTCACTCTTTCGCTTCTCATCAATGTGTTTAGTGTCACTTTGGCATTCGGTGAGTCATTTTACCAAATCAGAAATATGAGAATTTTGTGAAATATAGATTATGTGTGCTAATTTCAGTTCAAAATTGATTGACTAATAACTATGATATTGAAAACTTTCAGGGTCGTTGTCATGGTGGCTCCTGACAGTCGGCAAGGGTCTAATTCCAAACGTCCAAGTTCCTTACACGATGATCGGGCAGAATTGGGGCGTGTTCGTGTGTCCATTGGTCGGAGGGATGTTGTTTCAGTACTTGGTGCCCAAATGCAAAGCTCCCATTTCCAAGATCCTCATCCCTACGAACATGATATACATCATGGTGTCCGTGGGGACTTCAATTGCCACCCAGGGATACCAATTCAAGTTCTTCGACTTACCCAGCGTCCTCAGTGGCGCCATCATACCTCACATCACCATCGCTGTGGCGCTTCTACTAGCGTGGGGCTTCAACTTCGACCGGGCGAAGATTCTAGCCATCACCATAACGACTCCATTGAAAGATGTTAGCATAGTGTTTCCAGTGGTCTACCGCGCCATCCCTCCGCCTTTTGCCGACCTCTGGTTGACTCCAATGTTTGCCACCCTCTACCTTGCCCAGCTCGCCTTCGTGCCCTACATCTTGTATTCTCAGTGTTTCAAGCGTTGTCGCGACAGGTGCCGGAAGAAGAAGGGAGAAGAAGAAGAAGATGCATATGCAGGAAGGTCCAGCAGGGAGGAAGTAGACGCCAAAGACGTGAAGATGACTGTAAGCGGAGTAAATTATGACAATGCGAACAATGAGCTCAGTCTCAGTAATGGAGAGGTCGCCAACGGCAACGCAAATCATGTTGAGGGTGGTGTTTACAACCAATCATATGAAAAAACTGAATTTTGATTTGGAGAAATGTTTTGAGATATTTTTAAACTAGGAATCTTGTGCACATGTACAATTGTACATAAAACTGTAATAGTCACACTTAAAGCCATTTTCAACATGAACGATGAGATCGTGGGACCATTAGGAATCTTCTGTTTGACTGCACTACTTGAACCGGCTCTAGTAGTGACGTGACTCTGCTTCTGGCACAAATTCTACAACTGTGAATTTCAGGAACACTTTTTCGCACATTGGTTCTGCTGATGCCATAATTTGATGATTGGTTGTGGGTACAATTTTATTTCACCAGTTTTATTTGCCTGCACAGACCTCTGCTTCAGCAGTGACATTATGAAATATATATACGCGTTCATTTTTTCATAATATAAAAATGTGTGTTTTAAAGTTGAGAAGTAATGAGGACACACTGGAAGTATGCTAGAGCACATTGTCTGCCCAATTTATTTGTGTCGTATAGGTTGTCTAATGTTGATTTATGTTATTTTCTCAAGAAATATCTTCATTATGTAAATTTGGTTGTTGTTTTTTACTTACGTTTTAAAATGTGCCCTGAAGAACTTTTTTCTTGCTTCATATGTTGTCGAACAAGAGGACACAAGAGGACAAGGGAAAAAGTTCATATTGAAAAGGAAATTGAGAAAATAACTTTGAAGTTTACAATAATTGGGAATCTTTCAAACAAAATCATAATAAGCTCAAAATTAATGCTAGCTCAAAAATTACATGAAATTGCTACCGTATGATTTGTCTTTTTTTTTTCAGACAGAGAAAACTTTTCGTGGAAAGATCTCTTTAGCCATTCTTTATTATGACATAATTGTTGTATTCATCTTTTTTTTTGAACTGATATTTGGATGTCAATAAAATTATGTTTATCTGGTCAAAGATCTCAATACCACAATTGCTCAAGGCCAGGCATGGGTGACATAGTTGAAATTCAATGCAATACTGCAATAGTTGTAAGCTTCTGAATATGTCCAACAAGATAAAAATGCCACTAATTGGCAATTATATTGCATAATTGATAAGAACTTAAGCAGTAAGGATTCCTATTTGAGAAAATGAAGTAAAAAAGCTATTTTATAAATTGGAAAGAGAAAAGGCTATCATTTGTGAAATTAAAACCCTTACTGGACTGAGCAGTAAAAAAAACAATCCTGCAATTGTGACGTCATCAGGGACAACAGCAGATTTTAGGGACATAAATGGCCCTACAGGCAGTAAGCTGGGGATGCACATAAATGTCCCTTTAGCCCGGTAAGGGTTAAACACAATAGACTCATCAGTTGTCCAAAGTAATTTTGCCCAATCAGGTCACGGTGCACTAACGAGGGGGGTACCCTCGCCATCAAAGCAGCCATTACAACACTCGACTCAAAGTAATTTTCTGTCATCCTGAGATTATTTCGTCAAATCCAAAACCTATATTTATCAAGCATGCAGTTTTAATGTTAAACTAAACATTGGGCAAGCAATCCACGTGTAATAGATCACAGAATTATCAGATTTTGCCTTTGAAATACATCGTAAGGGCGAGGGTAACCACTAAAGCCGCTCGAGGGTACCACCATCCTATACTATATTTTTGTTGCTTGCCCACATCTTCTTTTTTTATGCAAATAGCCAATTCTCCATGGATCTTGCCATCCTATACATCAATCTTCATGTTTTCAAAACCTCTACAGATTTTTATCTTTACAGAACTGTCTGTTACCTCTAACAGCCTATCCACACATGAATGCTATCCACATATCTCTATTCACGGCTGCAGTAGTGGTAGTGCATTGTTCTCCCTGGGCTCCAAATACGCAGCCACCAATAAATGCATTCCGACTGTACAAGTTCCTTATGAGATGATCGGGCAGAATTGGGGCGTGTTCATGTGTCCGTTGGTCGGAGGGATGTTGTTTCAGTACTTGGTGCCCAAATGCAAAGGTCCCATTTCCAAGATCCTCATCCCTACGAATATCATTTACATTATGGTGTCCGTGGGCACTTCAATTGCCACCCAGGGATACCAATTCAAGTTCTTCGACTTACCCAGCGTCCTCAGTGGCGCCATCATACCTCACATCACCATCGCTGTGGCGCTTCTACTAGCGTGGGGCTTCAACTTCGACCGGGCGAAGATTCTAGCCATCACCATAACGACTCCATTGAAAGATGTTAGCATAGTGTTTCCAGTGGTCTACCGCGCCATCCCTCCGCCTTTTGCCGACCTCTGGTTGACTCCAATGTTTGCCACCCTCTACCTTGCCCAGCTCGCCTTCGTGCCCTACATCTTGTATTCTCAGTGTTTCAAGCGTTGTCGCGACAGGTGCCGGAAGAAGAAGGGAGAAGAAGAAGAAGATGCATATGCAGGAAGGTCCAGCAGGGAGGAAGTAGACGCCAAAGACGTGAAGATGACTGTAAGCGGAGTAAATTATGACAATGCGAACAATGAGCTCAGTCTCAGTAATGGAGAGGTCGCCAACGGCAACGCAAATCATGTTGAGGGTGGTGTTTACAACCAATCATATGAAAAAACTGAATTTTGATTTGGAGAAATGTTTTGAGATATTTTTAAACTAGGAATCTTGTGCACATGTACAATTGTACATAAAACTGTAATAGTCACACTTAAAGCCATTTTCAACATGAACGATGAGATCGTGGGACCATTAGGAATCTTCTGTTTGACTGCACTACTTGAACCGGCTCTAGTAGTGACGTGACTCTGCTTCTGGCACAAATTCTACAACTGTGAATTTCAGGAACACTTTTTCGCACATTGGTTCTGCTGATGCCATAATTTGATGATTGGTTGTGGGTACAATTTTATTTCACCAGTTTTATTTGCCTGCACAGACCTCTGCTTCAGCAGTGACATTATGAAATATATATACGCGTTCATTTTTTCATAATATAAAAATGTGTGTTTTAAAGTTGAGAAGTAATGAGGACACACTGGAAGTATGCTAGAGCACATTGTCTGCCCAATTTATTTGTGTCGTATTGGTTGTCTAATGTTGATTTATGTTATTTTCTCAAGAAATATCTTCATTATGTAAATTTGGTTGTTGTTTTTTACTTACGTTTTAAAATGTGCCCTGAAGAACTTTTTTCTTGCTTCATATGTTGTCGAACAAGAGGACACAAGAGGACAAGGGAAAAAGTTCATATTGAAAAGGAAATTGAGAAAATAACTTTGAAGTTTACAATAATTGGGAATCTTTCAAACAAAATCATAATAAGCTCAAAATTAATGCTAGCTCAAAAATTACATGAAATTGCTACCGTATGATTTGTCTTTTTTTTTTCAGACAGAGAAAACTTTTCGTGGAAAGATCTCTTTAGCCATTCTTTATTATGACATAATTGTTGTATTCATCTTTTTTTTTGAACTGATATTTGGATGTCAATAAAATTATGTTTATCTGGTCAAAGATCTCAATACCACAATTGCTCAAGGCCAGGCATGGGTGACATAGTTGAAATTCAATGCAATACTGCAATAGTTGTAAGCTTCTGAATATGTCCAACAAGATAAAAATGCCACTAATTGGCAATTATATTGCATAATTGATAAGAACTTAAGCAGTAAGGATTCCTATTTGAGAAAATGAAGTAAAAAAGCTATTTTATAAATTGGAAAGAGAAAAGGCTATCATTTGTGAAATTAAAACCCTTACTGGACTGAGCAGTAAAAAAAACAATCCTGCAATTGTGACGTCATCAGGGACAACAGCAGATTTTAGGGACATAAATGGCCCTACAGGCAGTAAGCTGGGGATGCACATAAATGTCCCTTTAGCCCGGTAAGGGTTAAACACAATAGACTCATCAGTTGTCCAAAGTAATTTTGCCCAATCAGGTCACGGTGCACTAACGAGGGGGGTACCCTCGCCATCAAAGCAGCCATTACAACACTCGACTCAAAGTAATTTTCTGTCATCCTGAGATTATTTCGTCAAATCCAAAACCTATATTTATCAAGCATGCAGTTTTAATGTTAAACTAAACATTGGGCAAGCAATCCACGTGTAATAGATCACAGAATTATCAGATTTTGCCTTTGAAATACATCGTAAGGGCGAGGGTAACCACTAAAGCCGCTCGAGGGTACCACCATCCTATACTATATTTTTGTTGCTTGCCCACATCTTCTTTTTTTATGCAAATAGCCAATTCTCCATGGATCTTGCCATCCTATACATCAATCTTCATGTTTTCAAAACCTCTACAGATTTTTATCTTTACAGAACTGTCTGTTACCTCTAACAGCCTATCCACACATGAATGCTATCCACATATCTCTATTCACGGCTGCAGTAGTGGTAGTGCATTGTTCTCCCTGGGCTCCAAATACGCAGCCACCAATAAATGCAGCAGAGTTTCAAACTATTGCACATTGCTGTCAAGCATAACAGCTTATTCAAATTTACTTGATTAAATGCATAACATATAATTTACAATCCATCATTTCATTTATTTTGCTTTATACAAGTTTGCAATGCCATTTCTACACACTTCTAAAATAAAACATACACATGGGGGGGGGGGGGTGGGACTCCTTTCCCTAACAATTCCTACTTTCCCTTCTCTCATTTCAGAGCATTTGCCCTCATTTTCCATTTCCTCTGAAATGTATGTCTATGTCTCATGGGATGTTCTAGTTTCCAATAATCGTCATGGTGAGGGTACCACCTGAAATTACTGGTCGATAAATATTTCTTTTTTGCTGTAAAACCTTTGTTTAAGTGTGACATAAACATCAATAGTAATGTTACTAGACAGATAAGAAAGACAGATATGAAGAAAATAGATAGATACAATGTAGATAGATGGATGGATTGATAGATAGTTAGATATATATTATCACAGTTACATAGATACTCTGACTTGCTATTTGCTGCAGCCCCCTGGCCCCCACGGATTTTGCCTATGGATAGACAGATAGAGCAAGATAGATAGATAGATAGATAGATAGATAGATAGATAGATAGATAGATAGATAGATAGATAGATAGATAGATAGATAGACAGATGATAACTTAATCTGACTGTTTAATTTTCATTCAGTTTATCAGTCATGTCTCTCTCAATTTATTTTCATTAATAATATTGAGGCAGATCCCATTTTGCATTTACAATGTAGACCAACATGTACCACCTGTCAGCTCATCTGTGTTTGGTCATCACAACCTTATAGGCCAACACAAGACCTATTATAATTTAATTCTTCACTATCTCAGATGGGCAAAAAGCTAAATAATTGATTGATTGAATAAATTAATTTTTATTGAGCTCATTATAGGCCTATGTTGGTAGGGTACTTCGGTGTTGTATGATGCATGGAGCTGGAAGACTATCAAATGGTGCTTTTTGCACCAATGATTGATGATCCATAACCATAAAACACGAAGAATCTCACATTAAAAGCTTAATTATAAGAAGCATGTTATTGTCACCGCATAAAAGCAAGCAAAACACCCAAATACAGAAAGAAGCTGTAATTTCTTTTTAGAACGTTTCACTGTGGATGGTATTACTTGAGAGAAGGGTATTTTGAGCAACTTTCTTATATTTGAAAACTGAAACGTAACTCTCCTCATGTCCTCTCTGTCTGTGAGCAACTCCTCCACCATTTAAACAAACATATATATACAGAAACATAAACTGTGATACTAAATTTGTGATTATGATCCGTGCTAATTACAGCAAATTCAACAAGAATGAGTTTCTTCAAAAGGATAGCAAAACGTAGCAAATGCAATTCTTATGATTGGCTGAGACACTGAACAACATGGCAGAAATCTAATTTGAATACCTTAAAAATGTATTATAAAGACAGGGTCGTGTCTCACAGGTGTCTGGAATTAGCAATTACTTTTACTGGTTTTAAACTGCTAGTCCTCCAACTGATCAAACTCAGCTGCTCACTGAAGCAGAGTAATACGTTTTTCATTGCTTTCTGCGTCCAACACATGGATTTGGAGGGCATTTGACTGCTCATAGGCCAATCAGGCAAGCTGAAAATGCTACATGGACAGTGAGAAAACTAGTCATAGAAACGCATACTAAATGAATATATGCTGTAAGGATTATAAGAAAAAGTTTGACTCTCAGTTTAATGAATGTGCCAGTTAGATTTTAGAGTTGGGAGGTTTAATAATGGTTTTAGCAATGGTGAACTTTTTACTTTTTCAAAGCTTTATGTCGGCCTGCACATTCATGCAGTTAAAGCCACAATTTGAGACTTCCACAGTGGGGCAATGCAGCATAGTGCATGGACCAATTTTACCTTACCTGAGAGTGAGAGAAAGACAATTAATTTGAATATTTTCCTATATTGATAAGGCATGCGATCATGTTCTTGATTGGAATCCCTGATTGCTAACTTCTGAATTGCGATCATGTACTGTCAGCACATGCTGTGATCTTCCAGAACAAAGAGCAAATTAATCAGCTGATTTATTGACTTTTTCTTACTCTGTACCCATTTGTTTTTATATACCACACTTGCATGGGTAAAATGGGTAAGCCTATTATTGTGCAACTGTTTTCTCGTTAGGGGATAAATTAATTTTAAGATTCTCCTTTATTGACAGGGTATTGCAATTGTGTTCTTGATTGGAGTTCCTGATTGGTATATTACTTCAGAAGTGCAATCATCTGTCAGTACATGATGTTATCTATTGACAAGCTGATTCATTGCTATCTCTTCAAGGCTGTTTGCTCAGATTGCTCAGCCAATATCTTGCGTTACCCTCGCCAATCCCCTTTTTGGTGGTTACCCTCGCCAACCGGAAGTGACCCTCGCCCAAAACCTGCAGTACCCTCGCCACTTCCGGGCTGGTACCCTCGCCATTTTAGGTTGGTACCCTCGCCATTTTAGGTTGGTACCCTCGCCAAAATGCTGGTACCCTCGCCCTGCCATTTTTCGTTTTTTGTGGTACCCTCACCTCGAGTGAATTCGAATTTCATAAATATCTTACTTCTTCTAGCATGTTTGGGTCTGGCACTTGGCACTGATTCATTCCACAAGCCATTTAACTTATCTTAACAACTTGTAGACCTCCACAACCCTTACATTTTTTTAAATTTCACTTTGAAATCACGAAGTGAGAGGTGTAATGGCTGCCCTGATGGCGAGGGTACCCCCCTCGTTAGTGCACAGTGCAGGTGCTGATGAGACATAAAACTCCATCTTGCTCCAGAGTTTGACAATAGGGGAGAGGCAGGTTTTTTTTTGTGCAAATATATTTTACAAGGGTAAATAAAACCGGGTCAGGTTAATTGATACCTCCTGGTCATAGAAATAATCATTTGAGAAAATATTGCCATTTGTAAGAAGCAGAATAAAAAAAGACATCTTCTTGTCAATGTAGAATCAGAATAAAGATTTAGGAGAAAAGTAAAAAAAATGCAGAAATCACTGCTCTGAGTGAATTTATACTCAAAACTTACATGTTTTTTTTTCTTGCTATAAGAGAAGGATGATTCAGAGCAACTTCGTATATGGATAAGGTAAGTGAAAATGGTTATTTATAAGCCACCATAGATGACCTAGTTTAACCTGTCGTCCAGAGCCCGGCTGTTTTCTGAAATAATTGAGTGTATGGGTTTGTTTATATAGGAGATTGATATAGGCTTTGTAAACTGGCCTGGTCAAAATAATAAACCTGACCTATTAGTACTATTATAATGCTAGGTGTTACCGAAGAAATTACATGAAAAAGCTCTATATATGAATAGTAAGTTGAACTTGTCTTGAAATCTCTTCCTCCCAACAGGTTGACCAAACAATGGAAGTAGATATGCATCCATGGGAATAGAAAGTGTAGCTACCATAGAAATACATAGAACGGACATGAGGCTCTGGCAGATGAAGGAACAAAATCCACCATCTTGGAACTGCCCTGTATCCTGACACAATGGTACCATGACGTCACCAATAACAGTGATGTCACTTATGACAATGGCATGACGTCACATCATAATTAGTCTATTGTGACGTCATGTCTCAGGGCAGTTCGAATATGGCCGATTTGGTGACCTCATCTTGAGGTGGCTTCATACAGCCTCATGTCCGTTCTATGTATTTCTATGGTAGCTACAGTCCTGGACATAAGTTTTGTCGCATCCAAATGTTATTGACAAAACTTTTAATAACTTGGCTTGTGATAGACTGATTTTCACAAGAAATGGCTTAAATGATAGCCAAAGCCTTCTACAACTTGCTTATATTGCAAAAATAAAGTTTCATCTCAGTCTGATTATTTTAGAAATTAATAATAAGGGTCTGTCACAAACGTGCTTGGACAAAAGTCTTGTCGCGTGCACAACTTAAAGCTGAAAATTTGTTTTAATGAATAGTGAAATTGCAAAAAGGATGCGAAAATGTTGGAGTCATTGTGTAACTGGATGAAAAAATATCACTTTGCATGAATTTCTGATCTTTGAAAACAATATCCACTGGGTTTGGATAAAATATCAACATTCCATGAGTAAAAATCATCAAGGATGGCAGATAATGCAGAAAAATATCATCAAAAGTTCCTCAATATCTTTCAGAGTGATCTTCCCTAGCTCCTGTCCCATCTTGGTGGGCATTTGATGAGGGTACATCATTTCAGGTGACGGAGCAGATGCTAAGGGAGCTTCATAATTGGTAAACAATTAACGTAGGGACCAAGTGTGCACTCATGTATTCCAATGATCATTATTTTGGGCCTGAATTTTATGATGCTTGTGATAAGGAACATTCATATGCATTTTGTCATGGATGAATCTGGTTTTTGTACTTTTTGCACATGGGTTGTACCTTGGTGGCATAAGTCGAGCTGCGAAGTGATTAATTTTTCAATTTTTTTTTATCCAAAACAACATTATAACTGCACAAAAGTTACACCAATAATGCAAATGTTCTGTTAAAGCTTACATGAATGCAATTTATCCAGACTTGACCGAAATTGACCATGAAAATTAAAAACAAAAATACGGTCACGGAGCAAGAAATTGATTGAGATGGTAAGGGGACAATATATTTAACAGTAGCTTTAGACAAGAACAAATTTTAGTTCTAAATTATTGTTAATCACTGCTCTAGTGAGACTTTGAAGCCAAATGGCATAGTTTGTACAAGTGCAGCCCTCACTTTAATTTTTCTTGTCAATGTGTCATGTTCCATTGTGTCTGCTCTGCCACCAGGAATGCAATAATCTCAATTTCCATGATCCACTGTCCCCCAAAATAAGTTGGAAGGTAGGGTAGACAAATCCAAAGAATAGTTATGACTGAAAGAAAGCATTGGTCTGAATTATCTATCACTTTTGGTGGGTATTATTGATACTGAGTCGATAATTCACATGAGTCCTCTTGAAACCCCCTGGATATCGTTCTACAAGATCATTGAGTCGACCAAAGTGAGTTTTTTTTATTCTCCTGCACCATGACTAAATGCTCTGATAATTTTTCATCATTTTAGAAGTTTCACAATTAATTTAGGCAATGTTTTAAGCATAACTTCTTGCATGCGACAGGACTTTTGTCCAGGCAGATCTTGGACACACTGTCAATATTATTTTCTATGATATTCAGATTGAGACAAAACTTTATTTTCGCAATAAAAGCAAGTTGTAGAAGGACTTGGCTTTCATTTGAGCCATGTCTCGTTAAAATCTGTTCAGTACAAGTCGAATTATTGTCAATTGTATCTGTGACATGTGCAAGCGACAGAACTTATGTCCAGGACTGTACGTGAAGGCGTATGGTTTTACGGTATCTTACCAAGGAGGAAGCTTTTGACTATTTCTCTGCATTTTCCATCAGGGTTTGGTGTATCAACTAACCAGTCTGGGTGTATCAACTAACCTTTCCAGGTGGGTTAGTTGATACATTTGACATGACCTCGTTTGACATCATCTTGGGTAAAAACTATGAAGCAAAGAAACTCAAGTTTCTCCGTATACAAAATGTATTTGAACAATGTATTTCCCCTTGCACATGGCTATTTGTCATTCCAATATCATCGTCCATTTAGCTTGGAGGCGTGCTTTTCTGAAAAATGTCTCAACTACAGGGTGTCTACAGAAAAAGAAGACAGTCACTTGTCTTCTTTTTCGCACTTATATAAGTTCAGAATTTGGTGATAAGTCTGACATAAGAGTGGATTTGATAGTCAGCCATATTAGATCTATTGCAAATATGTTTATTCTTGAATCAGATCACAATTAAAGGCAAAATGCAAGCATCATATGCGCAAGTGCCTGCGTTGCTCCAAGCTGACCCCGGTCGTCCTGATTTCCTCATTGTTGATGAAAATTTATTCATGATTTATGGTGCTTGTTAGTGAGTGTGAGTGAGTGAGTTTGTGTTTTACGTCTCATCAGCACCTGATTGGGCTATTTAGAGACATACTAGGTTTGTGGTCATGTTGAGTTAGTCATCTCATCTTGGTTGATGGCATCGAGATCTTTGAGGTGTCACTTTGACAGGTACATCCGCAATAATTTTCAATTCAAGAAGTTTCCGTGCCTGAGTGGCATTTATGGCTTGTACCAATAAATTACCGTCAGGCTGTCGATCGACTGAGTGTGGTTTTCCAAATTTCTTCAGCATTGTTGTGTAGCTAACAAATGGTGATACATCCTTCAGTCTTCCATCTTTGGACTTGATGTGAAATTTGAGACCAGTGGGGAGTTCTTTTTTGCTGTTGGTGACTGTCGTTTTACTCTTGTCTTTGTGAGGTAGCAAGACAGTTGTTGAGCTTTTTTGTTTCGTTGTCTTGGGCGGTGTCTTGTTATCTGGAGCAACATCTTTTTCCTTTGGTTGGTTGAGGGACTTCTCAGTCCCTTGGGTAACAGAGGAGAAAATTTTACGTTGTTGGATCATCTTCTTCGGTGATTCAGGGGAGTTCACAGGTTCTTCCTTGCTTGGCCGGTCTGGTGGTCGAGGCGGTGAAGGTGTTTTCATTAAGACATCAGTGAACAGGTTCCTGTCCAGATGAATCTTTCTCTGTGGTGATGAATGAAGAGCTGGTCTTGGGTAATCTGCTTCTAGGCAAGGTTTGTCCGGGTCCTGTTCTACACAGCGTTTGGCTTCGGGAAAGGATAGTTGTCTTTCAGTTTGTAGTTGCAGAATTTCTTTTTCCTTCTTGAAGACTTTGCAATTGTGGCTAAAGGCAGGATGGTTCCCTGAACAATTGACACAATGTGGAAGTTTAGAGCAAGGGTTATTCTGTGTGTGTGCATGACCATGGTCACCACAATTGGCACAAATCGTTGATCTGATGCATGTATGACTAAAATGGCCATACATTTGGCAATTGAATAAGCGTTTTGGATGAGGAAAGTATGGAGAAACTCTGCACCATTCAAAGGCTACAGGTACTTTCTTTGGTAATCTTTCGTCTTTGAATGTCAGCAACAGTAACTCATAACCATTCTTGTGAGCAAGACGTTTGAATTTTGTGATGCCGTGTTTGTGAAACCAATTTGTAAGTTCATTGTCTGAGCAGGTCTTACTTTCTTTGGAAAAGATAACGCCCTTGCCTGATCTTTGAAAAGGTTCAATGACGACTTTGGTATTGGCTATCTCATGGATGCCGGTCAATTTATCTTGTTGGTCAGAGGTCGCAGGTTTAAGAAGGAATGTGCCATTGGTTTGGCGCCTCAGGCTATCTGCGATTGTCGTGTCGCAAAGGTCTGCAATTGTTTCGTAGGTAGCAACAGATGATAGGTCTTCCAGTGATTGTGTGACACCTTTTATAACAAGCAAATTTTCAGTCTTTGACAGATGTGGGGGGCGGTCAGGGTCAGTCAAGTCATCCGGAGACGTCCTTGTCCATTGAAATCTTGGTAGTCCAGTTGCAAATTTTTCGATCTCAGCCTGGTTTCCCGCTGAGGGACGCGCACCTTGGTAACCCGGTTGACGTACGATCCGGTTTGGAATCATGGTAAATGACATATTCATTGATATTCCCCTGTAAGGTAGGGGACACACCGTGCATGCGCACTGTCTCATGTTGGCCACTAAGGATAGAGGTCTTCACCTTAGTGTTACCACCCACCGCCACGAGGAGGCCCGAGACCTGCGGGGGCATGGTGCTTGTTAGAGAAGGAATGAATCATTTGTGAGTAGTGGGACATTTGCTGATGCTCCAGCTGCCGATAATTTAAATTCAGGACCTAACATTTGGTCTTCAACATGGGGTCATCTGATGACAAGAAAATCACAAAAATGTCTCAAATAGCCATTGGTCAGAGCACCAGAATCAATGCAAATGTTTATAATAACATTCTGAAAGAATTAGTGATGCCATAGTGTCAGACAAGAAACTCGACTTTTGGTAAAATCATCTTCCAAAAAGGTGGAGCACCTGTTCATATTGCATAGAAGACTCAGGAGTCTGCCTAGTGCATAAGGCCTAGTGCATAAGGCGTTTGACTGCTACGCGCATGGTCGCGGGTTCAAACCTTAGTCACGGCATGGAGGAACTGAGCAGATCCTCCTTAAACCACTGCTTCACTCAACCCAGGTGCAAATGGGTACTTGGCAATAGGCAGTGATGGCAAATGTGGAATGCTTGACTAAGGAGCACGTTATATTCGCTGCACACCGGTGTATGCTCCCCAGGGAGCTGAGAAAGATTCAAGCTTGATCAGGGTGCCAAGGATGTAATTGTACAGTCGGCCGAGCTCATAGGAGGACCACAGACATTAAACCTGTTACATTTACATTTAAAACAAACCTGTTGAGCAAGGTAAAGTGCCACCCCTTGTCTCCTGAGCTGGACCCAGTGGATTATTCAGTACGGGCAACTTTGAAGGCAGAATCCAGCAAGTTATCCCAACCCTCGCAGTAAAGCTGAAGGCCGCCATCATGTCTGCATGGGGCAAAATGGTGGTGGAGTGTGTCAGACATGTTTTTGCATCATTTCGGTCTCACCTGCAGAAAGTTACCACAGCAAGGGGTGCCAATAATGGGTAATTTGACTGTTCTGAATATACTGTTCATATACAAATCATGTCTTGTTGAATAATGATGCTTAATTGGTACAAAATAAACTATAAACAAAAGAAATTGTGTTGACTGTCCTTGTTTTCTGTAGACACCCTGTACCTGCCTCTCCCCTATCAATCATCCTTCACCTCATCGCTGTGTCTTCTTCCTATCCTAATAAGCTGTCCGCAGTGGGTAAGTAATGACCTAAAGCCCCAATCATCCATATAACTAACTAGCCTATCACAAGTAATTTATGTACTTTCAAAATAATATATTGCTGTCATACAAGAAATTGATGCACACATTGCAGGTTATTTAAAAATATGTGTATCCAGCATTTTTCTAGGATCTTTCCTGACTTTTAAGTTTGCATTCACACTCCCAATTCCAAATTCACAAATATTTGGTTTTGAAAAAAAAAAAACACCGACTATATTCTCCCAGGGTTCCAGAATGACTATGCTAAAATTATTATCAGGTCTATGTATATCCATACTTTTCGTGGGTCATCTTACATAAATTAGGGATTATCTTTTTTTGTCGATCTTTTCTTCAGAACATTTAAGTCGGCTCATGCATATACATGTAGATTGATGGATGATTGTGGCTTTTGTCCTTGTATTTGTGCACTCCATATATATTCTAATTAGGACACAAGGAAAACACGGCAATGAGGCAAAGGGTGATTGAAACTGCTGTCCAACATAATATGTTTAGCTGACCTCTGGCACACTCCAAGTTAGGTCAAACATGTTTAATTTTTAGCTTCTCCTGATCGACCGACCGAACAGATTTTCTGCCTACAGAAAAAAATTGAGCTTACCCACGACTTTTATCAAGTTCACATAATGAAAATGGATATTGCAGCCTTCTTTCCTACAATTATCCATAGGAAAAATGCCCCGAGAAGATCCTAGAAGCTAAAGTTCAATTATGCCTGTCCTTAGAAGTAAAACAAGGACTCAGCGATTGGTTCATTGGAACCCCAGAGCTACAATTGAAATCTTTTTCAAATGATGAAAATCATTACAAACTTCAATGCAAAATACCTCTTCAGGAAGCACTGTTTGTCTGTATGCTGTGCTCTCACCGATACATGCAAGTTTTAAGCAGGTTCCTCGTTAGCACTGTGGCATATTATTCTACAGCTGTGTTCGCACTTCATCAGCTAACGGCATGAGTGAAGTGCTTATGGAAATTTTAAAAAGTCAGATTAAGAATAAAAAGTTTGCAGTGCTTCAAACATGACATAGCAAAACGTTTCTCCCAAACAAATGCTAAATGTTCATATTTTTTTGGACGGAGTAAACATAATGATGTATGCATGTACCGATTATGCCATATGCTTGGAGAGAGGCAATGATGCATGTTAATCAAATACATATAAAGCCCCTGCGGCTTAACAGACTTTCAATGTGTTAGCCCTGGGTTTGCAAATGATGGTCTCTTAAGCGATTTGGGATATATCATGCAGATATGGAAAGCTAAAGCAAGTGAAGAGACCCTCATGGAATAAGGGTGTAAACTTTCTTCCAGTTTTATGCTTCTTTGAAACCTTTCTTGGAGGAGACGTACCAATTTGTTGAAATTTTATGATCATTGCAATATATTACAAATCCATTTTCACGATGTTGCGATTAGCCATCTTGGGATTATTGATTTCTACTTCGTTTGCTGCGGATCCTAAGATAGACTTGAGTCTCTCGTTTTCTACCCAGAGTGTACGATATGTTTTCGAAGGGAAGGACTTTGTGGTTTACTACAATGCGACGTGCAGACTTGCCGACTTGTGGTCTGTCGATGATTACATACACTTCTGGACGATTGAATTCACCACTGCGGATACCAATCTAGCTGAAGTATCTGCCGGGAGTCCTTCTCCTACTTTAGAACAACTTTGCACCTCGACGTCCCTGGTCAATGACACCATGGGGAATGCTCACAGTGCAAGCGTTACCATCAAGGGGTGCTTTTTCGGCGTTACGATGTTGAAAGCAAAGTTGAGACCGAATTCCGGTTCCACCAAATCTCCGATAATGTTGAAAGAGCAAGTGGAAGTTCAAGTCATCCGCAATCCGGACAGAATTGCTATGATCCTCGGTTATGTCATCCTTGCCTTGACTGTTCTCAATAACTTCTGGTGGGGCACGCAGATGGAATTCAGTGAAGCTAAAAAACTACTGAGAAGACCTTCTGCTATACTACTTGCTCTGGGTCTGCAGTTCGTCTTCATGCCTTCAGTAAGTTAAGTACTTATTCTAGCCTTGCAGTGATAGGCAAAAAAATACTTTTGACTCAACTTATTCATGCACAATTAAGTATTTTTTGCGTTGACGCCTTGATGGTATATCCGATATATGGAAACCGTCCCTTTTGCTCCCTCTGTGCCATGTTTATAGGTTTGTAGATATTTGAAATGACTTGGACTTAATTGAGATGGAAAAAAATACAAAATAATGAGAATATTTTGGTATGTCTGAGAACTTTTTTTGCTGCACTAAGAGTGAAATCCAAGTAATTTCAATTAGGAGGGAGGGTTGGGTTACTTTACTTGGATATATTAAGATTAAGATTTGAGCCATATATGCCTGTTTGTAGAGTGAAGAAAATTGGCAGCCATTTTTATCCCGCATGTCTCGAGTTTCCTCCTGTATGATATAATAAATTATTATGTTTCATCTCCTCAGATGAGAACCCATGCTCCCACCAGCAGTTTGGACGGGGATGTCTGGAATTGACCCTATGGCAAAACATCGCCTGTTTCACTAACCTTACGGCAGCACTGTAAATGTTGTCTTTTTAAAATTGTCTTATGCTCCATTCCCCATTTTGTTGCCAGTGGGCGAATGCAGTCGGAGGCATGTTCCACCTTGCCGATGGAACGCAACTTGCCCACCTCACCTTGGCAGCGTCCCACATTGGAGGTCCCGTGCATTTCCTGATTGGAGCAGTCCAAGGAAACCTCACTCTCTCGCTTCTCATCAATGTGTTCAGTGTCACTTTGGCATTCGGTGAGTAACTGACGCTATTGGAAGGAAGTAAGGCCAGATATATATCATTTTTTGCTTCTCTGATAGACCGAGCCTACGTATTTTCTGCCATCAGAAAGAAAATGTGACCTTACCTGATTTTTACTAAATTGACATAGTAAAAAAATTCATATTAAAGCTTCTTTTTTTTTTGTCTGCCGACCGACCTTAGAAAAAGCGCCTCAAGATGATCTGAGAAGCTAAAGATCGATGATGTCTGGCCTAATCCAACCAAATCTTGAATTATGATTATAGTCTGTGGTGACCTTATATGTATATCAACTAATTCAGCTTTCAGCTTGCTGGAAAATGTTGGTTGAGGAATGAGGGTGCATGGCAAAGCACCTTTTGTTTCATTTTCTTTCAAGCACTGTATATTTGGAAATTCTATAATTTTCTCATTCAATTTCTCCTGGTATTCCCCGTGTGTTCTGCTTTCTGGGTATCATATAAGCTGTCTCATTGACATTAAATTGTTTTTAAGGTATTTGTATGTTTATTCAGTTCAAAATAGATTAACTGCGATATTTCAATTTGTAGGATCGCTGTCGTGGTGGCTCCTGACAGTCGGCAAGGGTCTGATTCCGACCGTCCAAGTTCCTTATGAGATGCTCGGCCAGAATTGGGGCGTGTTTGTGTGTCCGTTGGTCGGAGGGATGTTGTTTCAGTACTTGGTGCCCAAATGCAAAGCTCCCGTTTCCAAGATCCTGATCCCTACAAACCTCATGTTCATCGCACTCTCTTTGGGGACTTCTATTGCCACCCAGAGATACCAATTCAAATTTTTCAACGTTACCAATGTCCTCAGTGGCGCCCTGATACCACACATCACCATCGCCGTGTCGCTTTTACTGGCGTGGGGCTTCAACTTCGACCGGGCGAAGATTCTAGCCATCACCATAACAACCCCGTTCAAAGATGTTGGCGTAGTGATGCCGGTGATCTACCGCGCCATCCCTCCACCTTTCGCCGACCTCTGGTTGACCCCAATGTTGGTCTCCGTCTTCCTCACCCCCCTTGCCATCCTTCCTTACATGATGTATCTCCAGTGTTTCAAGAGCTGTTGCGATAGATGCCGGAAGAAGAACAATGAAGAAGAAGAGAAAGATGCGGAGAAAGATGAGGGAGGTGCAGACGGGGAGGAATTAGTAGACGGCAAAGATGTGCAGATGACTGTAGTCGAAGAAGGGAACGGTGAAGTTAATCATGGAAATAAAAGCAATGAGCTTAGTCTGAGTAATGGAGAGGTCACTAACGGCAACATACATCATGTCGAGGAAGGCGTTGATAACCAATCATATGAGAAAACTGTATTTTGATTTTGAGAAATGTTTTTGAAATATTTTAAAACTGGGAATCTTGTGCAGACTGTACTTAAAACTGATGAGCAAATAGTGCCACTAAAGGCCGCTGTCAACATGAAAGATGAGATTGTGGGACCATTAGAAATGTCTCTGTTTTACTCTCTTTCTGGCACAATGTCATACATCGTATTCTAGAACTATGAATTTCAGGAACACGTTTCTACACAAAGGGTTCTGCTGCCTAAATGAGATACCTGTCAATGTCATAATTTTTTGATGTTTGCTTGTGGGCACAATTTTATTTCACTGATTTTTTTTTTGCCTCCATAGATCTCGGACAAGTATTGCTTTTGCAATATATGCTTAGATTTCTTAAAAAATATAAGTATATGTTTTGAAAATTATTGAGAACAAAATGGGAGTATGCTAGATGACATTGTTCGCTCAATCTATATTTTTGTCGTGGTGGATGTCCGACACCTATTTGCGGCATTTACTCAAGAAATATTTTGATAACCTATATTTGGTAGTTTTATATTAATCATGAGTTAAAAGGTGCCCTTCAAACTTTATTTGTTTCACATATTGTTAGACAAGATGACAATCAAGGAAAGAAGTTTTATTTTGAAATAGGAAATTTTAAAAAAAGACGTGAGATTATTTTGCTGGTGTATTTGCGTTTGGTCCTGACCTCATGCAGGCCCGTCTCCTTCTTTCTGTTGCGTAAACTTTAATAAAGTAATAATGTTATCGTCAAGCAGTTTTCATTACTCTGACTTTAACTGTGATGTCAAACTCTAAACTGAGTGTCACAGGTTGAAGATTAAACCAATCAAATGATGTCACAGTTCAACTACAAAACAAAGTTCTAGAAAAACACGCATCTATGAAAACGATAATAATGAATGGCAACCCAAAGGTGCGCTGGTCCAGCTTCTTCTTCTTCTTCTTCTTCTTCTTCTTGTTGTATGTTCCTCCTATATTAAGGAGCACTCCTATTATTAGGATGAGTTGCGCAAAGCATTTAGCTTTCTGGTTGTCCCGCCACCCGATTTAACGCCCTGTCTACCTTTACCACTACCAACCCTACTTCTACCGCTGGTGCTGAGTTTATTTAGCCTTTGTGTGTGTAAATTGTGGCATAAGCTGTTTATGAGTCCCTGAATGTTATTGGTGCTGTCCAATGCCGAAGTGGGTGGACCATTGAGTAGTCTCGACGCTGCATCCGCATCTTTTCCTTCAATGGTGAAGCCCTCCCTCGCCAGAAGCTCCAGTCCAGTGGATCTCTTCGCCTCGAGTGCGCTGCATCTTAAAAGCACATGACAGACATCTTCTGTTTCTTCCCCACAGAGTGCGCAGGTGTCAGACCCAGGTGTCTTGTCCATCTTAGCGTTTTGCCTCATGGTCTGGTAGGTACCCGAGAGGAACCGTGCCCTTGTCACTGCTGCATTCACACATCTGGGATTCTGCATACATGATGTCCATACTGGATGCGGGGCATAGTCCGAGGGGTTTGAAGTCTCCAATAAGGCGAGTGATGATTTATTTGCCTTCCCGAGGAGGAGTTCTTTCGTCCATTTACCCTTAACTGCATACTCCACATATCTTTTCCAGCGATCCACCGACCACCACTGCAATGAACGAATGTAGACATGATGCAGTCTTCGGTGAATCTCTGGCCGACTTCCTGGTTCGCACGAAGCTTTGACAAACATGTTCTGGCTGTGGCCAGGGAGGGTGGCCACTTGTGTTGGCAGGGGGTTCACCCTTCTGTCTGGTGTGAACAGCACTTCCAGCCAGACTCCGCAAGGATGCATGCCACTAAGATGCATGGGCAGCTATTGCTCCAAACAAGAATGGATGACAACAGGGCCCTGATTCAAGAGGCAACTGCTTATGACTGAACTGTTCACCAGCTGTAAATTTCATTATAAAGTACACCAGAACGCCTGTCCTGGTCATGGTGGTCCTATATAAGTGATACAGGCCTATTTATAAGAAAAGACAATAAATTATTATTATATATTTTGCCTCAATTCATTAGTTTCATGATTAGTCCTCTATCGAAGATGAAGAAGAGTTGTTCATTTTGTGATAAAAGTGGAAAATTTGGCACACAGGTAAGGAAAGTATCTTCAGTACTGCATGGGTATGGATGCCATTGCTGTTACAGTTAAAAATGTCACACCGTTTTTGGAGAAATTTAAACTCAATATAGCAGATATTAAAATCAAAGTTCAAGATATATATAGATGTCGAATATTGCAAAAACAGTATGTAGACCAGCAAATAGGAACATGCCCTATGAATGTCTTGATAGCCCCCGCAGGTCTCGGGCCTCCTCGTGGCGGTGGGTGGTAACACTAAGGTGAAGTCCTCTATCCTTAGTGGCCAACACGAGACAGTGCGCAAGCACACGTCTCCCCGACGGAAATGGGGCAACCTGTTTGCCGTGGGTTGCGACCCGTGTTGGAGGATGAAGGGGTCCTGGTAGTTGAGTTGCGTGGACTAAGTCTGGTCCCTACCATACAATACACTACTTTGGCCTGGATTTCTCCTAGACGGGAGGCTGGATTGGCCCGATCCAGTCAATCGGCATGTCATGCTGCCAGTGGGACTTCGGTCATATTTGGCCGTGGCTGATGGGCCAATCAAAGAAGGTTAGAAACCGGATATATGCCTGCCGTGGTTTACCATGATCATGATTGAGGTTATATTGCAGAACTTCCCTTCTAAGAGTATATCCCTCATGCATCCCTGGGACAGGGGTACTGGGCTTTGCCCTACCCAAACTGGTCTCCCCTTGTTGGGCTCCGTGGTGGGTGGGGAGCATGGGGGATGAAACACAAAAACTTCCATGGCATCTTCTAAAGATAATTCTCTCCCGGATCGTACTCCACCGGGTCAACAAGGTACGTTTCCTCCAGCGGGAAACCCGGCTGGGTTTGGTAAATCAAACACGGGAATATCTCCTGAAGCGAAGCGCTTCCGACCATCACCTGATTTGTCAGAGTCCTTCAACAACCATCCTATGAACTATTGGCCCAGATTTATCACTGTCTCTGGGACCAATGAAGAATTTCAAACAATTTCATTGATAAAAATGCGTATCTTAATGGAAGACCTTATTGGTCCCGTTGAGAGTGGAAGAAGGTTACAAAATGGCTCGGTCCTCATACAAACAAGGACAAGAATGCAATCAGACAAACTCTTGGACACAGATTCACTTGATGGAATATCAATTGTAGCTGAGCCTCACAAAACGCTGAACCACTGTAGGGGTACAATTATTTCAAGGGAAAGCCATCGCAGCTCTGATGACGAACTGGAAAGGTGGCTTAGCAAAACAGGCATACTTCTTGTTAAAAGAATAAACCTGCGAAAGAATCCTCTTCAACTCCTCATCCTGAATTTTCCAGGCAGCGTCCTCCCTACGAAGACAGAAATTGGGTATGAAAAATGTAAAGTTAAACAGTTTATCCCCAACCCCCAAAGATGCTTCAAATGTCAGAAATTTGGTCATGTGATCTCAAAATGCAGAAGCCAGGAGAAATGTGCACAATGTGCATCACCAGACCACACTCATTCAAAAGATGACCCATGCCAACAACCACCGAAATGTGTAAATTGCAACCAGACGCATCCATCATTTGACCGTAACTGTCCCATATGGTCCCAAGAAAAAGAAGTGCAGCGGATTAAGGCGACACAGGACATTACCTTCCCGGAAGCACGAAGGCTGGTCCAACGTTCATCAGGCCACGTCACCTATTCGTCTGTAACATCCATGTCTCCATCACAACGAGTCAACCCATCTGCAGGCCCAAGGTCAACACCAAGAAGCACCCTTCACCACAAGATTCAACTTGACACACATTCAATCTCTAGATCATCTACCACCTCCGCAGATCACAACTCTCCACCATCAGACCACTTCGATCGGTTACTCGATCGCATGCATATGAGGGGTTTTGTACCATCTCAACAAACAACAAAGAAGACCCCAAACTCCCCATCCAACAACAACAAACAAGAATCAAACGATTCTATGGAGACTAGTGCTCCACAAACCATCAGTCCACCTGTGACTGAAAAACGGGGCCCAGACCCCGCTACCAAAACATCTGCAAACAAACGTTTGCAGAACAACAGACCATCAACGTCTGGTACTACCACCACTTCCTCTACAAACAAGTCCTCAAAAGGACTCCCAGGAGGAAAACCTCTAAATCGTACAAACTTCAGTACTAAACATACTGGAAAAAGATAAAACATCCCACTTAAAAACTACCTAAATAAAATATGGATAATATAATCCAATGGAATTGTCGCGGTTTCAGAGCTAACTTTGACGAACTTACTATTCTGGCCCTTGAACATCAACCTATTCTCTTCTGTCTTCAAGAGACATTCCTGAAACCGACGGACAATATAAAACTACGGAACTATCATTCATATAACAACTATGGAAATATTATTCATGATAGGGCCACTGGTGGTGCCTCCATTTTAGTGAGGCAGGGAGTTATACATACCTGTGTCAACATTGACACCACATTACAAGCTGTCGCTGTTAAAATAACTTCACACAAAATATTTACCATCTGCTCCCTATACATACCTCCAAGTTATCATCTCACAAACCAGGAATTAAATCACCTATATCAACAATTACCATCACCATCCATTATTCTTGGAGACTTTAATGGCCACCATCCAATGTGGGGTAGTGCACAGAACAATAATAAAGGACTTATTATTGAAGAATTTCTTTCTGCAAACGACCTTTGTCTTTTTAACGATGGTACTTATACTTATTTACATCCTGGTCATGGAACATACAGTTCTATAGATCTTAGTGTCACTGACCCAACACTTTATTTAGATTGGAACTGGTTCGTCCTCAAAGATACCCATGGTAGTGACCATTTCCCAATTATATTAGAATCTATATCCGGTTCTCAAACAACCAACCAACCCAGATGGAAATTAAATAAGGCCGATTGGAAATTATTCAGTGATATGGCAGCAAATATCCTCAATCTGCAAGCATACGTGAATTATGAATCCCCTGTGGAGCAATTCACTGAGGACTTAATCGATATTGCCAATATTTCCATCCCTAAAACAAAAGGAGGTACCTCACAAAAAATAAGGCCGTGGTATGACACGGATGTGAAAGATGCCATCAAAGAGAGGAAAAAAGCCCTGAGAATTTATAACAGCAATCCAACCACTGCCAACTTAGAAACATTTCGTATTCAAAGAGCAAAAACAAGGCGCCTGATACGACAGAAAAAGAGAGTTACCTGGCAAAATTATATTTCTAAATTGAATGAAAGGACACCTCCGTCAAAAGTATGGGAAATGATAAAAAAAATCCAGGGTAAAACATCAACATCTCAAATCAGTCATCTTGTAGTAAATGATGAAGAATACACAACGCCAGACCAAATATCAAATAAGCTTGCAGAAAAATTTTCTTTTAATTCTTCATCAGAAAATTATACGCCAGAATTCCAACGCTATAAAGCTCAGGCAGAACGCCTTAAGTTGAACATACAATCAAATGATCTTGAAGACTATAACTGTCCTCTCACCATTGGAGAATTACGAAAAGCAATTGAAAAAGCTGTGGATTCAGCAGTTGGACCGGATGAAATCCACTACCAACTCTTGAAACACCTTCCTCCTCCATCTTTAGAGGTTCTCCTCAACGTCTTTAATAAAATTTGGGATTATGGAACCTTCCCTGCTTCTTGGAGGGTAGCTACCATAATTCCTATCCCAAAGCCAAATAAGGATCATACAGATCCTACAAATTACAGGCCTATTGCCTTGACAAGTTGTTTGTGCAAGACAATGGAAAGAATTATTAACAACAGACTTGTCTGGTATCTTGAATCGAATGATTTAATTTCCGAATTCCAATGTGGCTTTAGAAAACAAAGAAGCACAGTAGACCATCTGGTTAGATTAGAAACGTATATAAGGGACGCTTTAATAACAAGGGAACATGTTGTAGCAGTATTTTTTGATTTAGAGAAAGCCTATGATACTACCTGGATATATGGCATAATGAAAGATTTGTTTGACTTTGGTTTGAGAGGTAGACTTCCTCATTTTATTGGCTCCTTCTTAGAAGATCGATGGTTTAAGGTGAGAGTTGGGTCAACACTTTCAAGTGAATATCCCCAGGAGATGGGTGTTCCCCAGGGAAGCATTTTATCTCCCACTTGCTTTAACATAAAAATCAACAGCATAGTTAAAGCTATTCGTGAAAATGTCATGTGCTCTCTATATGTCGATGACTTTCTCATTGCATTTAAATCCAAGCAAATGTCAACTATAGAAAGACAATTGCAACAAAATTTAAATCAATTACATAAGTGGTCTCAAGAAAATGGCTTCAAATTTTCAAGGTCCAAAACAGTATGTATGCACTTTTGCCATCTTAGAACTCCCCATCCCGAGCCAACACTAAAAATTGATAACTGTGCAATCAAGGTAGTAAATTCTAATAAATTTCTTGGAGTCACATTTGATTCAAAACTCTCCTTCATTCCTCACATAACTGCACTTAAGGCAAAATGCCTACAGTCGTTGAACATTTTGAAAGTAGTGGGAAAAATTAACTGGGGTGGTGACACCACTGTTCTTCTCAGGCTTTATCGTGCAGTGACTCGAGCACGCCTCGACTATGGCTGCATTGTATATGGCTCAGCAAGACCATCCTATCTTCGATGCCTGAATACTGTACACAATCAAGGAATCCGTTTGAGCCTTGGAGCATACAGGACATCTCCAGTAGATAGCCTGTATGTTCTGGCAAAGGAGCCACCTTTATCACTCCGACGTCTGAAGCTATCGCTACAGTATACTGTCAAACTGGCTGCAAATCCTACTAATCCAGCACACACAATTGTCTTTCATCCCAATCATACAGATAGATATGACAGAAGACCAAATGCCATTCGGCCACTGGGATTGAGGATGAAACCGCATCTGGAAGCTGCCGGCATAGACACATTTTTTATTGCTGAGAACAAAGTCCCACAAATTCCACACTGGAATATAGAAACACCAGTTGTTAACACTGAATTAGCAGACCTGAAAAAAGCAGAAACAGATCCAATAGAGTATCAAAGAAGGTTCTATGATATCAAACTAAGATATCATGATCACAAATTCTTATATACAGATGGCTCAAAGGATGGAAACCGAACGGCTTACGCTGTTACTTCCTGTAAAACAAACCTACACAGTGAGCGCATTACAAATGAAAGCTCAGTATACACTGCTGAGCTTTTAGCAATCTACAAAGCCGTATTGCTTGCTGGAATGTCGGAAAAAGACAAATTTGTAATTTGTTCCGACTCTAAATCGGCAATCCAAGCTCTTGCCAGCAAGAGGTTAGATCATCCCATATTACAAGACATACTCATGCTCCTGTCTGGATTAGACAGCAAAGAAATTGTTTTCTGCTGGATTCCTGGACATGTGGGAATTGCTGGAAACGAAAAAGCAGATCTTATGGCGAAAAATGCTCTTTCCAAAGATCTTACTTTAGATACTTTACCATACACGGACCTCCGTCCAACTATCAACGATTATATAAAGTCCGGATGGCAAGTTATGTGGAACGCATGTGAGAATAATAAACTCAGAGAAATCTTTCCCAGAGTCAGGGATGTACAACAAATTACCTCCAGAACACGGAGAGACCAGGTTGTGATTCACAGGTGTCTTATCGGACATTCAAGACTCACACATTCGCATCTTCTACTGGGTGACCCAGCCCCGATTTGTGAGAAATGCCAATGTCCCCTCACGATCAAACATATCCTAAAAGATTGTAGAGATTTTCAAACACAAAGAAATGCACTTCTCCCAACAAACCCACTTCGACTTCTCGTAGATAAACCAGAAAACATAATCTCATTTTTGTACCAAACACAGACATACTACAAAATATGAGGAAAATTAACAACGACAAATAACAACCTAGCAAGCCTCGATATAGCCCAATAAGGTGCTGCAGAGGCGTAAAACACAAATACACACACACACACACATGAATGTCTTGATATCCCACATTAAATCAATGACTATTCAATATTCTAAAAACTTATCATGTCACATGATCGAATGCCTTGCTTAAATCAATAAAGCTCAAACCAATATCCTCTGGGATGCTCCTGGAGCTGCTTGATTATAATGTTAAGGCAGATACCCAGTTGCAGAGACTTGTCTCCGAAATTAAGGAGTTGCTTCCAAGGAAGTTAAATTGCTAACATCTTTTGTAGGGTGGTCCAAAAACAATTTCTTCTAAATTTCTCTAATTTGAATGTTGAATTCTGATCTTATATAGATAGAAGGTATCGTGTAAAAATTTCCACAAAATCAATTAATATTTAGAGGTGGCACAAAGCCGTTGAAGTTTAACATGCGTTTGCACATCGGCAGACCTCAAAATCATCGGTATTTGCAAATCTTGTAATAATGGCTAATTATTTGGATCAAATGACCTTTTTTTTATGTCCAGGATTTCCAATCCAGTCCTGACATTCTTTTTGACTTACAAAGTTTCATAGCTGGTAATTATAGATATTACATAGGTCAATTGTCAAGCATTTTTTCATAAAAACAGGCACATATTTCACTTACTATGAATAAGAAATAAAAAATAACCGCCAGATATTACTTTGCAATGCCAATTTTATCATATACTAAAAATACACAAAAAAATATTCACTTCTAAGAAAGATCTGGGAAATTGGCCAATTTTTCAGTTGTGCGAATGGGGAAATACATTATAAACTTCAAAGGCTTTGTGCCACCTCTAAATATTAACCGATTTGGCTGAAATTTTGCATGTGTTTGTTTTACTTATGTGGTCATCAATTTCTACTTTCAAATTGGGGGTTCTAGGTGATTTGATTTTTCCTATTGAAATGTGGACCACCCTAATCTTTTGGTTTGGAGCAATATAAAGAGGGCACTCAAGCGTGCAGATAATAGTAGGAAGTCTCTGAGTCATATTGACATCTACATGGGGGAGAGTCAATGCAACCTTTGTTAAACAAATGAGCGCAGAGATCACCAAATTGTAACCTCAATTGTCCAATGACAACTTCCTCTTTGCAAGACAGTTCGACAGGCATGGGGGTGACATTTTGAAAAGTTTCCGTCCCTGCCTTCTTGAGGGTAACCCAGCCTAACTCCTGATAAAGCCCATCATGAGAAGTTTATGTTTTTGCACCAGTTGCAATTCTGGCAGCTTCAAGTTGCACCCGCTCAAGTTGGTCAGATTGTTCTTTGGTGCAGCTGTCAAAGAATATGTCACCATATGCAAGAATGGGCCTAATGAAGGACAGATAACAACGTGCAAGAGATTTCGTAGAAGTATGGTAGCTGCGTTGAAGCACGGTGGCTGCGTTGACTGTAACTGGCCTTTGAAAAGGTGCAATGTTTGCTGCTCCAGGACAGTCACAGAGCATCTCTTTAAACTTAAATCTCCTCATGTATCTTCTGTAACGCAGTTCATTCATCCCATGTGACAATGAAAATATTGTCCAAGGTCGATGGAGCTAACAGGTATACATGTAGTGCAAAACATTAATTTAAAACTCTTTTCTGGGGCCAAGTTTAACCAAAAGCCAACATATCTTCCCTGACTTTTGCAAACATTTTAATTTGTTGCTTTTTTTTAAGGGAATTGTCGCATTCTTTCAGTAAGCAGAGAATCCTGTTGCAATAAACATGCAAAAGATGGGCTTGGTCAGCTGATGGAAGAGTGTCGTCAAAAGCACCAGGTTGACCTGGCATATTTTCTGAATATATGCTTGGCAGGGCAACTTGACAAAAAGTTCTGTAAATATTTGCAAAAAACAAAGAAAGTAAAACTGGAGGGCACTTACGCATGTCATTGCTGACAAAGTTGAGAAATCGTGACACACCTCCTGTGGCCATGCCATGCAAATAGCGAATGTTTTCAAGGTCTGAGATGCATACATTATTTCATAAAATTTATGAAAATTGTATCAAAATTACTGGTAATTTAACTGAACACCTCACTGATGCACCAATCTGAGAGTGTTACTGCAGCCAAGAAAAACTTTCTTGACAGTTTTTCATTCCTACCTCATAGTGGCATGTATATAAATTGAAATCGAGGCTGAAAGCATATGTGGATGCATGATTTTTTTTTGTAGTGTGTTGTTGTGAACAATTTTAATTCCGGTTCTTATCTACAATTGTGATATCCATATTATTGACTTTTTCAAAAGATAGTGTGAGGGTTCCTGCAAGAGGACTGCAGCCTGCCTGTGTTTATCTCTCAAGTGCAAATCATTCAACATATAAATAAATAAATATGAGGAATCAACCAGCCCATAAATTCACTAGAGCATAGCATTGCAGGGACGAGTGGTTCCAGGAGACTGCAGTGCAAGGTGCAGAAGAGTTGGGTGAACTAAAGAGGTTACTCATGCATGGGTCTATATTGTGTGTAGATCTATAATATAAAGTTCAACGCCATGGCTTTATTTCCTCATTGAACTTAATCATTCAACAAAACAAGATGTGGCAATTAAGTTTCCTGGGAGTTCTGCTCTTGTCTTTAGTTGTATTCGCCAGTTCTGAGGATTCTTTCATTCTGGAGTTTGTATCAAGCGAAGAGAGTGTACATGTAGACAAGGAAGTTACAATTTTTTACAACGTCACATGTTTGAATTATTTGAGGGTTAATAGTGCAGATGAGGATTCTTGGCTTGTTAGATTTGTTATTGGCGATGACAGTCTGGCTGAGGTTTCGTCCGGATCTCCGACTCAAACAGTCCGGGAAATGTGCGGATCAACAACCGGATTGATTGAATTGAATGAAAATGAGAGTTTCACCTTCAATCTCACCGTTAAGGGATTGTTCCTTGGAGCTACTGGCATCAAAGCTTACTTGTCACAATCCGTCACTTCTGGAACAGACAAGTCCCGGCTCCTTGATGAAGTGGATCTTCTCGTGTTGCGGATTCCTCCAGATGTCGAAACCATCCTCGGATATGTGATCCTCGCTTTGACAATCCTCAACAACTTCTGGTGGGGAACTCAGTTTGATTTTACCGAAGCAAAACGACTAATAAGGAGACCGAGGGCTCTTGTTTTAGCTATGGGTCTTCAATTAGTATTTTTACCAGCAGTAAGTATAAGTTCATTTGAAAGTAACACAATAACTTAAACATGATGTAATTATCTTGAAATTAAATTAAATTTGAAATTACTTTTGTAAATATCAGATACACAATTTGTTTTCACTGATGTAATTATTATCGTTTTCATAGCTGCGTGTTTTTCAAGTTTGCAATTTGCTTCATTCCAAAACTGTGATGTCAGAGATTAAGTTGAATGATCTAGTTTATTACAAGCACAGATTTCAGGATATGACAAAGTGCATCGGCACATGGATGATGTATGTTTCATTATGCACTGTAACTGAACAAAAAAGACTACTTGGCCTCAAAGGAGAGTTGCAATTACTGACAAAAAATGTTGTTTGAAATTGTGATGACTGGTGTCCTGTGAAAAACAGCAACACATTTTGTTTGGAAAACAATGAGGTGCAACACTCAGCTTAGACATGCGCTGTTTGTTGTGGTTGTACCCAAAATAACATTGCCTGACAGTTTGAAATTCCTTTGTCATTAACTGTGATGTAAAACTTTGAACTGATATGTCACAGATTGAAGATTAGACCAATCACATTGACAGATACCCGATGATGTCACGGTTTAACTGCAAAACGAAGTTTTCAAAAAACACATAGCTATGAAAACGATAATAACTGGAAGTCTGTCTTTAGCTTACCATAATTCCTTGATCAAGATGTAATTTGCTTGTAAGTTATCTTTAGGAGAAACCAAACTTTATGAAACCAGCTTTAGCAGAACCACCATTAATTAAACATGAAGTTATTGACTTTAAACTGATACCTTCAGCTGAACTGCCACTTATTTAACATTATGTAGATATCTATTTATCTTAATATAATTGACCATTCCAGTGGACGTATGCAATCGCCTCCATGGTTCACCAGCCCGATGGCTCCCTCCTTGCCTCTCTTGCGGGCTCAACAGCTCACGCGATGTCCATGGTCATTTTCATCATCAAGATGGCCGACGGTAACGAGCACTTGGCCATCCTCATCACAATCTTCAGCTTCGTTCTATGTTTTGGTGAGTTAACTGGTGCAATAGATCTGGTTCTGTTTGTTACCTTTTGACACTTCTGTCCACCAATCACACGCCAGTATTTCATTCCAATAAATCCCATATTCTTTGCTGTTCACTTATCCTCTCATGTTGACTGTTTGAGTGTTCGACTCATGGCATAGCCGCATAAGCCAGTTATTCACCATGGGATCAGGTATATGTGTCTGTAACAGCTCGGCTAAAGCCCTGGCAGGATAAATCACATATTTCCTCTCCCTTGGTGAATAACCTATACTTACAGTATCATGCACTTGGCTATAATATTAGACGGTCATAATGAAAACTTAAAATTAAGAAGGTGGGGCTTAACATTCTACATCATTCATAAACTCAGAAACACTATACAATCATCCTAGCTTTCTTTTCTCTCCCCCTTGAGGCCACCCATGTTTGTTTTATTTTCTTCCATAATTTCTTCATTTTTGCGAGTCCCGGTTTTCGGAGCGAATATTGTCGGTCGGGCCAATCCACCTTCGGCTCAAATGGAACTTTCATCTCAGATCGTGACAATTGGATTGGCTGAACCATGGCTGGGCAGAGAATCTTCAGTCCAAAAACTGAACCTCTTCAAAGTATTGAAATTCTACATAGGATTTAAACAAATTTATAGTCTACATGTCAGACAGAAATGCAGCTCAAATATTGAAAGACAGAATAAAACATTCTAAATGAGCATGTAATTCCTTCTACAAAGTATCTTCTTTCAATTTCCTCAATTATATCTGTCTGACACAGTCTGGGTATCAAGTTCCCATTTGCTGACCTCCATGTTCCTATTTACTGGCCTCTTTAATGGCCTCTTTGCTGGCCAAGCAATATTCACACTCCTGGCCTCATTCAACCATGACATGTCTCCATGTCTCCATATCTTGAACTGCCATTTGCATGCTGTAGTGAAGTGTGTATATCTCCAACTGTGGTGTGAATTATCTAAATTTATCTGCAACATCAGCTGTCTTTATATCTTTATGTGAATGTCATAATATCTCAATGAGACATCATATTTTAAACATGTCAATAGCCCTTAGAAGATTGTGGAGTATTCGTATAGGTTATTCTCCGCGGGAGAGGAATATGTGATTTATCACCCGAGGGCTTTAGCCCGAGGTGTGATAAACACATATTTCTGATCCCATGATGAATAACTGGCGTATACCGTGAGACAAACACTCAAACACTCAAACATGTAAGGATAACTGGACAACAAAGAATATAGGAATTATTTCCCTGTAATACTGGCATATGATTGGCTGATCGAAAGAGGTGTCGAATGGTATAAGTTAACTTTTTTTTCTTCTTCCAAAAAAAGTAATAGGGCCTACTTTTAAAACATAATAAATTTCCTGCGACAACCTTAAGCAATTTCTCATGTGAAAAGAAGGCGGTTGCACATTGCAGAGACAGTTTTGAGGAATAAGATGTTGAGTAATGATAATTCATGCTATTGGTAGTCATAAGAGCTGTTTAGAGATTTGCATTCCACTGGAAAATATATTTTCTTCTTTTTAATTTGCAAACTGGCTTTGCCCACATATAAACAAGAAATGGTGCAAAAAAATCAGGTCCCAAGTGGAAAAAATGATATTTTGCAGCTAGCCTTGTGCGCCACCTTCTGGATAGTAGTAGATAAAAAACCCGAATTTGGGTTGCAGGACAACGTTCTGTGGGATTTCTATGCTGGTCTGCATGCGGGAATCCACATTTTGCTTGTAACCTGAAAGTCTCTGATTGGCCACTTTGTCAAATGACTGATATCAGGCAGAGCAGGAAACGGACACCTCAAGAGAAAATTCCACCTTCTTCAGCTGTTCTCAAATGTGCATAATCAAGTAACTCTATGTGTGTCCATTCCCTGCCCTGCTCTTAAATCTTGATTAAAGATTCCATAATGTTATGATACCCCTTGGCGTGATGATTTTTTTTCACACAGCAAAGCCATGCACCTCAGTGGCTGAGTGCATTGCACGCTGGCCTTGTAATTTTGAGGTCCAGGGTTCAATTCTGCTGCATGGCAGTACTTGAAAGCTAAATTTAGTACTGTCAGGGAGCCATCTGGTGTTAGACATGCCCAAAAGTGGCCAAGCAAATGGAACTCAGTTAGCATTGAAACTCCCACCTCATTGTTTTATGTGTTGCCATGCGCCATTGACAGCTTTCCATTAGTCTCCTAGTCTTCTTAGTTGATGAAGTTTCTTAAGTCATTTAATTAGTTTGTTTATTGACACCTATGCTGCTAGATATGATTATGACTGAATCAACTGATTAACCATAACTGACGAGAGCAAAACATTATTAAGCCATCACAAGACCAAGTTGAAAGTTCATTTTGAAACTGATGGACCACCAATCTGCCATCCTCCCCACGCAAACCCTGCTAAAATGGACAGGGCTTTCTGCTATTTCCAACCTCTTCTGTGATTGGCTGCTTATTTAGGTCATAAGCATTTTGCAGGCAGATTTAGTCCGATTATGGACACTTAGAGGATTACTGGCAACTAAGAAAAACAGTGTAAAACAAGCAAACTTTCAAACAGTTTAATTTCAGAACTGTGAAAATACATAATTCAATGGAATTTTTCGGAACTGTGATAGCACCTTTCAACAATACACAATTTCTCCATTTGTAACTGTGTAAAACAGAAGCAACAATTTCAAACTGTGATGGAGCAGTCCCAATTGGCTGAGCCAAAACTGGGTCAGTTAATTAAGTATTCATGAATTAGCAAAGGTTATGGGCCATTTTGTCATGGTATGACTTGGGATGATGCAATCTGCAAACAGCTACATGTATAGGGGCAACTTGCTGCAAAATAATATCTTGCCACTGGAATGAGTAGTTAAGTTGTTTTAATGATTTTTTTCTTTTTGCAGGCACCATGCCACTCTGGTTACTCACTGTTGGAGCAGGGTTATTTCCGGGGGTTCGAGTCCCTTTTATTTCCCTTGTGCAAAACTTTGGGGTATTCCTCGCTCCATTGTTACTTGGAATTTTGCTTTACTACTGCGTTCCGAAATGCCGGAAGCCAATTTTCATAATCTTACGTCCGACGAACGTTGTAGCTCTAGTACTTTCGACCATGACAGTATTCATCACCAAACTGTATTTGTTTAACTTTTTCACTTTTATCAATTTCCTCTTTGCCGTTCTCACCTCCTATTGTGTGTTGGGGCTCGCTCTGTTGATGGCCTGGAGCGTTGGTCTCGATAAAGCAGCCATAGTGGCGGTCGGATTCATGACCCCGCTCAGGAACGTCTTGTTGGTCCAACCTGTGATGCTGAGTGTCTCCAAATTCCCTTACATCGACACGTGGATGGCTCCGGCACTGATAGCCAGCTACCTTGGACCCATTGCGTTTGGGCCATACGTTCTCTATGTTCGATTCTACAAAGGACTCTACTTGAAAAGATGTCGAAAGAACCAGGATGAAGAAAAGAACGATCCAGAAAGAGACACAGAAGATTCAGAGGCAGGAAATGGGCATCGCCATAGCAACACTGACAGCAATGAGACGGATAGTTCTATTGTTATTCCTAATGGAGGCGCCTCTGGGCATACTGATGTAACGGCTAATGGCCATGCTAACGTGCAGACAATCGATGGAGATGGTCAAGGGATTGTTAATGAGGGCTTCGAAAAATCAAGACTCTAAAACAAACAAGACTTCCAATTCTTGCTTTAATATAATAAGTAAGAAACTACAATTGACCATCTGGAACATGGAATCATGTGGTCTATTAGGCTTGTGAAAGTTGCCCGAGCTGTGATATTTGGCTGAACTCAGAACTCTTTATTTTCACTGAAAACATGTCGTCGTGCTTTCTCGTCTGTTGCATGCTCCAAATTCAAAATGATCATCATGGGTGTCAAACACCACAGGTTTCTTTGAAGTAACACATGATACCATCTTGTATGAACCTTTATAACCTGCATCAACTATAGTGCCAAAAAATTGTCTTCTCCCAAACGAGAATGTTTGCAATGCTCTTGCTGATTCACACTTTATATTTTTGTTGTATTTATTGTTTTGCTCACCAAATATAATATGTTGACCTGTGACAAAAACAATTTTCTTGCTGTGATGCTTGTTTTAATACAATTTAATGGACTCCCTGCCAAAAGTTGAAAAATATTTAAAGAATCGGATTTTTCAAACTAAACTATAGGATTTATTTATATAGGAATTTTTCATCCAATTAAAGATATCCGGAGGTTGAGTAAACAATCGTTAAGCAAGACAGTTCCCCTTCGCAGCGCTCACAAATCCCATGCCTCTCCTAAATTGATATTTAATTTTTTTGTTCGATTCACACATTTCAACAAATATTCAAATTTTATGGCCAGAACTGCTGGACCGGTTGTTGAACTGCTGAGCATGTCTCTCAGACCAACAATCTTCGCTATAAGACTCGACTCCACCATCTCAAACAGCAAATATTTGTTTACAAGAAAACATGGGAAATTTGTCTGATTTGTTTATTTACCAGTATAAATACGACTTGAACTTCCATGGTTTAACTCTAAAATTCTACTGCTAATACACAGACAATCCACGGAGATGAAGAGAGGATTGTGCCCGGTGAAAGAGAGCTTCAAATAATCAAATCTCTGAATCAAGCAAGATAAGTTACAGTCCCCGTCATACTTACATGGAATCTCAAGTTCTTTTCTATGCTGTTGAACTGTGATGTCATAGATGACTCTATTCTAGCATTGCAATATAACTAAAGCTGTGATGTCATTTTAAACTGGGTCAGATTCCCCCACTTTTGTCAATGTGGATCCACACAAACTTAGCATCACAGTTTCAACAGTATCAGAGTAAACATTTTATCAGTGATAGCCCCTGCAACCTCATGATCACAACCTGATAGCCAATGGGCTGACAGTAGGCTATGCATCACAGTCAAACATTTTAATATATCGAGGGAAGCATTACATTTGTGATCCAAATGATCTATCACAGGCAATCACCAATCTAATCTTACCAAATGCCAGCTTTGTGACCATTCACAGTAGACAACTGTTATAATCCCCAGAGTTGTTTGATTAAAATCTACAAACTTCCTGATTTACAACTTAATAGTTTGATGGAACTTTGTATAAACAAAAGGTTTTGACAATTAGTTTCTAAAACATGGATTATGTGATGTGTATTTGTTCTGGCAGCCCATTGGCTGAGAGGCTGTGATGTCGAACTTGCATAGGTTTTCCCAGACCCAATTTCTCTCTGACATGGAGTTGAAACTTTGATGCTCAGTTTGGTGTATTCGCATTGGCTAGAAACTGGGAAATCTGACCTAGTTTAAAATGACATCACAGCTTGAAGTTAATTTACATATATATTGCAATGCTAGAATAGAGTCATACATAACAGTTTAACAGCATCGAAGAGAACTTCAGATTCCATGTAAATATGACTGTAAAAATTGAAATATAAGCATTATTGAACGTAAGAAACAACAATTGAGCCTCTTGGGTATTAAATGAGGAGGTCTATAACAGGCGAGTGACAGCTGCCCTAGCAACAACATGAAGCAGAGAACATGACGTCATGCTTTCTCGTCTGTTACAAGCTCAAATTGGAGATATTGTCAAATCAAAATTCAATTTAGTGTGATAGATTACAATTCTTTTACAAATTACAATAATACCTGTGGTGCACTCACAGTTATATACATCAAACACAGACGAGTTCTGAGTCGAACCCGTTGAACTATTATTTTGTGCAGCATGTTTTGTCAAATGATTATATTAAATAATATTTTGCTTTTGAGATGTTGTATCTAGCATTTTACTGTTAGCGAGGTCTCACCATACAGATGTGTCAAAATATTCTGAAAATTAATCCGTCATCTTGCTGCCAGGAGGCCTGGACTTCTCAAAAATTCTACCTCAAATGCGACGTTTTACGTTTGGCTTTCTAATATATGGCTTTGCTCCAATTTTTATTGGCTTTGGCTTCTTAACTGAAACAAATACACAGGAACTTGTCTATGTCCCTTTGACTCAACTGTTATTTTTATTTTAATCTGATATGATTATTAGAATACTGTTTGGTCATGCACCACAATTAAGGCACAAAATTTCTAGTGAGCGTTCCTCAATGATACAGACAAGGGGAACATTGCCCAAGGTTCCGATGCTGAAGCGTTCTCCAGAGCATTTTGGTGAAAGCGGTGTGATGATTATGATCTGAAAATTTTTAACAGCTACAATAGCTAAATGGAAAATTATATTTTATAAAGTATAAAACACTGTCAGTTCATCACAAGTCTTACAAGTTACATACTTCTATGTTCATATACATGCAATATTTTCTGAGCCGCGCAAGTGTGCCCTGGCGAACAGTCATTCATGAAAATTGCCTAATTAATTTGTTTGAATATCCATTAATTAATTTATTTTGAAAAGTTTTATTCAAATAAATACACTGTATCACTAAGACAAACCTGTTGTATAATTTGCATTCATTAATTTTACTTCATAACAGATATTTACAAGTGCAACCGTCATGGTCTGGCCTATGGCAGCCAGTGCAGCAGGGCAGCAGCTACACTGTAAATTCTGAAATTCTGATTTAGCTCAAATGATTGAGTGAGACGGTTGCACAATTTGTTTGAGCCATGATAGCTTGCTGTTTTGAGTTATGATAATCTTTATGTTGTTATAACTTGCAAACAACAAGCTATCTTGGCTCAAAGGAATTGTGCAACCATCTCACTCAATCAATTAAGTTAACTGAAAATTCAAAATTTACAGTGTATACTTCCTGGAACATTGCCACACAAATCCGACAATGTTATTATCGTTTTCATAGCCACATGAATGTTTTTTGAAAAGTTTGTTTTGAAGTTAAACCGTGACATGATAAATAATAATAATGCATTTTACACTCTAAAAAATGTCGGGACAAAATTGGTTTTCTAGATTCAAAATGGTTTTTTGAAAAACCAAATTTCAATGCAAAAAACCAACATGGATGTTTTTTTAAAAATTGAATCTAAAAAACCAATTTTGTCTGAAATTTTTTAGAGTGTAGCTGATTAAATTACAAATGTTTGCCAAATTCCTAAGATTCCCTGTCATTGTTTTAATTTACTTTGAGGGTTCGCTGTTATTCAGTTGTTTTTTTTTAGTCAGTGGATGTCTTTGCAAGGATATCTGTGATTTTTTCTGCAGTCATCATGTCTAAATTAAAGGCATTCAATTTTTAGAACATGTGAAATTGTCTGTTCATCTTTTAACTTTTTTGAAGGGTGCTTTTTATCTCTCCGATAAAAGTACAACAAGTGCAGTCCCTCTTTATATTTTGATCTGTGTTCCTCTAATAAATGACCTTCTCTCTCAACTGACATGTCTTGTGGTTGACCAAGTTGCCATGAATGAAAATGTCTTAATCAATATCGAGGACTGAGTTTTTCACTTGCTTTAAAATCTCTTGAATTTTTTTATGTAACTCTCTGATCAACCAGTTGTGTTCTTGCTTTCATTGACTGCAGTGAACCCTCAGGATCCAGGGTAGACATGGACATGCTCTGGAGATTGGTTTTCTCAGCACGTTCTCAAGGTCAAGGACAGAAGGAGGTGAGTGATTACAATTAAAGTATTCAGATTCCGTTGCTGTAATGCTGTGGGGTCCATATTAAGGGAGAATAATTTGCATCCAAGCATTTGAAGGAAATTATGATCCAGAAGAATTATACGTAATATAAGTGTGGCCATATTCAAGCATCATGCATAATTCCTGCATTTGGATATGCCAAAAATATTCAGACTCAATCAATCATGTAGAAAAGCTTTGGCAACATTATTGATGCCAACACTGTGGTTGAAAATGTATACACAGAGCCTTTTTGGGGACTCTTTTGGGTATCCTGGTTATGCATCTATTACGTAGGGAGTCCATATTGGCCCTTTGCAAAGCTGCTTTACGAATCCCTGGACTGTTTCCGGCTCTTTGTGACCAGTCTCTCAATGCTCTCAATGTCGGGTGAAACAATTCAGGCAAGAAAAGGGAAATTGCGAATTCACAGGGCAGACATCGGTCGATATAGAGGGTCGAGAGAGAGAGCAGATGGGAGTCTTTTTTTTATTGAGGTGTTGGACCTGTATTGCCTTCAGACATTGGGTCACAAACAAGACCTTTTGGTTTCATCTTCTGCAGATTTTGGTTCTTATAATTGTGTGCCGATTATGGTAAAGTTAATCTTTTGACAAATATCTTCATTTTAGACCGTGGCCTTGCTACCTCATGCAGTTACTGATTAAATGCTGTAATGAATTTCACAATCTTCTTATCAAGTGCAGACCTGTTACTTTGAGCACTGCTGTGATTTTGAAACTGAAGGATGAAATATTTAATAGACAAAGAGTTACATTGCATACTGCATGTTCTAAGTATACTTTCCTATAGATACTGAGGCCTTCAGGAACCATTTAATAATGTGTACTTAACCTTAAATCTTAATAGAATAGCTAATTAAAATAGAAAAAAAAAATTGGCTGAAATTGAAACAGGGCAGAAAATATTAAAAAATTAATGTATGAACAGAAAAATTCTAAAAATTCAGAAAAAGGGAAAGAATGACTTAAAATGATAGAAGAACAGCAAGAAATAACTTTCAAGCTGAATGCACTCGCAAAAAAATTTCCATAGTATTATTACAGGGGGGCTTCTTGCCCAATGGGTGGGGTAAGAAGGCCATTTTCAATTTTTTTTACAAAAATGGCCGTAACTCCTTCATTAAAATTGGTAGACATTTGTTTGCTAGTTAAAAATAGAGTCAAGTGATCCCTTCCTGACAGCATAAGCATTCAAAGAATCGACCATAAAAAGTAGGTCAAATCGCACCTCGAAGTTAAGGGGGGCTGCATGCCCCGACCTACTTTATAAATCCTCTAAACGAATAATATCCCACAGTCATATTACTCATCACATTGTCAGAACAAGTCAGTGTCTCGCCAAGGCATTTGTTGGATTCATTTGAGTTATCTTACATCTTCAATTCTTCATGTGATAATGAAAAATGGTGACTCCCTTTTTGATATCTACAATGTTCTCTATATTTATATTCACTACCCGCCATGTATACATCCCTTTGGCTTGCATGTTTTTGCCTCACTTGCTTGGGTTGGAGGTAGACTGAAGTCTTGGTCACACCCACTTCTTCCTTTGCAGGATCTCAGCAGGACTCAACTTGATTGCTTCTGAAAATTGCCCCCTCTCCCCTCCCTTTCGTGGTGGCTGGTATGACATGTCAGACATTCTCAGAATTAATATAATTGTACATATATTGTAATATCCTTCTTCTATGACTCAGTGACATAAAGCTATGCTGGGAATAGAGACTATAAACAAATTACTCTCTTTCCACTACATGCAGTTGGTTTCTTAATATTTTGTGATGGCAGGATCTAAATCTAATATAAGACAAAATTTAATTTTGATTGAGAAGCAGGTTGATTGAAATTAAATGTTGAGGTGATGTATCCCCCCTTGGAATGCTACTATAATAACGTTTAGTTGTTATCAAATTTCTTATGTTATAAATGTTTGTGGTTCTAACGAAGCAGTAGTACTTAAAAAAATAAATATTATTATTTTGCGACTTCAGTTACATCTTCAAGTCGTGTTATCCGCAATGTTGCCCTCAAGTTTCTGACCATATTATCTTGGATGTTACACGATGTTCTCTCTGATGATATATATTGTAACCCACATTTTACATGCATTGTTATCCACTCTGGTATCTCATTAAATTTTAACATACAATTTTAACGTAATGTAAACAAACTGTTGCTAAATTTCATGAATTTATCCTGGGGCCTTTATTTCTCATATGAGCTTATGATTCCACTAAATTGTCATCCATTCACAGGAGGTGGAATTGAAACTGTGGTCCTCTTAATTGGAGCGTTTTCTTTTTGTAGTGGTCACTATAGCTGGGGATGGTTGGCCACTTTGAAGAGGACACGCTCTGGACCAGGGCGGTCAGCTCAACTCGAATGCGTAGTCAGGCATACTTTCTCAGTCATGCCCTGCCCAATTAGTGTGGTAAGCACTATAATACTTGTTTAGTCTAATGTTGATGTCTATGTCTTCTAATGACATCATAATGGGTTTAGTTCCCCCTGTTCCTTGACATTTATGAGGTCTGTGAAGGATCTACCCAACGGACACAAAACGTCAACACAACGTTGCTGATTGCCATGGAGGCCTGGTCTTTAAATTTGTGACACAGAAATAGCCGCTTTGCCTCAAGTCAAAATGAAGAAATGAAGGTAAAATGTGTTGGGTGTCAGAGGGGAGTAAACTGTCCAGAATAGAAGAGAAGAGGAAAGAAAGTTTGAAAGGGATTGTGTGTTCTCAAGACATAGATGATTGGAAGAGGATCGCTGTATAATACTTAACTTAGGGGAAGGAATCTTAGACCTGTATATCCTTATTTATTGAGAGAAGATAATTGGTAGTACATGTATTTGTAAACCAGTTGTCTGCAGCAAGCATATGAAGTTGATGTAGTACTTTTTTGAAGGTTTCGTCAATGCAGGTTTAAAGACAAGTTTCCAACAGAAATATCTCTCTGATTTTGCTGAATTGTCTAAAACGACTTTGCGGTTCCATGCAAGATTAGATCTCCAAGATTATGTCAAGATTACTAGAATGCTGATGTCAGATGCTGATCAGAGAACGCCATGAAGCATCTGGACAGCAGAGAGAGCTGGCAGTAATCTGCAAAATAATCTGTGAGGCAATAATATGGAAGGCAGAGTGACAGATGACAGGCCACTCCAACAGCACATGTGTGTGACATCGCCAATCGCTGAAAACGATTGCACAACTAGTGGCCCTATTGTGCTTCGCTTATTTATATTTGCTGTTTTGTTGTTCCAAGCTTGGAACATGTTATGGTTTATGATATTCCAAGAAGTATGATAGTGTTTAGCATGTCTGCCCCAATTTTCTCTGCTCTTCAAACAGCCAAAATCTTCCATACCAATTTAAATCACAGTGGCCTAGAGTTTCACTTAATTATTTATGATAATTTTATTAGACTCTGACCCAAAATACTTACAGGTGATTTCAATAGTACACGAGTCTTAAGTTCTTGGTCCTCAAAATACATAGCATTTTTGGATGATCTGATTGGTTCAGACACAACAGAAGGTCACACACTTGATTTATCAAACGTAGTAAGTGTTGGTTTAGCATTGATTCCTCACAGCCAAGTGTGAATGACAAGAATCACATGGTAATGAAATCGCCTGTATTGTATTGAGTAGTAATGCTTGGTTGAGGATGTTTAGCTTTGACCTGATGGAAAACAACTTTTTCACTTACATGTGCTTCCTAGCAGCAGTATATGTTATGGCATCTTTGTCAGCTATACCTGCACGCAGCAAGCTACAGCCATACAGCTAAGTTTTACCACATTAATCAGATTGCCCAGTCTTGTTAACTCAGATTGGCAATCTCTCAATGGGTCTTTCCTCAAATACAACCTGCTGTCGACAAAATGAGAAGAAAAATTGTAGTCTCAGCATAAGAACTGTAGAAGATAGAAAACCAAGAACGAACGGAATCTCAGTTGCCAAAGATACAACATTGTGCTGGTTACTTCTCAATTTGGTTGGTGACAATGTGGTTTGGGTGTTCACCTGCTTTAATGTCCATGCGTTTTATCCTCTTTTTCCCAATTGAGAGATTGCCCTGGTTGGGAACTTGAAAATTTCAGTGGACCATCATGAGAGAAAGCCAAGCTGGATGCTGTTCCGATGAGACGAAATTGGCGGCCCCTTGTATCTGTGTCTGTGCTTGGCAAGTGAATAATCCGTCACATAGGGTAAATGTGCAACATGATGAGGAAACCTGCTCTCATCAATGAACCCTTGTGGACACCCATAAGGCCATAACTGGGATTATAAGAGGGCTGTACTGGCCATATCTATCTATCTATCTATCTATCTATCTATCTATCTATCTGTCTATCTATCTATCTATCTATCTATCTATCTATCTATCTATCTATCTATCTATCTATCTGTCTATGTATCTATCTATCAAAGAAAGGCGTGCAAGAGAAAGATAGCAATATTCAAATTTACCCTTGATTATAAACCTTTTAGTTTATTAAAATTATTATGAAACTATAACAGCTTATTGGTAAAATCATTTTTCAAAACTGCAGAAATAGCGAGAAAATGAGGTGAAACATCCATGCCTCATCTTTTTCCCAGGAGTGTGTAACACTTGAGATATCTGCTTAATTTGTAATAAGTGAAATCAGCAATTTGGAAATGTAAATGAAGCATTACTGGACAACACGTTCGTATTCAGCTCAATCGCTGGCTTTGCCGCTCCATTATTTCCAAAATTACATGTAATTAGAAATTGGAAAATTTAATAAAATAAGGAAAACTGCTGCTGATTGGTGTAATAGAATTATTCCCAGAAATCAGGAATATTCTCTAATTGGTTGTTACAAGACAAGAAAATGATTAAAATTTAAAATGTTGATAATTGAACATTGGGAAACAAAATAAGAGAGAAAAAAGTAAGAGGATGTTCTGCCTGAATCACTGATGTAACGAGGAAACCGTCCGCTTTGCGGTAAATTAAGATAATCATTATTAATAATTGATGGATTAGTCAAGAATGAAGAAATTATCATCCTTATAGACACACTACCACTGAGTTAACCCCAACTACTTTACCTTGCCCAGCTCAGACACTGACAAAACTGTCACTAAAGGGTTCACCAATTTCATGTCTCTTCTGAACAACAGATGTCAAAATTGTCAACATCTGCTTGTGATTTTCCTACATTTATGTCGATGATTGCTTGAGGAGCAAGCTATTGCATTGAGAACACTACTCAGCCACTCACTGGTGACTACCTGTAGATATACGTATCTACAGTGACACCTCCCAGCTTATTGTCTGCAATTTCCATTCTTTTGATAACCTCAGGCTCTTGATATCTGTAACAATGCTCTGCCAAAAGGCATTGTTTGTCATTGTAGTCATTGTAGATACTTTGGCAAAGTTTTCTGGTGGGTGGTTGCCACTGCTTCGGCTTTATCAGTTTCCAGACAAGTAGGCCAAACAACTGTCTGCAGGGTACAGATTCATTTTTGACGCTTGGCACTTTGATTGGTTTTCTTGCCAATGGCACTTTGGGATTACATCGTTCTATTTGTTAAATAAATTTAATCCTAGATGTGCCTTTTCACTGGACTAAACTATCTGGGAAATAGAAATAGTCGCGAACTTAACAAAAATGTAGAAAGATAGGTTGATAGATATGGTAAGTGCAATCCTCTAAGCCCTGTTCTGGGTGCGCATGAGGGTGATTGTTGATTGTTCTCCTCCTTTCCTAATTAGCCTACCAAGTGCATAAATACAGGATACAAAGCCCAAATCAGCCATCCTTCGCAATAACAAAATTAAAATTTCTAACTCTTCATTTAGAGTAGGATTGAGACACTCTTTTTATCCAGGCTTCCTTACAAATTTTTTACTTTTTTTCTGCAGTTCAATAAATATCACATGAAATGCATTCTCATGCCACCTGTCTCTCCAACGGGCATTCTAGTTACTATGTAATCTGCCAAATGAAAACAAGATAGAGTGGTCAGCAAATCTGAATAACTAAGATAAAATGTCTATTTTTCATAGTCCATTTCACAGGCATTTTCATCTCAGCACCCTTGACAAGCCTGTTCAGGCATGAGCCTTTCTCAAGTCCCCGAGGAGTACTATGCAGCCAGGCAGCCGTATTCAGCGTCACAATATAAGTCGCTCTGCTATGGCCAACACTGCTTATATTCAATTATCACCTGGTTGGCTGTGAATATCACTGTTCACAGTCGAAATATCAGGGCCTATGATATTGTAAAAAATACCACCCTTCAAGGGCGATATTTTTTAACAATGGTTATGACATCACCGGCATTTCAGATGCCTGATGACGTCACAAACCAAGCAATGGCCAAAACAATAGGATTGTGACGTCACCGCCATTGTTGATCCATGGTGACGTCACATTTTTGTAATGGCAGAAAATAGTCCCTCTTTATAATTGAAAATTTGAGGTAAAACCAGGCGATAAAAACAAAACAAACACGCGTCAGGGCACTTCGTACAATATCACTCGCTGTTGTGTGAATTAATATCACTCTCGCCCTGCGGGCTCGAGTGATATTAATTCACGCACAGCTCGTGATATTGTTACTCAGTGACCCTGACTTGGGTTGTTTTGTTATAGTACCTATTTACACCTGGGAAGCGCTCAGTTCCTCTATGCCATGGCTAAGACACAAACCTGGTGACATCATGAACATCCTCAAGCAATCAAAAGGAATCACTTTCATTTCACCAACTACCTGGGCTGATGTAAACTTATGGCTGTAGGCCTACTATTTTTGTCAATATATATTTCTTGCACACTGTGTGAACACTATTCTTTGTCATTTTCTTTGTAGATATATAAATAGCATCCTTCATCCTTCATCCTGCCCTGAGACATCAAAATATAATCTCTCTTCAAACAAATATCAGAGCAAAACAAGCAAGATAATCCTGGTAAGACTTCCTGTAAAGACAGGAGATTTCAACTTGAGAATATTTTTAACTGATGTCCCTCACTTTTTTTTCAAAAAACAGCTGAATCTACTGAGGGGATACACATTGAATAAAAACTCTTTTGATTTCTCTTCAATGTCGACATCTCGTAAGAACGAGGAGATTCAAGGCGTTGCCCACCAACCCAAAGGCGCAGATGAGAGGGATGAGAACAGCGTACCACTGGCGATTGCAAGGGGGCCCTGCGGTGTCTGTCTTGGGGGACGTCAAATTGCTCCCCATTAAGGTGGCTAAGAAATCATCCTCAAAATGTTTACAAAGTGGGTCCTTGGCAAGACTCCTTGCCCTGCAGCTGAAGAAAGGCCTTTACGAAGTCAGACTCCATTGCTCTGCCTCTGTGTCAGTACATCTGAAAATATTAAATGGATCACTATCACAAAACATTCATAATATTAAATATGTAAAAATATATTAAGCAGAATACACCCAGTAATACCATGGATCGTCCGCTGAGCAATGACATTACTTACAAAGTGTTGTAAGACCCAGGAATTCTAATGAATTGTGTACGATGAAATATGTTCACATTTTTTATGGCAAAATTTAACATGGAGAACACTACACAACAGGTAGGGTAACTTTTAGCAACTACTTGTCACTAATGAATAGCCCGCCCAAAAGAAGCTAGTTTTATGTCATCCATAAGTGAAAAGTGATACTAATTCATTATTGCATCTTTGGAAAGTAGTGATAGTGCCTTGTGAAACAGGTTTTATCAGACATAAAAAAAGTAGGCTCCGATGGTTTGGTGTATCTTAATACTGGAAGCTGGATGCATTTAAGACCAGAGAATTTAAGTCATGGCACACATTCCATGTACAGGGACACTGTCAAAAATGGACAGAACAGAGTGATGCTTTCATTCAGTAGGATAGGAATGCGTCTATAATGCAAAATTTGAACCCTGAAATTGGTTTTGAGCTACAAAAAAAAATTTTCCTGGGATTCTAATGAGTGATAGGGCCCTGGGGCTGATTAATGCACATTATGATAATTTATTGATTTCTATTTACAATTACAAGATTAGGATCAATGCTGTCATGAAATTTAATGAGGCAATTTCATATTTCATCGTTATTACTATTTTAGGATATTTTGACTAAATTTAGCCTTAATTAGTTGCCTACATTTTCTGGTCTTAAAATATGAAGCATGAAGACAAGTATGCGATTAGCACATCCATTAATTTGACAACAGTTTTTGGAAATGATTTAAAGTAGACAGATATCGGATAAATTATTCTTGAACCACCACAGATTAGTTAGTCCAGATAGATTGAGTTATGGAGCAAGTTGACAGTCAGACGATTTGTGAGATTGGGAGAGTTGCTGAGGGAACCGGTGCTCAAATAAACCTGGAATTTCATTGTTATTAATAATACTTATTACTTTCAACAGAGAGTGACAAAATGGATTGGTATGTTATGCAAATATCATATGTTCAACTGATCACACATGCCTTACAAAGTAATAACATTACAAAATGAAAAGGTCCCTTGTCAGAATGTCTAACAAACACCAATGACCACATGTTGTTTGTAACAATAGAAGGACTTGACAAGCAACATTAAAATTGAAGCTTGATGTTGTTCAGATGAAATGTGAAATTTATGAACTCTCGTATCGCCGTATCGTGTCCATATTTGGAAGTAAACGCCCCTTCAAACGGGGTAGATGTGTAACATGTTGAGGACTCCCACTCTCTCTCTCTCCGATCTCATCAATCAATCCTTTGAGCCATCAGAAGAAACCTTGGAGCCCATAAACAATCAATGTCTCCATTTGCTAACCTGCCAGTTGCACTTAAAACTCTAAACACAAATGACTTTCCTTTTAGTAGATCATTCTTTAAGGTGTAGTACCATATAAGTTATTGTGTTACTTGGTGCACAGCAAGTGGTTCCTTCCTGAATGTCATCATTTCAGTTGTCAGTTGTTGAATTCCCATGGCTTGGCAGGTGCACCTTTCATCCTAGCACGAATTGTTCTCCTCATCGGTGTCTGGACAATAATTGATCGGTGCCTTGCCTCACCTCACCATTCTTTGATAAATCCTTCAATTTTATGTCATTCACCCCCCTGGCAAAAATCTTCCATTATCTCATTAGATTCTGGAAAGTGGAATGTCTGTAAAAGATCTGGTTGAAAAAGAGAGGTCAGGTTTGATATTGTTGACATCCCAGCTTGCAGGATTTTGTCTGGAGATTTAGGTTAATATTAACAAGCGTTACCTCAAATATTATGTACAACCAGTTTATTATTTGAAACCATGTGACCACACAAACACATGAGCAAAAGCACATTAATGTGTACGACACAATACCTTCAATTTCCTATGTTTTCTTCTGATAAGATATTTCACGTCTGTATCATTAAACGAACTTGGCAGGTAAGCAAATGGGGGACATGTATTGTGTAGGGGCTCCATGGCCACTTCTGGTGGCACACTTCGTTTAGACTTGTTATGTGACTCATGATTGTAATCCCTCTGGATTTTACTGTCAAACTCCAAAGCCGGAGACAAAATAGCTGCACCAAACATAAATCAACATAGTAATCACAGACACATTGAAAGACACTTTTATTTCACAGTGTAAAATGTAATCATTCTACCATTTTATCTCTTTTGTTTAATTGTTGCAGCAAATCCATGAAGTAAAAAAGGTCTTTGTATTAAACAGGTCTATCAGCTGCAACTGCACTTGAAGGCCTGGAGTTGAAGCCTTCCATTCTGCTATTACCAAAGCATCTTTCATGAGGATTCAACATTTCACCTGCCAGCACATGTCCCATGGTTTGCAAAGGGCCAGTGCTGTCTATGGTGCACCATGTAATGGAAGAAGTATTTGTAGAAGAGGAATCCACAACAACGTCATGGTGAACACTGAGCAAGCTTTCCAAAATTTTCTGGAAGTTCTTGATTGTGGGAATGCAGAGCTAAGTTTTTTAAATTAAATTTTGTTCAATTTCAAAAGCAATGCATGAAAAATGTTAAACATTTGAAAAATAATAATTCTGTTGGCAAACTATGTAAGAAAAAATCCAAATGAATCGATCTTTCACAAACCAAAAATCTAGGAATTTATTCCAAGGCAACTACTCAAATAAAACACTGTTGCATTAAAAACAAAGAAAGCAGAATAGAGGACAAACAATTCAGACTCCAAGGTAAATTACATTCAAGGTTATTGCCAAGGTTAGTGCTTTTTATTAAAGATCAGCTGTCATGTGACTCATATTTAATTAACATGCAAATAATTGATTACATAGTGAAACCGATTCTGTCACAGCAGTGAAGATTTATCCTTATTGTGAAGATTTGAAGTGATTTCTGGATATAAATGCCTCTGTTAATCAAGCTGAATTCATTAGATGAAACAAATAAGTCAAGGCAGTGACATTTCTGCGTCTCTCTTTGAGTGTTCATGTCAGCAGGTAATAACATTATCCGTCTGGGCCAGAGCCTTCTGCCCTGGTTGAAAACAATAAAAAGGAATTTGTCAAATCCAGAAAAACTTTTGCCACAATTGTGTTTCTAACAAGCAGAGAAATTAGTATTATTGCTCAGGGAAACATTCATTTTGTCTTGCGGTCTTTCATTTCATCTCACCATCATTCTTGCCATCAGTCTATCATCTGGCTGTTATCTATCTGTGGCAGTATGCCCATCTAAAACCTGGGAGGGGGGGCTCAGTTTATATGGCACTGAGCTACCAATTGCACGGTTTGCGTTTGATTCCAATTTTGAACAGAACCAGGACTTTTTTCAACCGTCCTCATTATGCTGTGTCCCCCTTCTGTACGAATCAGACCAGGTACAGTTTGTCTAATTTGCCAATATGATTGAGCCATTTCAGGGCAATGATAAATGACATTCGAACTATCACCTACGAGGGGTGTTCAGGAAGTTCTGACCAATTTTTGTAGCAGGCCTTTCTCTTTGACGTACTTTAATGAAATTTTCACAGTACAAAATTCAGGTGTATAGCCATTGATTCTGAAAATATCACATCCGTGGCCAATGTTTAACTTACTTTTCTGTTGCCATGGAAACCACACCTTGGGGTAGGCAGCGCAGCTTAATTTTTCATACAAAACTCAACAATTTAGCTGTGTAAATTGCCATAAAATTTATGGCATATACACAATTAATTGTGAACATAGATCTTCACCAGCAGCTTCACAATTTTACAAAGTACTCTCTGTGGCATGAAACAAATTTTTGCATCCTTTCAATCCACTCAGTGAAGCAATTTTCAAAGTCTTAACTTAGAAAAAGCCCTGGAAATGGCATGTCAAAAGTCCTGATTTGTAACATATCTTTCACCTCTCAGCTCATCTTTTAGATTAGGGAATAAACAACAGTCACATGGTGCTAAATCATCATCAAGGTATCTAGAAATGCTGTTCTAATGAGATCCTGGTTTGTATACCATTCTTTCCTGTGAGAAAACACAATTTGATTGAAGCTCTCTGATCGCGTTTCGGGTCCATGTAAAATTCTCATCGAAAACTACTCTTTGCAGTGCAAAAATCAGGTTTAAATGGCTAAAAAATGGATTGGCACAACATTGTGACATCATAAAGTTATAATCACAATTGCCAGTAGGCCCTGCACATGTTTGCAGTCCGTTTTAACATATTTTGAAACTGGATTTCAGGAAAAACACAACGCTACATTCTCTAGTAAAATGAGCTGCGCTGGGTTCCACATCTTGCTGTTTCCATGGCAACAAAATAACAACTTAAAAATATTGTTTCTCAAAGGTACTTGGCCATTTGTTTCCCTGATATCTCAAGTTGTATTCCTGAAAATTTGAAGACTCTAGCTTAAATATAAGCATCCCTCAGAAGAATTGGTCAGAACTTTCTGAACGCCCCTCGTATTCCTGTCCACCTTGAACTATGTGCAACATGTCTAAGGGGTCATTCGTCTTAAAATCTATCTCTAATTATTTTTGTTATAAATGTTTTTATGCTTAAAGAGAAATAAAATGATCTGAATGTGAGTATATCTTCCTCTCCCTCCAGGTATATTGTCAACTCATTTGCCACACATCTCTCTGTCCAACCTCTATCTTCTTTTTGCCATTCACCTAAAGTTCAGTTCCTTGTCAGTTCTGATGACCATATTTCAGTTCAGAAGATCAATGTGCTAACTTCCTGGCGTGTGTTGCATAACTTCATCTTGGGAAGTTGCTTCCTCCAATTTCCATATTATTGATGTCTGTTAGGTTTCCATGCATGCCGCTGCAGTTTTGTTCTGTGGTATATTGTAGTATGCATAGGCTTGTGAGTAATAGCCACCAGTGAATATGAAGAGGATGCCATGATTTTGCACTCTCCATTTTTGATTTAAAAAACATTGGAATGTTACAAAAGGTTTGGAAGATTCAACAAATTTCTTACCGATGGTTCAACACATGCAATTCAATGCAGTGATGGTATATCTCGTCTCATTATCAACCCTGTTCAATGCCAAAAACCGGTCCCAGAGAGCTGCACTTTCTTGACCAACTACAATGATTAACATATTCCTGTATATATTGTAAACAGTCCTTTGGAGGAGTCGCAAATAGGGCCAGCTGCTCAAGTCACAGGGATTGACCTGATGGGATTAAAGGGTCTTCTCACAAAACAGCGGAAGAGGGAGAAACAACATTCTTATGTGCTACGTGACCAAGGAGCCTGCTCTAATTCTATCACCCAAAATGTTGCACTTTGCTCCGGTTGACAACAACAAGTGCGTTTCATGATTCTCACAACGTAGCCCATCTCATCCCTAAATGCCTCTTTCAGTCTCTATTACTAGTTGTTACTGTTATTACCAGATGAGAGAAATTGGGCAGAGGAGATACGGCAAATGCACCACGTAGTCCAGACAATTGCTTGATGATGAAAAACATATCAACAATGCAAAATGGCCATTTTTAATGATTTTTAAAACATCACTAACTGCAGATTCATCAACATGTAGCAAATTTATCAAATTGAGATGTGACGTAAAATCCAGTCCAGCACACAAACTCGCAAGTAATAATGACAAGTATTCAATCAGTTTCATATTCCACAAAAGTCTCCTGCGTTAGTTTAGCCAGGATGTTGTCTGACAACTACGCAATAAAGTTTATGACTATGGTTTACCTTACGGAGCAAGTCACACAAAGTCTGGAGGTTATGGCTTCTCCTTAAGTTGCAAGCAAAGAGGCCCTGAAGGCCAATACAAGGGAAGATAAAACCTCATTTCCAGTGAGAGGTGCGATAAATAAAAGTAACAGTAAAGCTGCAAAGTTGTCAACCGCAGGTAAAGATCTTGTTTTGGGAGGATTATACTTGGCAGCAAATATATATTTTCATTTTTTTGTTAAAAACATGACCAGTCAAGATAGGAAACTAATTTGGATGCATGAAGAATTACTTGAAGGGAGAATAATAAGGAAAATAATAAGAATGCCACAAGGAGGAAAAGTGTACAGAAATTGTTCACTTTTTAAAAAATTGATATATCAAGATAAAACTAATTTGGATACATGAAGAATTACTTAGAGGTAGAATAATTAAATAAGAGTACCACAGGGAGGGATATGTAAAGTAATTGGGTATAATGCATCACTCATCTAAGACTCGTCAAAAGCGTTTGCTTAGAAAGTGATAATGGATTAAGATGGAACGTGAAGACTTAAATGGACTGCAATTTCTTCTCATTGGAAAACTGAGCATCTTGAGAAAATGAGGCAAATGATCGACATTGATCGTATTAAGTAATATGCTGAACTAATGGGAGATCCTCAAAGAATCATTAATTAGTTTGAGCTTTAAGAATATTCAGTAAAGAGTTGTAATGGGCCTCTAATGTATCCCTGGTGAAAGTGCAAAACCTTGTATGGCAAAATTTTGCTATTTTTAGATTTTGAATGGAATGACTATTTCAATATCCAATACATGTTGTCAATTGGTCACCTTGCCTGTTTGCTATTTTTGGAAGTTGTAACAGAATGATTTCACCAAACCTTGTATGTCGATTTGTTCCAAAAAGTGAAAGTGCAAAATCTTGTAACTCAAATCAGAACTTTGAAGCACATATTTAGGATATTTCAAACTTTTTTTAAAAATTATGATTGCGGTACGTTTTTGTGGTTCACAGAAAATTTCCTTTTTAAACATTTTTTACCTCCCTATATTTGTTTTGGTGATATAGGCTATTGAAAAAGACCGTGTGCAAAAATTTGAAAAAAGTGCAATTTTCCTCATTCTTGCTATTGTAGCCACTAATTAAAGTTAGCTGTTTTTATCTATGATGGTCAAATTCTATTTTGTACTGTTTACCTATAGATTGGAAGTATATTCAACGCTGCAAGTTGCTTTAAAATGTGATAAATGGTCGAGTTACAATGTTTTGCACTTTAATAACTTGTAAGAAAGTGAAAGTGCAAAACCTTGTAACTAAACATTTTCAATCATATCTGATGGTTACATCAAAAATTTTTGCTAAAACAGGGTGCCACTTTCTATAAATCAAGTTGAGCCTAACTCACATATTGATAAACATTACCATATAAAAAGATCAGCGATAGTTTTTTCCAATTTCTGGAAAATGTCTTTTTTTGACATACGAGGTTTTACACTTTCACCATCGATATATACAGGTAAGTTGACCAGTGTAATATTGTACCCCTCAGACAAGTTGTTTTAAAATACTCTTTCCCATTTGATATAAAATCAGGAACTGTCTGGGGGTCAGTCAGTAAAATGCTATTTGTCAGTAAAAATCTTGCAGCTTTTGTTTATTGTTTGTATTTTCACCACTAACATTGAATTAAGTTGAATCTATCATATCTTTATCTAATAGACGCTAATTATCTCTTGACAAGTTGACAAAATAAGATGCTTATGTCACTACTTAGAATTAAACTTATAGCAAGTTTCCTGTTTAAATGAACACAACCTAGACATACAGACACCAGTACAATAGAGCATCAATTTAACTTTAAAGTCTCACTGGAGTGACATCAGCTGCAAAGTTTCTCTTGTATAGAAAGTAAAATTACTTCAAAATAAGAAGAAGAGGAAAGGGCAAAAGCCTCTTTGACCAAAGGTCACTCTGATTTAGTTAGAAATGATGCAGGCTCTTTTTTGGGTTCCTTTATTGCTTCATAAAGAATTATCTTCAGAAATGCGCCTCTTTGAAATGAATTGCTCGTTGTTTCCTCTTGTGTCATTCCACTTCGACAAAGTCTTAAATTGAATTTTACTTCTATTGATCCTCAATGTGAGACATAGGGAACACAGAGAAATAGATGTGAAGATATATATTACTATAATTACACTGACCACTATGGATGAAGGCAATATGGCCTGGATGAGCCAATGAGAGCTATGTTTTCACAGGGAACGTGTTTAAACAACTCTTCTAATTATCCAGTCAGAAAATATGATGCCCTGAGCCTGGTGGCAAAGCTTTTAATGTTGTCGAGGTTTCTGCATTTAATCCTAAACCTGCTATTTGTCACTGTATTTATGTTTTGTAAGGAAATTTAAAACATCATTAGCTTTATTATGTGACTTCTGGGTCAAAACGAGGCAACCACAGGACAGCCAAATTTATAAGCCTGGGATTAACACATGGCCTCTGTCTTGATTAAACTGCATTTAAAAACAGCAGACGTCAGCAACATCTTGGTCTTTTAGATTTTTACACAAATGCATTTCAGCAGCTTTCGGTTTCTATTACAGCAAGTTGTTTTCCCATTTCAGTTTCTATTGTTGTGTGGAACATGATTTGATATAAGAATGTATAACTATACATTACCTACATTTCAATTCCGAAAGCATCGATATAGCCCATTAAGGTGCTGCAGAGGTGTAAAACACAAACAAACAAACAAACAATTTGGAAAGATGTACTTTTAACACTCTACCATGAGAACTGCAAAATTACCAATAGAAAATAACGCCCTTAGAGTACAGCGAAGATATTCACTGTGGTCTGCAACGGACTAAAAGACAACAGCGAACTCAATTTTGCAGGACATGACAACTATTAGATGTCAATGCATGAATTAATAGAGGTTTACTTCAAATCCCAAATCAAACATGTTTCACCACAAAATAAAAATGCCAATAAGAGACTATTGGAGAAGTCATACAAAATGGCAGTGCATTGAGCTGTTGCAACAATATGTAGGTCCAGGCCCGTGTGACGTCACATAGTTCACGGACAAGTTCACAGGTGGCCTCAAACTTCCTGAACATTGCTTTAACACAACCTTCCTGTCCTTCCTTTCCATATTCATGAGGCATTTGTTCTCACCAAAGATTGTCTACTGCATTCCCCTGCTTATATGGTCCTACGTCCTTGTAATGAATAGATGAGCCCCAGGACCCGTGGATTGTGACTCAAATTCACTTACCGAAAAGGACAATTATTGGTCACAAGAAGTAATCGTATGTTGATGACAGTCCTGACACCGCTTTAGGTGTATACAAAATGCTCTATAAATTATCTTTACCTTGCATACAAATAATTAATAAACAGGTTTATGATTGCTCTTCAAAGTGTTTTTGTAATACAAATGACGTGATGGAATTAGTCTCGTGAATAAATCATTACAATTGCGACAACAATAAACCGTTTTCCTTGTTTAAAAAATGCTCTGAATTCCATTGCTATTACCTTAGTGGATCAATTCCGCTCACTGAATCGGTTTTCCTAGTCAAAGCAAAGTTAGAGGATCATAAATTCAAAGACTGTTATAAAGGACATCTAAGCGCTTTCAACCAGAGACAGAATGGAATCAGAACAACATGAATTGAAAGGGGGGGGGGGCAAAAAAGAAGACAAATCACATTGGCCAGAAAGAATTCTCCTGAGGAAGAAGAGGGAGCGGGCGTGGTATCCACACATACCTTGATAACAAAATTAAAGAAATCAGTTCTGAGATGATTTCAGTCTCAATGCAATTTTTGTGAGAGACTGCCTTTTAGATTTTAGAGCTTCAAACAAAAGACAGATTTGATCAGATGTTATCTTACTGATGAAGCAACCACCTACATTCATAAGGAAGGCAACATGCTTCAAGTCTCATTGTTGTTAAGCTATATTTGCCTGAAATAACAGACAAGGCAGTTTATATTTTGTCCATGTTTGTGATATATCTAGGAGAGACCACTTCTTCCAAATTATTCCTCTGCACCAGATATCAGCAAGACACTATATTGTCTAGTCAAAGGCTTGTTCCATGTAAGTATATATGCATGTGATGTAATGATCAAATGTTTAGCCTCATAAATGATCACAACATCCAATCGAGGCCTTTTAAAAGTGCAAGGTAAATTACACAACTATAATAATCTGTATTATGAATATTTTGCTGAAATTGCACCCGTTACAAGATAAGTTCAGGGAAGTCAATTACAATGTCTGAAAATGGCAAGAATAACTTCTAAGACCAATGGGCAATTTCCTCATGAGCCCTCTGGGATTTTGTTGCTCCTTGAACGGGCGCTGACAGGAAATGAGGAGACAAACTTGTGACGTAGGCAGAGACGTGAATTGTCAGAAAAGAGAAAATCTTCTAGGTACTACAAAGAGGTTGCAAAGCTGTTACTAAGATGTTTGCAAGAGACCATTGACCACATTTTCTCCTGAGCGGAAATGAGTTCACGCAAAACATGTCTATTCCGTCCTGATGTTCCAAAGGGCACGCTAATCATGTTCCAGCCCGAACGACGTTGTGTTACGTGACCAACAACCTAATTCTTTCAAACATATGTCACTGTGCCCCTTTATGTATTACTTCTGATAGTAATAGCACATCTGATTGATTCTCGCATATCTTAGAGACAAAATTGTGATATTGTAATACAACTTTAGTTTTATTTATAACTTAATTTTGCCATTCCAAATTGCTGTTTCTTTTCAATTTAGTATACATCTGACATGTAAGCCCAAGTTGGCTGGGTGCGTTCTCCTTGTTCTTAAATTACCCTTGTTATTATTTCAGTTGTAAGTTATACTCATGCGCACATATAAGTAAAAATCATACATACATACAATCAAAATTGCTGTCTGTTCACGTGCTCCATTAACTGAAATAGTTTGTGCGATTGCTGTGTCAATAATAATGTGCTCTTGGTTTTTTGAAATTATCTATGCCAGCGCAATTCGTGGTTGAAAATGTACACAGAACCTCTTTAGGTATCCTTTGTGCATCCCTCACATAATCAGTCCATATTGGCAGACCGGAAACTTGGAAAGCTGCTTTACAAATTCTGGGACTGTTTCCGGCTCTTTTGGACCACAATCTAAATGCTCTTAGTGTGGAGCTCGACAACTTCATACAAGAAAAAGGAAATAAAGGAAATTCACAAGAAAAAGGAAATAGGAAATTCACAAGAAAAAGGAAATAGGAAATTCACAAGAAAAAGGAAATGGGAAATTCACAAGAAAAAGGAAATGGGAAATTCACAAGAAAAAGGAAATGGGAAATTCACAAGAAAAAGGAAATGGGAAATTCACAAGAAAAAGGAAATGGGAAATTCACAAGAAAAAGGAAATGGGAAATTCACAAGAAAAAGGAAATGGGAAATTCACAAGAAAAAGGAAATGGGAAATTCACAAGAAAAAGGAAATGGGAAATTCACAAGAAAAAGGAAATGGGAAATTCACAAGAAAAAGGAAATGGGAAATTCACAAGAAAAAGGAAATGGGAAATTCACAAGAAAAAGGAAATGGGAAATTCACAAGAAAAAGGAAATGGGAAATTCACAAGAAAAAGGAAATGGGAAATTCACAAGAAAAAGGAAATGGGAAATTCACAAGAAAAAGGAAATGGGAAATTCACAAGAAAAAGGAAATGGGAAATTCACAAGAAAAAGGAAATGGGAAATTCACAGAGCAGACTTTGGTCGATAGAGAACGGAGAGGGTCATGGGTGAGCAAGTGGAAGTATTTTTTATTGGGGTTGTGGACTTGTATTGCCTTTAGGCATTGCGTCACAAGCAAGACCTTCTGGTTTCATCTTATTTAGATGTAGACCTTTTTATAATTTTGTACCGATTTTGGGAAAGCATATTTTTGGAAAATGTATTTTTTCTATAAGCTGTGACCTTGCAACCTCCTGCAGTTAATTATTGATGGCCTAATTGACTTTCACAATCCTCTTATTAGGTGCAGGTTTACTTTGCATACTGCAGATTTTGAAACTGAAGGACGAAATATTTAATTCACAAAGTGCTACAATGCAGAGTGCAGGAGAATGCATGTGATTCATGAAATGCTCTGACATCAGAATATATTACCGCCATGTACACTGCCCTTTTGGCTTGCATGTTTTCTACAGATTATCGTGTTGGAGTGAGGGTTGCTCTTATACACTCTCTCCATCCTCTGCAGAATTCGCCCTCAGCAGGGTACCATGTTTATTGCTTCTGAAAATTGTCCCCTCCCCTCCCTCTCCCCTCTCCCCCTCCTCTCGTGACGCTTAATATGACATGTCAGACATGCTCAGAAATTAACAGAATTACATATATTTTGTAATCTCCTTCTTCTAAAAATTGACAACATAAATCTATGCTGAGAATAGAGGCTATAAACAAATTACTTTCTTTCTACCACAGTTTGTCTTTTAAATATCCCTTCATGGCGAGATCTGAATTTAATATAAGACAAAATTCAATTTTGATTGGAAGCCTCAGAAGCAGGTTGATTGAAATTAAATATTGAGGTGATGTAATTCCCTCCCTTGGAATGCTGCTATTGTTTAATTGTTATCAAATTTGTTATGTTATAAATGTTTGCAATTCTATTGGAGCAGCAGTAATGCTTACAATTTATGATATTGCGACTTCCGTAACATCTTCCGGAAGTGTTACATGCAATGTTGCCCACAAATTTCCGACATTTAAATCTTCGATGTTACACAATGTTGCCTTTATTTCCATGTTTAATACCTTGCGCATGTATGACACTCAGCAAAACCCGCAGGTTGCCAGTTGATTGCTGCCTTAATGCATCTTACCTGCAATGCCTTGTACATATGTATGACATGCTTCCTATACTAATGGAGGTCTTTTGTTGGTATGTCTTTCTATGAATCCTGACATGACTGACATGTATTTTGTGTAATGTAGTATATAGGACAACTCATACAACTTGTATGTAAAACGGCTCCAGCCAGATCAACAGTTTTGCTTTTCTGGGGTTCATTACAGTAGATGTCAAAAGCACAGACACAGAAATCTCTGAGCATGTCAAGCATGGTGACATCCCTCAATCACTTCTGAGTCCCTGCTTTTGACTTCAGCTGTAAGTTGTCATACCTACTTAAAAATAAATAAAGATACATGCATACTACAAGGTGAGATACTTCCAAGGTTACTGTCATGGTTACTCTTTCTTTGAAACTGTCATGTGACTCATATTTAATTAACCCACAAATAATTAATTACATAGTGAAACCGAATTTGTCACTACTGTGGAGATTTATCCTTATTGTTATGATTTGAAGTGATTTCTGGATGTATATGCCTCTGTTAATCAAGCTGAATTCATTAGATGAAACAATTAGTCAAGGTGGTGACATTTCTGCGTCTCTCTTTGAGTGTTCATGTCAGCAGGTAATATCTGTTTGGGCCAAAGCCTCCTGCCTTGGTTCCAGCAAAACTTTTGCCACAATTTTGTTTCTGACAAGTAGAAGTATTATTTCCCAGGTAAACATTCATTTTGTCTTTCAATGTTTCATTTCATCTTTGTACAGTGTATCTTTGTATGCCTATCCAAAACCTTGGGGGAGGGTAAGCTCAGTTGGTAGAACACTGGGTTGCCAATCGTTTAGTCCCAGGTTTCGATTCCTACTCTGCATGGCTAGGTCATGACTCACCAGGACTGCTGTTTTCCAGACAGCCTTTTCAATATTCCTATGCCTCTTTGCTGTGTACGCCACCTATGGTAAATAGCCTACGATGTAAAGCCACAATCCATCCATATCCCAGTCCGGACAATTGATATTAGACTATAATGTTTCATTGCGAGCCGCATTGGTACAGCTTGACTCATTTGCCATGGTTTTTGCCAATCTTGATCCATTCCAGCCATGTCAGGGTGATAATAAAGGCCATTCAGCCTGTCACTCACTCCTGTCCACCTTAAACTGTATACTATGGAGTATCCAGACCTATATACTATGTGTCTAAGGAGTCATCCATCTTAAAGCCACTCACTAATAATTTTTGATATTTTTTTGTTTGAGAGAAACAAAATCATCTGAATCTGAATCTATATTCCTGTCCTTCCAGGCATACTGCCAACCCATTTTGCCAAACACCTTTCTGTCCATCTTCTATCTTCTTTTGCCTTTCTCCTTAAGTTCAGTTCCTTGTAGGTTCAGATGACCATTGATTCATTTCTGTAGAGAAACTTCCAGGCGTGGGTTGCATAACTTCATCTTAACTACTAGCATAATTCACGATGGAGAGTAACTTATGGGGTCTCCCACAATGTATTCGCTTCTCATCCCTTAATGCAGCCTCTTTAAGTTCCGTCTTCAAGTCGCCATTACAAGTTATTACCATGTGAGAGAAATTGGTGAGACTAGACACCACAAATGCACCACGTAGTCCTGAAAGTTACTTGGGGATAAATAACATTCAACTGTCAACAATGCAAAATGGCCACTTTTATGGATAACACATCACAAACTTGAAACTGCAGATTCATGAATGTGTCGATGATTTACCAAATTGAGATGTGAAGTAAAACCCAGTCAAGCACACAACTTACAAATAATAATGACAAGTATTCAACATGACACGCATATGTATATATATTCAACCAAAGATTCTTGTTTTTTGAAGCTGGTCGTCTGAAAACTTGCTGTAAAGTTTATAACTGTGGCTAGCCTTGCACCTTTAGTCATACAATGACTCACACATAGCCTAGAGGTCTCCTTACGTTTCAAGCCTGAAGGGCAATACAGGGAAAGATAAAACCTCATTTCTAGTGAGAGGTGCAATAAATACAGGTAACAGTTTTAAGCCGAGCAGCATTTAACCCTATAGATCTTGTTTTGTGAATTCTATTTTGAAGCCAAATTGTTTCTTCATTCTGATATAAGTATACAAAAGGAGGAAGCTTATTTGGAAACCTTAAGACTTGCACTCGTATGCCTACTTGGCAGGGAGATAATAAGGAAAAATGAAGGATATCACAAGGACGGATAATGTACAGAAATTGGACATAAATGTATTAGTCCCCTTAGACTCGTGAGAATCTGCAGCTTAGAAAGGGAGATGATGTATGAAGATGAAGCGTGAACAAATCAAATGGACTGCAATTACTCCTCATTGGAAAATTGAAGTGTCTTTGAAAAAAGGGGGCAAATTATTGTGTTCAATAATACGGGGAATCAATGGCATCTGCTTAGAGAATCATTATATTAATGTGAGCTTTATTAATTTATGATTATTCCAAAAAAGTTATAATGTGCCTCTCATGTACAGGGAAGTTAATATGTCCCCCTAATGCAAGTTCTTTTAAATTGCTCCTTACCAAGATGAAACCATGAACTGTCCAAGGATCAGACCTGGATGTCATTTGACCAGTCGACTAAAGTGGCCACTACATGGCTACAGGTTGATGAATAATCTAGGGAAATAAGATACTCATATATATAAGAATAAACATGCAGCAAGCACCTGAACAAAACCAACCTGAACGTAGACAAACAGATTCTTGGAGCATCAATTCAACTATAGGTCACATTGGAATGATGTCACCTGTTTTCAACGAGGTTGCTTTTGTACAGAAAATAAGATGCCTTCCAAATAAAAAGATGAGAAAAGGGCAACAGTCACTTTGACAAAAGGTCACTCCGATTTAATTAGAAAAGATGCACACTCTTGCTTTGTTCCTTTTTAGCCTGGAACACCTGTTGTGGTTTCTCAATGCAAAACATATAGACCACAGAAAAATAGGATATGAGATATTATTGCAATTACACAGACCATTATGGATGAGATCAATACAGTGGATGTCCATTGTCCACATGAGCAACAAAATTTGAATAAATTACATAAATGGTCTCAAGAAAATGGCTTCAAATTTTCAAAGTCCAAAACAGTATGTATGCACTTTTGCCATCTTAGAACTCCCCACCCTGAGCCAACACTTAAAATTGATAATTGTGCAATCAAAGTAGTAAACACTAATAAATTTCTTGGAGTCACATTTGACTCAAAACTCTCCTTCATCCCCCACATAACGACACTTAAGGCAAAAGGCCTACAGTCTTTGAACATCTTGAAAGTAGTGGGAAAAATAAACTGGGGTGGTGATACCACTGTTCTTCTCAGGCTTTATCGTGCAATGACTCGGGCACGTCTCGACTATGGCTGCATTGTATATGGCTCAGCAAGACCATCATATCTTCGATGCCTGAATACTGTACACAATCAAGGAATCCGTGTGAGTCTTGGAGCATACAGGACATCTCCAGTAGATAGCCTGTATGTTCTTGCAAAGGAACCTCCTTTATCACTCAGACGATTGAAGCTATCTCTGCAGTATACTGTCAAACTGGCTGCAAATCCTCTTAATCCTGCATACACAACTGTCTTTTATCCTAACCATACAGACCGATATGATCAACGACCGAATGCCATTCGACCACTGGGATTGAGAATGAAACCCCATCTTGAAGCCGCCGGAATAAACACACTTTTTATTGCTGAGAACAAAGTTCCACAAATTCCACATTGGAATATAGAAACACCAGTGGTTAACACTGAATTAGAAGACCTGAAAAAGGCCCAAACAGATCCAATAGAGTACCAAAGAAGGTTCTACGATATCAAACTAAGATATCATGATCACAAATTCTTATATACGGATGGCTCAAAAGATGGAAATCGAACAGCTTATGCTGTAACTTCCTGTAAATCAAACCTGTACAGTGAGCGTATTCCAAATGAAAGCTCAGTATACACTGCTGAGCTTTTAGCAATCTACAAAGCCGTATGGCTTGCTGGAATGTCAGAAAAAGACAAATTTGTTATTTGTTCCGACTCCAAATCGGCAATCCAAGCACTTGCCAGCAAGAGGTTGGATCATCCCATATTACAAGACATACTCATGCTCCTGTCTGGAATAGAGGGCAAAGAAATTGTTTTCTGCTGGATTCCAGGTCAAGTGGGAATTGCGGGAAATGAAAAAGCCGATCTTATGGCGAAAGATGCTCTTTCCAAAGATCTCACTGATGATACTGTACCTTACACGGACCTCCGTCCAACTATCAACGACTACATAAAATCCGGATGGCAGATTATGTGGAACGCATGTGAGAATAATAAACTTAGAGTAATATTTCCCAGAATAAGGGATGTACAACACATTACCTCCAGAACACGTAGAGACCAAATTGTGATTCATAGGTGTCTTATTGGACATTCAAGACTTACTCATTCCCATCTTCTACTGGGCGACCCAGCCCCAATTTGTGAGGAGTGCCAATGTCCCCTCACAATCAAACACATCCTAAAGGATTGCAGAGTTTTTCAAACACAAAGAAATGCACTTCTCCCGACAAATCCACTTCGACTTCTTGTAGACAAGCCAGAAAACATAATCACATTTCTGTATCAAACACAGACATACTACAAAATATGAGGGAAATAAACAAAGACAAATAACAACCTAGCAAGCCTCGATATAGCCCAATAAGGTGCTGCAGAGGCGTTAAACACAAACACACACACACACACACACATTGTCCACATGAAGACAGGAAGTTACATGTATCAAGCTTTTGTCTACCTCGCATATTGTGGCAGTGAGATTTTTGCCATTTCTCATTGCTGATCATTGCTGACCAAATTAATAATTACAACAGGTGACAGCACCTGCAAGTTCTAATTTACCCACAATCCAATCTAAGTTCAGCTGTCCAGCGAAGCCTTCAATTTGAGTCATTCTCATGTTGGCTGCTGGACAAGCAACACTGCTCTGAGCTCTTAAGCTCTTTAGCATGAGTTTCAACTCTCATCATTCATTTAATAGGTATGTAACATTATTATTGATTAGCACATTGACTTTGTATTAAATAGACTAGAATAATTAGACTAGAATAATTAAATATCACTTGATATTAAATTATATTTCCATAAAGAATATTTATGAATTACAAATAGACTTTAGTCATAATTTATATTGACTTAAATAATTGTATTACTTTAGCTAGACATTTATGCCAACTTTTGTTTGGTTAACAGGTGACTTTCAATGGCCACCATTTACATGCCACATGTTGGCTATAGAAGGATAAAACCCCAACTAGGGTAAGCTTCCTTATGGTTTAGCATTTTGTCTATACAATTATACATTATCAATTTACATTTCTACTATTGTCGAATTCAATTGTTCTGCAAATATATTTTATGCACATTTGTAACTTTATACCTTTGGTAAAACATGTGTTTGCATTATTTGCAGGGTTTTTATAATACCTTCATTTCTTCATCAACAAATTCATATCTACATCATCATGGAGTTATTGTGTCAACTTTAAATTCCTACAACATATCATTGCACAAATATTGACTGATCTGCAAGGAAGAGTTGTTATTTGTATTATTTATCAATTTGTATCTAGGGGGTGTGCAAGTGCAAACTATTTCACAAGGTCGAAGGCAACAAACTTGTCTACAACTCTTATGAGACTTGCTCTGAGGTGATGAGCGCTCTGCTTTCATGGTGGTAGTATGAAAAAATAAATTTATCACTGAACTTTTACAACAAGGCTAAACAATTGTTACATCTTTTTCATTCTTTGATGATTGTCCTGCTCAGTGCTCATAGCATTGCTTTACTATCATATGCGCAGAAGGCTTCAAAAATGACGGAGCAGACCGGTGACCTCATGGAACAAAACTATAGTGACATCCAATTTTGCCCATGAGAACAAAACGCCAACAGAGATGCCTTTAATGTTGAGATACACCAGCACTAAAGGTTAAAAACCCAGAACAACGTAACCTCCCCGCCATTTTGAATATATGTTGTCTTTTGTAGCAAATTTCTCAAATACTGACCCCCACTGTTATTGTTCTCTAGCCTAGCAGTGCCATTTGTGTGTTGATAATTTGCAAATCATCTCTGTGGGTCAGTTACTCTTCACTGATCAAACAACCGCACCATACAAAACCAGTAGCATGCAGCTAATGATTCCCACAGCACAAAGAGCCTCTCTCGGGTGACACAGCGGAGCAAAGGAGACTAAGCGCCAACCTTATTGACTCCATATTTCTACAGACATTTTATTGACTTTATATATGACTGCCGACTGAACATTAATTCAGCACAATCAAAAAAATTAACACACCTGGGTGGGCCAAAAGTCTCCAGCAAAAAAAAAACTAGGGCACCTAGGTAGAAAACAATGGCAATTCCAATCTGCAGGGTCTCCTTGACAACATTAGCCTCCATTTTGTCCTACAATTTGGCAAGGATCAACTAACCCCACAATCAACTATTAACACTGCAGCTTGGTGGGAAAGTTGTTGAAGTTCGTACTATAGTCAGCCACATTTCAGCCTAAACCTGCTATTTGTCACTGTATTCATATTTCGCAATGAGGTTTAAAACACCATTAGCTTTATTAGTATTAAGTGAATTCTAGGTCAGAACAAGGCCACCAAAGGAGAGCCCGATAAGCCTTGAATTAAATGTTTAAATTAGATTTACAAACAGTAGACGTCAACAAGCTAGCTGGTCTTTTATTGAGCAGTTACATTCCTATGTAGGTCTAGGCCTGAGTGATGTCACATAGTTCATGGGTCAGTCCATAGGTGGCATTCTACTTCCTGTTGCCTTAGCACAACCTTCTGACCTGTCTTTCCACGTAAGGTCTTTGTTCTTAGCACAGGTTGTCTGCCACATCTTTATGTCTAAGTCATTGTAATGAATATATGAGCCATAGGCCATATGGATCGTGACTCAAATCCAGTGACTGAAACAGGCATTCGCTCACCACAGAAAATCGCGTGTTGATGACGGTCATGACACTGCCTCATGTGCTCAGAAAATCATCCCATATATATACAAGTAATAAAGAGGCAGATGACTCCTTTTCGAAGTATTTTTGTGGTTCATGATTCTACAGATGGCATGAGCGAACTATTTAAGATCTCATGAACAAATCAAAGTCACAATTACCGGGTGAACCGTTTTTCCTTGTTGAAAAATATACCATTAATTCCTCTGCCACAATCTTCCTGGATCTATCCTGCCAGCTGAATCTGTTCTTTTTGAATCTGTGAAAAATTAGAGGATCATTGATTAAAAGATTCGTAAGGACATCAAAGGTGCTTTCAACCAGAGAATGGCAAGAATAGAAGAAAAGAGGAAAAAATCTCATTTGCCTGAAACAATGCTCTGGATAGAGATGAGAAAAACTATGAGGGTATTTGTGCTATCCATCGCATGGTGAATTTTGAGATGATTGCGGAAAATTGCGGATAGATCTAACAAATTTTTTGTCAGAGACTTCCTTTGAATTTTAAGAGTTTATAAATGAAAAGGCAGATTTAATGAGATAATAACACTCTGCAATTACTTGTATACATTTATAAGGAAGACAGCATACTTCAAGTGTAACAAGTTTTGTTGTTGTTATAATGTATTTCATTGACATAATAACAGACAAGGCTATTAGTATTTTGGACACATAAGTCCTTGTGGGAATTTCTTGTTTCTTGAACGGGCACTGACAGGAAATGAAGAGACTTGTAAGTGGCGCAGACAGAGAATGAATTATCAGAAAAGAGAAAATCTGGTCTATAAATTTTGCTACAAAGAGGTTACAAAGCGGTTACTAAGATATTCACAAATGAAAATTTGCCACATTTTCTCCAGAACGGAAATCAGTTCACACAAAACATGTTGCTCTTGATATTCCAAGTGCACACTTACAATGCATCAGCACAAATGATGTTGTGTTACATGACTGGCAGTGCTGCAGTCAAGATGCTGTGATGTGGCAACATGTGGATAAAAGAACATAGGCCTCTGTGTATATTCTGCCACTAACTATCAACAGGTAATGTAATACAAACAATCACCTCTGCATACCTCTGATACCGTAATTATGAAAAAGATGAACTTTGATCGCCAAACAACTACAAGAACTGAAATGATATTTAGGGCACAATTAATTTTCCTTGAACACTGTTAAAACAATATTCTATATTACTTTCCTTTTAGATATAAATAGCATCCTTCATCTTGCCCAGAGACATCAAAACGTAATCTCTATTCAAACAATTATCACAGAAACAAAAGCAGGAAAATCCTGTTCTGACTTCCTGCAAAGACCGGAGATTTAAGCTTCAGTATTCGTTCCAGCAGACATCCTTTACCATTTTTTTCAAATCCAAGCTAAATCTCTCCCTGCGAGATAAGCATTCAATAAATACTCTTTTAATTTCTCTTCAATAAAACTCCAACCAACAGGCACATGCCACATTTACATTCAAAATTTAAAGCAATCTCCCCCAAAATGATATATGAAATTGAACCAAATATTAAGGGAAAATAGCAACCATTTTTGGCTCTCTCGCAACTTCTTACAAAGTGACACCAGGAACTACTATAAAATAATCTTTTATTTCATATCACAAACTCCAAATAAGAAAACACATACGAAGATGTACAATATCTATTTGTTATGACTGGTAAAATTGTGTTAAAGTTACACTTGAAAAGACCGTTACCCTCAATTGGTCAACGTACAACTCAAAATGATCTCTTTGGATTGTTCAAGAAACTTAAATTTTGTGCACAAGTTCTTCACGAAGTACAGGGGTTCCAAAAGTTCCACATGATACCACAAAGGTTGTCTTAGATCAATAAAATCAAATGAATAACTATTTGTAAGGCAGGAGTTTTCACAATGTTGCAAGAGTTCTTAAAGTTGAATCACAAGATCACAAGTATGTAATACTATATAGAAAAATATAACTTTCAAATAAAATCATTGTTTCAGTTTCATACAAGTCACAGAATGGTGAGGTATTTGCTGTTTTTCCTCTCACTGGCTATGTTCCGCATGGTGTAGACAGTCGTGAGGGAGTATGTCTCGAATGAGGAGCTGTTTTTGTTTCTGCAAATAACGAGTCCTTTGGCAGTTATCCTGAAGCTCTCGCTCATGACGCAGTACAATACAAAGTTGAAGGCGAAGTTGATGGCCTGGCAGATGTTGGTCAGGATGCTGATGGTGTGCCCTGTCTCACCAAGAGACTCAAAGAGGTTGAAGAAGCGTAACACTTCAGAGGGCGACACTAGTATCACGAGCATGACGACTATCACAACCAAGGTCAAGGTGACTCGCTGGGAACTCTCCTGCACCACCTGACCCCTGCACGTTCTCTGGCGCCGTCTGGCGGCAGTCCGTAGTTCTCGGACTAATCTCCAGTTCAACAGGGCTAAAAAAATCACAGGTATGAAGTACGCTAAGAGGGGCCAGAGCCATCGCATGTATAACTGCAGGGAGGCCTCTAATTGAGGACTCCATAGCGATCTGTATTCGTACATTATTTCCTGCTCTAACGAGATGCACTGCTTCACTCGAACGTGCAGGAAAAAGGGCATTGTGCAAGCCAGAGAAAAGACCATGACAAGAGCTATTGCTGACACAGCCTTCCTAGATCCCAGCGTCCATCGCGCCTGAAAGGGATACACGACTACAATGTATCTGCTGATTGCCATGTAGACTATCAACCAAGTGCTTGTCATGAGGAAGAGATTAATGAGACCCACTCCGTAAAGGCGGTAATACAGCTGATAGACCCCGTGGGAGGTGGAGGTTAATGCGTCTACGTTTATGAAAGCGTGAGGGAGGACTGCAACGCAGAACATCATATCAGAGAAGGCTAATGCGACTAGTCCGAACGTGGCTGATTTCTCCAAGACATCCATGCGAGATAGAAGTCGGCGTCTCGTGAGAACGAGGAGATTCAAGGCGTTGCCCACCAACCCAAAGGCGCAGATGAGAGGAATGAGAACAGCGTACCACTGGTGGTTGCAAGGGGGCGCTGCGGTGTCTGTCTTGGGGGACGTCAAATTGCTCCCCATTAAGGTGGCTAAGAAATCATCCTCGAAATGTTTGCAAAGTGGGTCCTTCCCCTGCAGCTGAAGAAAGGCCTTTACAAAGTCAGACTCCATCGCTCTAGTCTGTGTCAGTACATCTGAAAGGATATAAAAGAAATTGCCATTATAAAATACTCTTAATACTGATTATATTAAATATAATCAACTAGAATATGCCCAGTAATGCCTCATCTTCCAGCGAGCAATGATGTAACGTGTGGGCCTATTTAAAAATGTTGTAAAATCCAAACAATGAAATCCATTCAGATTTTTATTGCAAAATTGAACATAGAGAACTTTACGTGACAGGGAGGATCGTGACAGGATGCCCTCCAGGTAACCACTTGTTGCTAATGAAGAGCCCGCCCAAAATTAATGGGAGAGTTTTTGGAAATTGGAAATGTATTCCTATTGAGTTAAAAGTAGACAAATTATCAAATGAATTGCTCTTGATCTCCAACAGAATATTTTGTCAAGACAGATTGTGTAATGGAACAAATTGACAGTCACATCAGATGATTTGAGAAGATAGGGAGAGCTTGCTGAAGTAACTCTTATGGTCTCAAGATAACCTTAAAACATTACTTTTCTACAGGCAGTGATAAGATGGATTGCTACGTAATGGTGAAATGATCTCATGTTCAACTGATCGTATGTCTTAAAAAAGAATGCTGCACAATGAACAGTTCCCCATGGACCCCCTTGACGTGCAACATTAACATTGGGGCTGGATCTTGTTAGGATGAGATGTTAAACTGATGACATCTTGTATCACTGCTTCGGTGTCAATGCTTGGCAAGTAAATTACCCTTCAAATGGGGTAAATGTGTAACATGTTGAGGACTCCCACTTTCTCATCTCATCAATCAAATCCAGTGGGGCACCAGAAGTAGCCTTGGAGTCCCTGAATCTCCCATTTGCTAACCTTCCAACTACACTTCAAACTGTAGATAAAATTACTTTCCTCTTAATAGATCATTCTTCAAGGTACAATACCATTAACTATTATGTAACATGGTGCAAAGAACCTGGCTTCTTTCTTGGATGTCATCATTTCACTTTTCAGTTGCTGCATTCCCACGGCTTGGCAGGTGTCCCTTTCATTCTAGCATGAATTGTTCTCTTCTAAAGTTTCTGGACAATAATTGATTGGTCTTGCCTAACGATCCTTTGATAAATCCTTCTATTTTCTGTCCTTCATCTCCTTTCATTATCTCATTAGATGTTGGAAAGTGGAATGCCCCTGTGAAATGTTTGGTTGAGAAAACTACAGTGAGGCCAGGTGGAATGGTGTTGATGTCACACCTTGCATGATTCTGTATGGAGATTGTGATTTAATTTTGACAGGCAAGCCCTCACATAATATCAGGCCTATGTACAATCTGATAATTATTTACAATGAGCATACAAGCACACAAGCACGAGCACATTAATTTTTATCGGTAGAACACCTTCAATGTCTGTCTCCATAAATATGATTGGCGTGTAAGCAAATGGGAATCATGGATTGTGTGTGGGGCTCTAAGGCCACTTCGGGTGGCTCACTTGGTTTAGACATGTGTTCCTGATGTGACTCATCACATCCCCATGGATTTCAATGTCAAAACTCCCTAGTTAGGGGAAAATACCTGCATCAAACATAAAAGGATCTTTGACATTCCAGTTAAAACGTAATTTTTATGTGTAAAGTATGTTTGGCAATCAGCGTAATAATCACAACGACATTGAAGGATCGCTTTTATTTCTCAGTGTGGAGAATGTTATCATTCAACCATTTTATCTGTTCTTGCTGTAAAATTGTCTTTGTATTTTTTTTTATTGTTTTTTTTTTATTACGACAACATTTGAAATTAATTCTTGGAGATTGTGGCCACACTATGAGATGTCAGAAAAAATCCAAATGAAGTGATCAAAAATCTGGGAACTTATGTTATCTTTTCCAGTGCAACTACATAAATACAATATTGTTGCAGTAAAAACAAAGAAAACAGAAAAAAAGGACAAAAAGAACAGTCGCCAAGGTTACTGCCAAGGTTACACTCTTTTTTAAAAGAAGCGGCTGTCATGTGACACATATTAAATTAACCTGCAAATAATTGATTACAAAGCGAAGCCAATTCTGTCACAGCACAGAGAAGATTAATCCTGAGTAATTAAGATTTGAAGTGATTTCTGGATATAAATGCCTCTGATTACCTGGTGTCAAGCTTAGTTCATTAGATGAAACAAATAAGTCAAGGCAGTGACATTTCTGCGTCTCTCTTTGAATGTCCGTGTCAGCAGGTAATAACATTATCCGTCTGGGCCAGAGCCTCCCGCCTTGGTTGAAAACAATAAAAAGGAATTTGTCAAATCTGGCAAAACTTTTTGCCACAATTGTGTTTCGAACAAGTACAAAAATGATGTATTATTGCTCAGAAAGACATGAATTTTGTCATTTCATTTCATCTTACTGCCCTACTTGCATCAGTCTATTCATCTATGGTAGTATGGCTATCTAAAACCTGGGGAGAGGGTTGGCTCAGTCCGTAGCACACTGGCCATCTTGATTTTCACAAGGAGGTCGTCCAACCACTCGCAGTAAAGTTTATGATTATGGCGCACCTTACAGTGTAAGTCAAACAAAGACTAGAGGTTAAGGTGACTTCTTGAAGGGCAATATAAGGGAAGATAAAACTTTCTTTCTCGTGAGAGGTGTGATAAATACAGCTAACAGAAGCTTTTAACCATAAGGATCTTGTTTTGGGAGATCCCATTTAGTAATAAAGATGTTTTTTCTTTCTGATATATATTGTAACATGGTAAATAAACAGAGAAAACTAATGTGGAGACTTAGCTTTATGCCTACTTGGCAGGGAGATATAATAAGGAGAAATTAAGGATACCACAGGGAGGGATAATGTACAGAAATTGGGTATAATGTATTATTCCTCTAAGACTCATCAGAAGCTTGCTTAGAAAGGGAAGATGACGGATTAAGATGAAGCGTGGAAAATTCAAACGGACTGCAATTAACTCTCACTGGAAAATTTAAGCATCTTTGAAAAAAGGAGGCGGACGACCGTATTCAGTAATATGCAGAATTAATTGAAGCTGCTCAGAGAGTCATTAATTATGTGAGCTTTATGAATATTCCATAAAGAATTACAATGTTTCTCTCATACAGGTAAGTCGACCAGTGCAATATTGTACCCTCTGGCAAGTTCTTTTAATTTATCCTAAAAAAAATGGAATTAGGAAATGTCTGAGGGTCAGTCGGTAAAAAGCTATTTGTCGTTAAAAAGCTTGCAGCTTATGTTTAGTGTTTGTATTGTCACCTCTGATGATAAATAATAAAAAAGTCTTGATTTGAACATTCAGTATTGTTTCTCAATTCGAAACATAGACCATGGGGACATTTTACAGCAATTACACTGACCATAATGGATGTCCACATGAAGACAGGAATCAAGCTCTTATCTGGCTCACATATTATTGGACAAATATTGACTGATCTGGAAGGGAGTAGGCGTTATTAGTAATATTTATCTCAAGGTTGTGCCAGTGCAAACTATTTCACAAGGTTCTTGGAGCCACTGAGAGCTCTGCTTTCAATGGAGATGATTAAAATACGAACTTTTGTTGACTTTATATGACTCTCATCTGAACATTTCATTACAATCAAAAAATTCTGATCTTCATAGAAGAAAACTAGGGCACCTGGTAGAAGACAATGTCAATTCATCTGTCAGGTCTTCGCGACCACATCAGCCTTGAGTCTTCGGCCCAACACTTCAATTCTTTTTTCAAGTCACAAAGTTAGCCAAGGATCGACTTACTCTGCTCTCCCCCAATCATATCACAGCCTGCACCGGATTGTATCAATGCTTAACGCTGGTTATCCTGATCTGATTAACTATTTTAACTCATCTTCCAATGGGGTCACTTGAAAAATATGTAGTCATGTCACTCATGTGCTCAGTCAATCAAAATGCGACAAATTATCAGTAAAATTGCTTAACTACTTTCGGAGAACCGTTGTTTTAAAAGCATTGATACAATCAGGTACTGGAGGGAGAATTGTGTTACATTTACAAACTGCAGATCTATGTCAACAAGATGGTCTTTTATTGAGTAGCTGCATCCCAGTTTATAGCCTCAGCCTGTGTGATGACAGATAGTTCATGGACAAGTTCACAGGTGGCCTTGTACTTCCTGTTGCCTTAACAAAACCTTTGTGACCCGTCTTTCCACACGAGGTCTTTGTTCTCATCACAGGTTATCTACCACGTCTTTGTGTCCAAGTCATCCTAATGAATAGAGCCCCAGGACCCAGGGATCATGACTCCAATTCAACGACCAAAAATGGCAATTGCTCATCACAAATAATTGTGTGTTGATGACACTCATGACACTGCTTCAGGTGTCCACAAAATGCTGTCTAAATTATTTGTAGGTTGTCTGCAGATAAAATAAACAGGAAGATGACTGCTTCTCAAAGTGTTTTCGGCATACATGTAGTCATGTACAAATGACATAATTGAATTATTGAAGGTCTCGCGAACAAATCAAATGTTGCAATTAAAGGGTATACCATTTTTCCTTGTTGAAAAATGTGCCATGAATACCAATGCTATGACCTTCCCGGATCAATTCCGCCCACTAGTTCTGTTCTTCCAAATTTCAGAAAAATTAAAGGATCATCAATTTAACGATTCTTAAGGAAATCAAACGCTTTCAACCAGAGACAAAAAGGAATGAGAATCACATGAAGTGAGGAGATGGAAGACAAATCTCATTTGCCAGAAACAATGCTCCCGATGAGAGAAAGAAGAGAGGAGTTGGTGCGCTATCTGCGAACAGTGATAATAGAATAAAAGAAATCAATGATTACACATGGTCCTCAATACAATTTTGTCAGAGACTGCCTTTCAGATTTTAGAGTCTTTAAAGAAGAGGCAGATTTGAGCAGATCTTGTCTTGATAATGAAACAACCACCTACATTAGTGAGGAAGGCAAAACACTTCAAGTCTCATTGTTGTTTAGATATATTTGCCAATAATAACAGACGAGGCCGTTTATATTTTCATTATTGTTGAATCAAATAAAAAATGTGTTTATTTTCTAACATGGTAAGAGAATGTTGTCATATGCATTCACATCACTTTTCTTTTTTCTCTCGCTCCTTCTTTTGAAAATAATCATATTTAAGTTGTTGTATAATTATAATGTTGAGATTTATTGTGTCAAAACTGTCAAATCGAGGGTTAAAAGTCAAATACCCCTTTCAGGTGTCAGCCTGCCACATGTTCTTTCCGGTTCAATAAACTTGAAACACATCTTATGACAGCAAGAAGAAAGAGAGATCGTCTCCCATTTTATTCTTCTGGACTTCTGAGAACATAACATATTGCCCGTGCAGTCCAAGGCTTGCTTTATGAAGTATAAAGCATGTGATGTCATGACTGAATGTTTATAGCTTCAGAAATGATCCCAATATCCAATCAAATGCCTTTCAAAAGAGCTTGGTGTCAGGGAATTTTGTCTGTCATGCATTTGTTCTATTCTTCAAAATTATTATGAATCAGAGCTCTGTGTCAAATGTCTGATTTTAAGAGGACATCAAATGTTTTTTTGCCCAAATCTTGCTGTAAAAGTAGTCATTAGTCTTTTTAGGCTTATTGTCTGTCCAATGTGTCCGTCATGAGATAAGAAAACCTGCATTAAAAAGGTGACTCTTTAGGATGGCGATGTCATAGCTTTGATCTTGTCTATTTCTGACAATCTGATTACGTAACTATAATAATCTGAATTATGAATATTTTGCTGAAGTCCACTGTTCAGGGAAGTCGCATCACAGCAGCCTCATTTTCTCAAACATATATCATGAGCCCCTTTGTAATATTAATTGTGACAAAAGTTGCTCATCTGATTCACTTTTCTCACAGCTTAATGACTAAATTGTGATATTAACTGTTATACAAAATGGTTGCCTGTTGAGAACTTCTAACCATGTCCATTTCCAACGTATGTGCCGGGACCCACCAATGTTGAAGACCTAAACATTTATAAATTGTTTCTTTCCAAAACTGCGCAGCTCAGCGTCCAAATATTTCTCTTGGTTTCTCTACAAGGAGTAGCCAATAATTTTTTAGCATCACATACCCTTTCAGTGCCTATTAATGTTTGCCCATGGCTTAACATCAATCAGGATCTGTCGTGGCTGACAGGAAATGTCGTAGAGTGTTAGTCTACATCCTTGCTAGAATTATCCAATGGCGAATACAAGTCACATGGAGGTAGTTGTTGGGTAGTTTTATAAAAGCAACGGACGAGTGAAAGTGTCTCCAGCAACACTTAAAATTAATACAGGTTAAGGGGAGCCTGAATTGGGGCTGGAATGGCACTCGGGGTCCGGCAAATGGAAGCCAGAGCACGACTTAGCTAACCTCCCTCTCAATAAAAGTTGTTCACTTATTCATCTGTACTGGACTGTATGAACGCTTAATACGGGTAAATTTCCGATGTTGCGTCAATGCCGAATATGAGTAAGATTACTGGTTTTTTTTAATTATCAGGACTCATGTTACTACATGACACCATTTTTTGCCAGTAACCCTGTTAGAAGATAAGTTACAGGACTCAGGAGTTAACCACTTTAGGATAACTTGTGTTTAAACGTTCATACAATCTGGTACTGATGATAAAAACTACACATATGGGACTTTTTGACAATGTAATTTTCTTTGAAATATAATCAAATGTAATACCTTACACTGTCTAATGATAAGCCAGATCACCTCTCCTACAAGCACTCATAGAATGGACGAATTGAATATATTTGGTAAAAGAAACATTTTCTATAATCGGAGAATAATTACAGCCAAACACTTTGATATAGAATTAGAGTGGACTGTGGCACTGTGAAAGTGGCACTTCGTGACTCATGATATAGCCAATTAACTGTCATCTTCTCTACTTTCAACATGGGAAACATAAAGGCTGTTTGATTAGTCATGATCAAGAGTAAGCCATTTGACTCTCATAACGGATTTTAGAGTGAAAATCAGATGCATAATCCTTTTGTTTGGCTGTCACAAACAAGTGGGATAAGTCTCCTTCAATCAAATTAACATTAAAAGTATTGGGATTGTTCATGACAAATCATCAGCATGATGACACAAGAAGTGCCATTTTCACAGTGCCACAGACCACTCTAATTCTATATCAAAGTGTTTGGCTGTAAACCAAAAAGATCAATTTCTTCATAAAGAAGTCTCAACCTACCTCAATGTTTAATGTTATGTCCTCCTCAGGTACGCCTAAGAACCACCTCCCTGTTAGCCTTGCATTCACTCTACTACGGAGAGCCTCATCTTGTGTTGAGCAGCCCGTTGGCCCCACGGCGCATCTTATCATAAAATATTTCCCATAATTGCCCTGTTTTTCTGCCGGATCTAACTATTTTTTTCAATGGTTTCTTTTTCCTATTTAGACAAAAGATACAGAATCTCAGAAAACAATGAAGAAATTATTCGAACAATCGTCAATCATCAATCGAACAACTGAGAGATCGAAAGATCTCGAAAGATCTCGAAAGATCGATTGATAGATAGATAGATGTGGTAAGTGCAGTCCTCGCGAGGATTGATTGATCAGATGTAAGACTAAGAGAGAGTAGGAGTTACACAATTACACCATGCATTCACACCAATACAATGGGTCGCCAATTTACAGTATGTCACTTTGATATAGAAAAAGAGTGAACTGTTGCGCTGTGAAAATGATTTAAGGAGACTTATACCATACCTATGAGCCATCAGCCAATCAGAAGACTGTATTTGGCTGGTATATAGCCCATATTCTTTGTTGTTCACTTATACGCCCATGGGAGTATATAGGATATATAAGCCTCATTGTTTAACAAAGCTCATAACACAAACAGCAAAACTGTGCTAAACACTAGCAAACAGTGAATTACCAACAAAAGTTCAACAAAAATAAAACAAAAGTATTATAAAACGGAACACCTATGACAAATCCGTTAATCCTTTAATTTGACCCCAATTTAGATTTTAATGTCAATTAATGTCAATAACACAACGAAGGGGTCAACCATATTAGATCTCAGGGAGGGGGAGGAAGCTTTGAAGTTTTTTTTTTTAAATAAATAATTCCTTGTCTGTCTCGTTTTGGTGAGATAAATTAATTCCTTTTGAGTAGTCTTAAAATAAGTGGTGTAAGTGGTGGAGGTATTTCGTTTGATTTAGAAACAAGTATTTGACGTCATACACTCAAAATAAATGGGCCCAATTACTGCTGCAGTTTCAATGAAATAAATAATTTTGTGTCTGTTAAAACCCCAACCCCCCTTTCTCATCTGATGGTTGCAACCTAACAATCCAAATGCATATATTCTTCTGAATTTTTAACAATTTTTTTTCCACAATTTATCTTTTGCCTACAATTTTCCCCCATATATATATTTTTTTTCCTAATTCCCCTCCCCCTAATTTTTTACCAAAATTGTTTTTTTCAAATCTTTTTCTTTATACAATTTTTTTTAGTTTCCCATCCCCTCCCTTAATTTTTTTTCCAAATTTTTTTTTTTTTTTTCACAAATATTTTCCCCCCAAATAAGTTGCCATTTTCCCCAAATTTTTATTTTATTTTTTTTTTTTCATCAATTTTTTTTTTCCTTACATTTTTTCCACATTTTGCTTCTTTTTTTTCTTTTTCTTTTATTCAACGAATTTTCAGTATATAAAACATGATTCTTTTCAGATGCTTTCATGTTATTAAATTAATCCCAACTGACACATTGTTTGTAACTGTTTTCTTTTTCTCTCAAATCCTTCTTGTTTTATTTTCTTTTTTAAATCTCTTAAGTTTTTGTTTTATTTTGTTTTGTTTGAGGTATAAGTCAGTTATATCCCTTGTTTTCGTGAATATGTGATAATCCTCGGCTGACGCCTCGGATATATCACATATTCCCTCAAACGCGGGATATAACTAGCACTTATCCCGCTTGTTGGTGACAGCCAAACGAAGGGATTATGCTTCTTTTTTTCTCTCTAAAATCAGTTATGAAAAGTCAAATGGCCTTCTCTTGATCATGACTAATCAAACAGCCTCTGTGATTACCATGTTGAAAGTAGAGAAAATGGCACTTAATCGGCTATCATGAGTCACAAAGTGCATTTTTCAAAGTGAACTGGTCCTCATTTTTTCTATGTCGAAGTGACAGACTGTAGTGACTCATCGTGGTGACATCCAGCTGGGATTTTGCTCATGAAGGTCAAATGAAATGTTTTGGGTTCAACATAGAAATGGAAAAAGCAGCTGAAGAAAATAGATCTAAACTAGCATTTACCCGTGATAAATGGTAACTAGTCAGAGAGGTACCTACTACTAATATCTGCATGGCACATATATCTTTTATAATATTTTACCCTTTTTGTCAAAATTGCAACTTCACATAACCCAGAGATGTAGGACCACTGAAAAGGCACATCTAGGTTATTTGACACATCAGATAAAATCGAACACAATCTGCCGCAGGAAAATTTTCCGCATTCTGCTTCCAGTAATCCGAAACAAAAATAAAAATGAATTTCCAGAAAATCTGCTACAATCATAATGTAAATTTGACCTCCAAAAGGCAACATAACCACTCAAAATGCGGAATGTCATAAACGAATGAGCGTTCAAATAGCTATTTGGTCCACTTGTCTGGAAACTGATAAAGCCCAACCGCCCACCAGATAACTTTCCAAAGTTACTACAATGACTGCAATGCCTTTTAGCAGAGCATTGTCACAGATATATCCTGAGCCTGAGGTTATCAAAAGAACTGGAAATTGCAGACAATAAGCTGGGAGGTGTCATTCTATATGTCATCACCAGTTAGTGGTTGACGTCTTCTTCATGGCATAAGTCCAGGGCCGTATTAACCTATGGGCAAACGGGGCAGTTGCCCCGGGCCCATGACCTCAGGGGGGCCCATGAAGAAGCTGACAAGAGTTGCGACAGTGAAGAAAGTGCGTCGGGTAACAGGTGCGCGAATATACTTTTCAGAATTTAGAGCGTTTTTGGTACGCAAGGGGGGGCCCATTAGAAACAGTTTGCCCCGGGCCCAGAAATGCGCTAATACGGCCCTGCATAAGTCTATGCAATAGCTCGCTCCTCAAGCAATGCTCATTTTATGTAGACGTTCAGCTGAAGGTCTGTACTGCATGAAGGGGTCAAAGTACTAACTTCAGCAGTACTAGAGTGTATCAACGCTTGTAAAAACATATGTTTTCCTAATCTAGTTAAGGGCTAAAACTTGTCTTCTAACTATCTTATTTATAACAGTCATGTTTTAGAATGAGGTCATTTGATTAATGGGGTGGCCTGTAAGAAACTTCTTTTTTAATTTAAAAAAGATCAGTTGTATGTGTAATTGACTATACCGATACCGATACCCAAGAGATGAAAATTAATGAAAGAAAATTTGGTGGACTGCATTGTGTGTCCATTGAGTCCATAACTTGAAGTGGATGTACTTTTTTAATTGACTCAACTTCTTATGACCTGACTAAACCAATTCACACAAACTGTAACTCTGTTAGCAGACAAGATAATATGATTGGATAGATAAATAAATAGATAGATAGATAAATAAATAGATAGATGGATAAATATGAAGAGGTCACTAGGATGGATATTATCTAAATGATTCTACGCATGTTAAATCCAAATGACTTATTCTTCTGCTTTTAAAATGGTATTAATACAACATATCTATCAGGATGACAATTTCTTGATTCTCGAATAATCCGTCTTAATAGTAATATGCTTTTTCACTGCAAAGAAGCAGATGAGGTTTCCTCGTTTCATCAATGATTCAGGCAGAACGGCATTTTACTTTTTTCTCTGTTATTTCGTTCCCCAATATTCAATTATCAGCATTTAATCATTTTCTTGTCTTGTAATAACCAATTAGAGAATATTTCTGATTTCTGGGAATAATTCTATTACACCAATCAGGAGCAGTTTCCCCAATTTAATTACATTTTCCAATTTCTAATAACGAGCAAATTTGCAAACAACGAAGCAGGCAATTGAGGTGAATACAAAGGTGTCGTCCAGTAATGCTTCATTTACATTTCCAAATTGCTAACGTCACCAATTACAAATTAAGCACATGACTCACTCTGGTGTTGCACACTCTTCAGCGAAAGATGAGACATTGAGGTTTCACCTTATTTTCTTGCAATTTCTACAATTTTGAGAATTACACTGGCAATGACAAGTTTTCATGGAACAGGAGTTAGTCATTATGCTTCTATGAAGAATGGACAAAGAAAACATTTTCAGCAATGCCTTTTTTTTAAATCTCAGTGACCCAATGAATAGGTTAAGCTTTGTACATCGATACAATACAAGACATTAAAGGACGGGAATATTTAAACCACTCAGCCACCAACCAAATTGAGAAGTGACACAAGGATCATTCTTCTGTCCCTGTGTTGTATCTTGGGCAACTGACATCTCTGGTTGTTTCTGTAGATGGTTCTCTATCCTCTATAGCTCATATCTGGAGCCCCATTCTCATTTTGTCGACAGCAGCTTGTGTTTGCTGGAAGATCCAATCGTGAGATTTCCAATCTGAGTTAACAAGACAGAGCAATCTGATTAATGTATAGGAGCCAATGAGACAAAGAGATAAGACAGAGATGCAATGTGGTAAAACTTGGCTGCAACTTGACATGTAGTATTGTGACCAAGCAGCGATGACTTATACTATTGCTAGAAAGTAAGTGAAACAGGTGATGGTTTGTCAATGGATCAATACTAAACATCCTCAACCAAAGAGCTTGTTGGAGCATGGATTCTGCCACTTTTCTCAGCTATACTCAGGAGTTACATACATGAAATATTATGGGTCAACATCTTACAAAATTATTCTAGGACTTAGACAGTGTGAAACCTAAGGCAACTGTAATTTCAATTGACAAGGAGGATTGACTCATGAATATGTAATTGTTTGCAGAGTAGCGAAGATTGGCAGTCTTTTGCATTTGTACTTCACATGCCTCAAATGCCTTCTTTTATGACGCTTTATGTTTTCATCTCATTTGAGGAGAATCCGTACTCCCACAAGTCTTAGGGTCTGAAATGGTCACTGAAAAACAAGGAAATTTTAGAAAAGTTAAATCACAATAAAGACCAACACTGCAGATCTGTCACTTCAATCAGGCCTGAGATACCAATTATAGCACTGACAGCTCAATACAATACTAAATAGGCAAGTGACTGATACATGTAGAGGTCAGATTTGTGATGCAATGACATCTTATCAAGGAATTCCCAGTGTAATTTATGCCTAGATCACAATAGCCTCTTTGATCCAAAAGGGCATTTGCAAGGGGAAATGTATAAATTAAAGTAATAGGTGTTCGCTGTCAGAAGGGAGTGAACTTGAATAGAGGTGCACAGATGAGAAACCGTAAGAAGAGGTTTGCCATATGATTGAATCTTAGAACTGTATAGCCTTATTGTATTAATGTTGCAGGGGCTCGTGCTAAATTGAGTCCCCGGGGGACATTTAAATCAATGCACTCAGTACAGAGCCAGTGGTTGCCCAAACAAGATGATATCATAATACTTACTATAAAATAACGGTATGATTTTTGTAAACCAAATTCAAGATAAATCTTCTCACTATCTGCACAGTGTTCATACAAATCATTATCATGATAACCTGCCGCATGGTTGGAGCTGGATTATAGCCCGCAACCACTGCGCACAGGACAGGCATGCTAAACACTATGCTGCAGAGATAATGAAAGATAATATTACACAATACTGTATCACACTTCTTAGAATATTATACACCATAATATGATGCACAATCGGCCAAGCACAATAGGGCCACTAGTTAGCAACTCGTAGTAACTGTTGCGCAATCGTTTTCAGTGATTGGCGGTGTCACACACAGGTGCTGTTGGAGTGGTCTGCCATCTGTCACTGCCTTCCAGATTATTGCCTAACAGATTATTTTCCAGATTACTGCCAACTCTCTCTCTATGCTATCTAGATGCTTCATGGCTTTCTCTGATCAACATCTGACGTGAGCTTTCTAGTACAATCTTGACATAATCGTGAAGATCTAATCTTGCACGGAACCGGAAGGTCGTTTTAGAGTTAGACACTTCCGCAGATTCAGAGATATAGTTCTGTTGGAAACTTGTCTTGATACCTGCAATGAAGAAACCTTCAAAAAAGACTACATCAACTTCAGATATGTCTTCTTAATATTTAGAATGAGGATACGCAGGTTTAAGATTAAAATTGGTAAAGGTGCCCTCCCCGGGCTCCCCCTAAGTAGGTATCATACAGCAATGCTCGTCAATATTCCCTTCCTTCAAAACATTGAATCTCTTTTAAACATCTTTTAAACCTCTGCCTCTCCTTTTCTCATCTATTTTATTCACATTTATTCCAGTCTACTCCCTTCTGACAGCCAACACATTTCCACTCGAGGCCACCATCTTGAAGTTAGGAGGCTATTGTGACACTGGAAATGCCTTGATAAGATGTTGTTGCATCACAAATCTAACCCCTTGATCAGTGCCTTGCTTAATTCGCACTGAGGTGTCATCGCTAATTGCTTTCACAGGCCTCACTGAAGCGACAAGTCTTATGTTTTTCCAATTTGTGATATACTTTCACACCCCCCATGTTATTTCAGATCTCTTCTCTCCACCCATGGATTTTATTGATAAATATTTGTTTCCAAAATATCTGTATGCTTCAGTGTATGAGTATGTAGTACACATGTATTTTTATTTATTTTTAAGTATGACAACTTGCAGCTGAAGTCAAAAGCACAGACTCAAAAGTGATTGAGGATGTCAGCATGTGCTTGACATGCTCGGAGATTTCTGTGTCTTTGCTTTTGTCATCTCCTGTCTGTAAAGGTCTACTAAAGGACGACGGAAGAGCACAACTATTAATCTAGCTGGAGCCTTTTGCATAAAAGTTGCATGAGTAGTCCTATACTGCATTATAAGAGCTTCATGTCAGCCATGTCAGGATTCATAGAAAGACATACCAACAAAAGATTTCCTTTAGTATAGGAAGCACGTCATACATGTATTGTACAAGGTATTACAGGCAGGAGGCATTAAGGCAGCAATTGTGTATGCCCAAAGCATATATAATCACTCACAAATATCCACAAAAGACTCATGGATTTTGGCTTCGTCTTTTGACTTTGACCAAAGAGCCTATTTGACTATAAGCCTATTTGATATTAGGCTCAATTTACATTGGCTGTTGGATATTGGATTGGAATCACATTGAATTCTCAGTGTGTCCAATGAGAGTGCAGCTTAGTATCCACTTGCCAATCATGGCTCTGTGGATATTAGGCTTGACTGTCATTGGCTAGGATATTTGGTCGGATTCTCATTGGACAGGATATTAGGTGGCATTCTCATTGGGCAAACTATTAACTAAAGTGCCCCCTACTGTGGATGTTATGGGGTATTCTCATTGGTCAAGATATTAGGGCGTATTCTCATTGGTCAGTTCACGATTATCCAAAGCTGGATATTTGTCAAAATCCACAATAGCATAAAAGAATTATTGCGAGCGACCTGGGCATGTAACCAAAGTATAAGATCTTTGCCAAAATCCACTATAGTCGGGAGTGAGCGATAATGAGTGATTTGGGCATGCACCCAGAGGACCTATATTTTGCCCAAAGGCCTTGCGGATATCTTTAAGGATGCGATTACTTTGGGAAAGTCATGCCAAAAGGAGTCGTAATGCCCAAAGGCCCTATAGTTTCCCCAAAGACCCTATAGTTTGCCCAAAGACCCTATGATTTGCCAAAAGACCCTATATTTTGCCCAAAGACCTAATATCCATGCCCAATAGGCCTATTGGTCACAATAGTGGATATTGGCGATAACAGCAATCAACGCTGCAGGGTGTGCTGAGTGTCGTGTATTACGCAAGGTATCAAACATGGAAATAAAGACCCCTGACCCCTGTACAATTTCGTGAAACTTAACGTGTGGTGCCCTATTTTCGTCTGTTGTTCTCTTTAAAATGATATCAGTGCTATATCATCACTATGACAAGTTGTCTATTCACTTCCAGCACTCAAAAATATTGTTTTGCAAAATTTTTCAGAAGAGATGGCATGCACCACTTTACAAGGTTTTGAGAGCAGTTATCCATTGCAAAGTCATTATGACGATATTAGGACCCCAGGGTCCTATTGTCATCAGCTAGGGTGTCCTAATTCCGTCAGATTTCAAAATCAGACTGTAAATTAACAATAAGTCCAACATGCATTTTCTATTTCTAAAAACAAATTTGATAGCTTAATATGTCCCTAATTTCGGAGACTTGCATCGTTTTCAATTTTTTACTAAGTGCAACAGAGGCATAAAGATGGGTCTAAAAATCAGAGGAACCTAGGCCTGCTCAGGGCGATTTTGTCTCAAAATTATAAAAAATATTGTGTTTTTGACCACTCCAAGTTCAGGAAGCTATTGTGGAGTTGTCAATAGGGTCATTAATGCCGTTGATGGATTCATGTAAGCAACAGTGATTTTACTTTAAGAATAGTGACTTTTTTGCCCACCCACACAAAATTTGGTTAAATTAGGGTACATTGCTTAAAAGTGACGATAATAGGACCCTGACGAAAATAGGGCACCATACGGTAGCAACTTTCCATGTAACATTGCAAGTAAAACTGTGCACTTCAATATAATGCGATAACATCTGGGACAACAATACATGTAAACAGTGCGGGCAACATTGTGTAACATCGAAGATTTAAATGTTGGATATTTGTGGGTAACATTGCGGATAACATTACCGGGAGATGCAATGGAAGTTGCAAAATCATAAATTGTAAGCATTACTGCTGCTCCAATAGAATTACATTAACATTTATAACATATAACAAATTTTATAACAATTAAACACTAGCAGCAGTCAAGGAGGCGGGGGGGGGGGGGATTACATCACCTCAATAATCAATATTTCATTTCAATCAACCTGCTTCCAAGGATTCTAAGCAAAATTGAATTTTGTCTGACATTAAATTTAGATCTTGCCATGAAAGGATATATGGCAAACAAACTGTTGTGGAAATAAAGTAACTTGTTTATAGTCTCTATTCTTGGCATTGCTTTATGTCACCAAGTCATAGAAAAAGGATATTACAATATATAATAAATATGTGATTATATTAATTCTGAGCATGTCTGGCATGTCATATAAGGCATCACAACAGGCAAAGGAGAGGGCAGTTCAGAAGCAATCAACTGGAGTCCCACTGAGTGTAGATTCTGCAGAGAATGGCGTTGTTGTAAGCAAGATTTTAGTCATACTCCAAACCAAGAATGCAAGTGAAGCAAAGATGTGCAAGCCAAAAGGGCAGTTTACATGGCGGGTAAGATATTCTGATGTAACAGAGCATTTCATGAATCATATTTATTCTCTTGCGCTCTGCATTGTAGCACTTTGTGAATTAAATATTTCGTCCTTCAGTTTCAAAATGACATCAGTAATCAAAGTAAACCTGCACTTGATAAAAGGATTGCGAAAGTCAATTAAGTATTCAATTAGTAACTGCAGTAGGTGGCGAGGCCAGTTTAGAAATAAGACATTTGCCAAAAGTGTGCTTTCCCAAAATAGGTAAAAAATTATAAGAAGGTCTACATCTGAAGAAGATGAAACCAAAAGGTTTGCTTGTGACGCAATGCCTAAAGGCCACACAAGTTCAAAACCCCTATAGAAAAGACATCCATTTGCTCTCCCACGACCCTCTTTGTTTTCTATTGACCAATGTCTGCTATGTGAATTTCCTATTTCCTTTTCTTGTGAATTCCCAATTTTCTTTTTCTTTGTCTGAAGTTGTCCCGCTCTACACTTAGAGCATTTAGAGACTGGTACCAAAGAGCCGGAAACAGTCCAAGAATTTGTAAAGCAGCTTTCCAAGTATACAGTCTGCCAATATGGACTGATTATAAGGAATGCACAAAGGATGCCCAAAGAGGCTCTGTATACATTTTCAACCACAAATTGCACTGGCATAGATAACGTCAAAAAACTAAGAGCACATTATTATTGACACAGCAATCGCGCAAGCTATTTCAGTTAATGGAGCACATCAATAGACAACAATTTTGATTGAATGTATGTATGATTTTTATTTATATGTGCGCATGAGTATAACTTACAACTGAGATAATAACATGGGTAATTTAAGAACAAGGAGAACGCACCCAGCCAACTTGGGCTTACATGTCAGATGTATACTAAATTGAAAATAAACAACAATTTGGAATGGTAAAATTAAGTTATAAATAGAACTAAAGTTGTATTACAATATCACAATTTAGTCATTAAGATATGCGGGAGTCAATCAGATGAGCTATTACTATCTGAAGTGATACATAAAGGGGCACAGTGACATATGTTTGAGAGAATTAGGTTGTTGCAATGCTACTGGTCACGTAACACAACCTCGTTCGGGCTGGCGCATGATTAGCGTGCCCTTGGGGACATCAGGAGCAAATAGACATGTTTTGCGTGAACTCATTTCCGCTCAGGAGAAAATGTGGTCAATGGTCTCTTGCAAACATCTTAGTAACAGCTTTGCAACCTCTTTGTAGTACCTAGAAGATTTTCTCTCTCTATTAATTAATTCATTCCTCTGCCTACGTCACAAGTTTGTCTCCTCATTTCCTGTCAGCGCCCGTTCAAGGAGCAACAAAATCCCAGAGGGCGCATGTGGAAATTGTCCCTTGATCTTGGAAGGTATTCATGCCAAAATTGACTTCCCTGAACTTATCTTGCAACGGGTTCAGTTCAGCAAAATATTCATAATGCAGATTATTATAGTTGTGTAATTTAAGCCAATTGGGCTGTACGTGTCAGAAATAGACTGAATAATGATCCTACAGCAAAGAAATTTTACACACTGAGCCAAATGACCAAGCTGCACAGGATTATGTGAAAATTAGAGAATTTTTTTTCCGATCCTTACCTATCATTCAGAGTAACTTTAATGACTGCTGAATGTAAAAGGCAGTCTCTCACAAAATTGCCAGGTACAGATAATTAGGAGAGCATTTTGTGGACACCTAAAGTGGTGTCATGACTGCCATCCACACATGATTATTTCTTGTGAGCAATTGCCATTTTCGGTCAGTGAATTTGAGTCACGATCCATGGGTCCCAGGGATCATCTATTCATTACAATGACATAAGACCATATAAGCAGGGAAATGCACTAGACAATCTGTGGTGAGAACAAATGCCTCATGTGGAAAAGAAGGACAGGAAGGTTGTGTTAAAGCAATGTTCAGGAAGTTTGAGGTGAACTTGTCTGTGAACTATGTGACCCCACACAGGCCGTGGCCTACATAGTATTGCAACTGCTCAATGCATTGCGATTTTGTATGACTTGTCTGATTGTCTCCCATGTGGCATTTTATCTTGTCCTGCATAATTGAGTGTGCTGTTGTCTTTTAGTCCGCTTTGACCGCAGTGAATATCTTCGCTGTTCACTAAGGGTGTGATTTTCTACACTAAGGGTGTGATTTTCTATTGTAATTTTGTTATGTATATCTCTCCAAATTGAAATCTATAGTTATTCATTCTTATATCAAATCATGTTCCACACGACTACAGAAACTGAAGTGGGAGTAAAACTCCCTGTGATAGAAACCCAAGCTGCAATGCTGTTTGCAAATGTAAACATAGGCTGCGCAGCAGCAAACCTTCAGCGAATAACACCTTTAGAAGATTACAATAATATCATAAAATTGGTGCGTTTACGAAATTGCTTATAGGTATGCAATAGCGGTCGAGTAGTGGCCTTCTATTATCTCTATTTTTCCAATGATTCATAAAGTTTTATACGCATCAAAAAGCACTGCTAAATTAATTGCATAGGTGATTTGTTTAGAAAAATGCATTACTGTATATGCAATAGTGGGGAAGTTTTGGCTCCGATATAAAAAAATTCTTTTAAATGTTTTTTCTCAATATTACAAAAATACCATGCAAAGCATGTAAAGCCTCAGCTAGAGAAATAAACATTGCTTAAAATTTGAATAAAATGGGGTGTAAAATAAGATGTTACGAGTATCACTATCCACTGAAAAGTAATACATTTACTAATGTATAGATTTATCTAAGTAGTTATCAAATTTAAGTTAATTGTCTCCAATGGAAGAGGATATAAGTAACTTAGATCAACATAGCTTTGGCTTCTGATCAGTGTTCAATGGCAATCAAATCTACACAAGATGTGACAATACACTGTGCACTGATTTCCATTGACTATTGACATTGATTGCCATTGACAGGTCTAATTGATTGTCATTGATCATTGATTGCCAGGTCAATTCAGTTTTATCTGCCTGGAGCCCTAGTATGAAGGTACTGAACTACAGCACTTGCCTACCAGTGCTGCCACCTCCTGGAATCTCTGACACTTGATGGTGACGTCATGGGTGATTGTGACGTCATGGCAACAAAATTAGCCAAGTGTCATCAGAAGTTGAGGAATGGTGGACGGAGAAAGTCACTCATGGCCATCACTCTGTGAAAATGGCCTGTATTAGCAAATATAGGCACTCAACACGGTCCGAATACAACCCTGTCTCGTGTGTACGGGTAAATAAAGGTACAGTAGGAGTTTGGTAGGTTCATTTGTCAGATTAATAGAGAAATCATTGGTGATAGGTTGTCAGACCAGAAACTGCCTGCCGGCAAGGAAACACAGGATTGTAATAAGCCAGAAGCTATGTAATAGCTTCGGCTTAAAAACTATAGAATAGCCATCTGTCAGACCATGAAAAGCACAACTAGACCATACAAGCCATATGTGTACCGAACTTCATCCATGTATATGGAATAGTGACCGGATGTTGGGCCAGAAACAAAAATAATTTTTTTTATATTTTTTTCAATATTTGAAAAAGTATATAATATTCTCCATCAGATCTTTCAAAAGGCACAACTAGACCATATTGACCATATGTGTACCAAAGTTTATCCATGTACATGCAATAGTGAGCGAGTCTTAGCCCAAAAAACAAAAAAAATATGTTTTTATATCTTTTCTCATTTTTTCAGAAAGTATAGAATATCTGTCAATGAGACCATGAAAAGGCACAACTAGACCATATAGGACACCTGTGTACCAAATTTCATCCATGCACATGTAATAGTGACCGAGCCTTGGCCCGGAAACGAAAAAAAAATTATTTTTCTATTTTGTTAATTATTTCAAAAAGTATTTAAGATCTATTCATCAGACCATCAAAAGGCACAACTAGACCATACAGGCTAGATGTGTACCAAATTTCATCCCCATACATTCAATAGAGGCCGAGTGCCGGGCCGGAAACGATCTATCCGCCCGCCGCCCGACCGCCCGCCCGACCGCCCGCCCGCCCGCCCGGCGGACGGACAGCATTTTTACCCAAGTGATTACAATACCTTCTTCGAACTTCGTTCGCTGAAGGTAATAATCCCAGGCTTGTTTGGCATCCCTGTGGTGGCCTGGTTCTGACCCAGAAGTCACATAATAAAACTAATGGTGTTTTAAACGTCTTTGTAAAACATAAATACAATGACAAATAGCAGGTTTAGGATTAAATGCAGCAACTTTGACAACATCCAAAGCTTTGCCACCAGGCTCAGGGCATCATATTTGATGACTGAATAATTAGAAGAGTTCTTTATACACCTTCCCTATGAAAGCGGATCTTTAATTGGCTCATCTAGCTGGTCACATGGCAGTCCTGAGACCAGTTTGTTGCCTTTGACCATGTGAAATAGTTTGCACTTGCACACCCTCAAGATACAAATTGATAAATATGACCAATAAGACTACTCCCCTCAGTGTCCCTTGCAGATCCCAGCAGATCAGTCAATATTTGCGCAATAATATGAGAGTCAGACAACAGATGGATAACTTCTTATCTTCTTGTTGAAATCCAGGCCATATTGACCTCATCCATAGTGGTCAGTGCAATTGCTGTAATATATCTTCACATCCTGGTTCCCTTTGTTCTCACATTGAGAAACGTAAATAGAAGTAAAATTTAATTTAAGATCTTGTTGAAGTGAAATGACACAAGAGGAAACAATGAGTAATTCGTTTCAAAGAGGCGCTTTTCTGAAGATGATTCTTTATTAAGCAATAAAGGAACACAAAAAAGAGCGTGCATCATTTCTAACTAAATCAGAATGACCTTTGATCAAAGAGGCTTTTGTCCTTTCCTCTTCTTCTTATTTTGAAGTAATTTTACTTTCAATACAAGAGAAACTTTGCAGAGCTCTGACGTCATTCCAGTGAGATTTAAAGTGGAATGGATGCTCCATTGTTCTAGTGTCTGTATGTCTAGGTTGTGTTCATTTACACGGGAAACTTGCTTTAGGTTTATATTTAATTAGTGAAATAAGTATCTTATTTCGCCAATTTGTCAACTGATAAAAAGATATCTATTAGATAAAGATCATATGATAGATTAAACTTAATTTAACATTAGAGGTGACAATACAAGCAATAAACACAAACTGCAAGCTTTTTACCGAGAAAGAGTTTTTTTCAACCGACTGACCCTCAGACATTTCCTGATTCTATTTCAATGGCAAGGAGTAATTTATAAGAAGTTGCCTGAGGGGTACAATATTACTCTGGTCAACCTGCCTGTATGTATGAGACAACCATTGTAACTCTTTACTGAATATTCTTAAAGCTCACACTAATCAATGATTCTTTGAGGATCTCCCATTAGTTCAGCATATTACAGAATACGATCATTTGCCTCCTTTTCTCAAGATGCTCAGTTTTCCAATGAGAAGTAATTGCAGTCCATTTAAGTTTCCACGCTCCATCTTAATCCATTATCACTTTCTAAGCAAACGCTTTTGATGAGTCTTAGATGAGTGATACATTATACCCAATTACTTTACATATCCCTCCCTGTGCTACTCTTATTTAATTATTCTACCTCTAAGTAATTCTTCATGTATCCAAATTAGTTTTATCTCTTGATATATCAATTTTTTAAAAAGTGAACAATTTCTGCACTTAGAAAGTTATGGGCGATAATAGATCGCGTGAAAGGTCATGGATTTCACTTACGCCAAAAAATCAGAAAAAAAATTAGAAAAATTCTGGTACCAAGCAAAATCATGACCTTTCACGCGAACATACAGAAAAGGCTCACTTCCTGTCTATGGACCAATCAGATCGCTGGATTAGAGCTATTTTACTCTCAAGAAAACCACAACATCCATTGCAACGCAGGAAATGGAACCATTGAGTTTTCTATGTGTTCTGCACACTGTTCTTCCCTGCGATATTCTTATTTTTTCCTAATTATCCTCCCTTCAATTGAAGTAAGTCTTCATGCATCTAGATTATTGTCCTTTCTTGATATATCATGTTTTTAACAAAATAATGAAGAAATATATTTGCTGCCAAGTATAATCTTTCCGAAACAACATCTTTACCTATTATTAATCTTTATTCGTATATAAAATATACAGTTATAAAATAATTAGAAACAAACATAACAATAAAAGACAAATGAAAACAATTTAACAACAAATAAAAATAATAAAACTAAAATAAAATAGATTACCCTGTAGCTAAAAACTCAATTATATCACAGATTTCTGAATAACTTAAATTAAACTCCTCACATAATGCATCTCTAATAAATACAAGTTCTTTAATCTGAACGCCAATATGTCTGTCATTTTCTAGCACCATTGAATAATATTTCTTTTTTATCGTTTGACTAATAACATTTGGACTAGACTTCATCACAAAATCAGGGCTAATTCCATATTTCCTACAAATAAATCTATAGTTTCTTGCCATAACAGACTGGTCAAGACCATTACATAATGTAAACACATAGTTGACGACACTATTTTTATGATTAAACCCAGTAGACATGTGCTTGAGAAATCTGATATCTATCATGACATCAATAGGTAAAAGATCAGTTATAACTGGCAAAAGGCCACAATGTGTTCTACAAGGTAGTTTATATAGGCGCCGCATAGCTTTGCGCCAGTTAACATTTAACTTGCTTGCATCCGGATGATACATTTGACTAAACACTACACCATACAAACTCATACAATACTGTTGAAATAACGACCCTTTAACTTCTGATGTTAGGCAATCAAGATCTCCGATAAAAGCATTAACCTTCCTATTAAAATCTGAAAGCACTGGCTTTGCAAGTGAATCCATTCTATCACCCTTAATAGTATAACCAAGATAAACTATCTCTTTTACACAAACAACTTTCTGATCACTGACTTTAAATTCAGGCTGACTTTTACAATCACCATTTTTGAACACAATAGATTGACATTTACTACCATTAAATTTGATCTTATAATCAGCAGCATATGATTCACAAATCCTAATCATTTTGCGCATTGCTGTTTGACTCGGTGACAATAAGAAAACATCATCAGCGCAGCCTATAACTCCACAATATTTGTTTCCAACATTACAACCTATTTTACACTCCTCTAACGAACATAACATACCATCAATATACACAGTAAACAGAGTTGGACTTAACACACCTCCTTGTTTTACACCATTACTGGGACAAAACCATTCTGATTTGCTACTGCCATATCTAACACACATGTTCTGATTAACATACATTTCTAAAATTAATCTAATATACAATGGATTCATACCACGGTTGACAACTTTGCAGCTTTTCTGTTACTTTTATTTATCGCACCTCTCACTGGAAATGAGGTTTTATCTTCCCTTGTATTGCCCTTCAGGGCCTCTTTGCTTGCAACTTTAGAAGAAACCATAACCTCCAGACTTAGCATGACTTACACCGTAAGGTAAACCAAAGCCATAAACTTTTTTTCTAGTTGTCAGCGGACATCCTGGCTAAGGCGACACATAATTGATCTTTAGCTTCTCGTGCCCGCCGACACAACAGAATTTGTGCCGACCAAGAAAAAAAATAACCACTTACCAATTTATTTATTTAGCCGACCGCCGTCCTTACCTGATCTGATGCAAAATCCCGATCAGAGACACCACATCAAGCTTACCTGAATGACACTTTAAAATACAGTGTAAAGAATTCCTCTTTTTCAACCTGTCTTACTTGCATCCCACATGGGTTTTTTCACCCATATTGAGGTCACTTTTGCATCATTATTTCTTCTCTGGTTTTTGCCAAAATTTAACTTTTTATTCATCAATAAGGTATTTCATACTAAGCAATGCCTGCTAATTCTAATTTGAACATCATATTCCTTTGTGAAATTAAAAATCAGGTCAGTTCAACTCTTGGTGGCACCTCAGTCCAGAGAGCCAATGACAGTCATAGTGGCTCCCCCTATAATTCAGCATGTATATCAGAGCCAGGGGTGTCAACTGAGGCCAGTATATTTTAGTCAGAACTTGTTGTTTTGAGACTTATACTGGTCTGTGGGGCAGTGGGAGATCACAGACAGGCTCTGGGCTAAGTGTGCACTGCACTTTTTCAACCTCGACTTGTTGATTGTTGCCAATTGTCTTCCAGTGAATGTCCTATAATCTGACCTTTTGTGATAAAAAACTTGGAATATTGCTTATTTTGTTCAGCAGATTTTACCAGTATTCATATCTTACAAAATTAAGTGATTTGATACCCAACACACTGTATCAGATATGTTTATTTGGGGAAAGGTTACCCAGCATTTGATAACTAATTAGATTTTTAAAAAGAAAATATTGGCACATTTGGGTTTGTCAGTAGGCCTATTTAAGCTAATATGATTACCTTGATAAGTTGATATGCTGTGAATCCTGCTAATAAGCAATTATAAGCAATTAATGAATCAATCAGCAATTAAACACATTCCAAAGGTTAGTGCAGCAATTGTCAGTTGCAGCCACAGCAGCATGCATGCATGCATGGTGCGATGTCACATTTGACTTTTCAGCTCTCTGGGAGGAGCCTAATCTAACAATTCACTCATGAAACTTTATGACACACATTGAAAGGATCCCGATCAAGTTTACATGAATCACCAGGTCAGATTTTGATCAGTGGGGCTATGTTCTGGACTTATTTTTATCAAAATGTGGATGCCTGCACATACCAGCACCTGTCAAATACCTAGGACAGACATCATTTTTTTAGCTCCATATGGAGCTACAAACACAGTGTTTCTAAGGTTAGCCAGCAGGAGGAAATAAAAAGCTGCACAAGCAACTCCCGGCATTGTTGGGCCCCAAGCAAGATATATAAGATCCTGCCCTGTGCATCCAAATACAATTCATTGACACCAGCCAACTTGTGTGCCTAAAAACCACGTTCAAATTTTTGCTTTTCTGTTATTCTGTCTGAAAATTGTACAAAAAACTTTTTATTGGCAGCATGCAGAACTAGCCTTTTTTTTTTCTTTTTTTTTCGACCGACCGACCCATTGAAATTCTGATTTTAGGCAAAAAAAAAAAATTGAGATTTCTTTTTTTTTTTTTTCGTCCTACCGACCGACCTTAGAAAAAGAGCTTCGAGAGGATCCGAGAAGCTAAAGATCAATTATGTGTGGCCTAAACCAGCACAGGAGACTTTTGTGGAATATGAAGCTGATTGAATACTTGTCATTATTACTTGCGAGTTTGTGTGCTGGACTAGATTTTACTTCACATCCCAATATGCGTGATTTGATAAACTGGCTACATGTTGATGAATCTGCAGTTCGTGATGTTTTAAAATCATTAAAAATGGCCATTTTACATTGTTGACAGTTGAATGTTATTCATCATCAAGCAATTTTGAGGACTTTGTGGTGCATTTGCAATTTTTGCCAGCCCAATTTCTCTCATCTGGTAATAACGGTAACAACTGGTAATAGAGACCTGGAGAGGCCTTCAGGGATGAGATGGGGCTACGTTGTGAGAATCATGAAACGCACTTGTTGTTGTCAACCTGGGCAAAGAGTAACAATTTTGGTGATAGAATTAGAGCAGGTTCCTTGGTCACGTAGCACATAAGAATGTTGTTTCTCCCTCTTCCGCTGTTTTGTTGCTCCTTTAATCCCATCAGGTCAATCCCTGTGACTTGAGCAGCTGGCCCTATTTGCGACTCCTCCTATGGACTGTTTACAATATATACAGGAATATGTTAATCATAGTTAGTTGGTCTGGAAAGTGCAGCTCTCTGGGGCCCGTTCTTGGCGTTCACAAGGGTTGATAATGAGACGAGATATACCATCACTGCATTAAATTGCATGTGTCGAACCATCGGTAAGAAATTTGTTGAAGCTACCAAACCTTTTGAAACATTCCAATGTTTTTCAAATCAAAAATGGAGAGTGCAAAACCAGGACATCCTCTTCATATTCACTGGTGGCTATTACTCATAGGCCTAAGGCTACCACATTTTACCACAGAACAAAACTGCAGCTGCATGCATGGAGACCAAATAGACATCAATAATATGGAAATTGGAGGCAGAGACTTCCCCAGATGAAGTTATGAACACATGCCAGGAAGTTGAGCAAATCGATCTTCAGACTGAATCAATGGTCATCAGAACTGACAAGGAACTGAACTTAAGGAGAAAGGCAACAAAAAAGACAGAGGTTGGACAGACAGATGTGTGGCAAATGCTCTGGCAATATACCTCGAGGGTCAGGAAGATACAATCACATTCAGATAATTTTATTTCTCTTTAAGCAAAAAAGCATAAAAATACATGTAATTAGAAATAGATTTTAAGACGGCTGACCCCTTAGACACCTGCCATATAGTTCAATGTGGACAGGAATAGGTGATAGGTTGAATGTCCTTTATCATTGCTCTGAAATGGCTCAAACAGATTGGCAAATTAGACAAACTGTACCTGGTCTGATTCAGACACAGCATAATGAGGACGGTTGAAATACTGTCCAATAAAAGTCCTGGTTCTGGTCAAAGTGGGAATCAAACCCAGACCTTGCAATTGGCAGCCCAGTGCCATATAAACTAGGTTTTGGAATGGCATATTGCCACAGACAGATACCAGACAGATGATATACAGACTGATGGCAAGAAGGATGATGAGAAATGACACATTATGAGAAAAATTCATGTCTTCCTGAGCAATAATACGTCATTTTTGTACTTGTTCGAAACACAATTGTGGCAAAAGTTTTGCCAGACTTGACAATTCCTTTTTATTGTTTTCAACCAAGGCAGGAGGCTCTGGCCCAGACTGATATTACCTGCTGACATGAACACTCAAAGAGAGATGCAGAAATGTCACCGCCTTGACTAATCTGTTTCATCTAATGAATTCAGCTTGATTAACAGAGGCATTTATATCCAGAAATAACTTCGAATCTTAATCTTAATCTTCCCTGTGCTGTGACAGGATTGGTTTCACTATGTAATCAATTATTTGCATGTTAATTGAATATGAGTCACATGACAGCTGATCTCTTATAAAAAGCAGTAACCTTGGCAATAACCTTGAATGGAATTTACCTTGGAGTCTGAATTTTTTGTCCTCTATTCTGCTTTCTTTGTTTTTAATGCAACAGTGTCTTATTTGTGCAGTTGCCTTGGAAAAAATAGATAAGTTCCTAGATTTTTGGTTTGTTGAAGATCGATTCATTTGGGTTTTTTCTGACATAGTTTGCGCAGTCTCCAAGAATTATTTTCAAATGTCTAAAATTTTTCACGCAGTGTTTTTGGAAATTTAACATTTTTAAAATAAAAATCATAGATTTTCATCCACACAATTAAGAACTACCCGAACAATTTTTGGAAAGAGTATCACCATGACGTTGTTATTGAAGCCTTTTCGTAGACAGCACTGGCCCCTTGCAAACCACGGGACATGTGCTGGCAGACGAAATGGCGAATCTTCATGAAAGGTCCTTTAACAACTGAGGGATAGGATGGCTCCAAGCCTTTATTGCAGTTGCAAATTGATTGACCTGGTTAATACAACTTGAAGACCTTTTCACTTTATGAATTTGTTGCAACAATTAAACAAGAAGAGATAAAATGGGAGAATGATTACATATTGCACACTGTGAAATAAAAAGGTCTTTCAATGTGGTTGTGATTACTATGCTTATTGCCATATACACTTTACATGTACTGGAAATTGAGACAATACTTTTATGTTGGGTGCAGCTATTTGGTCCCAGCTTTGGATTAAAATCACAATCAGGAATACATGTCTAAACCCAGTGAGCCACCAGAAGTGGCCTTGGAGCCCCTACACAATCCATGACTCCCTTCTGCATACCTGTCAAGTACAGACTTTTTATATCTTCTTATAAGAGGAAAACAATATGAAATTGAAGGTGTTGTGTAGATAGAAATAAATGTGCTGGTGCCTGTGTGTTGCGAATAATTATCAGATAATCAATCAGAATAGCCTATTTCGTGAGCGGTTGCCTGTCAAAATTAAATCATGATCTCCAGACAGAATCATGCGAGCTGTGACATCAGTAATGTTCAACCTGGCCTCGATGTACCTCAATGCAGCTTTCTCAACCAAACATTTCACACGTGCATTCCACTTTCCACCATCTAATGAGATAATGGAAGATTCTTGCTCAAGAGACGAATGACATAAAATGGAAGGATTTATTAGAGAATGGCAAGGCAAGGCTCCGATCAATTATTGTCCAGCAACCGGGGAAGAGAAAAATTCATGCTGGAATGAAAGGCACACCTTCAAAGCAATGGAAATTCAACAACTGACGAGTTAAATGATGACATCAAAGAAAGGAGCCAGGTTCTTTGCACCATGTAACACAATAAACAAAATGGTACTATACCTTGAAGAATGATCTACAAAAAGGAATGTCATTTTATCCAATTTTAAGTGTAATTGGCAAGTCAGCAAATGGGAGTCATGGATTGTCTATGGGCGCCAAGGATTCCTCTAGTGGCTCACTGGATTGATCGACGAGATTGGAGAGAGAGAGTGGGAGTCCTCAACGTGCTACACATTTACCCCATTTGAAGGCTCGTTTACTTCCAAGTATAGACACTGATACGGCGATACGAGAGTTCATCAATTTAACATTTCATCCGAATAACAATAACATCCAGCTGCAATTTTATTGTTGCTTGTCAAGTCCTCCTATTGTTCCAAATACCATGTGGTCATTGAGGTTTCTCAGACATTTTGGCAAGGGACCTTTTCATTTTGTAACATTATTATCATGTGAGGCTTACATGTGTGACAAGTTGAACATATATGATATTTGCAACATTATATAGCAATCCATTTTATCACTCTCTGTTGAAAGTAATAAGTGTTTATGATGAAATTCCAGGTTTTTTTGAGCACCGGTTCCCTCAGCAACTCTCCCAATCTCACAAATCGTCTGACTGTCAACTTGCTCCATAGCTCAATCTATCTCGACTAACTAATCTGTGGTGGATCAAGAATAATTTATGTGATATCTGTCTACTTTAAATCAACAGGAAGAAATTTCCATTTCCAAAAACTGTCGTCAAATTAATGGATGGGTTAATCGCATACTTGTCTTCATGCTTCATATTTTAAGACCAGAAAATGTAGGCAACTAATCAAGGCTAAATTTAGTCGAAATATCCTAAAATGGTAATAACGATGAAATATGAAATTGCCTCATTAAATGTCATGACAGCATTGATCCTTATCTTGTAATTGTAAATAGAAATCAATAAATTATCATAATGTGCATTAATCAGCCCAAGGGTCCTATCACCGATTAGAATCCCAGGAAAATTATTTTTTGTAGCTCAAAAACCAGTTCAGGGTTCAATTTTGTTTTATAGATGCATTCCTATCCTACTGAATGAAAGCATCACTCTGTCCTGTCCATTTTTGACTGTGTGCTTCTCTGGTCTTAAATGCATCCAGCTTCCTGTATTAAAATACTCCAAACCATCGGTGCCTACTTTTTAATGTCAGATAAAACCTGTTTCGCAAGGCACTTTCACTACTTTCCAAGGATGCAATAACAAATTAATATCACTTTTCACTTATGGATGACATAAACTCGCTTCGACCTCTGTCCAATTAATTTCGGGCAGGCTATTCATTAGAGAAAAGTAGTTGCTAAAAGTTATCGTCCCTGTCTCGTAGTGTTCTCCATGTTAAATTTTGCCATAAAAATGTGAACACATTTCATCGTACACAATTCATGAGAAATCCTGGGTCTTACAACATTTAATACTTGTAAGTAATGTCATTGCTCAGCGGAAGATCCATGGGATTACTGGGTGTATTCTGCTTAATATATTTTTACATATTTAATATTATGAATGTTTTGTGATAGTGATCCATTCAATATTTTCAGATATACTGACACAGACTAGAGCAATGGAGTCTGACTTCGTAAAGGCCTTTCTTCAGCTGCAGGGGAAGGACCCACTTTGCAAACATTTCGAGGATGATTTCTTAGCCACCTTAATGGGGAGCAATTTGACGTCCCCCAAGACAGACACCGCAGCGCCCCCTTGCAACCACCAGTGGTACGCTGTTCTCATCCCTCTCATCTGCGCCTTTGGGTTGGTGGGCAACGCCTTGAATCTCCTCGTTCTTACGAGACGTCGACTTCTATCTCGCATGGATGTCTTGGAGAAATCAGCCACGTTCGGATTAGTCGCATTAGCCTTCTCTGATATGATGTTCTGTATCGCAGTCCTTCCTCACGCTTTCATAAACGTAGACGCATTAACCTCCACCTCCCACGGGGTCTATCAGCTGTATTCCGCCTTTACGGAGTGGGTCTCATTAATCTCTTCCTCATGACAAGCACTTGGTTGATAGTCTACATGGCAATCAGCAGATACATTGTAGTCGTGTATCCCTTTCAGGCGCGATGGACACTGGGATCGAGGAAGGCTGTGTCAGCAATAGCTCTTGTCATGGTCTTTTCTCTGGCTTGCACAATGCCCTTTTTCCTGCACGTTCGAGTGAAGCAGTGCATCTCGTTAGAGCAGGAAATAATGTACGAATACAGACCGCTGTGGAGTCTTCAATTAGAGGCCTCCCTGCAGTTATACATGCGATGGGTCTGGCCCCTCTTAGCGTACTTCATCCCTGTGATTTTTTTAGCCCTGTTGAACTGGAGATTAGTCCGAGAACTACGGACGGCCGCCAGACGGCGCCAGAGAACGTGCAGGGGTCAGGTGGTGCAGGAGAGTTCGCAGCGAGTCACCTTGACCTTGGTTGTGATTGTTGTCATGCTCGTGATATTAGTGTCTCCATCTGAAGAGTTACGCTTCTTCAACCTCTTTGAGTCTCTTGGTGAGACAGGGCACACCATCAGCATCCTGACCAACATCTGCCAGGCCATCAACTTTGCCTTCAACTTTGTGCTCTACTGCGTCATGAGCGAGAGCTTCAGGATAACTGCCAAAGGACTCGTTATTTGCAGAAACAAAAACAGCTCCTCATTCGAGACATACTCCCTCACGACTGTCTACACAATGCGGAATATTGCCAGTGAGAGGAAAAACAGCAAATACCTCACAATTCTGTGACTTGTATGAAACTGAAACAATGATTTTATTTGAAAGTTATATTTTTCTATATAGTATTACATACTTGTGATCTTGTGATTCAACTTTAAGAACTCTTGCGACATTGTGAAAACACCTGCCTTACAAATAGTTATTCATTTGATTTTTTTTATCTAAGACAATCTTTGTGGTATCATGTGGAACTTTTGGAAGCCTTGTACTTCGTGAAGAACCTGTGCACAAAATTCAAGTTTCTTGAACAATCCAAAGAGTGAGAAAGAACCTTTGGGTTCAAAGTGCATCATTTTTGTTGTATGTTGACCAATTGAGGGTTACGGTCTTTTCGAGTCTGACCTTAACATGATTTTACCAGTTATACCAAATATATATTGTACATCTTCGTATGTGATTTTCTTATTTGAATTTTGTGAAATGAAATAAACGATCATTTTGTTGCAGTTCCTGGTGTCACCTTGTTAGAAGCCAAAAATGATTGGCATTTCAATATTTGGTTCAATTTCATATATCATTTTGGAGGAGATTTCTTTAAATTTTAAATGTGCATATGGCATATGCCTGTTGATTTAATTTTTATTGAAGAGAAATTACATGTTATTATTAAATCAATATCTCTTCAAGAGAGATTCAGCTTGTACTTGAAAAAATTGTGAAGGATGTCTGCTGAAACAAATTCTAAAGTTTAAATCTCCAGTCTTCGCAGGAAGTCAGAACAGGATTACCCTGCTTGTTTTGCTCTGATATTTCTTTTAAGAGTGATAATATTATGATATCTTTGGCAGAATCAAGGATGAAGGATGCTATTTATATCATATCTACGTAGGGAACTGATGCACAAGAAGTTTTTGACAGCATGCAAAGAAAGTTGACTTTAAAATCTTACATTCATATTCAAGTTAATATCAGTTCTGGTAGTTATTGTTAGACGATCAGAATTTATGAAAATATTGGAAGTGTGGTACTTGTGTTTTATGTTTTGGCAGACAAGCTAGGACTTGGCCAAGATTTTATGGCTCTTTATCATACCAATGTAGTTTTGCAAAAGAAGTCGAAAACCAAGAGCACAAAATTATGGACACAGCAATCGCATAAATCATTTCAGTTACCAGTACATACACTGTATGTCATATCTATAATCATGCCAACCTTCTCTCATGTTTCCCTGACTCTTATATTATTACGTACATCGGAAATTGACATGATTTTTTTTTCAATGACTAAATTGTGACATTGTTATACAAAATTGTTGTCTATTGAGATACTATATGATACGATACGATACGATAATAATTTATTAACAGTGAAAATAAATTATTATCGTATCGTATCGCTTGCAAAATGCCCTTTTTCACAATTTAGTAATTAAAACAAAGGTATGACAAAAGCGGAGGAGCAACTATTGTGAGAAGGAATACACAAAAGGGTATAGTGATGTACGTTTGAGAAATGACGTCACGTAACACAACCTCATTCGTGCACAAACCCTTGGGGAATGGGGATATGAGAAGTAGATGAACATGTTTTCCTTGAACTAATTTCCGCTCAGGAAAATGTGTAGTCAGTTATCACTTGCAAACATCTTAGTAACTGCTCAGTGACCCCTTTGTAGTATAGACCAGATTTTCTCTTTTCTGACAATTTACGTCTCTGTCTGCGTCACTCGCCAGTCTCCTCATTTCCTGTCAGCGCCCGTTCAAAGAGCAACAAATACCCAGAGGGCACATGTGGAAATTGTCCATTGGTCTCGGAAGGTATTCATGCCATTTTCAGACGTTGTAATTGCCTGAACAGTGGGTTAGACTTCAGCAAAATATTAATTTTGTAATACATATTATTATAGTTATGTAATGAAATTGTCAGAAATAGACAATATCAAAGATGTGACATGGTCATTCCTAAAAAGTCACCTTTTCAATGCAGGTTTTCTTATCTCTTGACTGACACATTGGACAGACAGTAAACTGCCTTTAAAAATGTCATGTGACATTAGGTTTATTTTAACTGGTGTATGTTGACAAAATTACATTTGAAATCCTCTTAAAAGTCTGACATTTGACTGAGAGCTCTAACTCATAATACTTTCGAAGAATAAAATAAATTCATCACGACCAAAATTCCCTGACAACTTGCTCTTTATGAAAGTATTTTTATTGGATGTTCTCTCTTCTAAAGACACTAAAATCCACAAGACAGTTGCAATCTTTAATAAAATTACATTGTTAATCAAATAAAAGATTCTGAGATAATCACCAATTGCACCTGTCTTTTGGATTTTAGAGTCTTTAGCCATAGAGAACATCCAATCAAAAGACTTTTATGAAGAGAATTTTTCTGTCCAGTCAGATTTGTCTTCCATTCACCCCCACAATACATTTTGCTCCTGTCCTTTTCCATCTCTGGATGAAAGCTGCTTTAATGTCTTTAAGAATCTTTAAATAAATGATCCTCTAATTTTTTTGAGATTGAAAGAACGGATTCAGTGGGCGGAACTAACCCACTACGGTTACAGCGATGTAAATCATGCCAGTTATTTCAACAAACATAATGATTCATCCTTTAATTGTGACTTTTGATTTTGTTAATGAGACGCTAAATAGTTCACTCATGTCATTTGTATATATATGATAAAAACACTTTGGGAAGCAGTCATCTGCCTGTTTGCTATGTATTTGTATGCAGGCTATAAATCCAGAGAGAATTTTCTGGGCACATAAGGCAGTGTTATTACCGTCATCAACACACGATTATTTTTGATGAGCAAGTGCCATTTTCAGTTGGTGAATTTGAGTCACGATCCATGGGTCCTGGGGCTCATATATTCATTACGATGACAGACATAAAGACAAGGCAGACAAGAACAAAAACCGCAGGTGGAAAGACAAGTCAGGAAGGTTGTGTTAAGGCAACAGGAAGTAAAAGGCCACCTGTGAAATTGTCCATGAACTAAGTGACATCACACAGACCTAGGCCTACATAGGAATGTAACTGCTCCATAAAATACCATATTGCTGACGTCTTCTGTTTGTAAATCTAATCTTATCAAGACAGAGGCCATGTGTCAATCCCAACCTTATTTGGCTGTCCTGTGGTGGCCTCGTTCTGACCCAGAAGTCATATAATAAAACTAATGGTGTCTTAAACCTCATTGTGACACATAAATACAGCAACAAACAGCAGGTTTAGGCAGACATGTGCCTGACTATAGTACCAACCCCAACAACTCTCAAAACCATGCAGTGTGAATAGTTGATTGTGGGGTTAGTTGATCCTTGCCAAATTGTAGGACTTTAACAAAATGGAGGCTAATGTTTTCGTGAAGACCCTGCAGATTGGAATTGCCATTGTCTTGTACCCAGGGGCCCTTTTTTTCTGGGGATTTTTGGCCCACCCAGGTGTGTTAATTTTTTGTGGTGAATTAATGTTCACTCGGCAGTCATATATAAAGTCAATAAAATGTCTGTAAAAATATGGAGTCAATAAGGTCAGCGCTCAGTCTCTTTTACTCCGCTGTGTTGCCCGATAGAGGCTGTTTGTGCTGTGGGTGTTATTGGCTGCAGCTGGTTTTGTATGGTGCGGTTGTTTCATCAGTGAAGAGTAACTGACCCACAAAGATGATTTGCAAAGTATCAACACATAAATGGCACTGCTATGGGGTAGGAGAACAGTGAGGGTCAGTATTTCAGAAAAGCTACAAAAGAAAACACATGGTGAAAATTGCAGGCAGTTTCTGTCGTGTTGGGTTGTTAACCTTTAGTGCAGGTGTACCTATTTCAACATTAAAGGCATATCTGTTGGTGTTTTGTTCTTACAGGCAAAATTGGATATCACTAGTTTTGTTCTTTTCGATCACCTGTCGGCTCTGTCACTTTGGAAGCCTCTTGTGCATATATGTGTATGTCAAGTAAGGCTTTGGGTTGGACAATCTCCATTCTCCAACATATGACAATTTATTGTTTTATGTTATCTGTTTTCACGTGTTTGCTTATAAATACATTATGATGTTATTCATATTTTTGTTCTGAATAAAGAGACAACTTATTTCTAAAGATCCCCAGTGAAAGCAGAGCTCTCATTGGCTCCTAGCATGAGCTAGTCAAGTCTTTGCTTCGACGGTGTGAAGTAGTTCGGACTTGCACACCCTCGAGATATCAATTTCAAAGAGGTGTTTTTCTGAAGATAATTCTTTACAAACTTGCTATAAAAGAAAAAAAAAGAGCGTGCATCTTTTCTACTTAAATCAGAGTGACCTTTGGTCAAAACGACTTTTGTCCTTTTCTCCACTTTTTATTTGGAAGTTATCTATTTCTACACAAGAGCAACTTCGCTGAAAACATCTGACGATGCGGCTCTAAAGTTGAATTGATGCTCCATTCTACAAGCGTCTACAAGTTTAGCTATGTTCAGGTTGGTTACACTGGATTCTTTTAATGGTTTGGGTACTTGCTACAAGTTTATATTTATAAAACTATCTTGTTTCTCCTGACTACATCACCAACTAGCAGCCATATAGGGGCCAAGTTGGTCCACTGGTCAAATGACATCTAAGTCTGCATGACCCTTGGACAGTTCCTGGCTCAATCTTGGTAAGGAGCAATTTAAAAGAACTTGCATTAGGAGTACAATACATATTATCCCAACTTACCTGTATATTTGATAGGTACATTGTAACTCTTATGAAATATCCACTAAGTACACATTGATTATATAATTAATGATTCTTTGTTGAGGATCCATTAATCCCGCATATAACTGAAAACTGCAATTTCATCTTTTTCTAAAGACACTTTAATTTTCCAGTGACAAGTAATTTCAGTCCTTTTGAATTTTTCAAGCTTCATCTTAATCTGTCTTCTTGCTTTTATAAACACCAGCTCTTGATGAGTCTTAGATGAGTGATATATTAGGCCTGTACCAACTTTCTGTACACTGTTCCTCCCTGTGGTATTCTTACTTTTTTCCTGATTATTCTCCCTCCAAGTACATATTCATACATCCAGATTAGTTTCCTTTTCTTGATATATAATGTTTTTAACAAATGAACAAATATCTCAGCTACCAACTGAAATCTTCCAGAAACAAGATCTTTACCTATGGTTTCCAGCTACTCAGCTTTAATGTTACTTGTATTTATCGCAGCTTTCACAAGAAATAAGGTTTTATCTTCCCTTGTATTGCCCTTCAGGGCCTCTTTTGCTTGCAACTTAAGAAGAAGCCATAACCTCCAGACTTAGTGTGACTTAGAGTGTAAGGTAAACCATAGTCATAAACTTTACTGCATGTGGTTGGAAGACCTTCTTGCGATAAACCAGACCAGGAAGCTTTAGTTGAAAATATAAGTTTGGCGAATACATTTTAAAAGCTTTTATGTAAGTTTGTATGCTGGACTGGGTTCTACTTCACATCAAAACTTGGTAAACTGGATATATGTTGAAAAATCTGCAGTTGGTCATGTTTAATCAGTAAAAGTGGCCATTTTGCATTGTTGACAGTTGAATGTTTTTTTTAACCCCAAGTAACTTTCAGGACTACGTGGTGCATTTGCACTCCTCTGCCCAATTTTCCTCATCTGGTAATAACTAGTAATGGTTCCTTGAAGAGGAGACTTCAAGAAGCATACAGGGATAATATGGGGCTACATTGTGACCCCATAGAGTGATCTTCAATATGAAACGTGCTAGTTGTTGTCAACCACAGACAAAAGTGCATCATTTTTGGGTGACAGAAATAGAGTAGGCTCCTTGGTCACGTAGCGCAAAAGAATGTTGTTTGTCCCTATTCCGCTGTTTTGTTGGAAGACCCTTTAATCCAATCAGGTCAATCCCTGTGACTTGAGCAGCTGGCCCTTTTTGCGTCTCCTCCCAAAGACTGTTTACTAACCCAAATAAATACCAGACTCAGACTCAGACTCAGACTCAGACTCAGACAGTTTTATTTTGCCAACAATTATATACATGATAAAGAGTTCTAATGAAATACATTTAATTAAGGCATGGATGACCTCTCCAAGATAAAAAAATTACCGCTATCGAGAGGCCACCATAAAAAAAAAATAAAATAAGATAAAGAATTAATAATCGTTATACCTATGAATCATTATATGAATAATTTGAAAGAAAGTTAATGTGCATATAATTCAGGAAAGCAAATTGACCAATTATTCAAAGTAAATCAGATGAGAAGATGAGATATTAGTATGGAAAAAAATTGTTAGAAATTATATATTAAATTTTTGTCACAAGGAACCTGGAAAAATAATGAACCCGGTCGTAGTGGGAGCGGTGACACGAGAATTGACCTAGAGATAAATTATGAATTGCAAATATAACAATTTGGGATTAGACAATCTATTGGGTAACTTTCCAAAAACTTTTCTTTAATATACATTTTATAACCTTGAAAACTATGTGTGTAGATTTTGTCTTTAATGATAGGTTCCATGGAATTAAATATATTAGGAAGTCGATAAGATATACCATTCCTTGCGAAGTCATGTCTCACAGCAGGCAGGTGGAGCCTCACACTTGTGCTCTGTCGGGTGAAATGGTAATGGATGGCTTCACTATTAATGATATTTTTCAAATATACTGGGAGTAAATTATTTTCATATTTATAACAAAGTTTGAAATCCTGCAGTGCACATAAGTCCATAATTTTTAGAGTACGTAACTCCTTGAATAAACCACTGGTGTGAGACCTAAAGTTACTATTGGTAATAATACGAATGGCCTTTTTTTGTAATTTAAATAATTTATGGCTTTTCCAACCCCATAAAAGTAGCCCATAAGAGAGATGTGAGAGTATTAAGGAGTTATAAATGTTGAGCATGGCAGGTAAGGGCAAAGTATTTTTTAGTTTGTTCAAAATGCCCGTGGTTTTAGAAATTTTCTTTGACACCATATCTATGTGATTGTTCCATTTTAAATGATGGTCAATTATGATACCTAAAAAATTAAACTCTGACACAAATTCAATTTCATGTCTTTCTATATGTAAATTTGGATGAGTTATATTTCTTTGAGGGTTATGGAATTGCATAGCTCTAGTTTTGCTTATATTTAATGATAATTTGTTGAGTTTTAACCATCTATTGACTGACTCTAGTTCGTTATTAAGGACTGCTTCGTAATTTTGATTATTTTGGAAAAATGTGAGATTAGTACATAGAGTGGTGTCATCTGCATAAATTAAAGGATGTAGGTTAGTAGTAGCTGAATTTAAATCATTAATGTAGATGATGAAAAGTAAGGGGCCTAAAATAGAGCCCTGTGGAACCCCACATTTGAGCTCTAAGTAGTTGGAACAGGTACTCTGGAAATCTACAAATTGAAATCTGTGTGTTAGGTAATTTTTTAAGAGTTCTAAAGACTTGCCTTTTATGCCGTAATAGTCAAGTTTGTGAAGCAAAATATTATGGTCCAGTGTGTCAAAAGCTTTTGATAAGTCTAGGAAAATATTTATTGGAAGATAGTTATTGTCCATTTGTGTGATTATTCTGTCTATTAATTCTATTGCAGCAAATTCAGTAGAATGCTCTTGTCGAAATCCATATTGACTGTTAAAAAAGAGTGAATGGACAGAAAAATATTCATATAGCTGGTTATGCATGATTCTCTCAAAAACTTTTGACACACTGGGTAATATAGAAATTGGTCGGTAATTATCAAATAAATATTTATCTTTCTTCTTGTGCAGTGGCAGAACTTTTGCTATTTTAAGTTGATCTGGGAAAATACCTTCATTTATTGAATGATTTATTATAAATGCCAATGGTTCCGCCAATTGATGTTTGGTAAATTTAAGTAACTTGTTATTTATCCTGTCATGACCAGAACTTGTTTTAGGTTTTAAGGAATCAATCGTTTTTAATACTATATCTGAAGTTATCAACTGAAATTTGAAACTAGCGTGATTATCAGAAACAGGAGAATTGAGGTAATCTTTAAAAGATCTATTTTCTGGAGTGTGTATTTCTTCAGCCAGATTGGTCCCAATGTTTGTGAAATATTTATTAAACTCATTTGCTATAATCTTGGGGTCAGTAATACGGTTACCATCAACAAGAAAAAATTCAGAAAGACTATCACTTTTATTTCTACCCATTATTTCGTTAATAGTTTCCCAAGTTTTTTTAATGTTATTTCTAAAAGTTTCAAAATAATTTCTATAGTAGTTCTTTTTGGCAATTCTAATACTTTGCTTGAGGATTCGGTTATATGTTCTAAAGTTAGTTTTATAAGTCTCAAAGTGTTCGTGGTCCATAGGAGTATTTTGCAATTTTGAATATAATTTATCTCGAAATGAAATTGATTTCAGTATACCTTTAGTAATCCATTTAGTCTTTTTATGCTTGTATTTATTAAATCTTGCTTGCTTGATTGGTAAATGTTCTGACATTAGATTATCTAAAATTTCTTTAAATTTGTTATAGCTGTTATTAGGATTTCCTGTCAGAGGGGAGAGCATCTCCGTGAGCACATTGATCTTCAGAACATTGAGAACACAAAACCAGGACGTCCTCTTCATATTCACTGGCGGCTATAACTTAAATAAGGTCACCTTCCACATTTTATCACAGAGCCAGCAAAACTGCAGCTGCATGGTGACCTAACAGGTATCAATAATACACTTATGGGAATTGGAGGCAGTGACTCTCCAAGATGAAGTTATGCAACGCATGCCAGGAAGTTTAGCACATTGATCTTCAGAAATGAATCAATGGTCATCTGAACTTACAAAGAACTGAACTAAGGAGAAAGGCAAAAGAAGATAGAAGATGGACAGAAAGATGTGCGGCAAATGCTCTGGCAATACACCTGGAGGGACAGGAATATAGATTCTGATTCAGATGATTTTGTTTCTCTCAAAGCCAAAAACATTTATATCGAAAATTATGAATGGCTTTAAGATGGATGACTCCTTAGACACATAGAATGCAGTTTAAGGTGAACAGGTGTGGTTGATGGGCTGAATGTCCTTTACAATTGGATTATCGCCGTGGCATGGTTCAAACGGATTGGCAAAAGCCCTTGCAAATGAGTCAAACTGTGCCTGATTGGGACAGGAGGAAATGGTATCATGAGGATGGTTATAGTTACTTTCCAATAAAAGTCCTGGTTCTGGCCAAAGTGGATATCAACCCCAGACCTAGCAATTGGCAGCCCAGTGAGATATCAATAGGTCTGTCTCCATATTCGGATTACAACAGGTATTATGGGCAGGTGGCACTACAATAAGGGGGTAGAGCTATTTTTGTCTTTGGGAAAGCCCACCAGATGACATGTTATTTGGTTTTTTTGAAAATTAAATGGAATCCTTTTACCAACAGTTAATAATAATCTGGTTGTTAACACGTTATAATCCCCAATTCTGTATGATCCTAATCAACGAGGCACTTTTCTGTTGAACTGCTGTTTTGAAAACATAATCACTAGCTGACCCAAACAATCAAACATTCAACTAAAACACTCATTAAGTCAGACTCCTTGGTTTGTTCAACAACACCAATCACCTTGTTGAAAGGCAAAGAGGATTCCAACAGACCTATTGAGCAAACCCTCCCCCAAGGACTTACAAATGTGGATAGGCATACTGCTATAGATACTAGATAGGTTACAGACAGATGGATAGACTGATGGCAAAAACGATAGTGAAATGAAATGAAACATTGTGAGACAAAATTTCTTCCTGAGCAAAAATACATAATTTCTGTAATGGTCAGAAAGACAATCGTGGCATAAGTTTTGCTGGAATTGACAAATTCCTCTTTATTATTTTGAACCACGGCGGGAGGCTTTGGCCCGGACAGATATTACCTGCTGGCACGGACACTCAAATTAAGATGCAGAAATGTCACTGCCATGATATATTTGTTTCATTTAATGAACTCAGCTTGACACCAGATTATCAGAGGCATTTATATCCAGAAATTACTTCAAGTCTTCATTTCTTAGGACTAACCTTCTGACAGAATTGGTTTCTCTACATTGTTTATTATTTTGCAGGTTAATTAAATATGAGTCACATGACAGCCAAAATTTAAAAAAAAAGGAGTATAACCTTGGCAGTAACCTTGGAAGCGATACATATTGGCAGCTGTACCTCTGTTCTGTTTTGTTTGGTTTCAATGCATCAGTGTTGTATTTATGTAATCGCCTTGGAAAAAATAGATAAGTTCCTAGATTTTTGTGTTTGTGCAAGATTACTTTAATTGGAATTTTCTCACACAATATTTCGCCACAGTCACCAAGATTTGTTTTCACACATCACAAATCAAATTGTCTTCTTGAAGATTGAAAAAAAGACTGAGCTCTTTGCATTCACTCGCTGAAGAACTGGAAGACATGAATTAATGCCAACATTTTTGGAAGGGGTGTTCACCGCTCACCATGATGTTATCATTGATACCATTACAAGGATTTCTGCAATTACAAGGTGCACTGCACCAATACAGCACGCCAGACAGCACTGGCTCCTTGCAAACCATTTATCTTCGTGAAAGATCCTTTGACAAAAGCAGAAAAGATGTCTTCAATCCCAAGCCTCCAAGTGCAGTTGCAAATGATTGACCTGTTCAATACAAGGACCGTTTTACTTCACGGATTTGCTGCAGCAATTGAACAAGAAGAGATTACACCCGCTGCACAATATGATTCTTCCGTTTGCTCCTTTGCCAAATTACACTTATTGATACAGACATTGAATCCCTTCTTATTGGAGGGAAAGTCAATGAACTTGTCAGTATTGTAGGATAGACATGAATGTACTGCTGCTTGTGTGTTGGTATGTTCGCATTAATACTATTTGAGGTAATGCCTGTCAATATTTCTTTGCAAATTTCCTGAGAAAAGTATGCAACATCAACAATATTCGAGCCTACCTCGCTGTTGCTTTCTCAACGACCTTTCACAGGGGCATTCTACTTTCCAACGTCTAATGAGATAATGAAAGATTCTTGCCATGAGGATGAATGACGTAAAATGGAAGTATTTATCAAAGCATGGCGAGGCAAGGCTCCGATCAATTATTGTCCAGCAACTGGGGTAGAGAACAATTCATGGCAGAATGAAACGCACACCTGCCAAGCCATGAGAATTGAACAACTGACAACTAAAATGCTGAAATCCAGAAGGGAGCCATGTGCTGTGCACCATGTAACACAATCACTTCTGGTACAAAACCCTGAGGAATGATCTGCAAACAAGAATATCATCGCATCTAATTTTAAGTGTAATTGGCAAGTAAGCAAAAGGGAGACACGAATCAAGTACCTGGTCCACGGCCACACCTGATGGCTCACTGGTATAGGATGACGAAATCAGATCAGAGAGAGACTTGGAGTCCTCAACATGTCACACAGTTACCTGATTTGAGGGACCTTTTACTGGCCAAGCATAGACACCGATATACAGCGATATAGTGATACAAGATGTCATCAATTTAACGTCTCACCCAAACAAGATCCAGTCACAATGTTAATGTTGCTCATCAAGGTAGTGCTATTTTTGTGAAAAAATGTGGTAATTTGTATTTCACAGGGACTTTTGTAGCATCAGTCCTTTGAAAGGCATGTGTGATCAGTTGAACATGCAATATTTTCACCGTTACATAGCTATCCATTTTATCCCCATCTGTTGAAATATTTGTGCTTAAGATGAAACTGAGATGTTTCCTTGAGACTACACCAGGGAGCTCAGCATCTCTCCAAAATCATCTGTCAACTTATTCCAGTGCTCCATCTGTCCGTACAAGATATTCTCTGCGCGATCAGCAACAATTTATATGATAATTTGTCTACCTTCAACTCAACAGGAAAATTGTCCATCTCCAAAAACAGTTGTCAATTTAGTTGATGTGTTTATCTCACACTCACTTTCTAAACGCTTCTTAATTTAGGAGCATGAAATGAAGGCAATTAATTACGGTTAAACGCAGTCACAATTTCTCAAAATGATGAAAATTTTATTTCATATCTGTAAGTCAAAAAAAAAAAAAAATGGAGTCAAAAGTAATTATCATAATGATCAGTAACTAGCGCTAGGGACCCGTCACTCAGAATCCCAAGCAAAACGTTTTTTGGTGCTCAAAGCAGTTTTGCAGAGGAACATACATGCATTCCTATCTTATTTCCTGGAGCAGGAAATAATGTACGAATACAGACCGATTTGGAGTCCTCAATTAGAGGCTTCCCTGCAGTTATACAATGTCATGCGATGGGTTTGGCCCTTCTTAGCTTACTTCATTCCTGTGCTATTTTTAGCTCTCATGAACCGGCGATTAGTCTGAAAAGTCTTCCTTGGATTTTGTGACACAAAATAAAGGATTATTTTATTGTATTTCCTGACGCCACTTTATCAATTAAAATTTTATTCCAGTTTTCATCCATCCAGGCCAAGTTGATTTTTTTAAATTAATTTTTTAAAATATTAAGCTTTAAAAGGTTGGGATTTCCTCCTTGAAATATTATTTTTAAGTTCACTGATCAATTTGGAGGAGTTAGCATCACATTTTGAATCTACAGGGTGGCGGAGAGGCCCGTTTGTTTCACCTTCATTGAAGAGAAATCAAAAGAGTTTTTATTCAATGTGTATCTCAGTCGGGATTCAGCTTGTCTGGGCAAAAAAAAGTGAGGGACATCAGTTAAAAGTATTCTAAAGTTAAAATCTCCTGTCTTTAAAGGAAGTCTCACAAGGATTATCTTGCTTGTTTTGCTCTGATATTTGTTTGAAGACAGATTATATTTTGATGTCTTTGGGCAGGATGAAGGATACTATTTATATCTACAAAGGAAACTGATGCACAAGAAGGTGTGCAAGGAATATTAACAAAAACATTACAGCCATAAATGTATATCAGCCCTGGTGGCTAGTGAGAAGTAAAAGTGATTCCCTTTGATTGCTTGAGGATTTCAATGATGTTATTGCAAGGTTTTAGTCTAAGCCATGGCATAGAAGCTCATAGAGGAACTGAGCAGATCCTCTTTGCTTCACTCCACCCAGGTGTAAATGGGTACTTGGCTATAGGCAGTGATGGCCGTAGTAGAGTGACTTAGCATTGTGACGCTGAATACGGCTGCCTGGCTGCATACTCCTCGGGGACTTGAGAAAGGCTCATGCTTGAACAGGCTTGCCAAGGGCACTGAGATGAACTATGTCTATGTAATGGATAATGAAAAATTGACATCTTTATTTAGCCCGAGCTGCTAATCACTCTATCTTGCTTGGGCAGATTACATATTAATTTCAGTCAATCAATCTTTCTTTCAATCAACCAATCAACCAATCAACCAATTAACCAGTCAATCAATCTATCTATCAGTCAATCAACCAATGACTTAGTCAATCAACCAGTACAATGTCCCACTACACAGAACACCCTGAGACTAATGGGTAGTTTCATGAGAAAGTGATCCTAAATTCTGAAAGTCGCGTTCAGATCAGAAAAGTCAAATTCTGTAACAGAAGCAAAGCACGAAAAAGAACAAGTGTTAATGATGACATATTGTTTTGAAGAATGTCGCAGCAGAAAAAAAAGTAAAAATTTGTCAGGAAGAACTATTCCCTTTAATGCTCCATCCTTCATAGTTAATGTGGTGGAAAAAGTGGTATTGTGACAATAACGAATTGAATAATAGATTGGAAAAAGAACACATGGCATAGGCCCAAGTGATATCATAATAATTTACTATTATGAAGTTTAACAGACGACAAGTAGCTAAACTTTTCAAAGCGGCTCAAGATTTTGAAAATAGAAACGCACTAACAAATAGCTCTGAAGTAAACAGCATGGACACCCCAAGAGTGCAATTTGTCGGATAATTCATATTTTGCATATAAAAACTTATTGTCCTTATGATCATTATAGCCAGAGTTGTGGCCATAAAACTTGAAAATGATAGCTTTTTTGCATGACTATATATTTTTCTTACAATCTTATAGTTTTTTAAAAATTGTGTAGGAATTTCAGGTTTATTTTTTCATGGATTCTTGTAAATATGGATGGTTAAACTAACAAAGATTTCTAGTTTTATGACGTATTTCTACTTGGGAAGAACTTACCTTATAGATAAAGGAAATTCTCATATTTTGCCAAAAAATTATGCCAGCAGTGGCGTTTCTATTTTCCAAATAGCCCTCTACTGTTTGGTCTTACTAGACCTCTGTGCAGCATTTGGAAAAAGGTGATTGATAAGAGACATGTATGGTATGAACGACTCAGCTTTAAACTAGTTCAAATCCTAAATCTCAAGCAGATCACAGTCAGTATTCATGAACGTTACAGAACCTCGCAAGTTACCCCTACAATATGACATTCCTCCTGTCTACAAGTGGACTGCTCTTCATTGCCACAGATTAGAACATATGCTGTCTTGTGTTGCCACCTAGTGATTAGTGTGCTATTCCTCGAGCTCCTGCGAGCGTCCACAGCATTTCGATCAGAGGAACACTCACAATTTTGTCTGGAAGACACCGGGGCTGTTTCTGAGTGTGTTGATGGCCTTGTCTACTTCTTTAGAGAATGTGATTGCCGAGTATACATCAATGTTGAATAGAAATGTTGTGAATGTGCAATGAAATTGGAACTATTTCTTGGGACAGAAATGATGTAGCATACAAAATCAACTTTTGTGCCAGGTGGAAGAAGCATGCAGTTCTCATTTTCACCAGACTGACATTCCTCAATGACCAAAACTGGGCCCAATCTTATTCAATTTTCATATATTGCACCAGTCAGCAAAGTAGCTGAGCAAAACCAGATGGAAGATCAAAAGTATGGAGATGATGAACAACTTAGTCTGTGCTTCAAATCAACATTTCTTGGACAAGAACAGGGACGACGCATGGGGATGGGGGACCAAAATTGATATATTTTTTACATGCTAATTCTATAAGTGCGCAGTTGCGTTATGTCGCAAGCCATGGATTGCTCTATGGTTCATGCAAACAAGTTGTAAATAAACTCCAGCTGGCACAAAACTGCTGTACGAGTGATCGAAGGACTAAAAGACAAGATAAAGTTACTGTGTTACAGCGCCGAGTAATGCCCCAGTCTCACGGCACGTTACGGAGAACTTTTTTGCCACTGAGGGGTAGCTTGAGTTGAATTCTAGGAAAAAAATGACTATCCCGGCGACATACAATGTTTATAAAACCATTACATAATTAATTAAAAGCATATCACGGCGGGGTTCTTTTTGTTCACTGCGGGGAAGAAAAGTTGTACGCCGTCCCCAAAAGTTCGCCGGGGGAAAGGAATTTCCTCCTCCTGAGGGATACTTTTATATCGCCCCGAGATATAAAAAGTACCCCTCAGGGAACCTATAACTGCCCCTCAGTGAACCTATTTCACCGCGGCGGGATGTCAAAAACTGCCGGCGAGGCTTCAAATGTCCCCCCAGAGGCAGGAAAGGTCCCCGCGGGGGCAGGAAAGGTCCCCGCGGGGGCAGGAGAGGTCCCCTCAGGGGCAGGGGATGTCCTAATATCCCGCCGGAGATGTTTTTGAGGCGTTCTCACTGAAAAAATCCACGCCGGACATCCAAAAATCAAGAAAATTTTTGGCTCTGTTCCGCCGTCATGAAAAAAAAGTTTGTACCTGTTGAATCTTTTTTGACATCCACGGCGCAGTTTTTCCATTTCTAGGAACCGCTGAGGGGAACAAAAACTTCCCCTGGGGGGATGTGAAAAGTCGACGGCGGATCACCCAAATTACCAGGAAATACTTCGACGCCGATTTTAAAAATAGTTCTCCGGGAGCCGCCGTGAGAATGTAGCATAACAATGGAATCTATTCCCTGCAAGGGTCCAATTCAAACTTATGACACATGGAAAGCTGTGAATGATCAATCACCACAGTACTTAAAAAGTCTAATTCAACTTAAACCGGAAAATGACCCCAGGGAGAACGGGGCATATTATTATTATTTTATTTATTAAGCTTTTTCCTAGAAATTCGCTTTCGCTATTCGGAGCCTCTACATTATTCCGTGCTCAGCGCCTCAAACACATACCTAGATCAGTCACTGAAGCCACCACTTCTAAACACAACTTTTGCCTAGATACATTTTGCCATTGAAGAGCCACTTCTATATCCATCATCTGAAGTCTCCAGATGTCTCTGACATCTATGTCTTGCAAGCACACCCTGCACAGGTCTGCCACCTGGAGCTTGCCTGCTTCTGTTGTGCTGGTTTATTCCTGGTAAGCCGGGCAGCTCAACCTCCTTTATTTCGTGGAGAGCTGCACATTTTTGGCGACTCCCGTATGACGATGAGATGAGAAACCCAGAGTCTGGCACATGCTCCATTCATTCAGAGATGCGTAGGTTTCTTTTCAGCTGCCCAAGTATAGAATACTGGATACAACCCGCCTGCATTTAATGTCGCACGGGCTCAAGACAAAATGGAGTTCCACGAGTTGCTAAACAGCTATGCCAGACTGCACAAAACTAGAAATATCAACTGGATGTACTAAGATCAACAGGGCTGCTCCTGGCAAAGAGGTGGAACCGACGCGAGACAAGACCAAGACAAGACAGGCAACTTGTAGCTGTGGCAATGCTCAGTTCATGTGGAGATCAGCCATAATATTGAAATCTTCAAATTTGCAAGACCATGCAAAGTTGAAAATACAATGTTCTTTCAGATGATAGTCACAAGCCATGGGACGGGCATTTTCTTTTTGTAAATTAACTTTATCGAAAAAAAAGGCAATCATGGTTTTTTGCCAAGGTTGACTCTCCTAGCCGATTGGAGATTCATTGCGATGACCTTCTTACTGGACAACTTGAGAACGATGTGAGAATGACCCAGCCAAACCACGGAATTTGTGCCATATACTCATTTGGCAAGAAAAATCGAGACCACCAGAAAAACAAATTTCGACACTTCAACAGAAAAAGATTCACATGCTTCCAGCATTTTAGGAAGTAATTGACACAATTCACCAACCAATATTCAACTGCCCATAACTTATGTATGAAACTTTTATTACATATCTTCAATAATACACAATGTCAGTCACAGTTACATGTGTAAATCATGAAAACATCAAAGAATCATAAGTACAGAAACACTATTACAGTATTACATGTATCACACAGAGCCAATGAATTCACTTCTACATGAGAAACATTTTCTGCAGAACCGCATTGTACAAAACACAGGTTATCCTAAAGTCATTAACTCCCATAACTTATTTTCTAACCAGATTACTGGAAAAAATTTGTCCTGTTGTAACAGGAGTTAAGTTAATTAAAACAAGTTATCTAACTCATGTTCAGCATTGACACAATATCAGTAAAATGACTCCACTTTAGGATAACCCATGTTTAGCGTTCATACAATCTGCATGGTAGAGGTGAAACAAGTATTACAAGTTGAAGCTGGACTCAATTGATGATGTTAAGGAAGTTTATATCCACAATTTTACAGATTCAAATTGTAAAACAGTAAGCAATAAGAGACATGCAAAATAAAATAAAAAAGCATTGGAACGAAAGCAAATCAAGCAAACAGTTCTTTTTCAGCCAATAGGCCTATTTGTATACTTCTTGGTCAACTAATCAATAATGCAAAGAATACAAAAATCTATCAAGTACAGGAGAAAAGTGCTTCTGTGTAGAGACATGGGAGGGAATAAAATTCAAGCAATACTTCACATGAATTGATGGATGGTCCTGTATTTATGCACTTGGTAGGCTGATTAGGACGCAACAATGACGCAAAGGATGATTGAAACGGCCATCTAACACAGGGCCAGGTGAACTGGCAAGAGCTGGATTCGAACCCTGGTCCCAGCGATTGGCAGCCTAACACTCTGCCACTAATAAACCTCCCTCCGAGAAATATATCACAAGAGACACTTTCAGTGACAATATAATCATTAGTGGCATTATAAGCAATCGCAATTATTCGAAGCTGTGCAGTTACATTGACAATGTAGAGGAGGAAACAAAACAGAGTCAAGAGCAATACTAAATTTTCAAAAATAGAAAGATATAATAAAAAGATATGATAATTTTGAATTGACTTTGATAACATTAAAAAATAACATAAAACTGATTCTTAACATTAGTATAACTTGACAAAATAGTAGCATTCACTATCGGTTATCACAGAGTTCATGGATAGCAAAAAGCAAACATTTCTTAATCATCAAAAATACGAACAAATTTGTTAAAATTTAGTAAATTTAAGGCAAAGTTGAGGACATAAAAGTACACATGAAACATCATAATTTTAAGAAATCCAATAAATACAATCACAACCAAAAAAATAATAATACGGTGAAGCATCATATTAAGTATCTCAATTACATAATTACTGTTTATTGATTGCATGGTCGAATTAGAATCAGTCAAGAAGTAGAGAGAATATGTTCCAGATTCAAGGGTATATTTTAAAATATCGCAGAATGCATTACATCCATCCGAAACCCATTTCAAATGGGCAGCAATATCCCTAACTGTGATATCACAATATGAGACCAGGGGTTTGGAGTCTATGGATACGAAAGATTATTAAATTTTGAATAAATTCACAATGTTTCCAATTTTGTTGTTGTCAATGTTCAGAATTTTTTGAGGAGTCAGGAGTCACCAAATTAAATTTTTGAATCCGACTCCACCTGAAGGTCAAATTTCTACTCCCGACTCCCGAGCCCTGGATGAGACAACCCAGAACACATATTAAACAGCAAAGCTATTGAAAAAAAAAAACTATAATATTGAAAAGTTCTATCGGAAACAATAAAAGCTATATATGTTGAAACAATTTTCAATGGCTTGACTTGGTCACGGGGCACCATCAGATCCAACTTTTTATCCTTTGTTAATTTGAATCTTATTGAAACGGATCTTTAGCTTGTATTCCAGCTCAGTAACAAGGGACCAATTGATGAGGTAATAGTACCAGAGGAGAATTGTGATGAAAAGGTACAATTAACCATCAATGCTATCAATGACCTTCAAAAAGGTGCATTACAAGCCAAGGGGCTAAACGTGAAATTAGGGTAATATTGTATGTAAGAAATGTTAATAGTAGTTTTGAATTTAATTGTAGCATTTATTGCAAAATTATTGGCTTTGACCATGTGCTTTGGCCATGTGCCTTGACCATGCATTAATCTGAATCTGGTGGATCTCTTCACAATGAAGATGACATGCCAAGTATATTACAGACCATAACAGTTGCAAGCCTATTGATAAATTGATATTTCTTACATTTCAGGAATTGCATTACTATCGGCCAGCAAAGGAGACTGATGCCCATTCCAAGATCACTAAGAGGAGCACACCACAGAACACTGCAGCCAGGAAGAAGATGCAAGGACCCATCAAGATCAAGCTACAGTGGTGAGGACTGTTAGAGATAAAACTAAGAGGTAAATACTATTAACATAAGAACACCCTGCGTCAACCTCTCCCTGGCCTGTCCTGAAACGGGTACTCGGTGCCTATGCTTGCAGGAGGGAGAGAAATCCGCAGGGTGCCCATGCTTCAATCTATACAGCTCTGAATATGCCACACACACCCACCACACAGCTCCAATAGCTACGCTGCATGCGGACTCCCCTGCGGACCACATGCAGCATCACAACTATCGGAAGATGTGGAACAGCCACCCGGCTGTTGATCGTCTGTGGGTCTACACAACAGATCCGCACTTCACTTTTCGTTCGTTCGTATTAACATTTGTTATTTTAATTACAGAGTTTACTCTACGGTTTATCTACGGTTATCAACGTTTGATCTGAGAATAAAGAACCTAAAACCAAACGGCTTCGTTCCGTTACACTACCACATAAAACTGATCACTTATGAAGATTGCACAGAAGTGCAAATTGTCAGCCCAATTTTTTAATATATCTCACGGAAGCTGCAGATTATATCATGCCCAAAATAATTGTTTAAATAGAACTTGAGTCATGATTTCCAATGGAGTTGAGTGATCATGTTGTATGTAATATGTGTTAATATTGTACTTTACAAATGATATGAAGACAGCCTTAGAGCGAGTCGACCAATTTGTAGACCATAACATTTTACGTCTACAACCAGAATCAGACTAAGAAGACACAATGGGCAAGCGAAAGAGGAAAAAGACCACATGTTGCCGTTAGGCAGTATATTCTCAGCCAAGTTTTATACAAACCGCACTTTTAGATCTTTTTGTATTAATCACTTCACCATCATCTGTTGAACAAGTGTATCACATCAAAAAGGCTGTCCGTTTTGACCACAGGTCAGCTATTTTCCAAATTAGTTGGACCTCCAGTGCAGCCCAGTCTGAGGGAGTTTCAGATAAATACTTTTAAAAGGATGAGAAATGAAGAGACTTGTCCTAGGTTAGCCAAGCTACAAGTGAGAGAGGACTTAGAAGCAAAAAATGGGGCGAGTTGGTGTTTTACGTCTTGCCAGCACCTGATTGGGCTATTTTAGAGACATCTGGTTGTATAGTGGAAAAAATGCAATGGTTGTTCCTTTTCTAAGATTAAATCGTGTCAAAAGTACATAGATATGTTTACAGAGGTTTTTTTTTTTCGAAGAAGGGATTGAATTAATATTGATGCATCTTTTGTAGATCGAGAAACTGCTAACTTACATATAACCACTTGTCTGTCAAATTGTACGACGTCGACCTCATAGAAACTCCTAGAGAATATTATGATATTCTTTTCAAATACCAGTATTGCAACAGTCCCCGAATAACAAAAGGTGCAGGATTGAGAGAGTTTTTTGCCCCACACCCTACTCTAATTTTGATGCTTCCAACAAAAAGCTTGACACATTTAATACATTGTAGGACATTCTGTGCATTACACTACATTTCTATTCTTTCTACTTTAAGAGTCGACATCAAGACCCAGCTACCTGATGCCTGGAAAATGTATCGTCCTGACAGAAACCTGACGTCGGATGAGAACTTCGAAGCGCATATCTTGAACAAATGCAACGACTGTCAGAGAAGAAATGGAGCCATCCCAGCCGGCCATCCCACCCTCTGTAAAGACTAGCTAAATGCTCACAATTTTTCTGGTTGTCCTGCATATCAGGAGGGATTGGCGATTATGCACCAAGGAATTTGCATGCAAACCAAGAGGTCTTAGTGAGTTCGAAAGATGGAAGGCAACAGAGTTCCGACTTATGATGTTGTACATAGGACAGTTGTTGCAGGATATCTTGACTCCATCCTACTTTTGGTATTTCATGACCCTAAGTGTAGCTAACAGAATCTTGGCAAGCGACAGGCTTGTCAAAGAACACAGACAGTATCCGCATGAACTGCTTGTGCACTTTGTCTCACGTTGTAAAGAACTGTATGGAGAAATTTTTAGTTTACAACGTTCATGGATTACTGCATTTGGCTGATGAAACAAAAATTTGTGGATCCTTGGAAAATTGTGTTGCTTGGAACTTTGAAAACTACATGCAGGAGATTAAAAAAAAAAAGAGGTCTGATCATTGAGTTCTCAGCAATTCAAATTGTAAAACAAATTCTAGATGGATGGAAGGATGATTGGGGCTTTACGTCCTGTATTTATGCACTCGGTAGGCTAATTAGGATAGGAGGAGGACACGGCAATGAAGCGAAGGATGATTGAAACAGCCGTCCAACATAGGCCCAGATGACCCGGCAAGAGCTGGATTCAAACCCAGGACCCAGTGATAGGCAGTCCAGCACGCTACCACTAGACCAACCCTCCCCCCAAAACATATTCTAGAACAAGATGGAGTCAAGATTAAATGCAGCATGAACTCGGCTAGAAATGGCCCGACAACCTTTACAGAACAACGTCCACAGTCAGAGTGAACAAGAAATATTGACTCTGGACTCGCAGTGTCGCACATGCGCCTGCTAATCGAAAACATAAGACACTATCCACAAAGAGTTATGACAATCATTGGAATCGAAATGATCCTGAAAATATAAATTGGAATCCCTCAATAACAAATAAGAAGACAAATACAAGATATTACTTAGATAGAAAATGTTTATAACCGACAGCCAAACTGACGGGACTTGACAGAAGGGCCGGAGGCACAAAAAAATTTCAATCGGACACTTTTTCACAAAGATGGGAGTACACCTGCAGACAGGGAACCACAGGACACCTATACCCTTTCAATCAGCAATTTCGACAATCAAAATTTTTTTTTAGGTATATTCAATTTTGTCACTGTTCGGTCGACCTCAGGCAAATCCCCAAGGGCCTGATGAAAATTAAACACTAGATCAGTCTCCCAGGCCAGCCATCCCCAAAGCCCAAATCAGGCAAATCCTTCCAAACAGCAACTTTCGATGGACTGCTGAACAAGTTAAGGCCTTACGCCACCACTATTCTGTTTAGCCCTTCAAGTCAGACCAAAATTATTCCCTGCGGAATTCGAGGGTAGTTGGCTACATGCCGTAAGATGGACCAAAAAAGGTCTGAAAATCGATGAACACACACTTAACATGGCGAAGGGCGCTTGCCGTACGGCGATCCAGCTAGAGGAGAGACCAGCTCCCACCACTTATGCCCAAGTTGTCTCACCACAACGTCAACCAATGAAGCAAACTGAACCCTTAAGGCCAGTTCTGACTGCGAGCAGAACCCAATGCCTATAACAATGGGGGATGGCAACAGGTTTCTGGCTGTAAGCTGCCAGACCATCACCACCCGTAAATAGCCTTTCAGGCATCAGGGCCGTCTCTGGCCGTTATGACCCCCTGAGTAACTTCTATGACTTCAGGCATATGCAATTATGCACACATAAAAAATCTTTTTTTTTCACACCTCGCTTTTTAAGATAACAGTTTTAAGAACTTTTCTGGTATGTGGCTTAGCAAAACCGAAATGTAGAGCGCACTATTCCTTAACGATTACTTCACACTTCTTTGTGTGACCACCTCACGGTGGTTCACACTTTCGCTTCATTTCTTACTTTTCTTTTGTGTAAGAAAACTTTCAAGTAGATAAAAAAATTATTCTGCATATTTGAGTTGAAGGTAGAGCAGAGACAGATGTTTGCTAGAAGCGATTAAAGAGTACAACAACAAGGATTACATTACACACACAAGGTGTATGCAACAACTGACAAAGATCAAAGATAAGCTTCAGACGGTCAGCAGACACATCCGATAGAGTAGGCGATATCATGAGAGCATTTGACATTGTACCATTCAAAGGAACTTTAAAATGCCCCGTGTTTTTAAGAATTCTAACATAGTCTTAAGAACTTACTGGCATGTATTGCACTTAGATAACCCATAATGTAGAGCACACCATTTTTTAAATGTTCTTGGCGACTCTCTTATGGGCAGAACCAGGTTCATCAATGAAAGTGTGGCCACTCACACCAAGAAAATTTCCTATTCAGGGGCTCAGTTCAGACACATTCTAAACATTCTTAGATAAGAGGAGGACAACACTCATTCGCAAGTCAAACATGTCATCCTGAGTGTTGGTCTTAATTGCCATGCCCAGAGTGCTGAGAGAACAGCCAACAAATCCATTAGGGATCTCTTTAAAAAGACAAAGGCAGTCTTCCCAAGCTATTTACTTCACTGAGATTGTCCAGAAACTTGAGGAAACGCATATATAAAAAACTTGAGGGATTTTCAAGCTACTTTTATGTCACTCTGTAAGGTTCTGAAGCCGTGCCGAAATCCCACTATTCAATGGGATAAGGCAACCTCTGACAATATGGTAAATACCTGGCTCACCCTGTACGATTTAAATTGTATTATACAGGTAATGAATTCAAGAGAACAGCAAGCATCGGGTCACCCAAGAACAGCAGGACAGTCAAGGACACCAGGATGGTCGCGAAACAATCCAACTGCCTCCTCCTCTGCTACTTCACCTGCTCCAATGACAAAGAAAGAAGAGGGAAGTGGTGCTGTTGACTTTAGAAGAGGCAAAGAAGACATCTGTTCCAAGGAATTCTACGATTCTAAAAATGCAGAGGCGGCTAAAGAAAGCAACTTGTTTCACACAGACAATGCCAAGATTCTAAAAGACAACAAAAAAGAGAAGTTCCATAAGAATTATGATATCACATTTTTTTGCTGCTACAAGACTAAAATTGGTGCCCAGTGGCAAGAGATTTAGAGTGCGTCGTTGCGGACCAAGCGTTTAAGAAAAGTTTTGCCCCACCGGTCCAACATATAATTGCAATCCATGGGTAGCCATTTTATTATTACCAGTTTAATCCATGTCGCACAAGTGAACATTTTTGCACATTTTGATTGCTCTGCCAGAAACACTATAACAGCTAGCATGGTTTCAACCAGACTCTTTCAAAACTAGCATCAGACAGGATCACAAATTGACAAACTTTATTGGAGGAAAAGGATTGGGAAAGGACAAATAAGACCCCGCCCATGTTTCTAGATTTAGGAACTCTTTTAGTTTTTAAGTTTTTGGTATGTATCGCACGAAGAAATCAAAATGTAGAGAGTACACTATTGAAAATTGTTCACACCTCTTTGTGTGGCCACAACGGTGGTCCAGTTACCGCGTTTTTCATCCGACCAGTGTCCGTTTCTTGAGTGAAAATAAAACAATGGCTATTTTTAAAAGAAATGTTGGTCCTGGGGGGGGGCCTACTGTCAGCTAAGGATAGAATAGAAGCCCTTGAGAGAAACAACAGTTCTTATGTAGAGACACTAAATGCATACAACTAGTAACTTAGAGAAGATTCTGATGGTCCCTTGATGGCACAAAGAGACTGCGATGCACTTTTATCGTAGGTAACAGCCCAACTACAACAACTCCGGCAAAGAAAACACTCATGGTCATACTGTACGATACTCCATAATAAGAGGTCACTGATTAATCATTAAAACTAATCTTGGGCGAATTTGGGCAAACAGCAACAACAAATAGAGGGACAATAAAGGGATGCCCAGGAATTCTAGATGGCAAAATACTTGCAACTTTTGAAAAGATGTACGCACATCTACCAGATGAGATTCTTCTTGCCAAATCTGGCAGAATCTTGCTGAGGGAACCAGGGCAACCAGTAAGGAAAAGGCGTCGCTACAAATGCAGAGAGTTTGGTGTACATATAGCTGAGGATTGCTCTGGTCTGGATGAGGCACGATGTTACAGTTGCAAACAGCCTGGCCATTTTGCCAGATATTGTGAGGAAAAAAAAGAATAACTTAAAAAGACGAAATGAATTATATTGTCAACAACAATTAATTATGAATGGTTCTCATTCTCAGCAGAAAGTTCGTATCAATGTGAAAAGACCCAGTGATGGTTCCACAAGCTCGCCTGACAAGACGCAAGTGAGAGAGTTGGTGTTTTACGTCCCATCAGCACCAGTCGGTCAAGCTAGGTGACCCACATTCACCAGACCACACCAACATGGCGGACAAGGACAGCCTGTGCAGGAAGTTTAAACCAAAGAACAAGGGATTCCAGCGTCACAGTGTAAATAGTAAGTTGTCAGTGGGTCTGGATAATTCTAATGTCAGTGTGCAGGCCGGTATTGCATATCTTTTACCAAACTTTAATGACAACAGCAAACACTTTGTTTGCACCGCCGTTTTGGCCTTCCCAAAAAGGTCCTTCTCAAAAAGGACCTTCTGAAGCACCAAGAGGCCCCAGGGCCTGCAGCAGCTGATTGGAAAAACTGGGAAGGAATACTGTGACATCTTTGGATCCGAAGAGGACACGTAGCTTCTCTTGAGCACTCATAGACTCTCTGGGCCAGTTCCCGGCCAAAAAAAGACATTTAAAGCCATTTTCTGGCTCAAAATAGACTTTATCACGGAATTACAGAAAATACACCTCATCTGGAATACACAATCACTGAATATCTTCTAATTTCAATTTCAGCTCTTCAAAGACCAGATAAGTGCACTTACATAATTGTTTTTCCCCATGTTGTCTTAGCTTTCATTGCACGGGCCCCTTACTTGTCCAAAAGTGTCCTTTTCAGGAAAACTGCGGCCTGTAAACCCAATCAGGAAGTAGCCAATTTTCCCCATACACTGCCGCCATATGCATTTAAATTTTTTGTCAACAAACCAAATCTGCCAACATCCATCTACCTGCCTGTAATATCTTCCTAAAAACCCTATAAATTAGATGAACACATCCTATTCCAACCCTGTGTAGGACTTTTTAATTTTTACTTTTGCTTTATTTTATTTCCTTTACACTTTAATTATCTCTATTATAGGGCGCCAAATTATTGGTTGTTACTGTCAAATGAAATTAAAAATAAGACTAACAGTAGGCTTTTTTCTCGAGGCTATCTTAAGTATGTCTTAGATGGATACAGTTAGATAAAATTATTCTATACATAGGCCTATATGAAACATAAACATTGAAAATTGATATTATACAAGCTATTTATTGTGTAACGTAATTGAGTGATAATACTATTATTGTATAAATTTGAAAGGTTGTACTATTGTTGGATTGTTCAAACTAGATGCAGCATATGATAAGGGATTGTCTAATGCATGGAATACTGTCCCACAGGGACGAAAATGTCGGCCCAATATTAAAATTGAAAAGTACCAAAAAAATTCAAAGGTGTCACTGGACCTGTGTGAATGATAATAAAATAAAATGTAGCCTTTGCCATCATTGATTGCCATCATTGATTGCCATCATTGATTGCCATCATTGATTGCCATCATTGATTGCCATCATTGATTGCCATCATTGATTGCCATCATTGATTGCCATCATTTATTGCCATGGGCAAAGCAGCAGTCATCTCAAAGACTGTAGTACACATTTTTGACACTAGGGGCATCACATCGACCTACTGCCATCTGGGGGCGGGAATAGCCACAGGATCAACATCCTGGCACTGCAACGCATGTCGAAGCAGGCAGTTGCCGGTTGGCAAGAAAACAAGAGAGTCTAGGGTGTAAGATGCCGAGGAAGTAAGCGGTTCTTGGCTTCTTGCTCCGGTAAATGCTGTGCAAACGTATGCAAATAGGTGTATATGCCTAAGTTAACATGCAATTAAGAAACTGAGATGATATTTGAGGGAATGCATTATGTCATCTTGACGGTAATCGAGGTACAAAAAAATCCATTCCACGACGATCACAGTGAAAACATAGTCGGTCCCCTATGAATATAGGGGCCGACAAAAATACAATGGTAATCTATTAATTTAGTTATTATACATTGTACTATGATATTCTGATAGTTTCATACACAATTGACATGCTTATATAATCAATTAATGGGCATATTTCAATTTATAATTTATAATTTAAATACATATATGTTAAAAGTATGGGGATGTATTCACCTTAGGGGAATAGTATTTATATACTCGGATACATCTCCATTTCACACTTTGTTGTATTATATCTATGTTAATGAAATTATTGCTATATTTGTAAAAAAAAATGTACCATGTGTGGAAAAATAAAATAATTCTAATTCTAATTCTTCCTTAAACTCATCCATATTTTCAAACTTTTTCAACCACCATTTTGGCCATCTGGGAAGCCTTTTTCCTCAAAATCAAAATCTATTAACATCCACTTTAATTCTTAAAATATCTTCCTGAAATCAATTTCTCCACCAACCAAACACCCTATCCTTGCATCCCAATTTTTTATTTTTCAGTTATTTCAATTTTTTAAATAATTTGTTCACATCCAAAAACTTAGTATGTTCCAGGCACTTTGTGCTTCCTTCTTCATCTTATTCCTACTCCTACCTCTAAATCTCCCCTCTAATCTTACTCTACATTATCTTAGCTATCTATCCAGCCTTTTAAATTTCTCAAATATCTCTGTTTAAACTCAAACTAGACCTACTTTCATTTTCACCTTTTGCGGCACAAATCACTTAAATCAAGATGGTAAAAGAAACCCCTAAAATCAACTCGAGGCCACCTTCAGGCCAACGTCAGGCTCCTGCATCAGTTACTATGCTTACTGCAGCTCACTTTAGGAAAGATAAAGTAATAAGAACGCCTGTCACTCAAGTAAAAGCTGGCAAAACTGCCAAAGATTCCAAGTCGGCCAAAGGCCTTAACATCCCAAAAATTCTCAGCACAGCTCAACCCATCTCAAAGGAGCAGGCTGAGTTTAACAAAACAGTAGCCCCACAACATGTAGCCTTTCTCAATGAAATTGCAGAGCTTAATCTCACACACAGAAAAAACAAGGGCAGTCCCTTTAAAGACTTGGAAGAGCTGTCTAACCACACAGCCAAACTAAAACAGCAAGGCCTCTCGGATGCCGAAATTGCGGCTCACATTAATGAAAAACTAAGCCCACAAAAGGTAAAACCCTCTCCTTCAATGATCACCAGATCATCTTCCTCTCAACAAAAACCTCACTCCTCCTCCAAACCATCCTCTCCCTCCTCCTCCTCCTCCAAGCCTTCCTCCCCTTCTTCATCTTCCTCCAAACACTCCTCCCCCTCCTCCTCTTCCAACTCCCCATCTCAATCTTCTCCCTCCTCTCCCTCCAACTCCCTCCCTCCTGTCCCTCGGACCAAAGACCGCCTTCCTGACTTATCCCCAAATTCTCTTCAGCCAACCACCTTCTACGGCCTATTTAACAGCACCGAAAAAACTAAGGCCCAGCAAGTTCTCCTCTCCTCCAGTAACTTAGGTCCTGACGTAATCCATGACTCGAATGCCATGGAGATCACGGAGGCTGCCTCCACTCCATCGGCCAAAAGAAAGATTCCTGCTCCCTCCCCAACCGGAGAAGAAACTCCTCACAAACTCCCGAAAACCTCCCACCGTACATAGGCCCAATCACTGCTCGGCAAACCTCTTGCTCCATCTCTTCTAGGCAACCCTCCCGCTCCATCCACCTCTTCTCAACCCTCCACTATTGTCAAGAAGCTCTTCCGACTTCAAGACAACCATCAATCCCTCCCCCAGCCCAAGTCCTCACAGGAGGCACCCTCTCAATCTCCAAACAAGCCCTCAAAGGAGGCAACTTCTCCTCTCTTTCTTGAAATCCCTCCTACAACTCCTCTCTCCAACATCATTCCTCTCATTAAGCCTCACTGCAAGCTTATCAAGATCACCCAGGCAGGCAATCGCCTCTTAATCCCCCACAACTCTGTCTCCAGAGACAATCTCATCAAACTTTCCTCCTCCAACCAAAACTTCCCCTTCACTATCAGACCCACTAAGGGCACCGCACACAGGGCTAAACTCTCCTCAAATCCATCTCAGATCCCTCAAAGTTGTAAAACCCACAACCTCTGTGCTGTAGTAAGAAATGTAGACATTTCCCTCTCCAATGAGGACATCCAAAAAGAAACTGGTCTTCTTGCTCTCCGCATGCACTCTGCTGCAAGAAATGCCATAACTAACAGCGTCAGAGTAACTTTCCCCGATCTAAAAGCAAAGAAAGAAGCTATTACCAAAAGTCGTTAAATTCTTGCTTAAAAGACATTTGGTTGTGGACTGCCTCCTAAGAGGCCACTCCAATGCCTCAAATGCTACTCCTTCGAGCATCTTGCGAAGGACTGCACTTCCCAATCTCAGAAATGCAAGAAATGTGGCAGCCCTCGCCTCTACAAAGATTGTCAAATCCCCAGCTTAGACCAGGCCAACTGTATTAACTGCAATCAGCCCCACCCAGCAACCGTCTCTGGCCGTCCTGCCTTCCAGGAAGCCAAGAACAAGAAATTAGCTAAAGATCAGTCTCAGTCTATCACCACACGACAAATGAAATAACATCGAAGACAAAAGCCTAAGATGGCAAAAAAGCTAGTCAATCTCATCAATCAACCCTCGGTACAGCGGTACAGCAACCCTCGGTAGAGCAGGGCCAAATCCACCAATCTGCCAGTTCCATCAGTGAACGCCCTTAACCTCCTTCACCGCAACAGGCTGTCACTCAGCCAAGAAGCAACTGAGCAGATAGACCCAGAAACTGCTTATTGAGGCGCTGACATGGCGAGGGCCACCCGACAATAGTTTTCTGACAGGCCTGGCATTCTCAAACGGTACAAACGTGGTGAAGCCACTTGCCACAAAAACAACTAAAGAAACCCTTCAGGCGTTGGAAAATCTAACAGATAACAGATGGAGACTTCTTCATGGCCACAAATATTGGAGGAGGCCAAAATTTTGCTATACACAAAAAGAGTCGTAGGAGTCCTAGCAATTTTTACTAAATATTTTTATGGCATGCCCTGTTAATAATACACATTTTTCATTGTACTGTTAATGGTAATGACAAATATTCAGCCAGGGCCGCATTAGGGGAGGGCGGGGCATGATGGGCCCCCGGGGCATGATTCCTGGTTAGATTACCAAGCTGCCAAGAAACTGTTCAACATGAATTATGTTGTGCTCTTCAACCAACTAACACTGCTCCAGGCAGCGATGGCATCACCCCTGCCATGCTGAAGCACTCAGGCCCCAAAGGTGAATCGGCTGTCTTGGATCTGATAAACCACAGCTACATCAAAGAATCCCTCCCATCCTCTTGGAAAGAGGCAGACGCTTTGCCGGTACCAAAGCCGAAGCAAGACAAGGTCTATGGACCAATCTCACTGACATCATGCCTTTACCAGTTGGCTGAACGCATGGCACTACGCAGGCAATCATCTCATCCCATCCCTCCAACATTACCTTAATTGATCTTGAAAAAGCCCTTGAGCTGGCTACTCGCACTATCGTGGCCTACCTCCTTGCTGCTAAAGGAATATCTGTGAAGCTACTCGCAAGGGTTAGGTTAGTGAAGAGGAAGTACACCTGAGTCCCAAGTGATGAGGCAGTTATGGTTTTCTTTAATATAGTGGTTTTAGGCATGCCAAGGTATTTTACTGATACATGATGAATTTTACAGGGTTTATCTTGTCACAATTGTGAAATTTAATAGGAAAATGAACACATCATACACCAGTGATTTGCAAGTAGCTTTGTTTTCACTTAATAGAAATGAGGACGGATTGATGGATGATAGGGGCTTTACATCCTGTATTTATGCACTAGGTAGGCTAATTAGGATAAGAGGACACAGTAATGAGGCAATGGATTGATAGAAATGAGAAGAAACATCAACTGGATGAATGAATATTAAGTGAACTCCACTGCAAACGTCACTAGAAAGAGGATAACGAAAAAACCACTAAATTGACCAAAAAAAAAAAAAACGAGGACATTGACACTTTCCCAAGGTGGCGTAGTCAAACTGATGAGAAGTCCAGAAAATTACAAGAAAGTGGAATCTATGAAAGCATAACATGAAGGCAAAAATAGGATGGATGGATGACTGGGGCTTGACGTCCTGTATTTATGCACTTGGTAGGCTAATTAGGACAGGAGGAGGACATGGCAATGAGGTATATTTGGGGAAAACTAGGAAATACAACATAAAATAGGTGGTATATTCAATTGCAATTCATTGGCAGCTGTTCTACTAATAATTTAACTCATGTCACGTAAGTGCAGGTTTTGACACTTGAGTGAACCCTGGCTGGCCTGGCAGCTACAATTGCAATCACTTGACATTTGGTTCACAACATGGCAAACTCAATCATTTCCAATGGACAATTGCAATCACGACACCAACTGGTCTGCCACCTGTCATACCTGAGAAATTTGATTGCTCAGAACAAAACTATAAAAAGGAAGAATCTGAATTCAAGTCAGATTTCTTGAAGACTTGCATTTGAGAGGATCATTGTTTATGGCCAATGCATAGGAGGCAAAGGCCTCCACAATTCAGACTGTAAGCATCGCGTCTGGACGTGGCTAAAAACGATCAACAACCTTTACAACTAGAAATTAAGACTAACTTACGCTAAGACCACCCTTTGGTATGTATAGCACTTAAAAAATCAAAATGTAGAGTGCACCTAAATTAAAGTCAAAAATAGTCACACCTTCGTTGCGTGGCCACCTCACGGTGGTTCACACATTCACGGCTTCCCCTGCGCTGTATATCACTTCTGTATAACATATAATCTAATATGGCAACATCGAACTTTAACAAACAAACATCAGCTCCCAACTATATGCAAGCTCAGAACATGATTTATGACGGATACAAATATTTACAGAATTTGCAAGTCGATAGAAAGAATACAATTCACATCAAAGTGGAAGGTAGAGCAGAAATAGAAGTAAATACGCTTATGGAAGCAATCAATGATTACGACCCAGATTACTTAAGACATACAAAGTGTATGCAACAATTAACAAAGCTCAGGTTCAGGTGGTCGCTAGATAACCCTGACAGGGTTGACGATATAATGCGAGCCCTTGAAATAGTCCCATTAAAGATTGGCAATGACGCATGCACAGTGACATCGGCAAGAAAGGCCCCCATGGTCATATTATATGACACTCCCTATGAATTGTCAGATTCTGACCTTGAATTCCTACTAGAAGACTATGGGACAATACAAAGAATCAGAAGGGGCACCCTTAGACAATATCCTCAAATCTATGATGGGAAGATCTTTGTCACATTTGATCGAATGTTTACAAGGTTGCCCGATGAAATACAATTGGGAAAGACAGGTAGAATTTTGATTCGAGAGCCAGGTCAGCCAGTGCTAATAAATGAAACTAAATACAGTCCATCAGATCCCAGTGTAAAGATAAAGGGCTACTCAACTATCTCACGTCATGATCATCTCCCTACTGGTGATGGTATCGCCAAAGGCAGTACAACAATCATCATAGTATGCCAGCAAAACATTTGGCTTCAAAAAAGACTCATTGGGAGCATATCAGATGTAGTTTCAAAACCCTTCTCAAAGAAAAAGCTGAATAATGTCCTCCTTTCGTGCACAAACTCAAAGAATCTGGCTCGGCTCCCATCTTAGCTCATGTTACACAATGTCAACGACAGCTTCTGGGGAACGGGCACAAGAGACCCGGTGACGGGGATTGGTAAAAATGTGTTTGGCAAGCTCTTAGAAGCAGTCCGACGAGAAGCCCCCGTCCCAAAAATTCCTGCCCTCATGTCCTTGGATCCAAGGGATAAGCCTAAAAAGGCAAACCCAGGCCCCGCTATGGCAAGGCTCGTCGCCACCACAAAAGGCTGAAGGCCCAGGTGCCCAGGTGGCCCAGCCAACCCCTGCTCCAGTCCCGGTTTCTAACTCATTTGGCATCTTGGAGCAGGAGGAAATTGAAACAATGGAGGTAGTACAGCCTCCCCAAGAAGGGAACCCAGGACTCTACCAACTCCCAAATTCCCCAATCCCCAAACCCTCCCCCCCCCTCCTCTGATGGACTGGTGCCCCCATGCCCCAACATTACCCCATCCCAGATCATGGCCCCCTCTCTGGACCTCCCCCCTAGACCATCACCAACACCCCAGACCCCAAATATGACCCACCTTGGTTACGCTGTGATCCAGGTTCTACACACCAACAAGGCCGATCCCAAATGAAATAACATCAAAGACAAAAAAAGCCTTAGATGGCAAAAATGCTGGTCAATCTCATCAATCAACCCTGAGTACAGCAACCCTTGGAACAGCAGGGCCAAATCCGCCAATCTGCCAGTTCCATCAGTGAACGCCCTTAACCTCCTTCACCGCAACAGGCTGTCACTCAGCCAAGAAGCAACTGAGCAGAAAGACCAGAAACTGCTTATTGAAGCGCTGACATGGCGAGGGCCACCCGACAATAGTTTTCTGACAGGCCTGGCATACTCCAAGAGTGCAAATGTGGTGAAGCCACTCGCCATAAATACAACTAAAGAAACCCTTCAGGAGTTGGAAAATCTGAAAGACGGAGATTTCTTCTTGGCCACAAACATTGGAGGAGGCCAGAATTTTGCTATACACAAAAAGAGTCGTAGGAGTTCTAGCAATTTTTACTAAATATTTTTATGGCATGCCTTGTGAATAATACACATTTTTCATTGTACTGTAAATGGTAATGACAAATATTCAGCCAGGGCCGCATTAGGGGAGGGAGGGGCATGATGGGCCCCCCCGGGGCATGATTCCTGGTTAGATGATCAAGCAACCAAGATACTGACAAATTTTGTTCCACATGAATTACGTTGTGCTCTTGGACCAACTAACAGTACTCCAGGCAGCCATGGCATTCTCCATGCCATGCTGAAGCACTCCGGCCCCCCCGAAGGTGAATCGGCTACCTTGGATCTGATAAACCACAGCTACATCAAAGAGTCCCTCCCATCCTCATGGAAAGAGGCAGACGCTGTGCCAGTACCAAAGCCGAAGCAAGACAAGGTCTATGGACCAATCTCACAGACATCATGCCTTTCCAAGTTAATTCAATTTAAATCATTTTAATTCTATTGTTGGCTGAATGTATTGTCCTCAAAAGACTACAGTGGAACATTGGCCCACTCCACCAGCACACTCCACCAGCACATCTATGGATTTACGCAGGGTGCCAGCACAGCGCATAGCAGGCAATCACCTCATCCCATCCCTCCTACATTGCCTTCATTGATCTTGAAAACGCCTTTGAGCTGGCTAATACCTCTGTCACGGCCTACCTCCATGCAGCTAAAGGAATATCTGTGAAGCTACTCGCGAGGGTTAGGGTTAGTGAAGAGGAAGTACACCCGAGTCCCAAGTGATGAGGCAGTTATGGCTTTCTTTAATATAGTGGTTTTAGGCATGCCAAGGTATTTTACTGATACATGATGAATTTTACAGGGTTTTTCTTGTCACAATTTTGTGAAATTTAATAGGAAAATTAACACATTACACATCAGTGATATGCATGTAGCTGTTTTCACTTGATAGAAATGAGGATGGATGGATGATAGGGGCTTTACATCCTGCATTTATGCACTAGGTAGGCTAATTAGGATAAGAGGACACAGTAATGAGGCAATGGATTGATAGAAATGAGAAGAAACATCAACTGGATGAATGAATATTAAGTGAACTCCACTGCAAACGTCACTAGAAAGAGGATAACGAAAAAACCACTAAATTGACCGAAAAAACAAAAACGAGGACATTGACATTTTTCCAAGGTGGAGCAGTCAAACTGATGTCCAGAAAATTACAAGAAAGTGGAATCGATGAAAACATAACATGAAGGAAAAAATAGGATTGATGGATGGATGATCGGGGCATGACGTCCTGTATTTATGCACTTGGTAGGCCAATTAGGACAGGAGGAGGACATGGCAATGAGGTATATTGGGGGAAAACTAGGAAAGGCAACATAAAATAGATGGCATATTCAATTGCAATTCCTTGGCAACTGTTCTACTAACAATTTAACTCATGTCACGTAAGAGCAGTTTTTGACACTTGAGTGAACCCTGGCAGCTACAATTGCAATCACTTGACAGTTTGTTCACAAAATGGCAAACTCAATCATTTCCAAAGGACAATTGCAATCACGACACCACCTGGTCTGCCACCTGTCATACCTGAGAAATTTGATTGCTCAGAAAAAACTATAAAAAGGAAGAATCTGAATGGTCTAAAGTCAGATTTCTTGAAGACTTGCATTTGAGAGAATCATTGTTTATGGCCAATGCATAGGAGGCAAGCATCGCGTCTGGATGTGGCTGAAAACGATCAACAACCTTTACATCTAGAAATTAAGACTAACTTACGATAAGACCACCCTTTGGTATGTATTGCACTTAAAAAATCAAAATGTAGAGTGCACCTAAATTAAACTCAAAAATAGTCACACCTTCGTTGCGCGGCCACCTCACGGTGGTTCACGCATTCACGGCTTCCCCTGCGCTGTATATCACTTCTGTATATCATATAATCTAATATGGCAACATCGAACTTTAACAAACAAACATCAGCTCCCAACTATATGCAAGCTCAGAACATGATTTATGACGGATACAAATATTTACAGAATTTGCAAGTCGATAGAAAGAATACAATCCACATCAAAGTGGAAGGTAGAGCAGAAATAGAAGTAAATACGCTTATGGAAGCAATCAATGATTACGACCCAGATTACTTAAGACATACAAAGTGTATGCAACAATTAACAAAGCTCAGGTTCAGGTGGTCGCTAGATAACCCTGACAGGGTCGACGATATAATGAGAGCCCTTGAAATAGTCCCATTAAAGATTGGCAATGACGCATGCACAGTGACATCGGCAAGAAAGGCCCCCATGGTCATATTATATGACACTCCCTATGAATTGTCAGATTCTGACCTTGAATTCCTACTAGAAGACTATGGGACAATACAAAGAATCAGAAGGGGCACCCTTAGACAATATCCTCAAATCTATGATGGGAAGATCTTTGTCACATTTGATCGAATGTTTACAAGGTTGCCCGATGAAATACAATTGGGAAAGACAGGTAGAATTTTGATTCGAGAGCCAGGTCAGCCAGTGCTAATAAATGAAACTAAATACAGTCCATCAGATCTCAGTGTAAAGATAAAGGGCTACTCAACTATCTCACGTCATGATCATCTCCCTACTGGTGATGGTATCGCCAAAGGCGGTACAACAATCATCATAGTATGCCAGCAAAACATTTGGCTTCAAAAAAGACTCATTGGGAGCATATCAGATGTAGTTTCAAAACCCTTCTCAAAGAAAAAGCTGAATAATGTCCTCTCGTGCACAAACTCAAAGAATCTGGCTCGGCTCCCATCTTAGCTCATGTTACACAATATCAACGACAGCTTCTGGGGAACGGGCACAAGAGACCCGGTGACGGGGATTGGTAAAAATGTGTTTGGCAAGCTCTTAGAAGCAGTCCGACGAGAAGCCCCCGTCCCAAAAATTCCTGCCCTCATGTCCTTGGATCCAAGGGATAAGCCTAAAAAGGCAAACCCAGGCCCCGCTATGGCAAGGCTCCTCGCCACCACAAAAGGCTGAAGGCCCAGGTAGCCCAGCCAACCCCTGCTCCAGTCCCGGTTTCTAACTCATTTGTCATCTTGGAGCAGGAGGAAATTGAAACAATGGAGGTAGTACAGCCTCCCCAAGAAGGGAACCCAGGACTCTACCAACTCCCAAATTCCCCAATCCCCAAACCCTCCCCCCCCCCTCCTCTGATGGACTGGTGCCCCCATGCCCCAACATTACCCCATCCCAGATCATGGCCCCCTCTCTGGACCTCCCCCCTAGACCATCACCAACACCCCAGACCCCAAATATGACCCACCTTGGTTACGCTGTGATCCAGGTTCTACACACCAACAAGGCCGATCCCAAATGAAATAACATCAAAGACAAAAAAAGCCTTAGATGGCAAAAAAAGCTGGTCAATCTCATCAATCAACCCTCGGTACAGCAACCCTCGGTAGAGCAGGGCCAAATGCACCGATCTGCCAGTTCCATCAGTGAACACCTTAACCTCCTTCACCGGAACAGGCTGTCACTCAGCCAAGAAGCAACTGAGCAGAAAGACCAGAAACTGCTTATTGAAGCGCTGACATGGCGAGGGCCACCCGACAATAGTTTTCTGACAGGCCTGGCATACTCCAAGAGTGCAAATGTGGTGAAGCCACTCGCCATAAATACAACTAAAGAAACCCTTCAGGAGTTGGAAAATCTGAAAGACGGAGATTTCTTCTTGGCCACAAACATTGGAGGAGGCCAGAATTTTTCTATACACAAAAAGAGTCGTAGGAGTTCTAGCAATTTTTACTAAATATTTTTATGGCATGCCTGCATGCCTTGTGAATAATACACATTTTTCATTGTACTGTAAATCGTAATGACAAATATTCAACCAGGGCCGCGTTAGGGGAGGGTGGGGCATGATGGGCCCCGGGCATGATTCTTGGTAGATGATCAAGCAACCAAGAAACTGATTAACTTTGTTCCACATGAATTATGTCGTACTCTTGGACCAACTAACACTGCTCCAGGCAGTGATGGCATCACCCATGCCATGCTGAAGCACTCGGGCCCCGAAGGTGAATCGGCTGTCTTGGATCCGATAAACCACAGCTACATCAAAGAATCCCTCCCATCCTCTTGGAAAGAGGCAGACGCTGCGCCGGTGCCAAAGCAGGACAAGGTCTATGGACCAATCTCACTGACATCATGCCTTTCCTAGTTAATTCAATTTAAATCATTTGAATTCTATTGTTGGCCGAACGTATGGTCCTCAAAAGACTACAGTGGAATATTGGCCCACTCCACCAGCAAACTCCACCAGCACATCTATGGATTTACCCAGGGAGCAAGGCAATCATCTCATCTCATGCCCACCATCCCTCCTACATTGCCTTCATTGATCTTGAAAAAGCCTTTGAGCTGGCTAATCGCACTGTCGTGGCCTACCTCCTTGCTGCTAAAGGAATATCTGAAGCTACTCGCATGGACGACCAACTGCCTTGCCAGACGCAGAATGCGAGTGAAGTTCCAGATTGTCCTGACCCTACTGCTCCAAGAGAGACCAATTATTCATGAATACTTCAACACTATTCTCAATAATGGGTATATCCCTATGATCGCTTTTCCTACCAGAATAACATACCACAGCAGCACTGTTATTGATAACATTTGTTAAATTGTCAAATAATCTTTCAGAATCAACAGCTGGAATCTTAACACATCACATTTCAGATCACCAACCATATTTTAAGAGCTTAGACTACATTAGCACAACAAGTGCAGATAATAAGTATATTAAAATTGTCGCAAATGACAGGATATCCATTAACAATTACTTTTAATTCGATGTAGACCCTTTCTCAGGATTTATTACATGACCACGACCAATGAGAGATTGAACTCGCATTTAAATCCTACGGAAAGAACTTTCAGTACCCTCATTTTGAGGAGATTTTATGGCACACTTCATGCCGTTGTTTGGTGCATGCCCTATCAGTAGCATACGGCAGACAACTACTCTAAGAAACGATTGAATTACTGACAGCCGACATTTCTATCGGTGATGCCCGACGACCGACCGATAACTTATGCCGTTTGCCTGCTGATAGGGACCAACAGTTACGATAGAATGTAAATTAGGGTTGCACTGTATACATGTACTGGGGTCCTTAAAACGAGGAGTTAGTTTTGTACGTCAAGGGATTGGAAACTTGTGAGTGCTATTAGTTGTCTCTGATGAGAAGAGCAGGATTGTGATGAAGTTATACAATGTGTATAAAGTAGAAACTCCCCGGAAATAATTTGCTTATCGATTCAAAGGGTTATACAGGAATCGCCTCCAAATAACACAAGGTGCAGGGTACTACTAGCTACCCAGACCAAAGAGAGGTACATTTGAGGCACTAAATAGGCATATTTGAGGCATACTATGGAGTAGGTAGAGGCATAAACTTAGATCACAGGAGGCATAAAGGAGGCATATCAAACTCCTCATTAAATATGCAAGAGGCGTATATGAGGTATTTTCGAGGTACATTTGAGGCATATATGAGGCGTATTTGAGGCGTTCCAAATATTTTAATAATGCCTCATATGTACCTCTAGATATGTTAATGATGTGCCTCAAATGCGCCTCATATGCAAATGAAGAGGCATATTAGAGTCACATATGAGGTACGTTTGAGGTATAACTGAGGCGTATTTGAGGCGTAGGCTCATCATATCAGTGGAGGTATATTTGAGGCATAAATGAGGCGTATTTGAGGCGTTCCAAATATTTTAACAATGCCTCAAAGATACCTCCGTATGGAGGTACAGAAGAGGCATATCTAAAGGCATGAATGAGGCACATTGACAATTGAGGAAGTGGGCCAGAGGATTCAAATAAAAATCTTATATAGCATCCTAGTGACGTCTATAAACACTATATATACCACGAAGTTTCTAGGAAATACAGTGATGTTGCAAATGTACATGTACATATGCACGCTCTGCTGTGAATCTAAAAACTAGAAATAGTGGTTATCATAACGGCAAAGGAATATAATTATTCTAAAACTGAAAATATAAACTTTGCCAAATAAAATAGTGACGTTGCTAAATAATGTTAAAACAAGAATCCGATGATGCAATTTATACAAAGACAGAAAATGGGAACTATCATGGATTTTATACTGAAAACAGATAGCATATCATCTATCATCTCATTCCATATTCCAAATAACTCATCAATCACTGCACAAATGCTACTTTTGAATACACAACACATTAGTTTAGCCTTGATTTTAATTGTACCGGGGTCCTAACTATGATGAGTTGTTCTGGTAGTACCAGGGGTGTAAGTGAGTATACATAGGGAGGGACTAAGCCTAACCTCCCGAAGTAGAAAACGAAAAGCCGGTTAATGGGAACCTAGACTCTGAGTTGAAAATAGAAAGGCCTCCACAATTCAGACTGCAAGCATCGTGTCTGGACGTGGGCTGAAAAAACCATCAACAACCTTACATCTAGAATTAAGACTAATTTACGATAAGACCATCTTTTGGTATGTATTGCACTTAAGAATCAAAATGTAGAGCGCACCTCCGAATTATGTTGTGCTCTTCAACCAACTAACAGCACTCCATGTAGCGATGGCATCACCCATGCCATGCTGAAGCACTCGGGCCCCCCCTCAGGTGAATCGGCTGTCTTGGATCCGATAAACCACAGCTACATCAAAGAATCCCTCCCATCCTCTTGGAAAGAGGCAGACGCTTTGCCGGTACCAAAGCCGAAGCAAGACAAGGTCTATGGACCAATCTCACTGACATCATGCCTTTCCAAGTTGGCTGAATGTAGTCGTCAAAAGACTACAGTGGAAGATTGGCCCACTCCACCAGCACATCTATGGATTTACACAGGGTGCCAGCACTACGCAGGCAATCACCTCATCCCATCCCTCCTACATTGCCTTCATTGATCTTGAAAACGCCTTTGAGCTGGCTAATACCTCTGTCACGGCCTACCTCCATGCAGCTACTCGCGAGGGTTAGGGTTAGTGAAGAGGAAGTACACCCGAGTCCCAAGTGATGAGGCAGTTATGGCTTTCTTTAATATAGTGGTTTTAGGCGTGCCAAGTATTTTACTGATGCATGATGAATTTTACAGGGTTTTTCTTGTCACAATTGTGAAATTTAATAGGAAAATTAACACATTACACATCAGTGATATGCATGTAGCTGTTTTCACTTGATAGAAATGAGGATGGATGGATGATAGGGGCTTTACATCCTGCATTTATGCACTAGGTAGGCTAATTAGGATAAGAGGACACAGTAATGAGGCAATGGATTGATAGAAATGAGAAGAAACATCAACTGGATGAATGAATATTAAGTGAACTCCACTGCAAACGTCACTAGAAAGAGGATAACGAAAAAACCACTAAATTGACCGAAAAAACAAAAACGAGGACATTGACATTTTTCCAAGGTGGAGCAGTCAAACTGATGTCCAGAAAATTACAAGAAAGTGGAATCGATGAAAACATAACATGAAGGAAAAAATAGGATGGATGGATGGATGATCGGGGCATGACGTCCTGTATTTATGCACTTGGTAGGCCAATTAGGACAGGAGGAGGACATGGCAATGAGGTATATTGGGGGAAAACTAGGAAAGGCAACATAAAATAGATGGCATATTCAATTGCAATTCCTTGGCAACTGTTCTACTAACAATTTAACTCATGTCACGTAAGAGCAGTTTTTGACACTTGAGTGAACCCTGGCAGCTACAATTGCAATCACTTGACAGTTTGTTCACAAAATGGCAAACTCAATCATTTCCAAAGGACAATTGCAATCACGACACCACCTGGTCTGCCACCTGTCATACCTGAGAAATTTGATTGCTCAGAAAAAACTATAAAAAGGAAGAATCTGAATGGTCTAAAGTCAGATTTCTTGAAGACTTGCATTTGAGAGAATCATTGTTTATGGCCAATGCATAGGAGGCAAGCATCGCGTCTGGACGTGGCTGAAAACGATCAACAACCTTTACATCTAGAAATTAAGACTAACTTACGATAAGACCACCCTTTGGTATGTATTGCACTTAAAAAATCAAAATGTAGAGTGCACCTAAATTAAACTCAAAAATAGTCACACCTTCGTTGCGCGGCCACCTCACGGTGGTTCACGCATTCACGGCTTCCCCTGCGCTGTATATCACTTCTGTATATCATATAATCTAATATGGCAACATCGAACTTTAACAAACAAACATCAGCTCCCAACTATATGCAAGCTCAGAACATGATTTATGACGGATACAAATATTTACAGAATTTGCAAGTCGATAGAAAGAATACAATCCACATCAAAGTGGAAGGTAGAGCAGAAATAGAAGTAAATACGCTTATGGAAGCAATCAATGATTACGACCCAGATTACTTAAGACATACAAAGTGTATGCAACAATTAACAAAGCTCAGGTTCAGGTGGTCGCTAGATAACCCTGACAGGGTCGACGATATAATGAGAGCCCTTGAAATAGTCCCATTAAAGATTGGCAATGACGCATGCACAGTGACATCGGCAAGAAAGGCCCCCATGGTCATATTATATGACACTCCCTATGAATTGTCAGATTCTGACCTTGAATTCCTACTAGAAGACTATGGGACAATACAAAGAATCAGAAGGGGCACCCTTAGACAATATCCTCAAATCTATGATGGGAAGATCTTTGTCACATTTGATCGAATGTTTACAAGGTTGCCCGATGAAATACAATTGGGAAAGACAGGTAGAATTTTGATTCGAGAGCCAGGTCAGCCAGTGCTAATAAATGAAACTAAATACAGTCCATCAGATCTCAGTGTAAAGATAAAGGGCTACTCAACTATCTCACGTCATGATCATCTCCCTACTGGTGATGGTATCGCCAAAGGCGGTACAACAATCATCATAGTATGCCAGCAAAACATTTGGCTTCAAAAAAGACTCATTGGGAGCATATCAGATGTAGTTTCAAAACCCTTCTCAAAGAAAAAGCTGAATAATGTCCTCTCGTGCACAAACTCAAAGAATCTGGCTCGGCTCCCATCTTAGCTCATGTTACACAATATCAACGACAGCTTCTGGGGAACGGGCACAAGAGACCCGGTGACGGGGATTGGTAAAAATGTGTTTGGCAAGCTCTTAGAAGCAGTCCGACGAGAAGCCCCCGTCCCAAAAATTCCTGCCCTCATGTCCTTGGATCCAAGGGCTAAGCCTAAAAAGGCAAATCCAGGCTGCTATGACAAGGCCCGCCGCCACCAGAAAAGGCTGAAGGCCCAGGTGGCCCAGGTGGCCCAGCCAACCCCTGCTCCAGTTCCAGTTTCTAACTCATTTGGCATCTTGGAGCAGGAGGAGATTGAAACAATGGAGGTAGTACAGCCTCCCCAAGAAGGGGTCCCAGGACTCTACCAACTCCCAAACTCCCCCCCCCTCGTCTGATGGACTGGTGCCCCCCCCCCCCAACATTACCCCATCCCAGATTATGGCCCCCTCTCTGGACCTCCCCCCTAGACCATCACCAACACCCCAGACCCCAAATATGACCCACCTTGGTTACGCTGTGATCCAGGTTCTACACACCAACAAGGCCGATCCCTGTTTGTTCCAGTCCAGCACGCAGTGTCTTTGCTGACAGGACTTTTTTCAGGATCACCATAGGTGTAGTGTGAAACAAGTTAATGAATCTCATTATCTGGTAACAAATGCATTAAACTTCACGCACACGACAAATGAAACAACATCAAAGACAATAAAAGCCTTAGATGGCAAAAAAAGCTGGTCAATCTCATCAATCAACCCTGGGTACAGCAACCCTCGGTAAAGCAGGGCGAAATCCACCAATCTGCCAGTTCCATCAGTGAACACCCTTAACCTCCTTCACCGAACAGGCTGTCACTCATCCAAGAAGCAACTGAGCAGAAAGATCCCGGAAACTGCTGATGGAAGCGCTGACATGGCGAGGGCCTACCGACAACCGATTTCTGACAGGCCTGGCATACTCCAAGAGTGCAAATGTGGTGAAGCCACTCGCCATAAATACAACTAAAGAAACCCTTCAGGATTTGGAAAATCTGAAAGACGGAGATTTCTTCTTGGCCACAAACATTGGAGGAGGCCAGAATTTTGCTATACACAAAAAGAGTCGTAGGAGTTCTAGCAATTTTTACTAAATATTTTTATGGCATGCCTTGTGAATAATACACATTTTTCATTGTACTGTAAATGGTTATGACAAATATTCAACCAGGGCCGCGTTAGGGGAGGGCGGGGCATGATGGGCCCCTGGGCATGATTCCTGGTTAGATGATCAAGCTGCCAAGAAACTGATAAACTTTGTTCCACATGAATTACGTCATGCTCTTCGACGGATGGATGGATGATAGGGGCTTTACATCCTGTATTTATGCACTAGGTAGGCTAATTAGGATAAGAGGACACAGTAATGGGGCAACGGATTGATAGAAATGAGAAGAAACATCAACTGGATGAATGAATATTAACTGAACTCCACTGCAAATGTTAGTAGAAAGAGGATAATGAAAAAAACACTAAATTGACCGAAAAAACAAAAATGAGGACAATGACATTTTTCCAAGGTGGAGCAGTAAAACTGATGAGCAGTCCAGAAAATTACAAGAAAGTGGAATCAATGAAAGCATAACATGAAGGCAAAAATAAGATGGATCGATGATTGGGGCTTGATGTCCTGTATTTATGCCTTGGTAGGCTAATTAGGACAGGAGGAGGACATGACAATGAGGTATATTGGGGGAAAACTAGGAAATACAACATAAAATAGGTGACATATTCAATTGCAATTCATTGGCAACTGTTCTACTAATAATTTAACTCATGTCACGTAAATGCAGTTTTTGACACTTGAGTGAACCCTGGCAGCTACAATTGCAATCACTTGACATTTGGTTCAAAAATGGCAGACTCAATCATTTCCAATGGACAATTGCAATCATGACACGACCTGGTCTGCCACCTGTCATACCTGAGAAATGTGATTGCTCAGAAAAAACTATAAAAGGAAGAGTCTGAATTCAAGTCAGATTTCTTGAAGACTTGCATTTGAGAGGATCATTGTTTATGGCCAAGAGAAGAAAATTAGGGACACCAACTGGACAAAAGAACAGGATAATTTGCATTGCAGGAACAGGCAAATACTGAACAAAGCGCTTTTTGATGCAGCCAAATTTCATACAGGTATTATTCCAATGAACCCCTATAAATTGGAAACCAAACGAAGTGAGGAGGGCCAAAGAGTTTTGAGATCAGAGATTTTTTGCCAAGACGGTCTCCATTTTAATGAAATGGGAAAGAAAAGGTTGGCAATGGCTATCAGCAACATAGCCTATGGTGGTCTAGAATCCAAAATTAAATATATGAGGGGATACTCGGATTCAGGTACTGTCAAATTCATAGAAGGGCTCCCAATGCACTTGACCAAAAGAATTAACTTCATCTACTTTTGTGGCGAGGACAGCCAGCTGTCCAATTTCGCAGCGATGGATGTGCAGATATTTGGCCTGAGTTTCGACTCGTCTGAGAAGGCATACCAGTACTTCAAGGCCATTTTCATGAGAAAGCCATACATAGCAAGGAAGATAAGTCAGGCTGACACTGGAAGGCAAACTAAAAGGATTGCCACCCAGTACCTTGGGGAGTACCTCAGGTACTCGGAAGACATAAAATTGGATCTAATGAGGCTAATCACTCTTAGCAGAGTAGAAAGAAATGGTACACTAAGAGAATTCTTGACCTCAAATACGCTCTTCAGTCTCGTAGAAAATACGAATGATGACTTTTGGGCAAGGGGCCAAGAAAACAAGGGCCTCAACCACATGGGAAAAATTCTAATGTGGGCTGGGGACCTATACGCCACCAATGATATGAGTAACATTGAAGATACAAGGCTAGCTCTAGAGTCGAGGCTGAGGCCGAAATTTGACATCCAACTGGCGTTCTCCCACAAAGTAGATCGGTTCCAAAATAACCAGACCATAATTGTGATTGGGGTTTGAGTGATCCCGGTGATAATTGACTGGGATCTAAACAGATGGATGGATGGATGATTGGGGCTTTAAGTCCTGTATTTATGCACTGGGTAGGCTAATTAGGACAGGAGGATGACACGGCAATGAGGCGAAGGATGATTGAAACAGACGTCCAACATAGGCCTAGGTGACCCGGCAAGAGCTGGATTCGAACCCTGGACCCAGCGATTGGCAGTCCAGCACGCTACCACTAGACCAACACTCCCCCCTGATCTGAACAGAGAAAAGGAAGTGCGTAGAGCGAGGGCTAGACTTTTCTTGAATAGGACCCTCCAGTCCTGGAGTAGATGCTTCCCTAGGATCTATTTCAGGAATCCCTATAAATCCGAACTGATGAGGAACGCGGCAGGAATAAGGGTACTACTATTGCTGGCTTTTCTCTTCTATTTAAATGATCTATAGAACATCTGAGAAAAGGAAAAAAAACCATCGGAACCATGCCCTTCGGGTGGCCCGAGACAACATCCATTCACACAAACGATGCAGAAACGAGAAATCCACGACTGAAACAAAAAAATGGCCGACAACATAGTTTGAATGTGATGATAATCGGAGACTCAATGGCTAGGGTAATTCCCCTTATGGGTGCCTTGTCGATAGCGTATGGGGGGTTGAGGATAGAAGAGCTTACTAAGATGATGAGCATGGACTCATTTATTCAATGGCCCCAGACGATACCTGATGTCGTGGTCATCATGATTGGTACCAATAACATCCTCAACTTCTCAAAACGGCAAATAATTGACCTGTCTGGTTAAATTAATCAATTGTTCACCAATTTTTGTCGATGGTTTAACAACCAAACCATAATTGTGATGGGGGTTCGTGTTATCCCCAAGATAATTGACCGGGATCTAAATAGAGAACAACAGGTATGGAGAGCGAGAGCCAGGCTTTTCTTGAGTGAGTGAGTGAATTAGTGTTTTACGTCTCATCAGCACCTGTGTGGGCTATTTAGAGACATACAGGCTTTTCTTGAACAGGACCCTCCGGTCCTAGAGTAGAAGTTTCCCTAGGATTTACTTTAAAAATCCATACAAGATGGAACTGGCCAGGAATGCTTCTGGAGCCAGAATTATTAATAGGGAACTCTACTCCAGGGATGGAATCCACCTGTCCCAGGCAGGCAAGGAGAGACTGGCTGTCGGTCTCCATAACATTATCTATGGGGATTTACACAATGAAGTAATCTTAAACCGGGCTAGACCAGCTCCACCCTTCTATATGGACCTGTCTATGCTGACAACCCGGACATCCCTCCGAAGGGTGGGTTGTAAAGCTTTCTTCAAGGGGAAAGATAGCCTGCTCTCCAATTTCAGGGAGAAACCAGTGACACTCTTCAGCAAAACTTTTGTAACATCCGAGGCCGCCTATCAATACATAAAAGCAATATGCCATGGTAATCAACAGCTCGCGGAGACCAAAGGAAGGTGTAAGACTGGACCACAAGCCAAACGACTTGTAGATGACCAGATTCAACACTTCTCTAGTTTATGATAAAGGATCATGTTAATAGGTAGGGCGACTGCTGTCAAGCGCGCCCATAGGAACAGAAATATCTAAGTATATGAAATCAATGCCTTCTACCATTGCTCTTTAAAAATCAGATGTGAACTCGCAATATAATGCACATGCACATAGATATATTGATAATATTTTTCCTAATTTTATATCAAACTATAAAATGAAAATAGTGCATAAAACGAATAGTCCTTTCTTTTATTGCCCCCATAGAAATGAAGAGAACCAGATGAGGAGTAGGGTGCATCGTCTGCCCCCTAAAAATGAAAAAATTGAAATATTCATTTGCACTTTTGCCATATTGTACCTTCGCCCCTAGAAACACATTCTGCAAAATTTCAATAAGATCCGATGTGGCTGTAGGGTGGCACTTTTGTGTCAAAGTTGAGTCCAAAATTGTCAAAAAATGATGCTTTGAAAAGTCGCGGTTAGAAATATCTAGCTTATGGTTGGCTGTATGATTTCAATTCATGTATCATTATTCTCAGAAGAAAATTGTCTTTAATTTGAATGGTAGAAAGCTATATTTCTAAAAATTTCTCATGCCTAAGTTTTTTGGAAAGCCGAAAATTTCTGACTATTATGACAAAATGTTTGGAAAAATCAACTTAAATGCTCAACTTCTGCCTAACTTTGACGTAATCGTTAGAAGAAAACATAAGGAACACTTAGCTGAAGAAAGTATGAAATTGAAATATTTTTCTAGATAGTTATTCATCAAATTCAAATGTGCAAATTTTCATAAATTACATGTAAATATGAGAAATACAACAGTTCGTTGAGACACTGTGCTGCATCTCTTTTTCTTCTGACTACATCATAATGCAATCAAGGTTTTATCAGATGATGTAGTGGACCATATTTCCACTTTGTAGACTTATTTGACTTCCCAAAGTCATATCAACTTCCTTTTTTTGATTTATCACATTTTACCCAAAAAAAAGAAAATATTTCCACTCAATTTTGACTTCAACTGAATGGAAACCATTGATGTTGGTATTCAAATTAAAGCTCTCTTTCTAAGGAATCTAACTGTGCCATTCAAAAATCATTTCATTTAAAATTGACAATATTATTTATAACCGCGAATCGCTAAAATATGACCTAATACTGAAATTTCATGGCTGTTGTGCCACCCTTTGGCATTAGAATTTTTTCGTAAAATTTTACAGGGCTTCTTTTGTGATGCAAGGGAACAATCGTGCAAAAGTGCATGATGTTTTGAAGAAATAGGGGCAGACGATGCACCCTAACATTGAGGAGGGAGGGTCAACGTATACCGCCATGCAGGGGAGAAAAAGAAGACCGAAAATGACATTAGATTAGCAGCATCAAACATGCTGAGAAAGGACCAGAATATATTGATTGAAGGACACAGTATGGTCAGGGGGCTCCCTGTAAGAGATGCGGTGTGCAGAAGTGTGTCTGGTGACAACATCGAAAATATGACCAGCTTCCCTCCCTGATACAATATTCATAGTAATAGGTACAAACAATGTAACATCCATGCCCAACGACCCCACTGAGGCATATGATTGTCTATTTACTGCTCTGAGAAAGAGTTACCCTGGAAGACTGATAGTACCAATAGCAATTAGAATTAGGCCCAGGGACACGGACTGGAAGGTGGATGCGGAAAACCTGAGATGTCAAAACCGAAAAAAACCAAACCAAGCCATGTATGATGCGGCCAAGCAACATCCTGGGGTATCTCCCAAGAACCCATATAAGGTTGAGACAGAAGGCAGAGGCCCAGAGAGGCGCCTGAGGTATGAGATTTATGCCTCTGATGGCTTACATTTCAATGACCTGGGGAAGGAGAGGATGGCAGTAGCTATCAGCGATATGGCCTATGGCTACATGGAGAAAGTGACAAAATATCTGAAAGATTGGAAAGGGGACAACGATGTTGTACATGTGGAAAACTTTCGGCCAATTATTAGCAGGCGTATCAATTTTCTATACTATCAAGGCCAAGACAGCTTACTTTCAAACTTTGCCATGATGAAGGTCCTGCTTTTTGACATAGAGTATCATTCAGCAGAGCAGGCGTATCAACACGCAAAGGCCTTGTTCTTTGGGCAATGGAGGGTAGCTGGAATGGTTTGGAGGGCGAAAACTGGGAGATCGGCCAAACTAATAGCTTCTAACCATCTAAAGGAAAACAGCCCTCAATGGGAAGTAGAAATAGTGTATAAAAACAAATGGTCCTATTCTTTTATTGACATATAGAAATGAAGCGTAACCGAAGAGGAGGGAGGGTCAATGTGTACCATCACGCTGGGGAAAAGAAGAAGCCTGAACATGATATAAGGTTGGCAGCGTCTAACTTGTTAAGGAAAAGCCAGACAATTCTAATAGATTCAGATTCAGATTTCAGATTCAGATAAATTTATTTCCAATATATTTCTCATCAATGCATACAGTTAGTCATATTAATAATTGGTGGAGACCCCAATGAAGGCCCAATGGACCGCTATGTAGGGGCCACCAGAAGTAGGTAAGGTACATGAGAGGAGAGGTGGGAGGCAGCACAGGCACAAGTAGGAGTTCGAAAACACAGTAAAAAGACAAGTTTTAAAAACAGCTTGTTAATTTACTTGTGTCACTCAGACATCAATCAGTTTCTCAACCAGTCGCTATGTCAGTCGCTCTGTTAGTCACTCTGTTAGTCACTCTGTTAGTCACTCTGTTAGTCACTCTGTTAGTCACTCTGTTAGTCACTCTGTTAGTCACTCTGTTAGTCACTCTGTTAGTCACTCTGTTAGTCACTCTGTTAGTCACTCTGTTAGTCACTCTGTTAGTCACTCTGTCAGTCACTCTGTCAGTCAAAATGTTGTATGCATTAATATTCTGTCTCAGTGTCTTTCTGTGTCATGTCTGTAATAGAAGGAGACAGCATGGTCAGGGGACTCACTGTAAGGGATGCGGTGTGTAGAAGCGTGTCTGGTGACACCATTGAGAATATGACTAGAAGACACCAAAATGGACCCCCAGTAGCCTCCCTACCAGATATCGTCTTCATTGTGATAGGAACGAACAATATTACATCTATGCCAAATGACCCCGTAGAGGCGTATGACTATTTATTTGCTGCCCTAAGAAAGAGCTATCCAGGAAGGCTAATAGTACCTTTAGCAATCAGAATTAGGCCAAGAGACACGAATTGGAAGATAGATGCTGAGAATGTGAGATGCTCGAATCGAAAAAAGTTGAATCAGGCAATGTACGATGCAGCTAAACGGCATCCAGGGATATCCCCCAAAAATCCTTACAAAGTCGAAACTGAGGGCAGAGGCCCAGAGAGACGACTGAGGGAAGAAATCTATGCCCCTGATGGCCTTCACTTTAACGACATGGGAAAGGAGAGGATGGCTGTGGCCATTAGTGACATGGCCTACGGTTATATGGAAGAGATCACCAAATACTTAAAAGAGTGGAAGGGAGACAATAATGTCATACATGTTGAGAATTTCCGGCCTCTTATCAGTAGACGCATAAACTTCCTGTATTATCAAGGCCAAGATAGTCTGCTTTCGAATTTCGCTATGATGAAGGTCATACTTTTTGATGTACAATACCATTCAGCTGTCAGAGCAAGCATATCAACATGCTAAAGCTCTATTCTTTGGGAAATGGAGGATAGCTGGAATGGTTTGGAGGGCAGAGACTGGGAGAGCAGCCAAGTTGATAGCCTCCAACCACTTGAAGGAAAACGGCCCTCAATGGGATCAAATCAAGTGTGATCTATTGAGGTTAATTACGATCAGTAGGCTTGAAGAGAAACCTACACTACTAAGCTTCCTGACCCTTAACAGCTCTTTTACCCTCGTGGAAAGCACGAGCCATGGTTTTTGGGCAATGGGCAGAGATGACATGGGTTCCAATATGGCGGCTAGGATACTAATGTGGGCTCGAGACCTGCACATGGAACCCAACCATCCCCGAGTACAAATAGAGACACAGAATCTAAAAGACAAAATTAGAGTAAATTTTAATGGAATGTAAAGCTGAACATAATAAGATCTCTAAATCATTTAATGAAGATAATACATTAAATATTCGAAAATCTTTATTGATTCTATGGAAATATACAGTAGATTTGTTTTGGGTATTGACCAACCGACAGGCCACCGGGACACAAATTGGCCCTAGGTATGGTTAAGCTCATTGTTGTAGGTGACCGCTGTCAAGCGCACCAATGGTATAGATCTCTCCTCCTCCTTTTGCCTCTTCTTTTCCTTTGTCTATACTTGCCTTAGACATGGAAAAGGCCTTTGACCGAGTAGACAGACAATACCTATTTAGAATATTAGATAAAATGAATCTAAGTGAAAAAATTACTGAACGAATAAAAATTTTATATAGAAAATTATACCAAATTATAGAAACGCCTTCGGGTTATACACAAGAAGTAAGTCTAAAAAGGGGAATAAGACAGGGATGTGCGCTCAGCATGTGGCTTTTTACTATTTCATTGGAACCACTATTACAGAAGATAAACAAAACAATTTTAAAAGGGAATCAATCTGTTTGGTAAAACCAAAATTTAATCGATGGCATATGCCGATGACGCAGTGATTTTTTTAAAGGACAAAGAAGATAGAGAAATGTTAAAAGAAATTATCAAGGTATATGAAAGAGCAAGTGGCGCCAAGATAAACAAAGAAAAATCCCAGGAGTTAGAACTCAATGGCAACATAAACATGGATGATAAAGAGATAGAGGTATTAGGAATTAATTACAGCCAATCGAATAAGAAAAGAATAGAAAGTAACTGGAATAAATGTATTGAACGAATCAGAGCATTGAAATGTGAACCTATTAGGTAAAATTACCCTGATCAATGCATATGTAATAAGTATTATACTATATATAGCCAGAATAATGACTCCAATGAAGAAACATCTCAAAAAGATCAACCGAATGGTATATGACTTCATTAGATCAGAAAAACCTGTAGGACATTATAATGCCCAACTATACAGAATTAAAAAAGAGGGAGGCTTTAGTCTCCCTCACATAGAAACAAAAATTATGGCATGCCAGCTTATGTGGGTGCACTACAATAAAGTTAAAAAGGAACCAAACTACTAGCAAGATACATTCAACCAATTATTAAAACGAGGCAAAATTCAAGATCTGATCAATATTCACCATACTATTCTAACAATCAAAAATAAAGACAGGTTCAAAGACAAAAGGGAAAATATTCAGATGAGAGACCTATATATATAATGACTTAATGAAGGAACAAATCAAAGACTACGAGATAGAAAGAGTGCTAAGAAACAGTTAACTGGAAAGAAATTTGGCTAGAATGGTATAGATTCCCCATGAATAATAAGGTTAAAATACAAATAAGGTTAAAATACAAATTCACCAGGTCCAGATTGACCAGTTAAAGGCAAAAAAATAAGAGCAGAAATTGTGGACTATGTGACCTCCCCTTCCCCCGGACGAGAGACCATGCTCTCTAATAAATTGCAAGGGCGCAACAGAACTAATACAATATATTGATGAAAAATATGATTATGAAATAGATACTGAAATTTTCTCTAGTTCGTTACGTCGACAACTTCTTGGTCATTTCCAATTCCTTCGAAAACTGTCGGCAGAATCTGGATATCATGCTTGCCACTTGTGAGGCAGCCAGGTTCACGGTGCAACCCTCAAAGGTCACCGTGCCCGATCCGGAGGTCGAGTTTTTAGGTATTATTATCGACACCCGCCTGGGCCAGCCTCGGATTTCCGAGGAGCGCCTCTTGGATCTCAAGTCAGAGATCGAGGGCTGGTTGGACATTAGGACTATTTCTAAGCGTCGTCTCTTGAGCGTGATAGGGAAGTGTTCTTTTGCGGCCCGGGTCGTCCGCCAGGGGCGTGCCTTTCTTGGCCGTCTCTTTGAGGCTGCCAAATCTGTCTCAGGCCTCCATCATTCTATCCGTCTCAACTCCCGAGGCCAGAGCAGATCTCTCCTGGTGGGTCCAGTGCATCAGGTCTCACAACGGCGTCTCTTATTTCAATCCCTCCTTGGATGACCCAGCTCGTATCTACTACCGACGCCAGCAATCTTGCTGCTGGCGCCCTCTGGGGTTCAGAATGGTTTGTTCTTTCCTACACTGGTTCTCTCTCGTACATGACCTCGCGCTCCATCAACTGGAGAGTGTTTCATGCAGCATTGTCCGCTCTGGTCTGCTGGGGTCCTCAGCCCCACTCTCGTTCTGTTATCTTTCACATCGACAATATGTGCGTCTGTCACATACTCAACAGTTCGTACACCCCGGTCACCAAGCTCATGTGGTTCGTCAGGCAGTGGGCCTTGGTCGTGGAGAGATTTAATCTTACCATAGCGCCGTCTATATTTCTACCGACCTCAATGTGGATGCTGATGACCTCAGCAGGCCCAGACTCTCCGAGTTCAGGGCCAGGAATCTGGTGCTTCTCCCACCATGACCTGGCCCGACCAATCTTTTATGTCTGACTCCAACTAGCCCTCCCTTCCTTTCCTTACCTCCTGTATTTCTTTCTTTTCAGGTCTGGATGATAGAGTGGAATCTCTGGTTCAGGCCGGCTGGGCTCCCAAGAGTCACGCCAGCTACTCCACCGCTGTACGGCGTTTTACTTCCTTCGCTAACAAGCCTTTTCATAACACCAAAATGGAAAAACTCCAGATATATTGAGACAGAACATGATGATTGCTTATCTTGGGCACAGCATGACGTAAGGTGATCGCAGTCAAGCGCACCAAAATTGACCTTTATTTCTTTCGAGCCAATGCTCCAAAAAATAAATCGATCAATAAAAGGTATGCCTATTGATAGGCCTAATACAATGAAAATGAAGACCCTAGCACTTGCAGATGATACTGTAATATTTCTAAAAAATGAAAGGGACAAACAAATACTTGAAAAAAATTGTATAGGTCTATGAGAAGGCCAGTGGGGCAAAAATCAATGAGAAAAAGTTGCAGGAACTAATACTAAATGAAAAACAAGATGGCTGGATGATTGGGGTATTATGTCCTGTATTTTTGCACTTGGTAGGCTAATTTGGGCAGGAAGAGGACACAGCAATGAGGTGAAGGATGATTCAGCCGTCCAACATAGTAGAAACTGAAAAACCTTTTAATCCGAGAACCTAGACTCGGGGTTAAAAAAAAGAAGAGAATACTATGAGGGCAAGGGCAAGAAAATATGAAAATAAAATACTATTCCAATGTACTTGTGAATTTACCCACATACACTTCAGACACCCATTCAGAGTAGAGTTTAATCGAAACCCGAGAAAGGGCGTAAAAGAGCTGAGGAAAGGTTTCTTTTATACGGATGGGATCCATTTGAACCAATCAGGGAGAGAACATCAGGCCTTGCCCTACATGACATAATATACAAAGACCTATCTAAGAAAATACGATCCTCTACAAACCTTCTGGTGCCGGCCCTTAACCTTGACCTGACTATGTTGCAGCATTGCTAACGACACCAAATTTGAGAGTCAGAGATAACTGGGTTTACTTTCAAGGTAGGGATAGTCTGTTGTCAAATTTAAGGGAACACCGATAAACAATATATGGCATAACATTTGCCACTTCCGAGGCTGCTTAGCAATAACATGCAGAGGCTGTGTGCCATGGTCTGGATACCTTGGCACAATCCATCGCGGAAACAACGACCGGCCTCCAAGCAAAGCGCCTAGCTGATGGACAGATCCGACATCCGTCTGACCAATGGAACAGGGCACGGAAATATCTAATGGAGTTGATCACATGCAGGAAGGTTCAGCAGGACATTCAGTCAAGAGAATTCCTCATCCGGAACCCAGGCCTAAATATCATAGAGGATACTTCGAATGAATTTTGGGCCAGGGATATGCCAGTAGCTATATGGAGGACACCCCCTGTTCAAGCCAGCAGACTGGTTTGTCTTCGGCCAGTCGATAAGAACGAACAATGATGTAGAAGGATGGCACCAGCGTATGAACAGGAAGGGCAAGACTACAGGAAAGGCCAAGCAGGACGTTCCTTGGGGTATTCCATGGACTCCTACACAACTGGGCATTACATTGCGAGTATCAACAGTCAAGCTGACGAACAGGCCAATGCAAGTGCAAGACATTGGGCAATATAGCTTGCCAACATGCCACCAGACAATGTTATGACACACACAACTGTTTTTCTTAGCACTGAGGAACGACGCCACGATTCGAAAGACGAAGAGTAAAAAAGATGCTCGCGACGCCATATTGTTGTCAATTCCAATATCAAAGAGAGCTGGGTTATTTCGGTTATTTCCTTGTATGAATTGCTTTTAATTCTTCTGAGCTTGCAATACTTAGATAGTTTCAACTTTATTTCACAACTTTGTGTAACAGCTTTGTTAAAATTCCAGTTTATCCCAATTAATTAACTATAAAGAGTAAGCATATTTGTAGCAGATGGCGTAGTTCCAGACCTTGCCAATGGTATGCTGCTGCATCCCCCTGGAATATATGCTATTAAAGAAACACTCAGCCCACGCAATTGCTTTATAAGTTCCCATCAAAACTTTATTTTTTGGCCTTCAGTCACAATAGGCAAAAATGTGCTTTAAGGACCTCAGTGACACAAAATTGAGATATATTCAAGCTGTTCATCACAAAGGCCATGTATCAACCACACGTAAAGGCCTTCTTAAGAAGAAGGCAAAATTAGACGCCTGCTCCTAATCATAAGTCAACCGATCAGATTATTGAGACAACAATTTGGAGCCATGAGCAGATTGAGGACTCTGCCAGGATCCCATGCAGGACGCCCAAAGGGTCATCACTTCAGTAGGGAATCTTTTGACCATGCCTGGCCTGGGGGAAAAAGGAGACTGGGCTCCGCTTGGCAAGAAACTTTCCATAAGTACGGTGGGCACATGCTAAAAAAAAAATGTCATCAGAGGTCAAAAATGTCTTTGTGAGACTTCTTGAACAGATTCAGAAAGAGACGAGTAGCTGAATGAACTTCCATAAGCTCATTGTTCAGAGGAGAGGGTAGCGGTCAGTCCCTCTCGTCTGGTTCGGGTGAATCAAGGGTCTCCCACAAAAAGACATCCCCAAAATACAGGTGAGACCCAAGAACTAAGTCCTTGGGGGAGGCAATGCTTTCAACTTTTTATCTGGCATAAGACATCTTCTCAAACTACTTCTCCTGTACTTCCAGGCCTCAAGGAGACTTCCAAATGCTACCATTGACAATCCACACACCAACCACAGACTATTTCCCCACTATCTGTTGATTGCGGATTGTTTGGAATTAAGTCCCTGTTGCTGGTGTACCTGCCGAACCCGCCCCATCCTACTCGTCCATGGATCCAGTGAACCTCCCAAGTCAGCCTTCTTTCATAAACTGCTGCGCTGCGCTGGCAGGACAGAACATTTATCTCAGCAGAACAGGTGTATCAGCAGGCCTACTTCAAAATTATCCACCATCACCCTTGGACAAGGATGAGACCTGGGGTTGCATATATCTGGACTTCGCAAGAGCGTTCGACAAAGTGCCCCACAGCAGGTTAAGGAACAGACATCAGAGTGAGTTTGACACCCCATCAGCACCAGTGTGGGCTATTTAGAGGCAAAAACAGACAGAATACAAGTGGAAGCCCGGTGGGGTCACGTCAGAGATCCCAAAGTTAATATCCTTGGACCTTTTTTATTCATCATTTATATTAATGACCTCCCAGAGGTGGCATCATCAGTCAAAATATTAACAGACGACACTAAACTCTTCAGAACTGTCCAATATCGGCCGATCAAATGACCTCCAAAATGATCTTTTTAAAAGCCCTTAATCACTCATGGTCCTGCAAATGCAACTGAAATTTAATGCTGACAAATGCAAAATAATTCACTACGGGAACAGGAATTGTGTAACTCCGTTGTTTTTGTTCATTTCTTCAGTTAGCTATTCCCAAGTTAAATTCTATAGACTTCCTCTGTTAACTATTCATTCAGAAGCTATATTTCATTAAACCAACATGTGGTTTTAAGCCAGGCAAAACACAAGTAACCGTAAGCACTCATATCAATTTTTCTTTGCAGAAATATTCATCTGTGTTTTCTGTGAATCAACAAATCCTAATCTCTCATAACGTGCATGGATTTCCTTCCCCAAACAATACATCCTCGTTCGTCTCCCATGGAATCTTGGGCCCTCATGTGTTTTGTGGAGAAGCCATGGCACTCTTATATTGAGTGAGTTTGCGGTTTACATCTCGTCAGCACCTGATTGGGCTATTTAGAGAAAAAAAAGTCCAGCGCAGAGCCACCAAACCAGTCCGATCCAATCCGACCAGAATGACAGTAAAAGAGTGAATCGCTAAATTTGTGTATACACATAATGTGCATTTAGTTATTATTGCATTCAAGCGTCAACATGAAGTTATATACTTCATTCCTGGGCATCTTCACCATATTTTGCCCCTCACAGAATGTGGCTGGGCTTCTAATTTATGGACTCAGTAGAATCACCACGCACAGCATTTGACATCATGACAAGATGCTATACAAGGTTCCAAAGCTTGTGATATATAGCCTACCACAATTCATGTAAGCTGCACCTTTACTGCCTAAAACGAGAACCAAAGTGATTTGAAAACACTCAATTTCTTGTGGACCGTCTCCACTACCGGAAAGGCCATGCAGGGAGTTCCTTGGGGTATTCCACGTTCTCCTACACAACTGACCATTACATTACGAGTATCAACAGTCAAGCCAATGAACAGGCAAATGCAAGTCCAAGACGTTTGGCAACACAGCTTGCCTACATGCCACCAGACAATGTTATGAGGCACACAGCTCTCTTTCTTTCACCAAGGAACAACTTCATCCTTTCTTACTGAGGGGCAAAGTTTTTGACAGCAAGGAAAAGGACAACACACATCCACAAGTCAAGCACGTCAAATGTAGTATAGGTCGATGTGCTACAACCAGAGAGCTGAAAGCAGTTTAATGAACAGCCTATTAAGTCCATCAGGGAACTCCTCAGAAAGGCAAAGGCAGTTTTTCAATGCCAAAATTGACTAATTTAGTCCATAAGTTAGAGGATGAAAATTGGCCTATGAAAAATGTTCCAGACATTGAGACCACCTTAAGTCCCAAAAATGCTCAAAACCTACTCACCGCACGGACAACTACCATGGTACAATGAAACATTGGTAAATGCCAGGTTGAACTCACTCACTAATCAAGTTCCTACTCTTACAGATGCCGACCAACAGCAAGATCCCATGGACTTCACTGTGTTTACCAACAAGAGAAGGAGGTCCTTCGTCTCCTCGGACTCTGTCCCTCCTGCTCCCAAGAAGACTACATCTTCTCCCTCCTCTACTCCACAGAGGATTCCCTCCTCCTCCTCCAACCCTGCCCCTGCCACTAACAAACTGCTTCCTTTGTTTGTAGAGATTACAGATCCCAAGACGGACCACGCGGCCATCCACAACCAGCTGATTGACCTCACCAGAAGCAGACGGAGGACTCCTGCTGGGTCACTCTTGGCCTATCCCAAGAGTGAAGAGGCCCGCAAGACTCTGCTTTCCTCCTCTTTTTCAGGCTTAAAAGTCAGAGAGACCAGAGGAGCCAACAGACCTGCAAGAACTTCCCGCGACTCTGCAACCAAACAGAGCAATCTGTAGTTGTCAGGAGAGTGGAGCAGAAGTACTCCGACGAAAATCTAACTACTGTTTGGCATGCCATCCACCCGGATATTCTCTGCTGCCAGACAGCAGCTCACCGGCAGCGTCCGCGCTCGGTGTGCTAACCAAGATCAGAAGGACCTGCTAATTAAAAATGGCCTTTCTTTTGCTTTTAGGAAACTCAAGGTGGTCGATTATCAACAACAGGGTCCCAAGCAGCGCTTCAAGTGCCAGGCCTTCGGACACACAGCTGCCAGCTGCTCTGCAGACTCCATCTGCGAGAACTGTTCCGGCCCTCACAAGCACAGCCACAAGGACTGCACAAAGAACCAGCCTTTTGATTTCTGCTTGGACTTTACAAAGGCACTAGAGCACAAAAATCACTGTGCTCATGTGGAAACTGCTCAATACATGCATTAGATATGTAGTTATTCCAAATTCCTGTAAGACCAGAGTCTTGCTTCCTATAATGAAAAACCCAACCCTTAATCCATCTGTGGCAAGTGACTATCGCCCAATTATGCTGTCGTCTGTAATTTCAAATCTCCTTGAGTACGCAATATTGGATCGCACTGCGCACGAGTTTAGCGACTGCCAATATGGCTTTGTTCAGGGTAGAGGCACAAATATGGCCATCGCTAGCAAATGATGTCATGAATTATAGTAACTAACACTCAAACCCTTACCATTTACCTTGTTCTGTTTTAGTATAAGGACGAGGGCTAGGGTGGGACTGTTGCCCCAATGTTTGCGGATCAAACCTGACTTTTTTTTGCAGGTGAGGTTGGTATATGAGAGTATGTGTGTAAAATTTCAGCTCATTCTATTAATATTTAAAGGTGGCACATTTCACTTGAAGTTTATAATGTAAATCCCAATTGGCGAGCACTGAAAAAAGGAGAAAAAAGCATGATTTTCCAAAAATGAGACTTAGAATCAATATTTTTCGACCATTCAAAAAACATGGGGGAGGGTTTTGGGAGGGCAGTTTAAATCCGGCATAATTTTGCATTTTCCACTTCTCATCTCTGCACAATGCCGTGCCCAATATGACGAAAATATGACGAAAATGACTCGAAAACGCCTAAATTTAGAGTTTTTTGCACCTTATAGTGGCCTACTTATATATATTATAGCAAAATGGATGTCAGTTCTGAACTGCCCTCCCAAAACCCTCCCCCATGGTTTTTGAATGGTCGAAAAATATTGATTCTAAGTCTCATTTTTGGAAAATCATGCTTTTTTCTCCTTTTTTCAGGGCTCGCCAATTGGGATTTACATTGTAAACTTCAAGTGAAATGTGCCACCTCTAAATATTAATAGAATGAGCTGAAATTTTACACACATACTCCCATACACCAACCTCACCTGCAAAAAAAAGTCAGGTTTGATCGCCTAAGATTTCCAAAATGTGGGGCGCCAGTCCCACCCTACCTTATAGTGGCCTACTTATATATATTATAGCAAAATGGATGTCAGTTCTGAACTGCCCTACCAAAACCCTCCCCCATGGTTTTTGAATGGTCGAAAAATATTGATTCTAAGTCTCATTTTTGGAAAATCATGCTTTTTTCTCCTTTTTTCAGGGCTCGCCAATTGGGATTTACATTGTAAACTTCAAGTGAAATGTGCCACCTCTAAATATTAATAGAATGAGCTGAAATTTTACACATACTCCCATACACCAACCTCACCTGCAAAAAAAAGTCAGGTTTGATCGCCTAAGATTTCCAAAATGTGGGGCGCCAGTCCCACCCTAACGAGGGCGTCCTTATACTTATAATTCCTATGCAACTGTCAGAAGGAATAACAAGATGTCAGAAAAATTTACGCTCCAAAAAGGTACGAGACAAGGTGGACAGACATATCTTTTATTTAACCTCATTTATGAAGACCTTATTAATGATCTCTCAAATGCTAGAGGAGGTATTGAAATTGGTGAGACCTCATACAATTCATTCTGCTATGCAGACGATAGTAGTAGAATTGTAACCGGTCTTCAGACCTTAATTGACTTTACAAACTCTCAAATTGCTATTAAAATGTGGGTCATCTTTTAATGCTAGTAAAACGTCCTGTATAATTTTTGGGAAATGTTATCTAATGTCGCCAACTAGGTGATAAATGTATCAGAGGAAAGAGACTACTTTGGTGCTACGCTGGCTAATAAATCCAACTGCCGTGTCTTAAAAAGAATACAGAAGTGCAGATGGGACTTCTATGCACTGCAAGGAGCTGGGATGTGTAAGAATGGAGTAGAGCCAAGGGTTGTCTCCTATCTTTGGAAAACAGCTCTACAACCAATTGCAAATGAATGATCTAATTTTACTCAAACAAATATAAATGAAATCAACAAAATTCAATCAAAATTTGATTCAACCGTCCAACATAGGCCCAGGTGACCCGGCAAGAGCTGGATTCGAAAACTGGGCCCAGCGATTGGCAGCCCAGCACGTTACCGCTTGACCAACCCTCCCCCCTCTTTCAAGAGGTCAAAAAACAGAAATGCACCAAGATTCAAAAGGTTCAAATACTTCCAGTGAATCTATTCCCACCCAAAAATCTCCCCCTTGAACAAAGAAATCTGCCAACAAGCACCCTAAAATGGAAGCCCTCATCATTGAATACACCCCTGGCACCTCCCGTCTCCAAGTCTTCTCGGAGATACAACAATACCTCAAATACGCCCGTACAACCCAAGCTGGCAGGATACAGCATTCAAAGAGGACCAGGCTACATTAGTCAGGAAGTTAAAGGCATTAATATTATTCTGAGGCATTTTCATAAGAGGTAGGTGGTACAAGACTTCAATCGAGCGATCAGAAAATAGAGTTTTCAGAACAGGGTTACCATGATCACTGGTTTTAGGGGTTTCTTGGATGTCAAGGGCAATCCTTTGCGAAGATTTTACAAGGACAGTGTGCATGTGAACGAGAGAGGCGCGTCCTGCTCACAGATACTACTGCCTTCTATATCAATGATAGGAGCCCTTCTGAAGTTCTAGGGAACTTTGACTAGGGGTGCTGGGGTCTATGGTGTTTGTCTTGTTTGTAATTGGGTGTATTTGCCGGTTTTCATATTACTTTTTGGGTATAAAGTTAAGCTGGTGTACGAGACAAGCTTGTGGTTCCGGGCAAGTATATCGTTTCATATTTTTTATTGGAGATAAAATACAAGATAGTCCTAAAAAAAAGAAGAGAAAACCTCTTTGCTGTCATCCTCAATGTCGATCCAGAGATTGATGCAGACCAGATAATACATCAGTTCAAATTCTCAGACACAGCTAGCACATTCAGGAAACAAAACCTAATCGCATCCTCCAAGGCCGAGCAGAAATGTACGACTCCAGTGACATGAGAATCCAGTCCGTACTAAAGCCGAGCGTCCTGCATACAAGCACTCGCCAATTACAACAGGAAAACATTACAGTCAGGGAAGGAGATTGCAGAGTCAGTCCAGGTGACCCAGTCAGAACAGGAATCGAACTCCAGATCCTGCAACAGGCAGCCCAGCCCACTACCAACTGAGCTGACCCTCCGACCAATACCTCTCTCACCTCTGAGAGATGCCAGCAACCAGGATGCACTCTGCAGTTCTCCAGAAGTCCACCAGGAATTAAGTATAGCTCTCAAGAAGCCAAGGCCCTCCTCCTCTAGACTGGACTTTCTTTCAATTTCAGAACTCTCAAGGTAGATGACTACATGCCCAAGATTGGACCATCCCAGTGCTACCGGTGCCAGTCCTTCGGCCACCTGGCCAGAGACTGCTCCAACCCCCAGAGATGCAAGAACTGCGGCGACTCCCACCAACATCAGGAATGCAAGACTCCCCACCAACATCAGGAATGCAAGACTCCCCAAGCCAGCAAGAAGTGCCAACTGCCAAGGAAACCACCCTTCTACTTTCAGAGGATGCCCTGCCTACCAAGAGGCCGCCAAAGACCACAAGGAGGATGCCCTCACCTCCATCTACAAGAGCATGACTCCAGCCCCCAGGATGGATGCACTCAGACTGGCAACTGTTCTCTCTGAGAGCATTGTTGCTTGTCTGGCTGCAGTCATCCTGGGCCTCGACCAGAAGTTCATCCATCAGAAGGTCTCCGGCGTCATATCCGCCGTCTTCAAGACCCTGGTAACACCAGCTGAGTCTCTGGTCTTTCTCTTCCTTAATTCCAATTTTCAATTTCCACATTTCAAAATAACATTCTCTAACACCAAATGATCACTACATGTAACCATGCTCTTCCCATTTCATTTCAGAATGCGCAGCCGTTCCATATGGACCACACAACATGACACCCATCTCCACAATGTCTCCCTCTCAATTTCAGCTCCAATGTCAGCCTCCTCAAGCCAATGACCTCCAGCCAACCTCTCTTTTCCTGAGGCCACGTCTGGGAGGCACTCATTGCAGCTCACTGCTGACATGGCTGCCTTCCATTTTCTGGTTTGTCACATTCCTATATACATGTTTCTCACATTCTTACAATTTTCCCATTCCTTTTGTCGGAGAGCCCATTTCAATATCATCTCGGATAATGCCTTGCCAGACAAGCCTCAAACAACTTCAAGCCCGCATCCTGGATCGCCCAGTGGCCTCCAGGACTTACACAATTCCCAAGCGGATGCGGAGGAATTCAAGAAGGATTCCTGATCATCTGGGGTCCAGCCCCCATTGCCCCCCAAGCTCACCTAATACTAATTCTACCATACTCGTCTCTTGCCAGCTGCTTTTTTTTTCCTTTTACTTTTTCTAGACAATGAGAGGCTACAACAAAGTGCATTCATCTAGACATGTTGCAGGGCCAACCATCTTAAGAGTCTAGCCCTGGTGACCCATGTAATTGAAGAGAATTTTACATCTTGATTAAGGGTGACAGCATGGTCAGAGGCTTGCTGTCCAACTTTAGGGAGTTCCCCCGATCTTTGGTAGAATCTTTGCCACTGCGGAGGTCAGTTACAAATGTTGCTATGTTTGTTTGAACTCTGTGCAGATTTCAAGATCATGAAAGACCCAACTGCATTGGAGGAAAAAGATTGGGAAACAATGGATTCAGTTTTGTGAATTCAGACTAAGCATGTCAGGACGTGAAAGTCTGGTAAGAATTGAACGTAGCTAAAAACCACGTCGAGAGCACTTTGTTTCGCACATTTCCACACCTCCTTTGTGGCCACCTCATGTAGTTCACAATTACAGTATTTCATTTCCCTAGTGCTTATACACTAAATCATACAACGGCTTACTAAAAGAAGGTTTAGGTGGTCTTCAGATCATTCGAAAAGAAAAAGGACTTGGATGCCACGCCATTCCTCATAGGCAACTGCCCAACCAGAATGCTAATTCGGACATGAGGACAAAGCAGTCAGAGGAAAGACAATCGAAACTGGACGGCAGCCCAGCTGACCAGGCAGCCCAGCTGACCAAGCAGCGCCCAGCAATCTTATAAACTGCAGACCCTGCAACGGGCAGCCCAGTGCACTACAAAGTGGGCTGACCCTCCCCCCTGCAGCAATATGAAGGTTAAAACAACTTACAATTCAATTACAATCATCCGACACACACAGCTGCAAGTGAATTTGAAGGGAAAGATGATAGCACAGTCCACCTTGTGATCCCATGGATGAGAAAGCTACAAGTCAATGGTGAGGCCAATGATGACCGACTTCCCAGAAATCCAAATGATCAAGCAATGCAACCATGTTCAGTACCCATGTCAACCAAAGTAACACATCAAGACATTGAACAAAATAGAAAAATCAACAGTATACTTAAAAGCCAAGGCAAGCACACGCATCGATTAGACAGAATAAAGACAACTCTAATGAAAGACGATCTGGCAAGTGACGGATACCACATAACGGAACAAGGAGCATAGAAGATTGCGATAAAAGACTGCTCAGCAGTCACAGAATTTGCTACAGATCATAAGGATCAGCTTCCCTTGAAATGTTTAAAGACTACCAAAATCTTGGATGACGACCCAGCAACGAAAGTGACAAGCCGATTACATGAAATCAGTAATTTTGCTAATGACTGATGATTGCGATGAACAACTTTCCCTGACACACTATAATATGAAAGTGTTGCCCATTACTAATGAGCTCAATCAAATGGTTGACCCAAATTGGCATACTACTCTGCATGCAGAAACATGTGAAAATGGACACCTTGCATGAATGTATTTTATATGAAGGCAAACAGTCAAAAGTTGGTTTCTGTGATCATCTTGTTTCTCATTACTCCAATACCCTTGCTGGCCTCGGATACAGTTGATCATAGAGAAATGTTTGAAGTCACTCGATCGCTGTCTGGTATGTCGCAATAAGTCTGGTATGAATTTGGATAGGGCGCCGTTGCATCCCATCGTGTCCAGCCAACCTATGGAAATTGTACAACTCAATTTTGGTCCTTACTGACCACATTACCCGATTTGCAATGGCTATTCGTGCCCAAAATCAGACTGCACTAACTACTGCTGAGGTTTTAGTTGAGTTGTATGTCCAACATCATGGTTTGCCGTTGCGGTTACATAGTGATATGGGTCCTTGTTTTGAGTCAAAGGTGATTTCGGAGTTGTGTCAGCTGTTGGGTATGGAGCGTTCTCATACAACGCCCTATCACCTAATGGGCAATGGCTAGCGTGAACGCATGAATCGTACTCTTATTGGCATGCTAGGCACTCTTCCAGCCGAGAAGAAGTCTCAGTGGAAGGACTGTGCTCTAAATGGTGCGTGCCTATTATTTTACAAAACATGCATCCACTGGCTTTGCCCGTTAGAGTTGATGTTCAGTAGGAAACCTCGGACTCCTCTTGACCTAGTTTTAACTGTCAATGAACACTGTGGAGGCCTGCCTATTACAAGGACCACAATGGAAATAAGACTGTCTTTTCTTGTGCAATCCTTGCATTTATCATGGATTATCACATCAAATCCTATAACATCAAATAAAGTTCCATTAAGATCCCATCAGGGAGGACAACAAACAAGTCAAATATTCTTCTATTTCTTCCAGAGCCAAGCACCAAGGCGACCACGGCAACTAATTCTAATTCTTCTATTTCAAAAAAGCCATGCTGCTAATTACAAGGCTTCCCTTTCAAATGTTAAATAACCTAGACAATGTTCATTATAGTAAATTCTTTGAAAGAAGAGACTATAATGGGCTCAGAGGACATTGTGACACTCTTAAAGTGAACCGCTCTTGCTTAAATGTCAGATAATACTTTTTTAGTAACAGAGTTGTTACATAATGAAACAGATTACCTGGCCACATTGTCAATTCATAGTAGTGTAAATAATTTTTAAAATAACTACGACAGTTTTTATTTTGGTTTTTAGTTGTAACACTATCATATTAATACATGTTTCAACCTTGTCATTTGTTTTTATTTATGTCAAATAGAGCTTTTTTTATAGATATCGATTGTATGCTCTTATTGTACATTTGTACAAATACATATTCAGACACTGGGGATGTCACCACTATCAATCATCCTTTCATCTCAAATCCCAGCCCCACTCCAGCAATCAGCTTGTCCTAACGTATATGGAGGGCTTTCAAAGTTGTTATCGCGTGTAATTTTCATGCAATAGAAATTTTTCAGATTTCCGTGTAGGATTCAAAGAGGTTACATGCAATTTTGGTCATATCAGAGAATTTAACCAGATGTAATACAAATATCGCTGGGTTCTCATGTTGAACAAACAGACAGCTATTAGCAATTTTGACCATACAGAGAGAGATCACTTCAGTGCGAGGACAGCCTGGGGGATGTTAAACCTCGGCCTCAGCCTTGACTCCAGGGCCATTCTCCATTTTATTGCTTCTTGGACCTGGTCTTGGTCCTTTGTTGCAAACAGGGCCCTAGCCCACATTAGGATTTTTTCCATGTGGTTTAGGCCCTTGTGATCATGACCCCTTGCCCAGAAACCGTTGTTCGTATTCTCCACGAGGTTAAAGAGCATGTTAGAGGTCAAGAAGTCTTTTAATCTACCATTCTTCTCAACTTTACTCAGAGTGATCAATTTCATCAAATCTATCTTGATTTTCATCCCAGCACCTCAGGTATCCCAAGGTACTAGGCGGCAAGATTCTTAGCTTGTCTGCCAGATTTAGCTATACTGATTCTCTTGGCTATGAGTGTGTTGCCCATGAAAATGGCTTTCAAAAATTGATAGGCCTTTTAAAATTGATAGGCCTTTTAAAATTGATAGGCCTTTTAAAATTGATAGGCCTTTTAAAATTGATAGGCCTTTTAAAATTGATAGGCCTTTTCCGAAGAGTCAAAACTAAGGCCGAAGACCTCAACATCCAAGGCTGCGAAATTGGACAGCTGGCCTAGGGGCACTTGCAGTGGCGTAACTGGGCGGTCTCGAATGGGGGGGCACCTGGGGGGGCACGCGATTCTCTGGGGGGGCACCCACTACACTAATTGTATATTTTAGCTGGAGTTGGAAAGTTCATATGGGGGGGCACCTGGGGGGGCACAGGTCCAATATGGGGGGCACGTGCCCCCCCCTGCCCCCCCATAGGTACGCCACTGGGCACTTGAGGCATTCAGACCCGGGTTGCTCAAGCTACCCTTAACCTCATTTACTCTCATGTACTATTCCCTCAAGATCAGCCTACGTTGATTATAATTTAAGGTTGCTCAAGCTGCCCTTCCAATTTCAGTGTTAATGATTAAACTGTGTCTACACTGTACCATATACTTGAACTCTAGGCCCCCTATTTATGTGGTCACCTCGAACCTCAACTTCATTGCTAACCTGAACTTTTGCGGTCACTATCACCCAAAATTGTTTATCACTTGTGTTTTTGAGGTCATCCCGAACAAAAATATAACAAAATAGAATATATGAAAACTTATGCGCAATTACCATATTGGTATTGGTATAGGGAGGCTGCAGTTGCTTTCATAATCATGAGTGCACTTCTTTGTTTACCAATGACTTTAACAAGAGTTATGCGAGAATATAAAATTAAATACCACCGAAGTCATCTGGAGTTTCTGATCAATCATAATCGTGTGATGGATAAATACGCACTACGAGAGTGAGTGAGTTTGTGTTTTACGCCCAATCAGCACCAGTGTGGGCTATTTAGAGGTACCATAATTATGCACCACAAGAAAGCAAAGGGAAAAGACGCTATGGAGGGAGACGATGTGGAGGGAGACTCAGGACTAAGAAAAGGAGAAAACCAAACTGGATAGGACAAATACTGCTAGGTGTTGTACTTCCCCTATCTACACCTTGAATCTTGAACATTTCCCTTCTAATTTATGTACTAATATTCGCGCAGCGAAATGGCCGCAGGCCGTTTCGCGAAGCGAATTGAGCACAAGAGAAGACTCAGAAATCTCTGCAGTGATGCTCTCAACATCAACAGTCCACAGTAGGAAATTAGGTCAATTGGGTCCAGCTTCTTATCAATGGTTTAGTTTCGTATTTAACAAAACATAACATATTCATCTTCAAAAGTATCATAAAAATTCAATTTTCTCCATCAATATACCCTGTCCTTGTAATTTTTGTGGTATAGTTAATTATGAACCTTTAAAAGCTAAATTAAATCATTTAACACATGATTCATTTAATTTCAAAACAGACAGCAAGAAACATAACAAAATTTAAGTAGCATAATCTTTATTAGCTGATGATTATGTAACAGTGAGCAATTAAGGTCCATGCATCTCTTGTTATTGTTTTTTTAATTAATGTTATACCATTATGTAATATCAACAATCTAACATAGACTTGAATTTGGAAGCTTTCAATGTTGTTTACTTCTTTACCATTTAGCATATCTATCAATCTCATTTATCTATTTAATATTATCTATCTATCTATCTATCTATCTATCTATCTATCTATCTATCTATCTATCTATCTACCTACCTATCCATCTATAATCTCTTTATCTTTCTATTGTATTATTTATCTATTTCATTTTTCTATTCTACATTTCTCTGTCTTTCGATATATCTGTCTTTCTAGTTTTTTCAGTTACATAACTGCTCTTCATGCATACATTGAATATGAAATGAAAATGAAAGTTATAGCAACGCTATAAGTCCTACAAAAACTTTTAAGTGCTGCGCGAATTTCATGGCTGTGCCATTTACATATTAGTCTGTAAATTAAGCCAGTTTGAATTACGTGCTAAGTTCCGATTGTACAGAACTTGGTGATAAATACTCATTGACAAATTAATCATGCAGTGCAAAACTTGCACTGCAAATACATAATAGGACATACAAGATGAAACAGTCAACTGAAAACAACATTCACTCATCAAAACAAGTTCATGCATTTTGTTACCAGTGATCTTCATTCCTCCTCCGCGGTTGAACTGAATTGATCGTGCACATCTTGACGCTTGAGGTTCGCTTCCGAATAAATTCCGATTTACTTCAGTTTCCATTGTGACGCTTCGTATTGCAAGGCGTGCCGGATCTCTGGGTTGGGATGCACAAGGCAGAATCTAGTTGCTCTTGGTTTCGCCAGAAAGGGAGTTGTCCTGTTATCGGCGGTTGAGCAAGTCGAAAGAGTTGAGAAACTGCAAAGTAAAGAACAGTAAATTTATCAATATGTCCAAAAGCAGAAAGCAGTTACATCAAACGAATATACTTAATTTTAATCAAGTATAGGTACCTTATTTACAAAGAACACTTTTTTAATAAATTTTACCAGAATTCATAAATTCTCAATACAAAAATTTAATAAGCAAATAGATGCATAATTCATATTCAAATTTAAATGACCAAAAAAAATCAGATATCCTACGTATGTCATATAATTCTTATTTCAGTCAAGCAATTGCCAGACAGTCACCATTTCTGTTAGCCTCACTTTTGATATAGGAGTAATGTGACCTCAATGTAATAATTCAAAAATATCATAAATAGAAGAAAACCATAACCATCATTTGGTACAAACATGGAAGGCCAAAAGAAGAGGGAACTCCAGGAGAAGTTGATCCAGGACTCATCAACAAGACTGGTCTTTGTGCGGAGGGGCATGCTGAGCCACACGAGAGGATCACGGGGGAGTGGAGTCTGTGGTGCTGGCCCAAGTTCCACAGTGGGGAGACTCAGCAATTCATGACTTTCTGTTTCTGCCACCAGAGCTCTTGGGGGATTGTGATCACCAACTACAACACACAAAAGAGCACAATTATATTACAATATAATCAAACATTTCGAGGAGCAATTAGAGAAATCACAATAAACTACATAAAGCATCAAATTCTCAGTACAAGTAGCAATCTCTTAATTCAAGTTAATTTAATTGCAAGCATCTTGCACTTCACTTTCAGTAAGAAAAAGCCAAACCCAGAGACTTGTTATTTAGATAATCAAACTACCCAATTTGATCAATGTATAAGCAAATGTTAATGAAATTACGACAATCGCAAAACAATACATCATGTTGAAAGTTTGCATGAAAAAATTACTATTATTACTCCCTGTACCCAATATTAGTTGAAGAGAAGAGCGGGGAAATGCAGAGGCTTGAAGTGGATCTTTCCCTTTTGTGGATGTCCCCGTAATTGAAATTGGAAGCCAGGAGAGGCTGAATGATCGCAGCTGCACTGGGATGGCCATGGCCTGGTGCAGATCTATCTTTCCCTGAAGTACACAACAGCATTGCCATTTTGTCCGAAAAGGAACAGTCGAGCATTTCAGAAGATACTCCAGAATGACGAGTGTCCCTGAAAATTGAAAGAACAAAATTAACTTATTAAATAAAAAAAAAGAAAATCAGTTAATATTAAATTGCATTTTCATTTAGCATTTGAAATATAAATAGTTCATAACCAAAACACTCATGAGAATTTGTCAGCTTCTGAGGTCATGGATTAAATAGGAGCTCAATAAGACAAATATGAACATTATGAACCGACAAAGGTTGTTGAAAAGTTTAATCAAAGCAAATTAATTCATCTATTGAGTATGAACAAAAATGACTCCTGTTTAAGCTGTCAGCAATATAAATTATCAATTGAAGTGAAATGAATTTGAAGTCACAAACTCTTTACCAGATCACTCCTGTCAGAAATAGCTATTTTGCATAACTGCTGAAGTAAAGTAGCAACTGTTAGGTGAAGTTCCAGGTCTAAAAATTATTAAAACAATGTATAAGAGGGCAGAAAATTTATAATATAAATGGCTACAGCAGCCCTGGTTATAAGTGAAGTTGAAACTGAACATAATATCTGAATGTTACTCAATCAACATGAAAATCTAAATAATTATTATAATCATTTGAAAACTAATTTGGACTATTCTAAAATTAAGATAATTACTTTGAAATTCTATATATTTTTTGGCATTTCGAGTATTTAAAATTATTATCATAACAGTGCTGAGACTGGTACATACTCTTGACTAAAGTCTCTTGTATAATATTTAATTAACTAAGAAACACCAATGAATATAAAATATTACTTACTACTGAAGCTGAAGTCTGGAGCCAGATGAATTCCAGGAGTTCCCAGTTTGGAGTCTTGACAGGTAATGTCAGGTGAGAAGCACCAAGGAACACTAAGCCGCTTTCACACCTCTCTGAATAGATGACAAATCTACGCGGTTCACAGTTCCTCCTCAAGTGTTTCCAACAGGAGCATTAGCAGCGATTTGGTTGAGTGAGCGTGATATCTCCAGCTTCTGTGTGGAGGAGGTTCAATTGGACCATCATACTGAGCCTCTGTTCAAGAAAGAGATGAAACCAATAGCACTGGCACTGCAATCAAATCAAAAATAAATTTGTTATGAAATACATAAATGACTAAATAAAATTTACATTTCTTATAATATACGTTTTAAATTTTCTATCTGCCGAATTATATAGATTTTTATGGCTGACCATGGCCAAAATTTATTGGTAAAGGGTGCAGTGATAAGGCTTTAGGTCATTTACATATGCACCAGCTAGGCTCAGTAAGATGGAAAGATGGATGGATGGATGATTGGGGTTTTACATCCTCCATTGTCCTGTATTTATGCACTTTTTTTATGAACTTCGTAGGCTAATTAGGACAGGAGGAAGACCTGACAATGAACACGTTGCCACTGAGCTGACCCTCCCCCTAAGGCTGCTTATTAATAATAGGACAAGTACATATTGTCTGTACAATGGTAATGAGGCACTGCACCATTGGCAGAGGATGAAAACATCCAAATGGGTTGGCCTGACCGCATATCAAACCCAGCAGCAAGAGGTCAGCAGCTCAGTGCGCTACCACTGAGCTGTAGATGGAGTAACTGAGCTGGGCCAAGCTTTCTAACGTCAAGTTATAATTTAACTGATGTAAGCGCTTAAAATTCTTAGGAGCTTATATTTAATGATTTTCAGAGTACAGAGGGCAGAACATCATTCAGATGCCCAGTGCTCCAAGTTTCCCAATCATACATAGTATACCACTGAGCCAGCCCTCCCACCCACCATCCGACCTAAGAGTAACTAAATTGGAAATGACAAGCAAAAATAACAAACGGTTTTTTTAACAGAGATACAAAAACTCAAGGATTGAAAGGAAGGTGTTGTGCACTGGACGGCGGACGCAGCTAGGAAAGATTGATGCGAATAGGTCTACTTATCAAGTATTTTCATACACTACAGCCATTTGGCAAAAATGTACATAACTTGAACGTATACATCACAAGATTTTCAATACTTGGGTGCTACAACCTTGAAAAGTAGGTCAAGATGATCAAAAGCCATACTCAATAGATTGCCGTGGTGAATGATTCCTTCCAGTATTTAACATGTCTAGGACATTCTAACATAGATCATAAAAAAAATCTTCCCATAGTCATAGAACGGTGAAAAAATATTGATTCTAGTTCTTTTCTTATTTTTCTGAAGATCATTAAGAGAAAACCTGTTGAAAATTAGTAAAATTCAATCAAATTACAGGTCTTTCTTACCATAGTCACATAGCATAGTGCCCTCAAGTCCGCCTTCGAAGAAAGAGTTCCTGTTTTGGGTTCGTGTTTCGGGTCCTTGTTTCGGGTCCTTGTTTTGGGTCCTTGTTTTCGGGCAGACCAATGTCATCAGGCCAACCTCCAAGACAATGACAGAAATTGACAGAATTATAATCATATTAGAATTGACCAATATTGCATTAAAACAGGAAAACAGAAAAAGACTTGTTACAAGTGGAATTGACAACAGACTGTCACTTCAGCAAAAGTTGTTTCTAAATTTTCATTGCATAAACTTACTGTGACCATATTGTGGTCTATCTTGACCATCCCAAATTTTTGTCTATCTGTAGAATTTGATGACTAAGACTATGACACTTTCTTCCGAGGAAAGGGTCCCAATATTCAGCTTCTGCAAACACAAACAGGCAAAATATAATATTAATATTCTAACAGGCTAAATAGACGAAGAGGATGGATGATTGGGGCTTCACGTCCTCTACTTATGCACTTGCTAGGCTTATTAGGACAGGAGTAGGATACAATGAAGATCCTAAGAGAAAGATGACAGAAACTACCGTCCAATGCAAGTTCAGAAGACTCAACCAGAGCAGGAATCAAACCTGGGACCCAGCAATAAGCACTCAGGTGTGCTACAAACTGAGCTAACCCTTTCGCACAAAGAAGCAGCAAATAGTCAAAATTGCACGACCATCCCTCTGCTGTATGTGTATCACCGCACAGCATAAACAAGGAAAAAAGTCATTCATAATCTGCATTAGTCAACTTTGAAGTGGATCAAGAGTCACATTCTGACACGATCTACTTCACAAGTTGACTTCTGCAATTCACACCCCAGCTGCTATACGCAATACCAGTAAGTATTTTTGTCCTTGGAAAAGCACTGCAGTATTTATTAAGTACGACATAAATATTGACTCGCAAAGTTTTAACGTTTTTGCTCAAATTAATAAACAGTTTAAGGTCCTTTATTCATGGAATCTCTAGGCAAATTAAGACTTGTGGAGGACTCAACAATGAGGTGAAGGCTGATTGAAACTGCTGTCCATCATAAGTCCAGGAGACCCAGCCACAGTGGGAATCTGACCCTGGTCTCTTGACCGAGGGATTGGCAGCCTGGTGCGCCACCAACTTAGCTGAGCCTCCCCACTATTCATTTTGGCCAGGTCAGTATATTGTTGATGCACAATATGGGCTAACGCCAGCAACCAGACCATTTAATAGATTGTCCTTCAACTTTAACTTATTACCAACCTTTTCCAAATTGTGTAGTGAAGCTCTGAGCAGCTGGTTGCCACTTTTGGCCATCCATTGCAATCCACAACTTAAGAGACCAAGAGAATGGAGTCATTTGCTCATAGGACCATTGTACAAATGAACTTTCTGATCTCTGAAAATTAAAAAGTTTATTAGGTATGATATCAACGAAGGGAAATATGTCAAGAGTTACATAATTATATACCTATCAGAATCACCTTTTTGGCATTTTATTGGAAGACTCTCCAGTATTGAACCTTTCACCATTCCAATCTAGTCCAGTACATTGCACTCTTCTTGTGATAATTAATCTCCCTGCACAATTGACCTCAGGCAAATCAGTAGAGCAATATTAAATTTTCTCCAAAGAACTCTGTCACATTTATGGATTAAATCTATGAGAAATCTTCAGCAATACAGCGATCTTCTGGCTTCATGATAGTCCCCAAAGTCTTTATTACCATGGTGCAATAGCACACACAGTTCTAAGACATTGTGACCCTTTAGTATTTTCAAAATAATTGAAATTGATGACATCACATTATCCATTTTCATAAATATTGAGCAAGTTAACAATATCTGACAATGCTGATGATGTCACAAAGCTGATCGCACCCCAAGACAGCATACCCTTTTTAAGCTCGTAAAAATTAGAAAACCTTTTGTTAACTGAAAGTCAACCAAAACAGATAAGTTTATAAAATCTCATTCAATGCCAAATTTTAATTTCATCCTGGCATACCAAAAGACACATACTATCACAATACAGGCCTCCCAGGCAAACTTGACGTAAACATAGGAGTTTTTTTGTCAATTATAGGACATTTGTAGGTTTAAGTACGCAGTCGGAAAAAAGTTAAGCAAAATAATTCCAATTCATGTCGCTCACGAATCACATGCCGGTGAGAAATGGATATTTTGGTTCAATGCATAAATTTCAACAAGTATCCAATAAAAATGTCATTATTCAACTGCCAGACAAGTTCTTCAGATTGGCAATCTTCGATAAAACTAGAATCAACCATCTCCAGTGTGCTAATTCTTTTTCTTTTGAAATTGTTTTCAATATAGGATCCCATTAAAAATATAGGAATTATAGGACATATTGGATGTTTGGGAGCCCAGCAAAAACATATAAATGCACTGAATGATTGGAGCTCCATCTAGTATTGACAATCAAGGAACTAAGGAATTATTAATGTAACCATAGCAACATCATAAAAACCAACCTTCCCGAGAACTTTTAGATTTATCTTCCTTTTCTTCTTTTCCTGTGCAATTGCAAGTTTCTTCAAGAGTTCCTTTGTAAATCCTCATACGCTTGGGCCATGGCATGTTCAATGGCTTCCTATGCTCTAAAAATGTTTAAAAAGTTCTGATTAGAATGAATACCAACAAAATTTAACTGTTCTCTTCACTCAGTCTTGAGGTACGTGTATCAACTGCTTCAATCATGGTCTGTGTCTAAATAATGTACGTTACAACTGCAAATTGTTATTTTTACATTGATTGTTCCAAGGAAACAACTGATCGAATGTGAAGACCGCTAAATTTGTGTGCAACACATTAAATATAAATATAAACATTTTAAAAAATTGCAGCAGAAAACTGGAGGATACGACACAAATTTCTCTTCACTTCAATCATTCTTTAGTTCTAAAACTGGATTTTTAATTGGATTTCAAAAGTTTTTACGTTATCACTTTTTTTTGTATGATAGGTCGTAAATAAGAGCAGTAGCCATTAGGCATTTTTGTATGCAATCTGCAAGGTTAAAATCCTGGTGAGCAGTGAAAATCGATAACAGAGATGCCATAACGCCATTTTAGGGTTATAAAATAGCTTCTAGGAGCTAATGATCTTGTATGCGAAAAATTACAATAAATAATCATTGAATGTGAAATCATGAATTTTCATTTACCACCTACCTTTGTTACTATTATTCACACAATTGCTCTGTTCCTCTATACTGTTTGACCATGACAGACGCAGGGTCATGGTTTGCATGTTCAGTGGCAGCGGACCTTTGTATTCAACTTCCATGGTGAGAATTGACTGAAAAAGACAATTGAGGGAATAAGTATGTTGGAGACTCAATTAGAACATTATCCTGAGGAGAACTGAGTCACAAGAAAAGCCAGGAAAATTAAAGTCATTCTGTTATGCCATTTTTGTATCAAGCTGGGAGGTTAAATCTAAGCAACACTGCATTAAAGATTAAATTGCATACCAGTCTTAGCAAAATAGAATGCATTCAAATATCACACACCAGGCAAGCCAACTTCAGTGTACCGCAAGTAACTGAATTATCATTTTAGAAGGTACTTAATCGTTTTATATATTTAAACTGAAAATCAATAGATCCGTACTTACCACTTTTTCAGGTGTGCTTGTGGAACTGGGATTGGGTGCGGCTCTTCTTTGGTTTTGGGATTCTCCAGAATCAAGACGGCCAAAGCCCTGGTATGGCAGAGACAAGCAATTCAATTAATCACCAGTCACCAGACTCATCACACTAGAGAAGATCATGTAAACATTAAATTTTAAAGTTGGGCATGCAATTTTGAAAGGCACTTCTGTAGGAACCAAACACTTCAAGAATGAATTTTATGAAATTTTGTCGAAATTTAAATCCATACCAATGCACACAAACGCAATAAAATTCATGCGATTTTCAATCCAGCAACACAAAGAATATTTACCATGGATAGAATCCAAAGAATAGGAGACATTTGACAATTTACAGTCTCTTCACAATTAAAGACTTGCTGGTCTTACACTTGAATAAAAAGGTGTCTGAAGCAAACTACCAATCTCTCAGTGGAGGAAAATTTAGGATCAACGGACAAAGCCTTGAAATTGATTAAAAAAGGTAAGGGAAATTATTAATTAATTTAATTTATTAACACGGGTAGCCAAGCTACCCAGGCGAAGTTCCACTATAAATGGGCACAACATTCATTGTCTGTGCAATACTGGAAGAACTCTGTGACACAAATCGCTAAAGGACTAAGTTTAAATGTATAGAGAGACAACTTAACATTGAATACAGACATCAGTGTATATAAAATAAAGTGAGAGCACAAACAAACAATACTTACGCGTATATTGTGGATGTCCATCATTGGGGTGATCAGTACCTCAGGCCCTTGCATTGTGTGCAGTGCTGGAGTTACATCAACCTCTTTCAATGATAAATCTTGATAAACCTGGAAAAACAAAGTCCAACTTTTTTTATAATTATGATACAGTGAGTGCTAATAAACATGAAAAATGCTCACTTGTCTCTCCACACATTGGAAATGAGTTTGGTTGAGTTTTGGCTGAGTTGCGGAATATTGTTTAGTCCCGTTTGGAAACTTCATTTCTTTGGATTCGAAATCAGATATCCTTCTGACAGCCTCTATCAATAAATTGTTTCAATTTGTGGCTTAGGAACTAGAAGCTTAGCATTTACATCGCTGTGCTGATTTAGTGACTTCTACAGTAGGACAGACCACCCATTAATGACCAGATATGCATGTACAAGGGTTGTCCAAAAAGTTGTGACCAATTTTTCACTGAATAAATTTCATGTATTTTACTATCTATTCTGAAGAAACAGAACTGTCAGAAGTATTAAGTTACTTTTCCGTGATGATGGTTATGAATTGTCAGTGCACCCATTGTTGCAAAATTTCGCAGACAAAATTCAATAAATTACCTGGTTTATAGTCATAGAATTTACAGTATAATAGACAAGTTTGAGAAACTGTCAAGCTGCCAAATAATATTTTTCATGATCAACCATGGTATATTTAAAGTAAATCCTATAAATCTTTTGCAACCCCATACACTAGGATTAGGGCTTAAAAACTAGAGCTGCGCTGGGTGCACTGACCTTATGTTTCCACGGCAACAGAAAAGTAATTTATACTATTGCAACATGTACCATATTTTCAAACTACCAGAATGTCATGCAGCTGCTTCAACTGGTGAGATCTTTTGGGACACCCCCTCGCACTTCCCACAATAAATAAGTAAAACAGAATAATACAATGGGTGCAACCAATAACAATTGTGCATTTCAATTTTCCATAAGCACTTGCTAATTACCAGACACAGAATTCATGCACCGCCAGGCCACCTTGAGCCAGACCAAACTGAGAAATACACCAGTGACGTAACTGGATACCAGAGACCATTAGCTGATGACATAGCAGCTATGAACTGCAAAAACAACTGAATGCATGCATGCTGTAAATCTTCAAAAACAAAAAACTGAAATAAAATAGTGTCAATACAGGACATTAATTATCTCACTTACTGTAACAGCAAGACCAGGAAAAAATCCGACGATGCCAACTTCATTCAAGAGATTGTGAGGTGCCTTGGGCGAGGTCCACCAGTTAAGTTACCTTCAGAAAGTGGAATAGTCTCCAAGAGGGCGACTCCTGCAGCCATGATGGCAGTATGGTGACTCCTGCAGTCGTGATGGAAGTATCGTGATGGCATCGGGACCTGTTTCTTGGTGAAGCACATCAGCTGAGAATGCATCAGACTCACTTCGTAAGCCACAAAAAGCACAAGCTCTTTGTTGATGCCAAGTTCCGGATCAGCATGACTTTGGTGCAATGTGTATCATGAAGTTCAGCTTCGTCTGCAAGAAAGCAGGAACATAAGACAATTAAATCATTGTGCCAAAAGAACTGAATTATGACACACAAGACAATAATAATGCAACTGAGGTTTAACTCACTGAAATCTAGTGCCATATTTAAAATTGGGGTAATTTCTATTTATTTAGTGTAATTAATAAGCGCAACTTTATGAGATTTCATGTTTATTGAAACATTTTTGGAAAGTGTCCCACTGAAAGCATAGAAGTGAAATTGTCAATGATATGAACATCTGAATAATTAGATGGTTGTAGTCTTTCTAAATAAATAACTGAATGATGTTCGGATAATTCCAAATAAATAAAGAAGTTGTTTTAATGGGCTAATGAGCAGTTCCAGAAAGCATGTAGGAGTCAAATAAAAGCAATTCAAGAGGTAACATAAAATGAGTGAGAAAATTATCCATATTATCCAATTTTCAATTGTGTTGTACTATTTATGGTACAACACAATTGAAAAAATAAATAGTAACAAATGACCATAAGGAAATTATTTGTACAATTTTTAACAAAATAATTATATAGAAAGTTTCCATTTCCAAATTTTGAGACGGCCAGTGAACCTCTGCTACATCGTGGGGCTAAGCCATAAAAATATCTGGTAAATGTGCTTTTCAAAGACCTTTCGCATAATTTATATTTCCTGCAGGATTGCACTTTTTGAGATTTATGAAGCAGACCCAAGATTTATGAATCATAACAAACTGCTCACACTTATACACGCACACCTCTTAAAATAGAAAGACCTTGTAAACTACTCAAGAGATTCTTTGTAACCATGCGAGCCTACTTACTAACTGCTCGGCCAAAGATTTTGAATTGATGGATGGATGATTGGGGCTTTACGTCCTGTATTTATGCACTTGGTAACTAGAAAAGCACATGGAATGCGCACCTCCAGAGCTGGATAGTTGGGTTGGCCCCGGCCCCCCTAGTCCAATGTTGTGTTAGGGCAACGGAAAGATCCTGGACATGATGCAGGACATCCCCGAATGAATATGAGTCATAGAGAGGTTAAAAGAGCAAGATAGCGTAGGGCAAGACAAAAAGCAACTGCATTGGCTACATGCTCCTGCTAGAAGACAATTGCAGTTGCTGAGTACAACCTGGAAGGCATAATACCTGAAAACGCCAGGGTCAGCCAATGGCAGCAAATCATGTATTTCTCGGGCTCAACCAATATTCTGTCACTCGTATATTCCTTGTGGTTTTTCTGTATGATATAGAATTGTGCAGTGTGCATAATTGTATAAATGTAAATTTATATGAACCATTTGTGGTGAGAAGCATCGTAAGGATTTCAGGGCCGTAGCCTGCAGGGGGCGAAAAATTTAACACAAAATATAAATATGATGATGATGATGATGAATCATTTGCACTGAAACCTGCCAGTCTAATTATCCCCCCTGTGCTAGTCTAATGATTGACTCAAAGGCAAACATAAAACCAAGTCCAGTCAGCTGAGTTTGTCAGCTGTCAAAAGTCAGGTCAGTTTGTCAGCTGTCAGAAGTCACAAAACTGAGCAATGAAGTGACCACCTCACTGGCTGTACTTACATAAATTAAGCTTCACAGATATATTCCATGGTCTATGGGGAGGTGACATAAGGTGAATTGGACCTTATGGCCAGAATATTGTGAGATAATAATTTATCTCACAATAGTGAATACAACACAACACTGCACACCTGCATGCAGAAGGTTGCCCATGCTAATCCAGGGTGCCAAGCACATGGTGGCTATATTTAGCACACCCGCAGGATCCAACCAATCACATTGTAGTATTGCGATATGACGTCATGGGACTCCCCAATAGAGCGCTCTGATTGGCCAATAGAGACAGGAAGAGGCAGTCCTAGTGAACTGAGCAAGAAGGACAAGATGGCATGGCAGCCTGCACTGCTGGAAGTTGTCATGAATTATGCCACAGTGTGGCTTTTTAATGTCTTTATCAAGCAATGTTGGATTATATTTTATAAAATAAAGATGAAAAGCAAAGATTCAGAGGATATTTGGGGTTTGTAATCGTGTTTAGACCCCGGAGCCGTCGACAAAAGCCGCCGCCGTCAGTCAATGCATGGAAAAGTCAAGTCGAGTCATTGACAATCCAAGCCGTCAGTGATGAGTTAGTCAGCCGCCGCCGACTTTTGTACCCCAGCATGTTTGGTATCGTTGGATTTGTCTTGAAAAGACGATTCCAATGGTACCAAAATTGTCAAAATTGGACGACTCTGGCCCGAACTAGACCATGTTGTTTGCTTTTTAAGACAGAATATTTCTGTAAATTTTTTATAAGCCCATCCGATGAGCATGATTAAACATTATATTACCCACATTAACAATGTTCATCTATTGTTTTAGTCAGCCAAGCCGACTTAGCCAGCCAACTTCATAGTAAGTCAAGTGAAGTCACAGAAGATTACTAAGTCAGCTTAGTCAGTCAAGTCAAGTCATTGAACAACAAGTCAGTCATCCAAGCATGACTTGACTGACTCCGGGGTCTAATCGTGTTGTTTGGCTGAAATGCAGATCGTTAGGGCCAGTGAAATTTTGATTGTTTTTGTTCAACATGGCGAAGTGGGGATGTCAAAATGCATTGAAAATGCCCGATTTCTCTGACTATTCTCGGCACCAAAGTGTTTTGATTGAAACTTATGTTGAATTGGGAGAGATGAAAGTTTGTAGGGCTTGACAAGTCGTGTTAATACTGAGTTATGTAGAGTAATACCCCCCCCAGGCGACCCCCCGAGGCGACCCCCCAAGGCGACCCCTCGAGGCAACCCCCCCCCCCGAGGCGACCCCCCGAGGTGACCCCCAAGACGACCGCCCGAGGCGACCCCCCGAGGCGACCCGGGCCGACCCCCCAGTTTCTACCGATCTCAATAAAGCTACATTTATGACAATAATGATATAATCATAATTCATTAACTGTATTTGGTTTAGTGATGGGAATCGATCAGATTTTAAACATCGATCATTGACCCTTCTGATTCGATAATCGATCCTAAATCGATTATTTTTCTACTGAGAAATAACCTCAATCTTGACAATTATTGCACTATAACACAAGCCATACAGATATAATTCTTGCTGTGTTAAATAGATCTCTTCAAGAACTTTAAAATATAAAATCGATGTTTACAGTGGCGATTATCATCGGCGAATTTTCGTCGATCACTACAACACTAATTTGGTTACACACAAATATCCTATATTCTAATTTTATTTTTAATTGGACAAAATTTTTACGTTACACCATCCTGGCACAGCATACAAATCCACTAGCGCTGCTACGCATTTTGCACGTTAAATGGCTACGGGGAGTGTCCCCCTAGCGGGAAGCCCAAACACTACTTGTTCAGCAGCAAAAGACGGCGGGAACCAGCCAGACGACATCAACCAATCACATCGCTTCAATCCAATGCCAACCAGCACTCTATCAAGAGCTTATGTAGGCCCTGACTCATTGCTGGATTTAAATCATTCGATTTAAATCATTGATTTTCATTTACCACCTACCTTTGTTACTATTATTCACACAATTGCTCTGTTCCTCTATACTGTTTGACCATGACAGACGCAGGGTCATGGTTTGCATGTTCAGTGGCAGCGGACCTTTGTATTCAACTTCCATGGTGAGAATTGACTGAAAAAGACAATTGAGGGAATAAGTATGTTGGAGACTCAATTAGAACATTATCCTGAGGAGAATGAGTCACAAGAAAAGCCAGGAAAATTAAAGTCATTCTGTTATGCCATTTTTGTATCAAGCTGGGAGGTTAAATCTAAGCAACACTGCATTAAAGATTAAATTGCATACCAGTCTTAGCAAAATAGAATGCATTCAAATATCACACACCAGGCAAGCCAACTTCAGTGTACCGCAAGTAACTGAATTATCATTTTAGAAGGTACTTAATCGTTTTATATATTTAAACTGAAAATCAATAGATCCGTACTTACCACTTTTTCAGGTGTGCTTGTGGAACTGGGATTGGGTGCGGCTCTTCTTTGGTTTTGGGATTCTCCAGAATCAAGACGGCCAAAGCCCTGGTATGGCAGAGACAAGCAATTCAATTAATCACCAGTCACCAGACTCATCACACTAGAGAAGATCATGTAAACATTAATTATTTTAAAGTTGGGCATGCAATTTTGAAAGGCACTTCTGTAGGAACCAAACACTTCAAGAATGAATTTTATGAAATTTTGTCGAAATTTAAATCCATACCAATGCACACAAACGCAATAAAATTCATGCGATTTTCAATCCAGCAACACAAAGAATATTTACCATGGATAGAATCCAAAGAATAGGAGACATTTGACAATTTACAGTCTCTTCACAATTAAAGACTTGCTGGTCTTACACTTGAATAAAAAGGTGTCTGAAGCAAACTACCAATCTCTCAGTGGAGGAAAATTTAGGATCAACGGACAAAGCCTTGAAATTGATTAAAAAAGGTAAGGGAAATTATTAATTAATTTAATTTATTAACACGGGTAGCCAAGCTACCCAGGCGAAGTTCCACTATAAATGGGCACAACATTCATTGTCTGTGCAATACTGGAAGAACTCTGTGACACAAATCGCTAAAGGACTAAGTTTAAATGTATAGAGAGACAACTTAACATTGAATACAGACATCAGTGTATATAAAATAAAGTGAGAGCACAAACAAACAATACTTACGCGTATATTGTGGATGTCCATCATTGGGGTGATCAGTACCTCAGGCCCTTGCATTGTGTGCAGTGCTGGAGTTACATCAACCTCTTTCAATGATAAATCTTGATAAACCTGGAAAAACAAAGTCCAACTTTTTTTATAATTATGATACAGTGAGTGCTAATAAACATGAAAAATGCTCACTTGTCTCTCCACACATTGGAAATGAGTTTGGTTGAGTTTTGGCTGAGTTGCGGAATATTGTTTAGTCCCGTTTGGAAACTTCATTTCTTTGGATTCGAAATCAGATATCCTTCTGACAGCCTCTATCAATAAATTGTTTCAATTTGTGGCTTAGGAACTAGAAGCTTAGCATTTACATCGCTGTGCTGATTTAGTGACTTCTACAGTAGGACAGACCACCCATTAATGACCAGATATGCATGTACAAGGGTTGTCCAAAAAGTTGTGACCAATTTTTCACTGAATAAATTTCATGTATTTTACTATCTATTCTGAAGAAACAGAACTGTCAGAAGTATTAAGTTACTTTTCCGTGATGATGGTTATGAATTGTCAGTGCACCCATTGTTGCAAAATTTCGCAGACAAAATTCAATAAATTACCTGGTTTATAGTCATAGAATTTACAGTATAATAGACAAGTTTGAGAAACTGTCAAGCTGCCAAATAATATTTTTCATGATCAACCATGGTATATTTAAAGTAAATCCTATAAATCTTTTGCAACCCCATACACTAGGATTAGGGCTTAAAAACTAGAGCTGCGCTGGGTGCACTGACCTTATGTTTCCACGGCAACAGAAAAGTAATTTATACTATTGCAACATGTACCATATTTTCAAACTACCAGAATGTCATGCAGCTGCTTCAACTGGTGAGATCTTTTGGGACACCCCCTCGCACTTCCCACAATAAATAAGTAAAACAGAATAATACAATGGGTGCAACCAATAACAATTGTGCATTTCAATTTTCCATAAGCACTTGCTAATTACCAGACACAGAATTCATGCACCGCCAGGCCACCTTGAGCCAGACCAAACTGAGAAATACACCAGTGACGTAACTGGATACCAGAGACCATTAGCTGATGACATAGCAGCTATGAACTGCAAAAACAACTGAATGCATGCATGCTGTAAATCTTCAAAAACAAAAAACTGAAATAAAATAGTGTCAATACAGGACATTAATTATCTCACTTACTGTAACAGCAAGACCAGGAAAAAATCCGACGATGCCAACTTCATTCAAGAGATTGTGAGGTGCCTTGGGCGAGGTCCACCAGTTAAGTTACCTTCAGAAAGTGGAATAGTCTCCAAGAGGGCGACTCCTGCAGCCATGATGGCAGTATGGTGACTCCTGCAGTCGTGATGGAAGTATCGTGATGGCATCGGGACCTGTTTCTTGGTGAAGCACATCAGCTGAGAATGCATCAGACTCACTTCGTAAGCCACAAAAAGCACAAGCTCTTTGTTGATGCCAAGTTCCGGATCAGCATGACTTTGGTGCAATGTGTATCATGAAGTTCAGCTTCGTCTGCAAGAAAGCAGGAACATAAGACAATTAAATCATTGTGCCAAAAGAACTGAATTATGACACACAAGACAATAATAATGCAACTGAGGTTTAACTCACTGAAATCTAGTGCCATATTTAAAATTGGGGTAATTTCTATTTATTTAGTGTAATTAATAAGCGCAACTTTATGAGATTTCATGTTTATTGAAACATTTTTGGAAAGTGTCCCACTGAAAGCATAGAAGTGAAATTGTCAATGATATGAACATCTGAATAATTAGATGGTTGTAGTCTTTCTAAATAAATAACTGAATGATGTTCGGATAATTCCAAATAAATAAAGAAGTTGTTTTAATGGGCTAATGAGCAGTTCCAGAAAGCATGTAGGAGTCAAATAAAAGCAATTCAAGAGGTAACATAAAATGAGTGAGAAAATTATCCATATTATCCAATTTTCAATTGTGTTGTACTATTTATGGTACAACACAATTGAAAAAATAAATAGTAACAAATGACCATAAGGAAATTATTTGTACAATTTTTAACAAAATAATTATATAGAAAGTTTCCATTTCCAAATTTTGAGACGGCCAGTGAACCTCTGCTACATCGTGGGGCTAAGCCATAAAAATATCTGGTAAATGTGCTTTTCAAAGACCTTTCGCATAATTTATATTTCCTGCAGGATTGCACTTTTTGAGATTTATGAAGCAGACCCAAGATTTATGAATCATAACAAACTGCTCACACTTATACACGCACACCTCTTAAAATAGAAAGACCTTGTAAACTACTCAAGAGATTCTTTGTAACCATGCGAGCCTACTTACTAACTGCTCGGCCAAAGATTTTGAATTGATGGATGGATGATTGGGGCTTTACGTCCTGTATTTATGCACTTGGTAACTAGAAAAGCACATGGAATGCGCACCTCCAGAGCTGGATAGTTGGGTTGGCCCCGGCCCCCCTAGTCCAATGTTGTGTTAGGGCAACGGAAAGATCCTGGACATGATGCAGGACATCCCCGAATGAATATGAGTCATAGAGAGGTTAAAAGAGCAAGATAGCGTAGGGCAAGACAAAAAGCAACTGCATTGGCTACATGCTCCTGCTAGAAGACAATTGCAGTTGCTGAGTACAACCTGGAAGGCATAATACCTGAAAACGCCAGGGTCAGCCAATGGCAGCAAATCATGTATTTCTCGGGCTCAACCAATATTCTGTCACTCGTATATTCCTTGTGGTTTTTCTGTATGATATAGAATTGTGCAGTGTGCATAATTGTATAAATGTAAATTTATATGAACCATTTGTGGTGAGAAGCATCGTAAGGATTTCAGGGCCGTAGCCTGCAGGGGGCGAAAAATTTAACACAAAATATAAATATGATGATGATGATGATGAATCATTTGCACTGAAACCTGCCAGTCTAATTATCCCCCCTGTGCTAGTCTAATGATTGACTCAAAGGCAAACATAAAACCAAGTCCAGTCAGCTGAGTTTGTCAGCTGTCAAAAGTCAGGTCAGTTTGTCAGCTGTCAGAAGTCACAAAACTGAGCAATGAAGTGACCACCTCACTGGCTGTACTTACATAAATTAAGCTTCACAGATATATTCCATGGTCTATGGGGAGGTGACATAAGGTGAATTGGACCTTATGGCCAGAATATTGTGAGATAATAATTTATCTCACAATAGTGAATACAACACAACACTGCACACCTGCATGCAGAAGGTTGCCCATGCTAATCCAGGGTGCCAAGCACATGGTGGCTATATTTAGCACACCCGCAGGATCCAACCAATCACATTGTAGTATTGCGATATGACGTCATGGGACTCCCCAATAGAGCGCTCTGATTGGCCAATAGAGACAGGAAGAGGCAGTCCTAGTGAACTGAGCAAGAAGGACAAGATGGCATGGCAGCCTGCACTGCTGGAAGTTGTCATGAATTATGCCACAGTGTGGCTTTTTAATGTCTTTATCAAGCAATGTTGGATTATATTTTATAAAATAAAGATGAAAAGCAAAGATTCAGAGGATATTTGGGGTTTGTAATCGTGTTTAGACCCCGGAGCCGTCGACAAAAGCCGCCGCCGTCAGTCAATGCATGGAAAAGTCAAGTCGAGTCATTGACAATCCAAGCCGTCAGTGATGAGTTAGTCAGCCGCCGCCGACTTTTGTACCCCAGCATGTTTGGTATCGTTGGATTTGTCTTGAAAAGACGATTCCAATGGTACCAAAATTGTCAAAATTGGACGACTCTGGCCCGAACTAGACCATGTTGTTTGCTTTTTAAGACAGAATATTTCTGTAAATTTTTTATAAGCCCATCCGATGAGCATGATTAAACATTATATTACCCACATTAACAATGTTCATCTATTGTTTTAGTCAGCCAAGCCGACTTAGCCAGCCAACTTCATAGTAAGTCAAGTGAAGTCACAGAAGATTACTAAGTCAGCTTAGTCAGTCAAGTCAAGTCATTGAACAACAAGTCAGTCATCCAAGCATGACTTGACTGACTCCGGGGTCTAATCGTGTTGTTTGGCTGAAATGCAGATCGTTAGGGCCAGTGAAATTTTGATTGTTTTTGTTCAACATGGCGAAGTGGGGATGTCAAAATGCATTGAAAATGCCCGATTTCTCTGACTATTCTCGCACCAAAGTGTTTTGATTGATACTTATGTTGAATTGGGAGAGATGAAAGTTTGTAGGGCTTGACAAGTCGTGTTAATACTGAGTTATGTAGAGTAATACCCCCCCCAGGCGACCCCCCGAGGCGACCCCCCAAGGCGACCCCTCGAGGCAACCCCCCCCCCCCGAGGCGACCCCCCGAGGTGACCCCCAAGACGACCGCCCGAGGCGACCCCCCGAGGCGACCCGGGCGACCCCCCCAGTTTCTACCGATCTCAATAAAGCTACATTTATGACAATAATGATATAATCATAATTCATTAACTGTATTTGGTTTAGTGATGGGAATCGATCAGATTTTAAACATCGATCATTGACCCTTCTGATTCGATAATCGATCCTAAATCGATTATTTTTCTACTGAGAAATAACCTCAATCTTGACAATTATTGCACTATAACACAAGCCATACAGATATAATTCTTGCTGTGTTAAATAGATCTCTTCAAGAACTTTAAAATATAAAATCGATGTTTACAGTGGCGATTATCATCGGCGATATTTTCGTCGATCACTACAACACTAATTTGGTTACACACAAATATCCTATATATGATTTTATTGTTGTAATCACAACTCAGGACAACCATGGCAAGCCCAACACCATCCTGGCACAGCATACAAATCCACTAGCGCTGGTACGCATTTTGCACGTTAAATGGCTACGGAGAGTGTCCCCCTAGCGGGAAGCCCAAACACTACTTGTTCACAGCAGCAAAGACGGCGGGAACCAGCCAGACGACATCAACCAATCACATCGCTTCAATCCAATGCCAACCAGCTACTCTATCAAGAGCTTATGTAGGCCCTGACTCAGGGTTGCTGGATTTAAATCATTCGATTTAAATCATTGATTTAAATCATGATTTAAATCACTCAATAAAAATCATGATTTAAATCAAAGTTGTGATAAAAAGGCTTAAAAAAGCACAAATAAAGCTGGCAGTGAGATATTACAGCTTGCAACCTACCATTTAGCAATACTCTTTCATAAATATGTCTAATGACACATCACACAGGCCCCTTGTATATATATAAGATATAATTTTAGATATATGATAAAATATTTCTGACAAATATATCCGAGTAGAATGACTACATACATGTAAATAAAGATTTAAACAATTTTATTTCAATCATGGCATTCTCATGATTCTCTAAACAATTTCATTGCTGCAATGAAAAACAAAGCCATGTTCTGCAAATGCAGCACTGTCCTCAAAGCCCCTACTGCTAAACTGATATCAAATACACTACATGTGAAACAAAATTAACAGGCATCGTGAGACTGAGTGCTGAGACTGGTGATTTAATATAGCAGTTCAGTTCATTGCAGAGTAGGGAAAATGATGACTCGTTTTGACTTCCCTTTTTATCTTTTAGAAGGTGCACTTCTATTACAAGTAAGCTGTATAGTTTGATATGATTGATGTTCATTGAAAATGACATTTATTAGCACATCCGTATCAAAATGTGGAACTGCTGCCGTAGCTTACATTATGATTATTATATTTAATACATCACCTGCCTTGATATCATAATTTTGCATTAAATTTCTCTAATTTAAACAAAATTATTATATATATGCCTTATTGACATCCATATATGTGTTATTCATAATATGTCAACGCATAAAAATTTATAACAGTTGGTGAAATTGATACGGAAAATGAACTTTTTCCATTAATGATTTAAATCCGATTTAAATCAAAAAAATCCGATTTAAATAAAAAAAATCCGATTTTTTTGATTTTTTTATAAAAATCAATAAAAATCGCAACCCTGCCCTGACTCTATGCATCAATGGACTGGTCCCCCTAAGCTACAGACAGGTGGGCCAGATAGCAGTCAAATGCATCAGATTTAGTGATTTCTGCCTATTCTCGACACTGTATGCATCTATCTACGGTTGCTACAGACAGATCTAGCCCTAATCTATCTGCCACATCAGTCTGGCCCTTTAGGATGCCGTGTGTGCAGAGGTGGATGAGAAAATAGAGTTGTTTTGAGTAAATCACTATATGTCATGTTTAACGAACACAGGAAATGAAGCCTGACAGAACTGGCGGACGACACGGCAATGAGGCGAAGGACCAAATATTTTGAAAGTTTGAAGAAAACTAATCGATTTTTCAAAGAGCCAGATGCATTTTTTTAAGGTTGTTTCAAATGTTGCATTTGCAAAGTTGAATGAGGCTGTAATGTAAAGAACAAAGAAGTCCAACAACAATGCATTTCAAAAATTGTCACATTTGGGTAATTGTCCAGGTTTATTAAACTTTTTGGAAGAGGATGTGACAAACAAAATGTGAAAAACACCAACTTGTGCAAAAATTCCAACCCAAACTAACAAAATGCAGTAACCAGAACCGCAAGCAGTATAAACGCTCGTCTGTTAATGTGAAATCTATCAATGTGTGCCCGATTATCAGCAACAGGGCAATACCTGTACCTAATACTTGTACCTAATATTATAACTGAAAGACTAAGCTCCAACAATGGTGGCCATTGTGTCGTGACCATTTTGGCAGCCATATTGGATTTCTCGACATGTTCCCAATCCATACGTCTAGATTATTGTAATTCTCTACTTTGTGGCCTACCATCTTACTTACTCCATCGACTACAACTAATTCAGAATACTGCTGCAAGGATCCTAACTCCATCGACTACAACTAATTCAGAATACTGCTGCAAGGATCCTAACTGGAGTTTCCAAGCATGAACATATTACTCCAGTGTTACGGACACTACACTGGCTCCCGGTAGAACTGCGGATCAAGTATAAAGTCCTTCTCATGGTTTTCAAGGCTACGAACTGCCTTGCACCTGGATATGTTCAGGACTTGATCACCCATTATTCACCAACAAGACAGCTACGTTCATCTGACCAGCATCTACTTGTGGTTCCTCATACTTCATCATCACTTGTTCAGTCTCGAGCATTCAGGGTGATCGGACCCCGCCTCTGGAATGATCTCCCATATAATCTCAGGTCATTGGACTCCATTGAGCCTTTTAAAAGGGGACTTAAGACTTTCCCATTTCGTAAAACCTTGTTGTGATTTTATAAATAACTTTAAACTCTGATTTAACTTATCTATTATTTTGAATTTACATTGACTATATATTTCTATATTTTTATAACTTGTATCTTGTACAGCGTTTTGAGCACTTTGTGGAAAATCGCTTTATAAAATAAGTTATTATTATTATTATACCCGCAGGCCAATCATAATTCTAAGTAAAATATTAAGGTCACAGTGCGAAGTTCAAGATTGAAGAAAGATGGCTGCCAAAATGGCCGCAATCTTAGATTTCTCGACATGTTCCAAATCAATGCCCACAGTGGGCATTCCATTCCCATACTGAAATACCTGTACCAAATTTCATAATTTTAAGCGAAATATTAAGGTCACAGTGGGCATTTCAAGAATGGCGGCCATTGTGTGGCAGCCATTTTGGCAGCCATCATGGATTTCTTGACATGTCCCCGATCCATACCCATAGTATGATACCTGTACCAAATTTCATAACTCTAAGTGGAAAACTAAGGTCACAAATGGACACTTACAAAAACCTTAACCGGGACAATGAAGACGACGACGCCGATCGAGTGACGACAGTAGCTCTTAGTTTTCAAAGAAAACAGACGAGCTAAAAATGGTTGAAGGGGTAAAGCGAACCACTTTCATTATTCATGAAATCCAAAAATGGGACTCAGATGGACTTCATAAAAAAATGTTTCCTGGCTCGATTTGCATTTGTTGTGATTTTGGTTTTTGAAGAATTCTCACTAAATCAAAAAAAATAATTTTGTATGAAATGACCTAAGCATATTATAAAGAACATATTTATGTTCCAGAAACTATATTTACCTTGGTGCTTTGATGAGTGGAAATAATTGATAACAGCTGAATATAACAGAATTTTTTAAAAGTTTGTTTTTCATGGCAGTGAAACTTAAAGTTACCCCGAATGATAGGTTGGGATTGGACAAAAAGTTTCTCTAATTTTTACATAATCGTGTGCAGTGTGCTCATTTTGTTAAGTGTGTAAAATTTCTATACAGTAGGATTATTTTTTCCTATTGAAATGACACAACAAATGCACTAAATGACCCCTGGATTTATTTTGGGTACGCATTGATTGCTTTCTGCTTTGTGACGTCATCACCATTGTAAGAATTTGTTAACTTATAACAATATATTTACAACAATGGATATTGTGACGTCATCTATAATGGATGTGCTGGAGGAGGGAAACGCTATCATGAAAAAGTAAAGGAAATTACAAAGTAATTCAAGTAAACAAAGAAATATTTAAAAAAAAATAGTTAAGAATATAAAAGATAAAAAGTTTATGTAGTAATTCATAGAAAATCACCCACATTTTGCCTGGGATTTTATCTTTCAGGGCAACTTTAACTGGGCTGAATGGTAATTTGTCATGAAATTAAATCCATTTTCTTTATTTGACAACAACTGGCACATTTCTAAAAGTCTTCTGGCCGATTGTCATTCAAATACACCTAATATATTTTTAGAAACACCCAATTTTTCTAATTTTTTAAGAAATTTCATCTCAAAACTTACACATATTAACCACAGAAGCTTATGTTTTCATTTAAAATGATTTTAACTGCCCTATGTTATGCGTCTGAATGTGGGCTTCAAATTGATACCAAATTAGTGCCACCGAAGTGAATGTCTGCTCAGCAAATCATGATAAAAGTGTGATTTTTGGCCCCTTTTTTTACATAAAAAGCTCATTTTAAGTACTGTTGTGATATGAATCTTCAAAAAATGTTTTGGTTTTGAGTCAAATCGATTTTATATGAATTATCAATCATAACTGAGGGGGAAAATATAACCATTTACAAAATAAAAACTATTTTGTTGATGTTTTTTGCCTTTTTAGACAATCTGCCCCAAATTTTAAAGAATGCTCCATTAATGTCATAATTTTTGTAATTAGACAATGAAACCTACTTCAACTTCTGAAATCATATGTTTATTTTCACTCAAAGTAATATTAGAATGATCGCTTAACTGTCAGAAAAAAAATTGAATACGATCAAAATTTTTCAGAGTGTTACGCGTGCAACGAACACAACTTTTGAATATTATCACCAGAAACCGGTCAACAACTTGGATTAGTACATAGATTAATAAAGCTTCATAGATTTACTATATTTTGGGCCAATCCAGATAAAAAACAGAGCATTAATAGCTCTTTGCCACTTGAAAGTACTATTGGCGTTACGCGTGCGACACATTCACCTTTCCAGCTATTCATTGGAATTTTTCCATGAACCAGATTTTCCACAATCATAAAAAGCTCCAAAACAACTAAGTAGATGTAATACTAGATCTCAATGGCAAAAAGATTCAACTGAAATATATTAAAGGGAAACTAGAGCATTTCAGATAAGGAAAATTCAAATTTGACTCAATTTTACAAAGTCAACCTTTGAACGGGCGTCTGTATTTAACGGAACGGAACGGAATTGACGGAATGGAATATCTGTATTCCGCGGAACTGTAAAATGCGGAATTGTAAAATGCGGAACTGTAAAATACGGAACTGTAAAATGCGGAACTGTAAAAAACGGAACTGTAAAGTGCGGAATTCCACTGTGCATTGCTTTGGAAGACACCCTTAATTGTTTGTAGAGCTGTTTGACAATTGTACACCAATTAGGAAGGGTGTCAATTGACTGTTACCCCCGTCGATTACAATTATATATGACAATGGCAATGACAAAGGTGTATTTTATTGTTGGATTTATATCAATTAAGACTGTGCTTTTTAAAGATCAAACGTAGTTTTTATTGTATGCAAATTGCCGACATTTTGGCATGATTTCTCTGTTGATTGACTGACTGATTTTGTACATTAAATACACATTCAATGAGGCCCTGGATAACACAATAAAGTTGACAACTTATTTCCATTTGAGACAGGTGGTAAAATGGTAGGCCTATATGAGCATTGAATGGTGGTTTGATGATATTATCATGCAGGATGATGATGGTTTGATTTCTTTGCTTACATTTTGCAGTAATCTGATCAGTTTCTTTGATTTGTTTATTCTTAAACTTGATGACCTTTAATCAAATTATTCCTATTTCATAAGTGAATCATGAATTCTATTTAGCCTATATTAATATGTTAGCCTACTATAAATAGAAAGCTTTGGCAAAAGTTACAGTGAGCCATTGATCAGCATTATGCTTCCCTCAAATTTCATTTTACAGCGAAACACTTTGAATAGAATTAAAGTGGACTGTGGCACTGTGAAAATGGCACTTCGTGTGTCATCATGCTGATGATTTGTCATGATCAATCCCAATACTTTCAATGTTAATTTGATTGAAGGAGACTTATTCCACTTGTTGGAGAGAGCCAAACGAAAGGATTATGCATCTGATTTTCACTCTAAAATTTGTTAGAAGTCAAATGGCTTACCTACTCTTGATCATGACTAATCAAACAGCCTCTATGTTTCCCATGTTGAAAGTAGAGAAGATGACACTTCATCGGCTATCATGAGTCACAAAGGTCCATTTTCACAGTGCCACAGTCCACTTTAATTCTATATTGAAAGTGTTTCGCTGTAAAGACTTCAGGTGCAGGCTAGTGGCCTGGACCGAGCCCGTAAAGAGCAGTGTCATTGCATTGAACACACTGAGCTGTAAAGCCTCCTGGATGATTGGACTTTGTCGTCAGAACTACTACCCTCTGTATCATTACAGCTGGATCACTTTTTACAGGGAAGGAAAGGACAGAAAATAGTTTTGATGATGTGTCATGAATAGTGGTCATGCTTTAATTCCAATGGTACTTAGGGAGATTTAGGGAGAACAATACCATTTGTGAGACTCAAAACAGGAACAGATCTCACTCTTACACTAAAAGAAGTTTACTAATCGGGGATCAAAAGGCCAGCAGCAAAAAAAAATAAGAAGAAACTAGAGAATAATTAAAATTGCACAGCAATTTTAAGATATGAATTCCCCTCCCCCGTATTCCCTCCCTCTTTACCCCCCCCCCCCCTTCCTTTCCTTTCCTTCCCTTCCATTCCCTTGCTTTGCAAGCAACCCTCTTGCATTAGGAAGAGGTAGGAAGATGTACTTACATACACACAGAGGGCAAGCAGTCAGCCACATGACAAATTAGTTGCAAGTGATTTGCAGCAGTATTTCATAAGTTATAATTCAATTATAAATTTAATGGAAAAAATATGAGGTTATTTGCAAACAATAGGGCAACAAATAAGCAACATATAATATCAATATTAAGTGATTTGATACATAATTGGAAGAGTTTATTTTGGATTGTAAAATTCATGGTAGGGAGTTTTGCTTAGATGGAAAAATAGGGCAAAAAATTAGCAATATGTCAAATGAGTTTTAATTGATTTTAATGAATAATGAATGAGTTATAATTGAATATGTGAAATTCCTTATGTAAAATTGGCAATCAGCAAGAGGTATATGCCCTTGGAGCACATGCAAGGCTACAATTTTACACATTTTTTGGTGTTAATTTCATGAAATTTGAATCAGTAGAAGCTGAGCAATTTATATTTTAATATTGAAATTAAAAAAATTCTCAAGCAAAAAGTATTACAAGTAGAATAATTTCCTTTGGAGAGATTATGCAGGCCTACAATGGGTACCACTAAAAAATTATACATGAACATCCATGAAGATCTTCATAGTTTTTTTAGGCAAAATAGGGTTTGGGAAGGCCAAAAAGTGACATGAAAGACTGCTAGAGTAAAGTTCTATACACCATCTTAAAGAGGAGAATCTGAACTTTCTGATGATATTTTTAATTTTTCTGTAGCTCTAATAGTAAGTGAGATATCGGCGATTGAAAATTCCGTTTTTGTGCGGTCATAGCGCCGATACCGCTTACTCGACGACAACGAAATTTTGTGAGATTGTTAGACTAGGGCAGGGCTGCATTCACATATAAATTCAGCTTAATCTGAGCATTCCTTCCTTGTTTTCTGGAGGTTGGAATGGCATTTTTCGGAATTCCGTTTTTTCAAAAATCATAACTTGGAATTTTTTCAACGGAATTCCTTTAGGCTCCTTTCTGCAATGGATAACTGTCTAGAATATATTGAAAAAAAGTTTCATGTCATTATCTGTCTTAGTTTCTGAGAAACTGTATACACAATGTAAAAATTAGTTTTTGGAATTACGCGCGACTGAAAAGTAATTCCGCTGTGAAATTACGTCTACAAATAGGGATCAAGCCAACATATATGACTGTTGTATCCTTTTTCTTGTATCTGCATTACTTTTCTCATAATAGGCCTTTAAAAAATCATTTTAAGGACGTAGAAAAATAATAATAAGAAGAAGAAGAAGAAGAAGAAGAATAATAAAAAAACTAACAATAACAAGATGAATTCCCCTACGGGGAATTCATAATTATGTAATAGTAAACTAAAAAGTGAGAATGCTGGTGACCATGTGAAGGAGCTTCTGGAAGAAGACTGGAGTGTGACTGACAGCTTGACCAGCATAATTTATATGGAAATGCAGGCCTGTAGCTGTAACTTGGTGGATTTATTTTTAAATTTCTATAAATTTGGTTAAGACAACAATTGTCGTGACTTCATTTAGCCAAAAATTATCGGCTGACTCATCAAGTTCTAAATCGTCAGCTGAGTTGAGGTCACAAAACCTAACCTTGCTCAGTCGACCTGCTTGGATCTGGCACAAGCTATTTGATAGAGGTTTCAACAGCTGAGGGAGCAAAGCTGTAACCTATATAATAGGCCTGATATCAGGTCCAATTCATGAAGTCAAATTTTCATTATATAATAATGATACTACTTTTAAAGGACAATTTAAGTATTAAAATTTGTTGTTTTTTATCAAGTATGTTTGGTGCTGATGGGGCTTAAAACGCAAACTCACTCTATATCAAACTTGTATGTACATGTATTCTATAATTGTTTGATAGAAGAAAGCCCAGGAGGAAAGTCGAAATTTAGATAGTAAACTGTCGTTTTGCTTAAAAAAGTTATATAAAAATCTCTTTATAACCTTCTAGTTTAAACAAATTAGGATATAAAATGTACAATTCCGTAGGACCTATAGTATATATTCTTCAATACACAAGTTTTTGCCAATAGGCTATTAATCAATTTATAAAATTTAATATCATTCACGGACTGTAAAAATGAATTATTCCCAGACTCTGTATGCCCTGTGTTCAATCTACATGTATAGATCTATAAGAAATTGACATAATATTATTTGAAACAATAGGGCTAATCATGGCAATCAATTATACCAAAATCGAATCAACAGGACGACTGAAATTTGCACCAAGTGCAAGTAGGCCTGTTAAGAGAAGATAATAGCTAAAAAAGATTAATGGTGGCATAATTTCAGTTATTGACATTGGATTGACTGCTATATTTATATGATTACAATTGAGAGAAGCATATCCTGACACTTCAATATCAATTAACACTGGCACTTCAAACCAATCAGACGCTAATGCAATTAGTGAATAAGAGGGGTACAGGACTTGTAATTCAAGAGGAGCAGCTCTAGAGCAAATATAGTACCAGTTCCGCATTTTACAGATTCCGTTCCGCCGATTCCGCATTTTACAGATTCCGTTCCGCATTTTACAATTCCGTTCCGCATTTTACAGATTCCGTTCCGTTCCGCGTTTTACAGACGCCCACCTTTGAACACAAATAACTCAATGATGTCAAAACAAGTGGATAGAAGTGCTTGTTTCAATTGATTTATAAAGCCTGGGGATGTGGAGATTCCAAAAAGTATAAGGAAATAGCAATGGAACATGTCAAACTTTGTAAAACTGAAAGAATTCATCAGGTGAAAAAGGTTATGTCACGCTAAATCAGTGAAAAAATGCATGTTTTCCGATATACTTTCATCTCTATCTCAATAACCTTTTGACGAATTGCCATGAAATTTTCAGGATTTTGGCATAAGAATGTATTTAAAGCAAGACTGTAATATGAAGTTGCTGCATTCAGCCGTTATCAAAACTTGTGACCCTCAGTGAAAACCAGCTGTGTGGCTTCATTATTTTTGAGATAGGCCTTAACAGATATCATCTTAAAAGGCAGAATATTTTTCTTCATTGACACTGACAATTGATGTGATATAAGCTGGGCACCAACCCAGACCTTGCTCAGTTAAATGTTCACAAAGTAAATCGAATCTATATATATTGGAGATGACAACATAAGCTTCTAATTTTAAGCTTCTAATTTTACATCACATTTTTACAGAGTTAAATAACTTAAAATAGTAAGTAGAAAATAAAACGCACAATGGTATCTGCAGGTTCATCTCTCTCAGCTGCTCAGTGGTTAGGAGTGAGAGGCATTATTGATGACCTGGCAGAAGAAAACTTTGAAAATTGCATGCACATTTTAATTGTTATGTCTTTCAAGATTTACCAAAAGGATTTGCTGCCACGCAGCTCACCAGGCCCCACCTGATTTCACATGCTGGCGCCCTATTGGCCAAAATGCAGGGCGGTTGCATTATGAAAACTTACAGAGTGTGTGACAACCAATTCATCATCTTGAAGACGTCAGTGCATATTCCTAGTTGATTTGATTTGGAGTTAAGTTCGGGCTTATCCTTGATCAACCTACAATTTTATAAATTTCCAAATTGAGCTACCGACTTACATGACTTACAGGCATACAAAGTTGAACAGAGGGCTACATGAAGGAGTGGCCAATGATACGACATGATAGTGGCAATTTTAACAAGCAATTTATGTGGATCTAAAGTCATAAACAAAATCTAAGTTTTTACAGCTGCTTGCAGCCTGTATTACCGGAGGAGTTCCAGGAAAACTTATGACAACTCCCCTGGTCATGTTGTTTCACCTATGTCATTAAAACTTTGCATACAGTCTTAATAGAATATTATCTTGCGTTGAAAAATGTTTGGTGCCTTTCTGAGATGGAAAAAATTATAAAAGAAAACAAACAGGCTGACTATCTTGAGGTCAAAGGTCAATCATGGCAACGAAATTAACTGGGTCACACTGCCCTACTTTTGAGAGTGTGTTACTGAGGTACTCTGACAGTGTCTGAGGTGCCTCCTCCCTCTAAATAAGACCCATACAGAAGTATTTGACACATGACAGGGAGGTGTGAAGGTAAATTGCGCTTGAAAATGAGAATAGCAATTTCAAATTGGCTTTGAAATAACTCAGGTGAGGCCACGGCTTTGATAGTAAGAAACCAGTTAATTGCTCTTTCCCAGCAATCAGGGAAGGAAGGGAAGGAAGGAGGGAGGGAAGAAAGAGAGACAAGTACGGGAGGAAGAGAGAATTAAATAGCAGATTAGTAGATACTTGCACCTATAGATCTGCAGGCAGCTGTTAAAGTGCTTGCACGTTATTTTTAATTAATACAGTACCTACAAGCAAGCCTACTTTTAGCCTATTATTTTAGTTATCATAGCTGCTAAGTAGATAATTATAACTTATAAGTTATAGGAGTCACACACAAAGACAATGCACATGAATTTACAGATTAGATCAGAAGCAATGACATACATGTCTATGATAGCAGATTAGATGAAGGTTCAAGCCAAGGACAAGAAGCAGCTTGATTAACTAAATGCCTGAAACGGAACCTGCGAGCCCTGCGTGCAACAATCTGGCTTAATTGGACCGAAATTAACTCACCTCAGACGAGCGAACAACAGAGAAGAAGTAATTTTTAAAATTGAATCGGGAGAGAGAGCATTTTGCTGTTGCCTGCATTCCTGTCATCCAAGCCATTGCCAAGAAAAAGTCTCACTCAGACTGACTCAGTCAACCGTGACGAGCTGAGTGTGCCATTTCACAGCCTCTTGATTGGCCAATTAATTAGGTCGGTCAATAAACAAAATGTGATTGCCCTTATATGGAATTGCCTGATGCAGAACCCTGTCAATGTCTAATCAACTATATTAAGTAATATGCAGTCAAGAAATGGCAAGGGCAGAATACTATAAGATTTTTTTTTTCAACAGATTGTGCCGAAAGGTTTGCCTTGGTAGTACTTGTGCAAAAGATATTTTGGCCTTTAGAAACTGCTCCTGAACTGATGAAGCTGCACATGCATCTTTATGATAGTTCGTTGTCTGACGGTTGTAGAATAAAAGTCCATTATCGACTGAAAGATCAACTGAAAATCCCATCTATAGGGCTAAGGCCGTGTAATTCCGTGCCATTTCCGGGATTCGAGAAAATTGTCCTACTTGACCAAATCAAATACTTAAAAAATTTATCAAAATCATGGACCCAGGTTTCTTTACGTCAGAAAACACTTGTTAACCCCCCAGAAATATAGTGATATTTTCATGAAAAAAGAAATTGTCAATTATAAATCTAAGTCATACACTCAATAAGTAGGCCTATTACACTTAGAGACTCGCTATATTGAGCTCCCCATAGATACGATTGAGATCCTCCGGAGCGATTTTTAAAAGAGCTCATGGGGAAAATAACGATCCTCCAAGGGAAATAGATCAATTTGGCGTGCTCCGGAGAGAAACGATCCTGACTTCTTTAATAAATCAAAACGAAGCTGTGTGAACACATTCACCTGCTAAAGCATGTTGCTATTACCTAACCAATCAGACTGGTGTGTGCAGTAGTTTAGATATGTTAGGACCCCCAATTGGGCAAGTGAAAGGACCAAGTGATTAGAAGAGTCGTGTTCATGACTAAAAGGTTGCTTTATTTACAGTAAAAGTTCATTCCAGGCATTTATTAGTCATGGTAACTGAAAATGTATTCAGCAACTTTGTCGGCAAACTGAACAATGTTCAGGACCTGCAAAACTCAAAGAACAGCTAAATGGCTGTGAGTATTGTCAGCATGGAGTTAAACAATCTTGAGTTTTTGTTTTGAATGGAGAAAATCATGAAAAGCATCCTATCACTGTCTACAAGTTGACCGCTATATGCTGCCACCTAGGGTGCAAAATTCGTGAGCTCCTGTGAGCGGTCAAAAGAATTTCATTGTCTGGAAGAAACCAGGAGAGTCTGGAAGAAACTGGGACAGTTCCGTCATTTTGTGATGATCTAGTTTATTTCCAAAAACTCTGTAGGTGTCTAATCTGACTTTGGTTGGCTTCAATTTTAAGCAGACAGCTTGTGAATACAAATTAAGTTGGAACTATTTTTTAATCAAAGAGCATGTGCATTGTTTACATTGTAGCCGTCATACAATGCCAGTATAGAGGGTGCCACTTGTGGCATAGACAAAACATTTTGTTGAGTGTTACACAGCTATTGTGAAATTGTAAATTATGTTGTTGTCCCAGTTAATAAATCTCAATAAAGTAACAGAATAAATACAAATGTATATTTTTGATATGACAAAGCAAAAATATTGGCTTAGTATGGACACATGAATAAGTGGGAGAGCATTCTTTTTGGAAACTTTTCTGACATGCATAAATGGCATAAGTAGATCGAATACCATTAAAGTTCTGCTGAGTAAAATCATCTCTTTTACAGGCAAAAGTTTATGCAAAAGTTTCAAAACTTTCTTTTGTCTCATGATTTCCAAACATTTTCATTCAAAGCAGTGTACTGGATCTTTGCCACCAACCATGCTTTGTGAAAGTAGTTTGGCGTAATAATATGGACAGCTGTTGTTCGACCTGATCTTGTGATCTGTCCAAAACAGATCAAATTATTGTTGACCCAATTTGATTTTCCAGGGACTCAGCATTCTGCTGCCACTTGTCAGTCTCGAACAGAGACATATCCTATTTCTGCTTCTGGGTAGCCAATTGCAGCTTTAAAAAGCAGGTAACATGGTCAGCAGTGGACTGCCAAACTCAGGGCTAGAAAAAAATTGAATTTCATGAAGCATGATGATTACTCGTAAACCAAGCGACTGCTTTCAAATTTAAAATTTTGACCTTTTTTCACAAATGTCCAGTGACATTTAGAAATTTCCAGGCAATTTCATTCCCTACTTTTTCCAGCCATGGGCCCAAACGCCCAAACTGACAATTTTTCATTTACATTTAATCATCAGATTGTCAGACCATTTGGAGTCACCAGAAAGTTTGCTCTGATGCACTTGCTCATGGAGGATACCGTTATTTTTCCTAGAGAGATAGGATAGTTTCACCCTCTCTTGTAGGATTATTTTCAATACAGTGGAAACAATTTTGGCCTTATTACAGTGGCGCCTGTAAGTAAGTTAAACATGTTATGACCCAAAATGTTTTCCTCTCATCGGATGACAATTCATGCTTTCAAAACCAGTTTTGCTGACGATGTTTAGCATTGATGCAAAGGCACCATTTCATGCGTTTCACTTACTTACAGGCTTACAAAATATGATTTTTACAAGTGTTTAATGAAGTCTGAAAGTCCTCTAAAACTAAATCTCGTAGAATAAGTCTTCCTGTAGAACTATCTGTCCTTGAGTGCTCTGAACTGAGAGAAATACATGCGGAACGACCAACACTTGTGCTTCACACCTTTGTCTTTCAATATTTTAAAACTTCAGGTGACTCTAGATCAGGAGACCAATATTGATACACCTGCCTTTATGACAGATGTTGGACACTTCAAGTTTTCTGGGCAATTCAGCAATCCTGTTGGGCACAGTGACGCATTTACAATGCCCCCCCCCCCTCAGGCCAAAAATTAACATTGAAAGGACAGGAAAAGCCGTGGAGCGCCCCATATTCACCCCATGTAATACCCCCCCCCCCTTTCAGGCCATATAGATACGCCCCTGATTGTGCAACTGGTACATCAGCCTGTGAACGTTATATAGACCCTTGACCTGTCGTCTCTTGGTATCTCTAGCTTTTTCAGCTGATATTGGTATTGGTCGGTATTGGTCCAAATTTTAAGGGCCTTTAGTCCATATAACACATCCTGTAACAAGTAGTATTGTATCCCTCATCAATAAAGTCTGAAAATCCGTCCATGGCCTGTTTTATAATTTAATCGTATGCCATGCTACAGGGCAGAAAACGACTTAATAATTTTTCTTTTTCTTTTTTTTTTGGTGGGGGGGTGGGGGGGAGGGAACTAATGAAGTAATTTTTTGAATATTTTCACTGAAATGTCATAATGCATGCTCACCATGACATCCATATTGAACAATTAGTAAAACCTCAGACTCAGAAAATTTTCTTGATTATTCAGAAAAGATTGAGAAATCTATATGAAGGAAATTTAGGTTGATTAGCTTAGTTCATTTGCAATATATGTACTGTGAATATTACTTTTATTTTGGAAATTAGTCTGAGAAAGTCAAACATGTCTTTGTGTCAGTATTGTACTTTAGAAAGTTATAACTGCACAAATATGAATCTACCAATGAAGCAAGTAAGCAAGCAAACAAACTAGCAAGCAAACAACGCAAAGAAGCAAGGACACATTCAATGCACGCTCACACACATGCAAGAAATAAGTAGTCAATCAATCAATCAATCAATCAATCAATCAATTAAGCAAGCAAGCAACGCAAACAAGCAAGCATTCATGGCGCGAACATAAGTCTCAGCACCATCAGTCAATATCCACAAGATATTGTTTATTCAATCAATCAATCAATCAATCAATCAATCAATCAATCAATCTATCTATCTATCTATCTATCTATCTATCTATCTATCTATCTTTCTTTCTTTCTTTCTTTCTTTCTTTCGTTCTTTCGTTCTTTCTACCTGTCTTTCTACCTGTCTTTCTATCTATCTTTCTGCTGTAAATATCTAATTAAATGCTCAATTCATTTCATTTCACGGCGGATGACACTGTCTAGGAGCTTGCTCTGTTAAAGTCAGTACCATCCGCAATTAAACTTCAAACAGTTAACACTAAAACAAATACAACTTTTAAGTTTTAACATTTTCCTAACTTCCCATTTGCAACAACTGCACTAAATTGTTGTTATAAAGTAGCCCCATTAATTAGCTGACCAGTAATTATGTGTCACCAATCAATCTAAAGTAAAGTCAAAGTCATTTAAAGTTCAGTAGTAACGTCAGACAAAGGCCATAAATATCAGATTACAATCTATTGACTATCTTGTGATCATATATTTATCATCCACTTTAACTTCCACTTGCTGAGTCGTTTCCATAGCAACTCAGCAGATCCCAGAGGTGTGAAAGTGTTGCCATGGTGATCCTGCCAAGTAGACCATGCCACCCCAACTCTGCACCCCTGTTGCGTAACAGCCTATTGTCTCTGCTTTGGGGTAACCCGGGGTAACCAAGGCAACCTGGAAATTGGGTCAAGAAACTGGTGACCTAGTTTTAATAAGAGGGTAATTCATTTGACCCGGGACCCCAACATGGAAGGATGGAGCTGAAGAACTGAAGAAAACATGCCAGAAAAGTGAAGAACTAGAAGAGAAAAAGATGGAAAATGGTTCAAGAAAAAGAAGAAAATTGTTGTGAGTATTTAGATGAACTAGTTGATTACTTTTTAGTTGTTCTGTAGTTAGTAGAAATTGACTTTAAGAGCATGAAAAGTTTCTTTCTGTTTGTTGAATGTTGATATTTTAATTTTCAAGGTATGAGGAGTGTTTTGCTGTATGTTTTAGTACTAATTTGTGGAAGGGTGTGTTTGTGATTAATTTGATGTTTTTGCAATGTGAGTTTTGAGTGAAGTTTCTTATTTGCTTTCATAGTGAATAGTTGTTTGCAGACTTTTCCAGTGTATTTATTTATTTATTTAAGGTTTTGTTTGTAAGTTTTTTTAATCATTTATCTGACGGTGAAATTAGGCCTACAGTAACCAAAGAAGTAGTCTGTATTAGTATTAACCTGTGTTAGCGCTGTGGTTGCGTCATAGCCTTTTAAAAGTCGCTGTAGCGATTTTGATACGAATTGAAAAAATAAATTTAAGAAGAAAAGAAAGCAAGCAAGATAGATTGATATGAGATAGAAAGAAAGAAAGAAAGAAAGAAAGAAAGAAAGAAAGAAAGAAAGAAAGAAAGAAAGAAAGATAGATAGATAGATAGATAGATAGATAGATAGATAGATAGATAGATAGATAGATAGATAGATAGATAGATAGATAGATAGATAGATAGATAGATAGATAGATAGATAAAAAGCAACAAAGATAGACTAGACAGAAAGCAAAAAAGAAAGATAGTAAGAAAGATCAAAAACAGCAAAATAGAAAGAAGGAAGGAAGAAAGAAGGAAAGAAGGAAACAGCAAAATAGAAAGAAAGATTAAAATATGAATAGATAGATACATAGATAGAGAAATAGATAGATAGATATAAGAAAGCAAGCAACAAAGATGGACAGATGGAAGATTTGGGCTTTATGTCCTGTTTTTATGGACTTAGATAGATAGATAGATAGATAGATAGATAGATATACACAATAACCTTAAAATAATTATTAACGTCACAGAAACTAATGAGAAAAAGGGACAATTATACATATAAATGTAAAATGTCAAAATAAAATTTGCAGATTTCAAAATGAAAAATCATTCATTAATTAACTATGAAAAATTCTTATATTGTATCACAACAATGTAACTTTGCTGTAAATTAAGTCTGTAAGTATTACAGCTGTCAGTTATATGTCCAGTCCCATATATATCTATCTATATATCCACATCCCTGGAAAACTTCAAAACAAGACTGAAAACATACCTATTTGAGAAATTTTACAGCTAGCATAGTCTATCCTACCAAGCGCTAATGAGCAGTTTACTGGAATCAGCGCGATATAAGAAAATGAAATAAACTGGAGAACACATTTTCATGAAAAAAATAGGAACATTGCTTATCAGATAAAATAATGTCATTAATTGATGCGCAAAATGTTGCCAGTTTATGTGTCCGTGAACTTAGTAATTTTGAGTGTGCATTCAAATGAATCATTTCTTCATGTGAAAAAAAGTCACAAAACTCTTATTACTTGGAAACTCAAATCTTAAAATTGAATTTGGAAACTCAAATCTTAAAATTTACATTCAAATATACATACATGCATATTTAACATCAGTTGAGTATATTTTTGAGATAAGACTTCACATTTTCAAAAAACATGACAGTCAGTCAGTCAGTCAGTCAGTCAGTCAGTCAGTCAGTCAGTCAGCCAGCCAGCCAGCCAGCCAGCCAGCCAGCCAGCCAGCCATTCATGCATGCAATTTCGCTAAATCGTCAGCTTGTCAGCTCATCTCATGTCAGTTGCCTTGTTATCTCTGGAACTAAAGGGTTCTTTTACTTGATTTGTAATGGAGGGTAAATTGAGACCCTGATGACAGTAATAACAGCAACAGTTATCTTTAAATTGACTACCATACCAAAGATGATGCTTGGGCAGCTTGGCAGGCTGGGATTTAGCTAGGGTCACGGCATGGTGATGACAAGATACTATTAGCTCAGTTGGTAGCCACTTGACTGCCAAACGCTTGCTTGGTCTGTGGTTTGATACCAACTCTCCCAAGCAATTTGAAAATCAAGCGACCTTCCAAGTAACAAATTTGGACCTTTGTTAAAACATTTCCAGTGAGATTTAGTAATTTCCAGGCAGGCAATCACATGCCCCAATTCCCTCGGCCATGCATGCCCAGTGTGGCCAGCCGGGTAACCCGTACTTATGTTGGATAGCACTTTCAATCATCCTTCCGAGTAATAATTATTATCCGTACAAGTGAATGAATACAAACAGGATGCGAAGCCTCATCCTTCCCCCAATATACCAACAAAAATTTATAATAATGTATCTGATTCTTCATAAACTTAAAACCATGTATCACTATATTTGCTAATTTGATGTGTAATATACTTTAAATCATCTTGAAGTTTTCTAAAAAAAAAAGGAATTAATTTTGAAAATGGACTTCAATGAATTGATATTGAAAGTGCAGCAGAACCATTGCAGGTCTTTCTTTTGCAGGCCTGACATTGAAATTGTCATCCTTTGAAGTTATCTGACTAAACTGGAGAGTAATATAATACTCACGGACATATCAAAGAGATATGACTCACTCAAAGAAAGCTAATTAGTACGACTCATCAGAATTATAGCATAACATTATGATAACAGAGAGCATTACTATTTGGTAATGAAACTTTCTAATTCACAATTCACTGGGGGCTAACGGCCGAGGGTAATCCGGATTACCCTCGGCAGTGTAGATTTTCAGTTTTTGTGGAATTTCTACATAATGCTCTAACTTTGCAGCAAAAAGTATGATGCATCTTGAACAGGATACACATGGTCACTTTATACATCAGCAAAACAGTCATGAAAGTGCTTTATTTTCATTAAAAAAAGGGAAAATCAGTTCTACCAATGCCGAGGGTAATCCAAATCATGATGGAGGGTAATCCAAGGTTTCATTTTGAGATGGACGAGGGTAATCCAAAGAGCATAAATGATATTTTTGTGTTATTGCAAGGGTTTATTTGGGCTGTTTCACTGCCAAAGTGTAATTACTGCTCCAGTTTAGGGAACATGCAGGGTAGGGTATATGGTGAAAGAAAATCCCTGCAGGAAAAATTCAGGGAATTCGAAATGTGGCCTCCAATTCAGGGAAAACACTAGGAATTTGGTTTTATATGTGTTGATGCATGAAACAAGGCCTCTATTTAAAAGCAAAAACCCACAAAAGTTATATGAGGGGCATTTAGAACTTTTCTCATATGGACACTTATTTTCAATATATAGAATTTAAAATTCTTCATTGTACAAAATTCAGAAAATTTTGAATGCATTTCTAAAATATTGAACAATTCGTGACCTGCTCCACCAAAAGGAGTTCAAAATAGGCAATCAGTATTTTCCAGAAATCAGCAAAATGTGTCAAAAGGTCACATTTTGATGATTTTTAGCTGTTGGTACCACGTTTTAGCAAAAGTAATTCGCTTAGATTGTTTAAGACCATGTAAACTAAAAACTTATTTTAAACTATATAAATTGGGCATCCTCCTTGATTTTTGTTAGTTCTTTCATTGTAATTGCGGGAAATTCAAATGCCATTTTCTCAAAGTTCGATGTTTTGTATCATCAATGTTTGAGGTGCCATATCTTTGGATTGGATGGAGATATCAAGACAAATGAAACATCATTTTAAAGCCCCAAAGTCATTTTCACAACTGAATATGATAACAGGCCGACTTTGAACCCATTTTCGTTGAGCAGGTCACAATTTTGGGAATTTTTTATTGATTTTATTGAAATAACCTGTGAACTTTCTGAATGGCCCTCATAGTTTTTGGTTTCTGATTAATGATGGTAGGATCATTCAACAGTAACTGAGACAAAACTGTGACTGGTGTTACAGTAGGGGGAACCGGGGCACTTTGGGACGCTTTTAACATCTACAAATTTTGCTAAATTCTGAAAGAAGTTTGCATGAATATCATCAATACCATTGAGCTTAAATCAAAGGCAAAATAAATTAGACTGCACCAACCCTTTTGCAGAAACACAGCAACATGCCGGTCGTGATTATGACTGTCGCAATGTGCCCCAACGGTTCTTATTGAGAAAGCCAAAATGTTCTTGGTTTGTCCATGGAATGGTTTGAATTGAACCTCTCTGAATTTGCTTTCGTAGTAAGAAAACAAAATTTTCCTTGCCATACTTCTATATGTGGCTGTAACTTGTCAATAAAGCGATAGAAACACCAATGCGCCCCGGTTCCCCCTACAAGTTATCATTGACTCACAGTAAAACCAGTGACCAAACTGATATTTGTTTGAAATATTTCCCATTGAAATAAGAGTTTCATTGAATTTTCTAATACCACTCAGGTGTTAACATTGGACACTGGTTTTTCCATTTTTTTAGTAACACCAGTGACGGTTAACACCAATGAACTTTGCATCAAGTGAAATAATAGATTTCTGTCAACAGGACATAGGCCTACCCTGTTTTCCATCATCAAATCTGCGAATCAGTGACAATGAAGCCAGGGGCGTAGATTTTTCATTTTTGTAGGGGGGGATGATTTCGGCATAGGCGTACTATGCGTGAGACCCAACGCACCGAAAATCGAGCGTTGGGGAATTTCGGAGGCCATTTGAAGGCCCAGAAGCCAAACTATTTTAGATTATCAGGAGATAAAATCTGAGCATGACTTTCTTTATAATTTCCCACTACTATTATGGCAAAAACTGCTATATAGCAAATAATTCTCAACACCATGTAATATGACTTGAGATTCTAGGGGGGGATAATCATATGATCATCCCCCCCAGGCTCATCCTAGGGGGGATGCATCCCCCCCATCCCCCCCAGGATCTACGCCCCTGAATGAAGCAAAGTGGAATCCTGCTAGAGTTAAAAGCTGAAACTTTGGTGCTGTGGAAATAGATTATTTTGGGTCTTTCTTGAGCCTCTGTCATAGGATTACCCTCGACTAAAAAATGGATTACCCTCCTTTCTCCAGTCAGCCACTTTTGGATTACCCTCGACCTCGTTTTTGTCAAATATTGTTTATTTTCACAGAATAAGCTTATGAGCATTCCAGAGTCATAAACTCATTTCTGGCATCAATTCCAGTCCAAACTTATTATATAGTTATATGCTATGCATTCATGTTTCATGAAATAATGCCAAAAAACTTAAAAGGCACTCTGCCGAGGGTAATCCACCCCGGCCGAGGGTAATCCAGTTTACCCTCGGCTGTTAGCCCCCAGTGAAAAGAAATTCTTCAGAAGAAAGTAATTGGGGTGGTTTTACCATGATTTCCATTAAACCGAAGTTACAATTTGATACTTAGACAGTTTGGCCTATAGGCCTACTGACACAATGAAACATGTCAACTGGCCACATCACAAGATTTATTTAATAGTCGCAATATGATGTTGAATGGCTGCATATTTGCTGTAGGCTTTAGTATATCTGTAGCCTATAGGCCTATACATGTATTCCATGAATGTATACTGAAGTTGGCGGGAGTCTGTGATCCCAATCCCATGTCCAAGTCGTGTGCAAGAATTAGTGATTAAGAAAATGGTTAGTCAATCCAGTTAGGTGTTACGTCAATCACCAGATCACAGAAAATTATAGACAGGGGGAAGTCTGCTGCTGGTCCTGGTTGCCATTTAAATGGCCTGAGTTCAGATTACGAATTGTTTAGGCAGTGTCGTAGCTACAGGGGGGCAGGGGGGCGGTCGCCCCCCTGGCTCCATCCTGACAGGGAAAGAAATGATTACATTGTCATCAAACGTTACATTTTGCCGATGGCGCGCCTCTGCCGCGACAGCGATAATAGCTCCCCCGACAAAAATGTTCCATTTCCATCGCTGACTTGAATATTTTGCCCCCCCTGGAAAATTTCCTAGCTACGCCACTGTGTTTAGGCAAACTTAGCTGCTAGACTGTAGACAAGATTTCAAGATTCTTGAAAAATCTTGAATCTACTTACCTGCTAGACAGGCATGGTGTGCTGAGGAAATAAATAACTTCAAATTTATAGATTTGGGCTCCCTGCAAATCATTGATCATGGCTTGCACACATGCTTGGCTTGAAGGTCTTCAAAATCAAATGGAACCAAGTTTGTCAAATGGCAAATTCAAATGGCAACAGGAAAATTTGCCCCAGAACCCAGACGTGGCAGAACGAAATGAGATGAAAAATGCCTACCTGCTTTGTCCTCTCGTGTGAGACTTCTGCCACCTCGTGCATGCAGTGGTAATCCGTAAATTCCAAAAGAATTCCAATAGAAAATTCCAAGATTCTTACTTCCATAATGGCCGATAACTAATGAGTGCTATAAATAGACACAAAAAATGACATGACAGGGGAGTTTCCTGGGATTCCCTGGGATTCCCTGACTTAATTGACGGCCACTAGAGGTGTTACTTACCAAAGTTAATTGGAGAACAAAAGAGTTAATCGGTCGTATGGTGCAGCTCTACGGATTAAAAAACCCGCCTTCCTCTCATTGGTTGGCAATTAAAGTAAATAAAGTAATGGCTAAATTAAATCATAAATGAACTGACAGGATGGTAGGTTGACAAAATGAATTTATTTATTTAGTGAAATTTGCTGCCTAGAGAAATGAAGCAGAGTTGCTGTGTGAATTTGTGCATCCAAATTGAGCCCTGATCAGTGGCGTAGTTTGCTAAAGTGAGAGGGGGCGGCGGGAACAAGGTCAGATATGAAGGAAAGTAATTAAATTACACTGACTGGTTTGAGTGTAGCATCTGCACACATACTGGATACTAAAAATGTAAAATGTATGAATCATTCGCAATAATGAATAGTTATTTATTGCATGGACATGGTTGCACGGTGGAGGGGGGGGGGGTTGTGGCGCCCCCCCCCCCCCTCCCGACCCTGTAGGCCTATATATATGCAGTTCCCAAGGTAATAGGACTGCTGAGAGAAATTCTGGTGCTTGCCTATCAGCGCCTGCCTGAGAGACCATATACACATGTCATTTGCATATCGGGCTCGTCACCGCCGACTCTGCAGGTGGCCCCGTCACCGCAAAATTTCCTCCTCGTCATTATCTTTTTTTCCATAAGGAAACTTAATTTGGGAAAATATTCTGCCAGGGAATTAAATGTGCTGATTGGCCGGCGGGGCGATTTTCACCATCCCAGTGGTATAAGGGGATTTTGTCGCCGATTCGGCGTGTATTATTGCCGAGTATCTTTACTAAGCAACAACACAAAGCATCATCATGTCAGGCCGTGGAAAGGGAGGAAAAGCAAAGGGAAAGAGCAAGACCAGGTCCAGCCGTGCCGGTCTCCAGTTCCCCGTGGGAAGGATCCATCGTCTTCTCCGCAAGGGCAACTATGCTGAGAGAATTGGAGCTGGTGCCCCAGTCTACTTGGCTGCCGTCATGGAGTACTTGGCTGCTGAGGTCCTCGAGTTGGCAGGAAACGCCGCCCGTGACAACAAGAAGACCAGGATCATCCCCAGACATTTGCAGTTGGCCATCCGTAATGACGAGGAATTGAACAAGCTGCTCTCCGGTGTCACCATCGCCCAGGGAGGAGTTCTGCCCAACATCCAGGCTGTCCTTCTGCCCAAGAAGAGCAACAAGCCCAAATAAGCATCTTGTGTAAAACACAAATCAACAACAACTCTTGGCCTTTCTAAAGGCCACCAAATCCTCCCAAAAGAGTAGACCAATGTACACATCTTATTGTTGACAAACAAAGCCAATCAATGAAATCCCACCCTTTGTCTAAAAAAATGGAAAAAAAAAAGTGCTGATTTTCGCCAGGAAGATAAGCCTTGTAAATGCATGTAGGCCTCCTGATATAAAAAAAGTAGATGAATGACCTATTTGATATATTCTGTAAATTAAGAAATCCAAAAGCTTATATTTCTCACTAATTAGGCCTAACTGGTAATTAACAGTACATGTACATGTACCAAATGCTACACATGCAAAGAAAGAGGCCATTCATGGCTTATTTGTCAGCTAGACTAAAAGATGACATTTTATGAATATCTGTGGACAGAACTTGGACCACTTTTGTGAAATAAATAGATAGATAGCTAGATATCTATAGATAGATAGATAGATAGATAGACAGATAGATAGACAGATAGATAGGCCTAGATAGAAGAAAGTGCAGCCCTCCAAGCTGAGTTATTGGCACTCATGAGGGTTGATAGGCCCACATGCATTGATTTTTCATGCATGCAATTAATTAATTTTGGGAGTTTTTTTTTTGGTTTGGGGATTGTGTCAACATAAGGATGTGTACATTGGTCTGTTCTTTTGGGAGGATTTGGTGGCCTTTAAAAAGGCCAAGTTGTTGTTTGTTTTGTCGAGAAAAACTTCTTAAGCTCTCTCTCCACGGATACGGCGGGCCAACTGGATGTCCTTGGGCATGATGGTGACTCGCTTGGCGTGGATGGCGCACAAGTTGGTGTCCTCAAAGAGACCAACCAAGTAAGCCTCAGAGGCCTCCTGGAGAGCCATGACGGCAGAGGACTGGAATCGCAGGTCGGTCTTGAAGTCCTGGGCGATCTCACGGACCAGACGCTGGAAGGGCAGCTTGCGGATGAGGAGCTCGGTGGATTTCTGGTAACGACGGATCTCACGGAGAGCGACGGTTCCAGGCCTGTAACGATGAGGCTTCTTGACTCCTCCGGTGGCAGGGGCGCTCTTGCGGGCAGCCTTGGTTGCCAATTGTTTCCTGGGGGCCTTGCCTCCGGTGGACTTACGTGCGGTTTGCTTAGTTCTTGCCATTTTAAACGACTGATAATGTCCTCCACTGAGCCGCTGTACTTATAGCAAGGCGCCGTGACGTCAGGCAGAGTGACAGGACGCTCTAAAATTAGGCTCCGCCCTTGTATGTCATTTTCACCATCTAGAAAAATGAGTTTCACGCTCGCGTCGCTCGGCGACTACGAGGAGCATGGGGTTGATATATACCTCAAAATGTGCGTTTTTCGGCGGGCTACAAGCCAGTGAAATCGCCGTCTTCGTAACTCCACTGGTTGTTGAGATATTCCAGTTCTTCTTCATTTCAGATTTATGTCAAAAAACGCAGATGGTGAAAATGCCAACATCGCTGTCGTGGCAAGCATAATGATGCCATGACACTGAATTTGGTCGTGCAGACAGAAGAGATGTTCTACTCAATGTTGTGAAAAGGGCAAAGGTCTAGGCCAATTCTTTGTTGGCGAATTGGGCACGCGAAGTTGACCCTACCAACTCGTGGACAAAACGTCACATATTGGCCTGCAGTACAGCAGCCAAGATTGGAATAGATGTTTGCAAGGCCAGTGGACCTGCGAATTGTTCTCCAGGCAACAAGGCAAAAAAATTAAGATTATGTAAATTATTGATTGATTTTACATTTCTACTTTACATGGAGGTCTGTGGTTAAAAAGAGGAAATTTAAGTGAAGTAAAGACACAAATGACATTTTAACTTTGTTTGATGCTGTTTAATAAAATAATGATGGAGTAGAAGAAGGAGAGAGAGAAATAAAGAAAGAAGGAAGTAAGGAAGGAAGTAGGGAAGGAAATAAAGAGAGAAAGAAAGAAAGAAAGAAAGAAAGAAGGAAAGGAAGGAAAGAGTCATATAGGCATATATATATGTCTGAGAATCGAAGTAAATATTTAGAAAAATAGAAAACCTACAGCACCTGGTATTCCCAGGCGGTCACCCATCCAAGTACTAACCAAGCCCGACGTTGCTTAACTTCGGTGATCGGACGAGAACCGGTGTTTTCAACGTGGTATGGCCGTAGGCAAAGGCTGTTGTCACAGGACTGCTATTTGTGCTAGCACTTGAGATCTTTGGTGAAGATCATTTTTTATTGCCTTTTATTGACTTGACAATTACATACAATACACATATAGCTACATCACAGCACATTTGACAGAAAACATCTGAACTTTTTGTTGGAACCACAAGAGGACAACACTGAATTGAGAATCAGACTGAGCTCCAGTGACCTCTGGTGTATATAAAAGAAATATCACAGAAAAATTAAAATTTGGGGATCTTTTGTTCCATTACTGGAAATTTAGGCCTTATTACACTTTAGTAGGATCTATTTAGCCATTCTGTGGGCTGTACTTTCACCACTTGTTCTTGTAACACGGGCCTTTTTGGTGTTGTGCAGAGGTCTTAAATTATTGTTAAAGAACTGCACAATCAATTTAAAATTAATAGATAGAGGAGGGCTTAATTGTGGGGAAGTGTCAACATAATCAGTGTACATGATCAGCTCTTTTGGGAGGATTTGGTGGCCATTAAAATGGCCAGGTTTGTTTTTGGTCTTGTTTCGAAGAAGCGAAGTCAGTCAACTGCTTAACCTCCGAATCCGTAGAGGGTACGTCCTTGCCTCTTCAGGGCGTAGACGACATCCATGGCGGTGACGGTCTTCCTCTTGGCATGCTCGGTGTAGGTGACGGCATCCCTGATGACATTCTCCAAGAAAACCTTCAGCACTCCTCTGGTCTCTTCATAGATGAGTCCGGAGATACGCTTGACTCCACCTCTGCGGGCAAGACGACGGATGGCGGGCTTGGTGATACCCTGGATGTTATCACGAAGTACCTTCCTGTGGCGCTTAGCACCCCCCTTTCCGAGTCCCTTTCCTCCTTTACCACGGCCTGACATGATGCTTACAGTCTGAATTCACAAAACTGAATAATTTTCGCCGAGTTGACTCCCTATTTATACCCAGGGCGCCTGGACTGTGCCTTAACGGTGCTCTGCACGCCCGGCGCCCAGCAGCCAATCAGGCGGCCGAGTTGATAATCCACGCTCTGGCTAATCCCCCGAAGACGTGGTCTTGGTGGGAGGTGCCTCATGGGATCTGAGTCATCTTGCCGAAATTTCAGGGCTCTGCAATGAATAAAAGTGCCAAAAGTCAGCATTGCAAATTTTGTGTATTGTTATGTGTATTCAGGATGTAAACATTGTATGGCATTTTCACCATTTGGCATGTGTCAAGCTCGAAGTGACGTTTTCCTTAATTTCTCAGCAACGGAGGCAGATAGAGAGTTAAAACAAAATTTGTCAGATAGGACTTCCAAAGGCCATTCTGAAAATCTAAAAATCGTTTTTATCGACCCACTGGTCACTTCAAAAAAAATTACTGAAATACCGAGGTTTCACTAAGGAAAATAGATGGTGAAAATGACATACAGGGGTTAATTAGGAAATTATTACAGGCAGAAACGCAGGGAATGTGGCAAAAGCTTTAAAAGTATCTTGGTTTTGCAATGGTTCAAGCCTAGTTTCCAAATTTGTTAAGGGAATCACTGTGCAGTAGTCCAAAGTGGTCCTTTTGGACACAGTGTAATTTTGGAGATTATTTAGCAATTTTTGCTGTACATGTACAGGTATCAATGCCTTGATGCTGAAAATCGGCCAGATAACGGTCCTAGTGACATTAAAGTTCCCTGTGAAGTAAGAAAGTGCTGTGTGCTTTATTTGGCGTGCAGCTGGCAATCAAGCAAACTGAACATATAGAGACCTGTCGCAAAGAGGTTTGAAGCTATAAAAATTTCAGTGACACCACAATGTGACCAAAAGCAAGGGAAAGAGAATGACACCAACCACAGCTGTCTGACTTGATTTTTGACGGAGATATGGGCATTTGAAGTTTGGGTCAGAATTGGGAGAAGTCTCTGCGGTGACGGGGCCAGATTTCTGCGGTGACGGGGCCAGATTTCTGCGGTGACGGGGCCCGATTTGCGGCCGCGCACCGCGGCTGCAGACGGGAAGCATGGTCTGGGAGGAATACATGGCTGCACATTAGAGTTAGTTGATGTTACATTAGGGTTAGTTGATGGTCAATGCTAGAATTTTGGCCCCGGTTAGTGTTAAAAGGTCCCGCAGTCGAGGTTAGGCTTGGTTTAGCCGTCGGTTAGGGTTAGGCCTCCGGTTAGAGTTGGGGTTAGGCCTTCGGCCTAACCCCAACTCTAAGCAGGCCTAACCCTAACCGCCGCTTGGACTTTTACCCCAACCTCAGTAAACCCTAACCCTAACCCTCAGTAAACCCTAACCCTAACCCTAATTTGCCATAACCCTAATCTGCCCTAACCCTAACTTGCCATAACCCTAATTAGGCCAAGCCTGATTCCTATGTTTGAACAAGCGATTGGCCTGTTGGTGCAGAATCTCAGGAAGCACAGCCAGTTGGCATGGCTTCATGTCACAGCATTGTACAAACTTAGACCAACAGAATCGATTGATGAAACAGTGTCAGAGAAGGTATACCATGCAATCAGCAGTAATTGGCTTGATTGGATTTGACTGTATTGTGTGTACAGAAGACACAAAAGAAGAAAAGGAGACTATGATGCATTTTTTAAAGCAAATTTGGGCCTACAGGCTTTTAGATTTATTTTAGATCTGAATCTTACTATTTTCAAAATAGGGAAATACTTTTTTTTTTTTTTCGACCTTTTGAAAACTAATTACTTTTTTTTTTTTGCATAATATTATAATTTGGTTGGTTGGGAGGATTTCTTTTGATTTGGGGGATAGTCAACGTAATAATGTGTACATGATCAGCTCTCTTTGGAGGATTTGGTGGCCATTAAAATGGCCGGTTGTTGATGTTTGTTTGTCGGCTTCACAAGTAAATAATTTACTTGGAGCTGGTGTACTTGGTCACAGCCTTGGTTCCCTCGGACACGGCGTGCTTGGCCAACTCTCCGGGCAAGAGAAGACGGACAGCAGTCTGGATCTCTCTGGAGGTGATGGTGCTCCTTCTGTTGTAGTGGGCCAGACGGGAAGCTTCAGCAGCGATGCGCTCGAAGATGTCGTTGACAAAGGAGTTCATGATGGACATGGCCTTGGAGCTGATTCCAGTGTCGGGGTGCACTTGCTTCAAGACTTTGTAGATGTAGATGGAGTAGGATTCCCTCCTCCTCCTCTTCTTCTTCTTCTCACCAGACCTTGCGGCCTTGGCCTTGCTGGCGGCCTTCTTGGCTCCCTTAGATGCAACTTTGGGTGGCATGTTGTCTTGTTGTGATACAGCAGGACAATATGCCAGACCGCCAGTCTAATTTTTCTTTTATATTGTGACGAGTTGTCCCAATGGTGAAAATGACTGCACAGGCCAATGAAACTGGCCGTTGTGTATTCAGCTTATGGCTCGTCGGATTTGGATGAAATTTTGTATGAGGCCATTGTGAGGCATAAGAATGACTTTGGCCAACTTTTTTTTTTGGTAATTATTACCAAATGCTGGAATTAATGAGGCGCATGCTGATTGGCCGGCGGGGCGATTTTCACCATCCCAGTGGTATAAGGGGATTTTGTCGCCGATTCGGCGTGTATTATTGCCGAGTATCTTTACTAAGCAACAACACAAAGCATCATCATGTCAGGCCGTGGAAAGGGAGGAAAAGCAAAGGGAAAGAGCAAGACCAGGTCCAGCCGTGCCGGTCTCCAGTTCCCCGTGGGAAGGATCCATCGTCTTCTCCGCAAGGGCAACTATGCTGAGAGAATTGGAGCTGGTGCCCCAGTCTACTTGGCTGCCGTCATGGAGTACTTGGCTGCTGAGGTCCTCGAGTTGGCAGGAAACGCCGCCCGTGACAACAAGAAGACCAGGATCATCCCCAGACATTTGCAGTTGGCCATCCGTAATGACGAGGAATTGAACAAGCTGCTCTCCGGTGTCACCATCGCCCAGGGAGGAGTTCTGCCCAACATCCAGGCTGTCCTTCTGCCCAAGAAGAGCAACAAGCCCAAATAAGCATCTTGTGTAAAACACAAATCAACAACAACTCTTGGCCTTTCTAAAGGCCACCAAATCCTCCCAAAAGAGTAGACCAATGTACACATCTTATTGTTGACAAACAAAGCCAATCAATGAAATCCCACCCTTTGTCTAAAAAAATGGAAAAAAAAAAGTGCTGATTTTCGCCAGGAAGATAAGCCTTGTAAATGCATGTAGGCCTCCTGATATAAAAAAAGTAGATGAATGACCTATTTGATATATTCTGTAAATTAAGAAATCCAAAAGCTTATATTTCTCACTAATTAGGCCTAACTGGTAATTAACAGTACATGTACATGTACCAAATGCTACACATGCAAAGAAAGAGGCCATTCATGGCTTATTTGTCAGCTAGACTAAAAGATGACATTTTATGAATATCTGTGGACAGAACTTGGACCACTTTTGTGAAATAAATAGATAGATAGCTAGATATCTATAGATAGATAGATAGATAGATAGACAGATAGATAGACAGATAGATAGGCCTAGATAGAAGAAAGTGCAGCCCTCCAAGCTGAGTTATTGGCACTCATGAGGGTTGATAGGCCCACATGCATTGATTTTTCATGCATGCAATTAATTAATTTTGGGAGTTTTTTTTTTGGTTTGGGGATTGTGTCAACATAAGGATGTGTACATTGGTCTGTTCTTTTGGGAGGATTTGGTGGCCTTTAAAAAGGCCAAGTTGTTGTTTGTTTTGTCGAGAAAAACTTCTTAAGCTCTCTCTCCACGGATACGGCGGGCCAACTGGATGTCCTTGGGCATGATGGTGACTCGCTTGGCGTGGATGGCGCACAAGTTGGTGTCCTCAAAGAGACCAACCAAGTAAGCCTCAGAGGCCTCCTGGAGAGCCATGACGGCAGAGGACTGGAATCGCAGGTCGGTCTTGAAGTCCTGGGCGATCTCACGGACCAGACGCTGGAAGGGCAGCTTGCGGATGAGGAGCTCGGTGGATTTCTGGTAACGACGGATCTCACGGAGAGCGACGGTTCCAGGCCTGTAACGATGAGGCTTCTTGACTCCTCCGGTGGCAGGGGCGCTCTTGCGGGCAGCCTTGGTTGCCAATTGTTTCCTGGGGGCCTTGCCTCCGGTGGACTTACGTGCGGTTTGCTTAGTTCTTGCCATTTTAAACGACTGATAATGTCCTCCACTGAGCCGCTGTACTTATAGCAAGGCGCCGTGACGTCAGGCAGAGTGACAGGACGCTCTAAAATTAGGCTCCGCCCTTGTATGTCATTTTCACCATCTAGAAAAATGAGTTTCACGCTCGCGTCGCTCGGCGACTACGAGGAGCATGGGGTTGATATATACCTCAAAATGTGCGTTTTTCGGCGGGCTACAAGCCAGTGAAATCGCCGTCTTCGTAACTCCACTGGTTGTTGAGATATTCCAGTTCTTCTTCATTTCAGATTTATGTCAAAAAACGCAGATGGTGAAAATGCCAACATCGCTGTCGTGGCAAGCATAATGATGCCATGACACTGAATTTGGTCGTGCAGACAGAAGAGATGTTCTACTCAATGTTGTGAAAAGGGCAAAGGTCTAGGCCAATTCTTTGTTGGCGAATTGGGCACGCGAAGTTGACCCTACCAACTCGTGGACAAAACGTCACATATTGGCCTGCAGTACAGCAGCCAAGATTGGAATAGATGTTTGCAAGGCCAGTGGACCTGCGAATTGTTCTCCAGGCAACAAGGCAAAAAAATTAAGATTATGTAAATTATTGATTGATTTTACATTTCTACTTTACATGGAGGTCTGTGGTTAAAAAGAGGAAATTTAAGTGAAGTAAAGACACAAATGACATTTTAACTTTGTTTGATGCTGTTTAATAAAATAATGATGGAGTAGAAGAAGGAGAGAGAGAAATAAAGAAAGAAGGAAGTAAGGAAGGAAGTAGGGAAGGAAATAAAGAGAGAAAGAAAGAAAGAAAGAAAGAAAGAAGGAAAGGAAGGAAAGAGTCATATAGGCATATATATATGTCTGAGAATCGAAGTAAATATTTAGAAAAATAGAAAACCTACAGCACCTGGTATTCCCAGGCGGTCACCCATCCAAGTACTAACCAAGCCCGACGTTGCTTAACTTCGGTGATCGGACGAGAACCGGTGTTTTCAACGTGGTATGGCCGTAGGCAAAGGCTGTTGTCACAGGACTGCTATTTGTGCTAGCACTTGAGATCTTTGGTGAAGATCATTTTTTATTGCCTTTTATTGACTTGACAATTACATACAATACACATATAGCTACATCACAGCACATTTGACAGAAAACATCTGAACTTTTTGTTGGAACCACAAGAGGACAACACTGAATTGAGAATCAGACTGAGCTCCAGTGACCTCTGGTGTATATAAAAGAAATATCACAGAAAAATTAAAATTTGGGGATCTTTTGTTCCATTACTGGAAATTTAGGCCTTATTACACTTTAGTAGGATCTATTTAGCCATTCTGTGGGCTGTACTTTCACCACTTGTTCTTGTAACACGGGCCTTTTTGGTGTTGTGCAGAGGTCTTAAATTATTGTTAAAGAACTGCACAATCAATTTAAAATTAATAGATAGAGGAGGGCTTAATTGTGGGGAAGTGTCAACATAATCAGTGTACATGATCAGCTCTTTTGGGAGGATTTGGTGGCCATTAAAATGGCCAGGTTTGTTTTTGGTCTTGTTTCGAAGAAGCGAAGTCAGTCAACTGCTTAACCTCCGAATCCGTAGAGGGTACGTCCTTGCCTCTTCAGGGCGTAGACGACATCCATGGCGGTGACGGTCTTCCTCTTGGCATGCTCGGTGTAGGTGACGGCATCCCTGATGACATTCTCCAAGAAAACCTTCAGCACTCCTCTGGTCTCTTCATAGATGAGTCCGGAGATACGCTTGACTCCACCTCTGCGGGCAAGACGACGGATGGCGGGCTTGGTGATACCCTGGATGTTATCACGAAGTACCTTCCTGTGGCGCTTAGCACCCCCCTTTCCGAGTCCCTTTCCTCCTTTACCACGGCCTGACATGATGCTTACAGTCTGAATTCACAAAACTGAATAATTTTCGCCGAGTTGACTCCCTATTTATACCCAGGGCGCCTGGACTGTGCCTTAACGGTGCTCTGCACGCCCGGCGCCCAGCAGCCAATCAGGCGGCCGAGTTGATAATCCACGCTCTGGCTAATCCCCCGAAGACGTGGTCTTGGTGGGAGGTGCCTCATGGGATCTGAGTCATCTTGCCGAAATTTCAGGGCTCTGCAATGAATAAAAGTGCCAAAAGTCAGCATTGCAAATTTTGTGTATTGTTATGTGTATTCAGGATGTAAACATTGTATGGCATTTTCACCATTTGGCATGTGTCAAGCTCGAAGTGACGTTTTCCTTAATTTCTCAGCAACGGAGGCAGATAGAGAGTTAAAACAAAATTTGTCAGATAGGACTTCCAAAGGCCATTCTGAAAATCTAAAAATCGTTTTTATCGACCCACTGGTCACTTCAAAAAAAATTACTGAAATACCGAGGTTTCACTAAGGAAAATAGATGGTGAAAATGACATACAGGGGTTAATTAGGAAATTATTACAGGCAGAAACGCAGGGAATGTGGCAAAAGCTTTAAAAGTATCTTGGTTTTGCAATGGTTCAAGCCTAGTTTCCAAATTTGTTAAGGGAATCACTGTGCAGTAGTCCAAAGTGGTCCTTTTGGACACAGTGTAATTTTGGAGATTATTTAGCAATTTTTGCTGTACATGTACAGGTATCAATGCCTTGATGCTGAAAATCGGCCAGATAACGGTCCTAGTGACATTAAAGTTCCCTGTGAAGTAAGAAAGTGCTGTGTGCTTTATTTGGCGTGCAGCTGGCAATCAAGCAAACTGAACATATAGAGACCTGTCGCAAAGAGGTTTGAAGCTATAAAAATTTCAGTGACACCACAATGTGACCAAAAGCAAGGGAAAGAGAATGACACCAACCACAGCTGTCTGACTTGATTTTTGACGGAGATATGGGCATTTGAAGTTTGGGTCAGAATTGGGAGAAGTCTCTGCGGTGACGGGGCCAGATTTCTGCGGTGACGGGGCCAGATTTCTGCGGTGACGGGGCCCGATTTGCGGCCGCGCACCGCGGCTGCAGACGGGAAGCATGGTCTGGGAGGAATACATGGCTGCACATTAGAGTTAGTTGATGTTACATTAGGGTTAGTTGATGGTCAATGCTAGAATTTTGGCCCCGGTTAGTGTTAAAAGGTCCCGCAGTCGAGGTTAGGCTTGGTTTAGCCGTCGGTTAGGGTTAGGCCTCCGGTTAGAGTTGGGGTTAGGCCTTCGGCCTAACCCCAACTCTAAGCAGGCCTAACCCTAACCGCCGCTTGGACTTTTACCCCAACCTCAGTAAACCCTAACCCTAACCCTCAGTAAACCCTAACCCTAACCCTAATTTGCCATAACCCTAATCTGCCCTAACCCTAACTTGCCATAACCCTAATTAGGCCAAGCCTGATTCCTATGTTTGAACAAGCGATTGGCCTGTTGGTGCAGAATCTCAGGAAGCACAGCCAGTTGGCATGGCTTCATGTCACAGCATTGTACAAACTTAGACCAACAGAATCGATTGATGAAACAGTGTCAGAGAAGGTATACCATGCAATCAGCAGTAATTGGCTTGATTGGATTTGACTGTATTGTGTGTACAGAAGACACAAAAGAAGAAAAGGAGACTATGATGCATTTTTTAAAGCAAATTTGGGCCTACAGGCTTTTAGATTTATTTTAGATCTGAATCTTACTATTTTCAAAATAGGGAAATACTTTTTTTTTTTTTTCGACCTTTTGAAAACTAATTACTTTTTTTTTTTTGCATAATATTATAATTTGGTTGGTTGGGAGGATTTCTTTTGATTTGGGGGATAGTCAACGTAATAATGTGTACATGATCAGCTCTCTTTGGAGGATTTGGTGGCCATTAAAATGGCCGGTTGTTGATGTTTGTTTGTCGGCTTCACAAGTAAATAATTTACTTGGAGCTGGTGTACTTGGTCACAGCCTTGGTTCCCTCGGACACGGCGTGCTTGGCCAACTCTCCGGGCAAGAGAAGACGGACAGCAGTCTGGATCTCTCTGGAGGTGATGGTGCTCCTTCTGTTGTAGTGGGCCAGACGGGAAGCTTCAGCAGCGATGCGCTCGAAGATGTCGTTGACAAAGGAGTTCATGATGGACATGGCCTTGGAGCTGATTCCAGTGTCGGGGTGCACTTGCTTCAAGACTTTGTAGATGTAGATGGAGTAGGATTCCCTCCTCCTCCTCTTCTTCTTCTTCTCACCAGACCTTGCGGCCTTGGCCTTGCTGGCGGCCTTCTTGGCTCCCTTAGATGCAACTTTGGGTGGCATGTTGTCTTGTTGTGATACAGCAGGACAATATGCCAGACCGCCAGTCTAATTTTTCTTTTATATTGTGACGAGTTGTCCCAATGGTGAAAATGACTGCACAGGCCAATGAAACTGGCCGTTGTGTATTCAGCTTATGGCTCGTCGGATTTGGATGAAATTTTGTATGAGGCCATTGTGAGGCATAAGAATGACTTTGGCCAACTTTTTTTTTTGGTAATTATTACCAAATGCTGGAATTAATGAGGCGCATGCTGATTGGCCGGCGGGGCGATTTTCACCATCCCAGTGGTATAAGGGGATTTTGTCGCCGATTCGGCGTGTATTATTGCCGAGTATCTTTACTAAGCAACAACACAAAGCATCATCATGTCAGGCCGTGGAAAGGGAGGAAAAGCAAAGGGAAAGAGCAAGACCAGGTCCAGCCGTGCCGGTCTCCAGTTCCCCGTGGGAAGGATCCATCGTCTTCTCCGCAAGGGCAACTATGCTGAGAGAATTGGAGCTGGTGCCCCAGTCTACTTGGCTGCCGTCATGGAGTACTTGGCTGCTGAGGTCCTCGAGTTGGCAGGAAACGCCGCCCGTGACAACAAGAAGACCAGGATCATCCCCAGACATTTGCAGTTGGCCATCCGTAATGACGAGGAATTGAACAAGCTGCTCTCCGGTGTCACCATCGCCCAGGGAGGAGTTCTGCCCAACATCCAGGCTGTCCTTCTGCCCAAGAAGAGCAACAAGCCCAAATAAGCATCTTGTGTAAAACACAAATCAACAACAACTCTTGGCCTTTCTAAAGGCCACCAAATCCTCCCAAAAGAGTAGACCAATGTACACATCTTATTGTTGACAAACAAAGCCAATCAATGAAATCCCACCCTTTGTCTAAAAAAATGGAAAAAAAAAAGTGCTGATTTTCGCCAGGAAGATAAGCCTTGTAAATGCATGTAGGCCTCCTGATATAAAAAAAGTAGATGAATGACCTATTTGATATATTCTGTAAATTAAGAAATCCAAAAGCTTATATTTCTCACTAATTAGGCCTAACTGGTAATTAACAGTACATGTACATGTACCAAATGCTACACATGCAAAGAAAGAGGCCATTCATGGCTTATTTGTCAGCTAGACTAAAAGATGACATTTTATGAATATCTGTGGACAGAACTTGGACCACTTTTGTGAAATAAATAGATAGATAGCTAGATATCTATAGATAGATAGATAGATAGATAGACAGATAGATAGACAGATAGATAGGCCTAGATAGAAGAAAGTGCAGCCCTCCAAGCTGAGTTATTGGCACTCATGAGGGTTGATAGGCCCACATGCATTGATTTTTCATGCATGCAATTAATTAATTTTGGGAGTTTTTTTTTTGGTTTGGGGATTGTGTCAACATAAGGATGTGTACATTGGTCTGTTCTTTTGGGAGGATTTGGTGGCCTTTAAAAAGGCCAAGTTGTTGTTTGTTTTGTCGAGAAAAACTTCTTAAGCTCTCTCTCCACGGATACGGCGGGCCAACTGGATGTCCTTGGGCATGATGGTGACTCGCTTGGCGTGGATGGCGCACAAGTTGGTGTCCTCAAAGAGACCAACCAAGTAAGCCTCAGAGGCCTCCTGGAGAGCCATGACGGCAGAGGACTGGAATCGCAGGTCGGTCTTGAAGTCCTGGGCGATCTCACGGACCAGACGCTGGAAGGGCAGCTTGCGGATGAGGAGCTCGGTGGATTTCTGGTAACGACGGATCTCACGGAGAGCGACGGTTCCAGGCCTGTAACGATGAGGCTTCTTGACTCCTCCGGTGGCAGGGGCGCTCTTGCGGGCAGCCTTGGTTGCCAATTGTTTCCTGGGGGCCTTGCCTCCGGTGGACTTACGTGCGGTTTGCTTAGTTCTTGCCATTTTAAACGACTGATAATGTCCTCCACTGAGCCGCTGTACTTATAGCAAGGCGCCGTGACGTCAGGCAGAGTGACAGGACGCTCTAAAATTAGGCTCCGCCCTTGTATGTCATTTTCACCATCTAGAAAAATGAGTTTCACGCTCGCGTCGCTCGGCGACTACGAGGAGCATGGGGTTGATATATACCTCAAAATGTGCGTTTTTCGGCGGGCTACAAGCCAGTGAAATCGCCGTCTTCGTAACTCCACTGGTTGTTGAGATATTCCAGTTCTTCTTCATTTCAGATTTATGTCAAAAAACGCAGATGGTGAAAATGCCAACATCGCTGTCGTGGCAAGCATAATGATGCCATGACACTGAATTTGGTCGTGCAGACAGAAGAGATGTTCTACTCAATGTTGTGAAAAGGGCAAAGGTCTAGGCCAATTCTTTGTTGGCGAATTGGGCACGCGAAGTTGACCCTACCAACTCGTGGACAAAACGTCACATATTGGCCTGCAGTACAGCAGCCAAGATTGGAATAGATGTTTGCAAGGCCAGTGGACCTGCGAATTGTTCTCCAGGCAACAAGGCAAAAAAATTAAGATTATGTAAATTATTGATTGATTTTACATTTCTACTTTACATGGAGGTCTGTGGTTAAAAAGAGGAAATTTAAGTGAAGTAAAGACACAAATGACATTTTAACTTTGTTTGATGCTGTTTAATAAAATAATGATGGAGTAGAAGAAGGAGAGAGAGAAATAAAGAAAGAAGGAAGTAAGGAAGGAAGTAGGGAAGGAAATAAAGAGAGAAAGAAAGAAAGAAAGAAAGAAAGAAGGAAAGGAAGGAAAGAGTCATATAGGCATATATATATGTCTGAGAATCGAAGTAAATATTTAGAAAAATAGAAAACCTACAGCACCTGGTATTCCCAGGCGGTCACCCATCCAAGTACTAACCAAGCCCGACGTTGCTTAACTTCGGTGATCGGACGAGAACCGGTGTTTTCAACGTGGTATGGCCGTAGGCAAAGGCTGTTGTCACAGGACTGCTATTTGTGCTAGCACTTGAGATCTTTGGTGAAGATCATTTTTTATTGCCTTTTATTGACTTGACAATTACATACAATACACATATAGCTACATCACAGCACATTTGACAGAAAACATCTGAACTTTTTGTTGGAACCACAAGAGGACAACACTGAATTGAGAATCAGACTGAGCTCCAGTGACCTCTGGTGTATATAAAAGAAATATCACAGAAAAATTAAAATTTGGGGATCTTTTGTTCCATTACTGGAAATTTAGGCCTTATTACACTTTAGTAGGATCTATTTAGCCATTCTGTGGGCTGTACTTTCACCACTTGTTCTTGTAACACGGGCCTTTTTGGTGTTGTGCAGAGGTCTTAAATTATTGTTAAAGAACTGCACAATCAATTTAAAATTAATAGATAGAGGAGGGCTTAATTGTGGGGAAGTGTCAACATAATCAGTGTACATGATCAGCTCTTTTGGGAGGATTTGGTGGCCATTAAAATGGCCAGGTTTGTTTTTGGTCTTGTTTCGAAGAAGCGAAGTCAGTCAACTGCTTAACCTCCGAATCCGTAGAGGGTACGTCCTTGCCTCTTCAGGGCGTAGACGACATCCATGGCGGTGACGGTCTTCCTCTTGGCATGCTCGGTGTAGGTGACGGCATCCCTGATGACATTCTCCAAGAAAACCTTCAGCACTCCTCTGGTCTCTTCATAGATGAGTCCGGAGATACGCTTGACTCCACCTCTGCGGGCAAGACGACGGATGGCGGGCTTGGTGATACCCTGGATGTTATCACGAAGTACCTTCCTGTGGCGCTTAGCACCCCCCTTTCCGAGTCCCTTTCCTCCTTTACCACGGCCTGACATGATGCTTACAGTCTGAATTCACAAAACTGAATAATTTTCGCCGAGTTGACTCCCTATTTATACCCAGGGCGCCTGGACTGTGCCTTAACGGTGCTCTGCACGCCCGGCGCCCAGCAGCCAATCAGGCGGCCGAGTTGATAATCCACGCTCTGGCTAATCCCCCGAAGACGTGGTCTTGGTGGGAGGTGCCTCATGGGATCTGAGTCATCTTGCCGAAATTTCAGGGCTCTGCAATGAATAAAAGTGCCAAAAGTCAGCATTGCAAATTTTGTGTATTGTTATGTGTATTCAGGATGTAAACATTGTATGGCATTTTCACCATTTGGCATGTGTCAAGCTCGAAGTGACGTTTTCCTTAATTTCTCAGCAACGGAGGCAGATAGAGAGTTAAAACAAAATTTGTCAGATAGGACTTCCAAAGGCCATTCTGAAAATCTAAAAATCGTTTTTATCGACCCACTGGTCACTTCAAAAAAAATTACTGAAATACCGAGGTTTCACTAAGGAAAATAGATGGTGAAAATGACATACAGGGGTTAATTAGGAAATTATTACAGGCAGAAACGCAGGGAATGTGGCAAAAGCTTTAAAAGTATCTTGGTTTTGCAATGGTTCAAGCCTAGTTTCCAAATTTGTTAAGGGAATCACTGTGCAGTAGTCCAAAGTGGTCCTTTTGGACACAGTGTAATTTTGGAGATTATTTAGCAATTTTTGCTGTACATGTACAGGTATCAATGCCTTGATGCTGAAAATCGGCCAGATAACGGTCCTAGTGACATTAAAGTTCCCTGTGAAGTAAGAAAGTGCTGTGTGCTTTATTTGGCGTGCAGCTGGCAATCAAGCAAACTGAACATATAGAGACCTGTCGCAAAGAGGTTTGAAGCTATAAAAATTTCAGTGACACCACAATGTGACCAAAAGCAAGGGAAAGAGAATGACACCAACCACAGCTGTCTGACTTGATTTTTGACGGAGATATGGGCATTTGAAGTTTGGGTCAGAATTGGGAGAAGTCTCTGCGGTGACGGGGCCAGATTTCTGCGGTGACGGGGCCAGATTTCTGCGGTGACGGGGCCCGATTTGCGGCCGCGCACCGCGGCTGCAGACGGGAAGCATGGTCTGGGAGGAATACATGGCTGCACATTAGAGTTAGTTGATGTTACATTAGGGTTAGTTGATGGTCAATGCTAGAATTTTGGCCCCGGTTAGTGTTAAAAGGTCCCGCAGTCGAGGTTAGGCTTGGTTTAGCCGTCGGTTAGGGTTAGGCCTCCGGTTAGAGTTGGGGTTAGGCCTTCGGCCTAACCCCAACTCTAAGCAGGCCTAACCCTAACCGCCGCTTGGACTTTTACCCCAACCTCAGTAAACCCTAACCCTAACCCTCAGTAAACCCTAACCCTAACCCTAATTTGCCATAACCCTAATCTGCCCTAACCCTAACTTGCCATAACCCTAATTAGGCCAAGCCTGATTCCTATGTTTGAACAAGCGATTGGCCTGTTGGTGCAGAATCTCAGGAAGCACAGCCAGTTGGCATGGCTTCATGTCACAGCATTGTACAAACTTAGACCAACAGAATCGATTGATGAAACAGTGTCAGAGAAGGTATACCATGCAATCAGCAGTAATTGGCTTGATTGGATTTGACTGTATTGTGTGTACAGAAGACACAAAAGAAGAAAAGGAGACTATGATGCATTTTTTAAAGCAAATTTGGGCCTACAGGCTTTTAGATTTATTTTAGATCTGAATCTTACTATTTTCAAAATAGGGAAATACTTTTTTTTTTTTTTCGACCTTTTGAAAACTAATTACTTTTTTTTTTTTGCATAATATTATAATTTGGTTGGTTGGGAGGATTTCTTTTGATTTGGGGGATAGTCAACGTAATAATGTGTACATGATCAGCTCTCTTTGGAGGATTTGGTGGCCATTAAAATGGCCGGTTGTTGATGTTTGTTTGTCGGCTTCACAAGTAAATAATTTACTTGGAGCTGGTGTACTTGGTCACAGCCTTGGTTCCCTCGGACACGGCGTGCTTGGCCAACTCTCCGGGCAAGAGAAGACGGACAGCAGTCTGGATCTCTCTGGAGGTGATGGTGCTCCTTCTGTTGTAGTGGGCCAGACGGGAAGCTTCAGCAGCGATGCGCTCGAAGATGTCGTTGACAAAGGAGTTCATGATGGACATGGCCTTGGAGCTGATTCCAGTGTCGGGGTGCACTTGCTTCAAGACTTTGTAGATGTAGATGGAGTAGGATTCCCTCCTCCTCCTCTTCTTCTTCTTCTCACCAGACCTTGCGGCCTTGGCCTTGCTGGCGGCCTTCTTGGCTCCCTTAGATGCAACTTTGGGTGGCATGTTGTCTTGTTGTGATACAGCAGGACAATATGCCAGACCGCCAGTCTAATTTTTCTTTTATATTGTGACGAGTTGTCCCAATGGTGAAAATGACTGCACAGGCCAATGAAACTGGCCGTTGTGTATTCAGCTTATGGCTCGTCGGATTTGGATGAAATTTTGTATGAGGCCATTGTGAGGCATAAGAATGACTTTGGCCAACTTTTTTTTTTGGTAATTATTACCAAATGCTGGAATTAATGAGGCGCATGCTGATTGGCCGGCGGGGCGATTTTCACCATCCCAGTGGTATAAGGGGATTTTGTCGCCGATTCGGCGTGTATTATTGCCGAGTATCTTTACTAAGCAACAACACAAAGCATCATCATGTCAGGCCGTGGAAAGGGAGGAAAAGCAAAGGGAAAGAGCAAGACCAGGTCCAGCCGTGCCGGTCTCCAGTTCCCCGTGGGAAGGATCCATCGTCTTCTCCGCAAGGGCAACTATGCTGAGAGAATTGGAGCTGGTGCCCCAGTCTACTTGGCTGCCGTCATGGAGTACTTGGCTGCTGAGGTCCTCGAGTTGGCAGGAAACGCCGCCCGTGACAACAAGAAGACCAGGATCATCCCCAGACATTTGCAGTTGGCCATCCGTAATGACGAGGAATTGAACAAGCTGCTCTCCGGTGTCACCATCGCCCAGGGAGGAGTTCTGCCCAACATCCAGGCTGTCCTTCTGCCCAAGAAGAGCAACAAGCCCAAATAAGCATCTTGTGTAAAACACAAATCAACAACAACTCTTGGCCTTTCTAAAGGCCACCAAATCCTCCCAAAAGAGTAGACCAATGTACACATCTTATTGTTGACAAACAAAGCCAATCAATGAAATCCCACCCTTTGTCTAAAAAAATGGAAAAAAAAAAGTGCTGATTTTCGCCAGGAAGATAAGCCTTGTAAATGCATGTAGGCCTCCTGATATAAAAAAAGTAGATGAATGACCTATTTGATATATTCTGTAAATTAAGAAATCCAAAAGCTTATATTTCTCACTAATTAGGCCTAACTGGTAATTAACAGTACATGTACATGTACCAAATGCTACACATGCAAAGAAAGAGGCCATTCATGGCTTATTTGTCAGCTAGACTAAAAGATGACATTTTATGAATATCTGTGGACAGAACTTGGACCACTTTTGTGAAATAAATAGATAGATAGCTAGATATCTATAGATAGATAGATAGATAGATAGACAGATAGATAGACAGATAGATAGGCCTAGATAGAAGAAAGTGCAGCCCTCCAAGCTGAGTTATTGGCACTCATGAGGGTTGATAGGCCCACATGCATTGATTTTTCATGCATGCAATTAATTAATTTTGGGAGTTTTTTTTTTGGTTTGGGGATTGTGTCAACATAAGGATGTGTACATTGGTCTGTTCTTTTGGGAGGATTTGGTGGCCTTTAAAAAGGCCAAGTTGTTGTTTGTTTTGTCGAGAAAAACTTCTTAAGCTCTCTCTCCACGGATACGGCGGGCCAACTGGATGTCCTTGGGCATGATGGTGACTCGCTTGGCGTGGATGGCGCACAAGTTGGTGTCCTCAAAGAGACCAACCAAGTAAGCCTCAGAGGCCTCCTGGAGAGCCATGACGGCAGAGGACTGGAATCGCAGGTCGGTCTTGAAGTCCTGGGCGATCTCACGGACCAGACGCTGGAAGGGCAGCTTGCGGATGAGGAGCTCGGTGGATTTCTGGTAACGACGGATCTCACGGAGAGCGACGGTTCCAGGCCTGTAACGATGAGGCTTCTTGACTCCTCCGGTGGCAGGGGCGCTCTTGCGGGCAGCCTTGGTTGCCAATTGTTTCCTGGGGGCCTTGCCTCCGGTGGACTTACGTGCGGTTTGCTTAGTTCTTGCCATTTTAAACGACTGATAATGTCCTCCACTGAGCCGCTGTACTTATAGCAAGGCGCCGTGACGTCAGGCAGAGTGACAGGACGCTCTAAAATTAGGCTCCGCCCTTGTATGTCATTTTCACCATCTAGAAAAATGAGTTTCACGCTCGCGTCGCTCGGCGACTACGAGGAGCATGGGGTTGATATATACCTCAAAATGTGCGTTTTTCGGCGGGCTACAAGCCAGTGAAATCGCCGTCTTCGTAACTCCACTGGTTGTTGAGATATTCCAGTTCTTCTTCATTTCAGATTTATGTCAAAAAACGCAGATGGTGAAAATGCCAACATCGCTGTCGTGGCAAGCATAATGATGCCATGACACTGAATTTGGTCGTGCAGACAGAAGAGATGTTCTACTCAATGTTGTGAAAAGGGCAAAGGTCTAGGCCAATTCTTTGTTGGCGAATTGGGCACGCGAAGTTGACCCTACCAACTCGTGGACAAAACGTCACATATTGGCCTGCAGTACAGCAGCCAAGATTGGAATAGATGTTTGCAAGGCCAGTGGACCTGCGAATTGTTCTCCAGGCAACAAGGCAAAAAAATTAAGATTATGTAAATTATTGATTGATTTTACATTTCTACTTTACATGGAGGTCTGTGGTTAAAAAGAGGAAATTTAAGTGAAGTAAAGACACAAATGACATTTTAACTTTGTTTGATGCTGTTTAATAAAATAATGATGGAGTAGAAGAAGGAGAGAGAGAAATAAAGAAAGAAGGAAGTAAGGAAGGAAGTAGGGAAGGAAATAAAGAGAGAAAGAAAGAAAGAAAGAAAGAAAGAAGGAAAGGAAGGAAAGAGTCATATAGGCATATATATATGTCTGAGAATCGAAGTAAATATTTAGAAAAATAGAAAACCTACAGCACCTGGTATTCCCAGGCGGTCACCCATCCAAGTACTAACCAAGCCCGACGTTGCTTAACTTCGGTGATCGGACGAGAACCGGTGTTTTCAACGTGGTATGGCCGTAGGCAAAGGCTGTTGTCACAGGACTGCTATTTGTGCTAGCACTTGAGATCTTTGGTGAAGATCATTTTTTATTGCCTTTTATTGACTTGACAATTACATACAATACACATATAGCTACATCACAGCACATTTGACAGAAAACATCTGAACTTTTTGTTGGAACCACAAGAGGACAACACTGAATTGAGAATCAGACTGAGCTCCAGTGACCTCTGGTGTATATAAAAGAAATATCACAGAAAAATTAAAATTTGGGGATCTTTTGTTCCATTACTGGAAATTTAGGCCTTATTACACTTTAGTAGGATCTATTTAGCCATTCTGTGGGCTGTACTTTCACCACTTGTTCTTGTAACACGGGCCTTTTTGGTGTTGTGCAGAGGTCTTAAATTATTGTTAAAGAACTGCACAATCAATTTAAAATTAATAGATAGAGGAGGGCTTAATTGTGGGGAAGTGTCAACATAATCAGTGTACATGATCAGCTCTTTTGGGAGGATTTGGTGGCCATTAAAATGGCCAGGTTTGTTTTTGGTCTTGTTTCGAAGAAGCGAAGTCAGTCAACTGCTTAACCTCCGAATCCGTAGAGGGTACGTCCTTGCCTCTTCAGGGCGTAGACGACATCCATGGCGGTGACGGTCTTCCTCTTGGCATGCTCGGTGTAGGTGACGGCATCCCTGATGACATTCTCCAAGAAAACCTTCAGCACTCCTCTGGTCTCTTCATAGATGAGTCCGGAGATACGCTTGACTCCACCTCTGCGGGCAAGACGACGGATGGCGGGCTTGGTGATACCCTGGATGTTATCACGAAGTACCTTCCTGTGGCGCTTAGCACCCCCCTTTCCGAGTCCCTTTCCTCCTTTACCACGGCCTGACATGATGCTTACAGTCTGAATTCACAAAACTGAATAATTTTCGCCGAGTTGACTCCCTATTTATACCCAGGGCGCCTGGACTGTGCCTTAACGGTGCTCTGCACGCCCGGCGCCCAGCAGCCAATCAGGCGGCCGAGTTGATAATCCACGCTCTGGCTAATCCCCCGAAGACGTGGTCTTGGTGGGAGGTGCCTCATGGGATCTGAGTCATCTTGCCGAAATTTCAGGGCTCTGCAATGAATAAAAGTGCCAAAAGTCAGCATTGCAAATTTTGTGTATTGTTATGTGTATTCAGGATGTAAACATTGTATGGCATTTTCACCATTTGGCATGTGTCAAGCTCGAAGTGACGTTTTCCTTAATTTCTCAGCAACGGAGGCAGATAGAGAGTTAAAACAAAATTTGTCAGATAGGACTTCCAAAGGCCATTCTGAAAATCTAAAAATCGTTTTTATCGACCCACTGGTCACTTCAAAAAAAATTACTGAAATACCGAGGTTTCACTAAGGAAAATAGATGGTGAAAATGACATACAGGGGTTAATTAGGAAATTATTACAGGCAGAAACGCAGGGAATGTGGCAAAAGCTTTAAAAGTATCTTGGTTTTGCAATGGTTCAAGCCTAGTTTCCAAATTTGTTAAGGGAATCACTGTGCAGTAGTCCAAAGTGGTCCTTTTGGACACAGTGTAATTTTGGAGATTATTTAGCAATTTTTGCTGTACATGTACAGGTATCAATGCCTTGATGCTGAAAATCGGCCAGATAACGGTCCTAGTGACATTAAAGTTCCCTGTGAAGTAAGAAAGTGCTGTGTGCTTTATTTGGCGTGCAGCTGGCAATCAAGCAAACTGAACATATAGAGACCTGTCGCAAAGAGGTTTGAAGCTATAAAAATTTCAGTGACACCACAATGTGACCAAAAGCAAGGGAAAGAGAATGACACCAACCACAGCTGTCTGACTTGATTTTTGACGGAGATATGGGCATTTGAAGTTTGGGTCAGAATTGGGAGAAGTCTCTGCGGTGACGGGGCCAGATTTCTGCGGTGACGGGGCCAGATTTCTGCGGTGACGGGGCCCGATTTGCGGCCGCGCACCGCGGCTGCAGACGGGAAGCATGGTCTGGGAGGAATACATGGCTGCACATTAGAGTTAGTTGATGTTACATTAGGGTTAGTTGATGGTCAATGCTAGAATTTTGGCCCCGGTTAGTGTTAAAAGGTCCCGCAGTCGAGGTTAGGCTTGGTTTAGCCGTCGGTTAGGGTTAGGCCTCCGGTTAGAGTTGGGGTTAGGCCTTCGGCCTAACCCCAACTCTAAGCAGGCCTAACCCTAACCGCCGCTTGGACTTTTACCCCAACCTCAGTAAACCCTAACCCTAACCCTCAGTAAACCCTAACCCTAACCCTAATTTGCCATAACCCTAATCTGCCCTAACCCTAACTTGCCATAACCCTAATTAGGCCAAGCCTGATTCCTATGTTTGAACAAGCGATTGGCCTGTTGGTGCAGAATCTCAGGAAGCACAGCCAGTTGGCATGGCTTCATGTCACAGCATTGTACAAACTTAGACCAACAGAATCGATTGATGAAACAGTGTCAGAGAAGGTATACCATGCAATCAGCAGTAATTGGCTTGATTGGATTTGACTGTATTGTGTGTACAGAAGACACAAAAGAAGAAAAGGAGACTATGATGCATTTTTTAAAGCAAATTTGGGCCTACAGGCTTTTAGATTTATTTTAGATCTGAATCTTACTATTTTCAAAATAGGGAAATACTTTTTTTTTTTTTTCGACCTTTTGAAAACTAATTACTTTTTTTTTTTTGCATAATATTATAATTTGGTTGGTTGGGAGGATTTCTTTTGATTTGGGGGATAGTCAACGTAATAATGTGTACATGATCAGCTCTCTTTGGAGGATTTGGTGGCCATTAAAATGGCCGGTTGTTGATGTTTGTTTGTCGGCTTCACAAGTAAATAATTTACTTGGAGCTGGTGTACTTGGTCACAGCCTTGGTTCCCTCGGACACGGCGTGCTTGGCCAACTCTCCGGGCAAGAGAAGACGGACAGCAGTCTGGATCTCTCTGGAGGTGATGGTGCTCCTTCTGTTGTAGTGGGCCAGACGGGAAGCTTCAGCAGCGATGCGCTCGAAGATGTCGTTGACAAAGGAGTTCATGATGGACATGGCCTTGGAGCTGATTCCAGTGTCGGGGTGCACTTGCTTCAAGACTTTGTAGATGTAGATGGAGTAGGATTCCCTCCTCCTCCTCTTCTTCTTCTTCTCACCAGACCTTGCGGCCTTGGCCTTGCTGGCGGCCTTCTTGGCTCCCTTAGATGCAACTTTGGGTGGCATGTTGTCTTGTTGTGATACAGCAGGACAATATGCCAGACCGCCAGTCTAATTTTTCTTTTATATTGTGACGAGTTGTCCCAATGGTGAAAATGACTGCACAGGCCAATGAAACTGGCCGTTGTGTATTCAGCTTATGGCTCGTCGGATTTGGATGAAATTTTGTATGAGGCCATTGTGAGGCATAAGAATGACTTTGGCCAACTTTTTTTTTTGGTAATTATTACCAAATGCTGGAATTAATGAGGCGCATGCTGATTGGCCGGCGGGGCGATTTTCACCATCCCAGTGGTATAAGGGGATTTTGTCGCCGATTCGGCGTGTATTATTGCCGAGTATCTTTACTAAGCAACAACACAAAGCATCATCATGTCAGGCCGTGGAAAGGGAGGAAAAGCAAAGGGAAAGAGCAAGACCAGGTCCAGCCGTGCCGGTCTCCAGTTCCCCGTGGGAAGGATCCATCGTCTTCTCCGCAAGGGCAACTATGCTGAGAGAATTGGAGCTGGTGCCCCAGTCTACTTGGCTGCCGTCATGGAGTACTTGGCTGCTGAGGTCCTCGAGTTGGCAGGAAACGCCGCCCGTGACAACAAGAAGACCAGGATCATCCCCAGACATTTGCAGTTGGCCATCCGTAATGACGAGGAATTGAACAAGCTGCTCTCCGGTGTCACCATCGCCCAGGGAGGAGTTCTGCCCAACATCCAGGCTGTCCTTCTGCCCAAGAAGAGCAACAAGCCCAAATAAGCATCTTGTGTAAAACACAAATCAACAACAACTCTTGGCCTTTCTAAAGGCCACCAAATCCTCCCAAAAGAGTAGACCAATGTACACATCTTATTGTTGACAAACAAAGCCAATCAATGAAATCCCACCCTTTGTCTAAAAAAATGGAAAAAAAAAAGTGCTGATTTTCGCCAGGAAGATAAGCCTTGTAAATGCATGTAGGCCTCCTGATATAAAAAAAGTAGATGAATGACCTATTTGATATATTCTGTAAATTAAGAAATCCAAAAGCTTATATTTCTCACTAATTAGGCCTAACTGGTAATTAACAGTACATGTACATGTACCAAATGCTACACATGCAAAGAAAGAGGCCATTCATGGCTTATTTGTCAGCTAGACTAAAAGATGACATTTTATGAATATCTGTGGACAGAACTTGGACCACTTTTGTGAAATAAATAGATAGATAGCTAGATATCTATAGATAGATAGATAGATAGATAGACAGATAGATAGACAGATAGATAGGCCTAGATAGAAGAAAGTGCAGCCCTCCAAGCTGAGTTATTGGCACTCATGAGGGTTGATAGGCCCACATGCATTGATTTTTCATGCATGCAATTAATTAATTTTGGGAGTTTTTTTTTTGGTTTGGGGATTGTGTCAACATAAGGATGTGTACATTGGTCTGTTCTTTTGGGAGGATTTGGTGGCCTTTAAAAAGGCCAAGTTGTTGTTTGTTTTGTCGAGAAAAACTTCTTAAGCTCTCTCTCCACGGATACGGCGGGCCAACTGGATGTCCTTGGGCATGATGGTGACTCGCTTGGCGTGGATGGCGCACAAGTTGGTGTCCTCAAAGAGACCAACCAAGTAAGCCTCAGAGGCCTCCTGGAGAGCCATGACGGCAGAGGACTGGAATCGCAGGTCGGTCTTGAAGTCCTGGGCGATCTCACGGACCAGACGCTGGAAGGGCAGCTTGCGGATGAGGAGCTCGGTGGATTTCTGGTAACGACGGATCTCACGGAGAGCGACGGTTCCAGGCCTGTAACGATGAGGCTTCTTGACTCCTCCGGTGGCAGGGGCGCTCTTGCGGGCAGCCTTGGTTGCCAATTGTTTCCTGGGGGCCTTGCCTCCGGTGGACTTACGTGCGGTTTGCTTAGTTCTTGCCATTTTAAACGACTGATAATGTCCTCCACTGAGCCGCTGTACTTATAGCAAGGCGCCGTGACGTCAGGCAGAGTGACAGGACGCTCTAAAATTAGGCTCCGCCCTTGTATGTCATTTTCACCATCTAGAAAAATGAGTTTCACGCTCGCGTCGCTCGGCGACTACGAGGAGCATGGGGTTGATATATACCTCAAAATGTGCGTTTTTCGGCGGGCTACAAGCCAGTGAAATCGCCGTCTTCGTAACTCCACTGGTTGTTGAGATATTCCAGTTCTTCTTCATTTCAGATTTATGTCAAAAAACGCAGATGGTGAAAATGCCAACATCGCTGTCGTGGCAAGCATAATGATGCCATGACACTGAATTTGGTCGTGCAGACAGAAGAGATGTTCTACTCAATGTTGTGAAAAGGGCAAAGGTCTAGGCCAATTCTTTGTTGGCGAATTGGGCACGCGAAGTTGACCCTACCAACTCGTGGACAAAACGTCACATATTGGCCTGCAGTACAGCAGCCAAGATTGGAATAGATGTTTGCAAGGCCAGTGGACCTGCGAATTGTTCTCCAGGCAACAAGGCAAAAAAATTAAGATTATGTAAATTATTGATTGATTTTACATTTCTACTTTACATGGAGGTCTGTGGTTAAAAAGAGGAAATTTAAGTGAAGTAAAGACACAAATGACATTTTAACTTTGTTTGATGCTGTTTAATAAAATAATGATGGAGTAGAAGAAGGAGAGAGAGAAATAAAGAAAGAAGGAAGTAAGGAAGGAAGTAGGGAAGGAAATAAAGAGAGAAAGAAAGAAAGAAAGAAAGAAAGAAGGAAAGGAAGGAAAGAGTCATATAGGCATATATATATGTCTGAGAATCGAAGTAAATATTTAGAAAAATAGAAAACCTACAGCACCTGGTATTCCCAGGCGGTCACCCATCCAAGTACTAACCAAGCCCGACGTTGCTTAACTTCGGTGATCGGACGAGAACCGGTGTTTTCAACGTGGTATGGCCGTAGGCAAAGGCTGTTGTCACAGGACTGCTATTTGTGCTAGCACTTGAGATCTTTGGTGAAGATCATTTTTTATTGCCTTTTATTGACTTGACAATTACATACAATACACATATAGCTACATCACAGCACATTTGACAGAAAACATCTGAACTTTTTGTTGGAACCACAAGAGGACAACACTGAATTGAGAATCAGACTGAGCTCCAGTGACCTCTGGTGTATATAAAAGAAATATCACAGAAAAATTAAAATTTGGGGATCTTTTGTTCCATTACTGGAAATTTAGGCCTTATTACACTTTAGTAGGATCTATTTAGCCATTCTGTGGGCTGTACTTTCACCACTTGTTCTTGTAACACGGGCCTTTTTGGTGTTGTGCAGAGGTCTTAAATTATTGTTAAAGAACTGCACAATCAATTTAAAATTAATAGATAGAGGAGGGCTTAATTGTGGGGAAGTGTCAACATAATCAGTGTACATGATCAGCTCTTTTGGGAGGATTTGGTGGCCATTAAAATGGCCAGGTTTGTTTTTGGTCTTGTTTCGAAGAAGCGAAGTCAGTCAACTGCTTAACCTCCGAATCCGTAGAGGGTACGTCCTTGCCTCTTCAGGGCGTAGACGACATCCATGGCGGTGACGGTCTTCCTCTTGGCATGCTCGGTGTAGGTGACGGCATCCCTGATGACATTCTCCAAGAAAACCTTCAGCACTCCTCTGGTCTCTTCATAGATGAGTCCGGAGATACGCTTGACTCCACCTCTGCGGGCAAGACGACGGATGGCGGGCTTGGTGATACCCTGGATGTTATCACGAAGTACCTTCCTGTGGCGCTTAGCACCCCCCTTTCCGAGTCCCTTTCCTCCTTTACCACGGCCTGACATGATGCTTACAGTCTGAATTCACAAAACTGAATAATTTTCGCCGAGTTGACTCCCTATTTATACCCAGGGCGCCTGGACTGTGCCTTAACGGTGCTCTGCACGCCCGGCGCCCAGCAGCCAATCAGGCGGCCGAGTTGATAATCCACGCTCTGGCTAATCCCCCGAAGACGTGGTCTTGGTGGGAGGTGCCTCATGGGATCTGAGTCATCTTGCCGAAATTTCAGGGCTCTGCAATGAATAAAAGTGCCAAAAGTCAGCATTGCAAATTTTGTGTATTGTTATGTGTATTCAGGATGTAAACATTGTATGGCATTTTCACCATTTGGCATGTGTCAAGCTCGAAGTGACGTTTTCCTTAATTTCTCAGCAACGGAGGCAGATAGAGAGTTAAAACAAAATTTGTCAGATAGGACTTCCAAAGGCCATTCTGAAAATCTAAAAATCGTTTTTATCGACCCACTGGTCACTTCAAAAAAAATTACTGAAATACCGAGGTTTCACTAAGGAAAATAGATGGTGAAAATGACATACAGGGGTTAATTAGGAAATTATTACAGGCAGAAACGCAGGGAATGTGGCAAAAGCTTTAAAAGTATCTTGGTTTTGCAATGGTTCAAGCCTAGTTTCCAAATTTGTTAAGGGAATCACTGTGCAGTAGTCCAAAGTGGTCCTTTTGGACACAGTGTAATTTTGGAGATTATTTAGCAATTTTTGCTGTACATGTACAGGTATCAATGCCTTGATGCTGAAAATCGGCCAGATAACGGTCCTAGTGACATTAAAGTTCCCTGTGAAGTAAGAAAGTGCTGTGTGCTTTATTTGGCGTGCAGCTGGCAATCAAGCAAACTGAACATATAGAGACCTGTCGCAAAGAGGTTTGAAGCTATAAAAATTTCAGTGACACCACAATGTGACCAAAAGCAAGGGAAAGAGAATGACACCAACCACAGCTGTCTGACTTGATTTTTGACGGAGATATGGGCATTTGAAGTTTGGGTCAGAATTGGGAGAAGTCTCTGCGGTGACGGGGCCAGATTTCTGCGGTGACGGGGCCAGATTTCTGCGGTGACGGGGCCCGATTTGCGGCCGCGCACCGCGGCTGCAGACGGGAAGCATGGTCTGGGAGGAATACATGGCTGCACATTAGAGTTAGTTGATGTTACATTAGGGTTAGTTGATGGTCAATGCTAGAATTTTGGCCCCGGTTAGTGTTAAAAGGTCCCGCAGTCGAGGTTAGGCTTGGTTTAGCCGTCGGTTAGGGTTAGGCCTCCGGTTAGAGTTGGGGTTAGGCCTTCGGCCTAACCCCAACTCTAAGCAGGCCTAACCCTAACCGCCGCTTGGACTTTTACCCCAACCTCAGTAAACCCTAACCCTAACCCTCAGTAAACCCTAACCCTAACCCTAATTTGCCATAACCCTAATCTGCCCTAACCCTAACTTGCCATAACCCTAATTAGGCCAAGCCTGATTCCTATGTTTGAACAAGCGATTGGCCTGTTGGTGCAGAATCTCAGGAAGCACAGCCAGTTGGCATGGCTTCATGTCACAGCATTGTACAAACTTAGACCAACAGAATCGATTGATGAAACAGTGTCAGAGAAGGTATACCATGCAATCAGCAGTAATTGGCTTGATTGGATTTGACTGTATTGTGTGTACAGAAGACACAAAAGAAGAAAAGGAGACTATGATGCATTTTTTAAAGCAAATTTGGGCCTACAGGCTTTTAGATTTATTTTAGATCTGAATCTTACTATTTTCAAAATAGGGAAATACTTTTTTTTTTTTTTCGACCTTTTGAAAACTAATTACTTTTTTTTTTTTGCATAATATTATAATTTGGTTGGTTGGGAGGATTTCTTTTGATTTGGGGGATAGTCAACGTAATAATGTGTACATGATCAGCTCTCTTTGGAGGATTTGGTGGCCATTAAAATGGCCGGTTGTTGATGTTTGTTTGTCGGCTTCACAAGTAAATAATTTACTTGGAGCTGGTGTACTTGGTCACAGCCTTGGTTCCCTCGGACACGGCGTGCTTGGCCAACTCTCCGGGCAAGAGAAGACGGACAGCAGTCTGGATCTCTCTGGAGGTGATGGTGCTCCTTCTGTTGTAGTGGGCCAGACGGGAAGCTTCAGCAGCGATGCGCTCGAAGATGTCGTTGACAAAGGAGTTCATGATGGACATGGCCTTGGAGCTGATTCCAGTGTCGGGGTGCACTTGCTTCAAGACTTTGTAGATGTAGATGGAGTAGGATTCCCTCCTCCTCCTCTTCTTCTTCTTCTCACCAGACCTTGCGGCCTTGGCCTTGCTGGCGGCCTTCTTGGCTCCCTTAGATGCAACTTTGGGTGGCATGTTGTCTTGTTGTGATACAGCAGGACAATATGCCAGACCGCCAGTCTAATTTTTCTTTTATATTGTGACGAGTTGTCCCAATGGTGAAAATGACTGCACAGGCCAATGAAACTGGCCGTTGTGTATTCAGCTTATGGCTCGTCGGATTTGGATGAAATTTTGTATGAGGCCATTGTGAGGCATAAGAATGACTTTGGCCAACTTTTTTTTTTGGTAATTATTACCAAATGCTGGAATTAATGAGGCGCATGCTGATTGGCCGGCGGGGCGATTTTCACCATCCCAGTGGTATAAGGGGATTTTGTCGCCGATTCGGCGTGTATTATTGCCGAGTATCTTTACTAAGCAACAACACAAAGCATCATCATGTCAGGCCGTGGAAAGGGAGGAAAAGCAAAGGGAAAGAGCAAGACCAGGTCCAGCCGTGCCGGTCTCCAGTTCCCCGTGGGAAGGATCCATCGTCTTCTCCGCAAGGGCAACTATGCTGAGAGAATTGGAGCTGGTGCCCCAGTCTACTTGGCTGCCGTCATGGAGTACTTGGCTGCTGAGGTCCTCGAGTTGGCAGGAAACGCCGCCCGTGACAACAAGAAGACCAGGATCATCCCCAGACATTTGCAGTTGGCCATCCGTAATGACGAGGAATTGAACAAGCTGCTCTCCGGTGTCACCATCGCCCAGGGAGGAGTTCTGCCCAACATCCAGGCTGTCCTTCTGCCCAAGAAGAGCAACAAGCCCAAATAAGCATCTTGTGTAAAACACAAATCAACAACAACTCTTGGCCTTTCTAAAGGCCACCAAATCCTCCCAAAAGAGTAGACCAATGTACACATCTTATTGTTGACAAACAAAGCCAATCAATGAAATCCCACCCTTTGTCTAAAAAAATGGAAAAAAAAAAGTGCTGATTTTCGCCAGGAAGATAAGCCTTGTAAATGCATGTAGGCCTCCTGATATAAAAAAAGTAGATGAATGACCTATTTGATATATTCTGTAAATTAAGAAATCCAAAAGCTTATATTTCTCACTAATTAGGCCTAACTGGTAATTAACAGTACATGTACATGTACCAAATGCTACACATGCAAAGAAAGAGGCCATTCATGGCTTATTTGTCAGCTAGACTAAAAGATGACATTTTATGAATATCTGTGGACAGAACTTGGACCACTTTTGTGAAATAAATAGATAGATAGCTAGATATCTATAGATAGATAGATAGATAGATAGACAGATAGATAGACAGATAGATAGGCCTAGATAGAAGAAAGTGCAGCCCTCCAAGCTGAGTTATTGGCACTCATGAGGGTTGATAGGCCCACATGCATTGATTTTTCATGCATGCAATTAATTAATTTTGGGAGTTTTTTTTTTGGTTTGGGGATTGTGTCAACATAAGGATGTGTACATTGGTCTGTTCTTTTGGGAGGATTTGGTGGCCTTTAAAAAGGCCAAGTTGTTGTTTGTTTTGTCGAGAAAAACTTCTTAAGCTCTCTCTCCACGGATACGGCGGGCCAACTGGATGTCCTTGGGCATGATGGTGACTCGCTTGGCGTGGATGGCGCACAAGTTGGTGTCCTCAAAGAGACCAACCAAGTAAGCCTCAGAGGCCTCCTGGAGAGCCATGACGGCAGAGGACTGGAATCGCAGGTCGGTCTTGAAGTCCTGGGCGATCTCACGGACCAGACGCTGGAAGGGCAGCTTGCGGATGAGGAGCTCGGTGGATTTCTGGTAACGACGGATCTCACGGAGAGCGACGGTTCCAGGCCTGTAACGATGAGGCTTCTTGACTCCTCCGGTGGCAGGGGCGCTCTTGCGGGCAGCCTTGGTTGCCAATTGTTTCCTGGGGGCCTTGCCTCCGGTGGACTTACGTGCGGTTTGCTTAGTTCTTGCCATTTTAAACGACTGATAATGTCCTCCACTGAGCCGCTGTACTTATAGCAAGGCGCCGTGACGTCAGGCAGAGTGACAGGACGCTCTAAAATTAGGCTCCGCCCTTGTATGTCATTTTCACCATCTAGAAAAATGAGTTTCACGCTCGCGTCGCTCGGCGACTACGAGGAGCATGGGGTTGATATATACCTCAAAATGTGCGTTTTTCGGCGGGCTACAAGCCAGTGAAATCGCCGTCTTCGTAACTCCACTGGTTGTTGAGATATTCCAGTTCTTCTTCATTTCAGATTTATGTCAAAAAACGCAGATGGTGAAAATGCCAACATCGCTGTCGTGGCAAGCATAATGATGCCATGACACTGAATTTGGTCGTGCAGACAGAAGAGATGTTCTACTCAATGTTGTGAAAAGGGCAAAGGTCTAGGCCAATTCTTTGTTGGCGAATTGGGCACGCGAAGTTGACCCTACCAACTCGTGGACAAAACGTCACATATTGGCCTGCAGTACAGCAGCCAAGATTGGAATAGATGTTTGCAAGGCCAGTGGACCTGCGAATTGTTCTCCAGGCAACAAGGCAAAAAAATTAAGATTATGTAAATTATTGATTGATTTTACATTTCTACTTTACATGGAGGTCTGTGGTTAAAAAGAGGAAATTTAAGTGAAGTAAAGACACAAATGACATTTTAACTTTGTTTGATGCTGTTTAATAAAATAATGATGGAGTAGAAGAAGGAGAGAGAGAAATAAAGAAAGAAGGAAGTAAGGAAGGAAGTAGGGAAGGAAATAAAGAGAGAAAGAAAGAAAGAAAGAAAGAAAGAAGGAAAGGAAGGAAAGAGTCATATAGGCATATATATATGTCTGAGAATCGAAGTAAATATTTAGAAAAATAGAAAACCTACAGCACCTGGTATTCCCAGGCGGTCACCCATCCAAGTACTAACCAAGCCCGACGTTGCTTAACTTCGGTGATCGGACGAGAACCGGTGTTTTCAACGTGGTATGGCCGTAGGCAAAGGCTGTTGTCACAGGACTGCTATTTGTGCTAGCACTTGAGATCTTTGGTGAAGATCATTTTTTATTGCCTTTTATTGACTTGACAATTACATACAATACACATATAGCTACATCACAGCACATTTGACAGAAAACATCTGAACTTTTTGTTGGAACCACAAGAGGACAACACTGAATTGAGAATCAGACTGAGCTCCAGTGACCTCTGGTGTATATAAAAGAAATATCACAGAAAAATTAAAATTTGGGGATCTTTTGTTCCATTACTGGAAATTTAGGCCTTATTACACTTTAGTAGGATCTATTTAGCCATTCTGTGGGCTGTACTTTCACCACTTGTTCTTGTAACACGGGCCTTTTTGGTGTTGTGCAGAGGTCTTAAATTATTGTTAAAGAACTGCACAATCAATTTAAAATTAATAGATAGAGGAGGGCTTAATTGTGGGGAAGTGTCAACATAATCAGTGTACATGATCAGCTCTTTTGGGAGGATTTGGTGGCCATTAAAATGGCCAGGTTTGTTTTTGGTCTTGTTTCGAAGAAGCGAAGTCAGTCAACTGCTTAACCTCCGAATCCGTAGAGGGTACGTCCTTGCCTCTTCAGGGCGTAGACGACATCCATGGCGGTGACGGTCTTCCTCTTGGCATGCTCGGTGTAGGTGACGGCATCCCTGATGACATTCTCCAAGAAAACCTTCAGCACTCCTCTGGTCTCTTCATAGATGAGTCCGGAGATACGCTTGACTCCACCTCTGCGGGCAAGACGACGGATGGCGGGCTTGGTGATACCCTGGATGTTATCACGAAGTACCTTCCTGTGGCGCTTAGCACCCCCCTTTCCGAGTCCCTTTCCTCCTTTACCACGGCCTGACATGATGCTTACAGTCTGAATTCACAAAACTGAATAATTTTCGCCGAGTTGACTCCCTATTTATACCCAGGGCGCCTGGACTGTGCCTTAACGGTGCTCTGCACGCCCGGCGCCCAGCAGCCAATCAGGCGGCCGAGTTGATAATCCACGCTCTGGCTAATCCCCCGAAGACGTGGTCTTGGTGGGAGGTGCCTCATGGGATCTGAGTCATCTTGCCGAAATTTCAGGGCTCTGCAATGAATAAAAGTGCCAAAAGTCAGCATTGCAAATTTTGTGTATTGTTATGTGTATTCAGGATGTAAACATTGTATGGCATTTTCACCATTTGGCATGTGTCAAGCTCGAAGTGACGTTTTCCTTAATTTCTCAGCAACGGAGGCAGATAGAGAGTTAAAACAAAATTTGTCAGATAGGACTTCCAAAGGCCATTCTGAAAATCTAAAAATCGTTTTTATCGACCCACTGGTCACTTCAAAAAAAATTACTGAAATACCGAGGTTTCACTAAGGAAAATAGATGGTGAAAATGACATACAGGGGTTAATTAGGAAATTATTACAGGCAGAAACGCAGGGAATGTGGCAAAAGCTTTAAAAGTATCTTGGTTTTGCAATGGTTCAAGCCTAGTTTCCAAATTTGTTAAGGGAATCACTGTGCAGTAGTCCAAAGTGGTCCTTTTGGACACAGTGTAATTTTGGAGATTATTTAGCAATTTTTGCTGTACATGTACAGGTATCAATGCCTTGATGCTGAAAATCGGCCAGATAACGGTCCTAGTGACATTAAAGTTCCCTGTGAAGTAAGAAAGTGCTGTGTGCTTTATTTGGCGTGCAGCTGGCAATCAAGCAAACTGAACATATAGAGACCTGTCGCAAAGAGGTTTGAAGCTATAAAAATTTCAGTGACACCACAATGTGACCAAAAGCAAGGGAAAGAGAATGACACCAACCACAGCTGTCTGACTTGATTTTTGACGGAGATATGGGCATTTGAAGTTTGGGTCAGAATTGGGAGAAGTCTCTGCGGTGACGGGGCCAGATTTCTGCGGTGACGGGGCCAGATTTCTGCGGTGACGGGGCCCGATTTGCGGCCGCGCACCGCGGCTGCAGACGGGAAGCATGGTCTGGGAGGAATACATGGCTGCACATTAGAGTTAGTTGATGTTACATTAGGGTTAGTTGATGGTCAATGCTAGAATTTTGGCCCCGGTTAGTGTTAAAAGGTCCCGCAGTCGAGGTTAGGCTTGGTTTAGCCGTCGGTTAGGGTTAGGCCTCCGGTTAGAGTTGGGGTTAGGCCTTCGGCCTAACCCCAACTCTAAGCAGGCCTAACCCTAACCGCCGCTTGGACTTTTACCCCAACCTCAGTAAACCCTAACCCTAACCCTCAGTAAACCCTAACCCTAACCCTAATTTGCCATAACCCTAATCTGCCCTAACCCTAACTTGCCATAACCCTAATTAGGCCAAGCCTGATTCCTATGTTTGAACAAGCGATTGGCCTGTTGGTGCAGAATCTCAGGAAGCACAGCCAGTTGGCATGGCTTCATGTCACAGCATTGTACAAACTTAGACCAACAGAATCGATTGATGAAACAGTGTCAGAGAAGGTATACCATGCAATCAGCAGTAATTGGCTTGATTGGATTTGACTGTATTGTGTGTACAGAAGACACAAAAGAAGAAAAGGAGACTATGATGCATTTTTTAAAGCAAATTTGGGCCTACAGGCTTTTAGATTTATTTTAGATCTGAATCTTACTATTTTCAAAATAGGGAAATACTTTTTTTTTTTTTTCGACCTTTTGAAAACTAATTACTTTTTTTTTTTTGCATAATATTATAATTTGGTTGGTTGGGAGGATTTCTTTTGATTTGGGGGATAGTCAACGTAATAATGTGTACATGATCAGCTCTCTTTGGAGGATTTGGTGGCCATTAAAATGGCCGGTTGTTGATGTTTGTTTGTCGGCTTCACAAGTAAATAATTTACTTGGAGCTGGTGTACTTGGTCACAGCCTTGGTTCCCTCGGACACGGCGTGCTTGGCCAACTCTCCGGGCAAGAGAAGACGGACAGCAGTCTGGATCTCTCTGGAGGTGATGGTGCTCCTTCTGTTGTAGTGGGCCAGACGGGAAGCTTCAGCAGCGATGCGCTCGAAGATGTCGTTGACAAAGGAGTTCATGATGGACATGGCCTTGGAGCTGATTCCAGTGTCGGGGTGCACTTGCTTCAAGACTTTGTAGATGTAGATGGAGTAGGATTCCCTCCTCCTCCTCTTCTTCTTCTTCTCACCAGACCTTGCGGCCTTGGCCTTGCTGGCGGCCTTCTTGGCTCCCTTAGATGCAACTTTGGGTGGCATGTTGTCTTGTTGTGATACAGCAGGACAATATGCCAGACCGCCAGTCTAATTTTTCTTTTATATTGTGACGAGTTGTCCCAATGGTGAAAATGACTGCACAGGCCAATGAAACTGGCCGTTGTGTATTCAGCTTATGGCTCGTCGGATTTGGATGAAATTTTGTATGAGGCCATTGTGAGGCATAAGAATGACTTTGGCCAACTTTTTTTTTTGGTAATTATTACCAAATGCTGGAATTAATGAGGCGCATGCTGATTGGCCGGCGGGGCGATTTTCACCATCCCAGTGGTATAAGGGGATTTTGTCGCCGATTCGGCGTGTATTATTGCCGAGTATCTTTACTAAGCAACAACACAAAGCATCATCATGTCAGGCCGTGGAAAGGGAGGAAAAGCAAAGGGAAAGAGCAAGACCAGGTCCAGCCGTGCCGGTCTCCAGTTCCCCGTGGGAAGGATCCATCGTCTTCTCCGCAAGGGCAACTATGCTGAGAGAATTGGAGCTGGTGCCCCAGTCTACTTGGCTGCCGTCATGGAGTACTTGGCTGCTGAGGTCCTCGAGTTGGCAGGAAACGCCGCCCGTGACAACAAGAAGACCAGGATCATCCCCAGACATTTGCAGTTGGCCATCCGTAATGACGAGGAATTGAACAAGCTGCTCTCCGGTGTCACCATCGCCCAGGGAGGAGTTCTGCCCAACATCCAGGCTGTCCTTCTGCCCAAGAAGAGCAACAAGCCCAAATAAGCATCTTGTGTAAAACACAAATCAACAACAACTCTTGGCCTTTCTAAAGGCCACCAAATCCTCCCAAAAGAGTAGACCAATGTACACATCTTATTGTTGACAAACAAAGCCAATCAATGAAATCCCACCCTTTGTCTAAAAAAATGGAAAAAAAAAAGTGCTGATTTTCGCCAGGAAGATAAGCCTTGTAAATGCATGTAGGCCTCCTGATATAAAAAAAGTAGATGAATGACCTATTTGATATATTCTGTAAATTAAGAAATCCAAAAGCTTATATTTCTCACTAATTAGGCCTAACTGGTAATTAACAGTACATGTACATGTACCAAATGCTACACATGCAAAGAAAGAGGCCATTCATGGCTTATTTGTCAGCTAGACTAAAAGATGACATTTTATGAATATCTGTGGACAGAACTTGGACCACTTTTGTGAAATAAATAGATAGATAGCTAGATATCTATAGATAGATAGATAGATAGATAGACAGATAGATAGACAGATAGATAGGCCTAGATAGAAGAAAGTGCAGCCCTCCAAGCTGAGTTATTGGCACTCATGAGGGTTGATAGGCCCACATGCATTGATTTTTCATGCATGCAATTAATTAATTTTGGGAGTTTTTTTTTTGGTTTGGGGATTGTGTCAACATAAGGATGTGTACATTGGTCTGTTCTTTTGGGAGGATTTGGTGGCCTTTAAAAAGGCCAAGTTGTTGTTTGTTTTGTCGAGAAAAACTTCTTAAGCTCTCTCTCCACGGATACGGCGGGCCAACTGGATGTCCTTGGGCATGATGGTGACTCGCTTGGCGTGGATGGCGCACAAGTTGGTGTCCTCAAAGAGACCAACCAAGTAAGCCTCAGAGGCCTCCTGGAGAGCCATGACGGCAGAGGACTGGAATCGCAGGTCGGTCTTGAAGTCCTGGGCGATCTCACGGACCAGACGCTGGAAGGGCAGCTTGCGGATGAGGAGCTCGGTGGATTTCTGGTAACGACGGATCTCACGGAGAGCGACGGTTCCAGGCCTGTAACGATGAGGCTTCTTGACTCCTCCGGTGGCAGGGGCGCTCTTGCGGGCAGCCTTGGTTGCCAATTGTTTCCTGGGGGCCTTGCCTCCGGTGGACTTACGTGCGGTTTGCTTAGTTCTTGCCATTTTAAACGACTGATAATGTCCTCCACTGAGCCGCTGTACTTATAGCAAGGCGCCGTGACGTCAGGCAGAGTGACAGGACGCTCTAAAATTAGGCTCCGCCCTTGTATGTCATTTTCACCATCTAGAAAAATGAGTTTCACGCTCGCGTCGCTCGGCGACTACGAGGAGCATGGGGTTGATATATACCTCAAAATGTGCGTTTTTCGGCGGGCTACAAGCCAGTGAAATCGCCGTCTTCGTAACTCCACTGGTTGTTGAGATATTCCAGTTCTTCTTCATTTCAGATTTATGTCAAAAAACGCAGATGGTGAAAATGCCAACATCGCTGTCGTGGCAAGCATAATGATGCCATGACACTGAATTTGGTCGTGCAGACAGAAGAGATGTTCTACTCAATGTTGTGAAAAGGGCAAAGGTCTAGGCCAATTCTTTGTTGGCGAATTGGGCACGCGAAGTTGACCCTACCAACTCGTGGACAAAACGTCACATATTGGCCTGCAGTACAGCAGCCAAGATTGGAATAGATGTTTGCAAGGCCAGTGGACCTGCGAATTGTTCTCCAGGCAACAAGGCAAAAAAATTAAGATTATGTAAATTATTGATTGATTTTACATTTCTACTTTACATGGAGGTCTGTGGTTAAAAAGAGGAAATTTAAGTGAAGTAAAGACACAAATGACATTTTAACTTTGTTTGATGCTGTTTAATAAAATAATGATGGAGTAGAAGAAGGAGAGAGAGAAATAAAGAAAGAAGGAAGTAAGGAAGGAAGTAGGGAAGGAAATAAAGAGAGAAAGAAAGAAAGAAAGAAAGAAAGAAGGAAAGGAAGGAAAGAGTCATATAGGCATATATATATGTCTGAGAATCGAAGTAAATATTTAGAAAAATAGAAAACCTACAGCACCTGGTATTCCCAGGCGGTCACCCATCCAAGTACTAACCAAGCCCGACGTTGCTTAACTTCGGTGATCGGACGAGAACCGGTGTTTTCAACGTGGTATGGCCGTAGGCAAAGGCTGTTGTCACAGGACTGCTATTTGTGCTAGCACTTGAGATCTTTGGTGAAGATCATTTTTTATTGCCTTTTATTGACTTGACAATTACATACAATACACATATAGCTACATCACAGCACATTTGACAGAAAACATCTGAACTTTTTGTTGGAACCACAAGAGGACAACACTGAATTGAGAATCAGACTGAGCTCCAGTGACCTCTGGTGTATATAAAAGAAATATCACAGAAAAATTAAAATTTGGGGATCTTTTGTTCCATTACTGGAAATTTAGGCCTTATTACACTTTAGTAGGATCTATTTAGCCATTCTGTGGGCTGTACTTTCACCACTTGTTCTTGTAACACGGGCCTTTTTGGTGTTGTGCAGAGGTCTTAAATTATTGTTAAAGAACTGCACAATCAATTTAAAATTAATAGATAGAGGAGGGCTTAATTGTGGGGAAGTGTCAACATAATCAGTGTACATGATCAGCTCTTTTGGGAGGATTTGGTGGCCATTAAAATGGCCAGGTTTGTTTTTGGTCTTGTTTCGAAGAAGCGAAGTCAGTCAACTGCTTAACCTCCGAATCCGTAGAGGGTACGTCCTTGCCTCTTCAGGGCGTAGACGACATCCATGGCGGTGACGGTCTTCCTCTTGGCATGCTCGGTGTAGGTGACGGCATCCCTGATGACATTCTCCAAGAAAACCTTCAGCACTCCTCTGGTCTCTTCATAGATGAGTCCGGAGATACGCTTGACTCCACCTCTGCGGGCAAGACGACGGATGGCGGGCTTGGTGATACCCTGGATGTTATCACGAAGTACCTTCCTGTGGCGCTTAGCACCCCCCTTTCCGAGTCCCTTTCCTCCTTTACCACGGCCTGACATGATGCTTACAGTCTGAATTCACAAAACTGAATAATTTTCGCCGAGTTGACTCCCTATTTATACCCAGGGCGCCTGGACTGTGCCTTAACGGTGCTCTGCACGCCCGGCGCCCAGCAGCCAATCAGGCGGCCGAGTTGATAATCCACGCTCTGGCTAATCCCCCGAAGACGTGGTCTTGGTGGGAGGTGCCTCATGGGATCTGAGTCATCTTGCCGAAATTTCAGGGCTCTGCAATGAATAAAAGTGCCAAAAGTCAGCATTGCAAATTTTGTGTATTGTTATGTGTATTCAGGATGTAAACATTGTATGGCATTTTCACCATTTGGCATGTGTCAAGCTCGAAGTGACGTTTTCCTTAATTTCTCAGCAACGGAGGCAGATAGAGAGTTAAAACAAAATTTGTCAGATAGGACTTCCAAAGGCCATTCTGAAAATCTAAAAATCGTTTTTATCGACCCACTGGTCACTTCAAAAAAAATTACTGAAATACCGAGGTTTCACTAAGGAAAATAGATGGTGAAAATGACATACAGGGGTTAATTAGGAAATTATTACAGGCAGAAACGCAGGGAATGTGGCAAAAGCTTTAAAAGTATCTTGGTTTTGCAATGGTTCAAGCCTAGTTTCCAAATTTGTTAAGGGAATCACTGTGCAGTAGTCCAAAGTGGTCCTTTTGGACACAGTGTAATTTTGGAGATTATTTAGCAATTTTTGCTGTACATGTACAGGTATCAATGCCTTGATGCTGAAAATCGGCCAGATAACGGTCCTAGTGACATTAAAGTTCCCTGTGAAGTAAGAAAGTGCTGTGTGCTTTATTTGGCGTGCAGCTGGCAATCAAGCAAACTGAACATATAGAGACCTGTCGCAAAGAGGTTTGAAGCTATAAAAATTTCAGTGACACCACAATGTGACCAAAAGCAAGGGAAAGAGAATGACACCAACCACAGCTGTCTGACTTGATTTTTGACGGAGATATGGGCATTTGAAGTTTGGGTCAGAATTGGGAGAAGTCTCTGCGGTGACGGGGCCAGATTTCTGCGGTGACGGGGCCAGATTTCTGCGGTGACGGGGCCCGATTTGCGGCCGCGCACCGCGGCTGCAGACGGGAAGCATGGTCTGGGAGGAATACATGGCTGCACATTAGAGTTAGTTGATGTTACATTAGGGTTAGTTGATGGTCAATGCTAGAATTTTGGCCCCGGTTAGTGTTAAAAGGTCCCGCAGTCGAGGTTAGGCTTGGTTTAGCCGTCGGTTAGGGTTAGGCCTCCGGTTAGAGTTGGGGTTAGGCCTTCGGCCTAACCCCAACTCTAAGCAGGCCTAACCCTAACCGCCGCTTGGACTTTTACCCCAACCTCAGTAAACCCTAACCCTAACCCTCAGTAAACCCTAACCCTAACCCTAATTTGCCATAACCCTAATCTGCCCTAACCCTAACTTGCCATAACCCTAATTAGGCCAAGCCTGATTCCTATGTTTGAACAAGCGATTGGCCTGTTGGTGCAGAATCTCAGGAAGCACAGCCAGTTGGCATGGCTTCATGTCACAGCATTGTACAAACTTAGACCAACAGAATCGATTGATGAAACAGTGTCAGAGAAGGTATACCATGCAATCAGCAGTAATTGGCTTGATTGGATTTGACTGTATTGTGTGTACAGAAGACACAAAAGAAGAAAAGGAGACTATGATGCATTTTTTAAAGCAAATTTGGGCCTACAGGCTTTTAGATTTATTTTAGATCTGAATCTTACTATTTTCAAAATAGGGAAATACTTTTTTTTTTTTTTCGACCTTTTGAAAACTAATTACTTTTTTTTTTTTGCATAATATTATAATTTGGTTGGTTGGGAGGATTTCTTTTGATTTGGGGGATAGTCAACGTAATAATGTGTACATGATCAGCTCTCTTTGGAGGATTTGGTGGCCATTAAAATGGCCGGTTGTTGATGTTTGTTTGTCGGCTTCACAAGTAAATAATTTACTTGGAGCTGGTGTACTTGGTCACAGCCTTGGTTCCCTCGGACACGGCGTGCTTGGCCAACTCTCCGGGCAAGAGAAGACGGACAGCAGTCTGGATCTCTCTGGAGGTGATGGTGCTCCTTCTGTTGTAGTGGGCCAGACGGGAAGCTTCAGCAGCGATGCGCTCGAAGATGTCGTTGACAAAGGAGTTCATGATGGACATGGCCTTGGAGCTGATTCCAGTGTCGGGGTGCACTTGCTTCAAGACTTTGTAGATGTAGATGGAGTAGGATTCCCTCCTCCTCCTCTTCTTCTTCTTCTCACCAGACCTTGCGGCCTTGGCCTTGCTGGCGGCCTTCTTGGCTCCCTTAGATGCAACTTTGGGTGGCATGTTGTCTTGTTGTGATACAGCAGGACAATATGCCAGACCGCCAGTCTAATTTTTCTTTTATATTGTGACGAGTTGTCCCAATGGTGAAAATGACTGCACAGGCCAATGAAACTGGCCGTTGTGTATTCAGCTTATGGCTCGTCGGATTTGGATGAAATTTTGTATGAGGCCATTGTGAGGCATAAGAATGACTTTGGCCAACTTTTTTTTTTGGTAATTATTACCAAATGCTGGAATTAATGAGGCGCATGCTGATTGGCCGGCGGGGCGATTTTCACCATCCCAGTGGTATAAGGGGATTTTGTCGCCGATTCGGCGTGTATTATTGCCGAGTATCTTTACTAAGCAACAACACAAAGCATCATCATGTCAGGCCGTGGAAAGGGAGGAAAAGCAAAGGGAAAGAGCAAGACCAGGTCCAGCCGTGCCGGTCTCCAGTTCCCCGTGGGAAGGATCCATCGTCTTCTCCGCAAGGGCAACTATGCTGAGAGAATTGGAGCTGGTGCCCCAGTCTACTTGGCTGCCGTCATGGAGTACTTGGCTGCTGAGGTCCTCGAGTTGGCAGGAAACGCCGCCCGTGACAACAAGAAGACCAGGATCATCCCCAGACATTTGCAGTTGGCCATCCGTAATGACGAGGAATTGAACAAGCTGCTCTCCGGTGTCACCATCGCCCAGGGAGGAGTTCTGCCCAACATCCAGGCTGTCCTTCTGCCCAAGAAGAGCAACAAGCCCAAATAAGCATCTTGTGTAAAACACAAATCAACAACAACTCTTGGCCTTTCTAAAGGCCACCAAATCCTCCCAAAAGAGTAGACCAATGTACACATCTTATTGTTGACAAACAAAGCCAATCAATGAAATCCCACCCTTTGTCTAAAAAAATGGAAAAAAAAAAGTGCTGATTTTCGCCAGGAAGATAAGCCTTGTAAATGCATGTAGGCCTCCTGATATAAAAAAAGTAGATGAATGACCTATTTGATATATTCTGTAAATTAAGAAATCCAAAAGCTTATATTTCTCACTAATTAGGCCTAACTGGTAATTAACAGTACATGTACATGTACCAAATGCTACACATGCAAAGAAAGAGGCCATTCATGGCTTATTTGTCAGCTAGACTAAAAGATGACATTTTATGAATATCTGTGGACAGAACTTGGACCACTTTTGTGAAATAAATAGATAGATAGCTAGATATCTATAGATAGATAGATAGATAGATAGACAGATAGATAGACAGATAGATAGGCCTAGATAGAAGAAAGTGCAGCCCTCCAAGCTGAGTTATTGGCACTCATGAGGGTTGATAGGCCCACATGCATTGATTTTTCATGCATGCAATTAATTAATTTTGGGAGTTTTTTTTTTGGTTTGGGGATTGTGTCAACATAAGGATGTGTACATTGGTCTGTTCTTTTGGGAGGATTTGGTGGCCTTTAAAAAGGCCAAGTTGTTGTTTGTTTTGTCGAGAAAAACTTCTTAAGCTCTCTCTCCACGGATACGGCGGGCCAACTGGATGTCCTTGGGCATGATGGTGACTCGCTTGGCGTGGATGGCGCACAAGTTGGTGTCCTCAAAGAGACCAACCAAGTAAGCCTCAGAGGCCTCCTGGAGAGCCATGACGGCAGAGGACTGGAATCGCAGGTCGGTCTTGAAGTCCTGGGCGATCTCACGGACCAGACGCTGGAAGGGCAGCTTGCGGATGAGGAGCTCGGTGGATTTCTGGTAACGACGGATCTCACGGAGAGCGACGGTTCCAGGCCTGTAACGATGAGGCTTCTTGACTCCTCCGGTGGCAGGGGCGCTCTTGCGGGCAGCCTTGGTTGCCAATTGTTTCCTGGGGGCCTTGCCTCCGGTGGACTTACGTGCGGTTTGCTTAGTTCTTGCCATTTTAAACGACTGATAATGTCCTCCACTGAGCCGCTGTACTTATAGCAAGGCGCCGTGACGTCAGGCAGAGTGACAGGACGCTCTAAAATTAGGCTCCGCCCTTGTATGTCATTTTCACCATCTAGAAAAATGAGTTTCACGCTCGCGTCGCTCGGCGACTACGAGGAGCATGGGGTTGATATATACCTCAAAATGTGCGTTTTTCGGCGGGCTACAAGCCAGTGAAATCGCCGTCTTCGTAACTCCACTGGTTGTTGAGATATTCCAGTTCTTCTTCATTTCAGATTTATGTCAAAAAACGCAGATGGTGAAAATGCCAACATCGCTGTCGTGGCAAGCATAATGATGCCATGACACTGAATTTGGTCGTGCAGACAGAAGAGATGTTCTACTCAATGTTGTGAAAAGGGCAAAGGTCTAGGCCAATTCTTTGTTGGCGAATTGGGCACGCGAAGTTGACCCTACCAACTCGTGGACAAAACGTCACATATTGGCCTGCAGTACAGCAGCCAAGATTGGAATAGATGTTTGCAAGGCCAGTGGACCTGCGAATTGTTCTCCAGGCAACAAGGCAAAAAAATTAAGATTATGTAAATTATTGATTGATTTTACATTTCTACTTTACATGGAGGTCTGTGGTTAAAAAGAGGAAATTTAAGTGAAGTAAAGACACAAATGACATTTTAACTTTGTTTGATGCTGTTTAATAAAATAATGATGGAGTAGAAGAAGGAGAGAGAGAAATAAAGAAAGAAGGAAGTAAGGAAGGAAGTAGGGAAGGAAATAAAGAGAGAAAGAAAGAAAGAAAGAAAGAAAGAAGGAAAGGAAGGAAAGAGTCATATAGGCATATATATATGTCTGAGAATCGAAGTAAATATTTAGAAAAATAGAAAACCTACAGCACCTGGTATTCCCAGGCGGTCACCCATCCAAGTACTAACCAAGCCCGACGTTGCTTAACTTCGGTGATCGGACGAGAACCGGTGTTTTCAACGTGGTATGGCCGTAGGCAAAGGCTGTTGTCACAGGACTGCTATTTGTGCTAGCACTTGAGATCTTTGGTGAAGATCATTTTTTATTGCCTTTTATTGACTTGACAATTACATACAATACACATATAGCTACATCACAGCACATTTGACAGAAAACATCTGAACTTTTTGTTGGAACCACAAGAGGACAACACTGAATTGAGAATCAGACTGAGCTCCAGTGACCTCTGGTGTATATAAAAGAAATATCACAGAAAAATTAAAATTTGGGGATCTTTTGTTCCATTACTGGAAATTTAGGCCTTATTACACTTTAGTAGGATCTATTTAGCCATTCTGTGGGCTGTACTTTCACCACTTGTTCTTGTAACACGGGCCTTTTTGGTGTTGTGCAGAGGTCTTAAATTATTGTTAAAGAACTGCACAATCAATTTAAAATTAATAGATAGAGGAGGGCTTAATTGTGGGGAAGTGTCAACATAATCAGTGTACATGATCAGCTCTTTTGGGAGGATTTGGTGGCCATTAAAATGGCCAGGTTTGTTTTTGGTCTTGTTTCGAAGAAGCGAAGTCAGTCAACTGCTTAACCTCCGAATCCGTAGAGGGTACGTCCTTGCCTCTTCAGGGCGTAGACGACATCCATGGCGGTGACGGTCTTCCTCTTGGCATGCTCGGTGTAGGTGACGGCATCCCTGATGACATTCTCCAAGAAAACCTTCAGCACTCCTCTGGTCTCTTCATAGATGAGTCCGGAGATACGCTTGACTCCACCTCTGCGGGCAAGACGACGGATGGCGGGCTTGGTGATACCCTGGATGTTATCACGAAGTACCTTCCTGTGGCGCTTAGCACCCCCCTTTCCGAGTCCCTTTCCTCCTTTACCACGGCCTGACATGATGCTTACAGTCTGAATTCACAAAACTGAATAATTTTCGCCGAGTTGACTCCCTATTTATACCCAGGGCGCCTGGACTGTGCCTTAACGGTGCTCTGCACGCCCGGCGCCCAGCAGCCAATCAGGCGGCCGAGTTGATAATCCACGCTCTGGCTAATCCCCCGAAGACGTGGTCTTGGTGGGAGGTGCCTCATGGGATCTGAGTCATCTTGCCGAAATTTCAGGGCTCTGCAATGAATAAAAGTGCCAAAAGTCAGCATTGCAAATTTTGTGTATTGTTATGTGTATTCAGGATGTAAACATTGTATGGCATTTTCACCATTTGGCATGTGTCAAGCTCGAAGTGACGTTTTCCTTAATTTCTCAGCAACGGAGGCAGATAGAGAGTTAAAACAAAATTTGTCAGATAGGACTTCCAAAGGCCATTCTGAAAATCTAAAAATCGTTTTTATCGACCCACTGGTCACTTCAAAAAAAATTACTGAAATACCGAGGTTTCACTAAGGAAAATAGATGGTGAAAATGACATACAGGGGTTAATTAGGAAATTATTACAGGCAGAAACGCAGGGAATGTGGCAAAAGCTTTAAAAGTATCTTGGTTTTGCAATGGTTCAAGCCTAGTTTCCAAATTTGTTAAGGGAATCACTGTGCAGTAGTCCAAAGTGGTCCTTTTGGACACAGTGTAATTTTGGAGATTATTTAGCAATTTTTGCTGTACATGTACAGGTATCAATGCCTTGATGCTGAAAATCGGCCAGATAACGGTCCTAGTGACATTAAAGTTCCCTGTGAAGTAAGAAAGTGCTGTGTGCTTTATTTGGCGTGCAGCTGGCAATCAAGCAAACTGAACATATAGAGACCTGTCGCAAAGAGGTTTGAAGCTATAAAAATTTCAGTGACACCACAATGTGACCAAAAGCAAGGGAAAGAGAATGACACCAACCACAGCTGTCTGACTTGATTTTTGACGGAGATATGGGCATTTGAAGTTTGGGTCAGAATTGGGAGAAGTCTCTGCGGTGACGGGGCCAGATTTCTGCGGTGACGGGGCCAGATTTCTGCGGTGACGGGGCCCGATTTGCGGCCGCGCACCGCGGCTGCAGACGGGAAGCATGGTCTGGGAGGAATACATGGCTGCACATTAGAGTTAGTTGATGTTACATTAGGGTTAGTTGATGGTCAATGCTAGAATTTTGGCCCCGGTTAGTGTTAAAAGGTCCCGCAGTCGAGGTTAGGCTTGGTTTAGCCGTCGGTTAGGGTTAGGCCTCCGGTTAGAGTTGGGGTTAGGCCTTCGGCCTAACCCCAACTCTAAGCAGGCCTAACCCTAACCGCCGCTTGGACTTTTACCCCAACCTCAGTAAACCCTAACCCTAACCCTCAGTAAACCCTAACCCTAACCCTAATTTGCCATAACCCTAATCTGCCCTAACCCTAACTTGCCATAACCCTAATTAGGCCAAGCCTGATTCCTATGTTTGAACAAGCGATTGGCCTGTTGGTGCAGAATCTCAGGAAGCACAGCCAGTTGGCATGGCTTCATGTCACAGCATTGTACAAACTTAGACCAACAGAATCGATTGATGAAACAGTGTCAGAGAAGGTATACCATGCAATCAGCAGTAATTGGCTTGATTGGATTTGACTGTATTGTGTGTACAGAAGACACAAAAGAAGAAAAGGAGACTATGATGCATTTTTTAAAGCAAATTTGGGCCTACAGGCTTTTAGATTTATTTTAGATCTGAATCTTACTATTTTCAAAATAGGGAAATACTTTTTTTTTTTTTTCGACCTTTTGAAAACTAATTACTTTTTTTTTTTTGCATAATATTATAATTTGGTTGGTTGGGAGGATTTCTTTTGATTTGGGGGATAGTCAACGTAATAATGTGTACATGATCAGCTCTCTTTGGAGGATTTGGTGGCCATTAAAATGGCCGGTTGTTGATGTTTGTTTGTCGGCTTCACAAGTAAATAATTTACTTGGAGCTGGTGTACTTGGTCACAGCCTTGGTTCCCTCGGACACGGCGTGCTTGGCCAACTCTCCGGGCAAGAGAAGACGGACAGCAGTCTGGATCTCTCTGGAGGTGATGGTGCTCCTTCTGTTGTAGTGGGCCAGACGGGAAGCTTCAGCAGCGATGCGCTCGAAGATGTCGTTGACAAAGGAGTTCATGATGGACATGGCCTTGGAGCTGATTCCAGTGTCGGGGTGCACTTGCTTCAAGACTTTGTAGATGTAGATGGAGTAGGATTCCCTCCTCCTCCTCTTCTTCTTCTTCTCACCAGACCTTGCGGCCTTGGCCTTGCTGGCGGCCTTCTTGGCTCCCTTAGATGCAACTTTGGGTGGCATGTTGTCTTGTTGTGATACAGCAGGACAATATGCCAGACCGCCAGTCTAATTTTTCTTTTATATTGTGACGAGTTGTCCCAATGGTGAAAATGACTGCACAGGCCAATGAAACTGGCCGTTGTGTATTCAGCTTATGGCTCGTCGGATTTGGATGAAATTTTGTATGAGGCCATTGTGAGGCATAAGAATGACTTTGGCCAACTTTTTTTTTTGGTAATTATTACCAAATGCTGGAATTAATGAGGCGCATGCTGATTGGCCGGCGGGGCGATTTTCACCATCCCAGTGGTATAAGGGGATTTTGTCGCCGATTCGGCGTGTATTATTGCCGAGTATCTTTACTAAGCAACAACACAAAGCATCATCATGTCAGGCCGTGGAAAGGGAGGAAAAGCAAAGGGAAAGAGCAAGACCAGGTCCAGCCGTGCCGGTCTCCAGTTCCCCGTGGGAAGGATCCATCGTCTTCTCCGCAAGGGCAACTATGCTGAGAGAATTGGAGCTGGTGCCCCAGTCTACTTGGCTGCCGTCATGGAGTACTTGGCTGCTGAGGTCCTCGAGTTGGCAGGAAACGCCGCCCGTGACAACAAGAAGACCAGGATCATCCCCAGACATTTGCAGTTGGCCATCCGTAATGACGAGGAATTGAACAAGCTGCTCTCCGGTGTCACCATCGCCCAGGGAGGAGTTCTGCCCAACATCCAGGCTGTCCTTCTGCCCAAGAAGAGCAACAAGCCCAAATAAGCATCTTGTGTAAAACACAAATCAACAACAACTCTTGGCCTTTCTAAAGGCCACCAAATCCTCCCAAAAGAGTAGACCAATGTACACATCTTATTGTTGACAAACAAAGCCAATCAATGAAATCCCACCCTTTGTCTAAAAAAATGGAAAAAAAAAAGTGCTGATTTTCGCCAGGAAGATAAGCCTTGTAAATGCATGTAGGCCTCCTGATATAAAAAAAGTAGATGAATGACCTATTTGATATATTCTGTAAATTAAGAAATCCAAAAGCTTATATTTCTCACTAATTAGGCCTAACTGGTAATTAACAGTACATGTACATGTACCAAATGCTACACATGCAAAGAAAGAGGCCATTCATGGCTTATTTGTCAGCTAGACTAAAAGATGACATTTTATGAATATCTGTGGACAGAACTTGGACCACTTTTGTGAAATAAATAGATAGATAGCTAGATATCTATAGATAGATAGATAGATAGATAGACAGATAGATAGACAGATAGATAGGCCTAGATAGAAGAAAGTGCAGCCCTCCAAGCTGAGTTATTGGCACTCATGAGGGTTGATAGGCCCACATGCATTGATTTTTCATGCATGCAATTAATTAATTTTGGGAGTTTTTTTTTTGGTTTGGGGATTGTGTCAACATAAGGATGTGTACATTGGTCTGTTCTTTTGGGAGGATTTGGTGGCCTTTAAAAAGGCCAAGTTGTTGTTTGTTTTGTCGAGAAAAACTTCTTAAGCTCTCTCTCCACGGATACGGCGGGCCAACTGGATGTCCTTGGGCATGATGGTGACTCGCTTGGCGTGGATGGCGCACAAGTTGGTGTCCTCAAAGAGACCAACCAAGTAAGCCTCAGAGGCCTCCTGGAGAGCCATGACGGCAGAGGACTGGAATCGCAGGTCGGTCTTGAAGTCCTGGGCGATCTCACGGACCAGACGCTGGAAGGGCAGCTTGCGGATGAGGAGCTCGGTGGATTTCTGGTAACGACGGATCTCACGGAGAGCGACGGTTCCAGGCCTGTAACGATGAGGCTTCTTGACTCCTCCGGTGGCAGGGGCGCTCTTGCGGGCAGCCTTGGTTGCCAATTGTTTCCTGGGGGCCTTGCCTCCGGTGGACTTACGTGCGGTTTGCTTAGTTCTTGCCATTTTAAACGACTGATAATGTCCTCCACTGAGCCGCTGTACTTATAGCAAGGCGCCGTGACGTCAGGCAGAGTGACAGGACGCTCTAAAATTAGGCTCCGCCCTTGTATGTCATTTTCACCATCTAGAAAAATGAGTTTCACGCTCGCGTCGCTCGGCGACTACGAGGAGCATGGGGTTGATATATACCTCAAAATGTGCGTTTTTCGGCGGGCTACAAGCCAGTGAAATCGCCGTCTTCGTAACTCCACTGGTTGTTGAGATATTCCAGTTCTTCTTCATTTCAGATTTATGTCAAAAAACGCAGATGGTGAAAATGCCAACATCGCTGTCGTGGCAAGCATAATGATGCCATGACACTGAATTTGGTCGTGCAGACAGAAGAGATGTTCTACTCAATGTTGTGAAAAGGGCAAAGGTCTAGGCCAATTCTTTGTTGGCGAATTGGGCACGCGAAGTTGACCCTACCAACTCGTGGACAAAACGTCACATATTGGCCTGCAGTACAGCAGCCAAGATTGGAATAGATGTTTGCAAGGCCAGTGGACCTGCGAATTGTTCTCCAGGCAACAAGGCAAAAAAATTAAGATTATGTAAATTATTGATTGATTTTACATTTCTACTTTACATGGAGGTCTGTGGTTAAAAAGAGGAAATTTAAGTGAAGTAAAGACACAAATGACATTTTAACTTTGTTTGATGCTGTTTAATAAAATAATGATGGAGTAGAAGAAGGAGAGAGAGAAATAAAGAAAGAAGGAAGTAAGGAAGGAAGTAGGGAAGGAAATAAAGAGAGAAAGAAAGAAAGAAAGAAAGAAAGAAGGAAAGGAAGGAAAGAGTCATATAGGCATATATATATGTCTGAGAATCGAAGTAAATATTTAGAAAAATAGAAAACCTACAGCACCTGGTATTCCCAGGCGGTCACCCATCCAAGTACTAACCAAGCCCGACGTTGCTTAACTTCGGTGATCGGACGAGAACCGGTGTTTTCAACGTGGTATGGCCGTAGGCAAAGGCTGTTGTCACAGGACTGCTATTTGTGCTAGCACTTGAGATCTTTGGTGAAGATCATTTTTTATTGCCTTTTATTGACTTGACAATTACATACAATACACATATAGCTACATCACAGCACATTTGACAGAAAACATCTGAACTTTTTGTTGGAACCACAAGAGGACAACACTGAATTGAGAATCAGACTGAGCTCCAGTGACCTCTGGTGTATATAAAAGAAATATCACAGAAAAATTAAAATTTGGGGATCTTTTGTTCCATTACTGGAAATTTAGGCCTTATTACACTTTAGTAGGATCTATTTAGCCATTCTGTGGGCTGTACTTTCACCACTTGTTCTTGTAACACGGGCCTTTTTGGTGTTGTGCAGAGGTCTTAAATTATTGTTAAAGAACTGCACAATCAATTTAAAATTAATAGATAGAGGAGGGCTTAATTGTGGGGAAGTGTCAACATAATCAGTGTACATGATCAGCTCTTTTGGGAGGATTTGGTGGCCATTAAAATGGCCAGGTTTGTTTTTGGTCTTGTTTCGAAGAAGCGAAGTCAGTCAACTGCTTAACCTCCGAATCCGTAGAGGGTACGTCCTTGCCTCTTCAGGGCGTAGACGACATCCATGGCGGTGACGGTCTTCCTCTTGGCATGCTCGGTGTAGGTGACGGCATCCCTGATGACATTCTCCAAGAAAACCTTCAGCACTCCTCTGGTCTCTTCATAGATGAGTCCGGAGATACGCTTGACTCCACCTCTGCGGGCAAGACGACGGATGGCGGGCTTGGTGATACCCTGGATGTTATCACGAAGTACCTTCCTGTGGCGCTTAGCACCCCCCTTTCCGAGTCCCTTTCCTCCTTTACCACGGCCTGACATGATGCTTACAGTCTGAATTCACAAAACTGAATAATTTTCGCCGAGTTGACTCCCTATTTATACCCAGGGCGCCTGGACTGTGCCTTAACGGTGCTCTGCACGCCCGGCGCCCAGCAGCCAATCAGGCGGCCGAGTTGATAATCCACGCTCTGGCTAATCCCCCGAAGACGTGGTCTTGGTGGGAGGTGCCTCATGGGATCTGAGTCATCTTGCCGAAATTTCAGGGCTCTGCAATGAATAAAAGTGCCAAAAGTCAGCATTGCAAATTTTGTGTATTGTTATGTGTATTCAGGATGTAAACATTGTATGGCATTTTCACCATTTGGCATGTGTCAAGCTCGAAGTGACGTTTTCCTTAATTTCTCAGCAACGGAGGCAGATAGAGAGTTAAAACAAAATTTGTCAGATAGGACTTCCAAAGGCCATTCTGAAAATCTAAAAATCGTTTTTATCGACCCACTGGTCACTTCAAAAAAAATTACTGAAATACCGAGGTTTCACTAAGGAAAATAGATGGTGAAAATGACATACAGGGGTTAATTAGGAAATTATTACAGGCAGAAACGCAGGGAATGTGGCAAAAGCTTTAAAAGTATCTTGGTTTTGCAATGGTTCAAGCCTAGTTTCCAAATTTGTTAAGGGAATCACTGTGCAGTAGTCCAAAGTGGTCCTTTTGGACACAGTGTAATTTTGGAGATTATTTAGCAATTTTTGCTGTACATGTACAGGTATCAATGCCTTGATGCTGAAAATCGGCCAGATAACGGTCCTAGTGACATTAAAGTTCCCTGTGAAGTAAGAAAGTGCTGTGTGCTTTATTTGGCGTGCAGCTGGCAATCAAGCAAACTGAACATATAGAGACCTGTCGCAAAGAGGTTTGAAGCTATAAAAATTTCAGTGACACCACAATGTGACCAAAAGCAAGGGAAAGAGAATGACACCAACCACAGCTGTCTGACTTGATTTTTGACGGAGATATGGGCATTTGAAGTTTGGGTCAGAATTGGGAGAAGTCTCTGCGGTGACGGGGCCAGATTTCTGCGGTGACGGGGCCAGATTTCTGCGGTGACGGGGCCCGATTTGCGGCCGCGCACCGCGGCTGCAGACGGGAAGCATGGTCTGGGAGGAATACATGGCTGCACATTAGAGTTAGTTGATGTTACATTAGGGTTAGTTGATGGTCAATGCTAGAATTTTGGCCCCGGTTAGTGTTAAAAGGTCCCGCAGTCGAGGTTAGGCTTGGTTTAGCCGTCGGTTAGGGTTAGGCCTCCGGTTAGAGTTGGGGTTAGGCCTTCGGCCTAACCCCAACTCTAAGCAGGCCTAACCCTAACCGCCGCTTGGACTTTTACCCCAACCTCAGTAAACCCTAACCCTAACCCTCAGTAAACCCTAACCCTAACCCTAATTTGCCATAACCCTAATCTGCCCTAACCCTAACTTGCCATAACCCTAATTAGGCCAAGCCTGATTCCTATGTTTGAACAAGCGATTGGCCTGTTGGTGCAGAATCTCAGGAAGCACAGCCAGTTGGCATGGCTTCATGTCACAGCATTGTACAAACTTAGACCAACAGAATCGATTGATGAAACAGTGTCAGAGAAGGTATACCATGCAATCAGCAGTAATTGGCTTGATTGGATTTGACTGTATTGTGTGTACAGAAGACACAAAAGAAGAAAAGGAGACTATGATGCATTTTTTAAAGCAAATTTGGGCCTACAGGCTTTTAGATTTATTTTAGATCTGAATCTTACTATTTTCAAAATAGGGAAATACTTTTTTTTTTTTTTCGACCTTTTGAAAACTAATTACTTTTTTTTTTTTGCATAATATTATAATTTGGTTGGTTGGGAGGATTTCTTTTGATTTGGGGGATAGTCAACGTAATAATGTGTACATGATCAGCTCTCTTTGGAGGATTTGGTGGCCATTAAAATGGCCGGTTGTTGATGTTTGTTTGTCGGCTTCACAAGTAAATAATTTACTTGGAGCTGGTGTACTTGGTCACAGCCTTGGTTCCCTCGGACACGGCGTGCTTGGCCAACTCTCCGGGCAAGAGAAGACGGACAGCAGTCTGGATCTCTCTGGAGGTGATGGTGCTCCTTCTGTTGTAGTGGGCCAGACGGGAAGCTTCAGCAGCGATGCGCTCGAAGATGTCGTTGACAAAGGAGTTCATGATGGACATGGCCTTGGAGCTGATTCCAGTGTCGGGGTGCACTTGCTTCAAGACTTTGTAGATGTAGATGGAGTAGGATTCCCTCCTCCTCCTCTTCTTCTTCTTCTCACCAGACCTTGCGGCCTTGGCCTTGCTGGCGGCCTTCTTGGCTCCCTTAGATGCAACTTTGGGTGGCATGTTGTCTTGTTGTGATACAGCAGGACAATATGCCAGACCGCCAGTCTAATTTTTCTTTTATATTGTGACGAGTTGTCCCAATGGTGAAAATGACTGCACAGGCCAATGAAACTGGCCGTTGTGTATTCAGCTTATGGCTCGTCGGATTTGGATGAAATTTTGTATGAGGCCATTGTGAGGCATAAGAATGACTTTGGCCAACTTTTTTTTTTGGTAATTATTACCAAATGCTGGAATTAATGAGGCGCATGCTGATTGGCCGGCGGGGCGATTTTCACCATCCCAGTGGTATAAGGGGATTTTGTCGCCGATTCGGCGTGTATTATTGCCGAGTATCTTTACTAAGCAACAACACAAAGCATCATCATGTCAGGCCGTGGAAAGGGAGGAAAAGCAAAGGGAAAGAGCAAGACCAGGTCCAGCCGTGCCGGTCTCCAGTTCCCCGTGGGAAGGATCCATCGTCTTCTCCGCAAGGGCAACTATGCTGAGAGAATTGGAGCTGGTGCCCCAGTCTACTTGGCTGCCGTCATGGAGTACTTGGCTGCTGAGGTCCTCGAGTTGGCAGGAAACGCCGCCCGTGACAACAAGAAGACCAGGATCATCCCCAGACATTTGCAGTTGGCCATCCGTAATGACGAGGAATTGAACAAGCTGCTCTCCGGTGTCACCATCGCCCAGGGAGGAGTTCTGCCCAACATCCAGGCTGTCCTTCTGCCCAAGAAGAGCAACAAGCCCAAATAAGCATCTTGTGTAAAACACAAATCAACAACAACTCTTGGCCTTTCTAAAGGCCACCAAATCCTCCCAAAAGAGTAGACCAATGTACACATCTTATTGTTGACAAACAAAGCCAATCAATGAAATCCCACCCTTTGTCTAAAAAAATGGAAAAAAAAAAGTGCTGATTTTCGCCAGGAAGATAAGCCTTGTAAATGCATGTAGGCCTCCTGATATAAAAAAAGTAGATGAATGACCTATTTGATATATTCTGTAAATTAAGAAATCCAAAAGCTTATATTTCTCACTAATTAGGCCTAACTGGTAATTAACAGTACATGTACATGTACCAAATGCTACACATGCAAAGAAAGAGGCCATTCATGGCTTATTTGTCAGCTAGACTAAAAGATGACATTTTATGAATATCTGTGGACAGAACTTGGACCACTTTTGTGAAATAAATAGATAGATAGCTAGATATCTATAGATAGATAGATAGATAGATAGACAGATAGATAGACAGATAGATAGGCCTAGATAGAAGAAAGTGCAGCCCTCCAAGCTGAGTTATTGGCACTCATGAGGGTTGATAGGCCCACATGCATTGATTTTTCATGCATGCAATTAATTAATTTTGGGAGTTTTTTTTTTGGTTTGGGGATTGTGTCAACATAAGGATGTGTACATTGGTCTGTTCTTTTGGGAGGATTTGGTGGCCTTTAAAAAGGCCAAGTTGTTGTTTGTTTTGTCGAGAAAAACTTCTTAAGCTCTCTCTCCACGGATACGGCGGGCCAACTGGATGTCCTTGGGCATGATGGTGACTCGCTTGGCGTGGATGGCGCACAAGTTGGTGTCCTCAAAGAGACCAACCAAGTAAGCCTCAGAGGCCTCCTGGAGAGCCATGACGGCAGAGGACTGGAATCGCAGGTCGGTCTTGAAGTCCTGGGCGATCTCACGGACCAGACGCTGGAAGGGCAGCTTGCGGATGAGGAGCTCGGTGGATTTCTGGTAACGACGGATCTCACGGAGAGCGACGGTTCCAGGCCTGTAACGATGAGGCTTCTTGACTCCTCCGGTGGCAGGGGCGCTCTTGCGGGCAGCCTTGGTTGCCAATTGTTTCCTGGGGGCCTTGCCTCCGGTGGACTTACGTGCGGTTTGCTTAGTTCTTGCCATTTTAAACGACTGATAATGTCCTCCACTGAGCCGCTGTACTTATAGCAAGGCGCCGTGACGTCAGGCAGAGTGACAGGACGCTCTAAAATTAGGCTCCGCCCTTGTATGTCATTTTCACCATCTAGAAAAATGAGTTTCACGCTCGCGTCGCTCGGCGACTACGAGGAGCATGGGGTTGATATATACCTCAAAATGTGCGTTTTTCGGCGGGCTACAAGCCAGTGAAATCGCCGTCTTCGTAACTCCACTGGTTGTTGAGATATTCCAGTTCTTCTTCATTTCAGATTTATGTCAAAAAACGCAGATGGTGAAAATGCCAACATCGCTGTCGTGGCAAGCATAATGATGCCATGACACTGAATTTGGTCGTGCAGACAGAAGAGATGTTCTACTCAATGTTGTGAAAAGGGCAAAGGTCTAGGCCAATTCTTTGTTGGCGAATTGGGCACGCGAAGTTGACCCTACCAACTCGTGGACAAAACGTCACATATTGGCCTGCAGTACAGCAGCCAAGATTGGAATAGATGTTTGCAAGGCCAGTGGACCTGCGAATTGTTCTCCAGGCAACAAGGCAAAAAAATTAAGATTATGTAAATTATTGATTGATTTTACATTTCTACTTTACATGGAGGTCTGTGGTTAAAAAGAGGAAATTTAAGTGAAGTAAAGACACAAATGACATTTTAACTTTGTTTGATGCTGTTTAATAAAATAATGATGGAGTAGAAGAAGGAGAGAGAGAAATAAAGAAAGAAGGAAGTAAGGAAGGAAGTAGGGAAGGAAATAAAGAGAGAAAGAAAGAAAGAAAGAAAGAAAGAAGGAAAGGAAGGAAAGAGTCATATAGGCATATATATATGTCTGAGAATCGAAGTAAATATTTAGAAAAATAGAAAACCTACAGCACCTGGTATTCCCAGGCGGTCACCCATCCAAGTACTAACCAAGCCCGACGTTGCTTAACTTCGGTGATCGGACGAGAACCGGTGTTTTCAACGTGGTATGGCCGTAGGCAAAGGCTGTTGTCACAGGACTGCTATTTGTGCTAGCACTTGAGATCTTTGGTGAAGATCATTTTTTATTGCCTTTTATTGACTTGACAATTACATACAATACACATATAGCTACATCACAGCACATTTGACAGAAAACATCTGAACTTTTTGTTGGAACCACAAGAGGACAACACTGAATTGAGAATCAGACTGAGCTCCAGTGACCTCTGGTGTATATAAAAGAAATATCACAGAAAAATTAAAATTTGGGGATCTTTTGTTCCATTACTGGAAATTTAGGCCTTATTACACTTTAGTAGGATCTATTTAGCCATTCTGTGGGCTGTACTTTCACCACTTGTTCTTGTAACACGGGCCTTTTTGGTGTTGTGCAGAGGTCTTAAATTATTGTTAAAGAACTGCACAATCAATTTAAAATTAATAGATAGAGGAGGGCTTAATTGTGGGGAAGTGTCAACATAATCAGTGTACATGATCAGCTCTTTTGGGAGGATTTGGTGGCCATTAAAATGGCCAGGTTTGTTTTTGGTCTTGTTTCGAAGAAGCGAAGTCAGTCAACTGCTTAACCTCCGAATCCGTAGAGGGTACGTCCTTGCCTCTTCAGGGCGTAGACGACATCCATGGCGGTGACGGTCTTCCTCTTGGCATGCTCGGTGTAGGTGACGGCATCCCTGATGACATTCTCCAAGAAAACCTTCAGCACTCCTCTGGTCTCTTCATAGATGAGTCCGGAGATACGCTTGACTCCACCTCTGCGGGCAAGACGACGGATGGCGGGCTTGGTGATACCCTGGATGTTATCACGAAGTACCTTCCTGTGGCGCTTAGCACCCCCCTTTCCGAGTCCCTTTCCTCCTTTACCACGGCCTGACATGATGCTTACAGTCTGAATTCACAAAACTGAATAATTTTCGCCGAGTTGACTCCCTATTTATACCCAGGGCGCCTGGACTGTGCCTTAACGGTGCTCTGCACGCCCGGCGCCCAGCAGCCAATCAGGCGGCCGAGTTGATAATCCACGCTCTGGCTAATCCCCCGAAGACGTGGTCTTGGTGGGAGGTGCCTCATGGGATCTGAGTCATCTTGCCGAAATTTCAGGGCTCTGCAATGAATAAAAGTGCCAAAAGTCAGCATTGCAAATTTTGTGTATTGTTATGTGTATTCAGGATGTAAACATTGTATGGCATTTTCACCATTTGGCATGTGTCAAGCTCGAAGTGACGTTTTCCTTAATTTCTCAGCAACGGAGGCAGATAGAGAGTTAAAACAAAATTTGTCAGATAGGACTTCCAAAGGCCATTCTGAAAATCTAAAAATCGTTTTTATCGACCCACTGGTCACTTCAAAAAAAATTACTGAAATACCGAGGTTTCACTAAGGAAAATAGATGGTGAAAATGACATACAGGGGTTAATTAGGAAATTATTACAGGCAGAAACGCAGGGAATGTGGCAAAAGCTTTAAAAGTATCTTGGTTTTGCAATGGTTCAAGCCTAGTTTCCAAATTTGTTAAGGGAATCACTGTGCAGTAGTCCAAAGTGGTCCTTTTGGACACAGTGTAATTTTGGAGATTATTTAGCAATTTTTGCTGTACATGTACAGGTATCAATGCCTTGATGCTGAAAATCGGCCAGATAACGGTCCTAGTGACATTAAAGTTCCCTGTGAAGTAAGAAAGTGCTGTGTGCTTTATTTGGCGTGCAGCTGGCAATCAAGCAAACTGAACATATAGAGACCTGTCGCAAAGAGGTTTGAAGCTATAAAAATTTCAGTGACACCACAATGTGACCAAAAGCAAGGGAAAGAGAATGACACCAACCACAGCTGTCTGACTTGATTTTTGACGGAGATATGGGCATTTGAAGTTTGGGTCAGAATTGGGAGAAGTCTCTGCGGTGACGGGGCCAGATTTCTGCGGTGACGGGGCCAGATTTCTGCGGTGACGGGGCCCGATTTGCGGCCGCGCACCGCGGCTGCAGACGGGAAGCATGGTCTGGGAGGAATACATGGCTGCACATTAGAGTTAGTTGATGTTACATTAGGGTTAGTTGATGGTCAATGCTAGAATTTTGGCCCCGGTTAGTGTTAAAAGGTCCCGCAGTCGAGGTTAGGCTTGGTTTAGCCGTCGGTTAGGGTTAGGCCTCCGGTTAGAGTTGGGGTTAGGCCTTCGGCCTAACCCCAACTCTAAGCAGGCCTAACCCTAACCGCCGCTTGGACTTTTACCCCAACCTCAGTAAACCCTAACCCTAACCCTCAGTAAACCCTAACCCTAACCCTAATTTGCCATAACCCTAATCTGCCCTAACCCTAACTTGCCATAACCCTAATTAGGCCAAGCCTGATTCCTATGTTTGAACAAGCGATTGGCCTGTTGGTGCAGAATCTCAGGAAGCACAGCCAGTTGGCATGGCTTCATGTCACAGCATTGTACAAACTTAGACCAACAGAATCGATTGATGAAACAGTGTCAGAGAAGGTATACCATGCAATCAGCAGTAATTGGCTTGATTGGATTTGACTGTATTGTGTGTACAGAAGACACAAAAGAAGAAAAGGAGACTATGATGCATTTTTTAAAGCAAATTTGGGCCTACAGGCTTTTAGATTTATTTTAGATCTGAATCTTACTATTTTCAAAATAGGGAAATACTTTTTTTTTTTTTTCGACCTTTTGAAAACTAATTACTTTTTTTTTTTTGCATAATATTATAATTTGGTTGGTTGGGAGGATTTCTTTTGATTTGGGGGATAGTCAACGTAATAATGTGTACATGATCAGCTCTCTTTGGAGGATTTGGTGGCCATTAAAATGGCCGGTTGTTGATGTTTGTTTGTCGGCTTCACAAGTAAATAATTTACTTGGAGCTGGTGTACTTGGTCACAGCCTTGGTTCCCTCGGACACGGCGTGCTTGGCCAACTCTCCGGGCAAGAGAAGACGGACAGCAGTCTGGATCTCTCTGGAGGTGATGGTGCTCCTTCTGTTGTAGTGGGCCAGACGGGAAGCTTCAGCAGCGATGCGCTCGAAGATGTCGTTGACAAAGGAGTTCATGATGGACATGGCCTTGGAGCTGATTCCAGTGTCGGGGTGCACTTGCTTCAAGACTTTGTAGATGTAGATGGAGTAGGATTCCCTCCTCCTCCTCTTCTTCTTCTTCTCACCAGACCTTGCGGCCTTGGCCTTGCTGGCGGCCTTCTTGGCTCCCTTAGATGCAACTTTGGGTGGCATGTTGTCTTGTTGTGATACAGCAGGACAATATGCCAGACCGCCAGTCTAATTTTTCTTTTATATTGTGACGAGTTGTCCCAATGGTGAAAATGACTGCACAGGCCAATGAAACTGGCCGTTGTGTATTCAGCTTATGGCTCGTCGGATTTGGATGAAATTTTGTATGAGGCCATTGTGAGGCATAAGAATGACTTTGGCCAACTTTTTTTTTTGGTAATTATTACCAAATGCTGGAATTAATGAGGCGCATGCTGATTGGCCGGCGGGGCGATTTTCACCATCCCAGTGGTATAAGGGGATTTTGTCGCCGATTCGGCGTGTATTATTGCCGAGTATCTTTACTAAGCAACAACACAAAGCATCATCATGTCAGGCCGTGGAAAGGGAGGAAAAGCAAAGGGAAAGAGCAAGACCAGGTCCAGCCGTGCCGGTCTCCAGTTCCCCGTGGGAAGGATCCATCGTCTTCTCCGCAAGGGCAACTATGCTGAGAGAATTGGAGCTGGTGCCCCAGTCTACTTGGCTGCCGTCATGGAGTACTTGGCTGCTGAGGTCCTCGAGTTGGCAGGAAACGCCGCCCGTGACAACAAGAAGACCAGGATCATCCCCAGACATTTGCAGTTGGCCATCCGTAATGACGAGGAATTGAACAAGCTGCTCTCCGGTGTCACCATCGCCCAGGGAGGAGTTCTGCCCAACATCCAGGCTGTCCTTCTGCCCAAGAAGAGCAACAAGCCCAAATAAGCATCTTGTGTAAAACACAAATCAACAACAACTCTTGGCCTTTCTAAAGGCCACCAAATCCTCCCAAAAGAGTAGACCAATGTACACATCTTATTGTTGACAAACAAAGCCAATCAATGAAATCCCACCCTTTGTCTAAAAAAATGGAAAAAAAAAAGTGCTGATTTTCGCCAGGAAGATAAGCCTTGTAAATGCATGTAGGCCTCCTGATATAAAAAAAGTAGATGAATGACCTATTTGATATATTCTGTAAATTAAGAAATCCAAAAGCTTATATTTCTCACTAATTAGGCCTAACTGGTAATTAACAGTACATGTACATGTACCAAATGCTACACATGCAAAGAAAGAGGCCATTCATGGCTTATTTGTCAGCTAGACTAAAAGATGACATTTTATGAATATCTGTGGACAGAACTTGGACCACTTTTGTGAAATAAATAGATAGATAGCTAGATATCTATAGATAGATAGATAGATAGATAGACAGATAGATAGACAGATAGATAGGCCTAGATAGAAGAAAGTGCAGCCCTCCAAGCTGAGTTATTGGCACTCATGAGGGTTGATAGGCCCACATGCATTGATTTTTCATGCATGCAATTAATTAATTTTGGGAGTTTTTTTTTTGGTTTGGGGATTGTGTCAACATAAGGATGTGTACATTGGTCTGTTCTTTTGGGAGGATTTGGTGGCCTTTAAAAAGGCCAAGTTGTTGTTTGTTTTGTCGAGAAAAACTTCTTAAGCTCTCTCTCCACGGATACGGCGGGCCAACTGGATGTCCTTGGGCATGATGGTGACTCGCTTGGCGTGGATGGCGCACAAGTTGGTGTCCTCAAAGAGACCAACCAAGTAAGCCTCAGAGGCCTCCTGGAGAGCCATGACGGCAGAGGACTGGAATCGCAGGTCGGTCTTGAAGTCCTGGGCGATCTCACGGACCAGACGCTGGAAGGGCAGCTTGCGGATGAGGAGCTCGGTGGATTTCTGGTAACGACGGATCTCACGGAGAGCGACGGTTCCAGGCCTGTAACGATGAGGCTTCTTGACTCCTCCGGTGGCAGGGGCGCTCTTGCGGGCAGCCTTGGTTGCCAATTGTTTCCTGGGGGCCTTGCCTCCGGTGGACTTACGTGCGGTTTGCTTAGTTCTTGCCATTTTAAACGACTGATAATGTCCTCCACTGAGCCGCTGTACTTATAGCAAGGCGCCGTGACGTCAGGCAGAGTGACAGGACGCTCTAAAATTAGGCTCCGCCCTTGTATGTCATTTTCACCATCTAGAAAAATGAGTTTCACGCTCGCGTCGCTCGGCGACTACGAGGAGCATGGGGTTGATATATACCTCAAAATGTGCGTTTTTCGGCGGGCTACAAGCCAGTGAAATCGCCGTCTTCGTAACTCCACTGGTTGTTGAGATATTCCAGTTCTTCTTCATTTCAGATTTATGTCAAAAAACGCAGATGGTGAAAATGCCAACATCGCTGTCGTGGCAAGCATAATGATGCCATGACACTGAATTTGGTCGTGCAGACAGAAGAGATGTTCTACTCAATGTTGTGAAAAGGGCAAAGGTCTAGGCCAATTCTTTGTTGGCGAATTGGGCACGCGAAGTTGACCCTACCAACTCGTGGACAAAACGTCACATATTGGCCTGCAGTACAGCAGCCAAGATTGGAATAGATGTTTGCAAGGCCAGTGGACCTGCGAATTGTTCTCCAGGCAACAAGGCAAAAAAATTAAGATTATGTAAATTATTGATTGATTTTACATTTCTACTTTACATGGAGGTCTGTGGTTAAAAAGAGGAAATTTAAGTGAAGTAAAGACACAAATGACATTTTAACTTTGTTTGATGCTGTTTAATAAAATAATGATGGAGTAGAAGAAGGAGAGAGAGAAATAAAGAAAGAAGGAAGTAAGGAAGGAAGTAGGGAAGGAAATAAAGAGAGAAAGAAAGAAAGAAAGAAAGAAAGAAGGAAAGGAAGGAAAGAGTCATATAGGCATATATATATGTCTGAGAATCGAAGTAAATATTTAGAAAAATAGAAAACCTACAGCACCTGGTATTCCCAGGCGGTCACCCATCCAAGTACTAACCAAGCCCGACGTTGCTTAACTTCGGTGATCGGACGAGAACCGGTGTTTTCAACGTGGTATGGCCGTAGGCAAAGGCTGTTGTCACAGGACTGCTATTTGTGCTAGCACTTGAGATCTTTGGTGAAGATCATTTTTTATTGCCTTTTATTGACTTGACAATTACATACAATACACATATAGCTACATCACAGCACATTTGACAGAAAACATCTGAACTTTTTGTTGGAACCACAAGAGGACAACACTGAATTGAGAATCAGACTGAGCTCCAGTGACCTCTGGTGTATATAAAAGAAATATCACAGAAAAATTAAAATTTGGGGATCTTTTGTTCCATTACTGGAAATTTAGGCCTTATTACACTTTAGTAGGATCTATTTAGCCATTCTGTGGGCTGTACTTTCACCACTTGTTCTTGTAACACGGGCCTTTTTGGTGTTGTGCAGAGGTCTTAAATTATTGTTAAAGAACTGCACAATCAATTTAAAATTAATAGATAGAGGAGGGCTTAATTGTGGGGAAGTGTCAACATAATCAGTGTACATGATCAGCTCTTTTGGGAGGATTTGGTGGCCATTAAAATGGCCAGGTTTGTTTTTGGTCTTGTTTCGAAGAAGCGAAGTCAGTCAACTGCTTAACCTCCGAATCCGTAGAGGGTACGTCCTTGCCTCTTCAGGGCGTAGACGACATCCATGGCGGTGACGGTCTTCCTCTTGGCATGCTCGGTGTAGGTGACGGCATCCCTGATGACATTCTCCAAGAAAACCTTCAGCACTCCTCTGGTCTCTTCATAGATGAGTCCGGAGATACGCTTGACTCCACCTCTGCGGGCAAGACGACGGATGGCGGGCTTGGTGATACCCTGGATGTTATCACGAAGTACCTTCCTGTGGCGCTTAGCACCCCCCTTTCCGAGTCCCTTTCCTCCTTTACCACGGCCTGACATGATGCTTACAGTCTGAATTCACAAAACTGAATAATTTTCGCCGAGTTGACTCCCTATTTATACCCAGGGCGCCTGGACTGTGCCTTAACGGTGCTCTGCACGCCCGGCGCCCAGCAGCCAATCAGGCGGCCGAGTTGATAATCCACGCTCTGGCTAATCCCCCGAAGACGTGGTCTTGGTGGGAGGTGCCTCATGGGATCTGAGTCATCTTGCCGAAATTTCAGGGCTCTGCAATGAATAAAAGTGCCAAAAGTCAGCATTGCAAATTTTGTGTATTGTTATGTGTATTCAGGATGTAAACATTGTATGGCATTTTCACCATTTGGCATGTGTCAAGCTCGAAGTGACGTTTTCCTTAATTTCTCAGCAACGGAGGCAGATAGAGAGTTAAAACAAAATTTGTCAGATAGGACTTCCAAAGGCCATTCTGAAAATCTAAAAATCGTTTTTATCGACCCACTGGTCACTTCAAAAAAAATTACTGAAATACCGAGGTTTCACTAAGGAAAATAGATGGTGAAAATGACATACAGGGGTTAATTAGGAAATTATTACAGGCAGAAACGCAGGGAATGTGGCAAAAGCTTTAAAAGTATCTTGGTTTTGCAATGGTTCAAGCCTAGTTTCCAAATTTGTTAAGGGAATCACTGTGCAGTAGTCCAAAGTGGTCCTTTTGGACACAGTGTAATTTTGGAGATTATTTAGCAATTTTTGCTGTACATGTACAGGTATCAATGCCTTGATGCTGAAAATCGGCCAGATAACGGTCCTAGTGACATTAAAGTTCCCTGTGAAGTAAGAAAGTGCTGTGTGCTTTATTTGGCGTGCAGCTGGCAATCAAGCAAACTGAACATATAGAGACCTGTCGCAAAGAGGTTTGAAGCTATAAAAATTTCAGTGACACCACAATGTGACCAAAAGCAAGGGAAAGAGAATGACACCAACCACAGCTGTCTGACTTGATTTTTGACGGAGATATGGGCATTTGAAGTTTGGGTCAGAATTGGGAGAAGTCTCTGCGGTGACGGGGCCAGATTTCTGCGGTGACGGGGCCAGATTTCTGCGGTGACGGGGCCCGATTTGCGGCCGCGCACCGCGGCTGCAGACGGGAAGCATGGTCTGGGAGGAATACATGGCTGCACATTAGAGTTAGTTGATGTTACATTAGGGTTAGTTGATGGTCAATGCTAGAATTTTGGCCCCGGTTAGTGTTAAAAGGTCCCGCAGTCGAGGTTAGGCTTGGTTTAGCCGTCGGTTAGGGTTAGGCCTCCGGTTAGAGTTGGGGTTAGGCCTTCGGCCTAACCCCAACTCTAAGCAGGCCTAACCCTAACCGCCGCTTGGACTTTTACCCCAACCTCAGTAAACCCTAACCCTAACCCTCAGTAAACCCTAACCCTAACCCTAATTTGCCATAACCCTAATCTGCCCTAACCCTAACTTGCCATAACCCTAATTAGGCCAAGCCTGATTCCTATGTTTGAACAAGCGATTGGCCTGTTGGTGCAGAATCTCAGGAAGCACAGCCAGTTGGCATGGCTTCATGTCACAGCATTGTACAAACTTAGACCAACAGAATCGATTGATGAAACAGTGTCAGAGAAGGTATACCATGCAATCAGCAGTAATTGGCTTGATTGGATTTGACTGTATTGTGTGTACAGAAGACACAAAAGAAGAAAAGGAGACTATGATGCATTTTTTAAAGCAAATTTGGGCCTACAGGCTTTTAGATTTATTTTAGATCTGAATCTTACTATTTTCAAAATAGGGAAATACTTTTTTTTTTTTTTCGACCTTTTGAAAACTAATTACTTTTTTTTTTTTGCATAATATTATAATTTGGTTGGTTGGGAGGATTTCTTTTGATTTGGGGGATAGTCAACGTAATAATGTGTACATGATCAGCTCTCTTTGGAGGATTTGGTGGCCATTAAAATGGCCGGTTGTTGATGTTTGTTTGTCGGCTTCACAAGTAAATAATTTACTTGGAGCTGGTGTACTTGGTCACAGCCTTGGTTCCCTCGGACACGGCGTGCTTGGCCAACTCTCCGGGCAAGAGAAGACGGACAGCAGTCTGGATCTCTCTGGAGGTGATGGTGCTCCTTCTGTTGTAGTGGGCCAGACGGGAAGCTTCAGCAGCGATGCGCTCGAAGATGTCGTTGACAAAGGAGTTCATGATGGACATGGCCTTGGAGCTGATTCCAGTGTCGGGGTGCACTTGCTTCAAGACTTTGTAGATGTAGATGGAGTAGGATTCCCTCCTCCTCCTCTTCTTCTTCTTCTCACCAGACCTTGCGGCCTTGGCCTTGCTGGCGGCCTTCTTGGCTCCCTTAGATGCAACTTTGGGTGGCATGTTGTCTTGTTGTGATACAGCAGGACAATATGCCAGACCGCCAGTCTAATTTTTCTTTTATATTGTGACGAGTTGTCCCAATGGTGAAAATGACTGCACAGGCCAATGAAACTGGCCGTTGTGTATTCAGCTTATGGCTCGTCGGATTTGGATGAAATTTTGTATGAGGCCATTGTGAGGCATAAGAATGACTTTGGCCAACTTTTTTTTTTGGTAATTATTACCAAATGCTGGAATTAATGAGGCGCATGCTGATTGGCCGGCGGGGCGATTTTCACCATCCCAGTGGTATAAGGGGATTTTGTCGCCGATTCGGCGTGTATTATTGCCGAGTATCTTTACTAAGCAACAACACAAAGCATCATCATGTCAGGCCGTGGAAAGGGAGGAAAAGCAAAGGGAAAGAGCAAGACCAGGTCCAGCCGTGCCGGTCTCCAGTTCCCCGTGGGAAGGATCCATCGTCTTCTCCGCAAGGGCAACTATGCTGAGAGAATTGGAGCTGGTGCCCCAGTCTACTTGGCTGCCGTCATGGAGTACTTGGCTGCTGAGGTCCTCGAGTTGGCAGGAAACGCCGCCCGTGACAACAAGAAGACCAGGATCATCCCCAGACATTTGCAGTTGGCCATCCGTAATGACGAGGAATTGAACAAGCTGCTCTCCGGTGTCACCATCGCCCAGGGAGGAGTTCTGCCCAACATCCAGGCTGTCCTTCTGCCCAAGAAGAGCAACAAGCCCAAATAAGCATCTTGTGTAAAACACAAATCAACAACAACTCTTGGCCTTTCTAAAGGCCACCAAATCCTCCCAAAAGAGTAGACCAATGTACACATCTTATTGTTGACAAACAAAGCCAATCAATGAAATCCCACCCTTTGTCTAAAAAAATGGAAAAAAAAAAGTGCTGATTTTCGCCAGGAAGATAAGCCTTGTAAATGCATGTAGGCCTCCTGATATAAAAAAAGTAGATGAATGACCTATTTGATATATTCTGTAAATTAAGAAATCCAAAAGCTTATATTTCTCACTAATTAGGCCTAACTGGTAATTAACAGTACATGTACATGTACCAAATGCTACACATGCAAAGAAAGAGGCCATTCATGGCTTATTTGTCAGCTAGACTAAAAGATGACATTTTATGAATATCTGTGGACAGAACTTGGACCACTTTTGTGAAATAAATAGATAGATAGCTAGATATCTATAGATAGATAGATAGATAGATAGACAGATAGATAGACAGATAGATAGGCCTAGATAGAAGAAAGTGCAGCCCTCCAAGCTGAGTTATTGGCACTCATGAGGGTTGATAGGCCCACATGCATTGATTTTTCATGCATGCAATTAATTAATTTTGGGAGTTTTTTTTTTGGTTTGGGGATTGTGTCAACATAAGGATGTGTACATTGGTCTGTTCTTTTGGGAGGATTTGGTGGCCTTTAAAAAGGCCAAGTTGTTGTTTGTTTTGTCGAGAAAAACTTCTTAAGCTCTCTCTCCACGGATACGGCGGGCCAACTGGATGTCCTTGGGCATGATGGTGACTCGCTTGGCGTGGATGGCGCACAAGTTGGTGTCCTCAAAGAGACCAACCAAGTAAGCCTCAGAGGCCTCCTGGAGAGCCATGACGGCAGAGGACTGGAATCGCAGGTCGGTCTTGAAGTCCTGGGCGATCTCACGGACCAGACGCTGGAAGGGCAGCTTGCGGATGAGGAGCTCGGTGGATTTCTGGTAACGACGGATCTCACGGAGAGCGACGGTTCCAGGCCTGTAACGATGAGGCTTCTTGACTCCTCCGGTGGCAGGGGCGCTCTTGCGGGCAGCCTTGGTTGCCAATTGTTTCCTGGGGGCCTTGCCTCCGGTGGACTTACGTGCGGTTTGCTTAGTTCTTGCCATTTTAAACGACTGATAATGTCCTCCACTGAGCCGCTGTACTTATAGCAAGGCGCCGTGACGTCAGGCAGAGTGACAGGACGCTCTAAAATTAGGCTCCGCCCTTGTATGTCATTTTCACCATCTAGAAAAATGAGTTTCACGCTCGCGTCGCTCGGCGACTACGAGGAGCATGGGGTTGATATATACCTCAAAATGTGCGTTTTTCGGCGGGCTACAAGCCAGTGAAATCGCCGTCTTCGTAACTCCACTGGTTGTTGAGATATTCCAGTTCTTCTTCATTTCAGATTTATGTCAAAAAACGCAGATGGTGAAAATGCCAACATCGCTGTCGTGGCAAGCATAATGATGCCATGACACTGAATTTGGTCGTGCAGACAGAAGAGATGTTCTACTCAATGTTGTGAAAAGGGCAAAGGTCTAGGCCAATTCTTTGTTGGCGAATTGGGCACGCGAAGTTGACCCTACCAACTCGTGGACAAAACGTCACATATTGGCCTGCAGTACAGCAGCCAAGATTGGAATAGATGTTTGCAAGGCCAGTGGACCTGCGAATTGTTCTCCAGGCAACAAGGCAAAAAAATTAAGATTATGTAAATTATTGATTGATTTTACATTTCTACTTTACATGGAGGTCTGTGGTTAAAAAGAGGAAATTTAAGTGAAGTAAAGACACAAATGACATTTTAACTTTGTTTGATGCTGTTTAATAAAATAATGATGGAGTAGAAGAAGGAGAGAGAGAAATAAAGAAAGAAGGAAGTAAGGAAGGAAGTAGGGAAGGAAATAAAGAGAGAAAGAAAGAAAGAAAGAAAGAAAGAAGGAAAGGAAGGAAAGAGTCATATAGGCATATATATATGTCTGAGAATCGAAGTAAATATTTAGAAAAATAGAAAACCTACAGCACCTGGTATTCCCAGGCGGTCACCCATCCAAGTACTAACCAAGCCCGACGTTGCTTAACTTCGGTGATCGGACGAGAACCGGTGTTTTCAACGTGGTATGGCCGTAGGCAAAGGCTGTTGTCACAGGACTGCTATTTGTGCTAGCACTTGAGATCTTTGGTGAAGATCATTTTTTATTGCCTTTTATTGACTTGACAATTACATACAATACACATATAGCTACATCACAGCACATTTGACAGAAAACATCTGAACTTTTTGTTGGAACCACAAGAGGACAACACTGAATTGAGAATCAGACTGAGCTCCAGTGACCTCTGGTGTATATAAAAGAAATATCACAGAAAAATTAAAATTTGGGGATCTTTTGTTCCATTACTGGAAATTTAGGCCTTATTACACTTTAGTAGGATCTATTTAGCCATTCTGTGGGCTGTACTTTCACCACTTGTTCTTGTAACACGGGCCTTTTTGGTGTTGTGCAGAGGTCTTAAATTATTGTTAAAGAACTGCACAATCAATTTAAAATTAATAGATAGAGGAGGGCTTAATTGTGGGGAAGTGTCAACATAATCAGTGTACATGATCAGCTCTTTTGGGAGGATTTGGTGGCCATTAAAATGGCCAGGTTTGTTTTTGGTCTTGTTTCGAAGAAGCGAAGTCAGTCAACTGCTTAACCTCCGAATCCGTAGAGGGTACGTCCTTGCCTCTTCAGGGCGTAGACGACATCCATGGCGGTGACGGTCTTCCTCTTGGCATGCTCGGTGTAGGTGACGGCATCCCTGATGACATTCTCCAAGAAAACCTTCAGCACTCCTCTGGTCTCTTCATAGATGAGTCCGGAGATACGCTTGACTCCACCTCTGCGGGCAAGACGACGGATGGCGGGCTTGGTGATACCCTGGATGTTATCACGAAGTACCTTCCTGTGGCGCTTAGCACCCCCCTTTCCGAGTCCCTTTCCTCCTTTACCACGGCCTGACATGATGCTTACAGTCTGAATTCACAAAACTGAATAATTTTCGCCGAGTTGACTCCCTATTTATACCCAGGGCGCCTGGACTGTGCCTTAACGGTGCTCTGCACGCCCGGCGCCCAGCAGCCAATCAGGCGGCCGAGTTGATAATCCACGCTCTGGCTAATCCCCCGAAGACGTGGTCTTGGTGGGAGGTGCCTCATGGGATCTGAGTCATCTTGCCGAAATTTCAGGGCTCTGCAATGAATAAAAGTGCCAAAAGTCAGCATTGCAAATTTTGTGTATTGTTATGTGTATTCAGGATGTAAACATTGTATGGCATTTTCACCATTTGGCATGTGTCAAGCTCGAAGTGACGTTTTCCTTAATTTCTCAGCAACGGAGGCAGATAGAGAGTTAAAACAAAATTTGTCAGATAGGACTTCCAAAGGCCATTCTGAAAATCTAAAAATCGTTTTTATCGACCCACTGGTCACTTCAAAAAAAATTACTGAAATACCGAGGTTTCACTAAGGAAAATAGATGGTGAAAATGACATACAGGGGTTAATTAGGAAATTATTACAGGCAGAAACGCAGGGAATGTGGCAAAAGCTTTAAAAGTATCTTGGTTTTGCAATGGTTCAAGCCTAGTTTCCAAATTTGTTAAGGGAATCACTGTGCAGTAGTCCAAAGTGGTCCTTTTGGACACAGTGTAATTTTGGAGATTATTTAGCAATTTTTGCTGTACATGTACAGGTATCAATGCCTTGATGCTGAAAATCGGCCAGATAACGGTCCTAGTGACATTAAAGTTCCCTGTGAAGTAAGAAAGTGCTGTGTGCTTTATTTGGCGTGCAGCTGGCAATCAAGCAAACTGAACATATAGAGACCTGTCGCAAAGAGGTTTGAAGCTATAAAAATTTCAGTGACACCACAATGTGACCAAAAGCAAGGGAAAGAGAATGACACCAACCACAGCTGTCTGACTTGATTTTTGACGGAGATATGGGCATTTGAAGTTTGGGTCAGAATTGGGAGAAGTCTCTGCGGTGACGGGGCCAGATTTCTGCGGTGACGGGGCCAGATTTCTGCGGTGACGGGGCCCGATTTGCGGCCGCGCACCGCGGCTGCAGACGGGAAGCATGGTCTGGGAGGAATACATGGCTGCACATTAGAGTTAGTTGATGTTACATTAGGGTTAGTTGATGGTCAATGCTAGAATTTTGGCCCCGGTTAGTGTTAAAAGGTCCCGCAGTCGAGGTTAGGCTTGGTTTAGCCGTCGGTTAGGGTTAGGCCTCCGGTTAGAGTTGGGGTTAGGCCTTCGGCCTAACCCCAACTCTAAGCAGGCCTAACCCTAACCGCCGCTTGGACTTTTACCCCAACCTCAGTAAACCCTAACCCTAACCCTCAGTAAACCCTAACCCTAACCCTAATTTGCCATAACCCTAATCTGCCCTAACCCTAACTTGCCATAACCCTAATTAGGCCAAGCCTGATTCCTATGTTTGAACAAGCGATTGGCCTGTTGGTGCAGAATCTCAGGAAGCACAGCCAGTTGGCATGGCTTCATGTCACAGCATTGTACAAACTTAGACCAACAGAATCGATTGATGAAACAGTGTCAGAGAAGGTATACCATGCAATCAGCAGTAATTGGCTTGATTGGATTTGACTGTATTGTGTGTACAGAAGACACAAAAGAAGAAAAGGAGACTATGATGCATTTTTTAAAGCAAATTTGGGCCTACAGGCTTTTAGATTTATTTTAGATCTGAATCTTACTATTTTCAAAATAGGGAAATACTTTTTTTTTTTTTTCGACCTTTTGAAAACTAATTACTTTTTTTTTTTTGCATAATATTATAATTTGGTTGGTTGGGAGGATTTCTTTTGATTTGGGGGATAGTCAACGTAATAATGTGTACATGATCAGCTCTCTTTGGAGGATTTGGTGGCCATTAAAATGGCCGGTTGTTGATGTTTGTTTGTCGGCTTCACAAGTAAATAATTTACTTGGAGCTGGTGTACTTGGTCACAGCCTTGGTTCCCTCGGACACGGCGTGCTTGGCCAACTCTCCGGGCAAGAGAAGACGGACAGCAGTCTGGATCTCTCTGGAGGTGATGGTGCTCCTTCTGTTGTAGTGGGCCAGACGGGAAGCTTCAGCAGCGATGCGCTCGAAGATGTCGTTGACAAAGGAGTTCATGATGGACATGGCCTTGGAGCTGATTCCAGTGTCGGGGTGCACTTGCTTCAAGACTTTGTAGATGTAGATGGAGTAGGATTCCCTCCTCCTCCTCTTCTTCTTCTTCTCACCAGACCTTGCGGCCTTGGCCTTGCTGGCGGCCTTCTTGGCTCCCTTAGATGCAACTTTGGGTGGCATGTTGTCTTGTTGTGATACAGCAGGACAATATGCCAGACCGCCAGTCTAATTTTTCTTTTATATTGTGACGAGTTGTCCCAATGGTGAAAATGACTGCACAGGCCAATGAAACTGGCCGTTGTGTATTCAGCTTATGGCTCGTCGGATTTGGATGAAATTTTGTATGAGGCCATTGTGAGGCATAAGAATGACTTTGGCCAACTTTTTTTTTTGGTAATTATTACCAAATGCTGGAATTAATGAGGCGCATGCTGATTGGCCGGCGGGGCGATTTTCACCATCCCAGTGGTATAAGGGGATTTTGTCGCCGATTCGGCGTGTATTATTGCCGAGTATCTTTACTAAGCAACAACACAAAGCATCATCATGTCAGGCCGTGGAAAGGGAGGAAAAGCAAAGGGAAAGAGCAAGACCAGGTCCAGCCGTGCCGGTCTCCAGTTCCCCGTGGGAAGGATCCATCGTCTTCTCCGCAAGGGCAACTATGCTGAGAGAATTGGAGCTGGTGCCCCAGTCTACTTGGCTGCCGTCATGGAGTACTTGGCTGCTGAGGTCCTCGAGTTGGCAGGAAACGCCGCCCGTGACAACAAGAAGACCAGGATCATCCCCAGACATTTGCAGTTGGCCATCCGTAATGACGAGGAATTGAACAAGCTGCTCTCCGGTGTCACCATCGCCCAGGGAGGAGTTCTGCCCAACATCCAGGCTGTCCTTCTGCCCAAGAAGAGCAACAAGCCCAAATAAGCATCTTGTGTAAAACACAAATCAACAACAACTCTTGGCCTTTCTAAAGGCCACCAAATCCTCCCAAAAGAGTAGACCAATGTACACATCTTATTGTTGACAAACAAAGCCAATCAATGAAATCCCACCCTTTGTCTAAAAAAATGGAAAAAAAAAAGTGCTGATTTTCGCCAGGAAGATAAGCCTTGTAAATGCATGTAGGCCTCCTGATATAAAAAAAGTAGATGAATGACCTATTTGATATATTCTGTAAATTAAGAAATCCAAAAGCTTATATTTCTCACTAATTAGGCCTAACTGGTAATTAACAGTACATGTACATGTACCAAATGCTACACATGCAAAGAAAGAGGCCATTCATGGCTTATTTGTCAGCTAGACTAAAAGATGACATTTTATGAATATCTGTGGACAGAACTTGGACCACTTTTGTGAAATAAATAGATAGATAGCTAGATATCTATAGATAGATAGATAGATAGATAGACAGATAGATAGACAGATAGATAGGCCTAGATAGAAGAAAGTGCAGCCCTCCAAGCTGAGTTATTGGCACTCATGAGGGTTGATAGGCCCACATGCATTGATTTTTCATGCATGCAATTAATTAATTTTGGGAGTTTTTTTTTTGGTTTGGGGATTGTGTCAACATAAGGATGTGTACATTGGTCTGTTCTTTTGGGAGGATTTGGTGGCCTTTAAAAAGGCCAAGTTGTTGTTTGTTTTGTCGAGAAAAACTTCTTAAGCTCTCTCTCCACGGATACGGCGGGCCAACTGGATGTCCTTGGGCATGATGGTGACTCGCTTGGCGTGGATGGCGCACAAGTTGGTGTCCTCAAAGAGACCAACCAAGTAAGCCTCAGAGGCCTCCTGGAGAGCCATGACGGCAGAGGACTGGAATCGCAGGTCGGTCTTGAAGTCCTGGGCGATCTCACGGACCAGACGCTGGAAGGGCAGCTTGCGGATGAGGAGCTCGGTGGATTTCTGGTAACGACGGATCTCACGGAGAGCGACGGTTCCAGGCCTGTAACGATGAGGCTTCTTGACTCCTCCGGTGGCAGGGGCGCTCTTGCGGGCAGCCTTGGTTGCCAATTGTTTCCTGGGGGCCTTGCCTCCGGTGGACTTACGTGCGGTTTGCTTAGTTCTTGCCATTTTAAACGACTGATAATGTCCTCCACTGAGCCGCTGTACTTATAGCAAGGCGCCGTGACGTCAGGCAGAGTGACAGGACGCTCTAAAATTAGGCTCCGCCCTTGTATGTCATTTTCACCATCTAGAAAAATGAGTTTCACGCTCGCGTCGCTCGGCGACTACGAGGAGCATGGGGTTGATATATACCTCAAAATGTGCGTTTTTCGGCGGGCTACAAGCCAGTGAAATCGCCGTCTTCGTAACTCCACTGGTTGTTGAGATATTCCAGTTCTTCTTCATTTCAGATTTATGTCAAAAAACGCAGATGGTGAAAATGCCAACATCGCTGTCGTGGCAAGCATAATGATGCCATGACACTGAATTTGGTCGTGCAGACAGAAGAGATGTTCTACTCAATGTTGTGAAAAGGGCAAAGGTCTAGGCCAATTCTTTGTTGGCGAATTGGGCACGCGAAGTTGACCCTACCAACTCGTGGACAAAACGTCACATATTGGCCTGCAGTACAGCAGCCAAGATTGGAATAGATGTTTGCAAGGCCAGTGGACCTGCGAATTGTTCTCCAGGCAACAAGGCAAAAAAATTAAGATTATGTAAATTATTGATTGATTTTACATTTCTACTTTACATGGAGGTCTGTGGTTAAAAAGAGGAAATTTAAGTGAAGTAAAGACACAAATGACATTTTAACTTTGTTTGATGCTGTTTAATAAAATAATGATGGAGTAGAAGAAGGAGAGAGAGAAATAAAGAAAGAAGGAAGTAAGGAAGGAAGTAGGGAAGGAAATAAAGAGAGAAAGAAAGAAAGAAAGAAAGAAAGAAGGAAAGGAAGGAAAGAGTCATATAGGCATATATATATGTCTGAGAATCGAAGTAAATATTTAGAAAAATAGAAAACCTACAGCACCTGGTATTCCCAGGCGGTCACCCATCCAAGTACTAACCAAGCCCGACGTTGCTTAACTTCGGTGATCGGACGAGAACCGGTGTTTTCAACGTGGTATGGCCGTAGGCAAAGGCTGTTGTCACAGGACTGCTATTTGTGCTAGCACTTGAGATCTTTGGTGAAGATCATTTTTTATTGCCTTTTATTGACTTGACAATTACATACAATACACATATAGCTACATCACAGCACATTTGACAGAAAACATCTGAACTTTTTGTTGGAACCACAAGAGGACAACACTGAATTGAGAATCAGACTGAGCTCCAGTGACCTCTGGTGTATATAAAAGAAATATCACAGAAAAATTAAAATTTGGGGATCTTTTGTTCCATTACTGGAAATTTAGGCCTTATTACACTTTAGTAGGATCTATTTAGCCATTCTGTGGGCTGTACTTTCACCACTTGTTCTTGTAACACGGGCCTTTTTGGTGTTGTGCAGAGGTCTTAAATTATTGTTAAAGAACTGCACAATCAATTTAAAATTAATAGATAGAGGAGGGCTTAATTGTGGGGAAGTGTCAACATAATCAGTGTACATGATCAGCTCTTTTGGGAGGATTTGGTGGCCATTAAAATGGCCAGGTTTGTTTTTGGTCTTGTTTCGAAGAAGCGAAGTCAGTCAACTGCTTAACCTCCGAATCCGTAGAGGGTACGTCCTTGCCTCTTCAGGGCGTAGACGACATCCATGGCGGTGACGGTCTTCCTCTTGGCATGCTCGGTGTAGGTGACGGCATCCCTGATGACATTCTCCAAGAAAACCTTCAGCACTCCTCTGGTCTCTTCATAGATGAGTCCGGAGATACGCTTGACTCCACCTCTGCGGGCAAGACGACGGATGGCGGGCTTGGTGATACCCTGGATGTTATCACGAAGTACCTTCCTGTGGCGCTTAGCACCCCCCTTTCCGAGTCCCTTTCCTCCTTTACCACGGCCTGACATGATGCTTACAGTCTGAATTCACAAAACTGAATAATTTTCGCCGAGTTGACTCCCTATTTATACCCAGGGCGCCTGGACTGTGCCTTAACGGTGCTCTGCACGCCCGGCGCCCAGCAGCCAATCAGGCGGCCGAGTTGATAATCCACGCTCTGGCTAATCCCCCGAAGACGTGGTCTTGGTGGGAGGTGCCTCATGGGATCTGAGTCATCTTGCCGAAATTTCAGGGCTCTGCAATGAATAAAAGTGCCAAAAGTCAGCATTGCAAATTTTGTGTATTGTTATGTGTATTCAGGATGTAAACATTGTATGGCATTTTCACCATTTGGCATGTGTCAAGCTCGAAGTGACGTTTTCCTTAATTTCTCAGCAACGGAGGCAGATAGAGAGTTAAAACAAAATTTGTCAGATAGGACTTCCAAAGGCCATTCTGAAAATCTAAAAATCGTTTTTATCGACCCACTGGTCACTTCAAAAAAAATTACTGAAATACCGAGGTTTCACTAAGGAAAATAGATGGTGAAAATGACATACAGGGGTTAATTAGGAAATTATTACAGGCAGAAACGCAGGGAATGTGGCAAAAGCTTTAAAAGTATCTTGGTTTTGCAATGGTTCAAGCCTAGTTTCCAAATTTGTTAAGGGAATCACTGTGCAGTAGTCCAAAGTGGTCCTTTTGGACACAGTGTAATTTTGGAGATTATTTAGCAATTTTTGCTGTACATGTACAGGTATCAATGCCTTGATGCTGAAAATCGGCCAGATAACGGTCCTAGTGACATTAAAGTTCCCTGTGAAGTAAGAAAGTGCTGTGTGCTTTATTTGGCGTGCAGCTGGCAATCAAGCAAACTGAACATATAGAGACCTGTCGCAAAGAGGTTTGAAGCTATAAAAATTTCAGTGACACCACAATGTGACCAAAAGCAAGGGAAAGAGAATGACACCAACCACAGCTGTCTGACTTGATTTTTGACGGAGATATGGGCATTTGAAGTTTGGGTCAGAATTGGGAGAAGTCTCTGCGGTGACGGGGCCAGATTTCTGCGGTGACGGGGCCAGATTTCTGCGGTGACGGGGCCCGATTTGCGGCCGCGCACCGCGGCTGCAGACGGGAAGCATGGTCTGGGAGGAATACATGGCTGCACATTAGAGTTAGTTGATGTTACATTAGGGTTAGTTGATGGTCAATGCTAGAATTTTGGCCCCGGTTAGTGTTAAAAGGTCCCGCAGTCGAGGTTAGGCTTGGTTTAGCCGTCGGTTAGGGTTAGGCCTCCGGTTAGAGTTGGGGTTAGGCCTTCGGCCTAACCCCAACTCTAAGCAGGCCTAACCCTAACCGCCGCTTGGACTTTTACCCCAACCTCAGTAAACCCTAACCCTAACCCTCAGTAAACCCTAACCCTAACCCTAATTTGCCATAACCCTAATCTGCCCTAACCCTAACTTGCCATAACCCTAATTAGGCCAAGCCTGATTCCTATGTTTGAACAAGCGATTGGCCTGTTGGTGCAGAATCTCAGGAAGCACAGCCAGTTGGCATGGCTTCATGTCACAGCATTGTACAAACTTAGACCAACAGAATCGATTGATGAAACAGTGTCAGAGAAGGTATACCATGCAATCAGCAGTAATTGGCTTGATTGGATTTGACTGTATTGTGTGTACAGAAGACACAAAAGAAGAAAAGGAGACTATGATGCATTTTTTAAAGCAAATTTGGGCCTACAGGCTTTTAGATTTATTTTAGATCTGAATCTTACTATTTTCAAAATAGGGAAATACTTTTTTTTTTTTTTCGACCTTTTGAAAACTAATTACTTTTTTTTTTTTGCATAATATTATAATTTGGTTGGTTGGGAGGATTTCTTTTGATTTGGGGGATAGTCAACGTAATAATGTGTACATGATCAGCTCTCTTTGGAGGATTTGGTGGCCATTAAAATGGCCGGTTGTTGATGTTTGTTTGTCGGCTTCACAAGTAAATAATTTACTTGGAGCTGGTGTACTTGGTCACAGCCTTGGTTCCCTCGGACACGGCGTGCTTGGCCAACTCTCCGGGCAAGAGAAGACGGACAGCAGTCTGGATCTCTCTGGAGGTGATGGTGCTCCTTCTGTTGTAGTGGGCCAGACGGGAAGCTTCAGCAGCGATGCGCTCGAAGATGTCGTTGACAAAGGAGTTCATGATGGACATGGCCTTGGAGCTGATTCCAGTGTCGGGGTGCACTTGCTTCAAGACTTTGTAGATGTAGATGGAGTAGGATTCCCTCCTCCTCCTCTTCTTCTTCTTCTCACCAGACCTTGCGGCCTTGGCCTTGCTGGCGGCCTTCTTGGCTCCCTTAGATGCAACTTTGGGTGGCATGTTGTCTTGTTGTGATACAGCAGGACAATATGCCAGACCGCCAGTCTAATTTTTCTTTTATATTGTGACGAGTTGTCCCAATGGTGAAAATGACTGCACAGGCCAATGAAACTGGCCGTTGTGTATTCAGCTTATGGCTCGTCGGATTTGGATGAAATTTTGTATGAGGCCATTGTGAGGCATAAGAATGACTTTGGCCAACTTTTTTTTTTGGTAATTATTACCAAATGCTGGAATTAATGAGGCGCATGCTGATTGGCCGGCGGGGCGATTTTCACCATCCCAGTGGTATAAGGGGATTTTGTCGCCGATTCGGCGTGTATTATTGCCGAGTATCTTTACTAAGCAACAACACAAAGCATCATCATGTCAGGCCGTGGAAAGGGAGGAAAAGCAAAGGGAAAGAGCAAGACCAGGTCCAGCCGTGCCGGTCTCCAGTTCCCCGTGGGAAGGATCCATCGTCTTCTCCGCAAGGGCAACTATGCTGAGAGAATTGGAGCTGGTGCCCCAGTCTACTTGGCTGCCGTCATGGAGTACTTGGCTGCTGAGGTCCTCGAGTTGGCAGGAAACGCCGCCCGTGACAACAAGAAGACCAGGATCATCCCCAGACATTTGCAGTTGGCCATCCGTAATGACGAGGAATTGAACAAGCTGCTCTCCGGTGTCACCATCGCCCAGGGAGGAGTTCTGCCCAACATCCAGGCTGTCCTTCTGCCCAAGAAGAGCAACAAGCCCAAATAAGCATCTTGTGTAAAACACAAATCAACAACAACTCTTGGCCTTTCTAAAGGCCACCAAATCCTCCCAAAAGAGTAGACCAATGTACACATCTTATTGTTGACAAACAAAGCCAATCAATGAAATCCCACCCTTTGTCTAAAAAAATGGAAAAAAAAAAGTGCTGATTTTCGCCAGGAAGATAAGCCTTGTAAATGCATGTAGGCCTCCTGATATAAAAAAAGTAGATGAATGACCTATTTGATATATTCTGTAAATTAAGAAATCCAAAAGCTTATATTTCTCACTAATTAGGCCTAACTGGTAATTAACAGTACATGTACATGTACCAAATGCTACACATGCAAAGAAAGAGGCCATTCATGGCTTATTTGTCAGCTAGACTAAAAGATGACATTTTATGAATATCTGTGGACAGAACTTGGACCACTTTTGTGAAATAAATAGATAGATAGCTAGATATCTATAGATAGATAGATAGATAGATAGACAGATAGATAGACAGATAGATAGGCCTAGATAGAAGAAAGTGCAGCCCTCCAAGCTGAGTTATTGGCACTCATGAGGGTTGATAGGCCCACATGCATTGATTTTTCATGCATGCAATTAATTAATTTTGGGAGTTTTTTTTTTGGTTTGGGGATTGTGTCAACATAAGGATGTGTACATTGGTCTGTTCTTTTGGGAGGATTTGGTGGCCTTTAAAAAGGCCAAGTTGTTGTTTGTTTTGTCGAGAAAAACTTCTTAAGCTCTCTCTCCACGGATACGGCGGGCCAACTGGATGTCCTTGGGCATGATGGTGACTCGCTTGGCGTGGATGGCGCACAAGTTGGTGTCCTCAAAGAGACCAACCAAGTAAGCCTCAGAGGCCTCCTGGAGAGCCATGACGGCAGAGGACTGGAATCGCAGGTCGGTCTTGAAGTCCTGGGCGATCTCACGGACCAGACGCTGGAAGGGCAGCTTGCGGATGAGGAGCTCGGTGGATTTCTGGTAACGACGGATCTCACGGAGAGCGACGGTTCCAGGCCTGTAACGATGAGGCTTCTTGACTCCTCCGGTGGCAGGGGCGCTCTTGCGGGCAGCCTTGGTTGCCAATTGTTTCCTGGGGGCCTTGCCTCCGGTGGACTTACGTGCGGTTTGCTTAGTTCTTGCCATTTTAAACGACTGATAATGTCCTCCACTGAGCCGCTGTACTTATAGCAAGGCGCCGTGACGTCAGGCAGAGTGACAGGACGCTCTAAAATTAGGCTCCGCCCTTGTATGTCATTTTCACCATCTAGAAAAATGAGTTTCACGCTCGCGTCGCTCGGCGACTACGAGGAGCATGGGGTTGATATATACCTCAAAATGTGCGTTTTTCGGCGGGCTACAAGCCAGTGAAATCGCCGTCTTCGTAACTCCACTGGTTGTTGAGATATTCCAGTTCTTCTTCATTTCAGATTTATGTCAAAAAACGCAGATGGTGAAAATGCCAACATCGCTGTCGTGGCAAGCATAATGATGCCATGACACTGAATTTGGTCGTGCAGACAGAAGAGATGTTCTACTCAATGTTGTGAAAAGGGCAAAGGTCTAGGCCAATTCTTTGTTGGCGAATTGGGCACGCGAAGTTGACCCTACCAACTCGTGGACAAAACGTCACATATTGGCCTGCAGTACAGCAGCCAAGATTGGAATAGATGTTTGCAAGGCCAGTGGACCTGCGAATTGTTCTCCAGGCAACAAGGCAAAAAAATTAAGATTATGTAAATTATTGATTGATTTTACATTTCTACTTTACATGGAGGTCTGTGGTTAAAAAGAGGAAATTTAAGTGAAGTAAAGACACAAATGACATTTTAACTTTGTTTGATGCTGTTTAATAAAATAATGATGGAGTAGAAGAAGGAGAGAGAGAAATAAAGAAAGAAGGAAGTAAGGAAGGAAGTAGGGAAGGAAATAAAGAGAGAAAGAAAGAAAGAAAGAAAGAAAGAAGGAAAGGAAGGAAAGAGTCATATAGGCATATATATATGTCTGAGAATCGAAGTAAATATTTAGAAAAATAGAAAACCTACAGCACCTGGTATTCCCAGGCGGTCACCCATCCAAGTACTAACCAAGCCCGACGTTGCTTAACTTCGGTGATCGGACGAGAACCGGTGTTTTCAACGTGGTATGGCCGTAGGCAAAGGCTGTTGTCACAGGACTGCTATTTGTGCTAGCACTTGAGATCTTTGGTGAAGATCATTTTTTATTGCCTTTTATTGACTTGACAATTACATACAATACACATATAGCTACATCACAGCACATTTGACAGAAAACATCTGAACTTTTTGTTGGAACCACAAGAGGACAACACTGAATTGAGAATCAGACTGAGCTCCAGTGACCTCTGGTGTATATAAAAGAAATATCACAGAAAAATTAAAATTTGGGGATCTTTTGTTCCATTACTGGAAATTTAGGCCTTATTACACTTTAGTAGGATCTATTTAGCCATTCTGTGGGCTGTACTTTCACCACTTGTTCTTGTAACACGGGCCTTTTTGGTGTTGTGCAGAGGTCTTAAATTATTGTTAAAGAACTGCACAATCAATTTAAAATTAATAGATAGAGGAGGGCTTAATTGTGGGGAAGTGTCAACATAATCAGTGTACATGATCAGCTCTTTTGGGAGGATTTGGTGGCCATTAAAATGGCCAGGTTTGTTTTTGGTCTTGTTTCGAAGAAGCGAAGTCAGTCAACTGCTTAACCTCCGAATCCGTAGAGGGTACGTCCTTGCCTCTTCAGGGCGTAGACGACATCCATGGCGGTGACGGTCTTCCTCTTGGCATGCTCGGTGTAGGTGACGGCATCCCTGATGACATTCTCCAAGAAAACCTTCAGCACTCCTCTGGTCTCTTCATAGATGAGTCCGGAGATACGCTTGACTCCACCTCTGCGGGCAAGACGACGGATGGCGGGCTTGGTGATACCCTGGATGTTATCACGAAGTACCTTCCTGTGGCGCTTAGCACCCCCCTTTCCGAGTCCCTTTCCTCCTTTACCACGGCCTGACATGATGCTTACAGTCTGAATTCACAAAACTGAATAATTTTCGCCGAGTTGACTCCCTATTTATACCCAGGGCGCCTGGACTGTGCCTTAACGGTGCTCTGCACGCCCGGCGCCCAGCAGCCAATCAGGCGGCCGAGTTGATAATCCACGCTCTGGCTAATCCCCCGAAGACGTGGTCTTGGTGGGAGGTGCCTCATGGGATCTGAGTCATCTTGCCGAAATTTCAGGGCTCTGCAATGAATAAAAGTGCCAAAAGTCAGCATTGCAAATTTTGTGTATTGTTATGTGTATTCAGGATGTAAACATTGTATGGCATTTTCACCATTTGGCATGTGTCAAGCTCGAAGTGACGTTTTCCTTAATTTCTCAGCAACGGAGGCAGATAGAGAGTTAAAACAAAATTTGTCAGATAGGACTTCCAAAGGCCATTCTGAAAATCTAAAAATCGTTTTTATCGACCCACTGGTCACTTCAAAAAAAATTACTGAAATACCGAGGTTTCACTAAGGAAAATAGATGGTGAAAATGACATACAGGGGTTAATTAGGAAATTATTACAGGCAGAAACGCAGGGAATGTGGCAAAAGCTTTAAAAGTATCTTGGTTTTGCAATGGTTCAAGCCTAGTTTCCAAATTTGTTAAGGGAATCACTGTGCAGTAGTCCAAAGTGGTCCTTTTGGACACAGTGTAATTTTGGAGATTATTTAGCAATTTTTGCTGTACATGTACAGGTATCAATGCCTTGATGCTGAAAATCGGCCAGATAACGGTCCTAGTGACATTAAAGTTCCCTGTGAAGTAAGAAAGTGCTGTGTGCTTTATTTGGCGTGCAGCTGGCAATCAAGCAAACTGAACATATAGAGACCTGTCGCAAAGAGGTTTGAAGCTATAAAAATTTCAGTGACACCACAATGTGACCAAAAGCAAGGGAAAGAGAATGACACCAACCACAGCTGTCTGACTTGATTTTTGACGGAGATATGGGCATTTGAAGTTTGGGTCAGAATTGGGAGAAGTCTCTGCGGTGACGGGGCCAGATTTCTGCGGTGACGGGGCCAGATTTCTGCGGTGACGGGGCCCGATTTGCGGCCGCGCACCGCGGCTGCAGACGGGAAGCATGGTCTGGGAGGAATACATGGCTGCACATTAGAGTTAGTTGATGTTACATTAGGGTTAGTTGATGGTCAATGCTAGAATTTTGGCCCCGGTTAGTGTTAAAAGGTCCCGCAGTCGAGGTTAGGCTTGGTTTAGCCGTCGGTTAGGGTTAGGCCTCCGGTTAGAGTTGGGGTTAGGCCTTCGGCCTAACCCCAACTCTAAGCAGGCCTAACCCTAACCGCCGCTTGGACTTTTACCCCAACCTCAGTAAACCCTAACCCTAACCCTCAGTAAACCCTAACCCTAACCCTAATTTGCCATAACCCTAATCTGCCCTAACCCTAACTTGCCATAACCCTAATTAGGCCAAGCCTGATTCCTATGTTTGAACAAGCGATTGGCCTGTTGGTGCAGAATCTCAGGAAGCACAGCCAGTTGGCATGGCTTCATGTCACAGCATTGTACAAACTTAGACCAACAGAATCGATTGATGAAACAGTGTCAGAGAAGGTATACCATGCAATCAGCAGTAATTGGCTTGATTGGATTTGACTGTATTGTGTGTACAGAAGACACAAAAGAAGAAAAGGAGACTATGATGCATTTTTTAAAGCAAATTTGGGCCTACAGGCTTTTAGATTTATTTTAGATCTGAATCTTACTATTTTCAAAATAGGGAAATACTTTTTTTTTTTTTTCGACCTTTTGAAAACTAATTACTTTTTTTTTTTTGCATAATATTATAATTTGGTTGGTTGGGAGGATTTCTTTTGATTTGGGGGATAGTCAACGTAATAATGTGTACATGATCAGCTCTCTTTGGAGGATTTGGTGGCCATTAAAATGGCCGGTTGTTGATGTTTGTTTGTCGGCTTCACAAGTAAATAATTTACTTGGAGCTGGTGTACTTGGTCACAGCCTTGGTTCCCTCGGACACGGCGTGCTTGGCCAACTCTCCGGGCAAGAGAAGACGGACAGCAGTCTGGATCTCTCTGGAGGTGATGGTGCTCCTTCTGTTGTAGTGGGCCAGACGGGAAGCTTCAGCAGCGATGCGCTCGAAGATGTCGTTGACAAAGGAGTTCATGATGGACATGGCCTTGGAGCTGATTCCAGTGTCGGGGTGCACTTGCTTCAAGACTTTGTAGATGTAGATGGAGTAGGATTCCCTCCTCCTCCTCTTCTTCTTCTTCTCACCAGACCTTGCGGCCTTGGCCTTGCTGGCGGCCTTCTTGGCTCCCTTAGATGCAACTTTGGGTGGCATGTTGTCTTGTTGTGATACAGCAGGACAATATGCCGCATCGAACGAAAAGTGAAGTGCGGATCTGTAGTGTAGATCCACAGACGATCAACAGCCGGATGGCTGTTCCACATCTTCCGTTGGTTGTGATGCTGCATGTGGTCCGCAGGGGAGTCCTCATGCAGCGTAGCTATTGGAACTGTGTGGTGGATATGTGTGGCATATTCAGTGCTGTATCAATTGAAGCATGGGCACCCTGCGGATTTCTCTCCCTCCTGCAAGCATAGGCACCGAGTACCCGTTTCAGGACAGGCCAGGGAGAGGTTGACGCAGGGTGTTCTTGCTTGGACTTGTTGTTGTGGATGATGACTTGTGGGAGCATCAGGATGGCAGGCACGGAAGGCAAGGCAGGCAGGAAGCTGGAAAAGAGAAAATTTGGAAGGTGTGAGAAACTTGTGTTTTGAGTGTGACAAACTGCAATCGGAGGGCAGCCATGTCAGCTAAAGGAAGCTGCCATGATTGCCCCACAACTACAGCCTGAGGATAAAGAGGAGTCTTGGCTGAAGAGCAGTGCTGGAATGTTGTTTTTGGTTGGAGAGCTGGCAGTGTCCGTGAAGAGAGAGAGAGCTGTGAAGAGAAATTGAAGATGGCATAGCGGTTAAATTGAAGATGGCATAGCGGCATCATGCGCAAGATGGAGCATCTTGTGAAACCTGTGCTGTTATCTGAAAAGTAAGGGGAAGATGCAAGTTATTGTATGGTTCTTAAGTTGTTAAGTTGTTAATGAAGTTGAAATTTTGAAATGTGAGTATAGTAGAAAGCACCAGACAGTTTGAGCTGACTGGTGTTACCGTAAGTTGGCGCAGAGTAGGCCGGGGCAGGGACCCGGGTTCAGTTTTCCCTTGGTTTTCTGAGTGGCTTCAGGTGGCTGCAGTCATGTAGCTAAAAAGAGAGAAATGTAGAGATTAAATGGTTAGTCAGGGTCAGGAGGAGCTGTTGTGAGCTCCTCAACTAAATCAATGATAGTAGTTACTCGTGGGTGTCGTGATGTTGCTTGTCTTCGTCTCATCCAGACCATGTTGGTTACTCTGGAGTAGAGATCCTGGATGAGCGGGGAGTCTTGAAATCGGATGATGGCAGCATCATTCTGTCTTTGCAGTCTTTCAAGGAGGCAGGGCTGGCCGTAGAGTCTGTGGAGTTCTATGTTGGTGGTGTTTCTTTCTCCTGGAGTGTAGAAGATCTTGAGAGCTCTGCGGAGGGCCTTGTTTTCTGCAACTGCAAGTAAAGACTGAGAGCGATTATCTGCTTGCCAAGTGGCAACATAACCAGTTTCTAGAACTGGACGAATGTACATTTTGTAAATCATAAGGAGAGTGGGAATACTGGCACCCCATGAAGTGCCCCTGAGACATCTGAGAAGGTTGATCCTGGACTCCGCTTTGCTGCGCAGGTTCTTGCAGTGCTGCAGGAGACTCAGGTTCGGAGCTGTGATGGTGAGACCGAGGAGCTTTGCTTCTTTCACGATGGGGATGGGAGTCTCGAAGAGAGTCACTTCTTGAAGTTCTTGTGGGATGGGTTTTTTCCGGGAAGTGAAGAACAGGAGCTGGGACTTGACTGGATTCATCTTGACTCGCCAGGTGGAGCACCAGTCCTGCAGCTTGTCCATGCACTCCTGAAGTCTTTTCTGGATGATGCTGAAACCTGTATTTGTTGTCGATCTGCAAGAATACCAGAAGGCCAGGTCGTCTGCAAATTGAGAAATTTGCACCTGCGAGTCAGGAGCAAAAGGAATGTCATTTACAAATAGGTTGAAAAGTAATGGACTTAATACAGACCCTTGTGGAGTGCCTGCCATCAGGTTGACCCGACGGGAGACACTGTTACCTACTCTTACAGCAATGGTCCGCTGGTGGAGGAAAGAGGAGAGAGTCCTGATGATCTTGTGAGGAAGTTGGTAGTCTTGGAGCTTGTAGCGGAGACCATCCTGCCAGACAGAGTCAAAGGCCTTCTCAACATCTAGAAGGATTGCTGCAGATGCCCAGCCGTGGTCAATCGCTGTTCTCAGGTGGTTGTAAAATCTGAAAAGATGTTCATTGGCCTCCTTCCTGGAAGGTAAGCTCTCTGCCACTTGTTAAGCAACTGAGAGTTGACCAGATGGTCAATTAGAGGCCTAGCAATACATTTTTCAAACAGTTTGGAAATGCACAACAATAGAGATATCGGGCGGTTGTTACCAGGAATCTTGGTGTCTTTGCCTTGTTTGGGGATCATCACTCCGATGGCTGCCTTCCAGGTCTTGGGGAAGTAGCCCACATCTCTCAGGGTCTGGAAGATGGAGGCCAGGTAGTCGAAGACGGATGAGTGGCATTTCTTGAGGATGTCATAGGTGATCTTGTCTTCTCCTGGGGAGGACTTGCGGCACTTTCGGATGATGTTTTCCAGGAGGTCTCCGTCGATGAACTGCATCATGGGATGATCATCTCCTGGTTCTGGGACACCTTGTAGCTGTGGAGTAAAGAGAAAAGAGTTGTCATTTACTGCATCGGTTACCTGAGTGAAAAACTCTTGATCAAACCCTGGACCAACGTTGATGGAGTGGCACTTGGCGAGATGGTCTGCCAGGACTTGTGCTGTGCTCTCATCGTCTGTGGTCAGGCTGCCATCAGGTCCGTGCACTCTGGATGTCTTGTTTCGGGTGGAGTTTCCGGTCAGTCTTTTGAAGTGCTTCCAGAAGGCGGAGCCCTGTCGGTGGTCAAGTTCAGCGCAGGTTTGGTGCCACTGTGTCTTTTTCTCCTCTGCAACAGCTCTGGAGGCTTGTCTGGAGAGGCGGTTGAAGATGTTTCTCAGCAGTGGATTCTGGGGCTGTCGTTGGACCATCCTTCTGGCTCGACGCTTCTCCCGGATGAGCTTGAGTGTTGGTTCTGAAATAGTAGTAGGCCTATGTTTAACAGGTTTGAGTGGTGCGACTGCATCAAGAGCAACCTGGATTGCTCCTGACACATCATCACATATAGAGTCAAGATCTGAAAGAGAAGTAGGAGGATGAGTGATGACATCACGGAGATCTTTGAAGGCCTGTTCTGTGAGGTCTCTGAAGTGGTCCCAGTTGGCCTTCTCCAGGTTCCTTCTCAGGCGGACTTCATAGTGAAGCTTGGTGCTACCAACGAGCTGAAGATGTACTGGCAGGTGGTCACTTGTGATGTCATCGCCTACAAAGTGTTCTGAAATGAAAGAAGAGAGATTAGGAGTGGTGATAATCAGGTCTAGAAGGGAATTTGTCCCATCTGATGGATTTAGTCTGGTAGGAGCTCCATTGGTGTTGACAATCTGTAATGAAAAGTTGTTAATGGCTGTGTTCAGCTGTCGGCCTCTGATGTTTGTAGTGGCGCACAGGTTGTCAATGCAGCCATGATAAGCATTGAAGTCTCCCATCCAGATCACATGTCTAAACCTGTTGAGAAAGTGGGAGAAAGTGGTATGAAGAAGAGAAGTTGAAGGAGAGATGTATAAAGAAACAATACAGACTTCACCTATTCCTGGTAGACTCACGGAGACTGCGGAGCAGTCATTTGGTAGGTCGTCTGTCTTGATGATGTTGGTATGAAGACCTTGTTTGGCTAGGATGATGGTACCACCGGATGGTCTGCCTTGGCCGTCACCTACAGGAGGCTGGGCGTTGCTGCGGGCCGCTGTGATGTAGCCGGCGACATGAGGATCTCTGGCATCAGGAGTGATGAAAGTCTCTTGTACAAGGGCAAGGTCGATCTCATGGGCAGCAAGGTAGTGGGACAGGAGCTGGGACCTGCCCCGGATTCCTCGGATGTTGACTGTGATGACTCTGGTCATGATCTAAAACGAAAATGGGAAGAGACATGCAACAATGTGGTAAAAATGTGATTAAAAGGAAATCGATAAAGAAGCAATTTTCACCGACTGGGTCGGTGTTACCCTTGTCTTGTAGATGGCCGATACAGCGTCGCATACGTGGGTGTGGATCGTCTTTCGGTCGAAGATGATGTCCGGGACAGAGGCTCTCAGACTGGCAAGGATGCCCTCAGAGAGAGCAGTTGCCAGCCTAAGAGTCTCGATCACCGGTGCTGGCTTGGCTGCTTTCTGGGCGTAGGAGGCTTGATCTTTCTCTTGGTCTGTCTTGGCCACTTGGTAGGCTGGGCATCCCTTGAAGGTGGAGGGGTGACCGGTGGACTTACAGTTGGCGCAGACCATGGATTCCGGCTGTTTCTGTGTGCAGTCTTTGTGGCTGTGAGGCCCAGAGCAGTTCTTGCAGATGATGGAGTCTGCGGAGCAGGAGGAAGCTGTGTGTCCGAACGCCTGGCATTTGAAGCACTGCTTGGGACCCTGTTGCTGGTAGTCTACCACCTTGAGTTTCCTGTATGCCAGACCGCCAGTCTAATTTTTCTTTTATATTGTGACGAGTTGTCCCAATGGTGAAAATGACTGCACAGGCCAATGAAACTGGCCGTTGTGTATTCAGCTTATGGCTCGTCGGATTTGGATGAAATTTTGTATGAGGCCATTGTGAGGCATAAGAATGACTTTGGCCAACTTTTTTTTTTGGTAATTATTACCAAATGCTGGAATTAATGAGGCGCATGCTGATTGGCCGGCGGGGCGATTTTCACCATCCCAGTGGTATAAGGGGATTTTGTCGCCGATTCGGCGTGTATTATTGCCGAGTATCTTTACTAAGCAACAACACAAAGCATCATCATGTCAGGCCGTGGAAAGGGAGGAAAAGCAAAGGGAAAGAGCAAGACCAGGTCCAGCCGTGCCGGTCTCCAGTTCCCCGTGGGAAGGATCCATCGTCTTCTCCGCAAGGGCAACTATGCTGAGAGAATTGGAGCTGGTGCCCCAGTCTACTTGGCTGCCGTCATGGAGTACTTGGCTGCTGAGGTCCTCGAGTTGGCAGGAAACGCCGCCCGTGACAACAAGAAGACCAGGATCATCCCCAGACATTTGCAGTTGGCCATCCGTAATGACGAGGAATTGAACAAGCTGCTCTCCGGTGTCACCATCGCCCAGGGAGGAGTTCTGCCCAACATCCAGGCTGTCCTTCTGCCCAAGAAGAGCAACAAGCCCAAATAAGCATCTTGTGTAAAACACAAATCAACAACAACTCTTGGCCTTTCTAAAGGCCACCAAATCCTCCCAAAAGAGTAGACCAATGTACACATCTTATTGTTGACAAACAAAGCCAATCAATGAAATCCCACCCTTTGTCTAAAAAAATGGAAAAAAAAAAGTGCTGATTTTCGCCAGGAAGATAAGCCTTGTAAATGCATGTAGGCCTCCTGATATAAAAAAAGTAGATGAATGACCTATTTGATATATTCTGTAAATTAAGAAATCCAAAAGCTTATATTTCTCACTAATTAGGCCTAACTGGTAATTAACAGTACATGTACATGTACCAAATGCTACACATGCAAAGAAAGAGGCCATTCATGGCTTATTTGTCAGCTAGACTAAAAGATGACATTTTATGAATATCTGTGGACAGAACTTGGACCACTTTTGTGAAATAAATAGATAGATAGCTAGATATCTATAGATAGATAGATAGATAGATAGACAGATAGATAGACAGATAGATAGGCCTAGATAGAAGAAAGTGCAGCCCTCCAAGCTGAGTTATTGGCACTCATGAGGGTTGATAGGCCCACATGCATTGATTTTTCATGCATGCAATTAATTAATTTTGGGAGTTTTTTTTTTGGTTTGGGGATTGTGTCAACATAAGGATGTGTACATTGGTCTGTTCTTTTGGGAGGATTTGGTGGCCTTTAAAAAGGCCAAGTTGTTGTTTGTTTTGTCGAGAAAAACTTCTTAAGCTCTCTCTCCACGGATACGGCGGGCCAACTGGATGTCCTTGGGCATGATGGTGACTCGCTTGGCGTGGATGGCGCACAAGTTGGTGTCCTCAAAGAGACCAACCAAGTAAGCCTCAGAGGCCTCCTGGAGAGCCATGACGGCAGAGGACTGGAATCGCAGGTCGGTCTTGAAGTCCTGGGCGATCTCACGGACCAGACGCTGGAAGGGCAGCTTGCGGATGAGGAGCTCGGTGGATTTCTGGTAACGACGGATCTCACGGAGAGCGACGGTTCCAGGCCTGTAACGATGAGGCTTCTTGACTCCTCCGGTGGCAGGGGCGCTCTTGCGGGCAGCCTTGGTTGCCAATTGTTTCCTGGGGGCCTTGCCTCCGGTGGACTTACGTGCGGTTTGCTTAGTTCTTGCCATTTTAAACGACTGATAATGTCCTCCACTGAGCCGCTGTACTTATAGCAAGGCGCCGTGACGTCAGGCAGAGTGACAGGACGCTCTAAAATTAGGCTCCGCCCTTGTATGTCATTTTCACCATCTAGAAAAATGAGTTTCACGCTCGCGTCGCTCGGCGACTACGAGGAGCATGGGGTTGATATATACCTCAAAATGTGCGTTTTTCGGCGGGCTACAAGCCAGTGAAATCGCCGTCTTCGTAACTCCACTGGTTGTTGAGATATTCCAGTTCTTCTTCATTTCAGATTTATGTCAAAAAACGCAGATGGTGAAAATGCCAACATCGCTGTCGTGGCAAGCATAATGATGCCATGACACTGAATTTGGTCGTGCAGACAGAAGAGATGTTCTACTCAATGTTGTGAAAAGGGCAAAGGTCTAGGCCAATTCTTTGTTGGCGAATTGGGCACGCGAAGTTGACCCTACCAACTCGTGGACAAAACGTCACATATTGGCCTGCAGTACAGCAGCCAAGATTGGAATAGATGTTTGCAAGGCCAGTGGACCTGCGAATTGTTCTCCAGGCAACAAGGCAAAAAAATTAAGATTATGTAAATTATTGATTGATTTTACATTTCTACTTTACATGGAGGTCTGTGGTTAAAAAGAGGAAATTTAAGTGAAGTAAAGACACAAATGACATTTTAACTTTGTTTGATGCTGTTTAATAAAATAATGATGGAGTAGAAGAAGGAGAGAGAGAAATAAAGAAAGAAGGAAGTAAGGAAGGAAGTAGGGAAGGAAATAAAGAGAGAAAGAAAGAAAGAAAGAAAGAAAGAAGGAAAGGAAGGAAAGAGTCATATAGGCATATATATATGTCTGAGAATCGAAGTAAATATTTAGAAAAATAGAAAACCTACAGCACCTGGTATTCCCAGGCGGTCACCCATCCAAGTACTAACCAAGCCCGACGTTGCTTAACTTCGGTGATCGGACGAGAACCGGTGTTTTCAACGTGGTATGGCCGTAGGCAAAGGCTGTTGTCACAGGACTGCTATTTGTGCTAGCACTTGAGATCTTTGGTGAAGATCATTTTTTATTGCCTTTTATTGACTTGACAATTACATACAATACACATATAGCTACATCACAGCACATTTGACAGAAAACATCTGAACTTTTTGTTGGAACCACAAGAGGACAACACTGAATTGAGAATCAGACTGAGCTCCAGTGACCTCTGGTGTATATAAAAGAAATATCACAGAAAAATTAAAATTTGGGGATCTTTTGTTCCATTACTGGAAATTTAGGCCTTATTACACTTTAGTAGGATCTATTTAGCCATTCTGTGGGCTGTACTTTCACCACTTGTTCTTGTAACACGGGCCTTTTTGGTGTTGTGCAGAGGTCTTAAATTATTGTTAAAGAACTGCACAATCAATTTAAAATTAATAGATAGAGGAGGGCTTAATTGTGGGGAAGTGTCAACATAATCAGTGTACATGATCAGCTCTTTTGGGAGGATTTGGTGGCCATTAAAATGGCCAGGTTTGTTTTTGGTCTTGTTTCGAAGAAGCGAAGTCAGTCAACTGCTTAACCTCCGAATCCGTAGAGGGTACGTCCTTGCCTCTTCAGGGCGTAGACGACATCCATGGCGGTGACGGTCTTCCTCTTGGCATGCTCGGTGTAGGTGACGGCATCCCTGATGACATTCTCCAAGAAAACCTTCAGCACTCCTCTGGTCTCTTCATAGATGAGTCCGGAGATACGCTTGACTCCACCTCTGCGGGCAAGACGACGGATGGCGGGCTTGGTGATACCCTGGATGTTATCACGAAGTACCTTCCTGTGGCGCTTAGCACCCCCCTTTCCGAGTCCCTTTCCTCCTTTACCACGGCCTGACATGATGCTTACAGTCTGAATTCACAAAACTGAATAATTTTCGCCGAGTTGACTCCCTATTTATACCCAGGGCGCCTGGACTGTGCCTTAACGGTGCTCTGCACGCCCGGCGCCCAGCAGCCAATCAGGCGGCCGAGTTGATAATCCACGCTCTGGCTAATCCCCCGAAGACGTGGTCTTGGTGGGAGGTGCCTCATGGGATCTGAGTCATCTTGCCGAAATTTCAGGGCTCTGCAATGAATAAAAGTGCCAAAAGTCAGCATTGCAAATTTTGTGTATTGTTATGTGTATTCAGGATGTAAACATTGTATGGCATTTTCACCATTTGGCATGTGTCAAGCTCGAAGTGACGTTTTCCTTAATTTCTCAGCAACGGAGGCAGATAGAGAGTTAAAACAAAATTTGTCAGATAGGACTTCCAAAGGCCATTCTGAAAATCTAAAAATCGTTTTTATCGACCCACTGGTCACTTCAAAAAAAATTACTGAAATACCGAGGTTTCACTAAGGAAAATAGATGGTGAAAATGACATACAGGGGTTAATTAGGAAATTATTACAGGCAGAAACGCAGGGAATGTGGCAAAAGCTTTAAAAGTATCTTGGTTTTGCAATGGTTCAAGCCTAGTTTCCAAATTTGTTAAGGGAATCACTGTGCAGTAGTCCAAAGTGGTCCTTTTGGACACAGTGTAATTTTGGAGATTATTTAGCAATTTTTGCTGTACATGTACAGGTATCAATGCCTTGATGCTGAAAATCGGCCAGATAACGGTCCTAGTGACATTAAAGTTCCCTGTGAAGTAAGAAAGTGCTGTGTGCTTTATTTGGCGTGCAGCTGGCAATCAAGCAAACTGAACATATAGAGACCTGTCGCAAAGAGGTTTGAAGCTATAAAAATTTCAGTGACACCACAATGTGACCAAAAGCAAGGGAAAGAGAATGACACCAACCACAGCTGTCTGACTTGATTTTTGACGGAGATATGGGCATTTGAAGTTTGGGTCAGAATTGGGAGAAGTCTCTGCGGTGACGGGGCCAGATTTCTGCGGTGACGGGGCCAGATTTCTGCGGTGACGGGGCCCGATTTGCGGCCGCGCACCGCGGCTGCAGACGGGAAGCATGGTCTGGGAGGAATACATGGCTGCACATTAGAGTTAGTTGATGTTACATTAGGGTTAGTTGATGGTCAATGCTAGAATTTTGGCCCCGGTTAGTGTTAAAAGGTCCCGCAGTCGAGGTTAGGCTTGGTTTAGCCGTCGGTTAGGGTTAGGCCTCCGGTTAGAGTTGGGGTTAGGCCTTCGGCCTAACCCCAACTCTAAGCAGGCCTAACCCTAACCGCCGCTTGGACTTTTACCCCAACCTCAGTAAACCCTAACCCTAACCCTCAGTAAACCCTAACCCTAACCCTAATTTGCCATAACCCTAATCTGCCCTAACCCTAACTTGCCATAACCCTAATTAGGCCAAGCCTGATTCCTATGTTTGAACAAGCGATTGGCCTGTTGGTGCAGAATCTCAGGAAGCACAGCCAGTTGGCATGGCTTCATGTCACAGCATTGTACAAACTTAGACCAACAGAATCGATTGATGAAACAGTGTCAGAGAAGGTATACCATGCAATCAGCAGTAATTGGCTTGATTGGATTTGACTGTATTGTGTGTACAGAAGACACAAAAGAAGAAAAGGAGACTATGATGCATTTTTTAAAGCAAATTTGGGCCTACAGGCTTTTAGATTTATTTTAGATCTGAATCTTACTATTTTCAAAATAGGGAAATACTTTTTTTTTTTTTTCGACCTTTTGAAAACTAATTACTTTTTTTTTTTTGCATAATATTATAATTTGGTTGGTTGGGAGGATTTCTTTTGATTTGGGGGATAGTCAACGTAATAATGTGTACATGATCAGCTCTCTTTGGAGGATTTGGTGGCCATTAAAATGGCCGGTTGTTGATGTTTGTTTGTCGGCTTCACAAGTAAATAATTTACTTGGAGCTGGTGTACTTGGTCACAGCCTTGGTTCCCTCGGACACGGCGTGCTTGGCCAACTCTCCGGGCAAGAGAAGACGGACAGCAGTCTGGATCTCTCTGGAGGTGATGGTGCTCCTTCTGTTGTAGTGGGCCAGACGGGAAGCTTCAGCAGCGATGCGCTCGAAGATGTCGTTGACAAAGGAGTTCATGATGGACATGGCCTTGGAGCTGATTCCAGTGTCGGGGTGCACTTGCTTCAAGACTTTGTAGATGTAGATGGAGTAGGATTCCCTCCTCCTCCTCTTCTTCTTCTTCTCACCAGACCTTGCGGCCTTGGCCTTGCTGGCGGCCTTCTTGGCTCCCTTAGATGCAACTTTGGGTGGCATGTTGTCTTGTTGTGATACAGCAGGACAATATGCCAGACCGCCAGTCTAATTTTTCTTTTATATTGTGACGAGTTGTCCCAATGGTGAAAATGACTGCACAGGCCAATGAAACTGGCCGTTGTGTATTCAGCTTATGGCTCGTCGGATTTGGATGAAATTTTGTATGAGGCCATTGTGAGGCATAAGAATGACTTTGGCCAACTTTTTTTTTTTGGTAATTATTACCAAATGCTGGAATTAATGAGGCGCATGCTGATTGGCCGGCGGGGCGATTTTCACCATCCCAGTGGTATAAGGGGATTTTGTCGCCGATTTGGCGTGTATTCATATCGTACAGTTGATACCTAGACACTGAAGGGTGCAGACCTACTCTGTTGCTCTCCAGTCTATTGTCTTTGTGTCCATTGTTCTGAGGTGTGAAAGCCTTCTGGTGCCAGCCTGTCTGCCACTAGACCCACACAACAAGCCAGCCATCTTGGAAATTAGCTGCCTATAGCTATATTTCTTACCATTTCTGCCTTCAATTTCACCTTTACTTATATTTCACTGTTTATTATTTGTATTTACACGTTTCCTCTGCTTTCTATTTTTCAGCATGGCTTCCAACAGCCCCAGAGACCTCCTCCACGGCTTCAGAAGAGACAATCTGCACAACACAATACAGTCAACCCTCTCCAAGAAGAAGACCAACAACAAGTCTGATTCCTCTCTCCTCTTAACAAGCTCTGAGCAGTCTGTCCCTAACAGGACTCTCAGTGCCTTGCAAAGACGGAATGAGTTGAAACAGAAAGAATCTCTCTCAAGTGCACAGAAGTGCCGGACCTTCATCAACACCACCCTTGTAGGGAAGTGCGCAGATTCAAGAGCAGACTTTGAAGCAGTTGGTAAACTACTGGATAAGATTATCTCTGATAACTTATCTGCTGCTCCCTACACTGTCTCTAACACCTCCTCCTCCTCCTCTTCCTCCAAATCTAAATCTTCCTACTCTAACCGCTCGGCCACCTCCTCCTCTAACCGCTCGGCCACCTCCTCTTCTAACCGCTCTGCCACCTCCTCTTCTAACCGCTATGCCACCTCCTCTTCCAATCTTCCTCACCGCTCTACCTCCACTCCTGATCTCTCTAACAAAACTCCTCCTTCCTCCACTCTTCCCTCCTCTCCTCCTACCTCTCAACCTTCCTCTCCTACTCCTTCCTCCTCTCAAACTGATCATGTTTCTTCCATTTCAGATGCCGACCAGCAAGAGCCCATGGACTTCACCATCTTCACCAACAAGAGAAGGAGATCCTCTGTCTCCTCTGACTCCTCTTCCCCTCCTGCTCCCAAGAGGAACACAGCTTCTCCAAAGAAGACTCCCTCCCCCCCTGCTCCTGCCACTAACAAAATTCTCCCTTTATTTGTAGATATCACAGACCCGGAGATGGACCTTGCAGCCATCCACAACCAACTTATTGGTCACACCAGCAGCAGAAGGAGAACTCCAGCTGGGTCACTCTTGGCCTATCCCAAGAGTGAAGAAGCCCGCAAGACTCTTCTTTCCTCCTCTTTCTCAGGTTTTAAGGTTAGGGAAACCAGAGGCGCCAGCCGAACTCCAAGAGCTGCCCGCGACTCTGCCACCAAACAGAGCAATCTGTTTGTTGTTGTTAGAGGCGTTCCAGACAGATACACCGATGATGACCTCACCTCCCACTTCGGCATGCCATCCAACCGGATGTTCTCTGCCGCAAGACAGCAGCTCACCGGCAGCGTCCGCGCTCGGTGTGCTAACCAAGAACAAAAGGATCTGCTTATTAAAAATGGTCTTTCTTTTGCTTTTAGGAAACTCAAGGTGGTAGACTACCAGCAACAGGGTCCCAAGCAGTGCTTCAAATGCCAGGCGTTCGGACACACAGCTTCCTCCTGCTCCGCAGACTCCATCATCTGCAAGAACTGCTCTGGGCCTCACAGCCACAAAGACTGCACACAGAAACAGCCGGAATCCATGGTCTGCGCCAACTGTAAGTCCACCGGTCACCCCTCCACCTTCAAGGGATGCCCAGCCTACCAAGTGGCCAAGACAGACCAAGAGAAAGATCAAGCCTCCTACGCCCAGAAAGCAGCCAAGCCAGCACCGGTGATCGAGACTCTTAGGCTGGCAACTGCTCTCTCTGAGGGCATCCTTGCCAGTCTGAGAGCCTCTGTCCCGGACATCATCTTCGACCGAAAGACGATCCACACCCACGTATGCGACGCTGTATCGGCCATCTACAAGACAAGGGTAACACCGACCCAGTCGGTGAAAATTGCTTCTTTATCGATTTCCTTTTAATCACATTTTTACCACATTGTTGCATGTCTCTTCCCATTTTCGTTTTAGATCATGACCAGAGTCATCACAGTCAACATCCGAGGAATCCGGGGCAGGTCCCAGCTCCTGTCCCACTACCTTGCTGCCCATGAGATCGACCTTGCCCTTGTACAAGAGACTTTCATCACTCCTGATGCCAGAGATCCTCATGTCGCCGGCTACATCACAGCGGCCCGCAGCAACGCCCAGCCTCCTGTAGGTGACGGCCAAGGCAGACCATCCGGTGGTACCATCATCCTAGCCAAACAAGGTCTTCATACCAACATCATCAAGACAGACGACCTACCAAATGACTGCTCCGCAGTCTCCGTGAGTCTACCAGGAATAGGTGAAGTCTGTATTGTTTCTTTATACATCTCTCCTTCAACTTCTCTTCTTCATACCACTTTCTCCCACTTTCTCAACAGGTTTAGACATGTGATCTGGATGGGAGACTTCAATGCTTATCATGGCTGCATTGACAACCTGTGCGCCACTACAAACATCAGAGGCCGACAGCTGAACACAGCCATTAACAACTTTTCATTACAGATTGTCAACACCAATGGAGCTCCTACCAGACTAAATCCATCAGATGGGACAAATTCCCTTCTAGACCTGATTATCACCACTCCTAATCTCTCTTCTTTCATTTCAGAACACTTTGTAGGCGATGACATCACAAGTGACCACCTGCCAGTACATCTTCAGCTCGTTGGTAGCACCAAGCTTCACTATGAAGTCCGCCTGAGAAGGAACCTGGAGAAGGCCAACTGGGACCACTTCAGAGACCTCACAGAACAGGCCTTCAAAGATCTCCGTGATGTCATCACTCATCCTCCTACTTCTCTTTCAGATCTTGACTCTATATGTGATGATGTGTCAGGAGCAATCCAGGTTGCTCTTGATGCAGTCGCACCACTCAAACCTGTTAAACATAGGCCTACTACTATTTCAGAACCAACACTCAAGCTCATCCGGGAGAAGCGTCGAGCCAGAAGGATGGTCCAACGACAGCCCCAGAATCCACTGCTGAGAAACATCTTCAACCGCCTCTCCAGACAAGCCTCCAGAGCTGTTGCAGAGGAGAAAAAGACACAGTGGCACCAAACCTGCGCTGAACTTGACCACCGACAGGGCTCCGCCTTCTGGAAGCACTTCAAAAGACTGACCGGAAACTCCACCCGAAACAAGACATCCAGAGTGCACGGACCTGATGGCAGCCTGACCACAGACGATGAGAGCACAGCACAAGTCCTGGCAGACCATCTCGCCAAGTGCCACTCCATCAACGTTGGTCCAGGGTTTGATCAAGAGTTTTTCACTCAGGTAACCGATGCAGTAAATGACAACTCTTTTCTCTTTACTCCACAGCTACAAGGTGTCCCAGAACCAGGAGATGATCATCCCATGATGCAGTTCATCGACGGAGACCTCCTGGAAAACATCATCCGAAAGTGCCGCAAGTCCTCCCCAGGAGAAGACAAGATCACCTATGACATCCTCAAGAAATGCCACTCATCCGTCTTCGACTACCTGGCCTCCATCTTCCAGACCCTGAGAGATGTGGGCTACTTCCCCAAGACCTGGAAGGCAGCCATCGGAGTGATGATCCCCAAACAAGGCAAAGACACCAAGATTCCTGGTAACAACCGCCCGATATCTCTATTGTTGTGCATTTCCAAACTGTTTGAAAAATGTATTGCTAGGCCTCTAATTGACCATCTGGTCAACTCTCAGTTGCTTAACAAGTGGCAGAGAGCTTACCTTCCCAGGAAGGAGGCCAATGAACATCTTTTCAGATTTTACAACCACCTGAGAACAGCGATTGACCACGGCTGGGCATCTGCAGCAATCCTTCTAGATGTTGAGAAGGCCTTTGACTCTGTCTGGCAGGATGGTCTCCGCTACAAGCTCCAAGACTACCAACTTCCTCACAAGATCATCAGGACTCTCTCCTCTTTCCTCCACCAGCGGACCATTGCTGTAAGAGTAGGTAACAGTGTCTCCCGTCGGGTCAACCTGATGGCAGGCACTCCACAAGGGTCTGTATTAAGTCCATTACTTTTCAACCTATTTGTAAATGACATTCCTTTTGCTCCTGACTCGCAGGTGCAAATTTCTCAATTTGCAGACGACCTGGCCTTCTGGTATTCTTGCAGATCGACAACAAATACAGGTTTCAGCATCATCCAGAAAAGACTTCAGGAGTGCATGGACAAGCTGCAGGACTGGTGCTCCACCTGGCGAGTCAAGATGAATCCAGTCAAGTCCCAGCTCCTGTTCTTCACTTCCCGGAAAAAACCCATCCCACAAGAACTTCAAGAAGTGACTCTCTTCGAGACTCCCATCCCCATCGTGAAAGAAGCAAAGCTCCTCGGTCTCACCATCACAGCTCCGAACCTGAGTCTCCTGCAGCACTGCAAGAACCTGCGCAGCAAAGCGGAGTCCAGGATCAACCTTCTCAGATGTCTCAGGGGCACTTCATGGGGTGCCAGTATTCCCACTCTCCTTATGATTTACAAAATGTACATTCGTCCAGTTCTAGAAACTGGTTATGTTGCCACTTGGCAAGCAGATAATCGCTCTCAGTCTTTACTTGCAGTTGCAGAAAACAAGGCCCTCCGCAGAGCTCTCAAGATCTTCTACACTCCAGGAGAAAGAAACACCACCAACATAGAACTCCACAGACTCTACGGCCAGCCCTGCCTCCTTGAAAGACTGCAAAGACAGAATGATGCTGCCATCATCCGATTTCAAGACTCCCCGCTCATCCAGGATCTCTACTCCAGAGTAACCAACATGGTCTGGATGAGACGAAGACAAGCAACATCACGACACCCACGAGTAACTACTATCATTGATTTAGTTGAGGAGCTCACAACAGCTCCTCCTGACCCTGACTAACCATTTAATCTCTACATTTCTCTCTTTTTAGCTACATGACTGCAGCCACCTGAAGCCACTCAGAAAACCAAGGGAAAACTGAACCCGGGTCCCTGCCCCGGCCTACTCTGCGCCAACTTACGGTAACACCAGTCAGCTCAAACTGTCTGGTGCTTTCTACTATACTCACATTTCAAAATTTCAACTTCATTAACAACTTAACAACTTAAGAACCATACAATAACTTGCATCTTCCCCTTACTTTTCAGATAACAGCACAGGTTTCACAAGATGCTCCATCTTGCGCATGATGCCGCTATGCCATCTTCAATTTAACCGCTATGCCATCTTCAATTTCTCTTCACAGCTCTCTCTCTCTTCACGGACACTGCCAGCTCTCCAACCAAAAACAACATTCCAGCACTGCTCTTCAGCCAAGACTCCTCTTTATCCTCAGGCTGTAGTTGTGGGGCAATCATGGCAGCTTCCTTTAGCTGACATGGCTGCCCTCCGATTGCAGTTTGTCACACTCAAAACACAAGTTTCTCACACCTTCCAAATTTTCTCTTTTCCAGCTTCCTGCCTGCCTTGCCTTCCGTGCCTGCCATCCTGATGCTCCCACAAGTCATCATCCACAACAACAAGTCCAAGCAAGAACACCCTGCGTCAACCTCTCCCTGGCCTGTCCTGAAACGGGTACTCGGTGCCTATGCTTGCAGGAGGGAGAGAAATCCGCAGGGTGCCCATGCTTCAATTGATACAGCACTGAATATGCCACACATATCCACCACACAGTTCCAATAGCTACGCTGCATGAGGACTCCCCTGCGGACCACATGCAGCATCACAACCAACGGAAGATGTGGAACAGCCATCCGGCTGTTGATCGTCTGTGGATCTACACTACAGATCCGCACTTCACTTTTCGTTCGTTCGTTCGGTCTGGCATATTGTCCTGCTGTATCACAACAAGACAACATGCCACCCAAAGTTGCATCTAAGGGAGCCAAGAAGGCCGCCAGCAAGGCCAAGGCCGCAAGGTCTGGTGAGAAGAAGAAGAAGAGGAGGAGGAGGGAATCCTACTCCATCTACATCTACAAAGTCTTGAAGCAAGTGCACCCCGACACTGGAATCAGCTCCAAGGCCATGTCCATCATGAACTCCTTTGTCAACGACATCTTCGAGCGCATCGCTGCTGAAGCTTCCCGTCTGGCCCACTACAACAGAAGGAGCACCATCACCTCCAGAGAGATCCAGACTGCTGTCCGTCTTCTCTTGCCCGGAGAGTTGGCCAAGCACGCCGTGTCCGAGGGAACCAAGGCTGTGACCAAGTACACCAGCTCCAAGTAAATTATTTACTTGTGAAGCCGACAAACAAACATCAACAACCGGCCATTTTAATGGCCACCAAATCCTCCAAAGAGAGCTGATCATGTACACATTATTACGTTGACTATCCCCCAAATCAAAAGAAATCCTCCCAACCAACCAAATTATAATATTATGCAAAAAAAAAAAAGTAATTAGTTTTCAAAAGGTCGAAAAAAAAAAAAAAGTATTTCCCTATTTTGAAAATAGTAAGATTCAGATCTAAAATAAATCTAAAAGCCTGTAGGCCCAAATTTGCTTTAAAAAATGCATCATAGTCTCCTTTTCTTCTTTTGTGTCTTCTGTACACACAATACAGTCAAATCCAATCAAGCCAATTACTGCTGATTGCATGGTATACCTTCTCTGACACTGTTTCATCAATCGATTCTGTTGGTCTAAGTTTGTACAATGCTGTGACATGAAGCCATGCCAACTGGCTGTGCTTCCTGAGATTCTGCACCAACAGGCCAATCGCTTGTTCAAACATAGGAATCAGGCTTGGCCTAATTAGGGTTATGGCAAGTTAGGGTTAGGGCAGATTAGGGTTATGGCAAATTAGGGTTAGGGTTAGGGTTTACTGAGGGTTAGGGTTAGGGTTTACTGAGGTTGGGGTAAAAGTCCAAGCGGCGGTTAGGGTTAGGCCTGCTTAGAGTTGGGGTTAGGCCGAAGGCCTAACCCCAACTCTAACCGGAGGCCTAACCCTAACCGACGGCTAAACCAAGCCTAACCTCGACTGCGGGACCTTTTAACACTAACCGGGGCCAAAATTCTAGCATTGACCATCAACTAACCCTAATGTAACATCAACTAACTCTAATGTGCAGCCATGTATTCCTCCCAGACCATGCTTCCCGTCTGCAGCCGCGGTGCGCGGCCGCAAATCGGGCCCCGTCACCGCAGAAATCTGGCCCCGTCACCGCAGAAATCTGGCCCCGTCACCGCAGAGACTTCTCCCAATTCTGACCCAAACTTCAAATGCCCATATCTCCGTCAAAAATCAAGTCAGACAGCTGTGGTTGGTGTCATTCTCTTTCCCTTGCTTTTGGTCACATTGTGGTGTCACTGAAATTTTTATAGCTTCAAACCTCTTTGCGACAGGTCTCTATATGTTCAGTTTGCTTGATTGCCAGCTGCACGCCAAATAAAGCACACAGCACTTTCTTACTTCACAGGGAACTTTAATGTCACTAGGACCGTTATCTGGCCGATTTTCAGCATCAAGGCATTGATACCTGTACATGTACAGCAAAAATTGCTAAATAATCTCCAAAATTACACTGTGTCCAAAAGGACCACTTTGGACTACTGCACAGTGATTCCCTTAACAAATTTGGAAACTAGGCTTGAACCATTGCAAAACCAAGATACTTTTAAAGCTTTTGCCACATTCCCTGCGTTTCTGCCTGTAATAATTTCCTAATTAACCCCTGTATGTCATTTTCACCATCTATTTTCCTTAGTGAAACCTCGGTATTTCAGTAATTTTTTTTGAAGTGACCAGTGGGTCGATAAAAACGATTTTTAGATTTTCAGAATGGCCTTTGGAAGTCCTATCTGACAAATTTTGTTTTAACTCTCTATCTGCCTCCGTTGCTGAGAAATTAAGGAAAACGTCACTTCGAGCTTGACACATGCCAAATGGTGAAAATGCCATACAATGTTTACATCCTGAATACACATAACAATACACAAAATTTGCAATGCTGACTTTTGGCACTTTTATTCATTGCAGAGCCCTGAAATTTCGGCAAGATGACTCAGATCCCATGAGGCACCTCCCACCAAGACCACGTCTTCGGGGGATTAGCCAGAGCGTGGATTATCAACTCGGCCGCCTGATTGGCTGCTGGGCGCCGGGCGTGCAGAGCACCGTTAAGGCACAGTCCAGGCGCCCTGGGTATAAATAGGGAGTCAACTCGGCGAAAATTATTCAGTTTTGTGAATTCAGACTGTAAGCATCATGTCAGGCCGTGGTAAAGGAGGAAAGGGACTCGGAAAGGGGGGTGCTAAGCGCCACAGGAAGGTACTTCGTGATAACATCCAGGGTATCACCAAGCCCGCCATCCGTCGTCTTGCCCGCAGAGGTGGAGTCAAGCGTATCTCCGGACTCATCTATGAAGAGACCAGAGGAGTGCTGAAGGTTTTCTTGGAGAATGTCATCAGGGATGCCGTCACCTACACCGAGCATGCCAAGAGGAAGACCGTCACCGCCATGGATGTCGTCTACGCCCTGAAGAGGCAAGGACGTACCCTCTACGGATTCGGAGGTTAAGCAGTTGACTGACTTCGCTTCTTCGAAACAAGACCAAAAACAAACCTGGCCATTTTAATGGCCACCAAATCCTCCCAAAAGAGCTGATCATGTACACTGATTATGTTGACACTTCCCCACAATTAAGCCCTCCTCTATCTATTAATTTTAAATTGATTGTGCAGTTCTTTAACAATAATTTAAGACCTCTGCACAACACCAAAAAGGCCCGTGTTACAAGAACAAGTGGTGAAAGTACAGCCCACAGAATGGCTAAATAGATCCTACTAAAGTGTAATAAGGCCTAAATTTCCAGTAATGGAACAAAAGATCCCCAAATTTTAATTTTTCTGTGATATTTCTTTTATATACACCAGAGGTCACTGGAGCTCAGTCTGATTCTCAATTCAGTGTTGTCCTCTTGTGGTTCCAACAAAAAGTTCAGATGTTTTCTGTCAAATGTGCTGTGATGTAGCTATATGTGTATTGTATGTAATTGTCAAGTCAATAAAAGGCAATAAAAAATGATCTTCACCAAAGATCTCAAGTGCTAGCACAAATAGCAGTCCTGTGACAACAGCCTTTGCCTACGGCCATACCACGTTGAAAACACCGGTTCTCGTCCGATCACCGAAGTTAAGCAACGTCGGGCTTGGTTAGTACTTGGATGGGTGACCGCCTGGGAATACCAGGTGCTGTAGGTTTTCTATTTTTCTAAATATTTACTTCGATTCTCAGACATATATATATGCCTATATGACTCTTTCCTTCCTTTCCTTCTTTCTTTCTTTCTTTCTTTCTTTCTCTCTTTATTTCCTTCCCTACTTCCTTCCTTACTTCCTTCTTTCTTTATTTCTCTCTCTCCTTCTTCTACTCCATCATTATTTTATTAAACAGCATCAAACAAAGTTAAAATGTCATTTGTGTCTTTACTTCACTTAAATTTCCTCTTTTTAACCACAGACCTCCATGTAAAGTAGAAATGTAAAATCAATCAATAATTTACATAATCTTAATTTTTTTGCCTTGTTGCCTGGAGAACAATTCGCAGGTCCACTGGCCTTGCAAACATCTATTCCAATCTTGGCTGCTGTACTGCAGGCCAATATGTGACGTTTTGTCCACGAGTTGGTAGGGTCAACTTCGCGTGCCCAATTCGCCAACAAAGAATTGGCCTAGACCTTTGCCCTTTTCACAACATTGAGTAGAACATCTCTTCTGTCTGCACGACCAAATTCAGTGTCATGGCATCATTATGCTTGCCACGACAGCGATGTTGGCATTTTCACCATCTGCGTTTTTTGACATAAATCTGAAATGAAGAAGAACTGGAATATCTCAACAACCAGTGGAGTTACGAAGACGGCGATTTCACTGGCTTGTAGCCCGCCGAAAAACGCACATTTTGAGGTATATATCAACCCCATGCTCCTCGTAGTCGCCGAGCGACGCGAGCGTGAAACTCATTTTTCTAGATGGTGAAAATGACATACAAGGGCGGAGCCTAATTTTAGAGCGTCCTGTCACTCTGCCTGACGTCACGGCGCCTTGCTATAAGTACAGCGGCTCAGTGGAGGACATTATCAGTCGTTTAAAATGGCAAGAACTAAGCAAACCGCACGTAAGTCCACCGGAGGCAAGGCCCCCAGGAAACAATTGGCAACCAAGGCTGCCCGCAAGAGCGCCCCTGCCACCGGAGGAGTCAAGAAGCCTCATCGTTACAGGCCTGGAACCGTCGCTCTCCGTGAGATCCGTCGTTACCAGAAATCCACCGAGCTCCTCATCCGCAAGCTGCCCTTCCAGCGTCTGGTCCGTGAGATCGCCCAGGACTTCAAGACCGACCTGCGATTCCAGTCCTCTGCCGTCATGGCTCTCCAGGAGGCCTCTGAGGCTTACTTGGTTGGTCTCTTTGAGGACACCAACTTGTGCGCCATCCACGCCAAGCGAGTCACCATCATGCCCAAGGACATCCAGTTGGCCCGCCGTATCCGTGGAGAGAGAGCTTAAGAAGTTTTTCTCGACAAAACAAACAACAACTTGGCCTTTTTAAAGGCCACCAAATCCTCCCAAAAGAACAGACCAATGTACACATCCTTATGTTGACACAATCCCCAAACCAAAAAAAAAACTCCCAAAATTAATTAATTGCATGCATGAAAAATCAATGCATGTGGGCCTATCAACCCTCATGAGTGCCAATAACTCAGCTTGGAGGGCTGCACTTTCTTCTATCTAGGCCTATCTATCTGTCTATCTATCTGTCTATCTATCTATCTATCTATCTATAGATATCTAGCTATCTATCTATTTATTTCACAAAAGTGGTCCAAGTTCTGTCCACAGATATTCATAAAATGTCATCTTTTAGTCTAGCTGACAAATAAGCCATGAATGGCCTCTTTCTTTGCATGTGTAGCATTTGGTACATGTACATGTACTGTTAATTACCAGTTAGGCCTAATTAGTGAGAAATATAAGCTTTTGGATTTCTTAATTTACAGAATATATCAAATAGGTCATTCATCTACTTTTTTTATATCAGGAGGCCTACATGCATTTACAAGGCTTATCTTCCTGGCGAAAATCAGCACTTTTTTTTTTCCATTTTTTTAGACAAAGGGTGGGATTTCATTGATTGGCTTTGTTTGTCAACAATAAGATGTGTACATTGGTCTACTCTTTTGGGAGGATTTGGTGGCCTTTAGAAAGGCCAAGAGTTGTTGTTGATTTGTGTTTTACACAAGATGCTTATTTGGGCTTGTTGCTCTTCTTGGGCAGAAGGACAGCCTGGATGTTGGGCAGAACTCCTCCCTGGGCGATGGTGACACCGGAGAGCAGCTTGTTCAATTCCTCGTCATTACGGATGGCCAACTGCAAATGTCTGGGGATGATCCTGGTCTTCTTGTTGTCACGGGCGGCGTTTCCTGCCAACTCGAGGACCTCAGCAGCCAAGTACTCCATGACGGCAGCCAAGTAGACTGGGGCACCAGCTCCAATTCTCTCAGCATAGTTGCCCTTGCGGAGAAGACGATGGATCCTTCCCACGGGGAACTGGAGACCGGCACGGCTGGACCTGGTCTTGCTCTTTCCCTTTGCTTTTCCTCCCTTTCCACGGCCTGACATGATGATGCTTTGTGTTGTTGCTTAGTAAAGATACTCGGCAATAATACACGCCGAATCGGCGACAAAATCCCCTTATACCACTGGGATGGTGAAAATCGCCCCGCCGGCCAATCAGCATGCGCCTCATTAATTCCAGCATTTGGTAATAATTACCAAAAAAAAAAGTTGGCCAAAGTCATTCTTATGCCTCACAATGGCCTCATACAAAATTTCATCCAAATCCGACGAGCCATAAGCTGAATACACAACGGCCAGTTTCATTGGCCTGTGCAGTCATTTTCACCATTGGGACAACTCGTCACAATATAAAAGAAAAATTAGACTGGCGGTCTGGCATATTGTCCTGCTGTATCACAACAAGACAACATGCCACCCAAAGTTGCATCTAAGGGAGCCAAGAAGGCCGCCAGCAAGGCCAAGGCCGCAAGGTCTGGTGAGAAGAAGAAGAAGAGGAGGAGGAGGGAATCCTACTCCATCTACATCTACAAAGTCTTGAAGCAAGTGCACCCCGACACTGGAATCAGCTCCAAGGCCATGTCCATCATGAACTCCTTTGTCAACGACATCTTCGAGCGCATCGCTGCTGAAGCTTCCCGTCTGGCCCACTACAACAGAAGGAGCACCATCACCTCCAGAGAGATCCAGACTGCTGTCCGTCTTCTCTTGCCCGGAGAGTTGGCCAAGCACGCCGTGTCCGAGGGAACCAAGGCTGTGACCAAGTACACCAGCTCCAAGTAAATTATTTACTTGTGAAGCCGACAAACAAACATCAACAACCGGCCATTTTAATGGCCACCAAATCCTCCAAAGAGAGCTGATCATGTACACATTATTACGTTGACTATCCCCCAAATCAAAAGAAATCCTCCCAACCAACCAAATTATAATATTATGCAAAAAAAAAAAAGTAATTAGTTTTCAAAAGGTCGAAAAAAAAAAAAAAGTATTTCCCTATTTTGAAAATAGTAAGATTCAGATCTAAAATAAATCTAAAAGCCTGTAGGCCCAAATTTGCTTTAAAAAATGCATCATAGTCTCCTTTTCTTCTTTTGTGTCTTCTGTACACACAATACAGTCAAATCCAATCAAGCCAATTACTGCTGATTGCATGGTATACCTTCTCTGACACTGTTTCATCAATCGATTCTGTTGGTCTAAGTTTGTACAATGCTGTGACATGAAGCCATGCCAACTGGCTGTGCTTCCTGAGATTCTGCACCAACAGGCCAATCGCTTGTTCAAACATAGGAATCAGGCTTGGCCTAATTAGGGTTATGGCAAGTTAGGGTTAGGGCAGATTAGGGTTATGGCAAATTAGGGTTAGGGTTAGGGTTTACTGAGGGTTAGGGTTAGGGTTTACTGAGGTTGGGGTAAAAGTCCAAGCGGCGGTTAGGGTTAGGCCTGCTTAGAGTTGGGGTTAGGCCGAAGGCCTAACCCCAACTCTAACCGGAGGCCTAACCCTAACCGACGGCTAAACCAAGCCTAACCTCGACTGCGGGACCTTTTAACACTAACCGGGGCCAAAATTCTAGCATTGACCATCAACTAACCCTAATGTAACATCAACTAACTCTAATGTGCAGCCATGTATTCCTCCCAGACCATGCTTCCCGTCTGCAGCCGCGGTGCGCGGCCGCAAATCGGGCCCCGTCACCGCAGAAATCTGGCCCCGTCACCGCAGAAATCTGGCCCCGTCACCGCAGAGACTTCTCCCAATTCTGACCCAAACTTCAAATGCCCATATCTCCGTCAAAAATCAAGTCAGACAGCTGTGGTTGGTGTCATTCTCTTTCCCTTGCTTTTGGTCACATTGTGGTGTCACTGAAATTTTTATAGCTTCAAACCTCTTTGCGACAGGTCTCTATATGTTCAGTTTGCTTGATTGCCAGCTGCACGCCAAATAAAGCACACAGCACTTTCTTACTTCACAGGGAACTTTAATGTCACTAGGACCGTTATCTGGCCGATTTTCAGCATCAAGGCATTGATACCTGTACATGTACAGCAAAAATTGCTAAATAATCTCCAAAATTACACTGTGTCCAAAAGGACCACTTTGGACTACTGCACAGTGATTCCCTTAACAAATTTGGAAACTAGGCTTGAACCATTGCAAAACCAAGATACTTTTAAAGCTTTTGCCACATTCCCTGCGTTTCTGCCTGTAATAATTTCCTAATTAACCCCTGTATGTCATTTTCACCATCTATTTTCCTTAGTGAAACCTCGGTATTTCAGTAATTTTTTTTGAAGTGACCAGTGGGTCGATAAAAACGATTTTTAGATTTTCAGAATGGCCTTTGGAAGTCCTATCTGACAAATTTTGTTTTAACTCTCTATCTGCCTCCGTTGCTGAGAAATTAAGGAAAACGTCACTTCGAGCTTGACACATGCCAAATGGTGAAAATGCCATACAATGTTTACATCCTGAATACACATAACAATACACAAAATTTGCAATGCTGACTTTTGGCACTTTTATTCATTGCAGAGCCCTGAAATTTCGGCAAGATGACTCAGATCCCATGAGGCACCTCCCACCAAGACCACGTCTTCGGGGGATTAGCCAGAGCGTGGATTATCAACTCGGCCGCCTGATTGGCTGCTGGGCGCCGGGCGTGCAGAGCACCGTTAAGGCACAGTCCAGGCGCCCTGGGTATAAATAGGGAGTCAACTCGGCGAAAATTATTCAGTTTTGTGAATTCAGACTGTAAGCATCATGTCAGGCCGTGGTAAAGGAGGAAAGGGACTCGGAAAGGGGGTGCCAAGCGCCACAGGAAGGTACTTCGTGATAACATCCAGGGTATCACCAAGCCCGCCATCCGTCGTCTTGCCCGCAGAGGTGGAGTCAAGCGTATCTCCGGACTCATCTATGAAGAGACCAGAGGAGTGCTGAAGGTTTTCTTGGAGAATGTCATCAGGGATGCCGTCACCTACACCGAGCATGCCAAGAGGAAGACCGTCACCGCCATGGATGTCGTCTACGCCCTGAAGAGGCAAGGACGTACCCTCTACGGATTCGGAGGTTAAGCAGTTGACTGACTTCGCTTCTTCGAAACAAGACCAAAAACAAACCTGGCCATTTTAATGGCCACCAAATCCTCCCAAAAGAGCTGATCATGTACACTGATTATGTTGACACTTCCCCACAATTAAGCCCTCCTCTATCTATTAATTTTAAATTGATTGTGCAGTTCTTTAACAATAATTTAAGACCTCTGCACAACACCAAAAAGGCCCGTGTTACAAGAACAAGTGGTGAAAGTACAGCCCACAGAATGGCTAAATAGATCCTACTAAAGTGTAATAAGGCCTAAATTTCCAGTAATGGAACAAAAGATCCCCAAATTTTAATTTTTCTGTGATATTTCTTTTATATACACCAGAGGTCACTGGAGCTCAGTCTGATTCTCAATTCAGTGTTGTCCTCTTGTGGTTCCAACAAAAAGTTCAGATGTTTTCTGTCAAATGTGCTGTGATGTAGCTATATGTGTATTGTATGTAATTGTCAAGTCAATAAAAGGCAATAAAAAATGATCTTCACCAAAGATCTCAAGTGCTAGCACAAATAGCAGTCCTGTGACAACAGCCTTTGCCTACGGCCATACCACGTTGAAAACACCGGTTCTCGTCCGATCACCGAAGTTAAGCAACGTCGGGCTTGGTTAGTACTTGGATGGGTGACCGCCTGGGAATACCAGGTGCTGTAGGTTTTCTATTTTTCTAAATATTTACTTCGATTCTCAGACATATATATATGCCTATATGACTCTTTCCTTCCTTTCCTTCTTTCTTTCTTTCTTTCTTTCTTTCTCTCTTTATTTCCTTCCCTACTTCCTTCCTTACTTCCTTCTTTCTTTATTTCTCTCTCTCCTTCTTCTACTCCATCATTATTTTATTAAACAGCATCAAACAAAGTTAAAATGTCATTTGTGTCTTTACTTCACTTAAATTTCCTCTTTTTAACCACAGACCTCCATGTAAAGTAGAAATGTAAAATCAATCAATAATTTACATAATCTTAATTTTTTTGCCTTGTTGCCTGGAGAACAATTCGCAGGTCCACTGGCCTTGCAAACATCTATTCCAATCTTGGCTGCTGTACTGCAGGCCAATATGTGACGTTTTGTCCACGAGTTGGTAGGGTCAACTTCGCGTGCCCAATTCGCCAACAAAGAATTGGCCTAGACCTTTGCCCTTTTCACAACATTGAGTAGAACATCTCTTCTGTCTGCACGACCAAATTCAGTGTCATGGCATCATTATGCTTGCCACGACAGCGATGTTGGCATTTTCACCATCTGCGTTTTTTGACATAAATCTGAAATGAAGAAGAACTGGAATATCTCAACAACCAGTGGAGTTACGAAGACGGCGATTTCACTGGCTTGTAGCCCGCCGAAAAACGCACATTTTGAGGTATATATCAACCCCATGCTCCTCGTAGTCGCCGAGCGACGCGAGCGTGAAACTCATTTTTCTAGATGGTGAAAATGACATACAAGGGCGGAGCCTAATTTTAGAGCGTCCTGTCACTCTGCCTGACGTCACGGCGCCTTGCTATAAGTACAGCGGCTCAGTGGAGGACATTATCAGTCGTTTAAAATGGCAAGAACTAAGCAAACCGCACGTAAGTCCACCGGAGGCAAGGCCCCCAGGAAACAATTGGCAACCAAGGCTGCCCGCAAGAGCGCCCCTGCCACCGGAGGAGTCAAGAAGCCTCATCGTTACAGGCCTGGAACCGTCGCTCTCCGTGAGATCCGTCGTTACCAGAAATCCACCGAGCTCCTCATCCGCAAGCTGCCCTTCCAGCGTCTGGTCCGTGAGATCGCCCAGGACTTCAAGACCGACCTGCGATTCCAGTCCTCTGCCGTCATGGCTCTCCAGGAGGCCTCTGAGGCTTACTTGGTTGGTCTCTTTGAGGACACCAACTTGTGCGCCATCCACGCCAAGCGAGTCACCATCATGCCCAAGGACATCCAGTTGGCCCGCCGTATCCGTGGAGAGAGAGCTTAAGAAGTTTTTCTCGACAAAACAAACAACAACTTGGCCTTTTTAAAGGCCACCAAATCCTCCCAAAAGAACAGACCAATGTACACATCCTTATGTTGACACAATCCCCAAACCAAAAAAAAAACTCCCAAAATTAATTAATTGCATGCATGAAAAATCAATGCATGTGGGCCTATCAACCCTCATGAGTGCCAATAACTCAGCTTGGAGGGCTGCACTTTCTTCTATCTAGGCCTATCTATCTGTCTATCTATCTGTCTATCTATCTATCTATCTATCTATAGATATCTAGCTATCTATCTATTTATTTCACAAAAGTGGTCCAAGTTCTGTCCACAGATATTCATAAAATGTCATCTTTTAGTCTAGCTGACAAATAAGCCATGAATGGCCTCTTTCTTTGCATGTGTAGCATTTGGTACATGTACATGTACTGTTAATTACCAGTTAGGCCTAATTAGTGAGAAATATAAGCTTTTGGATTTCTTAATTTACAGAATATATCAAATAGGTCATTCATCTACTTTTTTTATATCAGGAGGCCTACATGCATTTACAAGGCTTATCTTCCTGGCGAAAATCAGCACTTTTTTTTTTCCATTTTTTTAGACAAAGGGTGGGATTTCATTGATTGGCTTTGTTTGTCAACAATAAGATGTGTACATTGGTCTACTCTTTTGGGAGGATTTGGTGGCCTTTAGAAAGGCCAAGAGTTGTTGTTGATTTGTGTTTTACACAAGATGCTTATTTGGGCTTGTTGCTCTTCTTGGGCAGAAGGACAGCCTGGATGTTGGGCAGAACTCCTCCCTGGGCGATGGTGACACCGGAGAGCAGCTTGTTCAATTCCTCGTCATTACGGATGGCCAACTGCAAATGTCTGGGGATGATCCTGGTCTTCTTGTTGTCACGGGCGGCGTTTCCTGCCAACTCGAGGACCTCAGCAGCCAAGTACTCCATGACGGCAGCCAAGTAGACTGGGGCACCAGCTCCAATTCTCTCAGCATAGTTGCCCTTGCGGAGAAGACGATGGATCCTTCCCACGGGGAACTGGAGACCGGCACGGCTGGACCTGGTCTTGCTCTTTCCCTTTGCTTTTCCTCCCTTTCCACGGCCTGACATGATGATGCTTTGTGTTGTTGCTTAGTAAAGATACTCGGCAATAATACACGCCGAATCGGCGACAAAATCCCCTTATACCACTGGGATGGTGAAAATCGCCCCGCCGGCCAATCAGCATGCGCCTCATTAATTCCAGCATTTGGTAATAATTACCAAAAAAAAAAGTTGGCCAAAGTCATTCTTATGCCTCACAATGGCCTCATACAAAATTTCATCCAAATCCGACGAGCCATAAGCTGAATACACAACGGCCAGTTTCATTGGCCTGTGCAGTCATTTTCACCATTGGGACAACTCGTCACAATATAAAAGAAAAATTAGACTGGCGGTCTGGCATATTGTCCTGCTGTATCACAACAAGACAACATGCCACCCAAAGTTGCATCTAAGGGAGCCAAGAAGGCCGCCAGCAAGGCCAAGGCCGCAAGGTCTGGTGAGAAGAAGAAGAAGAGGAGGAGGAGGGAATCCTACTCCATCTACATCTACAAAGTCTTGAAGCAAGTGCACCCCGACACTGGAATCAGCTCCAAGGCCATGTCCATCATGAACTCCTTTGTCAACGACATCTTCGAGCGCATCGCTGCTGAAGCTTCCCGTCTGGCCCACTACAACAGAAGGAGCACCATCACCTCCAGAGAGATCCAGACTGCTGTCCGTCTTCTCTTGCCCGGAGAGTTGGCCAAGCACGCCGTGTCCGAGGGAACCAAGGCTGTGACCAAGTACACCAGCTCCAAGTAAATTATTTACTTGTGAAGCCGACAAACAAACATCAACAACCGGCCATTTTAATGGCCACCAAATCCTCCAAAGAGAGCTGATCATGTACACATTATTACGTTGACTATCCCCCAAATCAAAAGAAATCCTCCCAACCAACCAAATTATAATATTATGCAAAAAAAAAAAAGTAATTAGTTTTCAAAAGGTCGAAAAAAAAAAAAAAGTATTTCCCTATTTTGAAAATAGTAAGATTCAGATCTAAAATAAATCTAAAAGCCTGTAGGCCCAAATTTGCTTTAAAAAATGCATCATAGTCTCCTTTTCTTCTTTTGTGTCTTCTGTACACACAATACAGTCAAATCCAATCAAGCCAATTACTGCTGATTGCATGGTATACCTTCTCTGACACTGTTTCATCAATCGATTCTGTTGGTCTAAGTTTGTACAATGCTGTGACATGAAGCCATGCCAACTGGCTGTGCTTCCTGAGATTCTGCACCAACAGGCCAATCGCTTGTTCAAACATAGGAATCAGGCTTGGCCTAATTAGGGTTATGGCAAGTTAGGGTTAGGGCAGATTAGGGTTATGGCAAATTAGGGTTAGGGTTAGGGTTTACTGAGGGTTAGGGTTAGGGTTTACTGAGGTTGGGGTAAAAGTCCAAGCGGCGGTTAGGGTTAGGCCTGCTTAGAGTTGGGGTTAGGCCGAAGGCCTAACCCCAACTCTAACCGGAGGCCTAACCCTAACCGACGGCTAAACCAAGCCTAACCTCGACTGCGGGACCTTTTAACACTAACCGGGGCCAAAATTCTAGCATTGACCATCAACTAACCCTAATGTAACATCAACTAACTCTAATGTGCAGCCATGTATTCCTCCCAGACCATGCTTCCCGTCTGCAGCCGCGGTGCGCGGCCGCAAATCGGGCCCCGTCACCGCAGAAATCTGGCCCCGTCACCGCAGAAATCTGGCCCCGTCACCGCAGAGACTTCTCCCAATTCTGACCCAAACTTCAAATGCCCATATCTCCGTCAAAAATCAAGTCAGACAGCTGTGGTTGGTGTCATTCTCTTTCCCTTGCTTTTGGTCACATTGTGGTGTCACTGAAATTTTTATAGCTTCAAACCTCTTTGCGACAGGTCTCTATATGTTCAGTTTGCTTGATTGCCAGCTGCACGCCAAATAAAGCACACAGCACTTTCTTACTTCACAGGGAACTTTAATGTCACTAGGACCGTTATCTGGCCGATTTTCAGCATCAAGGCATTGATACCTGTACATGTACAGCAAAAATTGCTAAATAATCTCCAAAATTACACTGTGTCCAAAAGGACCACTTTGGACTACTGCACAGTGATTCCCTTAACAAATTTGGAAACTAGGCTTGAACCATTGCAAAACCAAGATACTTTTAAAGCTTTTGCCACATTCCCTGCGTTTCTGCCTGTAATAATTTCCTAATTAACCCCTGTATGTCATTTTCACCATCTATTTTCCTTAGTGAAACCTCGGTATTTCAGTAATTTTTTTTGAAGTGACCAGTGGGTCGATAAAAACGATTTTTAGATTTTCAGAATGGCCTTTGGAAGTCCTATCTGACAAATTTTGTTTTAACTCTCTATCTGCCTCCGTTGCTGAGAAATTAAGGAAAACGTCACTTCGAGCTTGACACATGCCAAATGGTGAAAATGCCATACAATGTTTACATCCTGAATACACATAACAATACACAAAATTTGCAATGCTGACTTTTGGCACTTTTATTCATTGCAGAGCCCTGAAATTTCGGCAAGATGACTCAGATCCCATGAGGCACCTCCCACCAAGACCACGTCTTCGGGGGATTAGCCAGAGCGTGGATTATCAACTCGGCCGCCTGATTGGCTGCTGGGCGCCGGGCGTGCAGAGCACCGTTAAGGCACAGTCCAGGCGCCCTGGGTATAAATAGGGAGTCAACTCGGCGAAAATTATTCAGTTTTGTGAATTCAGACTGTAAGCATCATGTCAGGCCGTGGTAAAGGAGGAAAGGGACTCGGAAAGGGGGGTGCTAAGCGCCACAGGAAGGTACTTCGTGATAACATCCAGGGTATCACCAAGCCCGCCATCCGTCGTCTTGCCCGCAGAGGTGGAGTCAAGCGTATCTCCGGACTCATCTATGAAGAGACCAGAGGAGTGCTGAAGGTTTTCTTGGAGAATGTCATCAGGGATGCCGTCACCTACACCGAGCATGCCAAGAGGAAGACCGTCACCGCCATGGATGTCGTCTACGCCCTGAAGAGGCAAGGACGTACCCTCTACGGATTCGGAGGTTAAGCAGTTGACTGACTTCGCTTCTTCGAAACAAGACCAAAAACAAACCTGGCCATTTTAATGGCCACCAAATCCTCCCAAAAGAGCTGATCATGTACACTGATTATGTTGACACTTCCCCACAATTAAGCCCTCCTCTATCTATTAATTTTAAATTGATTGTGCAGTTCTTTAACAATAATTTAAGACCTCTGCACAACACCAAAAAGGCCCGTGTTACAAGAACAAGTGGTGAAAGTACAGCCCACAGAATGGCTAAATAGATCCTACTAAAGTGTAATAAGGCCTAAATTTCCAGTAATGGAACAAAAGATCCCCAAATTTTAATTTTTCTGTGATATTTCTTTTATATACACCAGAGGTCACTGGAGCTCAGTCTGATTCTCAATTCAGTGTTGTCCTCTTGTGGTTCCAACAAAAAGTTCAGATGTTTTCTGTCAAATGTGCTGTGATGTAGCTATATGTGTATTGTATGTAATTGTCAAGTCAATAAAAGGCAATAAAAAATGATCTTCACCAAAGATCTCAAGTGCTAGCACAAATAGCAGTCCTGTGACAACAGCCTTTGCCTACGGCCATACCACGTTGAAAACACCGGTTCTCGTCCGATCACCGAAGTTAAGCAACGTCGGGCTTGGTTAGTACTTGGATGGGTGACCGCCTGGGAATACCAGGTGCTGTAGGTTTTCTATTTTTCTAAATATTTACTTCGATTCTCAGACATATATATATGCCTATATGACTCTTTCCTTCCTTTCCTTCTTTCTTTCTTTCTTTCTTTCTTTCTCTCTTTATTTCCTTCCCTACTTCCTTCCTTACTTCCTTCTTTCTTTATTTCTCTCTCTCCTTCTTCTACTCCATCATTATTTTATTAAACAGCATCAAACAAAGTTAAAATGTCATTTGTGTCTTTACTTCACTTAAATTTCCTCTTTTTAACCACAGACCTCCATGTAAAGTAGAAATGTAAAATCAATCAATAATTTACATAATCTTAATTTTTTTGCCTTGTTGCCTGGAGAACAATTCGCAGGTCCACTGGCCTTGCAAACATCTATTCCAATCTTGGCTGCTGTACTGCAGGCCAATATGTGACGTTTTGTCCACGAGTTGGTAGGGTCAACTTCGCGTGCCCAATTCGCCAACAAAGAATTGGCCTAGACCTTTGCCCTTTTCACAACATTGAGTAGAACATCTCTTCTGTCTGCACGACCAAATTCAGTGTCATGGCATCATTATGCTTGCCACGACAGCGATGTTGGCATTTTCACCATCTGCGTTTTTTGACATAAATCTGAAATGAAGAAGAACTGGAATATCTCAACAACCAGTGGAGTTACGAAGACGGCGATTTCACTGGCTTGTAGCCCGCCGAAAAACGCACATTTTGAGGTATATATCAACCCCATGCTCCTCGTAGTCGCCGAGCGACGCGAGCGTGAAACTCATTTTTCTAGATGGTGAAAATGACATACAAGGGCGGAGCCTAATTTTAGAGCGTCCTGTCACTCTGCCTGACGTCACGGCGCCTTGCTATAAGTACAGCGGCTCAGTGGAGGACATTATCAGTCGTTTAAAATGGCAAGAACTAAGCAAACCGCACGTAAGTCCACCGGAGGCAAGGCCCCCAGGAAACAATTGGCAACCAAGGCTGCCCGCAAGAGCGCCCCTGCCACCGGAGGAGTCAAGAAGCCTCATCGTTACAGGCCTGGAACCGTCGCTCTCCGTGAGATCCGTCGTTACCAGAAATCCACCGAGCTCCTCATCCGCAAGCTGCCCTTCCAGCGTCTGGTCCGTGAGATCGCCCAGGACTTCAAGACCGACCTGCGATTCCAGTCCTCTGCCGTCATGGCTCTCCAGGAGGCCTCTGAGGCTTACTTGGTTGGTCTCTTTGAGGACACCAACTTGTGCGCCATCCACGCCAAGCGAGTCACCATCATGCCCAAGGACATCCAGTTGGCCCGCCGTATCCGTGGAGAGAGAGCTTAAGAAGTTTTTCTCGACAAAACAAACAACAACTTGGCCTTTTTAAAGGCCACCAAATCCTCCCAAAAGAACAGACCAATGTACACATCCTTATGTTGACACAATCCCCAAACCAAAAAAAAAACTCCCAAAATTAATTAATTGCATGCATGAAAAATCAATGCATGTGGGCCTATCAACCCTCATGAGTGCCAATAACTCAGCTTGGAGGGCTGCACTTTCTTCTATCTAGGCCTATCTATCTGTCTATCTATCTGTCTATCTATCTATCTATCTATCTATAGATATCTAGCTATCTATCTATTTATTTCACAAAAGTGGTCCAAGTTCTGTCCACAGATATTCATAAAATGTCATCTTTTAGTCTAGCTGACAAATAAGCCATGAATGGCCTCTTTCTTTGCATGTGTAGCATTTGGTACATGTACATGTACTGTTAATTACCAGTTAGGCCTAATTAGTGAGAAATATAAGCTTTTGGATTTCTTAATTTACAGAATATATCAAATAGGTCATTCATCTACTTTTTTTATATCAGGAGGCCTACATGCATTTACAAGGCTTATCTTCCTGGCGAAAATCAGCACTTTTTTTTTTCCATTTTTTTAGACAAAGGGTGGGATTTCATTGATTGGCTTTGTTTGTCAACAATAAGATGTGTACATTGGTCTACTCTTTTGGGAGGATTTGGTGGCCTTTAGAAAGGCCAAGAGTTGTTGTTGATTTGTGTTTTACACAAGATGCTTATTTGGGCTTGTTGCTCTTCTTGGGCAGAAGGACAGCCTGGATGTTGGGCAGAACTCCTCCCTGGGCGATGGTGACACCGGAGAGCAGCTTGTTCAATTCCTCGTCATTACGGATGGCCAACTGCAAATGTCTGGGGATGATCCTGGTCTTCTTGTTGTCACGGGCGGCGTTTCCTGCCAACTCGAGGACCTCAGCAGCCAAGTACTCCATGACGGCAGCCAAGTAGACTGGGGCACCAGCTCCAATTCTCTCAGCATAGTTGCCCTTGCGGAGAAGACGATGGATCCTTCCCACGGGGAACTGGAGACCGGCACGGCTGGACCTGGTCTTGCTCTTTCCCTTTGCTTTTCCTCCCTTTCCACGGCCTGACATGATGATGCTTTGTGTTGTTGCTTAGTAAAGATACTCGGCAATAATACACGCCGAATCGGCGACAAAATCCCCTTATACCACTGGGATGGTGAAAATCGCCCCGCCGGCCAATCAGCATGCGCCTCATTAATTCCAGCATTTGGTAATAATTACCAAAAAAAAAAGTTGGCCAAAGTCATTCTTATGCCTCACAATGGCCTCATACAAAATTTCATCCAAATCCGACGAGCCATAAGCTGAATACACAACGGCCAGTTTCATTGGCCTGTGCAGTCATTTTCACCATTGGGACAACTCGTCACAATATAAAAGAAAAATTAGACTGGCGGTCTGGCATATTGTCCTGCTGTATCACAACAAGACAACATGCCACCCAAAGTTGCATCTAAGGGAGCCAAGAAGGCCGCCAGCAAGGCCAAGGCCGCAAGGTCTGGTGAGAAGAAGAAGAAGAGGAGGAGGAGGGAATCCTACTCCATCTACATCTACAAAGTCTTGAAGCAAGTGCACCCCGACACTGGAATCAGCTCCAAGGCCATGTCCATCATGAACTCCTTTGTCAACGACATCTTCGAGCGCATCGCTGCTGAAGCTTCCCGTCTGGCCCACTACAACAGAAGGAGCACCATCACCTCCAGAGAGATCCAGACTGCTGTCCGTCTTCTCTTGCCCGGAGAGTTGGCCAAGCACGCCGTGTCCGAGGGAACCAAGGCTGTGACCAAGTACACCAGCTCCAAGTAAATTATTTACTTGTGAAGCCGACAAACAAACATCAACAACCGGCCATTTTAATGGCCACCAAATCCTCCAAAGAGAGCTGATCATGTACACATTATTACGTTGACTATCCCCCAAATCAAAAGAAATCCTCCCAACCAACCAAATTATAATATTATGCAAAAAAAAAAAAGTAATTAGTTTTCAAAAGGTCGAAAAAAAAAAAAAAGTATTTCCCTATTTTGAAAATAGTAAGATTCAGATCTAAAATAAATCTAAAAGCCTGTAGGCCCAAATTTGCTTTAAAAAATGCATCATAGTCTCCTTTTCTTCTTTTGTGTCTTCTGTACACACAATACAGTCAAATCCAATCAAGCCAATTACTGCTGATTGCATGGTATACCTTCTCTGACACTGTTTCATCAATCGATTCTGTTGGTCTAAGTTTGTACAATGCTGTGACATGAAGCCATGCCAACTGGCTGTGCTTCCTGAGATTCTGCACCAACAGGCCAATCGCTTGTTCAAACATAGGAATCAGGCTTGGCCTAATTAGGGTTATGGCAAGTTAGGGTTAGGGCAGATTAGGGTTATGGCAAATTAGGGTTAGGGTTAGGGTTTACTGAGGGTTAGGGTTAGGGTTTACTGAGGTTGGGGTAAAAGTCCAAGCGGCGGTTAGGGTTAGGCCTGCTTAGAGTTGGGGTTAGGCCGAAGGCCTAACCCCAACTCTAACCGGAGGCCTAACCCTAACCGACGGCTAAACCAAGCCTAACCTCGACTGCGGGACCTTTTAACACTAACCGGGGCCAAAATTCTAGCATTGACCATCAACTAACCCTAATGTAACATCAACTAACTCTAATGTGCAGCCATGTATTCCTCCCAGACCATGCTTCCCGTCTGCAGCCGCGGTGCGCGGCCGCAAATCGGGCCCCGTCACCGCAGAAATCTGGCCCCGTCACCGCAGAAATCTGGCCCCGTCACCGCAGAGACTTCTCCCAATTCTGACCCAAACTTCAAATGCCCATATCTCCGTCAAAAATCAAGTCAGACAGCTGTGGTTGGTGTCATTCTCTTTCCCTTGCTTTTGGTCACATTGTGGTGTCACTGAAATTTTTATAGCTTCAAACCTCTTTGCGACAGGTCTCTATATGTTCAGTTTGCTTGATTGCCAGCTGCACGCCAAATAAAGCACACAGCACTTTCTTACTTCACAGGGAACTTTAATGTCACTAGGACCGTTATCTGGCCGATTTTCAGCATCAAGGCATTGATACCTGTACATGTACAGCAAAAATTGCTAAATAATCTCCAAAATTACACTGTGTCCAAAAGGACCACTTTGGACTACTGCACAGTGATTCCCTTAACAAATTTGGAAACTAGGCTTGAACCATTGCAAAACCAAGATACTTTTAAAGCTTTTGCCACATTCCCTGCGTTTCTGCCTGTAATAATTTCCTAATTAACCCCTGTATGTCATTTTCACCATCTATTTTCCTTAGTGAAACCTCGGTATTTCAGTAATTTTTTTTGAAGTGACCAGTGGGTCGATAAAAACGATTTTTAGATTTTCAGAATGGCCTTTGGAAGTCCTATCTGACAAATTTTGTTTTAACTCTCTATCTGCCTCCGTTGCTGAGAAATTAAGGAAAACGTCACTTCGAGCTTGACACATGCCAAATGGTGAAAATGCCATACAATGTTTACATCCTGAATACACATAACAATACACAAAATTTGCAATGCTGACTTTTGGCACTTTTATTCATTGCAGAGCCCTGAAATTTCGGCAAGATGACTCAGATCCCATGAGGCACCTCCCACCAAGACCACGTCTTCGGGGGATTAGCCAGAGCGTGGATTATCAACTCGGCCGCCTGATTGGCTGCTGGGCGCCGGGCGTGCAGAGCACCGTTAAGGCACAGTCCAGGCGCCCTGGGTATAAATAGGGAGTCAACTCGGCGAAAATTATTCAGTTTTGTGAATTCAGACTGTAAGCATCATGTCAGGCCGTGGTAAAGGAGGAAAGGGACTCGGAAAGGGGGGTGCTAAGCGCCACAGGAAGGTACTTCGTGATAACATCCAGGGTATCACCAAGCCCGCCATCCGTCGTCTTGCCCGCAGAGGTGGAGTCAAGCGTATCTCCGGACTCATCTATGAAGAGACCAGAGGAGTGCTGAAGGTTTTCTTGGAGAATGTCATCAGGGATGCCGTCACCTACACCGAGCATGCCAAGAGGAAGACCGTCACCGCCATGGATGTCGTCTACGCCCTGAAGAGGCAAGGACGTACCCTCTACGGATTCGGAGGTTAAGCAGTTGACTGACTTCGCTTCTTCGAAACAAGACCAAAAACAAACCTGGCCATTTTAATGGCCACCAAATCCTCCCAAAAGAGCTGATCATGTACACTGATTATGTTGACACTTCCCCACAATTAAGCCCTCCTCTATCTATTAATTTTAAATTGATTGTGCAGTTCTTTAACAATAATTTAAGACCTCTGCACAACACCAAAAAGGCCCGTGTTACAAGAACAAGTGGTGAAAGTACAGCCCACAGAATGGCTAAATAGATCCTACTAAAGTGTAATAAGGCCTAAATTTCCAGTAATGGAACAAAAGATCCCCAAATTTTAATTTTTCTGTGATATTTCTTTTATATACACCAGAGGTCACTGGAGCTCAGTCTGATTCTCAATTCAGTGTTGTCCTCTTGTGGTTCCAACAAAAAGTTCAGATGTTTTCTGTCAAATGTGCTGTGATGTAGCTATATGTGTATTGTATGTAATTGTCAAGTCAATAAAAGGCAATAAAAAATGATCTTCACCAAAGATCTCAAGTGCTAGCACAAATAGCAGTCCTGTGACAACAGCCTTTGCCTACGGCCATACCACGTTGAAAACACCGGTTCTCGTCCGATCACCGAAGTTAAGCAACGTCGGGCTTGGTTAGTACTTGGATGGGTGACCGCCTGGGAATACCAGGTGCTGTAGGTTTTCTATTTTTCTAAATATTTACTTCGATTCTCAGACATATATATATGCCTATATGACTCTTTCCTTCCTTTCCTTCTTTCTTTCTTTCTTTCTTTCTTTCTCTCTTTATTTCCTTCCCTACTTCCTTCCTTACTTCCTTCTTTCTTTATTTCTCTCTCTCCTTCTTCTACTCCATCATTATTTTATTAAACAGCATCAAACAAAGTTAAAATGTCATTTGTGTCTTTACTTCACTTAAATTTCCTCTTTTTAACCACAGACCTCCATGTAAAGTAGAAATGTAAAATCAATCAATAATTTACATAATCTTAATTTTTTTGCCTTGTTGCCTGGAGAACAATTCGCAGGTCCACTGGCCTTGCAAACATCTATTCCAATCTTGGCTGCTGTACTGCAGGCCAATATGTGACGTTTTGTCCACGAGTTGGTAGGGTCAACTTCGCGTGCCCAATTCGCCAACAAAGAATTGGCCTAGACCTTTGCCCTTTTCACAACATTGAGTAGAACATCTCTTCTGTCTGCACGACCAAATTCAGTGTCATGGCATCATTATGCTTGCCACGACAGCGATGTTGGCATTTTCACCATCTGCGTTTTTTGACATAAATCTGAAATGAAGAAGAACTGGAATATCTCAACAACCAGTGGAGTTACGAAGACGGCGATTTCACTGGCTTGTAGCCCGCCGAAAAACGCACATTTTGAGGTATATATCAACCCCATGCTCCTCGTAGTCGCCGAGCGACGCGAGCGTGAAACTCATTTTTCTAGATGGTGAAAATGACATACAAGGGCGGAGCCTAATTTTAGAGCGTCCTGTCACTCTGCCTGACGTCACGGCGCCTTGCTATAAGTACAGCGGCTCAGTGGAGGACATTATCAGTCGTTTAAAATGGCAAGAACTAAGCAAACCGCACGTAAGTCCACCGGAGGCAAGGCCCCCAGGAAACAATTGGCAACCAAGGCTGCCCGCAAGAGCGCCCCTGCCACCGGAGGAGTCAAGAAGCCTCATCGTTACAGGCCTGGAACCGTCGCTCTCCGTGAGATCCGTCGTTACCAGAAATCCACCGAGCTCCTCATCCGCAAGCTGCCCTTCCAGCGTCTGGTCCGTGAGATCGCCCAGGACTTCAAGACCGACCTGCGATTCCAGTCCTCTGCCGTCATGGCTCTCCAGGAGGCCTCTGAGGCTTACTTGGTTGGTCTCTTTGAGGACACCAACTTGTGCGCCATCCACGCCAAGCGAGTCACCATCATGCCCAAGGACATCCAGTTGGCCCGCCGTATCCGTGGAGAGAGAGCTTAAGAAGTTTTTCTCGACAAAACAAACAACAACTTGGCCTTTTTAAAGGCCACCAAATCCTCCCAAAAGAACAGACCAATGTACACATCCTTATGTTGACACAATCCCCAAACCAAAAAAAAAACTCCCAAAATTAATTAATTGCATGCATGAAAAATCAATGCATGTGGGCCTATCAACCCTCATGAGTGCCAATAACTCAGCTTGGAGGGCTGCACTTTCTTCTATCTAGGCCTATCTATCTGTCTATCTATCTGTCTATCTATCTATCTATCTATCTATAGATATCTAGCTATCTATCTATTTATTTCACAAAAGTGGTCCAAGTTCTGTCCACAGATATTCATAAAATGTCATCTTTTAGTCTAGCTGACAAATAAGCCATGAATGGCCTCTTTCTTTGCATGTGTAGCATTTGGTACATGTACATGTACTGTTAATTACCAGTTAGGCCTAATTAGTGAGAAATATAAGCTTTTGGATTTCTTAATTTACAGAATATATCAAATAGGTCATTCATCTACTTTTTTTATATCAGGAGGCCTACATGCATTTACAAGGCTTATCTTCCTGGCGAAAATCAGCACTTTTTTTTTTCCATTTTTTTAGACAAAGGGTGGGATTTCATTGATTGGCTTTGTTTGTCAACAATAAGATGTGTACATTGGTCTACTCTTTTGGGAGGATTTGGTGGCCTTTAGAAAGGCCAAGAGTTGTTGTTGATTTGTGTTTTACACAAGATGCTTATTTGGGCTTGTTGCTCTTCTTGGGCAGAAGGACAGCCTGGATGTTGGGCAGAACTCCTCCCTGGGCGATGGTGACACCGGAGAGCAGCTTGTTCAATTCCTCGTCATTACGGATGGCCAACTGCAAATGTCTGGGGATGATCCTGGTCTTCTTGTTGTCACGGGCGGCGTTTCCTGCCAACTCGAGGACCTCAGCAGCCAAGTACTCCATGACGGCAGCCAAGTAGACTGGGGCACCAGCTCCAATTCTCTCAGCATAGTTGCCCTTGCGGAGAAGACGATGGATCCTTCCCACGGGGAACTGGAGACCGGCACGGCTGGACCTGGTCTTGCTCTTTCCCTTTGCTTTTCCTCCCTTTCCACGGCCTGACATGATGATGCTTTGTGTTGTTGCTTAGTAAAGATACTCGGCAATAATACACGCCGAATCGGCGACAAAATCCCCTTATACCACTGGGATGGTGAAAATCGCCCCGCCGGCCAATCAGCATGCGCCTCATTAATTCCAGCATTTGGTAATAATTACCAAAAAAAAAAGTTGGCCAAAGTCATTCTTATGCCTCACAATGGCCTCATACAAAATTTCATCCAAATCCGACGAGCCATAAGCTGAATACACAACGGCCAGTTTCATTGGCCTGTGCAGTCATTTTCACCATTGGGACAACTCGTCACAATATAAAAGAAAAATTAGACTGGCGGTCTGGCATATTGTCCTGCTGTATCACAACAAGACAACATGCCACCCAAAGTTGCATCTAAGGGAGCCAAGAAGGCCGCCAGCAAGGCCAAGGCCGCAAGGTCTGGTGAGAAGAAGAAGAAGAGGAGGAGGAGGGAATCCTACTCCATCTACATCTACAAAGTCTTGAAGCAAGTGCACCCCGACACTGGAATCAGCTCCAAGGCCATGTCCATCATGAACTCCTTTGTCAACGACATCTTCGAGCGCATCGCTGCTGAAGCTTCCCGTCTGGCCCACTACAACAGAAGGAGCACCATCACCTCCAGAGAGATCCAGACTGCTGTCCGTCTTCTCTTGCCCGGAGAGTTGGCCAAGCACGCCGTGTCCGAGGGAACCAAGGCTGTGACCAAGTACACCAGCTCCAAGTAAATTATTTACTTGTGAAGCCGACAAACAAACATCAACAACCGGCCATTTTAATGGCCACCAAATCCTCCAAAGAGAGCTGATCATGTACACATTATTACGTTGACTATCCCCCAAATCAAAAGAAATCCTCCCAACCAACCAAATTATAATATTATGCAAAAAAAAAAAAGTAATTAGTTTTCAAAAGGTCGAAAAAAAAAAAAAAGTATTTCCCTATTTTGAAAATAGTAAGATTCAGATCTAAAATAAATCTAAAAGCCTGTAGGCCCAAATTTGCTTTAAAAAATGCATCATAGTCTCCTTTTCTTCTTTTGTGTCTTCTGTACACACAATACAGTCAAATCCAATCAAGCCAATTACTGCTGATTGCATGGTATACCTTCTCTGACACTGTTTCATCAATCGATTCTGTTGGTCTAAGTTTGTACAATGCTGTGACATGAAGCCATGCCAACTGGCTGTGCTTCCTGAGATTCTGCACCAACAGGCCAATCGCTTGTTCAAACATAGGAATCAGGCTTGGCCTAATTAGGGTTATGGCAAGTTAGGGTTAGGGCAGATTAGGGTTATGGCAAATTAGGGTTAGGGTTAGGGTTTACTGAGGGTTAGGGTTAGGGTTTACTGAGGTTGGGGTAAAAGTCCAAGCGGCGGTTAGGGTTAGGCCTGCTTAGAGTTGGGGTTAGGCCGAAGGCCTAACCCCAACTCTAACCGGAGGCCTAACCCTAACCGACGGCTAAACCAAGCCTAACCTCGACTGCGGGACCTTTTAACACTAACCGGGGCCAAAATTCTAGCATTGACCATCAACTAACCCTAATGTAACATCAACTAACTCTAATGTGCAGCCATGTATTCCTCCCAGACCATGCTTCCCGTCTGCAGCCGCGGTGCGCGGCCGCAAATCGGGCCCCGTCACCGCAGAAATCTGGCCCCGTCACCGCAGAAATCTGGCCCCGTCACCGCAGAGACTTCTCCCAATTCTGACCCAAACTTCAAATGCCCATATCTCCGTCAAAAATCAAGTCAGACAGCTGTGGTTGGTGTCATTCTCTTTCCCTTGCTTTTGGTCACATTGTGGTGTCACTGAAATTTTTATAGCTTCAAACCTCTTTGCGACAGGTCTCTATATGTTCAGTTTGCTTGATTGCCAGCTGCACGCCAAATAAAGCACACAGCACTTTCTTACTTCACAGGGAACTTTAATGTCACTAGGACCGTTATCTGGCCGATTTTCAGCATCAAGGCATTGATACCTGTACATGTACAGCAAAAATTGCTAAATAATCTCCAAAATTACACTGTGTCCAAAAGGACCACTTTGGACTACTGCACAGTGATTCCCTTAACAAATTTGGAAACTAGGCTTGAAGGGTTAGGGTTAGGGT